>JANFOE010000063.1:15000-1479938 GCA_025667525.1 Glebionis coronaria
GCACTTCGTCGCAATATACCTTAAACTCCGTCGGAATATGCGATCGCAATGAGCGATCACAATCCCGATCGGAATAAGGGGGATTTACCAACCTATCGCAAAGTAGAACCCACACTTGGGTTATTGCGATACAAATCAAGAAACCGTCGGAATGTGATAAAACCCTTATATTGCGATGAGCACCAACAAATCCGAAAATGGAGACAAGCAAAAATCTCAATAAGCACTTTCAATAACCACACTAAACCAAAACTTGAACAACTTAATAAGCATAAATTTGAAAGCTTTTAAAAGACGAAATTCATAAACTTTATAAAAACACAAAATAAGAAAACAAAATAAGCAAACTTTAAAGGTATACAAACTTTTTAGAAAACTTTAAAATCAAATAAGCTAAACACAAAATAAGCCAATAAGATTGTCAAACTTATAGCTTAATTCGTATGAAAGCTTAAATAGAAATAAAAAGGTGAACTTTTTAATCAAATAAGCAAAGAGATTAAGCAATATCTTGCTTAATCTGAAATTGAGATAGACCAAAAACAAGAAAAGTAGGATGAGAAAGTTAAAGAAAAGCTTAATTAAAAGTGAAGATTCAAAACCCTAAACCCTAAACCCTAAACCCTAAACCCTAAACCCTAAACCCTAAACCCTAAACCCTAAACCCTAAACCCTAAACCCTAAACCCTAAACCAATCTGGAATCTGGAATCTGGGCGAGATCAGATACTGTAGCGAAGAACAGGGGAATTGAAAGAACACGAATTCAAAACCAAAAATCACCAAGTTTTTGATCAAAACTTAAACCAATCTTACCACTAATCCTTTACTCATAGAAAGTTTGAATCCAAAACAACAAAATCACAAAACCCACTTACTTTTGACAATCAAACCATTCGAATAAAACTTAAGAACTAAAAGACAAAAAGATATGAAGAACAAGATGATGGAAAGATTAGAAGATGATTGGAATTAATGAATTAAGATTCAACAAACAAGAAAAGATTACACCTACATGAATGGAAGAAAATTGAACAGGATGAAAACCACTCCTTAAGGGAGATGGTTGCTAAAAACTAGGAAGGAGAAAATAACTGAAAAACTAGATCTTGGAGTCTTGAATGGGAGGAGTATTTATAGGCTTCTCCCTTTGTTGGTGAGTGGGCTTTCTTCCCTTCTTTTTGTCTTCTCGTCTTTTCAGAAAAGTTGACGTTTTCGATTCTGATTCGGGATTTGTCGTCGATTAAATTCAACTCGTCTTTTAATTTCTTCGTTAAATAGACTTGAGTTTCTTCGACATGTGTAAATCTTCCGTCTTTGGTCCTTTTCTTCGATAAATCTTCAAATAGGCCCATTGACTTCAAATCTTTTGCATCTCTTGGACAATAGACTTCGTCTTCAGTCTTTTTCCTTGATAAAACCCGTGCAATCCCATGTTTTCTCCAATATTTATCCGGTTGGCTCTGAAAACATAACAAACACACAAACCACGCATAATTCCAAACAAATGACATTAAATGCGCGTTTTGGTCTTGTTTTAGCAAGAAATAAGTGGTAGAAAAGATGGGTGTTTACACACCTATCAAATCCCCTACACTTAACCATTGCCATGCCCTCATGCAATGCTTAGTGATAAAGCAACATTACACTTTTCTCATAATTAATTAACCTTGGCCTTATTCAAATACTACTAAACAAAAATTAAAGCACTAAGAGAAATTTAAAGTAAACAAAAGGATAGAACATAGCTATGTGGAAATAACTTGTAAAGAGATCGAGGACTTACATTAGGGCTTTGGTGCTGCGAAGATTTATCACCCTCAAGTTTCACGTTCCCCAAACTAAGCTTAAAAACGAGATCATTGTTATTATAAGTTAGCAATTCAAACACTTACACACATGGCTTAATTAAATGCTTAAACTCCCTTATTCCTAGGTGTCTTAACATCATTTTAATATAGGAGATTTTACTAGTTGAAAAAGTTCGTTTTCTCGGTGTCTTAACGAATTGATTTCCGGTTCAATGTGCGACTCAGTTGTTCTTGGTTAAGAAAAAGAGAAGTTGATTATCTATAACTAATTAAAAAGTAAATGCGAAAAGTATTTAAAAACAAACTAAAGACAAGTGCAAATAATAAAAGTAAAACAAGGTGAATATTAAAAACTAAAAGTTAAAACGATATTAAAACTAATAGTAAAACAAATTATAAAACGTAATTTAAAGCGAAACAATTAATAAAAATAAAACTAAACGAAGAAATTAACTATCGACTCGAAAACAAAGTTTACTAAATGAAAAAGGAGAGAATAAAACTAAAATGATACTTTAAAGCTAAACGAGGCAAAACCTAAAGCGGGTACTTAATAAAAGATAAAACTTGAACTTTACGAAAAAATATTAATTTTAAAATTAGACGAAAAAATTAACTAAAAATACGTAACTTTCAGAAATTAAATCGGAACAACTTTCAGATTAAACTAAACAACTACGGAATAAAAACAATAAATAAACAAGCTAGCAGGCAGCTAGCTCAAGCTAGCAACCTGCTAGCTCAAATTGGCGCCAAACAAGGGAAAGCATGCTGGCATGCTGGCAGGTCAGGTCAAATTAATGTATCGTAATATTATCATTTGTATCGGAATGTGGTTTAGCAATTGTAGTATCGGAATAATATTGTTTTTGTGTCGCAATAAACTTTTTTTTTTTTTTTTTTTTTTTTTTTTTTTAATTTTAAACTATCGAAATGTCTAAAAAATAAAAACTGTCGGAATAAATAAAGTAGCAAAATCCATCGGAAAGTGGCTATAGAAAATTGGGCAGCACTTCGTCGCAATATACCTTAAACTCCGTCGGAATATGCGATCGCAATGAGCGATCGCAATCCCGATCGGAATAAGGGGGATTTACCAACCTATCGCAAAGTAGAACCCACACTTGGGTTATTGCGATACAAATCAAGAAACCGTCGGAATGTGATAAAACCCTTATATTGCGATGAACACCAACAAATCCGAAAATGGAGACAAGCAAAAATCTCAATACGCACTTTCAATAAGCACACTAAACCAAAACTTGAACAACTTAATAAGCATAAATTTGAAAGCTTTTAAAAGACGAAATTCATAAACTTTATAAAAACACAAAATAAGAAAACAAAATAAGCAAACTTTAAAGGTATACAAACTTTTTAGAAAACTTTAAAATCAAATAAGCTAAACACAAAATAAGCCAATAAGATTGTCAAACTTATAGCTTAATTCGTATGAAAGATTAAATAGAAATAAAAAGGTGAACTTTTTAATCAAATAAGCAAAGAGATTAAGCAATATCTTGCTTAATCTGAAATTGAGATAGACCAAAAACAAGAAAAGTAGGATGAGAAAGTTAAAGAAAAGCTTAATTAAAAGTGAAGATTCAACAACAAAATTAAAAACACTTACTTGAATTAAAGGAATTAAAGTGCAAGACAATTAATTAAAATGACATGAAAAATAAAGTTGCAAGAAAATGAAAATGGTGGAAGAGCTAATTTGTCAAGTTAGCCAACAAGAATGAAATGTACATCCTAATGACTATTTATAGGGGAGGATTAAGGAAGCTTCCTCCCCTCTTTCCTTTTCTCTTAATTGCGTCATTAAGTCCCTCCTTCTTTTAATCTTCATTAATTGCATACTTAGTCCTTTTCTTCTAATCTTCTTTAAACTTGGACTTAAGGGACTTTTGGCTTCGGGATTTCTTTGAACTCGTCTTTAAATTCTTCAATAAAATAGACTTGAATTCTTCGGCTTTTGATAAACTTCCGTCTTTTGACTTTTTTTTCTTCGATAAATCTTCAGAATTGGTCTTGGACTTCCGTTCTTTTTGCACTCTTGACTTCTTGACTTCGTCTTTCATCTTTTTCTTCAATAAAAGTCCGTAAATGCCCGTGAATATCCGTGTTTTCTCCACTTCTCACCTTTTCGTCCTAAATCACAACAAAAACACAAACCACGCATAATTCCGACATAAAAGACATAAAATACACGTTTTGGCTCGGTTATTATTGTAATAAAGTGGTAAAAAGGATGGGTGTTTTCACACCTATCAAATCCCCTACACTTAACCATTGCAATGTCCTCATGCAATGCATTAGTTACAAAGCACGTTTTACACTTTCCATCATAATCAACCTACCTTGACCTTTATTAAACAACTAAGTAAAATCAAAAAAGATAGAAAATAACAAGATGCAACAAGGAAGAAGCTTGTAAAGAAATCTAAGACTTACATTAGGGCTTGTGTGTCATGAATGTTCATCACCCTCAAGTTTCACGTTCCCCATGCCAAGCTTAAAAACAAGATCATTGTTAGTACAAGTTAGCATAACAAACATTTACTCATGTGGTTCAATTAATTACTTAAACTCCCTTATTCCTACGAGTATCTCTTATATTTTATTGATGTCTTGAATGATCACGAGGATGCATTGTTGACTCATTTCGATAATTTATTTAGGCTGAAAGCAAAGTAGGACGATTTGATCAATAGTTAGCTAAAGGACAAAATCTCTTAAAACTGCTTCTCGGGATATCAAAAAGTTCATATCTTGGCATAACTTGGTTCACGATTTGAGACCTTTCTCGGGCCGATATTTGGCATGTACTTCATACTTCATATCTTCGAGAGACGTTTTTGAGATAATGGTCTTCTCTTCGTTATAGAGTTTCTTCACTTGAAGACTTTTGAGGAGTACTCCAGCTTTGTTGACCACGACTTCATGATTATTCTTCAATCTCTAATTGGGATTTTGAGATACAACAATCCGCCTCCTTTTCGGACTTGGATCTATTTATCCTCATACCTTGTTAGGGTCTTTTCGGATAGACTTCTCCATGATCTTTATGGGAGTTGATTGCTTTTCGTCGTGAGTCTTGATCCTTCATATTGATTTTGGGAATAATGCTTTTCACATCACTTTGGATCTTCAGCAATAAAATGGAATCCTCATGCCTTGTTAGGGCCTTTTCGGACTCGCCAATCTTCGCGCCCCGCTTCATAAGTTATGCCTTGGATATGAACTCTTATCATTACCGAGCAACTTTTAAACGATCTTGGGCTAGAAGCTAAGTAACTTTTCAAATCGTACGACCTTACTTATTGCAGATAATTTATTAGCAAGTGATGGGAGAAAAAGATCATAATTAACTCACATAAGTTAATGAGAGAATACCAAACTTGTAACCAACTCTATCATTTCTCGTTCTCCACAATTTAAAATCTCAAGGAATGAGACTCGTGGATGCTTAGCCTAATAAACCAATTAAGGTTTACATGGTTAAGGATACTAGCTAGAGTGAACTTGGATAAGTAAACTCGGGTTGAGTCAAAATATTCACAACGGGCCTAATATATCTAAGATATCTAAACTTGCTAAAACCATTTTATTAAAATGCTAGAAAGTAACAAAAATAAAGGAGACTACAACTAGGCCAAAATAGATTAAAAATTTTGAAAAATGTCGATAAATTGATTTTCCGGTTAAAATGAGGGCAAATACAAGGAAAAGACCACTTAACTTCGATAGAAGTCCCCCCTACACTTAATATAAACATTGTCCTCAATGTTTAAGCATGTGTGAGTAAACTCCCCTACACATAGGACATTATGCACTTTGTTTAAATCTCGTTAAGGAAAAGACAACTGAAGAGATTCCTATTTTAATATTGAGAAATATAAAATAGTGAATCGAAAAGAGTTTAGGATAGAACCGGGAAGAAGGGGAACACGGAATCACGGTTCGTCAAAAGTCATCAAGAGTGTGTCTTTGAAGCTCTAATCCCTGCACATGATAAGAAAGAGAACAAGAAACAACAACGGGGCTCCCCCTACACTTATGGTGAAAACAGGAAAGATAGATAGATAATTGGGTTGCCTCCCAAAAAGCGCTTGTTTATATTAACCGAGTCACGAGCCTGACTCGTCCCCGAATTAAATGGTCCATGGGGAAGCCTCGTATGTAATACCGGGATCAAAGACCTTGTCCTCGTTCCCGGAGGACATCAATAAAGGAGAGGCAGGAGGATAAGTCTTGAATGGTAAAAAGGTCCTCTCAATACCAGAAAAGCAAGTGAAGTCCAGATTGACGGGAGGTGGGGTGGGTAAGGGAATCACATTGTCATCCTCCAAAGACAATGGAGGCAGACCAATTGGCAAAGCCGTAGAAGTATCAATCATAGAATGGTCCATGTCACCTCCCGGGTCAAAGCATTTATCCTCATGATCGTAGAGAAGGAGTGTAGAAACTCGTTTGAGAAGACCACGATCAAGTACGAAACCATCATTCATTTGTGAGGATTGTTGATAAGTTAAATCCTCACGAATGTGGTAAACGTAATTCTCATAAGAGGAGTGTTGATTAGGTAACTCCTCGAGAGTAGGATGTTTGGGCATGTGAGTTGGTTCGTCATTATTATGAAAAATAAGACGTTCCAACTCATCAAGTTCGGCATCGATGTTGGAAAAGTCGACCTCGCTTGTAGGTGGAAGTGGAGGCAAAAGAGCTAGCTCTCGGTCGATAATTTCCGCAATCTCTGGCTCGAAGACGAAATGATCATACTCACCACATGTTGAACTCTTGCTGGGAGGATCAAATATCGGATGTGGAGTTGTGAGTATGTGATCATTGACTAGCGAAGCAAACTTGTCCGTAAGCTCCACAAAAGTCGGCACATCACACAAATTTTCCGGAACACCTGCGGGCTCACTTGGGATGACGACAAGTTCCTCGACACGAGACTTTAGGAATTTGTCTGATTCAATTGCCGAGATAACGTCAATATGCTCATCCTCCATGATGAGAGAGCAAACGGGCTCCTCGGGTGTGATAGCAATAGACGAAGGAGGAAGGGAAGAAGTCTTACTTTGCTTTAGAAATTCCTCCTCGTCGAAAATAACCTCAATATCGTCATCGCTCTCCTCATTACCTAAAGGGCCAATAATAAGCTCAGGGATATGATTACTCGTCTGATCTCGCTGCTGTAAAAGTGACTCCATATAAGTTTGCAGCGTGTGTAAAAGCTCTTTGCTTTGTTCTTGAAAAGCTGCAGCAAGATCGTTTCTTTGTTCTTGAAGGGCTGTAGCAAGATCGTCAATTGGTTCTTGGTAACTCATCCCGTGACGAGGTTGATGATCAATTGGGTATTGCAGGGGTTGGTCAAAACTGGAAGGGGTATAATTATAGTAATTGTGATCCCCCGTAGGACAGTGAAAACTTTCGTGAGGACCCCCACAGTTGTTGCAAAACGGGTGAGGAAAAAGACTGGGTGCGTCATGTGGATAGCTATTTTCATTGTCATAATTGTACCCCGGTTCTTGCCCGTGACCATACGGGTATTGAACCGGACACGAAACATGCCAATGAGAATCGCTTCCACAATAGATGCACGGGGGAACAGGATGTGGGTTCAAAAAGAATGAATTAGTCGAGTTGCACAAGGGACAAAATCCGAATTGTGTGTTGTCGATATCGTTTCCGCACCGCTCACATGTACACCATTGACAAGAGTCGTTCCCGTACAGTTGTCTCCCACACCCGATGCAATGGACATAAAAATCCATGGAGAAAGATAGATAAGCAAGAAGAATATTTTTGGTGCAAAACTTTGAAAAAGAAATGCGTTTTAAGATTTTTCAAATGTTTTTGGATATTTTGAAAATTTTTGACACGAAAAATAACGTTCACAAGTGAACGGATCCCAAAAGCCAACGCGTCTTTCACAAAAAACCGTTAATCTTCACGAAAAGAGCCGGCAGCGGCGCCATTTTAATAACTGAATTTTGGGTTGGTTAATAAAAAGGTTTTTGCTTGCAAGATCTCTCTTTGCGTTGCTCGTACCCAATTGATATCTATCGTTGTTTCGTTCTCGGTATCTTCTCGAATCGATCACGGTCAAAAGTGGAATCGTTGTTATTGGTGACTAAAAAGGGGGAGCTTGGGTCTAAATCTACTAAACTGATAAAGACAAGTAATAAAATAACACTAGAGACTAGAAATGAAAATAAATCTAGACTTTAAATGAAACAGTAGAAAATACCTTATGAAAAATAAAACTGGAACTCTCTTATTCGGAATGCTTCTTGCTATGCGGAATGTACTGCTCCATTCGGAATGTTTCCCTTACTCGGAATAATTAATACCATGCGGAACAAATCTCTTATGCGGAAAGTGTCTCTTATGCGGAATATTTTGGAAAAAGCTCTATTCGGAAAATGACTCTTATGCGGAAAATGAACTCTATTCGGAATACGAGGGCCTATGCGGAAAGAATGTCTTACTCGGAATAATCTTTCTTATGCGGAAAAATGCCCTATTCGGAAAACAAGATTCTATGCGGAATAATGGGACTATTCGGAATATGGGAAATATTCCGAATAGAGGAAATGAAATTAGACTATGCGGAATAATTTTGAAAAGCCTATTCGGAATAATGGAGATATTCCGAATAACAAAGAAAATCTACCACTACTCGGGATAGTTGAAATATTCCGAATAGCCAAGAAAAATTACCTCTATTCTGAATAAATGAAATATTCCGACTAGACACAACCCCAGATTCCCTATTCGGAATCTGGGCGAGATCAGATACTGTAGCGAAGAACAGGGGAATTGAAAGAACACAAATTCAAAACCAAAAATCACCAAGTTTTTGATCAAAACTTAAACCAATCTTACCACTAATCCTTTACTCATAGAAAGTTTGAATCCAAAACAACAAAATCACAAAACCCACTTACTTTTGACAATCAAACCATTCGAATAAAACTTAAGAACTAAAAGACAAAAAGATATGAAGAACAAGATGATGGAAAGATTAGAAGATGATTGGAATTAATGAATTAAGATTCAACAAACAAGAAAAGATTACACCTACATGAATGGAAGAAAATTGAACAGGATGAAAACCACTCCTTAAGGGAGATGGTTGCTAAAAACTAGGAAGGAGAAAATAACTGAAAAACTAGATCTTGGAGTCTTGAATGGGAGGAGTATTTATAGGCTTCTCCCTTTGTTGGTGAGTGGGCTTTCTTCCCTTCTTTTTGTCTTCTCGTCTTTTCAGAAAAGTTGACGTTTTCGATTCTGATTCGGGATTTGTCGTCGATTAAATTCAACCCATCTTTTAATTTCTTCGTTAAATAGACTTGAGTTTCTTCGACATGTGTAAATCTTCCGTCTTTGGTCCTTTTCTTCGATAAATCTTCAAATAGGCCCATTGACTTCAAATCTTTTGCATCTCTTGGACAATAGACTTCGTCTTCAGTCTTTTTCCTTGATAAAACCCGTGCAATCCCATGTTTTCTCCAATATTTATCCGGTTGGCTCTGAAAACATAACAAACACACAAACCACGCATAATTCCAAACAAATGACATTAAATACGCGTTTTGGTCTTGTTTTAGCAAGAAATAAGTGGTAGAAAAGATGGGTGTTTACACACCTATCATTGCCATATTAATGTATAATCTATTACATAGTAACCTAAAATTACACGTGACATCTAAATAAACCTTAGAATGCAATTGGGTCGGGCCTGAGCCCAAAAACAAAGTCCAAAAAATGTGAAAAAATTATAAAAATGAGAATATCTCAACAAATATAGGGTTTCGGGCCTCGAAAGTTCTGTAACCCAACAAAGTTAGGTTACAGCTACGTTCCCCTCGTTTCAGCCTTCGATTCGCCTCGTCACGGGCCTGAAACGGACTCTTGTAAACCAAGTTATGCCATGTTCAAGAAAGCCCTTTTCTTCACGCGATCTGGGGCTTCCAAATACATTTGGGCTCTATCTTCAACACTTGAACATCCATCAAACCATCTACACCGACCAAAACAGACCGAAAGGGAACTTAACTGGGCAAAGCCGATGAAAGTCTGATCAACCTAGCCATGCCAAATCCGTGGAAATACAATTTGCACTTCGGTTTGATTGTTTTGATCATGTTTTGGACGTCTTATGGATACTGGTTATTGGGTTCACCATGATCGTGTATTTTGTTACCTGGGTTGTGTATATATTTTCATCATCACATACTAACTGAATAACTTTCAAACATGGTCATACATATCCAAATACGGCAGATGCACGCTAAACCATTCGAAACCAGCCAAAACTGACCAAAAGGGAACTTAAACTAGAAAAACCGGGAAAGTCTAAATAACCGGGGAAAACCATCCCAAATCCGGGGTAAATGGATTTCCACTATTGTTTTGTTGTTTTGATCATGTTTTTGGGGGCCTTTAACATGTTTTGATTGGGTTTGGCTATGTTTTGACTATGCTTGGAGGTTTCAGATTAGTTGGTGAAGTAATTGTGGTTTCACTAGACAAGAAAATCATTATGACACACCATGAATTAGTATTAAAGATATGAGTGAACTCCAAAAACATTTAACATTGTTTGATCAACACAAAAACGACATTGATTTTCCTTGGAAAACCTACAAAGGTGGATAATATACCAAACGAATGAACAAAACAACTTATGTAACCAGCTCTTGCTTAACGATCTCGGGACTTAGAATGGTCATTTAAATTTTTTTTCTATGATTGTCATATTAATTTATAATCTATTACATAGTAACCTAAAATTACACGCGACATCGAAATAAACCTTAGAATGCAATTGGGTCGGGCCTGAGCCCAAAAACAAAGTCCAAAAAATGTGAAAAAATTATAAAAATGAGAATATCTCAACAAATATAGGGTTTCGGGCCTCTAAAGTTCTATAACCCAACAAAGTTAGGTTACAGCTACATTCCCCTCGTTTCGGCCTTCGATTTGCCTCGTCACGGGCCTGAAACAGACTCTTGTAGACCAAGTTATGCCATGTTCAAGAAAGCCCTTTTCTTCACGCGATCTGGCGCTTCCGAATACATTTGGGCTCTATCTTCAACACTTGAACATCCATCAAACCTTTTACACCGACCAAAACAGAACGAAAGGGAACTTAACTAGGCAAAGCCGATGAAAGTCTGATCAACCTAGCCATGCCAAATCCGTGGAAATACAATTTCCACTTGGGTTTGATTGTTTTGATCATGTTTTGGACGTCTTATGTATACTGGTTATTGGGTTCACCATGATCATGTATTTTGTTACTTGGGTTGTGTATATATTTTCATCATCACATACTAACTGAATAACTTTCAAACATGATCATACACATCCAAATACGGCAGATGCACGCTAAACCATTCGAAACCAGCCAAAACTGACCAAAAGGGAACTTAAACTAGAAAAACCGGAGAAAGTCAAAATAATCGGGGAAAACCATCCCAAATCCGAGGTAAATGGATTTCCACTATTGTTTTATTGTTTTGATCATGTTTTTGGGGGTCTTTAACATGTTTTGATCGGGTTTGGCTATGTTTTGACTATGCTTGGAGGTTTCAAATTAGTTGGTGAAGTAATTGTGGTTTCACTAGACAAGGAAATCATTATGACACACCATGAATTAGTATTAAAGATATGAGTGAACTCCAACAACATTTAACATTGTTTGATCAACACAAAAACGACATTGATTTTCCTTGGAAAACCTACAAAGATGGATAATATACCAAACGAATGAACAAAACAACTCATGTAACCAGCTCTTGCTTAACGATCTCGGGACTTAGAATGGTCATTTAAATTTTTTTTCTATGATTGCCATATTAATTTATAATCTATTACATAGTAACCTAAAATTACACGTGACATCTAAATAAACCTTCGAATGCAATTCGGACGGGCCTGAGCCCAAAAACAATGTCCAAAAAATGTGAAAAAATTATAAATATGAGAATATCTCAATAAATATAGGGTTTCGGGCCTCGAAAGTTCTGTAACCCAACAAAGTTAGGTTACAGCTACGTTCCCCTCATTTCAGCCTTCAATTCGCCTCGTCACGGGCCTAAAACGGACTCTTGTAGACCAAGTTATGCCATGTTCAAGAAAGCCCTTTTCTTCACGCGATCTAGGGCTTCCAAATACATTTGGGCTCTATCTTCAACACTTGAACATCCATCAAACCATCTACACCGACCAAAACAGACCGAAAGGGAACTTAACTGGGCAAAGTCGATGAAAGTCTGATCAACCTAGCCATGCCAAATCCTTGGAAATACAATTTCCACTTGGGTTTGATTGTTTTGATCATGTTTTGGACGTCTTATGGATACTGGTTATTGGGTTCACCATGATCGTGTATTTTGTTACCTGGGTTGTGTATATATTTTCATCATCGCATACTAACTTAATAACTTTCAAACATGGTCATACATATCCAAATACGGCAGATGCACGCTAAACCATTCGAAACCAGCCAAAACTGACCAAAAGGGAACATAAACTAGAAAAACCGGGAAAGTGTAAATAACCGGGGAAAACCATCCTAAATCTGGGGTAAATGGATTTCCACTATTGTTTTATTGTTTTGGTCATGTTTTTGGGGGCCTTTAACATGTTTTGATTGGGTTTGGCTATGTTTTGACTATGCTTGGAGGTTTCAAATTAGTTGGTAAAGTAATTGTGGTTTCACTAGACAAGGAAATCATTATGACACACCATGAATTAGTATTAAAGATATGAGTGAACTCCAACAACATTTAACATTGTTTGATCAACACAAAAATGACATTGATTTTCCTTGGAAAACCTACAAAGGTGGATAATACACGCGACATCGAAATAAACCTTAGAATGCAATTGGGTCGGGCCTGAGCCCAAAAACAAAGTCCAAAAAATGTGAAAAATTTTATAAAAATGAGAATATCTCAACAAATATAGGGTTTCGGGCCTCTAAAGTTCTGTAACCCAACAAAGTTAGGTTATAGCTACGTTCCCCTCGTTTCGGCCTTCGATTTGCCTCGTCACGGGCCTGAAACGGACTCTTGTAGACCAAGTTATGCCATGTTCAAGAAAGCCCTTTTCTTCACGCGATCTGGGGTTTCCGAATGCATTTGGGCTCTATCTTCAACACTTGAACATCCATCAAACCTTCTACACCGACCAAAATAGAACGAAAGGGAACTTAACTAGGCAAAGCCGATGAAAGTCTGATCAACCTAGCCATGCCAAATCCGTGGAAATATAATTTCCACTTGGTTTGATTGTTTTGATCATGTTTTGGACGTCTTATGGATACTGGTTATTGGGTTCACCATGATCATGTATTTTGTTACTTGGGTTGTGTATGTATTGTCATCATCACATACTAACTGAATAACTTTCAAACATGGTCATACACATCCAAATACGGTAGATGCACGCTAAACCATTCGAAACCAGCCAAAACTGACCAAAAGGGAACTTAAACTAGAAAAACCGGAGAAAGTCTAAATAACCGGGGAAAACCATCCCAAATCCGAGGTAAATGGATTTCCACTATTGTTTTATTGTTTTGATCATGTTTTTGGGGGACTTTAACATGTTTTGATCGGGTTTGGCTATGTTTTGACTATGCTTGGAGGTTTCAAATTAGTTGGTGAAGTAATTGCGGTTTCACTAGACAAGGAAATCATTATGACACACCATGAATTAGTATTAAAGATATGAGTGAACTCCAACAACATTTAACATTGTTTGATCAACACAAAAACGACATTGATTTCCTTGGAAAACCTACAAAGATGGATAATATACCAAACGAATGAACAAAACAACTCATGTAACCAGCTCTTGCTTAACGATCTCGGGACTTAGAATGGTCATTTAAATTCTTTTTCTATGATTTCCATATTAATGTATAATCTATTACATAGTAACCTAAAATTACACGTGACATCTAAATAAACCTTAGAATGCAATTGGGTCGGGCCTGAGCCCAAAAACAAAGTCCAAAAAATGTGAAAAAATTATAAAAATGAGAATATCTCAACAAATATAGGGTTTCGGGCCTCGAAAGTTCTGTAACCCAACAAAGTTAGGTTACAGCTACGTTCCCCTCGTTTCAGCCTTCGAGTCGCCTCGTCACGGGCCTGAAACGGACTCTTGTAAACCAAGTTATGCCATGTTCAAGAAAGCCCTTTTCTTCACGCGATCTGGGGCTTCCAAATACATTTGGGCTCTATCTTCAACACTTGAACATCCATCAAACCATCTACACCGACCAAAACAGACCGAAAGGGAACTTAACTGGGCAAAGCCGATGAAAGTCTGATCAACCTAGCCATGCCAAATCCATGGAAATACAATTTCCACTTGGGTTTGATTGTTTTGATCATGTTTTGGACGTCTTATGGATACTGGTTATTGGGTTCACCATGATCGTGTATTTTGTTACCTGGGTTGTGTATATATTTTCATCATCACATACTAACTGAATAACTTTCAAACATGGTCATACATATCCAAATACGGCAGATGCACGCTAAACCATTCGAAACCAGCCAAAACTGACCAAAAGGGAACTTAAACTAGAAAAACCGGGAAAGTCTAAATAACCGGGGAAAACCATCCCAAATCCGGGGTAAATGGATTTCCACTATTGTTTTATTGTTTTGATCATGTTTTTGGGGGCCTTTAACATGTTTTGATTGGGTTTGGCTATGTTTTGACTATGCTTGGAGGTTTCAAATTAGTTGGTGAAGTACTTGTGGTTTCACTAGACAAGGAAATCATTATGACACACCATGAATTAGTATTAAAGATATGAGTGAACTCCAACAACATTTAACATTGTTTGATCAACACAAAAACGACATTGATTTTCCTTGGAAAACCTACAAAGGTGGATAATATACCAAACGAATGAACAAAACAACTTATGTAACCAGCTCTTGCTTAACGATCTCGGGACTTAGAATGGTCATTTAAATTTTTTTTCTATGATTGCAAAATTAATTTATAATCTATTACATAGTAACCTAAAATTACACGTGACATCGAAATAAACTTTAGAATGCAATTGGGTCGGGCCTGAGCCCAAAAACAAAGTAAAAAAAATGTGAAAAAATTATAAAAATGAGAATATCTCAACAAATATAGGGTTTCGGGCCTCGAAAGTTCTGTATCCTACGTTCCCCTCGTTTCGGACTTTGATTTGCCTCGTCACGGGCCTGAAACGGACTCTTGTAGACCAAGTTATGCCATGTTCAAGAAAGCCCTTTTCTTCACGCGATCTGGGGCTTCCGAATACATTTGGGCTCTATCTTCAACACTTGAACATCCATCAAACCTTCTACACCGACCAAAACAGAACGAACGGGAACTTAACTAGGCAAAGCCGATGAAAGTCTGATCAACCTAGCCATGCCAAATCTGTGGAAATACAATTTCCACTTGGGTTTGATTGTTTTGATCATGTTTTGGACGTCTTATGTATACTGGTTATTGGGTTCACCATGATCATGTATTTTGTTACTTGGGTTGTGTATATATTTTCATCATCACATACTAACTGAATAACTTTCAAACATGGTCATACACATCCAAATACGGCAGATGCACGCTAAACCATTCGAAACCAGCCAAAACTGACCAAAAGGGAACTTAAACTAGAAAAACCGGAGAAAGTCTAAATAATCGGGGAAAACCATCCCAAATCCGAGGTAAATGGATTTTCACTATTGTTTTATTGTTTTGATCATGTTTTTGGGGGCCTTTAACATGTTTTGATCGGGTTTGGCTATGTTTTGACTATGCTTGGAGGTTTCAAATTAGTTGGTGAAGTAATTGTGGTTTCACTAGACAAGGAAATCATTATGACACACCATGAATTAGTATTAAAGATATGAGTGAACTCCAACAACATTTAACATTGTTTGATCAACACAATGTTCGGAAAGTTCTGGAATGAAAGAACAGTGACAGTAGCGAAGAACAGGGGACACGGTTTTAAATCCAAAATCAACTCCGATACTTAAAAAGGTTTTACCAAATCAAACACAAACCATTTAAATACCATAAGTAATAAATCCCACCAATAAAAACACTATATCAACAACTTTTTAAGATCAAACTAGAATCAAATAAAAACTTAAGAACTTGAAATAGAAGATGATGAAGATCAAGATAAATGAAAAGATGGAATAGATTGATTAATATAAAAATAACAAGAGTAATGATTACACTTACAAGATTTGAAAAAGGAGAAATGAAAAATCACCAAACACCCTAATGGTGTTTGTGATGCTCCGAACCAAGAACTGGGAAAAAGAAAAATGAAGCTCTCTCTAATTGTGTGAAGGGAGTATCTATTTATACTCCTAGTGGTTGGTTGGTGAGTGAGCTTTCTCCCTTTCTTCTTGTCTTCTCGTCTTTTCAGAAAAGTTGACGTTTTCGATTCTGATTCGGGATTTGTCGTCGATTAAATCCAACTCGTCTTTTAATTTCTTCGTTAAATAGACTCGAGTTTCTTCGACTAATGAAAATCTTCCGTCTTTAGTCCTTTTCTTCGATAAATCTTCGAATAGGCCCAGTGACTTCAAATCTTTTGCATCTCTTGGACAATAGACTTTATCTTGAGTCTTTTTCCTTGATAAATCCCGTGCAATCCCATGTTTTCTTTAATATTTATCCGGTTAGCTCTGAAAACACAATAAACACAAAAACCACGCATAATTCCAAACAAATGATATTAAATACGTGTTTTGGTCTCGTTTTAGTCCAAATTAAGTGGTAAAAGGATGGGTGTTTACACACCTATCAAATCCCCTACACTTAACCATTGCCATGCCCTCATGCAATGCTTAGTGATAAAGCAATTTTACACTTTTCTCATAATTAATCAACCTTGGCCTTATTCAAATACTACTAAATAAGAATCAAATTACTAAGAGAAATAAAAACTTTAAGATAAACAAAAAGAATGGACATAACTTGTAAAGAAATCAAGGACTTACATTAGGGCTTTGGTGTTGCGAAGATTTATCACCCTCAAGTTTCACGTTCCCCAAACTAAGCTTAAAAACGAGATCATTGTTATTATAAGTTAGTAAATCAAACACTTACACACATGGCTTAATTAAATGCTTAAACTCCCTTATTCCTAATTGTATCTCTTATATTTTATTTTTGTCTTAGAATGATCATGAAGATGCATTTTTGGACTTATTTTGATAGTTTATTAAGGCTGAAAGCAAAGTAGGACGATTTGATCAATAGTTAGCTAAAGGACAAAATCTCTTAAAACTGCTTCTCGGGATATCAAAAAGTTCATATCTTGGCATAACTTGGTTCACGATTTGAGACCTTTCTCGGGCCGATATTTGGCATGTACTCCATACTTCATATCTTTGAGAGACGTTCTTGAGATAATGGTCTTCTCATCATAATAGAGTTTCTTCACTTGGAGACTTTTGAGGGGTACTCCAACTTTGTTGACCACGACTTCATGATTATTTCTTCAATCTCTAATTGGGATTTTGAGATACAACGATCCGCCTCCTTTTCGGACTTGGATCTATTTATCCTCATACCTTTTTAGGGTCTTTTCGGATAGACTTCTCCATGATCTTTATGGGAGTTGATTGCTTTTCGTCGTGAGTCTTGATCCTTCATATTGACTTTAGGAATAATGCTTTTCACATCACTTTGGATCTTCAGCAATAAAATTGAATCCTCATGCCTTGTTAGGGCCTTTTCGGACTCGCCAATCTTCGCGCCCCGCTTCATAAGTTATGCCTTGGCTATGAACTCTTATCATTACCGAGCAACTTTTAAACGATCTTGGGCTAGAAGCTAAGTAACTTTTCAAATCGTACGACCTTACTTATTGCAGATAAATTTTTAGCAAGTGACGGGAGAATAGGCAAATAATTACACCAAGTGAGCTTGCGCAAGAATACCGACTTATAATTGACTCTATCATTTCTCGTTCTCCACAATTTAAAATCTCAAGTAATGAGACTCGTGGACACTTAGCCTAATAAACCAATTGAGGTCTACATGGTTAAGGATACTAGCTAGAATAAACTTGGATAAGTCTATTCGGGTTGAGTCAAAATAAACGCAACGGGCCTAATATGTCAAAGATTTCAAAACTCGCTACACCACTTTATTAATATTTTTGACTTTATTGCGGGATATATACGTATGAAAGCAACGATAAAAATTTAAAAATTACGACTAAATGGCCAAAGTTAATAAAAAATTTGAAAAATGTTGAAAAATATGATTTTCCGGTTAATTGAAGGCATTTTCATGGAAAAGTCCACTTAAAACTTCGATAGAAGTCCCCCTACACTTAAGATAAACATTGTCCTCAATGTTTAAGCATGTGGGAAAAGGCTCCCCTACACTTATGACATTGTGTACGTTGATTAAATCAAGTTAAGGAAGAGACGATTAAAGTGATCAATTTCAAATGTGAGTATGAAGAAAATTGAATCACGATAGTTGAGAGATTGAACCGGATTTCGGATAACACGGGAGCACGGTTCTTCAAAGATTTCCAAGATTGCATTTATCCCTGTAATCACATCACCATACAAACACAAACGACCAAAATAGGTCCCCCCTACACTTAGGGGGTTAAAGGGATAGATACTCGGGCTGCCTCCCGAGGAGCGCTTGTTTTTGATAACCGAGTCACGAGCCTGACTCGACCCAAAATTAATTCATGGGGAACGTGGTGAGGGATGGAATCACCTCCTGAGAGGTGTCCTCACCAAAGTACAACTTCACTCGTTGGCCATTCACCTTAAAATTCGGTCCATTAGGTTGAGCGAGCTCGAGAGTACCATATGGAAAAATTTGGGCAATGGTGAATGGGCCGGACCAACGAGATTTCAGCTTGCCCGAAAAGATTTTCAACCGAGAGTTAAAAAGTAAGACTTTGTCTCCAACATGGAACTCTCGGTTTTTGATCTTGGAGTCGTGAATGAGCTTAGTTCGTTCCTTATAGATCAAAGAATTTTCATAAGCCTCATTCCGAAGTTCATTCAGCTCATTGAGTTGGATCTTGCGTAGGTCACCGGCTTTTTTTATATCAAAATTAGCCCACTTCAAGGCCCAATAAGCCTTGTGCTCCAACTCAATGGGGAGGTGGCACGCTTTCCCGTACACAAGACGATATGGTGTACAACCAATCGGAGTCTTGTATGCAGTACGGAAAGCCCACAAAGCATCATCGAGTTTATCAGCCCATGCGGCACGATGCTCTCCCACGGTTCTTTCCAGAATTCGCTTCAGTCCTCGGTTGGATATTTCAGCCTGGCCATTAGTTTGTGGGTGGTAGGCTGTGGAAAGACGATGGTTTACACCGTACTTAGCCATGACTCTTGCGAATTGGTCATTGCAGAAATGAGTCCCACGATCACTAATAATGGCGCGAGGCACACCGAATCTAGCGAATAGAGCTTTCAAAAAGTTACAAACCACCCTTGCGTCATTAGTGGGTAAAGCTTTGGCTTCAACCCACTTTGAAACGTAGTCAACGGCAACAAGGATGTATTTGTTTCCTTTAGAAGAAGGGAATGGCCCCATAAAGTCGATACCCTAAACATCAAAGATTTCACCCTCTTGAATGAAATTCTGAGGCATCTCGTCTTTATGTGTGATTTTGCCTTGCTTTTGGCAAGCATCACATTTTTTTACCATATCGTGAGCGTCACGATAAATGGAGGGCCAATAAAATCCGGAATCAAACACTTTTTTAGCGGTGTAGTTGGGACCAAAGTGACCACCGGTGGGTCCTTTGTGGCAAGCATTAAGGATTTCAGACGCTGCCGGTCCATCAACACATCGGTGAATAATCAGGTCAGCACACTGTTTGAATAGGTAAGGGTCGTCCCAAAAGTAAGTCTTGATGTCGGTAAAGAACTTCTTCTTTTGCTGGGACGTCAACCCTTCCTTGAGAATTCCACCCGCCAAGTAGTTTGCAAAGTCCGCAAACCACGGGGTTTCATTCGGTTTCGAGTTTATAGACATTAAGGTCTCCAAGGGAAAAGAATCATTGATTTCTTTGGTCGGATGATCCCCTTGGTAAGGATCCTCAAGTCTGCTGAGATGATCCGCGGCTAAGTTTTCTGCTCCTTTTTTATCGCGAATTTCGATTTTAAATTCCTGGAGCAGCAAAACCCAGCGAAGAAGTCTTGGTTTGGAATCTTGCTTTGTCAACAAGTACTTCAGCGCGGAATGATCGGTATACACAATGGTGGTAGAAAGGACAAGATAGGGGCGGAACTTTTCAAAAGCATAGACAACAGCTAAAAGCTCTTTTTCGGTTGTCGTATAATGCAATTGTGCCCCTGTCATTGTCTTGCTAGCGTAATGGATCGGTTGGAAGTGTTTGTTCACTCTTTGTCCAAGAACCGCTCCAATAGCAAAATCACTAGCATCGCACATCAACTCAAAGGGAAGCTCCCAATTAGGGGTAACCAAGACGGGTGCCTTAGTTAGCTTATCCTTAAGCGAGTCAAAGGCTTCAAGGCACTCTTTAGAGAAGATAAAAGGAGTATCTTTTTCCAAGAGATGGGTCATCGGGCGAGCGATTTGAGAAAAATCTTTGATGAATCGACGATAGAAGCCCGCATGACCTAGAAAACTTCTCACACCCTTCACGGTTGAAGGTGGAGGCAACTTTGCGATAACATCGACTTTAGCACGGTCTACTTCAAGACCGGCTTTCGAGATCTTATGTCCAAGCACGATGCCTTCTTTTACCATAAAATGGCATTTTTCCCAATTCAGAACAAGGCGAGTGTCTTCGCACCGCTTTAGCATACGTTCTAAATTGGCAAGGCAAGAAGAGAATGAATCCCCGAAGACCGAGAAATCATCCATGAAGACTTCCATGGTTTGTTCAACCATGTCATGGAAGATAGCTAACATACACCTTTGGAAAGTCCCGGGCGCATTACATAAGCCAAAAGGCATTCTTTTGTAAGCGAATGTGCCATAGGGACAAGTGAATGTAGTCTTCTCTTGATCTTGGGGATCGATGGGTATTTGAAAATAACCCGAGAAACCATCAAGAAAGCAGTAATATTCATTTCCTGCTAAGCGTTCAAGCATTTGGTCCATAAAAGGTAGAGGGAAATCATCCTTTCTCGTGGCATCATTGAGTTTGCGGTAGTCTATACAAACTCTCCACCCAGTAACGAGACGAGTGGGAATCAACTCGTTGTGTTCATTGGGAACAACGGTTATTCCGCCCTTCTTGGGCACACAATGGATTGGACTAACCCATGGTGAATCCGAAATAGGGTAAATCATACCCGCATCAAGAAGTTTGAGAACCTCTGTTTTGATGACTTCATGGATTTTTGGATTCACCCTTCGTGGGCTTTGAATTGTGGGCTTAAAGTCGTCCTCCATGAGAATTTTGTGTGTGCAGAAGTGAGGATCAATTCCACGAATATCCGAAATCTTCCAAGCGATAGCCTTCTTATGATCCTTCAACACAGCGACAAGTCGAGCTTTCTCTTCATCCTTCAAATCCTTAGCAATGATGACTGGCGACTTCTTCTCTTCTTCGAGGAATACATACTCAAGATGGGGTGGCAACTCCTTAAGTTCTAGATCCGGAGGATTGTCGACGGGAGGCGTATTCGAAGTTGGAGTCTCGATAGCAATAACAGTGGGAGATGGAGGGGAAGGATTGTCTTCTCTGAGGAGGTTTGCAATGAAACTGAGATCGTCATCCCAATTGGCAGTAGAATCGTCATTGTCTTGCTTCACATCTTCCAAGGTGGCTTCCAAATCTTTCCAAAGGAAATCACTTTCTCCAAATAGAGATAGTGATGAGTCGATAGAGAAAACGGTCTCAACATTAGGAAGAGAGATAGGAATGTTTTTACAAGCATCCTTGAAGTGTTCTTCACAAGCCTCATCAAGAACGTCAATACAGTTAACGCTCTCATATGAATAAGGCTGTTTAGACAACTTTCCCATGTTGAAGACTACTTTATCGTCACCCACTCTCATGATAAGCTCACCGGCTTCAACATCAATGAGAGTGCGACCGGTCCTCAAGAATGGACGACCAACAATGAGTGGCACACGGGGGTCCATCTCGTAGTCGACGACAACAAAATCAGCAGGGAAGGTGAATTTGTCGACTCCTACAATGACGTCTTCGGCTATCCCCACAGGATAAGCAACCGTACGGTTAGCTAATTCCAAAGTCATTTTGGTGGGGACTAGCTCCGGGAGAGATAATTGCTTCCAAACACTTAGAGGCATGAGATTAATACTGGCACCTAGATCGGCTAGGGCCATGCAATTCTCTACTCCCGGGAAATTGTAAGGGATAAGAAAACGACCCGGATCACCAAGCTTGGTTGGCAATTTCCTTAAGAGCACTGCAGAGCAGTTCTCATTAAGTTGGGTGTTGGCAATATCGAGGAGCTTTTCCTTGTCGCTCAGAAGATCTTTAAACATTTTGGCATACTTGGGCATGTGAGCGAGAGCCTCAGCGAAGGAGATATTGAAATTCAGTTGTTTGAACATTTTTAGGAAGTTCGAAACTTGAATATCATCCTTGCTCTTTTGCTTCTCTTTCCTCAACCTAGATGGATAAGGTATATTGGAAGAAGAGGAAGGCTTTAGAAGAATAGGATCACTCACAACCACGGGTGGAGGAGGGGTAGAGGAAGAGGTGGAGAAATTGGGGAAGGAGAAGGATGAGGAATAGAAGCAGGTAACTCGTTCTCCTTAGTCACAACCACCGGTGGAGGTATAGGAAGCTCGGGTTCCTTAGTACCTTTGCCACTTCGAGTAGTGATTGCTTTCATCTCCCCTCTTGGGTTCGCAACGGTGTTACTCGGAAGAGTACCCGAAGAAGAGGGTTGACTACTTTGGAAGAAACTAGCCATCATGTTCCTTAGATCATTAGTTTGGCTATCCAACGTGTTTCTCATGTCTGCTCTCAAATCGTTTCCTTGCTTGACCAAGTCTGCTTTCAGGTTGAGCACCTCTCTCTGAAGATTTCCCACTATCGCATCGTTAGTCCTCATATAAGTTTCCACTTCTTGGTGAAGAGCGGTGGGTTGGTTGGGAGGAGCATTGTATGCAGGTGGTTGGTAAGCAGGTTGTTGGTAGACTTGATTGTTTCTTTGAGGTGGTTGTTGTTGCTTGTGAGGAGGGATGTAAGGTTGTCGAGGTTGTTGTTGTTGAGGAGGAGGACGGTTAAGGTTTTGTTGTTGGTTTGGGTTGGTGGGAGGAAAACCAGGTGGTGAAAGATAGTTGTTTGATCGATAGCTAAGCAAGTTACGGTCACCTTGAGGTCTAGCTTGATAAGCAGGTTGAGGAAAGGTGCCATATGCCGCATTCACATTCTCAGCAGGGTAATCTTGGGTGGCGGTACAAGTTGTGTAAGAATGAGGACCACCGCATATTTCACAAGGTTGGCTGACAGCGTTCACTTGAGCGTT
Organism: Glebionis coronaria; assembly: GCA_025667525.1. NCBI lineage: Eukaryota > Viridiplantae > Streptophyta > Magnoliopsida > Asterales > Asteraceae > Glebionis > Glebionis coronaria. The sequence goes on from JANFOE010000063.1 coordinate 38,332, forward strand.
TTTGGCGTTGTTGCTGTTGTTGTTGCTGACGGTGTGGGTGACAAGCGATTCAAGAAGCGTAGTGATTTTGTCTAATCGCTTGTCACTGTCATTAGTGCTAGCACTAGCAACATTGGTCCGAACACTCTTGGTTTGCACACGAGATTTATTCTCAATGATATCCCAAGCAGCATTGGAAGTCTTAGCCAATAGATTACCCCCCGAGGCACTGTTCAGTGAATCTTGGTCACTCATGCTTAAACCATTGTAAAAAGTATTGATTTGATGTACTTTGGTAAAACCATGTTGTGGGCATTTTCTTAAAAGATCTTTAAAACGATCCCAAGATTCACTGAATGACTCATCGTACTTTTGTTCAAAATTTATGATCTCATTCCGCAAAGCGGTAGTACGAGAGGGTGGAAAAAAGTAATTTATAAACTTTGTTTCCAAATCCGTCCACGAGAGAATACTCTGTGGCGGTTCCTTAGCAAGCCAATGCCTGGCTTGTCCCTCTAAAGAAAAGGGAAAAAGTTGTAACCTTATAACTTCTTGTGGAACTCCATTGAACTTGACCGTGTTGGTGAGTTGTAGAAATCTCTTGATGTGGTCATGTGGATCATCAATGGTGCGTCCCAAGAATGGTTGAGCAGAGACCATCTGGATAAAGCCTGACTTGAGCTCGAAATTGTTGGCGGTAATTGGAGGGATGACAATTGGATCCGTGTTGCCATCGACATGAGCTTGGAGCAATTCAATCATTGGGCGATTATCCAGAAGGGGTTCATTGTTGTTGTTATTCATGTTGTTGAAAGGTGGGTTGTTGTTGTTATTATTATTTGGAGGTGGTATGTTATTGTTGTTTTGTACCCTAGCCATGTCTAAGTTATCGAGAGGCTCGGGCTCTTGATAAGACGTGGATCGAGTGCGCATACACCTGCAAAAGAACGAACAAAGAGAAACAAAGCACAAATATTTTTGGTTTTTATGTTTTTTACTTTTTAGGAGTTTTGAAAATTTTATATTTTTTAGTGTTCTTGAATTTTTTTTTAAAAAAGTAACGTTCACGGGGAACGGATCCCAAAATCCAAATTCTCACAAAAAACTTTTGATCTTAACGAGAAGAACCGGCAGCGGCGCCATTTGATACAAGCTTTTTTGGTATGATGAAAAAGTTCGATTCTCGGAATCCTCTCGAATTGATCTCAGTTAAAAGTGGAATGATTTGTTCTTGGTGACAAAAAGTGGATTTGGTTTTCTATTCTAAATAAATGAAGCAAATAAAGATTAAAGCCAGAAACAGAAGATCAAAAACAGTTTAAATGATAAAGCAGAAAAATACCCTTACTGAAAATGAGTGCTATATGGAATAAATGGAAAAGATGCCCTATTCGGAATAAAAGAACTCTATTCGGAAAAATAACCTTATACGGAAAAATCAGCTTATGCGGAAAAAGGGTGCTATTCGGAAAAATATCTCTATGCGGAATATTATACCCTATGCGGAAAATTACTCTATGCGGAAAAGAAGCACTATTCGGAAAATATGGTCTATGCGGAAAACATCTCTATGCGGAAAACATGCCCATTCGGAAAGAGAATACTATGCGGAATAATTGCCTTATGCGGAAAATTAGGCTATTCGGAAAAACATCACTATGCGGAAAAATCAGCTATGCGGAATATATAAAATATTCCGAGTAAAGGAAATGTAAACACCCCTATTCGGAATATCCAGGATTCCGAATAAGGGAGATATAAAATCGTCTGTTCGGAAAGTTCTGGAATGAAAGAACAGTGACAGTAGCGAAGAACAGGGTACACAGTTTTAAATCCAAAATCAACTCCGATACTTAAAAAGGTTTTACCAAATCAAACACAAACCATTTAAATACCATAAGTAATAAATCCCACCAATAAAAACACTATATCAACAACTTTTTAAGATCAAACTAGAATCAAATAAAAACTTAAGAACTTGAAATAGAAGATGATGAAGATCAAGATGAATGAAAAGATGGAATAGATTGATTAATATAAAAATAACAAGAGTAATGATTACACTTACAAGATTTGAAAAAGGAGAAATGAAAAATCACCAAACACCCTAATGGTGTTTGTGATGCTCCGAACCAAGAACTGGGAAAAAGAAAAATGAAGCTCTCTCTAATTGTGTGAAGGGAGTATCTATTTATACTCCTAGTGGTTGGTTGGTGAGTGGGCTTTCTCCCTTTCTTCTTGTCTTCTCGTCTTTTCAGAAAGGTTGACGTTTTCGATTCTGATTCGGGATTTGTCGTCGATTAAATCCAGCTCGTCTTTTAATTTCTTCGTTAAATAGACTCGAGTTTCTTCGACTTATGAAAATCTTCCGTCTTTAGTCCTTTTCTTCGATAAATCTTCGAATAGGCCCAGTGACTTCAAATCTTTTGCATCTCTTGGACAATTGACTTTATCTTGAGTCTTTTTCCTTGATAAATCCCGTGCAATCCCATGTTTTCTTTAATATTTATCCGGTTAGCTCTGAAAACACAATAAACACAAAAACCACGCATAATTCCAAACAAATGATATTAAATACGTGTTTTGGTCTCGTTTTAGTCCGAATTAAGTGGTAAAAGGATGGGTGTTTACACACCTATCAGGCTCTATCTTCAACATTTGAACATCCATCAAACCATCTACACCGACCAAAACAGACCGAAAGGGAACTTAACTGGGCAAAGTCGATGAAAGTCTGATCAACCTAGCCATGCCAAATCCGTGGAAATACAATTTCCACTTGGGTTTGATTGTTTTGATCATGTTTTGGACGTCTTATGGATACTGGTTATTGGGTTCACCATGATCGTGTATTTTGTTACCTGGGTTTTGTATATATTTTCATCATCACATACTAACTTAATAACTTTCAAACATGGTCATACATATCCAAATACGGCAGATGCACGCTAAACCATTCGAAACCAACCAAAACTGACCAAAAGGGAACATAAACTAGAAAAACCGGGAAAGTGTAAATAACCGGGGAAAACCATCCTAAATCTGGGGTAAATGGATTTCCACTATTGTTTTATTGTTTTGATCATGTTTTTGGGGGCCTTTAGCATGTTTTGATTGGGTTTGGCTATGTTTTGACTATGCTTGGAGGTTTCAAATTAGTTGGTGAAGTAATTGTGGTTTCACTAGACAAGGAAATCATTATGACACACCATGAATTAGTATTAAAGATATGAGTGAACTCCAACAACATTTAACATTGTTTGATCAACACAAAAACGACATTGATTTTCCTTGGAAAACCTACAAAGGTGGATAATATACCAAACGAATGAACAAAACAACTTATGTAACCAGCTCTTGCTTAACGATCTCGGGACTTAGAATGGTCATTTAAATTTTTTTTCTATGATTTCCATATTAATTTATAATCTATTACATAGTAACCTAAAATTACACGTGACATCGAAATAAACCTTAGAATGCAATTGGGTCGGGCCTGAGCCCAAAAACAAAGTCCAAAAAATGTGAAAAAATTATAAAAATGAGAATATCTCAACAAATATAGGGTTTCGGGCCTCGAAAGTTCTGTAACCCAACAAAGTTTGGTTACAGCTACATTCCCCTCGTTTTGGCCTTCGATTTTCCTCGTCACGGGCCTGAAACAGACTCTTGTAGACCAAGTTATGCCATGTTCAAGAAAGCCCTTTTCTTCACGCGATCTGGGGCTTCCGAATACATTTGGGCTCTATCTTCAACACTTGAACATCCATCAAACCTTCTACACCGACCAAAACAGAACGAAAGGGAACTTAACTAGGCAAAGCCGATGAAAGTCTGATCAACCTAGCCATGCCAAATCCGTGGAAATACAATTTCCACTTGGGTTTGATTGTTTTGATCATGTTTTGGACGTCTTATGTATACTGGTTATTGGGTTCACCATGATCATGTATTTTGTTACTTGGGTTGTGTATATATTTTCATCATCACATACTAACTGAATAACTTTCAAACATGGTCATACACATCCAAATACGGCAGATGCACGCTAAACCATTCGAAACCAGCCAAAACTGACCAAAAGGGAACTTAAACTAGAAAAACCGGAGAAAGTCTAAATAATCGGGGAAAACCATCCCAAATCCGAGGTAAATGGATTTCCACTATTGTTTTATTGTTTTGATCATGTTTTTGGGGGCCTTTAACATGTTTTGATCGGGTTTGGCTATGTTTTGACTATGCTTGGAGGTTTCAAATTAGTTGGTGAAGTAATTGTGGTTTCACTAGACAAGGAAATCATTATGACACACCATGAATTAGTATTAAAGATATGAGTGAACTCCAACAACATTTAACATTGTTTGATCAACACAAAAACGACATTGATTTTCCTTGGAAAACCTACAAAGATGGATAATATACCAAACGAATGAACAAAACAACTCATGTAACCAGCTCTTGCTTAACGATCTCGGGACTTAGAATGGTTATTTAAATTTTTTTTCTATGATTGCCATATTAATTTATAATCTATTACATAGTAACCTAAAATTACACGTGACATCTAAATAAACCTTCGAATGCAATTGGGTCGGGCCTGAGCCCAAAAACAATGTCCAAAAAATGTGAAAAAATTATAAAAATGAGAATATCTCAACAAATATAGGGTTTCGGGTCTCGAAAGTTCTGTAACCCAACAAAGTTGGGTTACAGCTACGTTCCCCTCGTTTCAGCCTTTGATTCGCCTCGTCACGGGCCTGAAACGGACTCTTGTAGACCAAGTTATGCCATGTTCAAGAAAGCCCTTTTCTTCACGCGATCTGGGGCTTCCAAATACATTTGGGCTCTATCTTCAACACTTGAACATCCATCAAACCATCTACACCGACCAAACCAGACCGAAAGGGAACTTAACTAGGCAAAGTCGATGAAAGTTTGATCAACCTAGCCATGCCAAATCCGTGGAAATACAATTTCCACTTGGGTTTGATTGTTTTGATCATGTTTTGGACGTCTTATGGATACTGGTTATTGGGTTCACCATGATCGTGTATTTTGTTACCTGGGTTGTGTATATATTTTCATCATCACATACTAACTTAATAACTTTCAAACATGGTCATACATATCCAAATACGGCAGATGCACGCTAAACCATTCGAAACCAGCCAAAACTGACCAAAAGGGAACATAAACTAGAAAAACCGGGAAAGTGTAAATAACCGGGGAAAACCATCCTAAATCTGGGGTAAATGGATTTCCACTATTGTTTTATTGTTTTGATCATGTTTTTGGGGGCCTTGAACATGTTTTGATTGGGTTTGGCTATGTTTTGACTATGCTTGGAGGTTTCAAATTAGTTGGTGAAGTAATTGTGGTTTCACTAGACAAGGAAATCATTATGACACACCATGAATTAGTATTAAAGATATGAGTGAACTCCAACAACATTTAACATTGTTTGATCAACACAAAAACGACATTGATTTTCCTTGGAAAACCTACAAAGGTGGATAATATACCAAATGAATGAACAAAACAACTTATGTAACCAGCTCTTGCTTAACGATCTCGGGACTTAGAATGGTCATTTAAAATTTTTTTCTATGATTGCCATATTAATTTATAATCTATTACATAGTAACCTAAAATTACACGTGACATCGAAATAAACCTTAGAATGCAATTGGGTCGGGCCTGAGCCCAAAAACAAAGTCCCAAAAATGTGAAAAAATTATAAAAATGAGAATATCTCAACAAATATAGGGTTTCGGGCCTCGAAAGTTCTGTAACCCAACAAAGTTAGTTTACAGCTACGTTCCCCTCGTTTCGGCCTTCGATTTGCCTCGTCACGGGCCTGAAACGGACTCTTGTAGACCAAGTTATGCCATGTTCAAGAAAGCCCTTTTCTTCACGCGATCTGGGGCTTCCGAATACATATGGGCTCTATCTTCAACACTTGAACATCCATCAAACCTTCTACACCGACCAAAACAGAATGAAAGGGAACTTAACTAGGCAAAGCAGATGAAAGTCTGATCAACCTAGCCATGCCAAATCCGTGGAAATATAATTTCCACTTGGGTTTGATTGTTTTGATCATGTTTAGTACGTCTTATGGATACTGGTTATTGGGTTCACCATGATCATGTATTTTGTTACTTGGGTTGTGTATGTATTTTCATCATCACATACTAACTGAATAACTTTCAAACATGGTCATACACATCCAAATACGACAGATGCACGCTAAACCATTCGAAACCAGCCAAAACTGACCAAAAGGGAACTTAAACTAGAAAAACCGGAGAAAGTCTAAATAACCGGGGAAAACCATCCCAAATCCGAGGTAAATGGATTTCCACTATTGTTTTATTGTTTTGATCATGTTTTTGGGGGCCTTTAACATGTTTTGATCGGGTTTGGCTATGTTTTGACTATGCTTGGAGGTTTCAAATTAGTTGGTGAAGTAATTGTGGTTTCACTAGACAAGGAAATCCTTATGACACACCATGAATTAGTATTAAAGATATGAGTGAACTCCAACAACATTTAACATTGTTTGATCAACACAAAAACGACATTGATTTTCCTTGGAAAACCTACAAAGATGGATAATATACCAAACGAATGAACAAAACAACTCATGTAACCAGCTCTTGCTTAACGATCTCGGGACTTAGAATGGTCATTTAAATTCTTTTTCTATGATTGCCATATTAATGTATAATCTATTACATAGTAACCTAAAATTACACGTGACATTTAAATAAACCTTAGAATGCAATTGGGTCGGGCCTGAGCCCAAAAACAAAGTCCAAAAAATGTGAAAAAATTAAAAAAATGAGAATATCTCAACAAATATAGGGTTTCGGGCCTCGAAAGTTCTGTAACCCAACAAAGTTAGGTTACAGCTACGTTCCCCTCGTTTTGGCCTTCGATTTTCCTCGTCACGGGCCTGAAACGGACTCTTGTAGACCAAGTTATGCCATGTTCAAGAAAGCCCTTTTCTTCACGCGATCTGGGGCTTCCGAATACATTTGGGCTCTATCTTCAACACTTGAACATCCATCAAACCTTCTACACCGACCAAAACAGAACGAAAGGGAACTTAACTAGGCAAAGCCGATGAAAGTCTGATCAACCTAGCCATGCCAAATCCGTGGAAATACAATTTCCACTTGGGTTTGATTGTTTTGATCATGTTTTGGACGTCTTATGTATACTGGTTATTGGGTTCACCATGATCATGTATTTTGTTACTTGGGTTGTGTATATATTTTCATCATCACATACTAACTGAATAACTTTCAAACATGGTCATACACATCCAAATACGGCAGATGCACGCTAAACCATTCGAAACCAGCCAAAACTGACCAAAAGGGAACTTAAACTAGAAAAACCAGAGAAAGTCTAAATAATCGAGGAAAACCATCCCAAATCCGAGGTAAATGGATTTCCACTATTTTTTTATTGTTTTGATCATGTTTTTGGGGGCCTTTAACATGTTTTGATCGGGTTTGGCTATGTTTTGACTATGCTTGGAGGTTTCAAATTAGTTGGTGAAGTAATTGTGGTTTCACTAGACAAGGAAATCATTATGACACACCATGAATTAGTATTAAAGATATGAGTGAACTCCAACAACATTTAACATTGTTTGATCAACACAAAAACGACATTGATTTTCCTTGGAAAACCTACAAAGATGGATAATATACCAAACGAATGAACAAAACAACTCATGTAACCAGCTCTTGCTTAACGATCTCGGGACTTGGAATGGTTATTTAAATTTTTTTTCAATTGCCATATTAATTTATAATCTATTACATAGTAACCTAAAATTACACGTGACATCTAAATAAACCTTCGAATGCAATTGGGTCGGGCCTGAGCCCAAAAACAATGTCCAAAAAATGTGAAAAAATTATAAAAATGAGAATATCTCAACAAATATAGGGTTTCGGGTCTCGAAAGTTCTGTAACCCAACAAAGTTAGGTTACAGCTAGGTTCCCCTCGTTTCAGCCTTTGATTCGCCTCGTCACGGGCCTGAAACGGACTCTTGTAGACCAAGTTATGCCATGTTCAAGAAAGCCCTTTTCTTCACGCGATCTGGGGCTTCCAAATACATTTGGGCTCTATCTTCAACACTTGAACATCCATCAAACCATCTACACCGACCAAACCAGACCGAAAGGGAACTTAACTGGGCAAAGCCGATGAAAGTCTGATCAACCTAGCCATGCCAAATCCGTGGAAATACAATTTCCACTTGGGTTTGATTGTTTTGATCATGTTTTGGACGTCTTATGGATACTGGTTATTGGGTTCACCATGATCGTGTATTTTGTTACCTGGGTTGTGTATATATTTTCATCATCACATACTAACTTAATAACTTTCAAACATGGTCATACATATCCAAATACGGCAGATGCACGCTAAACCATTCGAAACCAGCCAAAACTGACCAAAAGGGAACATAAACTAGAAAAACCGGGAAAGTGTAAATAACCGGGGAAAACCATCCTAAATCTGGGGTAAATGGATTTCCACAATTGTTTTATTGTTTTGATCATGTTTTTGGGGGCCTTTAACATGTTTTGATTGGGTTTGGCTATGTTTTGACTATGCTTGGAGGTTTCAAATTAGTTGGTGAAGTAATTGTGGTGTCACTAGACAAGGAAATCATTATGACACACCATGAATTAGTATTAAAGATATGAGTGAACTCCAACAACATTTAACATTGTTTGATCAACACAAAAACGACATTGATTTTCCTTGGAAAACCTACAAAGGTGGATAATATACCAAACGAATGAACAAAACAACTTATGTAACCAGCTCTTGCTTAACGATCTCGGGACTTAGAATGGTCATTTAAATTTTTTTCTATGATTGCCATATTAATTTATAATCTATTACATAGTAACCTAAAATTACACGTGACATCGAAATAAACCTTAGAATGCAATTGGGTCGGGCCTGAGCCCAAAAACAAAGTCCAAAAAATGTGAAAAAATTATAAAAATGAGAATATCTCAACAAATATAGGGTTTCGGGCCTCGAAAGTGCTGTAACCCAACAAAGTTAGGTTACAGCTACGTTCCCCTCGTTTCGGCCTTCGATTTGCCTCGTCACGGGCCTGAAACGGACTCTTGTAGACCAAGTTATGCCATGTTCAAGAAAGCCCTTTTCTTCACGCGATCTGGGGCTTCCGAATACATTTGGGCTCTATCTTCAACACTTGAACATCCATCAAACCTTCTACACCGACCAAAACAGAATGAAAGGGAACTTAACTAGGCAAAGCAGATGAAAGTCTGATCAACCTAGCCATGCCAAATCCGTGGAAATATAATTTCCACTTGGGTTTGATTGTTTTGATCATGTTTTGTACGTCTTATGGATACTGGTTATTGGGTTCACCATGATCATGTATTTTGTTACTTGGGTTGTGTATGTATTTTCATCATCACATACTAACTGAATAACTTTCAAACATGGTCATACACATCCAAATACGATAGATGCACGCTAAACCATTCGAAACCAGCCAAAACTGACCAAAAGGGAACTTAAACTAGAAAAACCGGAGAAAGTCTAAATAACCGGGGAAAACCATCCCAAATCCGAGGTAAATGGATTTCCACTATTGGTTTATTGTTTTGATCATGTTTTTGGGGGCCTTTAACATGTTTTGATCGGGTTTGGCTATGTTTTGACTATGCTTGGAGGTTTCAAATTAGTTGGTGAAGTAATTGTGGTTTCACTAGACAAGGAAATCCTTATGACACACCATGAATTAGTATTAAAGATATGAGTGAACTCCAAGAACATTTAACATTGTTTGATCAACACAAAAACGACATTGATTTTCCTTGGAAAACCTACAAAGATGGATAATATACCAAACGAATGAATAAAACAACTCATGTAACGAGCTCTTGCTTAACGATCTCGGGACTTAGAATGGTCATTTAAATTCTTTTTCTATGATTGCCATATTAATGTATAATCTATTACATAGTAACCTAAAATTACACGTGACATTTAAATAAACCTTAGAATGCAATTGGGTCGGGCCTGAGCCCAAAAACAAAGTCCAAAAAAATGTGAAAAAATTATAAAAATGAGAATATCTCAACCAATATAGGGTTTCGGGCCTCGAAAGTTCTGTAACCCAACAAAGTTAGGTTACAGCTACGTTCCCCTCGTTTCGGCCTTCGATTTGCCTCGTCACGGGCCTGAAACGGACTCTTGTAGACCAAGTTATGCCATGGTCAAGAAAGCCCTTTTCTTCACGCGATCTGGGGCTTCCGAATACATTTGGGCTCTATCTTCAACACTTGAACATCCATCAAACCTTCTACACCGACCAAAACAGAACGAAAGGGAACTTAACTAGGCAAAGCCGATGAAAGTCTGATCAACCTAGCCATGCCAAATCCGTGGAAATACAATTTCCACTTGGGTTTGATTGTTTTGATCATGTTTTGGACGTCTTATGTATACTGGTTATTGGGTTCACCATGATCATGTATTTTGTTACTTGGGTTGTGTATATATTTTCATCATCACATACTAACTGAATAACTTTCAAACATGGTCATACACATCCAAATACGGCAGATGTACGCTAAACCATTCGAAACCAGCCAAAACTGACCAAAAGGGAACTTAAACTAGAAAAACCGGAGAATGTCTAAATAATCGGGGAAAACCATCCCAAATCCGAGGTAAATGGATTTCCACTATTGTTTTATTGTTTTGATCATGTTTTTGGGGGCCTTTAACATGTTTTGATCGGGTTTGGCTATGTTTTGACTATGCTTGGAGGTTTCAAATTAGTTGGTGAAGTAATTGTGGTTTCACTAGACAAGGAAATCATTATGACACACCATGAATTAGTATTAAAGATATGAGTGAACTCCAACAACATTTAACATTGTTTGATCAACACAAAAACGACATTGATTTTCCTTGGAAAACCTACAAAGATGGATAATATACCAAACGAATGAACAAAACAACTCATGTAACCAGCTCTTGCTTAACGATCTCGGGACTTAGAATGGTCATTTAAAATTTTTTTCTATGATTGCCATATTAATTTATAATCTATTACATAGTAACCTAAAATTACACGTGACATCGAAATAAACCTTAGAATGCAATTGGGTCGGGCCTGAGCCCAAAAACAAAGTCCAAAAAATGTGAAAAAATTATAAAAATGAGAATATCTCAACAAATATAGGGTTTCGGGCCTCGAAAGTTCTGTAACCCAACAAAGTTAGGTTACAGCTACGTTCCCCTCGTTTCAGCCTTCGATTTGCCTCGTCACGGGCCTGAAACGGACTCTTGTAGACCAAGTTATGCCATGTTCAAGAAAGCCCTTTTCTTCACGCGATCTGGGGCTTCCGAATACATTTGGGCTCTATCTTCAACACTTGAACATCCATCAAACCTTCTACACCGACCAAAACAGAATGAAAGGGAACTTAACTAGGCAAAGCAGATGAAAGTCTGATCAACCTAGCCATGCCAAATCCGTGGAAATATAATTTCCACTTGGGTTTGATTGTTTTGATCATGTTTTGTACGTCTTATGGATACTGGTTATTGGGTTCACCATGATCATGTATTTTGTTACTTGGGTTGTGTATGTATTTTCATCATCACATACTAACTGAATAACTTTCAAACATGGTCATACACATCCAAATACGACAGATGCACGCTAAACCATTCGAAACCAGCCAAAACTGACCAAAAGGGAACTTAAACTAGAAAAACCGGAGAAAGTCTAAATAACCGGGGAAAACCATCCCAAATCCGAGGTAAATGGATTTCCACTATTGGTTTATTGTTTTGATCATGTTTTTGGGGGCCTTTAACATGTTTTGATCGGGTTTGGCTATGTTTTGACTATGCTTGGAGGTTTCAAATTAGTTGGTGAAGTAATTGTGGTTTCACTAGACAAGGAAATCCTTATGACACACCATGAATTAGTATTAAAGATATGAGTGAACTCCAACAACATTTAACATTGTTTGATCAACACAAAAACGACATTGATTTTCCTTGGAAAACCTACAAAGATGGATAATATACCAAACGAATGAACAAAACAACTCATGTAACGAGCTCTTGCTTAACGATCTCGGGACTTAGAATGGTCATTTAAATTCTTTTTCTATGATTGCCATATTAATGTATAATCTATTACATAGTAACCTAAAATTACACGTGACATTTAAATAAACCTTAGAATGCAATTGGGTCGGGCCTGAGCCCAAAAACAAAGTCCAAAAAAATGTGAAAAAATTATAAAAATGAGAATATCTCAACAAATATAGGGTTTCGGGCCTCGAAAGTTCTGTAACCCAACAAAGTTTGGTTACAGCTACGTTCCCCTCGTTTTGGCCTTCGATTTTCCTCGTCACGGGCCTGAAACGGACTCTTGTAGACCAAGTTATGCCATGTTCAAGAAAGCCCTTTTCTTCACGCGATCTGGGGCTTCCGAATACATTTGGGCTCTATCTTCAACACTTGAACATCCATCAAACCTTCTACACCGACCAAAACAGAACGAAAGGGAACTTAACTAGGCAAAGCCGATGAAAGTCTGATCAACCTAGCCATGCCAAATCCGTGGAAATACAATTTCCACTTGGGTTTGATTGTTTTGATCATGTTTTGGACGTCTTATGTATACTGGTTATTGGGTTCACCATGATCATGTATTTTGTTACTTAGGTTGTGTATATATTTTCATCATCACATACTAACTGAATAACTTTCAAACATGGTCATACACATCCAAATACGGCAGATGCACGCTAAACCATTCGAAACCAGCCAAAACTGACCAAAAGGGAACTTAAACTAGAAAAACCGGAGAAAGTCTAAATAATCGGGGAAAACCATCCCAAATCCGAGGTAAATGGATTTCCACTATTGTTTTATTGTTTTGATCATGTTTTTGGGGGCCTTTAACATGTTTTGATCGGGTTTGGCTATGTTTTGACTATGCTTGGAGGTTTCAAATTAGTTGGTGAAGTAATTGTGGTTTCACTAGACAAGGAAATCATTATGACACACCATGAATTAGTATTAAAGATATGAGTGAACTCCAACAACATTTAACATTGTTTGATCAACACAAAAACGACACTGATTTTCCTTGGAAAACCTACAAAGATGGATAATATACCAAACGAATGAACAAAACAACTCATGTAACCAGCTCTTGCTTAACGATCTCGGGACTTAGAATGGTTATTTAAATTTTTTTTCTATGATTGCCATATTAATTTATAATCTATTACATAGTAACCTAAAATTACACGTGACATCTAAATAAACCTTCGAATGCAATTGGGTCGGGCCTGAGCCCAAAAACAATGTCCAAAAAATGTGAAAAAAATTATAAAAATGAGAATATCTCAACAAATATAGGGTTTCGGGTCTCGAAAGTTCTGTAACCCAACAAAGTTAGGTTACAGCTACGTTCCCCTCGTTTCAGCCTTTGATTCGCCTCGTCACGGGCCTGAAACGGACTCTTGTAGACCAAGTTATGCCATGTTCAAGAAAGCCCTTTTCTTCACGCGATCTGGGGCTTCCAAATACATTTGGGCTCTATCTTCAACACTTGAACATCCATCAAACCATCTACACCGACCAAACCAGACCGAAAGGGAACTTAACTAGGCAAAGTCGATGAAAGTCTGATCAACCTAGCCATGCCAAATCCGTGGAAATACAATTTCCACTTGGGTTTGATTGTTTTGATCATGTTTTGGACGTCTTATGGATACTGGTTATTGGGTTCACCATGATCGTGTATTTTGTTACCTGGGTTGTGTATATATTTTCATCATCACATACTAACTTAATAACTTTCAAACATGGTCATACATATCCAAATACGGCAGATGCACGCTAAACCATTCGAAACCAGCCAAAACAGACCAAAAGGGAACATAAACTAGAAAAACCGGGAAAGTGTAAATAACCGGGGAAAACCATCCTAAATCTGGGGTAAATGGATTTCCACTATTGTTTTATTGTTTTGATCATGTTTTTGGGGGCCTTGAACATGTTTTGATTGGGTTTGGCTATGTTTTGACTATGCTTGGAGGTTTCAAATTAGTTGGTGAAGTAATTGTGGTTTCACTAGACAAGGAAATCATTATGACACACCATGAATTAGTATTAAAGATATGAGTGAACTCCAACAACATTTAACATTGTTTGATCAACACAAAAACGACATTGATTTTCCTTGGAAAACCTACAAAGGTGGATAATATACCAAATGAATGAACAAAACAACTTATGTAACCAGCTCTTGCTTAACGATCTCGGGACTTAGAATGGTCATTTAAAATTTTTTTCTATGATTGCCATATTAATTTATAATCTGTTACATAGTAACCTAAAATTACACGTGACATCGAAATAAACCTTAGAATGCAATTGGGTCGGGCCTGAGCCCAAAAACAAAGTCCCAAAAATGTGAAAAAATTATAAAAATGAGAATATCTCAACAAATATAGGGTTTCGGGCCTCAAAAGTTCTGTAACCCAACAAAGTTAGGTTACAGCTACGTTCCCCTCGTTTCGGCCTTCGATTTGCCTCGTCACGGGCCTGAAACGGACTCTTGTAGACCAAGTTATGCCATGTTCAAGAAAGCCCTTTTCTTCACGCGATCTGGGGCTTCCGAATACATTTGGGCTCTATCTTCAACACTTGAACATCCATCAAACCTTCTACACCGACCAAAACAGAATGAAAGGGAACTTAACTAGGCAAAGCAGATGAAAGTCTGATCAACCTAGCCATGCCAAATCCGTGGAAATATAATTTCCACTTGGGTTTGATTGTTTTGATCATGTTTTGTACGTCTTATGGATACTGGTTATTGGGTTCACCATGATCATGTATTTTGTTACTTGGGTTGTGTATGTATTTTCATCATCACATACTAACTGAATAACTTTCAAACATGGTCATACACATCCAAATACGACAGATGCACGCTAAACCATTCGAAACCAGCCAAAACTGACCAAAAGGGAACTTAAACTAGAAAAACCGGAGAAAGTCTAAATAACCGGGGAAAACCATCCCAAATCCGAGGTAAATGGATTTCCACTATTGTTTTATTGTTTTGATCATGTTTTTGGGGGTCTTTAACATGTTTTGATCGGGTTTGGCTATGTTTTGACTATGCTTGGAGGTTTCAAATTAGTTGGTGAAGTAATTGTGGTTTCACTAGACAAGGAAATCCTTATGACACACCATGAATTAGTATTAAAGATATGAGTGAACTCCAACAACATTTAACATTGTTTGATCAACACAAAAACGACATTGATTTTCCTTGGAAAACCTACAAAGATGGATAATATACCAAACGAATGAACAAAACAACTCATGTAACCAGCTCTTGCTTAACGATCTCGGGACTTAGAATGGTCATTTAAATTCTTTTTCTATGATTGCCATATTAATGTATAATCTATTACATAGTAACCTAAAATTACACGTGACATTTAAATAAACCTTAGAATGCAATTGGGTCGGGCCTGAGCCCAAAAACAAAGTCCAAAAAATGTGAAAAAATTAAAAAAATGAGAATATCTCAACAAATATAGGGTTTCGGGCCTCGAAAGTTCTGTAACCCAACAAAGTTAGGTTACAGCTACGTTCCCCTCGTTTTGGCCTTCGATTTTCCTCGTCACGGGCCTGAAACGGACTCTTGTAGACCAAGTTATGCCATGTTCAAGAAAGCCCTTTTCTTCACGCGATCTGGGGCTTCCGAATACATTTGGGCTCTATCTTCAACACTTGAACATCCATCAAACCTTCTACACCGACCAAAACAGAACGAAAGGGAACTTAACTAGGCAAAGCCGATGAAAGTCTGATCAACCTAGCCATGCCAAATCCGTGGAAATACAATTTCCACTTGGGTTTGATTGTTTTGATCATGTTTTGGACGTCTTATGTATACTGGTTATTGGGTTCACCATGATCATGTATTTTGTTACTTGGGTTGTGTATATATTTTCATCATCACATACTAACTGAATAACTTTCAAACATGGTCATACGCATCCAAATACGGCAGATGCACGCTAAACCATTCGAAACCAGCCAAAACTGACCAAAAGGGAACTTAAACTAGAAAAACCAGAGAAAGTCTAAATAATCGAGGAAAACCATCCCAAATCCGAGGTAAATGGATTTCCACTATTGTTTTATTGTTTTGATCATGTTTTTGGGGGCCTTTAACATGTTTTGATCGGGTTTGGCTATGTTTTGACTATGCTTGGAGGTTTCAAATTAGTTGGTGAAGTAATTGTGGTTTCACTAGACAAGGAAATCATTATGACACACCATGAATTAGTATTAAAGATATGAGTGAACTCCAACAACATTTAACATTGTTTGATCAACACAAAAACGACATTGATTTTCCTTGGAAAACCTACAAAGATGGATAATATACCAAACGAATGAACAAAACAACTCATGTAACCAGCTCTTGCTTAACGATCTCGGGACTTAGAATGGTTATTTAAATTTTTTTTCAATTGCCATATTAATTTATAATCTATTACATAGTAACCTAAAATTACACGTGACATCTAAATAAACCTTCGAATGCAACTGGGTCGGGCCTGAGCCCAAAAACAATGTCCAAAAAATGTGAAAAAATTATAAAAATGAGAATATCTCAACAAATATAGGGTTTTGGGTCTCGAAAGTTCTGTAACCCAACAAAGTTAGGTTACAGCTAGGTTCCCCTCGTTTCAGCCTTTGATTCGCCTCGTCACGGGCCTGAAACGGACTCTTGTAGACCAAGTTATGCCATGTTCAAGAAAGCCCTTTTCTTCACGCGATCTGGGGCTTCCAAATACATTTGGGCTCTATCTTCAACACTTGAACATCCATCAAACCATCTACACCGACCAAACCAGACCGAAAGGGAACTTAACTGGGCAAAGCCGATGAAAGTCTGATCAACCTAGCCATGCCAAATCCGTGGAAATACAATTTCCACTTGGGTTTGATTGTTTGGATCATGTTTTGGACGTCTTATGGATACTAGTTATTGGGTTCACCATGATCGTGTATTTTGTTACCTGGGTTGTGTATATATTTTCATCATCACATACTAACTTAATAACTTTCAAACATGGTCATACATATCCAAATACGGCAGATGCACGCTAAACCATTCGAAACCAGCCAAAACTGACCAAAAGGGAACATAAACTAGAAAAACCGGGAAAGTGTAAATAACCGGGGAAAACCATCCTAAATCTGGGGTAAATGGATTTCCACAATTGTTTTATTGTTTTGATCATGTTTTTGGGGGCCTTTAACATGTTTTGATTGGGTTTGGCTATGTTTTGACTATGCTTGGAGGTTTCAAATTAGTTGGTGAAGTAATTGTGGTGTCACTAGACAAGGAAATCATTATGACACACCATGAATTAGTATTAAAGATATTAGTGAACTCCAACAACATTTAACATTGTTTGATCAACACAAAAACGACATTGATTTTCCTTGGAAAACCTACAAAGGTGGATAATATACCAAACGAATGAACAAAACAACTTATGTAACCAGCTCTTGCTTAACGATCTCGGGACTTAGAATGGTCATTTAAAATTTTTTCTATGATTGCCATATTAATTTATAATCTATTACATAGTAACCTAAAATTACACGTGACATCGAAATAAACCTTAGAATGCAATTGGGTCGGGCCTGAGCCCAAAAACAAAGTCCAAAAAATGTGAAAAAATTATAAAAATGAGAATATCTCAACAAATATAGGGTTTCGGGCCTCGAAAGTGCTGTAACCCAACAAAGTTAGGTTACAGCTACGTTCCCCTCGTTTCGGCCTTCGATTTGCCTCGTCACGGGCCTGAAACGGACTCTTGTAGACCAAGTTATGCCATGTTCAAGAAAGCCCTTTTCTTCACGCGATCTGGGGCTTCCGAATACATTTGGGCTCTATCTTCAACACTTGAACATCCATCAAACCTTCTACACCGACCAAAACAGAATGAAAGGGAACTTAACTAGGCAAAGCAGATGAAAGTCTGATCAACCTAGCCATGCCAAATCTGTGGAAATATAATTTCCACTTGGGTTTGATTGTTTTGATCATGTTTTGTACGTCTTATGGATACTGGTTATTGGGTTCACCATGATCATGTATTTTGTTACTTGGGTTGTGTATGTATTTTCATCATCACATACTAACTGAATAACTTTCAAACATGGTCATACACATCCAAATACGACAGATGCACGCTAAACCATTCGAAACCAGCCAAAACTGACCAAAAGGGAACTTAAACTAGAAAAACCGGAGAAAGTCTAAATAACCGGGGAAAACCATCCCAAATCCGAGGTAAATGGATTTCCACTATTGGTTTATTGTTTTGATCATGTTTTTGGGGGCCTTTAACATGTTTTGATCAGGTTTGGCTATGTTTTGACTATGCTTGGAGGTTTCAAATTAGTTGGTGAAGTAATTGTGGTTTCACTAGACAAGGAAATCCTTATGACACACCATGAATTAGTATTAAAGATATGAGTGAACTCCAAGAACATTTAACATTGTTTGATCAACACAAAAACGACATTGATTTTCCTTGGAAAACCTACAAAGATGGATAATATACCAAACGAATGAACAAAACAACTCATGTAACGAGCTCTTGCTTAACGATCTCGGGACTTAGAATGGTCATTTAAATTCTTTTTCTATGATTGCCATATTAATGTATAATCTATTACATAGTAACCTAAAATTACACGTGACATTTAAATAAACCTTAGAATGCAATTGGGTCGGGCCTGAGCCCAAAAACAAAGTCCAAAAAAATGTGAAAAAATTATAAAAATGAGAATATCTCAACCAATATAGGGTTTCGGGCCTCGAAAGTTCTGTAACCCAACAAAGTTAGGTTACAGCTACGTTCCCCTCGTTTCGGCCTTCGATTTGCCTCGTCACGGGCCTGAAACGGACTCTTGTAGACCAAGTTATGCCATGGTCAAGAAAGCCCTTTTCTTCACGCGATCTGGGGCTTCCGAATACATTTGGGCTCTATCTTCAACACTTGAACATCCATCAAACCTTCTACACCGACCAAAACAGAACGAAAGGGAACTTAACTAGGCAAAGCCGATGAAAGTCTGATCAACCTAGCCATGCCAAATCCGTGGAAATACAATTTCCACTTGGGTTTGATTGTTTTGATCATGTTTTGGACGTCTTATGTATACTGGTTATTGGGTTCACCATGATCATGTATTTTGTTACTTGGGTTGTGTATATATTTTCATCATCACATACTAACTGAATAACTTTCAAACATGGTCATACACATCCAAATACGGCAGATGTACGCTAAACCATTCGAAACCAGCCAAAACTGACCAAAAGGGAACTTAAACTAGAAAAACCGGAGAATGTCTAAATAATCGGGGAAAACCATCCCAAATCCGAGGTAAATGGATTTCCACTATTGTTTTATTGTTTTGATCATGTTTTTGGGGGCCTTTAACATGTTTTGATCGGGTTTGGCTATGTTTTGACTATGCTTGGAGGTTTCAAATTAGTTGGTGAAGTAATTGTGGTTTCACTAGACAAGGAAATCATTATGACACACCATGAATTAGTATTAAAGATATGAGTGAACTCCAACAACATTTAACATTGTTTGATCAACACAAAAACGACATTGATTTTCCTTGGAAAACCTACAAAGATGGATAATATACCAAACGAATGAACAAAACAACTCATGTAACCAGCTCTTGCTTAACGATCTCGGGACTTAGAATGGTCATTTAAAATTTTTTTCTATGATTGCCATATTAATTTATAATCTATTACATAGTAACCTAAAATTACACGTGACATCGAAATAAACCTTAGAATGCAATTGGGTCGGGCCTGAGCCCAAAAACAAAGTCCAAAAAATGTGAAAAAATTATAAAAATGAGAATATCTCAACAAATATAGGGTTTCGGGCCTCGAAAGTTCTGTAACCCAACAAAGTTAGGTTACAGCTACGTTCCCCTCGTTTCAGCCTTCGATTTGCCTCGTCACGGGCCTGAAACGGACTCTTGTAGACCAAGTTATGCCATGTTCAAGAAAGCCCTTTTCTTCACGCGATCTGGGGCTTCCGAATACATTTGGGCTCTATCTTCAACACTTGAACATCCATCAAACCTTCTACACCGACCAAAACAGAATGAAAGGGAACTTAACTAGGCAAAGCAGATGAAAGTCTGATCAACCTAGCCATGCCAAATCCGTGGAAATATAATTTCCACTTGGGTTTGATTGTTTTGATCATGTTTTGTACGTCTTATGGATACTGGTTATTGGGTTCACCATGATCATGTATTTTGTTACTTGGGTTGTGTATGTATTTTCATCATCACATACTAACTGAATAACTTTCAAACATGGTCATACACATCCAAATACGACAGATGCACGCTAAACCATTCGAAACCAGCCAAAACTGACCAAAAGGGAACTTAAACTAGAAAAACCGGAGAAAGTCTAAATAACCGGGGAAAACCATCCCAAATCCGAGGTAAATGGATTTCCACTATTGGTTTATTGTTTTGATCATGTTTTTGGGGGCCTTTAACATGTTTTGATCGGGTTTGGCTATGTTTTGACTATGCTTGGAGGTTTCAAATTAGTTGGTGAAGTAATTGTGGTTTCACTAGACAAGGAAATCCTTATGACACACCATGAATTAGTATTAAAGATATGAGTGAACTCCAACAACATTTAACATTGTTTGATCAACACAAAAACGACATTGATTTTCCTTGGAAAACCTACAAAGATGGATAATATACCAAACGAATGAACAAAACAACTCATGTAACGAGCTCTTGCTTAACGATCTCGGGACATAGAATGGTCATTTAAATTCTTTTTCTATGATTGCCATATTAATGTATAATCTATTACATAGTAACCTAAAATTACACGTGACATTTAAATAAACCTTAGAATGCAATTGGGTCGGGCCTGAGCCCAAAAACAAAGTCCAAAAAAATGTGAAAAAATTATAAAAATGAGAATATCTCAACCAATATAGGGTTTCGGGCCTCGAAAGTTCTGTAACCCAACAAAGTTAGGTTACAGCTACGTTCCCCTCGTTTCGGCCTTCGATTTGCCTCGTCACGGGCCTGAAACGGACTCTTGTAGACCAAGTTATGCCATGTTCAAGAAAGCCCTTTTCTTCACGCGATCTGGGGCTTCCGAATACATTTGGGCTCTATCTTCAACACTTGAACATCCATCAAACCTTCTACACCGACCAAAACAGAACGAAAGGGAACTTAACTAGGCAAAGCTGATGAAAGTCTGATCAACCTAGCCATGCCAAATCCGTGGAAATACAATTTCCACTTGGGTTTGATTGTTTTGATCATGTTTTGGACGTCTTATGTATACTGGTTATTGGGTTCACCATGATCATGTATTTTGTTACTTGGGTTGTGTATATATTTTCATCATCACATACTAACTGAATAACTTTCAAACATGGTCATACACATCCAAATACGGCAGATGTACGCTAAACCATTCGAAACCAGCCAAAACTGACCAAAAGGGAACTTAAACTAGAAAAACCGGAGAATGTCTAAATAATCGGGGAAAACCATCCCAAATTCGAGGTAAATGGATTTCCACTATTGTTTTATTGTTTTGATCATGTTTTTGGGGGCCTTTAACATGTTTTGATCGGGTTTGGCTATGTTTTGACTATGCTTGGAGGTTTCAAATTAGTTGGTGAAGTAATTGTGGTTTCACTAGACAAGGAAATCATTATGACACACCATGAATTAGTATTAAAGATATGAGTGAACTCCAACAACATTTAACATTGTTTGATCAACACAAAAACGACATTGATTTTCCTTGGAAAACCTACAAAGATGGATAATATACCAAACGAATGAACAAAACAACTCATGTAACCAACTCTTGCTTAACGATCTCGGGACTTAGAATGGTCATTTAAAATTTTTTTCTATGATTGCCATATTAATTTATAATCTATTACATAGTAACCTAAAATTACACGTGACATCGAAATAAACCTTAGAATGCAATTGGGTCGGGCCTGAGCCCAAAAACAAAGTCCAAAAAATGTGAAAAAATTATAAAAATGAGAATATCTCAACAAATATAGGGTTTCGGGCCTCGAAAGTTCTGTAACCCAACAAAGTTAGGTTACAGCTACGTTCCCCTCGTTTCAGCCTTCGATTTGCCTCGTCACGGGCCTGAAACAGACTCTTGTAGACCAAGTTATGCCATGTTCAAGAAAGCCCTTTTCTTCACGCGATCTAGGGCTTCCGAATACATTTGGGCTCTATCTTCAACACTTGAACATCCATCAAACCTTCTACACCGACCAAAACAGAATGAAAGGGAACTTAACTAGGCAAAGCAGATGAAAGTCTGATCAACCTAGCCATGCCAAATCCGTGGAAATATAATTTCCACTTGGGTTTGATTGTTTTGATCATGTTTTGTACGTCTTATGGATACTGGTTATTGGGTTCACCATGATCATGTATTTTGTTACTTGGGTTGTGTATGTATTTTCATCATCACATACTAACTGAATAACTTTCAAACATGGTCATACACATCCAAATACGACAGATGCACGCTAAACCATTCGAAACCAGCCAAAACTGACCAAAAGGGAACTTAAACTAGAAAAACCGGAGAAAGTCTAAATAACCGGGGAAAACCATCCCAAATCCGAGGTAAATGGATTTCCACTATTGGTTTATTGTTTTGATCATGTTTTTGGGGGCCTTTAACATGTTTTGATCGGGTTTGGCTATGTTTTGACTATGCTTGGAGGTTTCAAATTAGTTGGTGAAGTAATTGTGGTTTCACTAGACAAGGAAATCCTTATGACACACCATGAATTAGTATTAAAGATATGAGTGAACTCCAACAACATTTAACATTGTTTGATCAACACAAAAACGACATTGATTTTCCTTGGAAAACCTACAAAGATGGATAATATACCAAACGAATGAACAAAACAACTCATGTAACGAGCTCTTGCTTAACGATCTCGGGACTTAGAATGGTCATTTAAATTCTTTTTCTATGATTGCCATATTAATGTATAATCTATTACATAGTAACCTAAAATTACACGTGACATTTAAATAAACCTTAGAATGCAATTGGGTCGGGCCTGAGCCCAAAAACAAAGTCCAAAAAAATGTGAAAAAATTATAAAAATGAGAATATCTCAACAAATATAGGGTTTCGGGCCTCGAAAGTTCTGTAACCCAACAAAGTTAGGTTACAGCTACGTTCCCCTCGTTTCGGCCTTCGATTTGCCTCGTCACGGGCCTGAAACGGACTCTTGTAGACCAAGTTATGCCATGTTCAAGAAAGCCCTTTTCTTCACGCGATCTAGGGCTTCCGAATACATTTGGGCTCTATCTTCAACACTTGAACATCCATCAAACCTTCTACACCACCAAAACAGAACGAAAGGGAACTTAACTAGGCAAAGCCGATGAAAGTCTGATCAACCTAGCCATGCCAAATCCGTGGAAATACAATTTCCACTTGGGTTTGATTGTTTTGATCATGTTTTGGACGTCTTATGTATACTGGTTATTGGGTTCACCATGATCATGTATTTTGTTACTTGGGTTGTGTATATATTTTCATCATCACATACTAAATGAATAACTTTCAAACATGGTCATACACATCCAAATACGGCAGATGTACGCTAAACCATTCGAAACCAGCCAAAACTGACCAAAAGGGAACTTAAACTAGAAAAACCGGAGAATGTCTAAATAATCGGGGAAAACCATCCCAAATCCGAGGTAAATGGATTTCCACTATTGTTTTATTGTTTTGATCATGTTTTTGGGGGCCTTTAACATGTTTTGATCGGGTTTGGCTATGTTTTGACTATGCTTGGAGGTTTCAAATTAGTTGGTGAAGTAATTGTGGTTTCACTAGACAAGGAAATCATTATGACACACCATGAATTAGTATTAAAGATATGAGTGAACTCCAACAACATTTAACATTGTTTGATCAACACAAAAACGACATTGATTTTCCTTGGAAAACCTACAAAGATGGATAATATACCAAACGAATGAACAAAACAACTCATGTAACCAGCTCTTGCTTAACGATCTCGGGACTTAGAATGGTCATTTAAAATTTTTTTCTATGATTGCCATATTAATTTATAATCTATTACATAGTAACCTAAAATTACACGTGACATCGAAATAAACCTTAGAATGCAATTGGGTCGGGCCTGAGCCCAAAAACAAAGTCCAAAAAATGTGAAAAAATTATAAAAATGAGAATATCTCAACAAATATAGGGTTTCGGGCCTCGAAAGTTCTGTAACCCAACAAAGTTAGGTTACAGCTACGTTCCCCTCGTTTCGACCTTCGATTTGCCTCGTCACGGGCCTGAAACGGACTCTTGTAGACCAAGTTATGCCATGTTCAAGAAAGCCCTTTTCTTCACGCGATCTGGGGCTTCCGAATACATTTGGGCTCTATCTTCAACACTTGAACATCCATCAAACCTTCTACACCGACCAAAACAGAACGAAAGGGAACTTAACTAGGCAAAGCTGATGAAAGTCTGATCAACCTAGCCATGCCAAATCCGTGGAAATACAATTTCCACTTGGGTTTGATTGTTTTGATCATGTTTTGGACGTCTTATGTATACTGGTTATTGGGTTCACCATGATCATGTATTTTGTTACTTGGGTTGTGTATATATTTTCATCATCACATACTAACTGAATAACTTTCAAACATGGTCATACACATCCAAATACGGCAGATGTACGCTAAACCATTCGAAACCAGCCAAAACTGACCAAAAGGGAACTTAAACTAGAAAAACCGGAGAATGTCTAAATAATCGGGGAAAACCATCCCAAATTCGAGGTAAATGGATTTCCACTATTGTTTTATTGTTTTGATCATGTTTTTGGGGGCCTTTAACATGTTTTGATCGGGTTTGGCTATGTTTTGACTATGCTTGGAGGTTTCAAATTAGTTGGTGAAGTAATTGTGGTTTCACTAGACAAGGAAATCATTATGACACACCATGAATTAGTATTAAAGATATGAGTGAACTCCAACAACATTTAACATTGTTTGATCAACACAAAAACGACATTGATTTTCCTTGGAAAACCTACAAAGATGGATAATATACCAAACGAATGAACAAAACAACTCATGTAACCAACTCTTGCTTAACGATCTCGGGACTTAGAATGGTCATTTAAAATTTTTTTCTATGATTGCCATATTAATTTATAATCTATTACATAGTAACCTAAAATTACACGTGACATCGAAATAAACCTTAGAATGCAATTGGGTCGGGCCTGAGCCCAAAAACAAAGTCCAAAAAATGTGAAAAAATTATAAAAATGAGAATATCTCAACAAATATAGGGTTTCGGGCCTCGAAAGTTCTGTAACCCAACAAAGTTAGGTTACAGCTACGTTCCCCTCGTTTCAGCCTTCGATTTGCCTCGTCACGGGCCTGAAACAGACTCTTGTAGACCAAGTTATGCCATGTTCAAGAAAGCCCTTTTCTTCACGCGATCTAGGGCTTCCGAATACATTTGGGCTCTATCTTCAACACTTGAACATCCATCAAACCTTCTACACCGACCAAAACAGAATGAAAGGGAACTTAACTAGGCAAAGCAGATGAAAGTCTGATCAACCTAGCCATGCCAAATCCGTGGAAATATAATTTCCACTTGGGTTTGATTGTTTTGATCATGTTTTGTACGTCTTATGGATACTGGTTATTGGGTTCACCATGATCATGTATTTTGTTACTTGGGTTGTGTATGTATTTTCATCATCACATACTAACTGAATAACTTTCAAACATGGTCATACACATCCAAATACGACAGATGCACGCTAAACCATTCGAAACCAGCCAAAACTGACCAAAAGGGAACTTAAACTAGAAAAACCGGAGAAAGTCTAAATAACCGGGGAAAACCATCCCAAATCCGAGGTAAATGGATTTCCACTATTGGTTTATTGTTTTGATCATGTTTTTGGGGGCCTTTAACATGTTTTGATCGGGTTTGGCTATGTTTTGACTATGCTTGGAGGTTTCAAATTAGTTGGTGAAGTAATTGTGGTTTCACTAGACAAGGAAATCCTTATGACACACCATGAATTAGTATTAAAGATATGAGTGAACTCCAACAACATTTAACATTGTTTGATCAACACAAAAACGACATTGATTTTCCTTGGAAAACCTACAAAGATGGATAATATACCAAACGAATGAACAAAACAACTCATGTAACGAGCTCTTGCTTAACGATCTCGGGACTTAGAATGGTCATTTAAATTCTTTTTCTATGATTGCCATATTAATGTATAATCTATTACATAGTAACCTAAAATTACACGTGACATTTAAATAAACCTTAGAATGCAATTGGGTCGGGCCTGAGCCCAAAAACAAAGTCCAAAAAAATGTGAAAAAATTATAAAAATGAGAATATCTCAACAAATATAGGGTTTCGGGCCTCGAAAGTTCTGTAACCCAACAAAGTTAGGTTACAGCTACGTTCCCCTCGTTTCGGCCTTCGATTTGCCTCGTCACGGGCCTGAAACGGACTCTTGTAGACCAAGTTATGCCATGTTCAAGAAAGCCCTTTTCTTCACGCGATCTAGGGCTTCCGAATACATTTGGGCTCTATCTTCAACACTTGAACATCCATCAAACCTTCTACACCACCAAAACAGAACGAAAGGGAACTTAACTAGGCAAAGCCGATGAAAGTCTGATCAACCTAGCCATGCCAAATCCGTGGAAATACAATTTCCACTTGGGTTTGATTGTTTTGATCATGTTTTGGACGTCTTATGTATACTGGTTATTGGGTTCACCATGATCATGTATTTTGTTACTTGGGTTGTGTATATATTTTCATCATCACATACTAAATGAATAACTTTCAAACATGGTCATACACATCCAAATACGGCAGATGTACGCTAAACCATTCGAAACCAGCCAAAACTGACCAAAAGGGAACTTAAACTAGAAAAACCGGAGAATGTCTAAATAATCGGGGAAAACCATCCCAAATCCGAGGTAAATGGATTTCCACTATTGTTTTATTGTTTTGATCATGTTTTTGGGGGCCTTTAACATGTTTTGATCGGGTTTGGCTATGTTTTGACTATGCTTGGAGGTTTCAAATTAGTTGGTGAAGTAATTGTGGTTTCACTAGACAAGGAAATCATTATGACACACCATGAATTAGTATTAAAGATATGAGTGAACTCCAACAACATTTAACATTGTTTGATCAACACAAAAACGACATTGATTTTCCTTGGAAAACCTACAAAGATGGATAATATACCAAACGAATGAACAAAACAACTCATGTAACCAGCTCTTGCTTAACGATCTCGGGACTTAGAATGGTCATTTAAAATTTTTTTCTATGATTGCCATATTAATTTATAATCTATTACATAGTAACCTAAAATTACACGTGACATCGAAATAAACCTTAGAATGCAATTGGGTCGGGCCTGAGCCCAAAAACAAAGTCCAAAAAATGTGAAAAAATTATAAAAATGAGAATATCTCAACAAATATAGGGTTTCGGGCCTCGAAAGTTCTGTAACCCAACAAAGTTAGGTTACAGCTACGTTCCCCTCGTTTCGACCTTCGATTTGCCTCGTCACGGGCCTGAAACGGACTCTTGTAGACCAAGTTATGCCATGTTCAAGAAAGCCCTTTTCTTCACGCGATCTGGGGCTTCCGAATACATTTGGGCTCTATCTTCAACACTTGAACATCCATCAAACCTTCTACACCGACCAAAACAGAATGAAAGGGAACTTAACTAGGCAAAGCCGATGAAAGTCTGATCAACCTAGCCATGCCAAATCTGTGGAAATATAATTTCCACTTGGGTTTGATTGTTTTGATCATGTTTTGTACGTCTTATGGATACTGGTTATTGGGTTCACCATGATCATGTATTTTGTTACTTGGGTTGTGTATGTATTTTCATCATCACATACTAACTGAATAACTTTCAAACATGGTCATACATATCCAAATACGATAGATGCACGCTAAACCATTTGAAACCAGCCAAAACTGACCAAAAGGGAACTTAAACTAGAAAAACCGGAGAAAGTCTAAATAACCGGGGAAAACCATCCCAAATCTGAGGTAAATGGATTTCCACTATTGTTTTATTGTTTTGATCATGTTTTTGGGGGCCTTTAACATGTTTTGATCGGGTTTGGCTATGTTTTGACTATGCTTGGAGGTTTCAAATTAGTTGGTGAAGTAATTGTGGTTTCACTAGACAAGGAAATCATTATGACACACCATGAATTAGTATTAAAGATATGAGTGAACTCCAACAACATTTAACATTGTTTGATCAACACAAAAACGACATTGATTTTCCTTGGAAAACCTACAAAGATGGATAATATACCAAACGAATGAACAAAACAACTCATGTAACCAGCTCTTGCTTAACGATCTCGGGACTTAGAATGGTCATTTAAATTTTTTTTCTATGATTGCCATATTAATTTATAATCTATTACATAGTAACCTAAAATTACACGTGACATCGAAATAAACCTTAGAATGCAATTGGGTCGGGCCTGAGCCCAAAAACAAAGTCCAAAAAATGTGAAAAAATTATAAAAATGAGAATATCTCAACAAATATAGGGTTTCGGGCCTCGAAAGTTCTGTAACCCAACAAAGTTAGGTTACAGCTACGTTCCCCTCGTTTCGGCCTTCGATTTGCCTCGTCACGGGCCTGAAACGGACTCTTGTAGACCAAGTTATGCCATGTTCAAGAAAGCCCTTTTCTTCACGCGATCTGGGGCTTCCGAATACATTTGGGCTCAATCTTCAACACTTGAACATCCATCAAACCTTCTACACCACCAAAACAGAACGAAAGGGAACTTAACTAGGCAAAGCCGATGAAAGTCTGATCAACCTAGCCATGCCAAATCCGTGGAAATACAATTTCCACTTGGGTTTGATTGTTTTGATCATGTTTTGGACGTCTTATGTATACTGGTTATTGGGTTCACCATGATCATGTATTTTGTTACTTGGGTTGTGTATATATTTTCATCATCACATACTAAATGAATAACTTTCAAACATGGTCATACACATCCAAATACGGCAGATGTACGCTAAACCATTCGAAACCAGCCAAAACTGACCAAAAGGGAACTTAAACTAGAAAAACCGGAGAAAGTCTAAATAACCGGGGAAAACCATCCCAAATCCGAGGTAAATGGATTTCCACTATTGTTTTATTGTTTTGATCATGTTTTTGGGGGCCTTTAACATGTTTTGATCGGGTTTGGCTATGTTTTGACTATGCTTGGAGGTTTCAAATTAGTTGGTGAAGTAATTGTGGTTTCACTAGACAAGGAAATCATTATGACACACCATGAATTAGTATTAAAGATATGAGTGAACTCCAACAACATTTAACATTGTTTGATCAACACAAAAACGACATTGATTTTCCTTGGAAAACCTACAAAGATGGATAATATACCAAACGAATGAACAAAACAACTCATGTAACCAGCTCTTGCTTAACGATCTCGGGACTTAGAATGGTCATTTAAAATTTTTTTCTATGATTGCCATATTAATTTATAATCTATTACATAGTAACCTAAAATTACACGTGACATCGAAATAAACCTTAGAATGCAATTGGGTCGGGCCTGAGCCCAAAAACAAAGTCCAAAAAATGTGAAAAAATTATAAAAATGAGAATATCTCAACAAATATAGGGTTTCGGGCCTCGAAAGTTCTGTAACCCAACAAAGTTAGGTTACAGCTACGTTCCCCTCGTTTCGACCTTCGATTTGCCTCGTCACGGGCCTGAAACGGACTCTTGTAGACCAAGTTATGCCATGTTCAAGAAAGCCCTTTTCTTCACGCGATCTGGGGCTTCCGAATACATTTGGGCTCTATCTTCAACACTTGAACATCCATCAAACCTTCTACACCGACCAAAACAGAATGAAAGGGAACTTAACTAGGCAAAGCCGATGAAAGTCTGATCAACCTAGCCATGCCAAATCTGTGGAAATATAATTTCCACTTGGGTTTGATTGTTTTGATCATGTTTTGTACGTCTTATGGATACTGGTTATTGGGTTCACCATGATCATGTATTTTGTTACTTGGGTTGTGTATTTATTTTCATCATCACATACTAACTGAATAACTTTCAAACATGGTCATACATATCCAAATACGATAGATGCACGCTAAACCATTTGAAACCAGCCAAAACTGACCAAAAGGGAACTTAAACTAGAAAAACCGGAGAAAGTCTAAATAACCGGGGAAAACCATCCCAAATCCGAGGTAAATGGATTTCCACTATTGTTTTATTGTTTTGATCATGTTTTTGGGGGCCTTTAACATGTTTTGATCGGGTTTGGCTATGTTTTGACTATGCTTGGAGGTTTCAAATTAGTTGGTGAAGTAATTGTGGTTTCACTAGACAAGGAAATCATTATGACACACCATGAATTAGTATTAAAGATATGAGTGAACTCCAACAACATTTAACATTGTTTGATCAACACAAAAACGACATTGATTTTCCTTGGAAAACCTACAAAGATGGATAATATACCAAACGAATGAACAAAACAACTCATGTAACCAGCTCTTGCTTAACGATCTCGGGACTTAGAATGGTCATTTAAAATTTTTTTCTATGATTGCCATATTAATTTATAATCTATTACATAGTAACCTAAAATTACACGTGACATCGAAATAAACCTTAGAATGCAATTGGGTCGGGCCGGAGCCCAAAAACAAAGTCCAAAAAATGTGAAAAAATTATAAAAATGAGAATATCTCAACAAATATAGGGTTTCGGGCCTCGAAAGTTCTGTAACCCAACAAAGTTAGGTTACAGCTACGTTCCCCTCGTTTCGGCCTTCGATTTGCCTCGTCACGGGCCTGAAACGGACTCTTGTAGACCAAGTTATGCCATGTTCAAGAAAGCCCTTTTCTTCACGCGATCTGGGGCTTCCGAATACATTTGGGCTCTATCTTCAACACTTGAACATCCATCAAACCTTCTACACCACCAAAACAGAACGAAAGGGAACTTAACTAGGCAAAGCCGATGAAAGTCTGATCAACCTAGCCATGCCAAATCCGTGGAAATACAATTTCCACTTGGGTTTGATTGTTTTGATCATGTTTTGGACGTCTTATGTATACTGGTTATTGGGTTCACCATGATCATGTATTTTGTTACTTGGGTTGTGTATATATTTTCATCATCACATACTAAATGAATAACTTTCAAACATGGTCATACACATCCAAATACGGCAGATGTACGCTAAACCATTCGAAACCAGCCAAAACTGACCAAAAGGGAACTTAAACTAGAAAAACCGGAGAATGTCTAAATAATCGGGGAAAACCATCCCAAATCCGAGGTAAATGGATTTCCACTATTGTTTTATTGTTTTGATCATGTTTTTGGGGGCCTTTAACATGTTTTGATCGGGTTTGGCTATGTTTTGACTATGCTTGGAGGTTTCAAATTAGTTGGTGAAGTAATTGTGGTTTCACTAGACAAGGAAATCATTATGACACACCATGAATTAGTATTAAAGATATGAGTGAACTCCAACAACATTTAACATTGTTTGATCAACACAAAAACGACATTGATTTTCCTTGGAAAACCTACAAAGATGGATAATATACCAAACGAATGAACAAAACAACTCATGTAACCAGCTCTTGCTTAACGATCTCGGGACTTAGAATGGTCATTTAAAATTTTTTTCTATGATTGCCATATTAATTTATAATCTATTACATAGTAACCTAAAATTACACGTGACATCGAAATAAACCTTAGAATGCAATTGGGTCGGGCCTGAGCCCAAAAACAAAGTCCAAAAAATGTGAAAAAATTATAAAAATGAGAATATCTCAACAAATATAGGGTTTCGGGCCTCGAAAGTTCTGTAACCCAACAAAGTTAGGTTACAGCTACGTTCCCCTCGTTTCGACCTTCGATTTGCCTCGTCACGGGCCTGAAACGGACTCTTGTAGACCAAGTTATGCCATGTTCAAGAAAGCCCTTTTCTTCACGCGATCTGGGGCTTCCGAATACATTTGGGCTCTATCTTCAACACTTGAACATCCATCAAACCTTCTACACCGACCAAAACAGAATGAAAGGGAACTTAACTAGGCAAAGCCGATGAAAGTCTGATCAACCTAGCCATGCCAAATCTGTGGAAATATAATTTCCACTTGGGTTTGATTGTTTTGATCATGTTTTGTACGTCTTATGGATACTGGTTATTGGGTTCACCATGATCATGTATTTTGTTACTTGGGTTGTGTATGTATTTTCATCATCACATACTAACTGAATAACTTTCAAACATGGTCATACATATCCAAATACGATAGATGCACGCTAAACCATTTGAAACCAGCCAAAACTGACCAAAAGGGAACTTAAACTAGAAAAACCGGAGCAAGTCTAAATAACCGGGGAAAACCATCCCAAATCCGAGGTAAATGGATTTCCACTATTGTTTTATTGTTTTGATCATGTTTTTGGGGGCCTTTAACATGTTTTGATCGGGTTTGGCTATGTTTTGACTATGCTTGGAGGTTTCAAATTAGTTGGTGAAGTAATTGTGGTTTCACTAGACAAGGAAATCATTATGACACACCATGAATTAGTATTAAAGATATGAGTGAACTCCAACAACATTTAACATTGTTTGATCAACACAAAAACGACATTGATTTTCCTTGGAAAACCTACAAAGATGGATAATATACCAAACGAATGAACAAAACAACTCATGTAACCAGCTCTTGCTTAACGATCTCGGGACTTAGAATGGTCATTTAAAATTTTTTTCTATGATTGCCATATTAATTTATAATCTAATACATAGTAACCTAAAATTACACGTGACATCGAAATAAACCTTAGAATGCAATTGGGTCGGGCCTGAGCCCAAAAACAAAGTCCAAAAAATGTGAAAAAATTATAAAAATGAGAATATCTCAACAAATATAGGGTTTCGGGCCTCGAAAGTTCTGTAACCCAACAAAGTTAGGTTACAGCTACGTTCCCCTCGTTTCGGCCTTCGATTTGCCTCGTCACGGGCCTGAAACGGACTCTTGTAGACCAAGTTATGCCATGTTCAAGAAAGCCCTTTTCTTCACGCGATCTGGGGCTTCCGAATACATTTGGGCTCTATCTTCAACACTTGAACATCCATCAAACCTTCTACACCGACCAAAACAGAATGAAAGGGAACTTAACTAGGCAAAGCCGATGAAAGTCTGATCAACCTAGCCATGCCAAATCTGTGGAAATATAATTTCCACTTGGGTTTGATTGTTTTGATCATGCTTTGTACGTCTTATGGATACTGGTTATTGGGTTCACCATGATCATGTATTTTGTTACTTGGGTTGTGTATGTATTTTCATCATCACATACTAACTGAATAACTTTCAAACATGGTCATACATATCCAAATACGATAGATGCACGCTAAACCATTTGAAACCAGCCAAAACTGACCAAAAGGGAACTTAAACTAGAAAAACCGGAGAAAGTCTAAATAACCGGGGAAAACCATCCCAAATCCGAGGTAAATGGATTTCCACTATTGTTTTATTGTTTTGATCATGTTTTTGGGGGCCTTTAACATGTTTTGATCGGGTTTGGCTATGTTTTGACTATGCTTGGAGGTTTCAAATTAGTTGGTGAAGTAATTGTGGTTTCACTAGACAAGGAAATCATTATGACACACCATGAATTAGTATTAAAGATATGAGTGAACTCCAACAACATTTAACATTGTTTGATCAACACAAAAACGACATTGATTTTCCTTGGAAAACCTACAAAGATGGATAATATACCAAACGAATGAACAAAACAACTCATGTAACCAGCTCTTGCTTAACGATCTCGGGACTTAGAATGGTCATTTAAAATTTTTTTCTATGATTGCCATATTAATTTATAATCTATTACATAGTAACCTAAAATTACACGTGACATCGAAATAAACCTTAGAATGCAATTGGGTCGGGCCTGAGCCCAAAAACAAAGTCCAAAAAATGTGAAAAAATTATAAAAATGAGAATATCTCAACAAATATAGGGTTTCGGGCCTCGAAAGTTCTGTAACCCAACAAAGTTAGGTTACAGCTACGTTCCCCTCGTTTCGGCCTTCGATTTGCCTCGTCACGGGCCTGAAACGGACTCTTGTAGACCAAGTTATGCCATGTTCAAGAAAGCCCTTTTCTTCACGCGATCTGGGGCTTCCGAATACATTTGGGCTCTATCTTCAACACTTGAACATCCAT
The DNA here is from genome assembly GCA_025667525.1 of Glebionis coronaria. Classification (NCBI taxonomy): domain Eukaryota; kingdom Viridiplantae; phylum Streptophyta; class Magnoliopsida; order Asterales; family Asteraceae; genus Glebionis; species Glebionis coronaria. The sequence goes on from JANFOE010000063.1 coordinate 72,900, forward strand.
CAAACCTTCTACACCGACCAAAACAGAATGAAAGGGAACTTAACTAGGCAAAGCCGATGAAAGTCTGATCAACCTAGCCATGCCAAATCTGTGGAAATATAATTTCCACTTGGGTTTGATTGTTTTGATCATGCTTTGTACGTCTTATGGATACTGGTTATTGGGTTCACCATGATCATGTATTTTGTTACTTGGGTTGTGTATGTATTTTCATCATCACATACTAACTGAATAACTTTCAAACATGGTCATACATATCCAAATACGATAGATGCACGCTAAACCATTTGAAACCAGCCAAAACTGACCAAAAGGGAACTTAAACTAGAAAAACCGGAGAAAGTCTAAATAACCGGGGAAAACCATCCCAAATCCGAGGTAAATGGATTTCCACTATTGTTTTATTGTTTTGATCATGTTTTTGGGGGCCTTTAACATGTTTTGATCGGGTTTGGCTATGTTTTGACTATGCTTGGAGGTTTCAAATTAGTTGGTGAAGTAATTGTGGTTTCACTAGACAAGGAAATCATTATGACACACCATGAATTAGTATTAAAGATATGAGTGAACTCCAACAACATTTAACATTGTTTGATCAACACAAAAACGACATTGATTTTCCTTGGAAAACCTACAAAGATGGATAATATACCAAACGAATGAACAAAACAACTCATGTAACCAGCTCTTGCTTAACGATCTCGGGACTTAGAATGGTCATTTAAAATTTTTTTCTATGATTGCCATATTAATTTATAATCTATTACATAGTAACCTAAAATTACACGTGACATCGAAATAAACCTTAGAATGCAATTGGGTCGGGCCTGAGCCCAAAAACAAAGTCCAAAAAATGTGAAAAAATTATAAAAATGAGAATATCTCAACAAATATAGGGTTTCGGGCCTCGAAAGTTCTGTAACCCAACAAAGTTAGGTTACAGCTACGTTCCCCTCGTTTCGGCCTTCGATTTGCCTCGTCACGGGCCTGAAACGGACTCTTGTAGACCAAGTTATGCCATGTTCAAGAAAGCCCTTTTCTTCACGCGATCTGGGGCTTCCGAATACATTTGGGCTCTATCTTCAACACTTGAACATCCATCAAACCTTCTACACCGACCAAAACAGAATGAAAGGGAACTTAACTAGGCAAAGCCGATGAAAGTCTGATCAACCTAGCCATGCCAAATCTGTGGAAATATAATTTCCACTTGGGTTTGATTGTTTTGATCATGCTTTGTACGTCTTATGGATACTGGTTATTGGGTTCACCATGATCATGTATTTTGTTACTTGGGTTGTGTATGTATTTTCATCATCACATACTAACTGAATAACTTTCAAACATGGTCATACATATCCAAATACGATAGATGCACGCTAAACCATTTGAAACCAGCCAAAACTGACCAAAAGGGAACTTAAACTAGAAAAACCGGAGAAAGTCTAAATAACCGGGGAAAACCATCCCAAATCCGAGGTAAATGGATTTCCACTATTGTTTTATTGTTTTGATCATGTTTTTGGGGGCCTTTAACATGTTTTGATCGGGTTTGGCTATGTTTTGACTATGCTTGGAGGTTTCAAATTAGTTGGTGAAGTAATTGTGGTTTCACTAGATAAGGAAATCATTATGACACACCATGAATTAGTATTAAAGATATGAGTGAACTCCAACAACATTTAACATTGTTTGATCAACACAAAAACGACATTGATTTTCCTTGGAAAACCTACAAAGATGGATAATATACCAAACGAATGAACAAAACAACTCATGTAACCAGCTCTTGCTTAACGATCTCGGGACTTAGAATGGTCATTTAAAATTTTTTTCTATGATTGCCATATTAATTTATAATCTATTACATAGTAACCTAAAATTACACGTGACATCGAAATAAACCTTAGAATGCAATTGGGTCGGGCCTGAGCCCAAAAACAAAGTCCAAAAAATGTGAAAAAATTATAAAAATGAGAATATCTCAACAAATATAGGGTTTCGGGCCTCGAAAGTTCTGTAACCCAACAAAGTTAGGTTACAGCTACGTTCCCCTCGTTTCGGCCTTCGATTTGCCTCGTCACGGGCCTGAAACGGACTCTTGTAGACCAAGTTATGCCATGTTCAAGAAAGCCCTTTTCTTCACGCGATCTGGGGCTTCCGAATACATTTGGGCTCTATCTTCAACACTTGAACATCCATCAAACCTTCTACACCGACCAAAACAGAATGAAAGGGAACTTAACTAGGCAAAGCCGATGAAAGTCTGATCAACCTAGCCATGCCAAATCTGTGGAAATATAATTTCCACTTGGGTTTGATTGTTTTGATCATGTTTTGTACGTCTTATGGATACTGGTTATTGGGTTCACCATGATCATGTATTTTGTTACTTGGGTTATGTATGTATTTTCATCATCACATACTAACTGAATAACTTTCAAACATGGTCATACACATCCAAATACGATAGATGCACGCTAAACCATTCGAAACCAGCCAAAACTGACCAAAAGGGAACTTAAACTAGAAAAACCGGAGAAAGTCTAAATAACCGGGGAAAACCATCCCAAATCCGAGGTAAATGGATTTCCACTATTGTTTTATTGTTTTGATCATGTTTTTGGGGGCCTTTAACATGTTTTGATCGGGTTTGGCTATGTTTTGACTATGCTTGGAGGTTTCAAATTAGTTGGTGAAGTAATTGTGGTTTCACTAGACAAGAAAATCATTATGACACACCATGAATTAGTATTAAAGATATGAGTGAACTCCAACAACATTTAACATTGTTTGATCAACACAAAAACGACATTGATTTTCCTTGGAAAACCTACAAAGATGGATAATATACCAAACGAATGAACAAAACAACTCATGTAACCAGCTCTTGCTTAACGATCTCGGGACTTAGAATGGTCATTTAAAATTTTTTTCTATGATTGCCATATTAATTTATAATCTATTACATAGTAACCTAAAATTACACGTGACATCGAAATAAACCTTAGAATGCAATTGGGTCGGGCCTGAGCCCAAAAACAAAGTCCAAAAAATGTGAAAAAATTATAAAAATGAGAATATCTCAACAAATATAGGGTTTCGGGCCTCGAAAGTTCTGTAACCCAACAAAGTTAGGTTACAGATACGTTCCCCTCGTTTCGGCCTTCGATTTGCCTCGTCACGGGCCTGAAACGGACTCTTGTAGACCAAGTTATGCCATGTTCAAGAAAGCCCTTTTCTTCACGCGATCTGGGGCTTCCGAATACATTTGGGCTCTATCTTCAACACTTGAACATCCATCAAACCTTCTACACCGACCAAAACAGAATGAAAGGGAGCTTAACTAGGCAAAGCCGATGAAAGTCTGATCAACCTAGCCATGCCAAATCTGTGGAAATATAATTTCCACTTGGGTTTGATTGTTTTGATCATGTTTTGTACGTCTTATGGATACTGGTTATTGGGTTCACCATGATCATGTATTTTGTTACTTGGGTTGTGTATGTATTTTCATCATCACATACTAACTGAATAACTTTCAAACATGGTCATACACATCCAAATACGATAGATGCACGCTAAACCATTCGAAACCAGCCAAAACTGACCAAAAGGGAACTTAAACTAGAAAAACCGGAGAAAGTCTAAATAACCGGGGAAAACCATCCCAAATCCGAGGTAAATGGATTTCCACTATTGTTTTATTGTTTTGATCATGTTTTTGGGGGCCTTTAACATGTTTTGATCGGGTTTGGCTATGTTTTGACTATGCTTGGAGGTTTCAAATTAGTTGGTGAAGTAATTGTGGTTTCACTAGACAAGGAAATCATTATGACACACCAAGAATTAGTATTAAAGATATGAGTGAACTCCAACAACATTTAACATTGTTTGATCAACACAAAAACGACATTGATTTTCCTTGGAAAACCTACAAAGGTGGATAATATACCAAACGAATGAACAAAACAACTTATGTAACCAGCTCTTGCTTAACGATCTCGGGACTTAGAATGGTCATTTAAAATTTTTTTCTATGATTGCCAAATTAATTTATAATCTATTACATAGTAACCTAAAATTACACGTGACATCGAAATAAACCTTAGAATGCAATTGGGTCGGGCCTGAGCCCAAAAACAAAGTCAAAAAAATGTGAAAAAATTATAAAAATGAGAATATCTCAACAAATATAGGGTTTTGGGCCTCGAAAGTTCTGTAACCCAACAAAGTTAGGTTACAGCTACGTTCCCCTCGTTTTAGCCTTCGATTCGCCTCGTCACGGGCCTGAAACGGACTCTTGTAAACCAAGTTATGCCATGTTCAAGAAAGCCCTTTTCTTCACGCGATCTGAGGCTTCCAAATACATTTGGGCTCTATCTTCAACACTTGAACATCCATCAAACCATCTACACCGACCAAAACAGACCGAAAGGGAACTTAACTGGGCAAAGCCGATGAAAGTCTGATCAACCTAGCCATGCCAAATCCGTGGAAATACAATTTCCACTTGGGTTTGATTGTTTTGATCATGTTTTGGACGTCTTATGGATACTGGTTATTGGGTTCACCATGATCGTGTATTTTGTTACCTGGGTTGTGTATATATTTTCATCATCACATACTAACTGAATAACTTTCAAACATGGTCATACATATCCAAATACGGCAGATGCACGCTAAACCATTCGAAACCAGCCAAAACTGACCAAAAGGGAACTTAAACTAGAAAAACCAGGAAAGTCTAAATAACCGGGGAAAACCATCCCAAATCCGGGGTAAATGGATTTCCACTATTGTTTTATTGTTTTGATCATGTTTTTGGGGGCCTTTAACATGTTTTGATTGGGTTTGGCTATGTTTTGACTATGCTTGGAGGTTTCAAATTAGTTGGTGAAGTAATTGTGGTTTCACTAGACAAGGAAATCATTATGACACACCATGAATTAGTATTAAAGATATGAGTGAATTCCAACAACATTTAACATTGTTTGATCAACACAAAAACGACATTGATTTTCCTTGGAAAACCTACAAAGATGGATAATATACCAAACGAATGAACAAAACAACTCATGTAACCAGCTCTTGCTTAACGATCTCGGGACTTAGAATGGTCATTTAAAATTTTTTTCTATGATTGCCATATTAATTTATAATCTATTACATAGTAACCTAAAATTACACGTGACATCGAAATAAACCTTAGAATGCAATTGGGTCGGGCCTGAGCCCAAAAACAAAGTCCAAAAAATGTGAAAAAATTATAAAAATGAGAATATCTCAACAAATATAGGGTTTCGGGCCTCGAAAGTTCTGTAACCCAACAAAGTTAGGTTACAGCTACGTTCCCCTCGTTTCGACCTTCGATTTGCCTCGTCACGGGCCTGAAACGGACTCTTATAGACCAAGTTATGCCATGTTCAAGAAAGCCCTTTTCTTCACGCGATCTGGGGCTTCCGAATACATTTGGGCTCTATCTTCAACACTTGAACATCCATCAAACCTTCTACACCGACCAAAACAGAATGAAAGGGAGCTTAACTAGGCAAAGCCGATGAAAGTCTGATCAACCTAGCCATGCCAAATCTGTGGAAATATAATTTCCACTTGGGTTTGATTGTTTTGATCATGTTTTGTACGTCTTATGGATACTGGTTATTGGGTTCACCATGATCATGTATTTTGTTACTTGGGTTGTGTATGTATTTTCATCATCACATACTGACTGAATAACTTTCAAACATGGTCATACACATCCAAATACGATAGATGCACGCTAAACCATTCGAAACCAGCCAAAACTGACCAAAAGGGAACTTAAACTAGAAAAACCGGAGAAAGTCTAAATAACCGGGGAAAACCATCCCAAATCCGAGGTAAATGGATTTCCACTATTGTTTTATTGTTTTGATCATGTTTTTGGGGGCCTTTAACATGTTTTGATCGGGTTTGGCTATGTTTTGACTATGCTTGGAGGTTTCAAATTAGTTGGTGAAGTAATTGTGGTTTCACTAGACAAGGAAATCATTATGACACACCATGAATTAGTATTAAAGATATGAGTGAACTCCAACAACATTTAACATTGTTTGATCAACACAAAAACGACATTGATTTTCCTTGGAAAACCTACAAAGATGGATAATATACCAAACGAATGAACAAAACAACTTATGTAACCAGCTCTTGCTTAACGATCTCGGGACTTAGAATGGTCATTTAAAATTTTTTTCTATGATTGCCAAATTAATTTATAATCTATTACATAGTAACCTAAAATTACACGTGACATCGAAATAAACCTTAGAATGCAATTGGGTCGGGCCTGAGCCCAAAAACAAAGTCCAAAAAATGTGAAAAAATTATAAAAATGAGAATATCTCAACAAATATAGGGTTTCGGGCCTCGAAAGTTCTGTAACCCAACAAAGTTAGGTTACAGCTACGTTCCCCTCGTTTCGGCCTTCGATTCGCCTCGTCACGGGCCTGAAACGGACTCTTGTAAACCAAGTTATGCCATGTTCAAGAAAGCCCTTTTCTTCACGCGATCTGGGGCTTCCAAATACATTTGGGCTCTATCTTCAACACTTGAACATCCATCAAACCATCTACACCGACCAAAACAGAATGAAAGGGAACTTAACTAGGCAAAGCCGATGAAAGTCTGATCAACCTAGCCATGCCAAATCTGTGGAAATATAATTTCCACTTGGGTTTGATTGTTTTGATCATGTTTTGTACGTCTTTTGGATACTGGTTATTGGGTTCACCATGATCATGTATTTTGTTACTTGGGTTATGTATGTATTTTCATCATCACATACTAACTGAATAACTTTCAAACATGGTCATACACATCCAAATACGATAGATGCACGCTAAACCATTCGAAACCAGCCAAAACTGACCAAAAGGGAACTTAAACTAGAAAAACCGGAGAAAGTCTAAATAACCGGGGAAAACCATCCCAAATCCGAGGTAAATGGATTTCCACTATTGTTTTATTGTTTTGATCATGTTTTTGGGGGCCTTTAACATGTTTTGATCGGGTTTGGCTATGTTTTGACTATGCTTGGAGGTTTCAAATTAGTTGGTGAAGTAATTGTGGTTTCACTAGACAAGGAAATCATTATGACACACCATGAATTAGTATTAAAGATATGAGTGAACTCCAACAACATTTAACATTGTTTGATCAACACAAAAACGACATTGATTTTCCTTGGAAAACCTACAAAGGTGGATAATATACCAAACGAATGAACAAAACAACTTATGTAACCAGCTCTTGCTTAACGATCTCGGGACTTAGAATGGTCATTTAAATTTTTTTTCTATGATTGCCATATTAATTTATAATCTATTACATAGTAACCTAAAATTACACGTGACATCGAAATAAACCTTAGAATGCAATTGGGTCGGGCCTGAGCCCAAAAACAAAGTCAAAAAAATGTGAAAAAATTATAAAAATGAGAATATCTCAACAAATATAGGGTTTCGGGCCTCGAAAGTTCTGTAACCTACGTTCCCCTCGTTTCGGCCTTCGATTTGCCTCGTCACGGGCCTGAAACGGACTCTTGTAGACCAAGTTATGCCATGTTCAAGAAAGCCCTTTTCTTCACGCGATCTGGGGCTTCCGAATACATTTGGGCTCTATCTTCAACACTTGAACATCCATCAAACCTTCTACACCGACCAAAACAGAACGAACGGGAACTTAACTAGGCAAAGCCGATGAAAGTCTGATCAACCTAGCCATGCCAAATCTGTGGAAATACAATTTCCACTTGGGTTTGATTGTTTTGATCATGTTTTGGACGTCTTATGTATACTGGTTATTGGGTTCACCATGATCATGTATTTTGTTACTTGGGTTGTGTATATATTTTCATCATCACATACTAACTGATTAACTTTCAAACATGGTCATACACATCCAAATACGGCAGATGCACGCTAAACCATTCGAAACCAGCCAAAACTGACCAAAAGGGAACTTAAACTAGAAAAACCGGAGAAAGTCTAAATAATCGGGGAAAACCATCCCAAATCCGAGGTAAATGGATTTCCACTATTGTTTTATTGGTTTGATCATGTTTTTGGGGGCCTTTAACATGTTTTGATCGGGTTTGGCTATGTTTTGACTATGCCTGGAGGTTTCAAATTAGTTGGTGAAGTAATTGTGGTTTCACTAGACAAGGAAATCATTATGACACACCATGAATTAGTATTAAAGATATGAGTGAACTGCAACAACATTTAACATTGTTTGATCAACACAAAAACGACATTGATTTTCCTTGGAAAACGTACAAAGATGGATAATATACCAAACGAATGAACAAAACAACTCATGTAACCAGCTCTTGCTTAACGATCTCGGGACTTAGAATGGTTATTTAAATTTTTTTTCTATGATTGCCATATTAATTTATAATCTATTACATAGTAACCTAAAATTACACGTGACATCTAAATAAACCTTCGAATGCAATTGGGTCGGGCCTGAGCCAAAAAACAATGTCCAAAAAATGTGAAAAAATTATAAAAATGAGAATATCTCAACAAATATAGGGTTTCGGGTCTCGAAAGTTCTGTAACCCAACAAAGTTAGGTTACAACTACGTTCCCCTTGTTTCAGCCTTTGATTCGCCTCGTCACGGGCCTGAAACGGACTCTTGTAGACCAAGTTATGCCATGTTCAAGAAAGCCCTTTTCTTCACGCGATCTGGGGCTTCCGAATACATTTGGGCTCTATCTTCAACACTTGAACATCCATCAAACCTTCTACACCGACCAAAACAGAACGAAAGGGAACTTAACTAGGCAAATCCGATGAAAGTCTGATCAACCTAGCCATGCCAAATCCGTGGAAATACAATTTCCACTTGGGTTTGATTGTTTTGATCATGTTTTGGACGTCTTATGTATACTGGTTATTGGGTTCACCATGATCATGTATTTTGTTACTTGGGTTGTGTATATATTTTCATCATCACATACTAACTGAATAACTTTCAAACATGGTCATACACATCCAAATACGGCAGATGCACGCTAAACCATTCGAAACCAGCCAAAACTGACCAAAAGGGAACTTAAACTAGAAAAACCGGAGAAAGTCTAAATAATCGGGGAAAACCATCCCAAATCCGAGGTAAATGGATTTCCACTATTGTTTTATTGTTTTGATCATGTTTTTGGGGGCCTTTAACATGTTTTGATCGGGTTTGGCTATGTTTTGACTATGCTTGGAGGTTTCAAATTAGTTGGTGAAGTAATTGTGGTTTCACTAGACAAGGAAATCATTATGACACACCATGAATTAGTATTAAAGATATGAGTGAACTCCAACAACATTTAACATTGTTTGATCAACACAAAAACGACATTGATTTTCCTTGGAAAACCTACAAAGATGGATAATATACCAAACGAATGAACAAAACAACTCATGTAACCAGCTCTTGCTTAACGATCTCGGGACTTAGAATGGTTATTTAATTTTTTTTTCTATGATTGCCATGTTAATTTATAATCTATTACATAGTAACCTAAAATTACACGTGACATCTAAATAAACCTTCGAATGCAATTGGGTCGGGCCTGAGCCAAAAAACAATGTCCAAAAAATGTGAAAAAATTATAAAAATGAGAATATCTCAACAAATATAGGGTTTCGGGTCTCGAAAGTTCTGTAACCCAACAAAGTTAGGTTACAACTACGTTCCCCTCGTTTCAGCCTTTGATTCGCCTCGTCACGGGCCTGAAACGGACTCTTGTAGACCAAGTTATGCCATGTTCAAGAAAGCCCTTTTCTTCACGCGATCTGGGGCTTCCAAATACATTTGGGCTCTATCTTCAACACTTGAACATCCATCAAACAATCTACACCGACCAAACCAGACCGAAAGGGAACTTAACTGGGCAAAGCCGATGAAATTCTGATCAACCTAGCCATGCCAAATCCGTGGAAATACAATTTCCACTTGGGTTTGATTGTTTTGATCATGTTTTGGACGTCTTATGGATACTGGTTATTGGGTTCACCATGATCGTGTATTTTGTTACCTGGGTTGTGTATATATTTTCATCATCACATACTAACTTAATAACTTTCAAACATGGTCATACATATCCAAATACGGCAGATGCACGCTAAACCATTCGAAACCAGCCAAAACTGACCAAAAGGGAACATAAACTAGAAAAACCAGGAAAGTGTAAATAACCGGGGAAAACCATCCTAAATCTGGGGTAAATGGATTTCCACTATTGTTTTATTGTTTTGATCATGTTTTTGGGGGCCTTTAGCATGTTTTGATTGGGTTTGGCTATGTTTTGACTATGCTTGGAGGTTTCAAATTAGTTGGTGAAGTAATTGTGGTTTCACTAGACAAGGAAATCATTATGACACACCATGAATTAGTATTAAAGATATGAGTGAACTCCAACAACATTTAACATTTTTTGATCAACACAAAAACGACATTGATTTTCCTTGGAAAACCTACAAAGGTGGATAATATACCAAACGAATGAACAAAACAACTTATGTAACCAGCTCTTGCTTAACGATCTCGGGACTTAGAATGGTCATTTAAAATTTTTTTCTATGATTGCCATATTAATTTATAATCTATTACATAGTAACCTAAAATTACACGTGACATCGAAATAAACCTTAGAATGCAATTGGGTCGGGCCTGAGCCCAAAAACAAAGTCCAAAAAATGTGAAAAAATTATAAAAATGAGAATATCTCAACAAATATAGGGTTTCGGGCCTCGAAAGTTCTGTAACCCAACAAAGTTAGGTTACAGCTACGTTCCCCTCGTTTCGGCCTTCGATTTGCCTCGTCACGGGCCTGAAACGGACTCTTGTAGACCAAGTTATGCCATGTTCAAGAAAGCCCTTTTCTTCACGCGATCTGGGGCTTCCGAATACATTTGGGCTCTATCTTCAACACTTGAACATCCATCAAACCTTCTACACCGACCAAAACAGAACGAAAGGGAACTTAACTAGGCAAAGCCGATGAAAGTCTGATCAACCTAGCCATGCCAAATCCGTGGAAATATAATTTCCACTTGGGTTTGATTGTTTTGATCATGTTTTGTACGTCTTATGGATACTGGTTATTGGGTTCACCATGATCATGTATTTTGTTACTTGGGTTGTGTATGTATTTTCATCATCACATACTAACTGAATAACTTTCAAACATGGTCATACACATCCAAATACGACAGATGCACGCTAAACCATTCGAAACCAGCCAAAACTGACCAAAAGGGAACTTAAACTAGAAAAACCGGAGAAAGTCTAAATAACCGGGGAAAACCATCCCAAATCCGAGGTAAATGGATTTCCACTATTGTTTTATTGTTTTGATCATGTTTTTGGGGGCCTTTAACATGTTTTGATCGGGTTTGGCTATGTTTTGACTATGCTTGGAGGTTTCAAATTAGTTGGTGAAGTAATTGTGGTTTCACTAGACAAGGAAATCCTTATGACACACCATGAATTAGTATTAAAGATATGAGTGAACTCCAACAACATTTAACATTGTTTGATCAACACAAAAACGACATTGATTTTCCTTGGAAAACCTACAAAGATGGATAATATACCAAACGAATGAACAAAACAACTCATGTAACCAGCTCTTGCTTAACGATCTCGGGACTTAGAATGGTCATTTAAATTCTTTTTCTATGATTGCCATATTAATGTATAATCTATTACATAGTAACCTAAAATTACACGTGACATTTAAATAAACCTTAGAATACAATTGGGTCGGGCCTGAGCCCAAAAACAAAGTCCAAAAAATGTGAAAAAATTAAAAAAATGAGAATATCTCAACAAATATAGGGTTTCGGGCCTCGAACGTTCTGTAACCCAACAAAGTTAGGTTACAGCTACGTTCCCATCGTTTTGGCCTTCGATTTTCCTCGTCACGGGCCTGAAACGGACTCTTGTAGACCAAGTTATGCCATGTTCAAGAAAGCCCTTTTCTTCACGCGATCTGGGGCTTCCGAATACATTTGGGCTCTATCTTCAACACTTGAACATCCATCAAACCTTCTACACCGACCAAAACAGAACGAAAGGGAACTTAACTAGGCAAAGCCGATGAAAGTCTGATCAACCTAGCCATGCCAAATCCGTGGAAATACAATTTCCACTTGGGTTTGATTGTTTTGATCATGTTTTGGACGTCTTATGTATACTGGTTATTGGGTTCACCATGATCATGTATTTTGTTACTTGGGTTGTGTATATATTTTCATCATCACATACTAACTGAATAACTTTCAAACATGGTCATACACATCCAAATACGGCAGATGCACGCTAAACCATTCGAAACCAGCCAAAACTGACCAAAAGGGAACTTAAACTAGAAAAACCGGAGAAAGTCTAAATAATCGGGGAAAACCATCCCAAATCCGAGGTAAATGGATTTCCACTATTGTTTTATTGTTTTGATCATGTTTTTGGGGGCCTTTAACATGTTTTGATCGGGTTTGGCTATGTTTTGACTATGCTTGGAGGTTTCAAATTAGTTGGTGAAGTAATTGTGGTTTCACTAGACAAGGAAATCATTATGACACACCATGAATTAGTATTAAAGATATGAGTGAACTCCAACAACATTTAACATTGTTTGATCAACACAAAAACGACATTGATTTTCCTTGGAAAACCTACAAAGATGGATAATATACCAAACGAATGAACAAAACAACTCATGTAACCAGCTCTTGCTTAACGATCTCGGGACTTAGAATGGTTATTTAAATTTTTTTTCTATGATTGCCATATTAATTTATAATCTATTACATAGTAACCTAAAATTACACGTGACATCTAAATAAACCTTCAAATGCAATTGGGTCGGGTCTGAGCCAAAAAACAATGTCCAAAAAATGTGAAAAAATTATAAAAATGAGAATATCACAAATATAGGGTTTCGGGTCTCGAAAGTTCTGTAACCCAACAAAGTTAGGTTACAACTACGTTCCCCTCGTTTCAGCCTTTGATTCGCCTCGTCACGGGCCTGAAACGGACTCTTGTAGACCAAGTTATGCCATGTTCAAGAAAGCCCTTTTCTTCACGCGATCTGGGGCTTCCAAATACATTTGGGCTCTATCTTCAACACTTGAACATCCATCAAACCATCTACACCGACCAAACCAGACCGAAAGGGAACTTAACTGGGCAAAGCCGATGAAAGTCTGATCAACCTAGCCATGCCAAATCCGTGGAAATACAATTTCCACTTGGGTTTGATTGTTTTGATCATGTTTTGGACGTCTTATGGATACTGGTTATTGGGTTCACCATGATCGTGTATTTTGTTACCTGGGTTGTGTATATATTTTCATCATCACATATTAACTTAATAACTTTCAAACATGGTCATACATATCCAAATACGGCAGATGCACGCTAAACCATTCGAAACCAGCCAAAACTGACCAAAAGGGAACATAAACTAGAAAAACCGGGAAAGTGTAAATAACCGGGAAAAACCATCCTAAATCTGGGGTAAATGGATTTCCACTATTGTTTTATTGTTTTGATCATGTTTTTGGGGGCCTTTAACATCTTTTGATTGGGTTTGGCTATGTTTTGACTATGCTTGGAGGTTTCAAATTAGTTGGTGAAGTAATTGTGGTTTCACTAGACAAGGAAATCATTATGACACACCATGAATTAGTATTAAAGATATGAGTGAACTCCAACAACATTTAACATTGTTTGATCAACACAAAAACGACATTGATTTTCCTTGGAAAACCTACAAAGATGGATAATATACCAAACGAATGAACAAAACAACTCATGTAACCAGCTCTTGCTTAACGATCTCGGGACTTAGAATGGTCATTTAAAATTTTTTTCTATGATTGCCATATTAATTTATAATCTATTACATAGTAACCTAAAATTACACGTGACATCGAAATAAACCTTAGAATGCAATTGGGTCGGGCCTGAGCCCAAAAACAAAGTCCAAAAAATGTGAAAAAATTATAAAAATGAAAATATCTCAACAAATATAGGGTTTCGGGCCTCGAAAGTTCTGTAACCTAACAAAGTTAGGTTACAGCTACGTTCCCCTCGTTTCGGCCTTCGATTTGCCTCGTCACGGGCCTGAAACGGACTCTTGTAGACCAAGTTATGCCATGTTCAAGAAAGCCCTTTTCTTCACGCGATCTGGGGCTTCCGAATACATTTGGGCTCTATCTTCAACACTTGAACATCCATCAAACCTTCTACACCGACCAAAACAGAATGAAAGGGAACTTAACTAGGCAAAGCAGATGAAAGTCTGATCAACCTAGCCATGCCAAATCCGTGGAAATATAATTTCCACTTGGGTTTGATTGTTTTGATCATGTTTTGTACGTCTTATGGATACTGGTTATTGGGTTCACCATGATCATGTATTTTGTTACTTGGGTTGTGTATGTATTTTCATCATCACATACTAACTGAATAACTTTCAAACATGGTCATACACATCCAAATACGACAGATACACGCTAAACCATTCGAAACCAGCCAAAACTGACCAAAAGGGAACTTAAACTAGAAAAACCGGAGAAAGTCTAAATAACTGGGGAAAACCATCCCAAATCCGAGGTAAATGGATTTCCACTATTGTTTTATTGTTTTGATCATGTTTTTGGGGGCCTTTAACATGTTTTGATCGGGTTTGGCTATGTTTTGACTATGCTTGGAGGTTTCAAATTAGTTGGTGAAGTAATTGTGGTTTCACTAGACAAGGAAATCATTATGACACACCATGAATTAGTATTAAAGATATGAGTGAACTCCAACAACATTTAACATTGTTTGATCAACACAAAAACGACATTGATTTTCCTTGGAAAACCTACAAAGGTGGATAATATACCAAACGAATGAACAAAACAACTTATGTAACCAGCTCTTGCTTAACGATCTCGGGACTTAGAATGGTCATTTAAATTTTTTTTTCTATGATTGCCATATTAATTTATAATCTATTACATAGTAACCTAAAATTACACGTGACATCGAAATAAACCTTAGAATGCAATTGGGTCGGGCCTGAGCCCAAAAACAAAGTCCAAAAAATGTGAAAAAATTATAAAAATGAGAATATCTCAACAAATATAGGGTTTCGGGCCTCGAAAGTTCTGTAACCCAACAAAGTTAGGTTACAGTTACGTTCCCCTCGTTTCGGCCTTCGATTTGCCTCGTCACGGGCCTGAAACGGACTCTTGTAGACCAAGTTATGCCATGTTCAAGAAAGCCCTTTTCTTCACGCGATCTGGGGCTTCCGAATACATTTGGGCTCTATCTTCAACACTTGAACATCCATCAAACCTTCTACACCGACCAAAACAGAATGAAAGGGAACTTAACTAGGCAAAGCAGATGAAAGTCTGACCAACCTAGCCATGCCAAATCCGTGGAAATATAATTTCCACTTGGGTTTGATTGTTTTGATCATGTTTTGTACGTCTTATGGATACTGGTTATTGGGTTCACCATGATCATGTATTTTGTTACTTGGGTTGTGTATGTATTTTCATCATCACATACTAACTGAATAACTTTCAAACATGGTCATACACATCCAAATACGACAGATGCACGCTAAACCATTCGAAACCAGCCAAAACTGACCAAAAGGGAACTTAAACTAGAAAAACCGGAGAAAGTCTAAATAACCGGGGAAAACCATCCCAAATCCGAGGTAAATGGATTTCCACTATTGTTTTATTGTTTTGATCATGTTTTTGGGGGCCTTTAACATGTTTTGATCGGGTTTGGCTATGTTTTGACTATGCTTGGAGGTTTCAAATTAGTTGGTGAAGTAATTATGGTTTCACTAGACAAGGAAATCATTATGACACACCATGAATTAGTATTAAAGATATGAGTGAACTCCAACAACATTTAACATTGTTTGATCAACACAAAACGACATTGATTTTCCTTGGAAAACCTACAAAGGTGGATAATATACCAAACGAATGAACAAAACAACTTATGTAACCAGCTCTTGCTTAACGATCTCGGGACTTAGAATGGTCATTTAAATTTTTTTTCTATGATTGCCATATTAATTTATAATCTATTACATAGTAACCTAAAATTACACGTGACATCGAAATAAACCTTAGAATGCAATTGGGTCGGGCCTGAGCCCAAAAACAAAGTCCAAAAAATGTGAAAAAATTATAAAAATGAGAATATCTCAACAAATATAGGGTTTCGGGCCTCGAAAGTTCTATAACCCAACAAAGTTAGGTTACAGCTACGTTCCCCTCGTTTCGGCCTTCGATTTGCCTCGTCACGGGCCTAAAACGGACTCTTGTAGACCAAGTTATGCCATGTTCAAGAAAGCCCTTTTCTTCACGCGATCTGGGGCTTCCGAATACATTTGGGCTCTATCTTCAACACTTGAACATCCATCAAACCTTCTACACCGACCAAAACAGAATGAAAGGGAACTTAACTAGGCAAAGCAGATGAAAGTCTGACCAACCTAGCCATGCCAAATCCGTGGAAATATAATTTCCACTTGGGTTTGATTGTTTTGATCATGTTTTGTACGTCTTATGGATACTGGTTATTGGGTTCACCATGATCATGTATTTTGTTACTTGGGTTGTGTATGTATTTTCATCATCACATACTAACTGAATAACTTTCAAACATGGTCATACACATCCAAATACGACAGATGCACGCTAAACCATTCGAAACCAGCCAAAACTGACCAAAAGGGAACTTAAACTAGAAAAACCGGAGAAAGTCTAAATAACCGGGGAAAACCATCCCAAATCCGAGGTAAATGGATTTCCACTATTGTTTTATTGTTTTGATCATGTTTTTGGGGGCCTTTAACATGTTTTGATCGGGTTTGGCTATGTTTTGACTATGCTTGGAGGTTTCAAATTAGTTGGTGAAGTAATTGTGGTTTCACTAGACAAGGAAATCCTTATGACACACCATGAATTAGTATTAAAGATATGAGTGAACTCCAACGACATTTAACATTGTTTGATCAACACAAAAACGACATTGATTTTCCTTGGAAAACCTACAAAGATGGATAATATACCAAACGAATGAACAAAACAACTCATGTAACCAGCTCTTGCTTAACGATCTCGGGACTTAGAATGGTCATTTAAATTCTTTTTCTATGATTGCCATATTAATGTATAATCTATTACATAGTAACCTAAAATTACACGTGACATTTAAATAAACCTTAGAATGCAATTGGGTCGGGCCTGAGCCCAAAAACAAAGTCCAAAAAATGTGAAAAAATTAAAAAAATGAGAATATCTCAACAAATTTAGGGTTTCGGGCCTCGAAAGTTCTGTAACCCAACAAAGTTGGGTTACAACTACGTTCCCCTCGTTTTGGCCTTCGATTTTCCTCATCACGGGCCTGAAACGGACTCTTGTAGACCAAGTTATGCCATGTTCAAGAAAGCCCTTTTCTTCACGCGATCTGGGGCTTCCGAATACATTTGGGCTCTATCTTCAACACTTGAACATCCATCAAACCTTCTACACCGACCAAAACAGAACGAAAGGGAACTTAACTAGGCAAAGCCGATGAAAGTCTGATCAACCTAGCCATGCCAAATCCGTGGAAATACAATTTCCACTTGGATTTGATTGTTTTGATCATGTTTTGGACGTCTTATGTATACTGGTTATTGGGTTCACCATGATCATGTATTTTGTTACTTGGGTTGTGTATATATTTTCATCATCACATACTAACTGAATAACTTTCAAACATGGTCATACACATCCAAATACGGCAGATGCACGCTAAACCATTCGAAACCAGCCAAAACTGACCAAAAGGGAACTTAAACTAGAAAAACCAGAGAAAGTCTAAATAATCGGGGAAAACCATCCCAAATCCGAGGTAAATGGATTTCCACTATTGTTTTATTGTTTTGATCATGTTTTGGGGGCCTTTAACATGTTTTGATCGGGTTTGGCTATGTTTTGACTATGCTTGGAGGTTTCAAATTAGTTGGTGAAGTAATTGTGGTTTCACTAGACAAGGAAATCATTATGACACACCATGAATTAGTATTAAAGATATGAGTGAACTCCAACAACATTTAACATTGTTTGATCAACACAAAAACCACATTGATTTTCCTTGGAAAACCTACAAAGATGGATAATATACCAAACGAATGAACAAAACAACTCATGTAACCAGCTCTTGCTTAACGATCTCGGGACTTAGAATGGTTATTTAAATTTTTTTTCTATGATTGCCATATTAATTTATAATCTATTACATAGTAACCTAAAATTACACGTGACATCTAAATAAACCTTCGAATGCAATTGGGTCGGGCCTGAGCCCAAAAACAATGTCCAAAAAATGTGAAAAAATTATAAAAATGAGAATATCTCAACAAATATAAGGTTTCGGGTCTCGAAAGTTCTGTAACCCAACAAAGTTAGGTTACAGCTACGTTCCCCTCGTTTCAGCCTTTGATTCGCCTCGTCACGGGCCTGAAACGGACTCTTGTAGACCAAGTTATGCCATGTTCAAGAAAGCCCTTTTCTTCACGCGATCTGGGGCTTCCTAATACATTTGGGCTCTATCTTCAACACTTGAACATCCATCAAACCATCTACACCGACCAAACCAGACTGAAAGGGAACTTAACTGGGCAAAGCCGATGAAAGTCTGATCAACCTAGCCATGCCAAATCCGTGGAAATACAATTTCCACTTGGGTTTGATTGTTTTGATCATGTTTTGGACGTCTTATGGATACTGGTTATTGGGTTCACCATGATCGTGTATTTTGTTACCTGGGTTGTGTATATATTTTCATCATCACATACTAACTTAATAACTTTCAAACATGGTCA
Organism: Glebionis coronaria; assembly: GCA_025667525.1. Taxonomy (NCBI): domain Eukaryota; kingdom Viridiplantae; phylum Streptophyta; class Magnoliopsida; order Asterales; family Asteraceae; genus Glebionis; species Glebionis coronaria. The sequence continues at coordinate 91,841 of JANFOE010000063.1, forward strand.
TACATATCCAAATACGGCAGATGCACGCTAAACCATTCGAAACCAGCCAAAACTGACCAAAAGGGAACATAAACTAGAAAAACCGGGAAAGTGTAAATAACCGGGGAAAACCATCCTAAATCTGGGGTAAATGGATTTCCACTATTGTTTTATTGTTTTGATCATGTTTTTGGGGGCCTTTAACATCTTTTGATTGGGTTTGGCTATGTTTTGACTATGCTTGGAGGTTTCAAATTAGTTGGTGAAGTAATTGTGGTTTCACTAGACAAGGAAATCATTATGACACACCATGAATTAGTATTAAAGATATGAGTGAACTCCAACAACATTTAACATTGTTTGATCAACACAAAAACGACATTGATTTTCCTTGGAAAACCTACAAAGGTGGATAATATACCAAACGAATGAACAAAACAACTTATGTAACCAGCTCTTGCTTAACGATCTCGGGACTTAGAATGGTCATTTAAATTTTTTTTTCTATGATTGCCATATTAATTTATAATCTATTACATAGTAACCTAAAATTACACGTGACATCGAAATAAACCTATTCTCTCTGACCTCTCTCTAAAAAACTTTCTCTCTCTAAACTTAAAAACCCTAAAGTATTTTATAAAGAATCATCATCTAATTTAGATCCAACCATGGGATCTTGAATTTTATTTTAGATCCTTGTTCCCCTTTTCATTATCTACAAATTCATATAATTTTTCACCATTTAAACTTTCTTAATCTCCAAAATAAATTCATTTTATTTGAGTGGGTTTTACTGTTTGGCTGTTTACCCATTTATTAATCCGTTCATTAATTTTCCTAAATCCATTTCTTAACCTCGTACCTAATCATCATGTCCCATGTCTGAATCCTTAAACCCCCCCATGGTTATTCCACCTCCAGTGGTTAACCCATCACCGTTGCCGGAATTTCCACCACCTGTGAATACGCATGTTGTGAAGAAATCTTCGAAATCATCTCTTAAACCCATGAAAACCACTCGTAATATGAATCCGGACCTTGGCAATACTATGAAACATGTGGATATGTTAGGAAAATCATCTGATGTTAATTTTAAGAAAACTGTTACACGGGCTAACTCGAAGGGTGATGTTTCAACAGGTAATAGTGATGATATGGAATGTGTTAGTGTGATTAGTGGTGATGTTTTGGGCAAAAATGTTTCAGTTCACTCTGGGGAGGAGACTGAACCATTTTGGGGTCCAAATAAGGAAAATATTGCTAGTAATGATATGGTTTGTGATAATTCATCTGCTAATGTTAATGAGGGTAGTAAGAAACCTAGTATCCCTAGGTCTAGTACTAATGTTGAATCTGTTTTGAATGATATGCCTGTCCCTTTTGCTGAGAATCCTGTTTTTAACCCTGAGGTGTCAAAGAATAAGCCTAGGAGTCCTGTTAAGGTTAGTTTTGGTGAAGTTAGGAAGCCGGGTTTGTTTAAGGTTACGAATGTGGGGCCTGCTAAGGATGTTAGTGTGGTAAGTAATTTTGCAGTTAATGATGATAATAGTGGGCAAGATGTAATCATGAATGATAAGGTGAGTACGAATGATAAACCGGTTTCTTTCCTTAGAGCTGTCACGGGTAATAGGGGTATGGGGAATAACAGATTGTCTTTTATCCCGGTTACCGTGAACAATGAAGGTAGGGAGGTGGCTGTTCTTGACTCGATTATTGATGAGGGAAGCACTAGATGGAATTTGACCATCATTGGTCATTTTGTTGGATTCCGTATGAGTTATAGAGAAATTATGGGAAATTTGAAAAGAATGTGGAGACCATATGGGTTAGATGATATTATCTTAAACAACAATGGGTTATATTTTTGTAAGTTCAACTCGGTGGATGGTATGCAGACTGTTATAGAGAATAGCCCTTGGATTGTGGATAGTAAACCATTTTTTGTTCAGAAATGGGAACCAGGTTTGTGTATATCAAAGCCAGAAGTTTCTCGAATTCCGTTATGGGTTAAAATTTTCAATGTTCCTTTGGAAGCTTGGAACAGGGAGGGAATTAGCAGAATAGCAAGTAGAATGGGGAAGCCTATCATTATGGATAAGTTGACTACTGAAATGTGTGATAGAACTCATGGTCGTGCTAGTTTTGCTAGGGTCCTCATTGAAGTTGATGCTAGTAAGGATCTTGTGAATGAAGTGGAAGTTTGGTATAGAAGTCTAAATAGATCAATGATGTTGGATGTTGAATATCCTTGGAAACCGCCAATGTGTGAGCATTGTAAGGTCTTTGGTCATTCTACTGTGAATTGTCCTGCTAAAGGTTTGTTCTCAAATGTTAAACCTACTAAGGAAGCTAGTAAGCCAAATGAGGTTCCTGCTAATATTCAAGGGAATAATATTTCTGATACTACGGGTAATAAAGAAGGCTGGAGATCTGTAACTTATAGGAGAGGCGGGTTCAGTAATGTTGGTAGAGGAGGTTACAATTCGGGTGGTAGAGGAGAGCCGAATAGTGGTGGTAGAGGTGAGACTAGTAATGCTGGTAGAGGATCTTTTGGTAGGGGTAGAGGTGGTTCATATTATCAAGGGAATAGAGGTGCCAGTACTAGTTCGCAACCTAATCAGATGAGGAATAAGGGTAATGATGTTAATGATATGGGTACTCAAGTGAAAGCAGCGGTGAAGGAATCTGGTAATCAGGTTAATGTTAGTAGCAAAGATGTGAATACCATTACGAAGAATGTCCCTACTAAAGATTCTAGCTCTAAGAAGAAGGATAAGGAAAAAGAGGTTGTGTCAGAAAATAGGTTCAGTCCTTTAAGTGATAGTACAGATAATGAGGAGACATTAATATGGGATGATTTCTGCAAAAGGGTGGATTCAATTTGTGATTTAGGGTTGGATGTAAGTGAAGCTGTCAAAACTTCATGGTCTGCTAAGATGTTGGAGTACTATAATAGTAAGTGCAAGGGAAGTGTTAAGACTAGATCATCTCCGGAAGACACTGTTAATGAGAGTATTGAGAATTTCAATAAACAAATTGCTGTTCGGAGAAGGAATCTTCATGAAGAGGCTACTAAGGTGGCTAAACAAAGAGTTGTGGACGAGTGTGCTGGTAAGGCTTCCACTTCGGTTTATAACAATTTCTTTAATCAAGCTACCCGTGCAGAATCTCAGAAGATTAAGGAGTTGGAATGGAGTAGAGATAAGTTGGAGGTGGAATTGTTTTTGTTATCAAAGCAACCTTTAACTGATGCTATCAAGGGATTCTGGTCTAGGGATATGTTTGAATATTATGAGACGATTTTGGAAGAATACAATAGTGATAGAATTAATGGTCACTTTGAAGATGTTGGTGGTAATCAGGATGCTTCGGCTGTTTTCATGGCTCAAGATGATACTATCAATGTTGCTGATGTGTCCATGGCTGATATGCAAGCCGGTGTTACTTCCAACCCCTCTAGTATCCAATGACGAGTACTATTGCTGCATGGAATGTTAAGGGTTTGAATTCTACCCTTAGACAGAATGAGGTGAAAACCTTTATTAGAGATGAGAAGCTTTGTATGTTTGCTGTCATAGAATCCCAACTTAGAAAGAAATCAGTTGAGTCTATTGGAAATATTGTTTTTGATCAATGGCCTTGGATGTCTAATTCTACTGATAGTAAGAAGGGTTGTAGAATCATGGTTGGTTGGGATCCTTTTATTTGTAGAGCTAGGCTGATTTCGCAAATAGATCAAGTTATGCATTTTGAGGTTACTTTCCTTCATGATCAAAAGTGTTTCTTTGCTTCTTTTGTTTATGCTGATAATGAGGAGAGAAGAAGAAGGATTTTATGGAAGAATTTAATTGAGCATAAAAGCGTTGTTGGTGATTCTCCTTGGACACTTTTGGGGGACTTCAATGTTTCGTTGAGTTTCGATGAGTGTTCTAACTGTTTTGTTGTGAGAGATAAAGGTATGGAGGAGTTTAAAGAATGTGTTGAAAGTCTGGAAGTGCATGATATTAATGGTTATGGTCTTTTTTATACTTGGATTGAAAAAAGACATAATCCTGAGCTTGGTATTCTAAAGAAGTTGGATAGAGTTATGGGCAATGGTATGTTTAGCCAGGAGTTCAGCAATGGCTATGCTAAGTTTCTTCCATACATGTCTTCTGATCATAGTCCTTCCTTATTGGTGTTTCCTTCTGATATTAGGGTTAAGCCAAAATCGTTTAAATTTTTGAACTTCATAGCGGATAAGGAGGAGTTTCTTAGTACTGTGGCTAATAATTGGAATATGGATGTTAAAGGGTTTCATATGTATACGTTAGCTAAGAAGTTAAAGAATATGAAGAAATACATGAGAAGATTGGCCAAGAATAATGGAAATGTTTTTGAAAAAGTAAAGTTGCTGAGAGGTGAGCTTAAGAGAGTCCAAGAATGCCTGGATAGAGATCCTCTTTGTGCAGATTTAAGAGAGGAAGAACTGGTGTTCTCTAAAGCCTACCATGAAGCGCTTATTGATGAAGAAAAACTCCTTAAACAGAAAACGAAAATAGACTGGTTAAGGGAAGGGGACCAAAATTCTGCTTACTTTCATAGTATCCTCAAAGGTAGAGTGAGTAGGAATAGGATTGAGATGATTAGAGATGATGGTGGTAATATTCTGTATGGTGATGATATTCCCCTCCAATTTGTGAAGCATTTTGAGAGTTTTCTTGGTAATGATGAGGAAGTTATTCCCATGGAAGATTTCAACACTCTGTTTACTAAAAAACTTAGCCCGGAGATTGCTACTCATATGATTAGGCCAGTGATGGATGAGGAAGTAAAGGTTGCCATGTTCAGCATTAAAGACGACAAAGCGGCTGGACCTGATGGTTTTTCTTCGAAATTCTTTAAGAAGGCTTGGAGTGTGGTTGGACCTGATGTTTGCAAGGCTGTGAAAGAGTTCTTTGTTTCAGGTAAGCTTTTAGGTGAGTTAAATGCTAACCTTATCTCTCTTATTCCCAAATTAAGTGTCCCGTTATATGTTTCTGATTATAGACCCATTGCTTGCTGCAATGTGGTTTATAAATGTATTAGTAAAGTCCTTACCAATAGACTTAAGGAAGGCCTTAGTAGTCTTATTGATGAGAACCAATGTGCTTTTATCCCCGGTAGACAGATTAGTGATAATATCTTGTTAACCCAAGAATTAATGGTTGGTTATGATTGGAGTAGTGGGACGAGTAAATGTGCGTTCAAAGTCGATATCAAAAAAGCTTATGATACCGTTAATTGGAGTTTTCTTAGGAACACTTTAGTTCAGTTTGGGTTTCATAGTGTCATGATAAACTGGATTATGGTTTGCTTATCTACGGCCTCTTTTTCGATTTGTGTGAATGGGGAGCTTCATGGATTTTTTAAGAGCAAAAGAGGTTTAAGGCAGGGGGACCCTATATCCCCTTACCTTTTTACGATTGTCATGGAGGTCCTTAATCTTATGATTAAGAGACAAATTAAGAGGGATAATAGATTTAAATATCATCAGGGTTGTAGTAAAATAAATCTTACTCACTTATGTTTTGCGGATGATCTGCTTTTGCTATGTCATGGGGATTTGGTGTCGGCTTGTATTCTCAGGAGGGGTTTGGATGAGTTTAGCATGTCTTCGGGGTTATACCCAAGCCTTGATAAGAGTATTGCTTTTTTTAGCAATGTTAAGGAGGATATGAAGTCTCAAATTCTGAGTGCTCTCCCGTTCAGAGAAGGTAATCTCCCGGTTAGATATTTGGGAGTCCCTCTTATGACAAGAAGATTAAGGAACATTGACTGTAGAATTCTGTTGGATAATGTAAAGAAAAGGGTCTTCAGCTGGCATAACAAGCTGCTCTCTTATGCAGGTAAGCTCCAACTCATTTCCTCTATTTTATCCTCTATAAATGTGTTTTGGGCTTCTATGTTTGTTTTGCCCAAACATATTTGTGTATGCATTGATAAATTGTTTAAGAACTTTTTGTGGGGTTTGGGGGAAAATGGTAAGGGGATTTCTAGTGTTGCCTGGGATGAGGTTTGTAGACCCAAAAGTCAAGGGGGTCTGGGTATAAAAAATATGAGCTTAATGAATGATGGGTTAATGTCAAAACACTTATGGAATGTTCTTAGCAATAAGGAGTCTCTATGGGTTAAGTGGATTAATATTTATCGGCTAAAAAGTAACTGTATTTGGAATCTTACTGCTTGGAAGAAAAATGCATGGTCATGGAGACATATTATGGGTTTGAGAGACAAAGTTAGGAAGTTTGTTGCTGTTAAAGTTGGTAATGGTAGGAATTGCTTTGTCTGGTTTGATAACTGGCACCCTGATGGCCCTTTATGTAAGCTTATTACCCGTAACTTCCTTGAATCACTTGGTATAGATGTTAATGACAAAATTGTTGACTGGGTTGATGGTAACAAGTGGTTATGGCCAAATGATTGGTTAGGCAGGTTTGGACCTGTTATCAATGTATTGCCCCCTACTCTGAATGAAGTCTCTGATAAAACCATTTGGCTGAATAAGGATCAGAAGGTGGTGGAGTTTAGCGTGAGGGAAGTCTGTAAGGCTCTTAGAGTGGATATGCCTAGGGTTATGTGGGTGGATCATGTTTGGTTCCCTTATTGTGTTCCTAGGCATGCTTTCATTCTCTGGTTAGCTATTAAGGGTAGGTTGAAAACTCAGGATAGATTAGCTAGATGGTTCCCATTAGCTAATGTGACATGTGCTCTGTGTAAGACATGTATGGACTCCCACAACCACTTATTCTTCAGTTGTCCTTTTTCGTCGAGTGTGTGGGAGAAAATGAAAAAGCTGGCTTTATTAGACTCAATGTCTAATATTTGGGCTGAGATTGTTTCGGGGGTATGTAATATTAAGGCTAGCAATTCTATTTGGAGCGTGATTCAAAGACTAGTGTTAGGGGCATCTGTTTACTTCATATGGCAGGAACGTAATTTCAGGATGTTCCGAAACGTTAGCAGATCTGCTGAAGCCGTTGCTAGTATTATTATTAATACTATTAGACTTAGGCTCCATGGCTTGGATGTTAGATGGTCTAGGGATGTGGCTAAGGCTGCTATCTTTTGGCAGCTTCCTTCGTTGGGTCTTAAGGATAAGGAATGCATTGATGACTTTATGGAGTGTGATGATAGGTCCGTTTAAGTTTTCTTTGAGTTTCTGGTGGCCTATGTTTACGAAGAACTCAGGTCTGTTTCCCACTGATATGATTTTGTTTATGTTTTCTAACGTTTATTTTCTGTCCAAGTGCTATTGTTTTCTGTGGTGGATAGAAGGTTTCCAAGATGTTATATTGGCAAGGTGGGTTATGAAGATTGGTAGGCTATCTGTTCTGTCATGTATCTTGGAGATCTATACAGTCCTTTGGGACTGTTGGGAGGACTTTTGGTTTGGTTTGGGAGGTTTGATGTGCTATTAGTGGTCTTATAGGTTGTTTATGGGGGAGTGTGCTATGCCTTCTAGAGCGTGCTAAAAGATGTGCCGTCTATGTTTGGTATGGTACATTTTCCCCCATACTCCACCTATTTGAACAATTTTTAGTTGCCAAACCTGTTTTGTTGATGCTTAGTCCTCCCTTTGTTTATTTTAACCTAGTATCAGTTTATTGTCGAGCCGATTGATATATGGGTTATTGCATCATGTGAGGGGATTCATATCTAGTTGTACTCTTTCCCCCTTTTATGGTTTCCCACTGGGTTTTACATAAATGGGGGTTTTGAGGAGGCAATAGATATGATGTGCTACACTGGCACCTCTCTTATTTTCCTGCATTTGATCTGATGGCGTTTTGAGTAGGTCTCTTTTTACCTATTTCTGCTTGTTTCTTAGTTTGTGTTGAGGGTTTTCCATTGGGATGGATTGGTGGATTTTGGTTGCTTCCCTTTGTGGTTGAATCAAGATCAATCATGGATTCCGAAGTGGATTCCTCATCATAAATTAAGATCTTGCCTTGTATTTTGGTGTGCCATGGATTGCAGGAGCTTGGTCTTAGCATTTGGATCAAGTTTAGTGTTATGGGTAGCAGCTATTTGTCATTCTTTTAGTTGCTTTTTGTATTTTTGTGTATTGAGCATGGGGTTTGTCCATTGCCTATACCTATAGTATGTTTTGAGTATGGGTTGTTTTGTCCATACCTTTTTGTTGCTAGAGCTTGTTAGTTGGGGTTGTGTCCCATCTAATTTTTGTTAAGCTTCTAGTTGTTTGTACTTTCTGCCTTTGTGGCCTTTCTTAATAAATTTACCATTAAGAAGACATCGAAATAAACCTTAGAATGCAATTGGGTCGGCCCTGAGCCCAAAAACAAAGTCAAAAAAATGTGAAAAAATTATAAAAATGAGAATATCTCAACAAATATAGGGTTTCGGGCCTCGAAAGTTCTGTAACCCAACAAAGTTAGGTTACAGCTACGTTCCCCTCGTTTCGGCCTTCGATTTGCCTCGTCACGGGCCTGAAACGGACTCTTGTAGACCAAGTTATGCCATGTTCAAGAAAGCCCTTTTCTTCACGCGATCTGGGCTTCCGAATACATTTGGGCTCTATCTTCAACACTTTAACATCCATCAAACCTTCTACACCGACCAAAACAGAACGAAAGGGAACTTAACTAGGCAAAGCCGATGAAAGTCTGATCAACCTAGCCATGCCAAATCTGTGGAAATACAATTTCCACTTGGGTTTGATTGTTTTGATCATGTTTTGGACGTCTTATGGATACTGGTTATTGGGTTCACCAAGATCATGTATTTTGTTACTTGGGTTGTGTATATATTTTCATCATCACATACTAACTGAATAACTTTCAAACATGGTCATACACATCCAAGTACGACAGATGCACGCTAAACCATTCGAAACCAGCCAAAACTGACCAAAAGGGAACTTAAACTAGAAAAACCAGAGAAAGTCTAAATAACCGGGGAAAACCATCCCAAATCCGAGGTAAATGGATTTCCACTATTGTTTTATTGCTTTGATCATGTTTTTGGAGGCCTTTAACATGTTTTGATCGGGTTTAGCTATGTTTTGACTATGCTTGGAGGTTTCAAATTAGTTGGTGAAGTAATTGTGGTTTCACTAGATAAGGAAATCATTATGACACACCATGAATTAGTATTAAAGATATGAGTGAACTCCAACAACATTTAACATTGTTTGATCAACACGAAAACGACATTGATTTTCCTTGGAAAACCTACAAAGATGGATAATATACCAAACGAATGAACAAAACAACTCATGTAACCAGCTCTTGCTTAACGATCTCGGGACTTAGAATGGTCATTTAAATTTTTTTTCTATGATTGCCATATTAATTTATAATCTATTACATAGTAACCTAAAATTACACGTGACATCTAAATAAAACTTAGAATGCAATTGGGTCGGGCCTGAGCCTAAAAACAAAGTCCAAAAAATGTGAAAAATTATAAAAATGAGAATATCTCAACAAATATAGGGTTTCGGGCCTCGAAAGTTCTATAACGCAACAAAGTTAGGGTACAGCTACGTTCCCCTCGTTTCAGCCTTCGATTCGCCTCGTCACGGGCCTGAAACGGACTCTTGTAGACCAAGTTATGCCATGTTCAAGAAAGCCCTTTTCTTCACGCGATCTGGGGCTTCCAAATACATTTGGGCTCTATCTTCAACACTTGAACATCCATCAAACCATCTACACCGACCAAAACAGACCGAAAGGGAACTTAACTGGGCAAAGCCGATGAAAGTCTGATCAACCTAGCCATGCCAAATCCATGGAAATACAATTTCCACTTGGGTTTGATTGTTTTGATCATGTTTTGGACGTCTTATGGATACTGGTTATTGGGTTCACCATGATCGTGTATTTTGTTACCTGGGTTGTGTATATATTTTCATCATCACATACTAACTGAATAACTTTCAAACATGGTCATACATATCCAAATACGGCAGATGCACGCTAAACCATTCGAAACCAGCCAAAACTGACCAAAAGGGAACTTAAACTAGAAAAACCGGAGAAAGTCTAAATAACCAGGGAAAACCATCCCAAATCCGGGGTAAATGGATTTCCACTATTGTTTTATTGTTTTGATCATGTTTTTGGGGGCCTTTAAAATGTTTTGATCGGGTTTGGCTATGTTTTGACTATGCTTGGAGGTTTCAAATTAGTTGGTGAAGTAATTGTGGTTTCACTAGACAAGGAAATCATTATGACACACCATGAATTAGTATTAAAGATATGAGTGAACTCCAAAAACATTTAACATTGTTTGATCAACACAAAAACGACATTGATTTTCCTTGGAAAACCTACAAAGGTGGATAATATACGAAACGAATGAACAAAACAACTTATGTAACCAGATCTTCCTTAACGATCTCGGGACTTAGAATGGTCATTTAAAATTTTTTTCTATGATTTCCATATTAATTTATAATCTATTACATAGTAACCTAAAATTACACGTGACATCGAAATAAACCTTAGAATGCAATTGAGTCGGGCCTGAGCCCAAAAACAAAGTCAAAAAAATGTGAAAAAATTATAAAAATGAGAATATCTCAACAAATATAGGGTTTCGGGCCTCGAAAGTTCTGTAACCCAACAAAGTTAGGTTACACCTACGTTCCCCTCGTTTCGGCCTTCGATTTGCCTCGTCACGGGCCTGAAACTGACTCTTGTAGACCAAGTTATGCCATGTTCAAGAAAGCCCTTTTCTTCACGCGATCTGGGCTTCCGCATACATTTGGGCTCTATCTTCAACACTTTAACATCCATCAAACCTTCTACACTGACCAAAACAGAACGAAAGGGAACTTAACTAGGCAAAGCCGATGAAAGTCTGATCAACCTAGCCATGCCAAATCCGTGGAAATGCAATTTCCACTTGGGTTTGATTGTTTTGATCATGTTTTGGACGTCTTATGGATACTGGTTATTGGGTTCACCAAGATCATGTATTTTGTTACTTGGGTTGTGTATATATTTTCATCATCACATACTAACTGAATAACTTTCAAACATGGTCATACACATCCAAATACGGCAGATGCACGCTAAACCATTCGAAACCAGCCAAAACTGACCAAAAGGGAACTTAAACTAGAAAAACCGGAGAAAGTCTAAATAACCGGGGAAAACCATCCCAAATCCAAGGTAAATGGGCTTCCACTATTGTTTTATTGTTTTGATCATGTTTTTGGAGGCCTTTAACATGTTTTGATCGGGTTTAGCTATGTTTTGACTATGCTTGGAGGTTTCAAATTAGTTGGTGAAGTAATTGTGGTTTCACTAGATAAGGAAATCATTATGACACACCATGAATTAGTATTAAAGATATGAGTGAACTCCAACAACATTTAACATTGTTTGATCAACACGAAAACGACATTGATTTTCCTTGGAAAACCTACAAAGATGGATAATATACCAAACGAATGAACAAAACAACTCATGTAACCAGCTCTTGCTTAACGATCTCGGGACTTAGAATGGTCATTTAAATTTTTTTCAATGATTGCCATATTAATTTATAATCTATTACATAGTAACCTAAAATTACACGTGACATCTAAATAAAACTTAGAATGCAATTGGGTCGGGCCTGAGCCTAAAAACAAAGTCCAAAAAATGTGAAAAATTATAAAAATGAGAATATCTCAACAAATATAGGGTTTCGGGCCTCGAAAGTTCTATAACCCAACAAAGTTAGGGTACAGCTACGTTCCCCTCGTTTCAGCCTTCGATTCGCCTCGTCACGGGCCTGAAACGGACTCTTGTAGACCAAGTTATGCCATGTTCAAGAAAGCCCTTTTCTTCACGCGATCTGGGGCTTCCAAATACATTTGGGCTCTATCTTCAACACTTGAACATCCATCAAACCATCTACACCGACCAAAACAGACCGAAAGGGAACTTAACAGGGCAAAGCCGATGAAAGTCTGATCAACCTAGCCATGCCAAATCCGTGGAAATACAATTTCCACTTGGGTTTGATTGTTTTGATCATGTTTTGGACGTCTTATGGATACTGGTTATTGGGTTCACCATGATCGTGTATTTTGTTACATGGGTTGTGTATATATTTTCATCATCACATACTAACTGAATAACTTTCAAACATGGTCATACATATCCAAATACGGCAGATGCACGCTAAACCATTCGAAACCAGCCAAAACTGACCAAAAGGGAACTTAAACTAGAAAAACTGGAGAAAGTCTAAATAACCGGGGAAAACCATCCCAAATCCGGGGTAAATGGATTTCCACTATTGTTTTATTGTTTTGATCATGTTTTTTGGGGCCTTTAAAATGTTTTGATCGGGTTTGGCTATGTTTTGACTATGCATGGAGGTTTCAAATTAGTTGGTGAAGTAATTGTGGTTTCACTAGACAAGGAAATCATTATGACACACCATGAATTAGTATTAAAGATATGAGTGAACTCCAACAACATTTAACATTGTTTGATCAACACAAAACGGCATTGATTTTCCTTGGAAAACCTACAAAGGTGGATAATATACCAAACGAATGAACAAAACAACTTATGTAACCAGATCTTCCTTAACGATCTCGGGACTTAGAATGGTCATTTAAATTTTTTTCTATGATTGCCATATTAATTTATAATCTATTACATAGTAACCTAAAATTACACGTGACATCGAAGTAAACCTTAGAATGCAATTGGGTCGGGCCTGAGCCCAAAAACAAAGTCAAAAAAATGTGAAAAAATTATAAAAATGAGAATATCTCAACAAGTATAGGGTTCCGGGCCTCGAAAGTTCTATAACCCAACAAAGTTAGGTTACAGCTACGTTCGCCTCATTTCGGCCTTCGATTTGCCTCGTCACGGGCCTGAAACGGACTCTTGTAGACCAAGTTATGCCATGTTCAAGAAAGCCCTTTTCTTCACGCGATCTGGGGCTTCCGAATACATTTGGGCTCTATCTTCAACACTTGAACATCCATCGAACCTTCTACACCGACCAAAATAGAACGAAAGGGAACTTAACTAGGCAAAGCCGATGAAAGTCTGATCAACCTAGCCATGCCAAATCTGTGGAAATACAATTTCCACTTGGGTTTGATTGTTTTGATCATGTTTTGGACGTCTTATGGATACTGGTTATTGGGTTCACCAAGATCATGTATTTTGTTACTTGGGTTGTGTATATATTTTCATCATCACATACTAACTGAATAACTTTCAAACATGGTCATACACATCCAAATACGGCAGATGCACGCTAAACCATTCGAAACCAGCCAAAACTGACCAAAAGGGAACTTAAACTAGAAAAACCGGAGAAAGTCTAAATAACCGGAGAAAACCATCCCAAATCCGAGGTAAATGGATTTCCACTATTGTTTTATTGTTTTGATCATGTTTTTGGGGGCCTTTAACATGTTTGATCGGGTTTGGCTATGTTTTGACTATGCTTGGAGGTTTCAAATTAGTTGGTGAAGTAATTGTGGTTTCACTAGACAAGGAAATCATTATGACACACCATGAATTAGTATTAAAGATATGAGTGAACTCCAACAACATTTAACATTGTTTGATCAACACGAAAACGACATTGATTTTCCTTGGAAAACCTACAAAGATGGATAATACCAAACGAATGAACAAAACAACTCATATAACCAGCTCTTGCTTAACGATCTCGGGACTTAGAATGGTCATTTAAATTTTTTTTCTATGATTGCCATATTAATTTATAATTTATTACATAGTAACCTAAAATTACACGTGACATCTAAATAAAACTTAGAATGCAATTGGGTCGGGCCTGAGCCCAAAAACAAAGTCCAAAAAATGTGAAAAATTATAAAAATGAGAATATCTCAACAAATATAGGGTTTCGGGCCTCGAAAGTTCTGTAACCCAACAAAGTTAGGTTACAGCTACGTTCCCCTCGTTTCAGCCTTCGATTCGCCTCGTCACGGGCCTGAAACGGACTCTTGTAGACCAAGTTATGCCATGTTCAAGAAAGCCCTTTTCTTCACGCGATCTGGGGCTTCCTAATACATTTGGGCTCTATCTTCAACACTTGAACATCCATCAAACCATCTACATCGACAAAAACAGACCGAAAGGGAACTTAACTGGGCAAAGCCGATGAAAGTCTGATCAACATAGCCATGCCAAATCCGTGGAAATACAATTTCCACTTGGGTTTGATTGTTTTGATCATGTTTTGGACGTCTTATGGATACTGGTTATTGGGTTCACCATGATCGTGTATTTTGTTACCTGGGTTGTGTATATATTTTCATCATCACATACTAACTGAATAACTTTCAAAAATGGTCATACATATCCAAATACGGCAGATGCACGCTAAATCATTCGAAACCAGCCAAAACTGACCAAAAGGGAACTTAAACTAGAAAAACCGGAGAAAGTCTAAATAACCGGGGAAAACCATCACAAATCCGGGGTAAATGGATTTCCACTATTGTTTTATTGTTTTGATCATGTTTTTGGGGGCGTTTAAAATGTTTTGATCGGGTTTGGCTATGTTTTGACTATGCTTGGAGGTTTCAAATTAGTTGGTGTAGTAATTGTGGTTTCACTAGACAAGGAAATCATTATGACACACCATGAATTAGTATTAAAGATATGAGTGAACTCCAACAACATTTAACATTGTTTGATCAACACAAAAACGACATTAATTTCCCTTGGAAAACCTACAAAGGTGGATAATATACCAAACGAATGAACAAAACAACTTATGTAACCAGCTCTTCCTTAACGATCTCGGGACTTAGAATGGTCATTTAAAATTTTTTTCTATGATTGCCATATTAATTTATAATCTATTACATAGTAACTTAAAATTACACGTGACATCGAAATAAACCTTAGAATGCAATTGGGTCGGGCCTGAGCCAAAAAACAAAGTCAAAAAAATGTGAAAAAATTATAAAAATGAGAATATCTCAACAAATATAGGGTTTCGGGCCTCGAAAGTTCTGTAACCTAACAAAGTTAGGTTACAGTTACGTTCCCCTCGTTTCGGCCTTCGATTTGCCTCGTCACGGGCCTGAAATGGACTCTTGTAGACCAAGTTATGCCATGTTCAAGAAAGCCCTTTTCTTCACGCGATCTGGGGCTTCCGAATACATTTGGGCTCTATCTTCAACACTTGAACATCCATCAAACCTTCTACACCGACCAAAACAGAACGAAATGGAACTTAACTAGGCAAAGCCAATGAAAGTCCGATCAACCTAGCCAAGCCAAATCTGTGGAAATACAATTTCCACTTGGGTTTGATTGTTTTGATCATGTTTTAGACGTCTTATGGATACTGGTTATTGGGTTCACCAAGATCATGTATTTTGTTACTTGGGTTGTGTATATATTTTCATCATCACATACTAACTGAATAACTTTCAAACATGGTCATACACATCTAAATACGGCAGATGCACGCTAAATCATTCGAAACCAGCCAAAACTGACCAAAAGGGAACTTAAACTAGAAAAACCGGAGAAAGTCTAAATAACCGGGGAAAACCATCACAAATCCGGGGTAAATGGATTTCCACTATTGTTTTATTGTTTTGATCATGTTTTTGGGGGCGTTTAAAATGTTTTGATCGGGTTTGGCTATGTTTTGACTATGCTTGGAGGTTTCAAATTAGTTGGTGTAGTAATTGTGGTTTCACTAGACAAGGAAATCATTATGACACACCATGAATTAGTATTAAAGATATGAGTGAACTCCAACAACATTTAACATTGTTTGATCAACACAAAAACGACATTAATTTCCCTTGGAAAACCTACAAAGGTGGATAATATACCAAACGAATGAACAAAACAACTTATGTAACCAGCTCTTCCTTAACGATCTCGGGACTTAGAATGGTCATTTAAAATTTTTTTCTATGATTGCCATATTAATTTATAATCTATTACATAGTAACCTAAAATTACACGTGACATCGAAATAAACCTTAGAATGCAATTGGGTCGGGCCTGAGCCAAAAAACAAAGTCAAAAAAATGTGAAAAAATTATAAAAATGAGAATATCTCAACAAATATAGGGTTTCGGGCCTCGAAAGTTCTGTAACCTAACAAAGTTAGGTTACAGTTACGTTCCCCTCGTTTCGGCCTTCGATTTGCCTCGTCACGGGCCTGAAATGGACTCTTGTAGACCAAGTTATGCCATGTTCAAGAAAGCCCTTTTCTTCACGCGATCTGGGGCTTCCGAATACATTTGGGCTCTATCTTCAACACTTGAACATCCATCAAACCTTCTACACCGACCAAAACAGAACGAAATGGAACTTAACTAGGCAAAGCCAATGAAAGTCCGATCAACCTAGCCAAGCCAAATCTGTGGAAATACAATTTCCACTTGGGTTTGATTGTTTTGATCATGTTTTAGACGTCTTATGGATACTGGTTATTGGGTTCACCAAGATCATGTATTTTGTTACTTGGGTTGTGTATATATTTTCATCATCACATACTAACTGAATAACTTTCAAACATGGTCATACACATCTAAATACGGCAGATGCACGCTAAACCATTCGAAACCAGCCAAAACTGACCAAAAGGGAACTTAAACTAGAAAAACCGGAGAAAGTCTAAATAACCGGGGAAAACCATCCCAAATCCGAGGTAAATGGATTTCCACTATTGTTTTATAGTTTTGATCATGTTTTTGGGGGGCCTTTAACATGTTTTGATCGGGTTTGGCTATGTTTTGACTATGCTTGGAGGTTTCAAATTAGTTGGTGAATTAATTGTGGTTTCACTAGACAAGGAAATCATTATGTCACACCATGAATTACTATTAAAGATATGAGTGAACTCCAACAACATTTAACATTGTTTGATCAACACGAAAACGACATTGATTTTCCTTGGAAAACCTACAAAGATGGATAATATACCAAACGAATGAACAAAACAACTCATGTAACCAGCTCTTGCTTAACGATCTCGGGACTTAGAATGGTCATTTAAATTTTTTTTCTATGATTGCCATATTAATTTATAATCTATTACATAGTAACCTAAAATTACACGTGACATATAAATAAAACTTAGAATGCAATTGGGTCGGGCCTGAGCCCAAAAACAAAGTCCAAAAAATGTGAAAAATTATAAAAATGAGAATATCTCAACAAATATAGGGTTTCGGGCCTCGAAAGTTCTGTAACCCAACAAAGTTAGGTTACAGCTACGTTCCCCTCGTTTCAGCCTTCGATTCGCCTCGTCACGGGCCTGAAACGGACTCTTGTAGACCAAGTTATGCCATGTTCAAGAAAGCCCTTTTCTTCACGCGATCTGGGGCTTCCAAATACATTTGGGCTCTATCTTCAACACTTGAACATCCATCAAACCATCTACACCGACCAAAACAGACCGAAAGGGAACTTAACTGGGCAAAGCCGATGAAAGTCTGATCAACATAGCCATGCCAAATCCGTGGAAATACAATTTCCACTTGGGTTTGATTGTGTTGATCATGTTTTGGACGTCTTATAGATACTGGTTATTGGGTTCACCATGATCGTGTATTTTGTTACCTGGGTTGTGTATATATTTTCATCATCACATACTAACTGAATAACTTTCAAACATGGTCATACATATCCAAATACGGCAGATGCACGCTAAATAATTCGAAACCAGCCAAAACTGACCAAAAGGGAACTTAAACTAGAAAAACCGGAGAAAGTCTAAATAACCGGGGAAAACCATCCCAAATCCGGGGTAAATGGGTTTCCACTATTGTTTTATTGTTTTGATCATGTTTTTGGGGGCCTTTAACATGTTTTGATTGGGTTTGGCTATGTTTTGACTATGCTTGGAGGTTTCAAATTAGTTGGTGAAGTAATTGTGGTTTCACTAGACAAGGAAATCATTATGACACACCATGAATTAGTATTAAAGATATGAGTGAACTCCAACAACATTTAACATTGTTTGATCAACACAAAAACGACATTGATTTTCCTTGGAAAACCTACAAAGGTGGATAATATACCAAACGAATGAACAAAACAACTCATGTAACCAGCTCTTGCTTAACGATCTCGGGACTTAGAATGGTCATTTAAATTTTTTTTCTATGATTTCCATATTAATTTATAATCTATTACATAGTAACCTAAAATTACACGTGACATCAAAATAAACCTTAGAATGCAATTGGGTCGGGCCTGAGCCCAAAAACAAAGTCCAAAAAATGTGAAAAAATTATAAAAATGAGAATATCTCAACAAATATAGGGTTTCGGGCCTCGAAAGTTCTGTAACCCAACAAAGTTGGTTACAGCTACGTTCCCCTCGTTTCGGCCTTCGATTTGCCTCGTCACGGGCCTGAAATGGACTCTTGTAGACCAAGTTATGCCATGTTCAAGAAAGCCCTTTTCTTCACGCGATCTGGGGCTTCCGAATACATTTGGGCTCTATCTTCAACACTTGAACATCCATCAAACCTTCTACACCGACCAAAACAGAACGAAAGGGAACTTAACTAGGCAAAGCCAATGAAAGTCCGATCAACCTAGCCAAGCCAAATCCGTGGAAATACAATTTCCACTTGGGTTTGATTGTTTTGATCATGTTTTAGACGTCTTATGGATACTGGTTATTGGGTTCACCAAGATCATGTATTTTGTTACTTGGGTTGTGTATATATTTTCATCATCACATACTAACTGAATAACTTTCTAACATGGTCATACACATCTAAATACGGCAGATGCACGCTAAACCATTCGAAACCAGCCAAAACTGACCAAAAGGGAACTTAAACTAGAAAAACCGGAGAAAGTCTAAATAACCGGGGAAAACCATCCCAAATCCGAGGTAAATGGATTTCCACTATTGTTTCATAGTTTTGATCATGTTTTTGGGGGCCTTTAACATGTTTTGATCGGGTTTGGCTATGTTTTGACTATGCTTGGAGGTTTCAAATTAGTTGGTGAAGTAATTGTGGTTTCACTAGACAAGGAAATCATTATGGAACACCATGAATTACTATTAAAGATATGAGTGAACTCCAACAACATTTAACATTGTTTGATCAACACGAAAACGACATTGATTTTCCTTGGAAAACCTACAAAGATGGATAATATACCAAACGTATGAACAAAACAACTCATGTAACCAGCTCTTGCTTAACGATCTCGGGACTTAGAATGGTCATTTAATTTTTTTTTCTATGATTGCCATATTAATTTATAATCTATTACATAGTAATTACACGTGACATCAAAATAAACCTTAGAATGCAATTGGGTCGGGCCTGAGCCCAAAAACAAAGTCCAAAAAATGTGAAAAAATTATAAAAATGAGAATATCTCAACAAATATAGGGTTTCGGGCCTCGAAAGTTTTGTAACCCAACAAAGTTAGGTTACAGCTACGTTCCCCTCATTTCGGCCTTCGATTTTCCTCGTCACGGGCCTGAAACGGACTCTTGTACACCAAGTTATGCCATGTTCAAGAAAGCCCTTTTCTTCACGCGATCTGGGGCTTCCGAATACATTTGGGCTCTATCTTTAACACTTGAACATCCATCAAACCTTCTACACCGACCAAAACAGAACGAAAGGGAACTTAACTAGGCAAATCCGATGAAAGTCTGATCAACCTAGCCATGCCAAATCCGTGGAAATAAAATTTCCACTTGGGTTTGATTGTTTTGATCATGTTTTGGACGTCTTATGGATACTGGTTATTGGGTTCACCATGATCATGTATTTTGTTACTTGGGTTGTGTATATATTTTCATCATCACATACTAACTGAATAACTTTCAAACATGGTCATACACATCCAAATACGGCAGATGCACGCTAAACCATTCGAAACCAGCCAAAACTGACCAAAAGGGAACTTAAACTAGAAAAACCGGAGAAAGTCTAAATAACCGGGGAAAACCATCCCAAATCCGAGGTAATGGATTTCCACTATTGTTTTATTGTTTTGATCATGTTTTTGGGGGCCTTTAACATGTTTTGATCGGGTTTGGCTATGTTTTGACTATGCTTGGAGGTTTCAAATTAGTTGGTGAAGTAATTGTGGTTTCACTAGACAAGGAAATCATTGTGACACACCATGAATTAGTATTAAAGATATGAGTGAACTCCAACAACATTTAACATTGTTTGATCAACACGAAAACGACATTGATTTTCCTTGGAAAACCTACAAAGATGGATAATATACCAAACGAATGAACAAAACAACTCATGTAACCAGCTCTTGCTTAACGAACTCGGGACTTAGAATGGTCATTTAAATTTTTTTTCTATGATTGCCATATTAATTTATAATTTATTACATAGTAACCTAAAATTACACGTGACATCTAAATAAAACTTAGAATGCAATTGGGTCGGGCCTGAGCCCAAAAACAAAGTCCAAAAAATGTGAAAAATTATAAAAATGAGAATATCTCAACAAATATAGGGTTCGGGCCTCGAAATCTGTAACCCAACAAAGTTAGGTTACAGCTACGTTCCCCTCGTTTCAGCCTTCGATTCGCCTCGTCACGGGCCTGAAACGGACTCTTGTAGACCAAGTTATGCCATGTTCAAGAAAGCCCTTTTCTTCACGCGATCTGGGGCTTCCAAATACATTTGGGCTCTATCTTCAACACTTGAACATCCATCAAACCATCTACACCGACCAAAACAGACCGAAAGGGAACATAACTGGGCAAAGCCGATGAAAGTCTGATCAACCTAGCCATGCCAAATCCGTGGAAATACAATTTCCACTTGGGTTTGATTGTTTTGATCATGTTTTGGACGTCTTATGGATACTGGTTATTGGGTTCACCATGATCGTGTATTTTGTTATTTAACACCCCATTTTGATAAATGGAATGTCACGCGTAATTATGGCGTGTCATCAAAGCATGCAAGGTAATATGTAGTAAAACATACATGACCATAGGGAAAACCGGAATCAAACATCGGTTCCCAAACATAAGCCCAAAACATAACAAAGTAAATGAACTGAATGAAAGACTAAACAAGCATAAATATATGAAGGAAACAGGAGAAGAAGTCTATGGCAGCTTCCATCCTATGCATGTCCTCCAAATGCTCGGGTCTTGGGTACCTGCCGTTTTGGGACATGGAAAGGAAAGTAACGGCTGAGCAAAACGCTCAGTGCACGGATATACAATATAACATGAAATAGGATAAGCATGTAACATATAACAGCGGAAGACATAGTTCTGAGTAGACTGAGTAAGTATTGAGAAAACTGGTCTTATAGTTTGAAAAGCCTTATATTTATCTTATGAAAACTGTTTTAACATATATATACCATAGCCCATATAGGTCATGAAAAGGTCACGTGCATGAATACTTGGAGGGGTGACCTCATCATGCTGATTAGAGGGGATGCCTCTAATTAATATACTGGTTTGGGTAGGAGGGATCAACTCCTTGTGAAGGATGCAAGGCACACACCACATTCACCATGATATACTGAATAAAACATGTAACTAGGATGCACCCATACGCCCCACCTGATATAATAATATGGCCAAAACTGAAAAGGGACGCCACGAGCAATCACTCCGCCGTGGGGAAGTCATAACATCGGTGCCTCCAATGCTATGGTTATGGTACCTCCATAACTAGGTGAAACTGGTCATGCTTGTATATGGCTATAGATTATGCTAATTAAACATAAGCAGTTCAAAACAATAAAACAAATGCTGGGGAAAACAGTTGGCTGCATACGGGGAAATCCTAATAAGGAAAGAATGTCCATACTGAAAGGACGGGAATCCGTACCTCAAGTCCAATGAATGAACGGAAGAAAGACTCCTACTTCTGGATCACTAACGCTACATGAATACACACGTGTATAAGTATCGATTCACTGATTACGTACCTGGTTTTATGTCACGTCTTAGCTTACTTTGTATGTTTTAGGTCATGATTTACTGTTTAAAGCCTTAAACTGTGTTTATCTTGTATTCTGATTAATCTGATTAAGTATTACTGGTATTTCATGTATTATTATACTTACTGTGTAATAATAAGTAACTTTCCAAAAATAGCAGGTTTCCAAAAATAGAAAGTTTCCAAAAATAGAAAGTTTCCAAAAATAGAAAGTTTCCAAAAATAGAAAGTTACCAAAAATAGAAAGTTTCCAAAAATAGAAAGTTTCCAAAAATAGAAAGTTTCCAAAAATAGAAAGTTTCCAAAAATAGAAAGTTTCCTAAAATAGAATTTACTGCTTAAAATAGATTAGTTTCTAAAAATAGAAAGTTTCCAAAAATAGATCTGCTGCCTTAATTAAATAAGTTTCCATATATAGAAGGTTTTCCATGATTAGATTAGCTGCCTGAAATAGATAGATTTCCATATATAGAAGGTTTCCATTAATAGATTAGTTGCCTTATTTAATTAAGTTTCTATAAATAGAAGTTTCCATAATTAGAATTAAGCTGGTTACATAAGCTAAAAATATAAGTCTAAGTGTTTATATGCTTATTTCTTAAGTCATATGATATAGTGCATAGTTTAATAATCATCTCATGTAATTTAAATAAACTATAGGTTAAAAGTATTTAATTAAATATATCATGTTTTTAATTAAATAAGGTTAAATACTTAGGTTAAAACATGTATTATTATGTATTAATAATATAACCTAAGTCATGCTAATTAATTAATTATGACTATGGTTTTTATTAATTAATTAATTATAAAGTCTATAAATATAAAATACTTAGGTTAGTAATTCCATGGTTTTAATCATTAACTTAATTATAACCTAAGTCATGTATATTAAATTAATCATGTCATTTTATTAATTTAATTATAACATAAGTTTATACAAAATAATAATCTTAACATGAACCATGAACCGGTCATGAAATTGACACCTTACCCCGAACCAAATCGGGGTTCCCCTTGGTTTACTGCTGCCGTGGGACCAACACCACCAAACCGGGACCTTATGGTCTCGGTGGTGGTTCCTTGGCCAAGCCGTGACCCCTTAGGGGTTCGGTTTAGGTGTCGGCTAGACAAACACCCTTAAAACCCCTTGTTTTGATCTACCACATAATCATAAACATGTTTATTTTATGTTTTTAATTAGGTTTTAAAAACATCATGTTCTTCATTAATCTTACTAGATCAAATCAAAAGAAATAATTTAAAAGAAAGGTTAAAAAGGTATACCGAATGTGTTGATCAATAGAGGATGAACAAACACGAACACTTGTACAATATTCAAGATCAAAATCAACCAGAACACCCCCTCTTGGTGTGTTATAGGTGGCGGCTACAAAAGGGAAGAGGAAGGAGAGGAGAAAACTTTTTAGGGTTTTATGTTTAATTTCTTGAAAAGTGAAAATGAATGCATTTTTCCCTTAACCCCTTGTTTAGTAAAAATGATGGGCTAGGCCCATTTCTCTTCCTTAATTTCGTGGTTCATGGGGCCCACATGGGGTAACCCAAATGTTTTTCGTGTCTAAATAATAAGTGTGTTCTCGTGTTCGTGTTTTACGTGTTTTAATTAGTTAAGTGTTCATTCGTGTTTATTGGTCTTCGTGTTTAGTGTGTTCTCGTTAAATATCTACCGTGCCTAATATATTTATACGTGCTCGTAGTTATATTATATGTATTTACATGATTATTTTAGTTCGTGTTTTAATGGTGATCATGATTTAATTATGTTCCCGTGAAATACTTATTAACTGCTTATCATGAGTTTGTACGTAATCGATACTTATCATGTCATACACGTATGCACTTGCTTGATTATTAGCACATGAATGTGATCAATACTAAATAGGGTAAGTTTTAATCTAGGACGTACGATCTTAAGGGCACTATTCATGGTAAAAGCATGCGGGTTTTACAATTCTTCCCCCCTAAAAAGAATAATTCGTCCCCGAATTATAGATAAAGTAACAGGAAGCGAAACATACCCGAATCAAACTGGAAAGGTATGTGAAATAACGGAAATGAAAGTGACATGGTAGGAGGGAACGTGGAACGTGACATGTCTTGAAAAGACATGGAACGTGACGTGACTGAAAGGACATATCTAATCGATAAGAGAAAAACGGATAAGAAGTCTGGATGAACTTGTCCGTTTCCAAGTGGCCTCCCTCTTGGAACGGTTCCTTCCGAAAATCTTGACACAAATGATAAATCTTGGTCCTCCTGACCTTGACTTGGAATACGAAGAAATTCTTGGTTATCAACGGAAGGTAGATCCCGTAAATTCGATTGAGGAAAAAGAGTTAACTTGCAAGGGTAACTGAAACGTTACGATGCGAGACAATCTGACTGAACTGATAATTAGAAACGATGCGCGAGACATAAAGAAACGTAGTACGTGGAAAAATTCTGAACGTGATACGTGAAAAATTTTGAACGTGCTACGTGGAGATATGGCGAGTGTAGTATGAGTAAACATATCGTGATCCATGATATTGTAACATATCTTAATCATGATATGAGGAACGTGGAATGAACATGACATGTGAGACATATCGTGATCATAGAATATAATGGCGGTAACGCCAAACGCTACAAGGTGAGACGTGGAATATGACGTGAAACGTCTATCTGATGATGGAGAGTTATACTAAACTTGGGTCTGGTCTCTCAAGTTCTTGCAACTTCCCAGAATGAGAAAAGAAATGAACGTAAAATCGTAAGCCAAAATACGATCATGAACATGAATAGTGTAATGAACGTGAGCGCGAAAGCAAGTCGTGGAATTAGAATGAAGACGTGAAGTAAGTTAGGAGTACAATTACGAATCTTTGTCTGACCCGATAGCTAAGGGATTGCCAAGTGATCGGATGAGCCTTGGATGGAACATGTTCTTTCAATCTGTTGGTTCTGAAATCCGTACGGATGTAAGGATTCTGCAGACTTGATCAAACTGTTGACAATAACCCAGATAGCATCATGCTTCTTCTGAGTTTGCTGAAATCTGGTAACTAAAATCCATGGAGATCTTGTCCCTTTTCGATTCACAATTTCATATGATGAAAACATACCCGTCTGTTGGTGTCCTATCTTAGCCTGTTTGTATAACAGGTATGAAGATATGAACGTAACTGTATCCTGCTTCGTAGAAACTTGATACATAGAAGGTTACGAAACTCTTAGTCTTTGAATCAGACTTCTCCTAGCGTAGGATTTCCTAGAACACCTAATGTAGTGTAGGGTTCTCTCCTTTACGCATAAGCAGAGTCATGGTAAGATTAACCGTAGGAACCCATGTGATTCAGCGTGTCACTGTAATCAAACAAAATTGATATTGGAAAATTTCTAGGGTAAAATTTCTCTTGTCAAGAATTTGCAACATAGTGCAGATATGGTCTTCCTGTTCTTCTCTAGGCTTAAATGAAATCAGGTTATCCTCAATGAAAATGCTGATGAATTTGTTTAGGAGTTAATGAAAACACAATTTATTAAGTCCATAATGCTGTTGGAGCATTGATGAGACTACTCCAAAATCATAACTCTAGCATTACCGAGTTCGTGCACGAATAGCAGTCATGGACATGTCCTGCTCTTCACCCGTCACTATTGGCAACTTGTTCATGAGTTCGATCTTGGAAAAGTGACTAAAACTATACGGTTGATTGGACATGTCGTCAATACGTGGAGGAGAATAACGGTCATGAATGGTGATTTGTTTAAGTCGACGGTAGTCGACACATAATCTCATGGTACCATCCTTCTCCTTGAAGGTTCTTCTGGAGTGTAAGGAACAATTTTGGAATAATCCGTTGGTTATGCGTAAAAGGACCTTAGTAGTCGTGTGTTACTGACAGCTAGAAAATTTTAGCAATTATGGCTAACAAAGCACGTGCTTGAAAAGCATAGATAATTGTACAGATTTTCCTGATGGAAAATCAAGCTGAATGTATTCAGGAGCCTGAACATTACTGTACATAATTAGGAATCATAGCATGGTGTGGTGTTCATAGTACATAATTAGGATAAAATTCACCTCGTGTCTGTCCGAGGAAATGCGTTAGCAGCTTGGATCTTATCATTAAGCTGAAGGAAAACCTTCGTATGCGTGGGAATACGAAAGGCGTCCATCATGGTTATGAATATATGAACCATGGTGAAAGAAATGAAAGTGACATCGGCAACGTGACAGTTCTCACTGATGCGCCGATAATGGTATTGAAATTCTTGTGGCCTGATTAATACATGGCACAACAACATAGATATACCCTTGGAGGGTACCCTGAATTTCTTAGAAATGTTCCATAATCAGACGTGAGTCATGCGTCCTGACTCGTGTCTTGAGAAATGTAAGCGTAACATATGTCTTGACTGGTATCTTGACATGTGTCCTCAGAAAGTATACGTGAGACATGTGTCTTGACTGATGTCTTGACATGTGTCTCGAGATGTGAAACAATTAGAACTACAAATATTAGGTTAATATGCCAGAATTGGCGGATCGGTTGGACTACTGATCATTTGTATGTCTGATCACGTCCGTGGCCGTAGCCTCGGTTGCGATTTCTAGGATAGTTGCTGTCATAGTAGTGGTTACTATCATCTTGTCTGTCGGTTCCCTGACGGTCATTCTCATGACCGTGACTCATGTAACTATTTAGCTGAGTGGCCGGCTGGTACTGGTTTGCACTCACATGGCTGAAATGACAGCCGAACGACGTGTGACATGTAACTATGAATTTCGGACAATGATTGATGGGAATTGTCTGATGGTGAAGCATCTTCTCGTCCAATTGCTTTGCTCCGACGCCTTTGTCTTCGTCTTTTAGGATCTCCGGTTGTGAACAGCATCAGCATCAGCATCTCGTAGCGTCTCCCAACATCAGCAGCATCAACCTTCAGTAACATCTCCAAGCTATGAGCGGCATCGACAATCTTGTAGAATATCAGTAAGTGAACATACGCCTGAGATGATTTAGAATCGACTAGCGAATACTCGTGAAGTATTGCAAATGGAATACACATGGATTAAGGTACATGTAATACACATGAAATACGGTACATGGAGTACACATGGAATGCACATGAAATGATCGGTATGGGCTCGATCATTTGTCCTGATTTAAGGAAAGTAAACCGGTTAAACGGTTAGGAAAACCATCATGATAACCTGGAAGTATTAGCATAGACGTCATTCTGGTTGCATAGAGAAACGCTAAAGTGTGGTTACACAAAATTCAACGATGATTTGCCTGACAGCATGATCAATGAAAACCAACCATGACTATCATGAAAGCATGATTCAAGAAATCTAACAATGTCTTGCAGGACAACTTAAATAACAAAAGAGGCGTGAAACATAATCAACATGAAGACGGAATTATCATGAGGAAACATGAAACCATCTATTACGAAGAAGTGTATAACATAATCAGCATGAAACTGAATTTAACCATGACAGTATGAAGGCATACTTGACATAAGAACATAATAACTTATGATGGGACATGAAAAAATTTTTTTATGCCAATATAAATCATGAGAAAAATTTTATGCAAGAAAAACAGTGCATGAATGCGTAATGTAGTTTATAAAACCTTTATATGTGCGAGGGAACGCCTATGGGTCGGTTCCAAAACAAAAGACATGGCGAGGGGACGCCTATGGGTCGGTCCCAAAGTTAAAAGTTTCGATAAAAGCACATGCGACTAAATAGGGCCAGTCCTGTACCAACCATTACTTAGTCAAAATTCCTGCAACAGATGACATATGATATAAATGCATGAATGCATGAAACATAATAATTAAAAGTCATTGTCAAAACTTAACAGAAAAAATTTTATGTGAAAATTATGAACTACTGGGGTCAGTCCACATCGTCACAGTTCACAAGGAACATCATGCATAGACAATGACACATAACTAAGCATGGATGACGGTTGTTCATTCCATATTAGTAAGACGATACTGGTGAAAACATCATGGTGAAAACAACAAGGTGCTGAAAACGTCATGGCTAAAACAAAAGGTGCTGAAAACATAATGGTTAAAAAAACAACGCGCTGAAACATCAATACGTGGAATAACAAACGTTGGCTTAGGAAGCTCCTGGTGACTACCCACTAGTCACAGGTCGAGTTTTAGAGCCTACAGGTCGAAGCCTTGGCTCTGATACCATAATTGTAACACCCCATTTTGATAAATGGAATGTCACGCGTAATTATGGCGTGTCATCAAAGCATGCAAGGTAATATGTAGTAAAACATACATGACCATAGGGAAAACCGGAATCAAACATCGGTTCCCAAACATAAGCCCAAAACATAACAAAGTAAATGAACTGAATGAAAGACTAAACAAGCATAAATATATGAAGGAAACAGGAGAAGAAGTCTATGGCAGCTTCCATCCTATGCATGTCCTCCAAATGCTCGAGTCTTGGGTACCTGCCGTTTTGGGACATGGAAAGGAAAGTAACGGCTGAGCAAAACGCTCAGTGCACGGATATACAATATAACATGAAATAGGATAAGCATGTAACATATAACAGCGGAAGACATAGTTCTGAGTAGATTGAGTAAGTATTGAGAAAACTGGTCTTATAGTTTGAAAAGCCTTATATTTATCTTATGAAAACTGTTTTAACATATATATATACCATAGCCCATATAGGTCATGAAAAGGTCACGTGCATGAATACTTGGAGGGGTGACCTCATCATGCTGATTAGAGGGGATGCCTCTAATTAATATACTGGTTTGGGTAGGAGGGATCAACTCCTTGTGAAGGATGCAAGGCACACACCACATTCACCATGATATACTGAATAAAACATGTAACTAGGATGCACCCATACGCCCCACCTGATATAATAATATGGCCAAAACTGAAAAGGGACGCCACGAGCAATCACTCCGCCGTGGGGAAGTCATAACATCGGTGCCTCCAATGCTATGGTTATGGTACCTCCATAACTAGGTGAAACTGGTCATGCTTGTATATGGCTATAGATTATGCTAATCAAACATAAGCAGTTCAAAACAATAAAACAAATGCTGGGGAAAACAGTTGGCTGCATACGGGGAAATCCTAATAAGGAAAGAATGTCCATACTGAAAGGACGGGAATCCGTACCTCAAGTCCAATGAATGAACGGAAGAAAGACTCCTACTTCTGGATCACTAACGCTACATGAATACACACGTGTATAAGTATCGATTCACTGATTACGTACCTGGTTTTATGTCACGTCTTAGCTTACTTTGTATGTTTTAGGTCATGATTTACTGTTTAAAGCCTTAAACTGTGTTTATCTTGTATTCTGATTAATCTGATTAAGTATTACTGGTATTTCATGAATTATTATACTTACTGTGTAATAATAAGTAACTTTCCAAAAATAGCAGGTTTCCAAAAATAGAAAGTTTCCAAAAATAGAAAGTTTCCAAAAATAGAAAGTTTCCAAAAATAGAAAGTTACCAAAAATAGAAAGTTTCCAAAAATAGAAAGTTTCCAAAAATAGAAAGTTTCCAAAAATAGAAAGTTTCCAAAAATAGAAAGTTTCCTAAAATAGAATTTACTGCTTAAAATAGATTATTTTCTAAAAATAGAAAGTTTCCAAAAATAGATCAGCTGCCTTAATTAAATAAGTTTCCATATATAGAAGGTTTTCCATGATTAGATTAGCTGCCTGAAATAGATAGATTTCCATATATAGAAGGTTTCCATTAATAGATTAGTTGCCTTATTTAATTAAGTTTCTATAAATAGAAGTTTCCATAATTAGAATTAAGCTGGTTACATAAGCTAAAAATATAAGTCTAAGTGTTTATATGCTTATTTCTTAAGTCATATGATATAGTGCATAGTTTAATAATCATCTCATGTAATTTAAATAAACTATAGGTTAAAAGTATTTAATTAAATATATCATGTTTTTAATTAAATAAGGTTAAATACTTAGGTTAAAACATGTATTATTATGTATTAATAATATAACCTAAGTCATGCTAATTAATTAATTATGACTATGGTTTTTATTAATTAATTAATTATAAAGTCTATAAATATAAAATACTTAGGTTAGTAATTCCATGGTTTTAATCATTAACTTAATTATAACCTAAGTCATGTATATTAAATTAATCATGTCATTTTATTAATTTAATTATAACATAAGTTTATACAAAATAATAATCTTAACATGAACCATGAACCGGGTTTTGACTAAGAACCATGAACCGGTCATGAAATTGACACCTTACCCCGAACCAAATCGGGGTACCCCTTGGTTTACTGCTGCCGTGGGACCAACACCACCAAACCGGGACCTTATGGTCTCGGTGGTGGTTCCTTGGCCAAGCCGTGACCCCTTAGGGGTTCGGTTTAGGTGTCGGCTAGACAAACACCCTTAAAAACCCTTGTTTTGATCTACCACATAATCATAAACATGTTTATTTTATGTTTTTAATTAGGTTTTAAAAACATCATGTTCTTCATTAATCTTACTAGATCAAATCAAAAGAAATAATTTAAAAGAAAGGTTAAAAAGGTATACCGAATGTGTTGATCAATAGAGGATGAACAAACACGAACACTTGTACAATATTCAAGATCAAAATCAACAAGAACACCCCCTCTTGGTGTGTTATAGGTGGCGGCTACAAAAGGGAAGAGGAAGGAGAGGAGAAAACTTTTTAGGGTTTTATGTTTAATTTCTTGAAAAGTGAAAATGAATGCATTTTTCCCTTAACCCCTTGTTTAGTAAAAATAATGGGCTAGGCCCATTTCTCTTCCTTAATTCCGTGGTTCATGGGGCCCACATGGGGTAACCCAAATGTTTTTCGTGTCTAAATAATAAGTGTGTTCTCGTGTTCGTGTTTACGTGTTTTAATTAGTTAAGTGTTCATTCGTGTTTATTGGTCTTCATGTTTAGTGTGTTCTCGTTAAATATCTACCGTGCCTAATATATTTATACGTGCTCGTAGTTATATTATATGTATTTACATGATTATTTTAGTTCGTGTTTTAATGGTGATCATGATTTAATTATGTTCCCGTGAATACTTATTAACTGCTTATCATGAGTTTGTACGTAATCGATACTTATCATGTCATACACGTATGCACTTGCTTGATTATTAGCACATGAATGTGATCAATACTAAATAGGGTAAGTTTTAATCTAGGACGTACGATCTTAAGGGCACTATTCATGGTAAAAGCATGCGGGTTTTACATGTTACCTGGGTTGTGTATATATTTTCATCATCACATACTAACTGAATAACTTTCAAACATGGTCATACATATCCAAATACGGCAGATGCACGCTAAATCATTCGAAACAAGCCAAAACTGACCAAAAGGGAACTTAAACTAGAAAAACCGGAGAAAGTCTAAATAACCGGGGAATACCATCCCAAATCCGGGGTAAATGGATTTCCACTATTGTTTTATTGTTTTGATCATGTTTTTGGGGGCCTTTAACATGTTTTGATCGGGTTTGGCTATGTTTTGACTATGCTTGGAGTTTTCAAATTAGTTGGTGAAGTAATTGTGGTTTCACTAGACAAGGAAATCACTATGACACACCATGAATTAGTATTAAAGATATGAGTGAACTCCAACAACATTTAACATTGTTTGATCAACACAAAAACGACATTGATTTTCCTTGGAAAACCTACAAAGGTGGATAATATACCAAACGAATGAACAAAACAACTCATGTAACCAGCTCTTGCTTAACGATCTCGGGACTTAGAATGGTCATTTAAATTTTTTTTCTATGATTGCCATATTAATTTATAATCTATTACATAGTAACCTAAAATTACACGTGACATCAAAATAAACCTTAGAATGCAATTGGGTCGGGCCTGAGCCCAAAAACAAAGTCCAAAAAATGTGAAAAAATTATAAAAATGAGAATATCTCAACAAATATAGGGTTTCGGGCCTCGAAAGTTCTGTAACCCAACAAAGTTAGGTTACAACTACGTTCCCCTCGTTTCAGCCTTCGATTCGCCTCGTCACAGGCCTGAAACGGACTCTTGTAGACCAAGTTATGCCATGTTCAAGAAAGCCCTTTTCTTCACGCGATCTGGGGCTTCCAAATACATTTGGGCTCTATCTTCAACACTTGAACATCCATCAAACCATCTACACCGACCAAAACAGACCGAAAGGGAACTTAACTGGGCAAAGCCGATGAAAGTCTGATCAACCTAGCCATGCCAAATCCGTGGAAATACAATTTCCACTTGGGTTTGATTGTTTTGATCATGTTTTGGACGTCTTATGGATACTGGTTATTGGGTTCACCATGATCGTGTATTTTGTTACCTGGGTTGTGTATATATTTTCATCATCACATACTAACTGAATAACTTTCAAACATGGTCATACATATCCAAATACGGCAGATGCACGCTAAATCATTCGAAACCAGCCAAAACTGACCAAAAGGGAACTTAAACTAGAAAAACCGGAGAAAGTCTAAATAACCGGGGAATACCATCCCAAATCCGGGGTAAATGGATTTCCACTATTGTTTTATTGTTTTGATCATGTTTTTGGGGGCCTTTAACATGTTTTGATCGGGTTTGGCTATGTTTTGACTATGCTTGGAGTTTTCAAATTAGTTGGTGAAGTAATTGTGGTTTCACTAGACAAGGAAATCATTATGACACACCATGAATTAGTATTAAAGATATGAGTGAACTCCAACAACATTTAACATTGTTTGATCAACATAAAAACGACATTGATTTTCCTTGGAAAACCTACAAAGGTGGATAATATACCAAACGAATGAACAAAACAACTCATGTAACCAGCTCTTGCTTAACGATCTCGGGACTTAGAATGGTCCTTTAATTTTTTTTTCTATGATTGCCATATTAATTTATAATCTATTACATAGTAACCTAAAATTACACGTGACATCGAAATAAACCTTAGAATGCAATTGGGTCGGGCCTGAGCCCAAAAACAAAGTCCAAAAAATGTGAAAAAATTATAAAAATGAGAATATCTCAACAAATATAGGGTTTCGGGCCTCGAAAGTTCTATAACCCAACAAAGTTAGGTTACAGCTACGTTCCCCTCGTTTCAGCCTTCGATTCGCCTCGTCACAGGCCTGAAACGGACTCTTGTAGACCATGTTATGCCATGTTCAAGAAAGCCTTTTTCTTCACGCGATCTGGGGCTTCCAAATACATTTGGGCTCTATCTTCAACACTTGAACATCCATCAAACCATCTACACCGACCAAAACAGACCGAAAGGGAACTTAACTGGGCAAAGCCGATGAAAGTCTGATCAACCTAGCCATGCCAAATCCGTGGAAATACAATTTCCACTTGGGTTTGATTGTTTTGATCATGTTTTGGACGTCTTATGGATACTGGTTATTGGGTTCACCATGATCGTGTATTTTGTTACCTGGGTTGTGTATATATTTTCATCATCACATACTAACTGAATAACTTTCAAACATGGTCATACATATCCAAATACGGCAGATGCACGCTAAATCATTCGAAACCAGCCAAAACTGACCAAAAGGGAACTTAAACTAGAAAAACCGGAGAAAGTCTAAATAACCGGGGAATACCATCCCAAATCCGGGGTAAATGGATTTCCACTATTGTTTTATTGTTTTGATCATGTTTTTGGGGGCCTTTAACATGTTTTGATCGGGTTTGGCTATGTTTTGACTATGCTTGGAGTTTTCAAATTAGTTGGTGAAGTAATTGTGGTTTCACTAGACAAGGAAATCATTATGACACACCATGAATTAGTATTAAAGATATGAGTGAACTCCAACAACATTTAACATTGTTTGATCAACACAAAAACGACATTGATTTTCCTTGGAAAACCTACAAAGGTGGATAATATACCAAACGAATGAACAAAACAACTCATGTAACCAGCTCTTGCTTAACGATCTCGGGACTTAGAATGGTCATTTAAATTCTTTTTCTATGATTGCCATATTAATGTATAATCTATTACATAGTAACCTAAAATTACACGTGACATCTAAATAAACCTTAGAATGCAATTGGGTCGGGCCTGAGCCCAAAAACAAAGTCCAAAAAATGTGAAAAAATTTTAAAAATGAGAATATCTCAACAAATATAGGGTTTCGAGCCTCGAAAGTTCTGTAACCCAACAAAGTTAGGTTACAGCTACGTTCCCCTCGTTTCAGCCTTCGATTCGCCTCGTCACGGGCCTGAAACGGACTCTTGTAGACCAAGTTATGCCATGTTCAAGAAAGCCCTTTTCTTCACGCGATTTGGGGCTTCCAAATACATTTGGGCTCTATCTTCAACACTTGAACATCCATCAAACCATCTACACCGACCAAAACAGACCGAAAGGGAACTTAACTGGGCAAAGCCGATGAAAGTCTGATCAACCTAGCCATGCCAAATCCGTGGAAATACAATTTCCACTTGGGTTTGATTGTTTTGATCATGTTTTGGACGTCTTATGGATACTGGTTATTGGGTTCACCATGATCGTGTATTTTGTTACCTGGGTTGTGTATATATTTTCATCATCACATACTAACTGAATAACTTTCAAACATGGTCATACATATCCAAATACGGCAGATGCACGCTAAATCATTCGAAACCAGCCAAAACTGACCAAAAGGGAACTTAAACTAGAAAAACCGGAGAAAGTCTAAATAACCGGGGAAAACCATCCCAAATCCGGGGTAAATGGATTTCCACTATTGTTTTATTGTTTTGATCATGTTTTTGGGGGCCTTTAACATGTTTTGATCGGGTTTGGCTATGTTTTGACTATGCTTGGAGGTTTCAAATTAGTTGGTGAAGTAATTGTGGTTTCACTAGACAAGGAAATCATTATGACACACCATGAATTAGTATTAAAGATATGAGTGAACTCCAACAACATTTAACATTGTTTGATCAACACAAAAGCGACATTGATTTTCCTTGGAAAACCTACAAAGGTGGATAATATACCAAACGAATGAACAAAACAACTCATGTAACCAGCTCTTGCTTAACGATCTCGGGACTTAGAATGGTCATTTAAATTCTTTTTCTATGATTGCCATATTAATGTATAATCTATTACATAGTAACCTAAAATTACACGTGACATCTAAATAAACCTTAGAATGCAATTGGGTCGGGCCTGAGCCCAAAAACAAAGTCCAAAAAATGTGAAAAATTTTTAAAAATGAGAATATCTCAACAAATATAGGGTTTCGAGCTTCGAAAGTTCTGTAACCCAACAAAGTTAGGCTACAGCTACGTTCCCCTCGTTTCAGCCTTCGATTAGCCTCGTCACGGGCCTGAAACGGACTCTTGTAGACCAAGTTATGCCATGTTCAAGAAATCCCTTTTCTTCACGCGATCTGGGGCTTCCAAATACATTTGGGCTCTATCTTCAACACTTGAACATCCATCAAACCATCTACACCGACCAAAACAGACCGAAAGGGAACTTAACTGGGCAAAGCCGATGAAAGTCTGATCAACCTAGCCATGCCAAATCCGTGGAAATACAATTTCCACTTGGGTTTGATTGTTTTGATCATGTTTTGGACGTCTTATGGATACTGGTTATTGGGTTCACCAAGATCATGTATTTTGTTACTTGGGTTGTGTATATATTTTCATCATCACATACTAACTGAATAACTTTCAAACATGGTCATACACATCCAAATACGGCAGATGCACGCTAAATCATTCGAAACCAGCCAAAACTGACCAAAAGGGAACTTAAACTAGAAAAACCGGAGAAAGTCTAAATAACCGGGGAAAACCATCCCAAATCCGGGGTAAATGGATTTCCACTATTGTTTTATTGTTTTGATCATGTTTTTGGGGGCCTTTAACATGTTTTGATCGGGTTTGGCTATGTTTTGACTATGCTTGGAGGTTTCAAATTAGTTGGTGAAGTAATTGTGGGTTCACTACACAAGGAAATCATTATGACACACCATGAATTAGTATTAAAGATATGAGTGAACTCCAACAACATTTAACATTGTTTGATCAACACAAAAGCGACATTGATTTTCCTTGGAAAACCTACAAAGGTGGATAATATACCAAACGAATGAACAAAACAACTCATGTAACCAGCTCTTGCTTAACGATCTCGGGACTTAGAATGGTCATTTAAATTCTTTTTCTATGATTGCCATATTAATGTATAATCTATTACATAGTAACCTAAAATTACACGTGACATCTAAATAAACCTTAGAATGCAATTGGGTCGGGCCTGAGCCCAAAAACAAAGTCCAAAAAATGTGAAAAAAATTATAAAAATGAGAATATCTCAACAAATATAGGGTTTCGGGCCTCGAAAGTTCTGTAACCCAACAAAGTTAGGTTACAGCTACGTTCCCCTCGTTTCAGCCTTCGATTCGCCTCGTCACGGGCCTGAAACGGACTCTTGTAGACCAAGTTATGCCATGTTCAAGAAAGCCCTTTTCTTCACGCGATCTGGGGCTTCCAAATACATTTGGGCTCTATCTTCAACACTTGAACATCCATCAAACCATCTACACCGACCAAAACAGACCGAAAGGGAACTTAACTGGGCAAAGCCGATGAAAGTCTGATCAACCTAGCCATGCCAAATCCGTGGAAATACAATTTCCACTTGGGATTGATTGTTTTGATCATGTTTTGGACGTCTTATGGATACTGGTTATTGGGTTCACCATGATCGTGTATTTTGTTACCTGGGTTGTGTATATATTTTCATCATCACATACTAACTGAATAACTTTCAAACATGGTCATACATATCCAAATACGGCAGATGCACGCTAAACCATTCGAAACCAGCCAAAACTGACCAAAAGGGAACTTAAACTAGAAAAACCGGGAAAGTCTAAATAACCGGGGAAAACCATCCCAAATCCGGGGTAAATGGATTTCCACTATTGTTTTATTGTTTTGATCATGTTTTTGGGGGCCTTTAACATGTTTTGATTGGGTTTGGCTATGTTTTGACTATGCTTGGAGGTTTCAAATTAGTTGGTGAAGTAATTGTGGTTTCACTAGACAAGGAAATCATTATGACACACCATGAATTAGTATTAAAGATATGAGTGAACTCCAGTAACATTTAACATTGTTTGATCAACACAAAAACGACATTGATTTTCCTTGGAAAACCTACAAAGGTGGATAATATACCAAACGAATGAACAAAACAACTTATGTAACCAGCTCTTGCTTAACGATCTCGGGACTTAGAATGGTTATTTAAATTTTTTTTCTATAATTGCCATATTAATTTATAATCTATTACATAGTAACCTAAAATTACACGGGACATCGAAATAAACCTTAGAATGCAATTGGGTCAGGTCTAAGCCCTAAAACAAAGTCAAAAACAATGTGAAAAAGTTATAAAAATGAGAATATCTCAACAAATATAGGGTTTCAGGCCTCGAAAGTTCTGTAACCCAACAAAGTTAGGTTACAGCTACGTTCCCCTCGTTTCGGCCTTCGATTTGCCTCGTCACGGGCCTGAAACGGACTCTTGTAGACCAAGTTATGCCATGTTCAAGAAAGCCCTTTTCTTCACGCGATCTGGGGCTTCCGAATACATTTGGGCTCTATCTTCAACACTTGAACATCCATCAAACCTTCTACACCGACCAACACAGAACGAAAGGGAACTTAACTAGGCAAAGCCGATGAAAGTCTGATCAACCTAGCCATACCAAATCCGTGGAAATACAATTTCCACTTGGGTTGATTGTTTTGATCATGTTTTGGACGTCTTATGGATACTGGTTATTGGGTTCACCATGATCATGTATTTTGTTACTTGGGTTGTGTATATATTTTCATCATCACATACTAACTGAATAACTTTCAAACATGGTCATACACATCCAAATACGGCAGATACACGCTAAACCATTCGAAACCAGCCAAAACTGACCAAAAGGGAACTTAAACAAGAAAAACTGGAGAAAGTCTAAATAACCGGGGAAAACCATCCCAAATCCGAGGTAAATGGATTTCCACTATTGTTTTATTGTTTTGATCATGTTTTTGGGGGCCTTTAACATGTTTTGATCGGGTTTGGCTATGTTTTGACTATGCTTGGAGGTTTCAAATTAGTTGGTGAAGTAATTGTGGTTTCACTAGACAAGGAAATCATTATGACACACCATGAATTAGTATTAAAGATATGAGTGAACTCCAACAACATTTAACATTGTTTGATCAACACAAAAACGACATTGATTTTCCTTGGAAAACCTACAAAGATGGATAATATACCAAACGAATGAACAAAACAACTCATGTAACCAGCTCTTGCTTAACGATCTCGGGACTTAGAATGGTCATTTAATTTTTTTTCTATGATTGCCATATTAATTTATAATCTATTACATAGTAACCTAAAATTACACGTGACATCTAAATAAACCTTCGAATGCAATTGGGTCGGGCCTGAGCCCAAAAACAATGTCCAAAAAATGTGAAAAAATTATAAAAATGAGAATATCTCAACAAATATAGGGTTTCGGGCCTCGATCGTTCTGTAACCCAACAAAGTTAGGTTACAGCTACGTTCCCCTCGTTTCAGCCTTCGATTCGCCTAGTCACGGGCCTGAAACGGACTCTTGTAGACCAAGTTATGCCATGTTCAAGAAAGCCCTTTTCTTCACGCGATCTGGGGCTTCCAAATACATTTGGGCTCTATCTTCAACACTTGAACATCCATCAAACCATCTACACCGACCAAAACAGACCGAAAGGAAACTTAACTAGGCAAAGCCGATGAAAGTCTGATCAACCTAGCCATGCCAAATCCGTGGAAATACAATTTCCACTTGGGTTTGATTGTTTTGATCATGTTTTTGACGTCTTATGGATACTGGTTATTGGGTTCACCATGATCGTGTATTTTGTTACCTGGGTTGTGTATATATATTCATCATCACATACTAACTTAATAACTTTCAAACATGGTCATACATATCCAAATACGGCAGATGCACGCTAAACCATTCGAAACCAGCCAAAACTGACCAAAAGGGAACATAAACTAGAAAAACCGGGAAAGTGTAAATAACCGGGGAAAACCATCCTAAATCTGGGGTAAATGGATTTCCACTATTGTTTTATTGTTTTGATCATGTTTTTGGGGGCCTTTAACATGTTTTGATTGGGTTTGGCTATGTTTTGACTATGCTTGGAGGTTTCAAATTAGTTGGTGAAGTAATTGTGGTTTCACTAGACAAGGAAATCATTATGACACACCATAAATTAGTATTAAAGATATGAGTGAACTCCAATAACATTTAACATTTTTTGATCAACACAAAAACGACATTGATTTTCCTTGGAAAACCTACAAAGGTGGATAATATACCAAACGAATGAACAAAACAACTTATGTAACCAGCTCTTGCTTAACGATCTCGGGACTTAGAATGGTCATTTAAAATTTTTTTTTATGATTGCCATATTAATTTATAATCTATTACATAGTAACCTAAAATTACACGTGACATCGAAATAAACCTTAGAATGCAATTGGGTCGGGTCTGAGCCCAAAAACAAAGTCAAAAAAATGTCAAAAGTTATAAAAATGAGAATATCTCAACAAATATAGGGTTTCGGGCCTCGAAAGTTCTGTAACCCAACAAAGTTAGGTTACAGCTACGTTCCCCTCGTTTCAGCCTTCGATTCGCCTCGTCACGGGCCTGAAACGGACTCTTGTAGACCAAGTTATGCCATGTTCAAGAAAGCCCTTTTCTTCACGCGATCTGGGGCTTCCAAATACATTTGGGCTCTATCTTCAACACTTGAACATCCATCAAACCATCTACACCGACCAAAACAGACCGAAAGGGAACTTAACTGGGCAAATTCGATGAAAGTCTGATCAACCTAGCCATGCCAAATCCGTGGAAATACAATTTCCACTTGGGTTTGATTGTTTTGATCATGTTTTGGACGTCTTATGGATACTGGTTATTGGGTTCACCATGATCGTGTATTTTGTTACCTGGGTTGTGTATATATTTTCATCATCACATACTAACTTAATAACTTTCAAACATGGTCATACATATCCAAATACGGCAGATGCACGCTAAACCATTCGAAACCAGCCAAAACTGACCAAAAGGGAACATAAACTAGAAAAACTAGGAAAGTGTAAATAACCGGGGAAAACCATCCTAAATCTGGGGTAAATGGATTTCCACTATTGTTTTATTGTTTTGATCATGTTTTTGGGGGCCTTTAACATGTTTTGATTGGGTTTGGCTATGTTTTGACTATGCTTGGAGGTTTCAAATTAGTTGGTGAAGTAATTGTGGTTTCACTAGACAAGGGAAATCATTATGACACACCATGAATTAGTATTAAAGATATGAGTGAACTCCAACAACATTTAATATTGTTTGATCAACACAAAAACGACATTGATTTTCCTTGGAAAACCTACAAAGGTGGATAATATACCAAACGAATGAACAAACCAACTTATGTAACCAGCTCTTGCTTAACGATCTCGGGACTTAGAATGGTCATTTAAAATTTTTTTCTATGATTGCCATATTAATTTATAATATATTACATAGTAACCTAAAATTACACGTGACATTGAAATAAACCTTAGAATGCAATTGGGTCGGGTCTGAGCCCAAAAACAAACTCCAAAAAATGTGAAAAAATTATAAAAATGAGAATATCTCAACAAATATAGGGTTTCGGGCCTCGAAAGTTCTGTAACCCAAGGTTACAGCTACGTTCCCCTCGTTTCGGCCTTCGATTTGCCTCGTCACGGGCCTGAAACGGACTCTTGTAGACCAAGTTATGCCATGTTCAAGAAAGCCCTTTTCTTCACGCGATCTGGGGCTTCCGAATACATTTGGGCTCTATCTTCAACACTTGAACATCCATCAAACCTTCTACACCGACCAAAACAGAACAAAAGGGAACTTAACTAGGCAAAGCCGATGAAAGTCTGATCAACCTAGCCATGCCAAATCCGTGGAAATATAATTTCCACTTGGGTTTGATTGTTTTGATCATGTTTTGTACGTCTTATGGATACTGGTTATTGGGTTCACCATGATCATGTATTTTGTTACTTGGGTTGTGTATGTATTTTCATCATCACATACTAACTGAATAACTTTCAAACATGGTCATACACATCCAAATACGGCAGATGCACGCTAAACCATTCGAAACCAGCCAAAACTGACCAAAAGGGAACTTAAACTAGAAAAACCGGAGAAAGTCTAAATAACCAGGGAAAACCATCCCATATCCGAGGTAAATGGATTTCCACTATTGTTTTATTGTTTTGATCATGTTTTTGGGGGCCTTTAACATGTTTTGATCGGGTTTGGCTATGTTTTGACTATGCTTGGAGGTTTCAAATTAGTTGGTGAAGTAATTGTGGTTTCACTAGACAAGGAAATCCTTATGACACACCATGAATTAGTATTAAAGATATGAGTGAACTCCAACAACATTTAACATTGTTTGATCAACACAAAAACGACATTGATTTTCCTTGGAAAACCTACAAAGATGGATAATATACCAAACGAATGAACAAAACAACTCATGTAACCAGCTCTTGCTTAACGATCTCGGGACTTAGAATGGTCATTTAAATTCTTTTTCTATGATTGCCATATTAATGTATAATCTATTACATAGTAACCTAAAATTACACGTGACATCTAAATAAACCTTAGAATGCAATTGGGTCGGGCCTGAGCCCAAAAACAAAGTCAAAAAAATGTGAAAAAATTATAAAAATGAGAATATCTCAACAAATATAGGGTTTCGGGCCTCGAAAGTTCTGTAACCCAAGAAAGTTAGGTTACAGCTACGTTCCCCTCGTTTCGGCCTTCGATTTGCCTCGTCACGGGCCTAAAACGGGATCTTGTAGACCAAGTTATGCCATGTTCAAGAAAGCCCTTTTCTTCACGCGATCTGGGGCTTCCGAATATATTTGGGCTCTATCTTCAACACTTGAACATCCATCAAACCTTATACACCGACCAAAACAGAACGAAAGGGAACTTAACTAGGCAAAGCCGATGAAAGTCTGATCAACCTAGCCATGCCAAATCCGTGGAAATACAATTTCCACTTGGGTTTGATTGTTTTGATCATGTTTTGGACGTCTTATGGATACTGGTTATTGGGTTCACCAAGATCATGTATTTTGTTACCTGGGTTGTGTATATATTTTCATCATCACATACTAACTGAATAACTTTCAAACATGGTCATACACATCCAAATACGGCAGATGCACGCTAAACCATTCGAAACCAGCCAAAACTGACCAAAAGGGAACTTAAACTAGAAAAACCGGATAAAGTCTAAATAACCGGGGAAAACCATCCCAAATCCGAGGTAAATGGATTTCCACTATTGTTTTATTGTTTTGATCGTGTTTTTGGGGGCCTTTAACATGTTTTGATCGGGTTTGGCTATGTTTTGACTATGCTTGGAGGTTTCAAATTAGTTGGTGAAGTAATTGTGGTTTCACTAGACAAGGAAATCATTATGACACACCATGAATTAGTATTAAAGATATGAGTGAACTCCAACAACATTTAACATTGTTTGTCAACACGAAAACGACATTGATTTTCCTTGGAAAACCTACAAAGATGGATAATATACCAAACGAATGAACAAAACAACTCATGTAACCAGCTCTTGCTTAACGATCTCGGGACTTAGAATGGTCATTTAAATTTTTTTTCTATGATTGCCATATTAATTTAAAATCTATTACATAGTAACCTAAAATTACACGTGACATCTAAATAAAACTTAGAATGCAATTGGGTCGGGCCTGAGCCCAGAAACAAAGTCCAAAAAATCTGAAAAATTATAAAAATGAGAATAGCTTAACAAATATAGGGTTTCGGGCCTCGAAAGTTCTGTAACCCAACAAAGTTAGGTTACAGCTACGTTCCCCTCGTTTCTGCGTTCGATTCGCCTCGGCACGGGCCTGAAACGGACTCTTGTAGACCAAATTATGCCATGTTCAAGAAAGCCCTTTTCTTCACGCGATCTGGGGCTTCCAAATACATTTGGGCTCTATCTTCAACACTTGAACATCCATCAAACCATCTACACCGACCAAAACAGACCGAAAGGGAACTTAACTAGGCAAAGCCGATGAAAGTCTGATCAACATAGCCATGCCAAATCCGTGGAAATACAATTTCCACTTGGGTTTGATTGTTTTGATCATGTTTTGGACGTCTTATGGATACTTGTTATTGGGTTCACCATGATCGTGTATTTTGTTACCTGGGTTGTGTATATATTTTCATCATCACATACTAACTGAATAACTTTCAAACATGGTCATACATATCCAAATACGGCAGGTGCACGCTAAATCATTTGAAACCAGCCAAAACTGACCAAAAGGGAAATTAAACTAGAAAAACCGGAGAAAGTCTAAATAACTGGGGAAAACCATCCCAAATCCGGGGTAAATGGATTTCCACTATTGTTTTATTGTTTTGATCATGTTTTTTGGGGCCTTTAACATGTTTTGATCGGGTTTGGCTATGTTTTGACTATGCTTGGAGGTTTCAAATTAGTTGGTGAAGTAATTGTGGTTTCACTAGACAAGGAAATCATTATGACACACCATGAATTAGTATTAAAGATATGAGTGAACTCCAACAACATTTAACATTGTTTGATCAACACAAAAACGACATTGATTTTCCTTGGAAAACCTACAAAGGTGGATACTATACCAAACGAATGAACAAAACAACTTATGTAACCAGCTCTTGCTTAACGATCTCGGGACTTAGAATGGTCATTTAAATTTTTTTTCTATGATTGCCATATTAATTTATAATCTATTACATAGTAACCTAAAATTACACGTGACATCGAAATAAACCTTAGAATGCAATTGGGTCGGGCCTGAGCCCAAAAACAAAGTAAAAAAAATGTGAAAAAATTATAAAAATGAGAATATCTCAACAAAAATAGGGTTTCGGGCCTCGAAAGTTCTGTAACCCAACAAAGTTAGGTTACATCTACGTTCCCCTCGTTTCGGCCTTCGATTTGCCTCGTCACGGGCCTGAAACGGAATCTTGTAGACCAAGTTATGCTATGTTCAAGAAAGCCCTTTTCTTCACGCGATCTGGGGCTTCCGAATACATTTGGGCTCTATCTTCAACACTTGAACATCCATCAAACCTTCTACACCGACCAAAACAGAACGAAAGGGAACTTAACTAGGCAAAGTCGATGAAAGTGTGATCAACCTAGCCATGCCAAATCCGTAGAAATACAATTTCCAATTGGGTTTGATTGTTTTGATCATGTTTTGGACGTCTTATGGATACTGGTTATTGGGTTCACCAAGATCATGTATTTTGTTACTTGGGTTGTGTATATATTTTCATCATCACATACTAACTGAATAACTTTCAAACATGGTCATACACATCCAAATACGGCAGATGCACGCTAAACCATTCAAAACCAGCCAAAACTGACCAAAAGGGAACTTAAACTAGAAAAACCAGATAAAGTCTAAATAACCGGGGAAAACCATCCCAAATCCGGTAAATGGATTTTCACTATTGTTTTGATCATGTTTTTGGGGGCCTTTAACATGTTTTGATCGGGTTTGGCTATGTTTTGACTATGCTTGGAGGTTTCAAATTAGTTGGTGAAGTAATTGTGGTTTCACTAGACAAGGAAATCATTATGACACACCATGAATTAGTATTAAAGATATGAGTGAACTCCAACAACATTTAACATTGTTTGATCAACACGAAAACGACATTGATTTTCCTTGGAAAACCTACAAAGATGGATAATATACCAAACGAATGAACAAAACAACTCATGTAACCAGCTCTTGCTTAACGATCTCGGGACTTAGAATGGTCATTTAAATTTTTTTTCTATGATTGCCATATTAATTTATAATCTATTACATA
This sequence comes from Glebionis coronaria, assembly GCA_025667525.1. Lineage (NCBI taxonomy): Eukaryota > Viridiplantae > Streptophyta > Magnoliopsida > Asterales > Asteraceae > Glebionis > Glebionis coronaria. Next base: position 136,808 of record JANFOE010000063.1, read on the forward strand.
GTAACCTAAAATTACACGTGACATCTAAATAAAACTTAGAATGCAATTGGGTCGGGCCTGAGCCCAAAAACAAAGTCCAAAAAATGTGAAAAATTATAAAAATGAGAATATCTTAACAAATATAGGGTTTCGGGCCTCGAAAGTTCTGTAACCCAACAAAGTTAGGTTACAGCTACGTTCCCCTCGTTTCTGCGTTCGATTCGCCTCGTCACGGGCCTGAAACGGACTATTGTAGACCAAATTATGCCATGTTCAAGAAAGCCCTTTTCTTCACGCGATCTGGGGCTTCCAAATACATTTGGGCTCTATCTTCAACACTTGAACATCCATCAAACCATCTACACCGACCAAAACAGACCGAAAGGGAACTTAACTGGGCAAAGCTGATGAAAGTCTGATCATCATAGCCATGCCAAGTCCGTGGAAATACAATTTCCACTTGGGTTTGATTGTTTTGATCATGTTTTGGACGTCTTATGGATACTGGTTATTGGGTTCACCATGATCGTGTATTTTGTTACCTGGGTTGTGTATATATTTTCATCATCACATACTAACTGAATAACTTTCAAACATGGTCATACATATCCAAATACGGCAGGTGCACGCTAAATCATTCGAAACCATCCAAAACTGACCAAAAGGGAAATTAAACTAGAAAAACCGGAGAAAGTCTAAATAACCGGGGAAAACCATCCCAAATCCGGGGCAAATGGATTTCCACTATTGTTTTATTGTTTTGATCATGTTTTTTGGGGCCTTTAACATGTTTTGATCGGGTTTGGCTATGTTTTGACTATGCTTGGAGGTTTCAAATTAGTTGGTGAAGTAATTGTGGTTTCACTAGACAAGGAAATCATTATGACACACCATGAATTAGTATTAAAGATATGAGTGAACTCCAACAACATTTAACATTGTTTGATCAACACAAAAACGACATTGATTTTCCTTGGAAAACCTACAAAGGTGGATAATATACCAAACGAATGAACAAAACAACTTATGTAACCAGCTCTTGCTTAACGATCTCGGGACTTAGAATGGTCATTTAATTTTTTTTTTCTATGATTGCCATATTAATTTATAATCTATTACATAGTAACCTAAAATTACACGTGACATCGAAATAAACCTTAGAATGCAATTGGGTCGGGCCTGAGCCCAAAAACAAAGTAAAAAAAAATGTGAAAAAATTATAAAAATGAGAATATCTCAACAAATATAGGGTTTCGGGCCTCGAAAGTTCTGTAACCCAACAAAGTTAGGTTACAGCTACGTTCCCCTCGTTTCGGCCTTCGATTTGCCTCGTCACGGGCCTGAAACGGAATCTTGTAGACCAAGTTATGCCATGTTCAAGAAAGCCCTTTTCTTCACGCGATCCGGGGCTTCCGAATACATTTGGGCTCTATCTTCAACACTTGAACATCCATCAAACCTTCTACACCGACCAAAACAGAACGAAAGGGAACTTAACTAGGCAAAGCCGATGAAAGTCTGATCAACCTAGCCATGCCAAATCCGTAGAAATACAATTTCCACTTGGGTTTGATTGTTTTGATCATGTTTTGGACGTCTTATGGATACTGGTTATTGGGTTCACCAAGATCATGTATTTTGTTACTTGGGTTGTGTATATATTTTCATCATCACATACTAACTGAATAACTTTCAAACATGGTCATACACATCCAAATACGGTAGATGCATGCTAAACCATTCAAAACCAGCCAAAACTGACCAAAAGGGAACTTAAACTAGAAAAACCAGATAAAGTCTAAATAACCGGGGAAAACCATCCCAAATCCGAGGTAAATGGATTTTCACTATTGTTTTGATCATGTTTTTGGGGGCCTTTAACATGTTTTGATCGGGTTTGGCTATGTTTTGACTATGCTTGGAGGTTTCAAATTAGTTGGTGAAGTAATTGTGGTTTCACTAGACAAGGAAATCATTATGACACACCATGAATTAGTATTAAAGATATGAGTGAACTCCAACAACATTTAACATTGTTTGATCAACACGAAAACGACATTGATATTCCTTGGAAAACCTACAAAGATGGATAATATACCAAACGAATGAACAAAACAACTCATGTAACCAGCTCTTGCTTAACGATCTCGGGACTTAGAATGGTCATTTAATTTTTTTTTCTATGATTGCCATATTAATTTATAATCTATTACATAGTAACCTAAAATTACACGTGACATCTAAATAAAACTTAGAATGCAATTGGGTCGGGCCTGAGCCCAAAAACAAAGTCCAAAAAATGTGAAAAATTATAAAAATGAGAATATCTTAACAAATATAGGGTTTCGGGCCTCGAAAGTTCTGTAACCCAACAAAGTTAGGTTACAGCTACGTTCCCCTCGTTTCTGCGTTCGATTCGCCTCGTCACGGGCCTGAAACGGACTATTGTAGACCAAATTATGCCATGTTCAAGAAAGCCCTTTTCTTCACGCGATCTAGGGCTTCCAAATACATTTGGGCTCTATCTTCAACACTTGAACATCCATCAAACCATCTACACCGACCAAAACAGACCGAAAGGGAACTTAACTGGGAAAAGCTGATGAAAGTCTGATCAACATAGCCATGCCAAGTCCGTGGAAATACAATTTCCACTTGGGTTTGATTGTTTTGATCATGTTTTGGACGTCTTATGGATACTGGTTATTGGGTTCACCATGATCGTGTATTTTGTTACCTGGGTTGTGTATATATTTTCATCAACACATACTAACTGAATAACTTTCAAACATGGTCATACATATCCAAATACGGCAGATGCACACTAAATCATTCGAAACCAGCCAAAACTGACCAAAAGGGAAATTAAACTAGAAAAACCGGAGAAAGTCTAAATAACCGGGGAAAACCATCCCAAATCCGGGGTAAATGGATTTCCACTATTATTTTATTGTTTTGATCATGTTTTTGGGGGCCTTTAACATGTTTTGATCGGGTTTGGCTATGTTTTGACTATGCTTGGAGGTTTCAAATTAGTTGGTGAAGTAATTGTGGTTTCACTAGACAAGGAAATCATTATGACACACCATGAATTAGTATTAAATATATGAGTGAACTCCAACAACATTTAACATTGTTTGATCAACACAAAAACGACATTGATTTTCCTTGGAAAACCTACAAAGGTGGATAATATACCAAACGAATGAACAAAACAACTTATGTAACCAGCTCTTGCTTAACGATCTCGGGACTTAGAATGGTCATTTAAATTTTTTTTCTATGATTGCCATATTAATTTATAATCTATTACATAGTAACCTAAAATTACACATGACATCGAAATAAACCTTAGAATGCAATTGGGTCGGGCCTGAGCCCAAAAACAAAGTAAAAAAAATGTGAAAAAATTATAAAAATGAGAATATCTCAACAAATATAGGGTTTCGGGCCTCGAAAGTTCTGTAACCCAACAAAGTTGGGTTACAGCTACGTTCCCCTCGTTTCGGCCTTCGATTTGCCTCGTCACGGGCTTGAAACGGAATCTTGTAGACCAAGTTATGCCATGTTCAAGAAAGCCCTTTTCTTCACGCGATCTGGGGCTTCCGAATACATTTGGGCTCTATCTTCAACACTTGAACATCCATCAAACCTTCTACACCGACCAAAACAGAACGAAAGGGAACTTAACTAGGCAAAGCCGATGAAAGTCTGATCAACCTAGCCATGCCAAATCCGTGGAAATACAATTTCCACTTGGGTTTGATTGTTTTGATCATGTTTTGGACGTCTTATGGATACTGGTTATTGGGTTCACCAAGATCATGTATATTGTTACTTGGGTTGTGTATATATTTTCATCATCACATACTAACTGAATAACTTTCAAACATGGTCATACACATCCAAATACGGCAGATGCACGCTAAACCATTCGAAACCAGCCAAAACTGACCAAAAGGGAACTTAAACTAGAAAAACCGGATAAAGTCTAAATAACCGGGGAAAACCATCCCAAATCCGAGGTAAATGGATTTCCACTATTGTTTTATTGTTTTGATCATGTTTTTGGGGGCCTTTAACATGTTTTGATCGGGTTTGGATATGTTTTGACTATGCTTGGAGGTTTCAAATTAGTTGGTGAAGTAATTGTGGTTTCACTAGACAAGGAAATCATTATGACACACCATGAATTAGTATTAAAGATATGAGTGAACTCCAACAACATCTAACATTGTTTGATCAACACGAAAACGACATTGATTTTCCTTGGAAAACCTACAAAGATGGATAATATACCAAACGAATGAACAAAACAACTCATGTAACCAGCTCTTGCTTAACGATCTCGGGACTTAGAATGGTCGTTTAAATTTTTTTTCTATGATTGCCATATTAATTTATAATCTATTACATAGTAACCTAAAATTACACGTGACATCTAAATAAAACTTAGAATGCAATTGGGTCGGGCCTGAGCCCAAAAACAAAGTCCAAAAAATGTGAAAAATTATAAAAATGAGAATATCTTAACAAATATAGGGTTTCGGGCCTCGAAAGTTCTGTAACCCAACAAAGTTAGGTTACAGCTACGTTCCCCTCGTTTCTGCGTTGGATTCGCCTCGTCACGGGCCTGAAACGGACTCTTGTAGACCAAATTATGCCATGTTCAAGAAAGCCCTTTTCTTCACGCGATCTGGGGCTTCCAAATACATTTGGGCTCTATCTTCAACACTTGAACATCCATCAAACCATCTACACCGACCAAAACAGACCGAAAGGGAACTTAACTGGGCAAAGCCGATGAAAGTCTGATCAACATAGCCATGCCAAATCCGTGGAAATACAATTTCCACTTGGGTTTGATTGTTTTGATCATGTTTTGGACGTCTTATGGATACTGGTTATTGGGTTCACCATGATCGTGTATTTTGTTACCTGGGTTGTGTATATATTTTCATCATCACATACTAACTGAATAACTTTCAAACATGGTCATACATATCCAAATACGGCAGATGCACGCTAAATCATTCGAAACCAGCCAAAACTGACCAAAAGGGAAATTAAACTAGAAAAACCGGAGAAAGTCTAAATAACCGGGGAAAACCATCCCAAATCCGGGGTAAATGGATTTCCACTATTGTTTGATTGTTTTGATAATGTTTTTGGGGGCCTTTAACATGTTTTGATCGTGTTTGGCTATGTTTTGACTATGCTTGGAGGTTTCAAATTAGTTGGTGAAGTAATTGTGGTTTCATTAGACAAGGAAATCATTATGACACACCATGAATTAGTATTAAAGATATGAGTGAACTCCAACAACATTTAACATTGTTTGATCAACACAAAAACGACATTGATTTTCCTTGGAAAACCTACAAAGGTGGATAATATACCAAACGAATGAACAAAACAACTCATGTAAGCAGCTCTTGCTTAACGATCTCGGGACTTAGAATGGTCATTAAAATTTTTTTTCTATGATTGCCATATTAATTTATAATCTATTACATAGTAACCTAAAATTACACGTGACATCAAAATTAACCTTAGAATGCAATTGGGTCGGGCCTGAGCCCAAAAACAAAGTCCAAAAAATGTGAAAAAATTATAAAAATGAGAATATCTCAACAAATATAGGGTTTCGGGCCTCGAAAGTTCTGTAACCCAACAAAGTTAGGTTAAAGCTACGTTCCCCTCGTTTCGGCCTTCGATTTGCCTCGTCACGGGCTTGAAACGGAATCTTGTAGACCAAGTTATGCCATGTTCAAGAAAGCCCTTTTCTTCACGCGATCTGGGGCTTCCGAATACATTTGGGCTCTATCTTCAACACTTGAACATCCATCAAACCTTCTACACCGACCAAAACAGAACGAAAGGGAACTTAACTAGGCAAAGCCGATGAAAGTCTGATCAACCTAGCCATGCCAAATCCGTGGAAATACAATTTCCACTTGGGTTTGATTGTTTTGATCATGTTTTGGACGTCTTATGGATACTGGTTATTGGGTTCACCAAGATCATGTATTTTGTTACTTGGGTTGTGTATATATTTTCATCATCACATACTAACTGAATAACTTTCAAACATGGTCATACACATCCAAATACGGCAGATGCACGCTAAACCATTCGAAACCAGCCAAAACTGACCAAAAGGGAACTTAAACTAGAAAAACCGGATAAAGTCTAAATAACCGGGGAAAACCATCCCAAATCCGAGGTAAATGGATTTCCACTATTGTTTTATTGTTTTGATCATGTTTTTGGGGGCCTTTAACATGTTTTGATCGGGTTTGGCTATGTTTTGACTATGCTTGGAGGTTTCAAATTAGTTGGTGAAGTAATTGTGGTTTCACTAGACAAGGAAATCATTATGACACACCATGAATTAGTATTAAAGATATGAGTGAACTCCAACAACATCTAACATTGTTTGATCAACACGAAAACGACATTGATTTTCCTTGGAAAACCTACAAAGATGGATAATATACCAAACGAATGAACAAAACAACTCATGTAACCAGCTCTTGCTTAACGATCTCGGGACTTAGAATGGTCGTTTAAATTTTTTTTCTATGATTGCCATATTAATTTATAATCTATTACATAGTAACCTAAAATTACACGTGACATCTAAATAAAACTTAGAATGCAATTGGGTCGGGCCTGAGCCCAAAAACAAAGTCCAAAAAATGTGAAAAATTATAAAAATGAGAATATCTTAACAAATATAGGGTTTCGGGCCTCGAAAGTTCTGTAACCCAACAAAGTTAGGTTACAGCTACGTTCCCCTCGTTTCTGCGTTCGATTCGCCTCGTCACGGGCCTGAAACGGACTCTTGTAGACCAAATTATGCCATGTTCAAGAAAGCCCTTTTCTTCACGCGATCTGGGGCTTCCAAATACATTTGGGCTCTATCTTCAACACTTGAACATCCATCAAACCATCTACACCGACCAAAACAGACCGAAAGGGAACTTAACTGGGCAAAGCCGATGAAAGTCTGATCAACATAGCCATGCCAAATCCGTGGAAATACAATTTCCACTTGGGTTTGATTGTTTTGATCATGTTTTGGACGTCTTATGGATACTGGTTATTGGGTTCACCATGATCGTGTATTTTGTTACCTGGGTTGTGTATATATTTTCATCATCACATACTAACTGAATAACTTTCAAACATGGTCATACATATCCAAATACGGCAGATGCACGCTAAATCATTCGAAACCAGCCAAAACTGACCAAAAGGGAAATTAAACTAGAAAAACCGGAGAAAGTCTAAATAACCGGGGAAAACCATCCCAAATCCGGGGTAAATGGATTTCCACTATTGTTGGATTGTTTTGATCATGTTTTTGGGGGCCTTTAACATGTTTTGATCGTGTTTGGCTATGTTTTGACTATGCTTGGAGGTTTCAAATTAGTTGGTGAAGTAATTGTGGTTTCACTAGACAAGGAAATCATTATGACACACCATGAATTAGTATTAAAGATATGAGTGAACTCCAACAACATTTAACATTGTTTGATCAACACAAAAACGACGTTGATTTTCCTTGGAAAACCTACAAAGGTGGATAATATACCAAACGAATGAACAAAACAACTCATGTAAGCAGCTCTTGCTTAACGATCTCGGGACTTAGAATGGTCATTAAAATTTTTTTTCTATGATTGCCATATTAATTTATAATCTATTACATAGTAACCTAAAATTACACGTGACATCAAAATTACCTTAGAATGCAATTGGGTCGGGCCTGAGCCCAAAAACAAAGTCCAAAAAATGTGAAAAAATTATAAAAATGAGAATATCTCAACAAATATAGGGTTTCGGGCCTCGAAAGTTCTGTAACCCAACAAAGTTAGGTTACAGCTACGTTCCCCTCGTTTCGGCCTTCGATTTGCCTCGTCACGGGCCTGAAACGGAATCTTGTAGACCAAGTTATGCCATGTTCAAGAAAGCCCTTTTCTTCACGTGATCTGGGGCTTCCGAATACATTTGGGCTCTATCTTCAACACTTGAACATCCATCAAACCTTCTACACCGACCAAAACAGAATGAAAGGGAACTTAACTAGGCAAAGCCGATGAAAGTCTGATCAACCTAGCCATGCCAAATCCGTGGAAATACAATTTCCACTTGGGTTTGATTGTTTTGATCATGTTTTGGACGTCTTATGGATACTGGTTATTGGGTTCACCAAGATCATGTATTTTGTTACTTGGGTTGTGTATATATTTTCATCATCACATACTAACTGAATAACTTTCAAACATGGTCATACACATCCAAATACGGCAGATGCACGCTAAACCATTCAAAACCAGCCAAAACTGACCAAAAGGGAACTTAAACTAGAAAAACCGGATAAAGTCTAAATAACCGGGGAAAACCATCCCAAATCCGAGGTAAATGGATTTCCACTATTGTTTTGATCATGTTTTTGGGGGCCTTTAACATGTTTTGATCGGGTTTGGCTATGTTTTGACTATGCTTGGAGGTTTCAAATTAGTTGGTGAAGTAATTGTTGTTTCACTAGACAAGGAAATCATTATGACACACCATGAATTAGTATTAAAGATATGAGTGAACTCCAACAACATTTAACATTGTTTGATCAACACGAAAGCGACATTGATTTTCCTTGGAAAACCTACAAAGATGGATAATATACCAAACGAATGAACAAAACAACTCATGTAACCAACTCTTGCTTAACGATCTCGGGACTTAGAATGGTCATTTAAATTTTTTTTCTATGATTTCCATATTAATTTATAATCTATTACATAGTAACTGAAATTTAGATTTTACTAGTTGAAAAGAGTTCGTTTTCTCGGTGTCTAATCGAATTGATTTCCGGTTAAAAGTGTGACTCAGTTGTTCTTGGTGGCAAATAAAATGGTTTGGTTATCTATCTTACTTAAAAGGTAAATGCACAAAATAAAGACAATAAACTAAAAGCGATTAATTAATAAAAACAAGACAATTTAAATAGCAAAACGCGAATTTAAAACGAAACAATTAATAAAAATAAATCTAAAAGACGAAATTAACTATCGACTTGAAAATCAAGTTTACTAAATGAAAAAGGAGAAAATAAAACTAAAATGGTACTTTAAAGCTAAACGAGGCAAAACCTTAAGCGGGTACTAAATAAAAGATAAAACTTAAACTTTACGAAAAAATATTAATTTTAAAATTAGACGAAAAATTCAACTAAAAATACGTAACTTTCAGAAATAAAATCGGAACAACTTTTAGATTAAACTGAACAATTACGGAAAAAAAATAATAAATAAACAAGCTAGCAGGCAGCTAGCTCAAGCTAGCAGCCTACTAGCTCATTTTGGCGCCAAGACGTTATGCATGCATGCATGCATCGCAATTTAAGCCAAAAATGAACTCCATCGCAATATGGTGCTAAAAATCTTCCATCGTAATATATATATCGCAATGTGTATATTGTATCGAAATATTATTATTATTATTTATTTATTTATTTTTTTTTTATTTTAAACTATCGGAATGTGAAAAAGAGAATCTATCGGAATGTCTAAAAATAAAAATTGTCGGAACAACTAAGTGTCAAATTCTATCCGAATGTGGTTGTCAAAATTTGGGCAGCACTTCGTCGCAATATACCTTAAGCTCCGTCGGAATATGCGATCGCAATGAGCGATCGCAATCCCGATCGGAATAAGGGGGATTTACCAACCTATCGCAAAGTAGAACCCACACTTGGGTTATTGCGATACAAATCAAGAAACCGTCGGAATGTGATAAAACCCCAATATTGCGATGAAAACAACCTTAAACCGAAATTGGTGGTAAGCTTAAAATCTCAATAAGCACATACAATAAGCTACCAAACCAAAACTTGAACAACTTAATAAACCTAAATTTGAAAGCTCTTAAAAGACGAAATTCATAAACTCTATAAAAACACAAAATAAGCAAACACAAAATAAGCAAACTTTAAAATATAAAAACTTTTAAGAAAACTTAAAACAAATAAGCTAGACACAAAATAAGCCAATAAGCATGTTAAGCTCAAAGCTTGATTCGTATAAAAGCTTAGATGGAAAGAAAAAGATGAACTTTTTAATCAAACATCACAATTAAACAAAAAAAAAGCATAAAGATTTCGGATAAAAGATGAATCAAGATTAAGAAAGGTAGAATAAGATTAAGATTAAGACAAGAATTAAACTATCAAAAGTAAAGATTTGATTAAAAACAACAAGAAAGGAAGATGAAAGATTGGGATTCTAGTGAGAGAAACTGTCACTTTCTCTCTCTAGAATCACCTACAAAAATGAAAGAAAAACTAAGCTAAACTAAAACTAACCAACCCTCCTAAATGAATTTAGGAGGGTATTTATAGGAAATGGGGGGTGCATGTGTTGCCTTCTCTTTCTTTCTTTCTTCACGTCTTCTCGTCTTTTAAGTTCTTCGACTTTATCGACTTTGTCTCGGGATTAATTAAACTCGTCTTATAATTTATTTATTTATTAGACTCGAGTTTTTCGGCTTTAAGTAAACTTCCGTCTTTTAGACTTGTTCTTCGATAAATCTTCAGAATAGGCCTTGGACTTCCGTTCTTTTTGCACTCTTGATCTCTTGACTTCGTCTTTTGTCGTTTTCTTCTATAAAAGCCTGTGAATGCCCGTGTTTTCTCCACTTTTCACCTTTTCGTCCTAAATCACAATAAAAACACAAACCACGCATAATTCCGACATTTACGACATAAAATACACGTTTTGGCTTGGTTATTATTGTAATTAAGTGGTAAAAAGATGGGTGTTTTCACACCTATCAAATCCCCTACACTTAACCATTGCAATGTCCTCATGCAATGCATTAGTTACAAAGCACGTTTTACATTTTTCATCATAATCAACCTCCCTTGGCCTTTATTAAACAACTAAGAAAAATCAAAAAGATAGAAAATAACAAGATGCAACAAGGAAGAAGCTTGTAAAGAAATATAAGACTTACATTAGGGCTTGTGTGTCTTGAATGTTTATCACCCTCAAGTTTCACGTTCCCCATGCCAAGCTTAAAAACAAGATCATTGTTAGTACAAGTTAGCATAACAAACATCTACTCATGTGGTTCAATTAATCACTTAAACTCCCTTATTCCTACGAGTATCTCTTATATTTTATTGATGTCTTGAATGATCACGAGGATGCATTGTTGACTTATTTCGATAATTTATTTAGGCTGAAAGCAAAGTAGGAAGATTTGATCAATAGTTAGCTAAAGGACAAAATCTCTTAAAACTGCTTCTCGGGATATCAAAAAGTTCATATCTTGGCATAACTTGGTTCACGATTTGAGACCTTTCTCGGGCCGATATTTGGCATGTACTTCATACTTCATATCTTCGAGAGACGTTTTTGAGATAATGGTCTTCTCTTCGTTATAGAGTTTCTTCACTTGGAGATTTTTGAGGGGTACTCCAACTTTGTTGACCACGACTTCATGATTATTTCTTCAATCTCTATTTGGTATTTTGAGATACAACGATCCGCCTCCTTTTCGGACTTGGATCTATTTATCCTCATACCTTGTTAGGGTCTTTTCGGATAGACTTCTCCATGATCTTTATGGGAGTTGATTGCTTTTCGTCGTGAGTCTTGATCCTTCATATTGATTTTGGGAATAATGCTTTTCACATCACTTTGGATCTTCAGCAATAAAATTGAATCCTCATGCCTTGTTAGGGCCTTTTCGGACTCGCCAATCTTCGCGCCCCGCTTCATAAGTTATGCCTTGGCTATGAACTCTTATCATTACCGAGCAACTTTTAAACGATTTTGGGCTAGAAGCTAAGTAACTTTTCAAATCGTACGACCTTACTTATTGTAGATAAATTATTAGCAAGTGATGGGAGAAAAAGATCATAATTAACTCACATAAGTTAATGAGAGAATACCAAACTTGTAACCAACTCTATCATTTCTCGTTCTCCACAATTTAAAATCTCAATGAATGAGACTCGTAGATGCTTAGCCTAATAAACCAATTAAGGTCTACATGGTTAAGGATACTAGCTAGAGTGAACTTGGATAAGTAAACTCGGGTTGAGTCAAAATATTCACAACGGGCCTAATATATCTAAGATATCTAAACTTGCTAAAACCATTTTATTAAAATAAGAGAAAAATAGCAAAAATAATGGGAACTACAACTAGGCCAAAATAGATTAAAAATTTTGAAAAATGTCGAAAAATTGATTTTCCAGTTAAAATGAGGACAAATACAAGGAAAAGGCCACTTAACTTCGATAGAAGTCCCCCTACACTTAATATAAACATTGTCCTCAATGTTTAAGCATGTGGGAGTAAACTCCCCTACACTTAGGACATTGTGCACTTTGTTTAAATCTTGCTAAGGAAGAGACAACTAAAGAGATTCCTATTTTAATATTGAGAAATATAAAATAGTGAATCGAAAAGAGTTTAGGATAGAACCGGGAAGAAGGGAACACGGAATCACGGGTCGTCTAAAATCATCAAGAGTGTGTCTTTGAAGCTATAATCCCTGCACATGATAAGAAAGAAAACAAGAAACACCACGGGGCTCGCCCCTACACTTATGATAAACATAGATAGATAATTGGGTTGCCTCCCAAAAAGCGCTTGTTTTTGTTAACCGAGTCACGAGCCTGACTCGTCCCCGAATTAAATGGTCCATGGGGAAGCCTCGAATGTAATACCGGGATCAAAGACCTTGTCCTCGTTCCCGGTTGACATCAACAAAGGAGAGGCGGGAGGATAAGTCTTGAATGGTAAAAAGGTTCTCTCAATACCAGAAAAGCAAGTGAAGTCTAGATTGACGGGAGGTGGGGTGGGTAAGGGAATCACATTGTCATCCTCCAAAGACAATGGATGCAGACCAATTGGCAAAGCCGTAAAATTATGAATCATAGAGTGGTCCATTTCACCGCCCGGGTCAAAGCATTTATCCTCATGAACGCAGATCTTGTTGATATCATCGTAGATAAGGAGTGTAGAAATTCGTTTGAAAAGACCACGATCAAGTACGAAACCATCATTCATTTGTGGGGATTGTTGATAAGTTAAATCCTCACGAATGTGGTAAACGTAATTCTCATAAGAGGAGTGTTGATTATGTAACTCCTCGAGAATAGGATGTTTGGGCATTTGAGTTGGTTCTTCATTGCTAGATGGTGGAGCTAATGATGGAGCATCATTAGTAACCGTTTCAGGATAAGGCGGAGAGACAAGATCTTCCTTGAGAAGTTTCGCAATTGTAAGAAGTTCGTCTGCCCAATCGGTTGAAGAATCGTTAGAGTTATGATTAAGGGGACCCAAACTAGCTTGAATATCATCCCAAAGAAAGTCATTTTCTCCAAAAGGAGTCAAGGACGGAGCAATAGAAGAAGGAGGAATAGGAGAAGTCTTGCGTTGCTTTAGAAATTCCTCCTCGTCGAAAATCACCTCAATATCGTCATCACTCTCCTCATTATCTAAAGGGTCAATAATAAGCTCAGGGATATGAGTATTCGTCTGATCTCGCTGCTGTAAAAATGACTCCATACAAGTTTGCAGCGTGTGTAAAAGCTCTTTCGTTTGCTCTTGAAAAGTTGTAGCAAGATCGTTTCTTTGTTCGTGAAAGGCTGTAGCAAGATCGTCAATTGGTTCTTGGTAACTCATCCCGTGACGAGGCTGATGATCGAGTGAGTGCGGTGGGGGCTCAAGATTTTGAAAACCGGAATTATAGCACGGATGTGGCTCATATTTGTTCATGGGTTGAGAAGAATTAGAAACCGGGTTTGGTTCATAATAATCCATAGGTGAAGAAAACTGAGGATCCGGATTTTGCTCATAATAATTCATTGGTTGACAATAATAGGTATCGTGAGGACCCCCACAGTTGTTGCAAACCGGGTGTGGAGAAAAATCAGGTGCGTCTTGTGGATAGCTATTATCATTGTCATAATTGTACCCCGGTTCTTGCCCGTGACCATACGGGTATCGAACCGGGCACGAAACATGCCAATGAGAATCGCTTCCACAATAGATGCACGGGGGAACAGGAGGTGGGTTCAAAAAGAATGAATTAGTCGAGTTGCACAAGGGACAAAATCCGAATTGTGTGTAGTCGATATCGTTTCCGCACCGCTCACATGTACACCATTGACAAGAGTTGTTCCCATATAAGTGTTTCCCACACCGGACGCAGTGGACATAAAAATCCATAAAGAAAGATAGATAAGCAAGAAGAATATTTTTGGTGCAAAACTTTGAAAAAGAAATGCTTTTTATGATTTTTCAAATTTTTTTGGATTTTTTTTTAAAATATTTTGACACGAAAAAATAACGTTCACAAGTGAACGGATCCCAAAATCCAACGCGTCACTCACAAAAAACCTTCGATCTTCACGAAAAGAGCCGGCAGCGGCGCCATTTGAAATTTAGATTTTACTAGTTGAAAAGAGTTCGTTTTCTCGGTGTCTAATCGAATTGATTTCCGGTTAAAAGTGTGACTCAGTTGTTCTTGGTGGCAAATAAAATGGTTTGGTTATCTATCTTACTTAAAAGGTAAATGCACAAAATAAAGACAATAAACTAAAAGCGATTAATTAATAAAAACAAGACAATTTAAATAGCAAAACGCGAATTTAAAACGAAACAATTAATAAAAATAAATCTAAAAGACGAAATTAACTATCGACTTGAAAATCAAGTTTACTAAATGAAAAAGGAGAAAATAAAACTAAAATGGTACTTTAAAGCTAAACGAGGCAAAACCTTAAGCGGGTACTAAATAAAAGATAAAACTTAAACTTTACGAAAAAATATTAATTTTAAAATTAGACGAAAAATTCAACTAAAAATACGTAACTTTCAGAAATAAAATCGGAACAACTTTTAGATTAAACTGAACAATTACGGAAAAAAAATAATAAATAAACAAGCTAGCAGGCAGCTAGCTCAAGCTAGCAGCCTACTAGCTCATTTTGGCGCCAAGACGTTATGCATGCATGCATGCATCGCAATTTAAGCCAAAAATGAACTCCATCGCAATATGGTGCTAAAAATCTTCCATCGTAATATATATATCGCAATGTGTATATTGTATCGAAATATTATTATTATTATTTATTTATTTTTTTTTTTTTTATTTTAAACTATCGGAATGTGAAAAAGAGAATCTATCGGAATGTCTAAAAATAAAAATTGTCGGAACAACTAAGTGTCAAATTCTATCCGAATGTGGTTGTCAAAATTTGGGCAGCACTTCGTCGCAATATACCTTAAGCTCCGTCGGAATATGCGATCGCAATGAGCGATCGCAATCCCGATCGGAATAAGGGGGATTTACCAACCTATCGCAAAGTAGAACCCACACTTGGGTTATTGCGATACAAATCAAGAAACCGTCGGAATGTGATAAAACCCCAATATTGCGATGAAAACAACCTTAAACCGAAATTGGTGGTAAGCTTAAAATCTCAATAAGCACATACAATAAGCTACCAAACCAAAACTTGAACAACTTAATAAACATAAATTTGAAAGCTCTTAAAAGACGAAATTCATAAACTCTATAAAAACACAAAATAAGCAAACATAAAATAAGCAAACTTTAAAATATAAAAACTTTTAAGAAAACTTAAAACAAATAAGCTAGACACAAAATAAGCCAATAAGCATGTTAAGCTCAAAGCTTGATTCGTATAAAAGCTTAGATGGAAAGAAAAAGATGAACTTTTTAATCAAACATCACAATTAAACAAAAAAAAAGCATAAAGATTTCGGATAAAAGATGAATCAAGATTAAGAAAGGTAGAATAAGATTAAGATTAAGACAAGAATTAAACTATCAAAAGTAAAGATTTGATTATAAACAACAAGAAAGGAAGATGAAAGATTGGGATTCTAGTGAGAGAAACTGTCACTTTCTCTCTCTAGAATCACCTACAAAAATGAAAGAAAAACTAAGCTAAACTAAAACTAACCAACCCTCCTAAATGAATTTAGGAGGGTATTTATAGGAAATGGGGGGTGCATGTGTTGCCTTCTCTTTCTTTCTTTCTTCACGTCTTCTCGTCTTTTAAGTTCTTCGACTTTATCGACTTTGTCTCGGGATTAATTAAACTCGTCTTATAATTTATTTATTTATTAGACTCGAGTTTTTCGGCTTTAAGTAAACTTCCGTCTTTTAGACTTGTTCTTCGATAAATCTTCAGAATAGGCCTTGGACTTCCGTTCTTTTTGCACTCTTGATCTCTTGACTTCGTCTTTTGTCGTTTTCTTCTATTAAAGCCTGTGAATGCCCGTGTTTTCTCCACTTTTCACCTTTTCGTCCTAAATCACAATAAAAACACAAACCACGCATAATTCCGACATTTACGACATAAAATACACGTTTTGGCTTGGTTATTATTGTAATTAAGTGGTAAAAAGATGGGTGTTTTCACACCTATCAGTAACCTAAAATTACACGTGACATCTAAATAAAACTTAGAATGCAATTGGGTCGGGCCTGAGCCCAAAAACAAAGTCCAAAAAATGTGAAAAATTATAAAAATGAGAATATCTTAACAAATATAGGGTTTCGGGCCTCGAAAGTTCTGTAACCCAACAAAGTTAGGTTACAGCTACGTTCCCCTCGTTTCTGCGTTCGATTCGCCTAGTCACGGGCCTGAAACGGACTATTGTAGACCAAATTATGCCATGTTCAAGAAAGCCCTTTTCTTCACGCGATCTGGGGCTTCCAAATACATTTGGGCTCTATCTTCAACACTTGAAAATCCATCAAACCATCTACACCGACCAAAACAGACCGAAAGGGAACTTAACTGGGCAAAGCCGATGAAAGTCTGATCAACATAGCCATGCCAAATCCGTGGAAATACAATTTCCACTTGGGTTTGATTGTTTTGATCATGTTTTGGACGTCTTATGGATACTGGTTATTGGGTTCACCATGATCGTGTATTTTGTTACCTGGGTTGTGTATATATTTTCATCATCACATACTAACTGAATAACTTTCAAACATGGTCATACATATCCAAATACGGCAGATGCACGCTAAATCATTCGAAACCAGCCAAAACTGACCAAAAGGGAAATTAAACTAGAATAACCGGAGAAAGTCTAAATAACCGGGGAAAACCATCCCAAATCCGGGGTAAATGGATTTCCACTATTGTTTTATTGTTTTTATCATGTTTTTGGGGGCCTTTAACATGTTTTGATCGGATTTGGCTATGTTTTGACTATGCTTGGAGGTTTCAAATTAGTTGGTGAAGTAATTGTGGTTTCACTAGACAAGGAAATCATTATGACACACCATGAATTAGTATTAAAGATATGAGTGAACTCCAACAACATTTAACATTGTTTGATCAACACAAAAACGACATTGATTTTCCTTGGAAAACCTACAAAGGTGGATAATATACCAAACGAATGAACAAAACAACTTATGTAACCAGCTCTTGCTTAACGATCTCGGGACTTAGAATGGTCATTTAAATTTTTTTTCTATGATTGCCATATTAATTTATAATCTATTACATAGTAACCTAAAATTACACGTGACATCGAAATAAACCTTAGAATGCAATTGGGTCGGGCCTGAGCCCAAAAACAAAGTAAAAAAAATGTGAAAAAATTATAAAAATGAGAATATCTCAACAAATATAGGGTTTCGGGCCTCGAAAGTTCTGTAACCCAACAAAGTTAGGTTACAGCTACGTTCCCCTCGTTTCGGCCTTCGATTTACCTCGTCACGGGCCTGAAACGGAATCTTGTAGACCAAGTTATGCCATGTTCAAGAAAGCCCTTTTCTTCACGCGATCTGGGGCTTCCGAATACATTTGGGCTCTATCTTTAACACTTGAACATCCATCAAACCTTCTACACCGACCAAAATAGAACGAAAGGGAGCTTAACTAGGCAAAGCCGATGAAAGTCTGATCAACCTAGCCATGCCAAATCCGTGGAAATACAATTTCCACTTGGGTTTGATTGTTTTGATCATGTTTTGGACGTCTTATGGATACTGGTTATTGGGTTCACCAAGATCATGTATTTTGTTACTTGGGTTGTGTATATATTTTCATCATCACATACTAACTGAATAACTTTCAAACATGGTCATACACATCCAAATACGGCAGATGCACGCTAAACCATTCAAAACCAGCCAAAACTGACCAAAAGGGAACTTAAACTAGAAAAACCAGATAAAGTCTAAATAACCGGGGAAAACCATCCCAAATTCGAGGTAAATGGATTTTCACTATTGTTTTGATCATGTTTTTGGGGGCCTTTAACATGTTTTGATCGGGTTTGGCTATGTTTTGACTATGCTTGGAGGTTTCAAATTAGTTGGTGAAGTAATTGTGGTTTCACTAGACAAGGAAATCATTATGACACACCATGAATTAGTATTAAAGATATGAGTGAACTCCAACAACATTTAACATTGTTTGATCAACACGAAAACGACATTGATTTTCCTTGGAAAACCTACAAAGATGGATAATATACCAAACGAATGAACAAAACAACTCATGTAACCAGCTCTTGCTTAACGATCTCGGGACTCAGAATGGTCATTTAAATTTTTTTTCTATGATTGCCATATTAATTTATAATCTATTACACAGTAACCTAAAATTACACGTGACATCTATATAAAACTTAGAATGAAATTGGGTCGGGCCTGAGCCCAAAAACAAAGTCCAAAAAAAGGGAAAAATTATAAAAATGAGAATATCTTAACAAATATAGGGTTTCGGGCCTCGAAAGTTCTGTAACCCAACAAAGTTAGGTTACAGCTACGTTCCCCTCGTTTCTGCGTTCGATTCGCCTAGTCACGGGCCTGAAACGGACTATTGTAGACCAAATTATGCCATGTTCAAGAAAGCCCTTTTCTTCACGCGATCTGGGGCTTCCAAATACATTTGGGCTCTATCTTCAACACTTGAACATCCATCAAACCATCTACACCGACCAAAACAGACCGAAAGGGAACTTAACTGGGCAAAGCCGATGAAAGTCTGATCAACATAGCCATGCCAAATCCGTGGAAATACAATTTCCACTTGGGTTTGATTGTTTTGATCATGTTTTGGACGTCTTATGGATACTGGTTATTGGGTTCACCATGATCGTGTATTTTGTTACCTGGGTTGTGTATATATTTTCATCATCACATACTAACTGAATAACTTTCAAACATGGTCATACATATCCAAATACGGCAGATGCACGCTAAATCATTCGAAACCAGCCAAAACTGACCAAAAGGGAAATTAAACTAGAAAAACCGGAGAAAGTCTAAATAACCGGGGAAAACCATCCCAAATCCGGGGTAAATGGATTTCCACTATTGTTTTATTGTTTTTATCATGTTTTTGGGGGCCTTTAACATGTTTTGATCGGATTTGGCTATGTTTTGACTATGCTTGGAGGTTTCAAATTAGTTGGTGAAGTAATTGTGGTTTCACTAGACAAGGAAATCATTATGACACACCATGAATTAGTATTAAAGATATGAGTGAACTCCAACAACATTTAACATTGTTTGATCAACACAAAAACGACATTGATTTTCCTTGGAAAACCTACAAAGGTGGATAATATACCAAACGAATGAACAAAACAACTTATGTAACCAGCTCTTGCTTAACGATCTCGGGACTTAGAATGGTCATTTAAATTTTTTTTCTATGATTGCCATATTAATTTATAATCTATTACATAGTAACCTAAAATTACACGTGACATCGAAATAAACCTTAGAATGCAATTGGGTCGGGCCTGAGCCCAAAAACAAAGTAAAAAAAATGTGAAAAAATTATAAAAATGAGAATATCTCAACAAATATAGGGTTTCGGGCCTCGAAAGTTCTGTAACCCAACAAAGTTAGGTTACAGCTACGTTCCCCTCGTTTCGGCCTTCGATTTACCTCGTCACGGGCCTGAAACGGAATCTTGTAGACCAAGTTATGCCATGTTCAAGAAAGCCTTTTTCTTCACGCGATCTGGGGCTTCCGAATACATTTGGGCTCTATCTTTAACACTTGAACATCCATCAAACCTTCTACACCGACCAAAATAGAACGAAAGGGAACTTAACTAGGCAAAGCCGATGAAAGTCTGATCAACCTAGCCATGCCAAATCCGTGGAAATACAATTTCCACTTGGGTTTGATTGTTTTGATCATGTTTTGGACGTCTTATGGATACTGGTTATTGGGTTCACCAAGATCATGTATTTTGTTACTTGGGTTGTGTATATATTTTCATCATCACATACTAACTGAATAACTTTCAAACATGGTCATACACATCCAAATACGGCAGATGCACGCTAAACCATTCAAAACCAGCCAAAACTGACCAAAAGGGAACTTAAACTAGAAAAACCAGATAAAGTCTAAATAACCGGGGAAAACCATCCCAAATTCGAGGTAAATGGATTTTCACTATTGTTTTGATCATGTTTTTGGGGGCCTTTAACATGTTTTGATCGGGTTTGGCTATGTTTTGACTATGCTTGGAGGTTTCAAATTAGTTGGTGAAGTAATTGTGGTTTCACTAGACAAGGAAATCATTATGACACACCATGAATTAGTATTAAAGATATGAGTGAACTCCAACAACATTTAACATTGTTTGATCAACACGAAAACGACATTGATTTTCCTTGGAAAACCTACAAAGATGGATAATATACCAAACGAATGAACAAAACAACTCATGTAACCAGCTCTTGCTTAACGATCTCGGGACTCAGAATGGTCATTTAAATTTTTTTTCTATGATTGCCATATTAATTTATAATCTATTACACAGTAACCTAAAATTACACGTGACATCTATATAAAACTTAGAATGAAATTGGGTCGGGCCTGAGCCCAAAAACAAAGTCCAAAAAATGTGAAAAATTATAAAAATGAGAATATCTTAACAAATATAGGGTTTCGGGCCTCGAAAGTTCTGTAACCCAACAAAGTTAGGTTACAGCTACGTTCCCCTCGTTTCTGCGTTCGATTCGCCTCGTCACGGGCCTCAAACGGACTATTGTAGACCAAATTATGCCATGTTCAAGAAAGCCCTTTTCTTCACGCGATCTGGGGCTTCCAAATACATTTGGGATCTATCTTCAACACTTGAACATCCATCAAACCATCTATACCGACCAAAACAGACCGAAAGGGAACTTAACTGGGCAAAGCCGATGAAAGTCTGATCAACATAGCCATGCCAAGTCCGTGGAAATACAATTTCCACTTGGGTTTGATTGTTTTGATCATGTTTTGGACGTCTTATGGATACTGGTTATTGGGTTCACCATGATCGTATATTTTGTTACCTGGGTTGTGTATATATTTTCATCATCACATACTAACTGAATAACTTTCAAACATGGTCATACATATCCAAATACGGCAGATGCACGCTAAATCATTCGAAACCAGCCAAAACTGACCAAAAGGGAAATTAAACTAGAAAAACCGGAGAAAGTCTAAATAACCGGGGAAAACCATCCCAAATCCGGGGTAAATGGATTTCCACTATTGTTTTATTGTTTTGATCATGTTTTTGGGGGCCTTTAACATGTTTTGATCGGGTTTGGCTATGTTTTGACTATGCTTGGAGGTTTCAAATTAGTTGGTGAAGTAATTGTGGTTTCACTAGACAAGGAAATCATTATGACACACCATGAATTAGTATTAAAGATATGAGTGAACTCCAACAACATTTAACATTGTTTGATCAACACAAAAACGACATTGATTTTCCTTGGAAAACCTACAAAGGTGGATAATATACCAAACGAATGAACAAAACAACTTATGTAACCAGCTCTTGCTTAACGATCTCGGGACTTAGAATGGTCATTTAAAAATTTTTTCTATGATTGCCATATTAATTTATAATCTATTACATAGTAACCTAAAATTACACGTGACATCGAAATAAACCTTAGAATGCAATTGGGTCGGGCCTGAGCCCAAAAACAAAGTAAAAAAAATGTGAAAAAATTATAAAAATGAGAATATCTCAACAAATATAGGGTTTCGGGCCTTGAAAGTTCTGTAACCCAACAAAGTTAGGTTACAGCTACGTTCCCCTCGTTTCGGCCTTCGATTTGCCTCGTCACGGGCCTAAAACGGAATCTTGTAGACCAAGTTATGCCATGTTCAAGAAAGCCCTTTTCTTCACGCGATCTGGGGCTTCCGAATACATTTGGGCTCTATCTTCAACACTTGAACATCCATCAAACCTTCTACACCGACCAAAACAGAACGAAAGGGAACTTAACTAGGCAACGCCGATGAAAGTCTGATCAACCTAGCCATGCCAAATCCGTGGAAATACAATTTCCACTTGGGTTTGATTGTTTTGGACGTCTTATGGATACTGGTTATTGGGTTCACCAAGATCATGTATTTTGTTACTTGGGTTGTGTATATATTTTCATCATCACATACTAACTGAATAACTTTCAAACATGGTCATACACATCCAAATACGGCAGATGCACGCTAAACCATTCGAAACCAGCCAAAACTGACCAAAAGGGAACTTAAACTAGAAAAACCGGATAAAGTCTAAATAACCGGGGAAAACCATCCCAAATCCGAGGTAAATGGATTTCCACTATTGTTTTATTGTTTTGATCATGTTTTTGGGGGCCTTTAACATGTTTTGATCGGGTTTGGCTATGTTTTGACTATGCTTGGAGGTTTCAAATTAGTTGGTGAAGTAACTGTGGTTTCACTAGACAAGGAAATCATTATGACACACCATGAATTAGTATTAAAGATATGAGTGAACTCCAACAACATTTAACATTGTTTGATCAACACGAAAACGACATTGATTTTCCTTGGAAAACCTACAAAGATGGATAATATACCAAACGAATGAACAAAACAACTCATGTAACCAGCTCTTGCTTAACGATCTCGGGACTTAGAATGGTCGTTTAAATTTTTTTTCTATGATTGCCATATTAATTTATAATCTATTACATAGTAACCTAAAATTACACGTGACATCTAAATAAAACTTAGAATGCAATTGGGTCGGGCCTGAGCCCAAAAACAAAGTCCAAAAAATGTGAAAAATTATAAAAATGAGAATATCTTAACAAATATAGGGTTTCGGGCCTCGAAAGTTCTGTAACCCAACAAAGTTAGGTTACAGCTACGTTCCCCTCGTTTCTACGTTCGATTCGCCTCGTCACGGGCCTGAAACGGACTCTTGTAGACCAAATTATGCCATGTTCAAGAAAGCCCTTTTCTTCACGCGATCTGGGGCTTCCAAATACATTTGGGCTCTATCTTCAACACTTGAACATCCATCAAACCATCTACACCGACCAAAACAGACCGAAAGGGAACTTAACTGGGCAAAGCCGATGAAAGTCTGATCAACATAGCCATGCCAAATCCGTGGAAATACAATTTCCACTTGGGTTTGATTGTTTTGATCATGTTTTGGACGTCTTATGGATACTGGTTATTGGGTTCACCATGATCGTGTATTTTGTTACCTGGGTTGTGTATATATTTTCATCATCACATACTAACTGAATAACTTTCAAACATGGTCATACATATCCAAATACGGCAGATGCACGCTAAATCATTCGAAACCAGCCAAAACTGACCAAAAGGGAAATTAAACTAGAAAAACCGGAGAAAGTCTAAATAACCGGGGAAAACCATCCCAAATCCGGGGTAAATGGACTTCCACTATTGTTTGATTGTTTTGATCATGTTTTTGGGGGCCTTTAACATGTTTTGATCGGGTTTGGCTATGTTTTGACTATGCTTGGAGGTTTCAAATTAGTTGGTGAAGTAATTGTGGTTTCACTAGACAAGGAAATCATTATGACACACCATGAATTAGTATTAAAGATATGAGTGAACTCCAACAACATTTAACATTGTTTGATCAACACAAAAACGACATTCATTTTCCTTGGAAAACCTACAAATGTGGATAATATACCAAACGAATGAACAAAACAACTCATGTAAGCAGCTCTTGCTTAACGATCTCAGGACTTAGAATGGTCATTTAAAATTTTTTTCTATGATTGCCATATTAATTTATAATCTATTACATAGTAACCTAAAATTACACGTGACATCGAAATAAACCTTAGAATGCAATTGGGTCGGGCCTGAGCCCAAAAACAAAGTCCAAAAAATGTGAAAAAATTATAAAAATGAGAATATCTCAACAAATATAGGGTTCCGGGCCTCGAAAGTTGGGTTACATCTACGTTCCCCTCGTTTCGGCCTTCGATTTGCCTCGTCATGGGCCTGAAACGGACTCTTGTAGACCAAGTTATGCCATGTTCAAGAAAGCCCTTTTCTTCACGCGATCTGGGGCTTCCGAATACATTTGGGCTTTATCTTTAACACTTGAACATCCATCAAACCTTCTACACCGACCAAAACAGAACGAAAGGGAACTTAACTAGGCAAAGCCGATGAAAGTCTGATCAACCTAGCCATGCCAAATCCGTGGAAATACAATTTCCACTTAGGTTTGATTGTTTTGATCATGTTTTGGACGTCTTATGGATACTGGTTATTGGGTTCACCATGATCATGTATTTTGTTACTTGGGTTGTGTATATATTTTCATCATCACATACTAACTGAATAACTTTCAAACATGGTCATACACATCCAAATACGGCAGATGCACGCTAAACCATTCGAAACCAGCCAAAACTGACAAAAAGGGAACTTAAACTAGAAAAACCGGAGAAAGTCTAAATAACCAGGGAAAACCATCCCAAATCCGAGGTAATGGATTTCCACTATTGTTTTATTGTTTTGATCATGTTTTTGGGGGCCTTTAACATGTTTTGATCGGGTTTGGCTATGTTTTGACTATGCTTGGAGGTTTCAAATTAGTTGGTGAAGTAATTGTGGTTTCACTAGACAAGGAAATCATTATGACACACCATGAATTAGTATTAAAGATATGAGTGAACTCCAACAACATTTAACATTGTTTGATCAACACGAAAACGACATTGATTTTCCTTGGAAAACCTACAAAGATGGATAATATAACAAACGAATGAACAAAACAACTCATGTAACCAGCTCTTGCTTAACGATCTCGGGACTTAGAATGGTCATTTAAATTTTTTTTTATGATTGCCATATTAATTTATAATCTATTACATAGTAACCTAAAATTACACGTGACATCTAAATAAAACTTAGAATGCAATTGGGTCGGGCCTGAGCCCAAAAACAAAGTCCAAAAAATGTGAAAAATTATAAAAATGAGAATATCTCAACAAATATAGGGTTTTGGGCCTCGAAATCTGTAACCCAACAAAGTTAGGTTACAGCTACGTTCCCCTCGTTTCAGCCTTCGATTCGCCTCGTCACGGGCCTGAAACGGACTCTTGTAGACCAAGTTATGCCATGTTCAAGAAAGCCCTTTTCTTCACGCGATCTGGGGCTTCCAAATACATTTGGGCTCTATCTTCAACACTTGAACATCCATCAAACCATCTACACCGACCAAAACAGACCGTAAGGGAACTTAACTGGGCAAAGCCGATGAAAGTCTGATCAACCTAGCCATGCCAAATCCGTGGAAATACAATTTCCACTTGGGTTTGATTGTTTTGATCATGTTTTGGACGTCTTATGGATACTGGTTATTGGGTTCACCATGATCATGTATTTTGTTACCTGGGTTGTGTATATATTTTCATCATCACATACTAACTGAATAACTTTCAAACATGGTCATACATATCCAAATACGGCAGATGCACGCTAAATCATTCGAAACCAGCCAAAACTGACCAAAAGGGAATTTAAACTAGAAAAACCGGAGAAAGTCTAAATAACCGGGTAAAACCATCCC
This sequence comes from Glebionis coronaria, assembly GCA_025667525.1. Classification (NCBI taxonomy): domain Eukaryota; kingdom Viridiplantae; phylum Streptophyta; class Magnoliopsida; order Asterales; family Asteraceae; genus Glebionis; species Glebionis coronaria. The sequence goes on from JANFOE010000063.1 coordinate 162,726, forward strand.
AAATCCGGGGTAAATGGATTTCCACTATTGTTTTATTGTTTTGATCATGTTTTTGGGGGCCTTTAACATGTTTTGATCGGGTTTGGCTATGTTTTGACTATGCTTGGAGGTTTCAAATTAGTTGGTGAAGTAATTGTGGTTTCACTAGACAAGGAAATCATTATGACACACCATGAATTAGTATTAAAGATATGAGTGAACTCCAACAACATTTAACATTGTTTGATCAACACAAAAACGACATTGATTTTCCTTGGAAAACCTACAAAGGTGGATAATATACCAAACGAATGAACAAAACAACTCATGTAACCAGCTCTTGCTTAACGATCTCGTGACTTAGAATGGTCATTAAATTTTTTTTTCTATGATTGCCATATTAATTTATAATCTATTACATAGTAACCTAAAATTACACGTGACATCGAAATAAACCTTAGAATGCAATTGGGTCGGGCCTGAGCCCAAAAACAAAGTAAAAAAAATGTGAAAAAATTATAAAAATGAGAATATCTCAACAAATATAGGGTTTCGGGCCTCGAAAGTTCTGTAACCCAACAAAGTTAGGTTACAGCTACGTTCCCCTCGTTTCGGCCTTCGATTTGCCTCGTCACGGGCCTAAAACGGAATCTTGTAGACCAACTTATGCCATGTTCAAGAAAGCCCTTTTCTTCACGCGATCTGGGGCTTCCGAATACATTTGGGCTCTATCTTCAACATTTGAACATCCATCAAACCTTCTACACCGACCAAAACAGAACGAAAGGGAACTTAACTAGGCAAAGCCGATGAAAGTCTGATCAACCTAGCCATGCCAAATCCGTGGAAATACAATTTCCACTTGGGTTTGATTGTTTTGATCATGTTTTGGACGTCTTATGGATACTGGTTATTGGGTTCACCAAGATCATGTATTTTGTTACTTGTGTTGTGTATATATTTTCATCATCACATACTAACTGAATAACTTTCAAACATGGTCATACACATCCAAATACGGCAGATGCACGCTAAACCATTCGAAACCAGCCAAAACTGACCAAAAGGGAACTTAAACTAGAAAACCGGATAAAGTCTAAATAACCGGGGAAAACCATCCCAAATCCGAGGTAAATGGATTTCCACTATTGTTTTATTGTTTTGATCATGTTTTTGGGGGCCTTTAACATGTTTTGATCGGGTTTGGCTATGTTTTGACTATGCTTGGAGGTTTCAAATTAGTTGGTGAAGTAACTGTGGTTTCACTAGACAAGGAAATCATTATGACACACCATGAATTAGTATTAAAGATATGAGTGAACTCCAACAACATTTAACATTGTTTGATCAACACGAAAACGACATTGATTTTCCTTGGAAAACCTACAAAGATGGATAATATACCAAACGAATGAACAAAACAACTCATGTAACCAGCTCTTGCTTAACGATCTCGGGACTTAGAATGGTCGTTTAAATTTTTTTTCTATGATTGCCATATTAATTTATAATCTATTACATAGTAACCTAAAATTACACGTGACATCTAAATAAAACTTAGAATGCAATTGGGTCGGGCCTGAGCCCAAAAACAAAGTCCAAAAAATGTGAAAAATTATAAAAATGAGAATATCTTAACAAATATAGGGTTTCGGGCCTCGAAAGTTCTGTAACCCAACAAAGTTAGGTTACAGCTACGTTCCCCTCGTTTCTACGTTCGATTCGCCTCGTCACGGGCCTTAAACGGACTCTTGTAGACGAAATTATGCCATGTTCAAGAAAGCCCTTTTCTTCACGCGATCTGGGGCTTCCAAATACATTTGGGCTCTATCTTCAACACTTGAACATCCATCAAACCATCTACACCGACCAAAACAGACCGAAAGGGAACTTAACTGGGCAAAGCCGATGAAAGTCTGATCAACATAGCCATGCCAAATCCGTGGAAATACAATTTCCACTTGGGTTTGATTTTTTTGATCATGTTTTGGACGTCTTATGGATACTGGTTATTGGGTTCACCATGATCGTGTATTTTGTTACTTGGGTTGTGTATATATTTTCATCATCACATACTAACTGAATAACTTTCAAACATGGTCATACATATCTAAATACGGCAGATGCACGCTAAATCATTCGAAACCAGCCAAACCTGACCAAAAGGGAAATTAAACTAGAAAAACCGGAGAAAGTCTAAATAACCGGGGAAAACCATCCCAAATCCGGGGTAAATGGATTTCCACTATTGTTTGATTGTTTTGATCATGTTTTTGGGGGCCTTTAACATGTTTTGATCGGGTTTGGCTATGTTTTGACTATGCTTGGAGGTTTCAAATTAGTTGGTGAAGTAATTGTGGTTTCACTAGACAAGGAAATCATTATGACACACCATGAATTAGTATTAAAGATATGAGTGAACTCCAACAACATTTAACATTGTTTGATCAACACAAAAACGACATTCATTTTCCTTTGAAAACCTACAAAGGTGGATAATATACCAAACGAATGAACAAATCAACTCATGTAAGCAGCTCTTGCTTAACGATCTCGGGACTTAGAATGGTCATTTAAAATTTTTTTCTATGATTGCCATATTAATTTATAATCTATTACATAGTAACCTAAAATTACACGTGACATCGAAATAAACCTTAGAATGCAATTGGGTCGGGCCTGAGCCCAAAAACAAAGTCCAAAAAATGTGAAAAAATTATAAAAATGAGAATATCTCAACAAATATAGGGTTCCGGGCCTCGAAAGTTGGGTTACAGCTACGTTCCCCTCGTTTCGGCCTTCGATTTGCCTCGTCATGGGCCTGAAACGGACTCTTGTAGACCAAGTTATGCCATGTTCAAGAAAGCCCTTTTCTTCACGCGATCTGGGGCTTCCGAATACATTTGGGCTTTATCTTTAACACTTGAACATCCATCAAACCTTCTACACCGACCAAAACAGAACGAAAGGGAACTTAACTAGGCAAAGCCGATGAAAGTCTGATCAACCTAGCCATGCCAAATCCGTGGAAATACAATTTCCACTTAGGTTTGATTGTTTTGATCATGTTTTGGACGTCTTATGGATACTGGTTATTGGGTTCACCATGATCATGTATTTTGTTACTTGGGTTGTGTATATATTTTCATCATCACATACTAACTGAATAACTTTCAAACATGGTCATACACATCCAAATACGGCAGATGCACGCTAAACCATTCGAAACCAGCCAAAACTGACAAAAAGGGAACTTAAACTAGAAAAACCGGAGAAAGTCTAAATAACCAGGGAAAACCATCCCAAATCCGAGGTAATGGATTTCCACTATTGTTTTATTGTTTTGATCATGTTTTTGGGGGCCTTTAACATGTTTTGATCGGGTTTGGCTATGTTTTGACTATGCTTGGAGGTTTCAAATTAGTTGGTGAAGTAATTGTGGTTTCACTAGACAAGGAAATCATTATGACACACCATGAATTAGTATTAAAGATATGAGTGAACTCCAACAACATTTAACATTGTTTGATCAACACGAAAACGACATTGATTTTCCTTGGAAAACCTACAAAGATGGATAATATACCAAACGAATGAACAAAACAACTCATGTAAGCAGCTCTTGCTTAACGATCTCGGGACTTAGAATGGTCATTTAATTTTTTTTTCTATGATTGCCATATTAATTTATAATCTATTACATAGTAACCTAAAATTACACGTGACATCTAAATAAAACTTAGAATGCAATTGGGTCGGGCCTGAGCCCAAAAACAAAGTCCAAAAAATGTGAAAAATTATAAAAATGAGAATATCTCAACAAATATAGGGTTTTGGGCCTCGAAATCTGTAACCCAACAAAGTTAGGTTACAGCTACGTTCCCCTCGTTTCAGCCTTCGATTCGCCTCGTCACGGGCCTGAAACGGACTCTTGTAGACCAAGTTATGCCATGTTCAAGAAAGCCCTTTTCTTCACGCGATCTGGGGCTTCCAAATACATTTGGGCTCTATCTTCAACACTTGAACATCCATCAAACCATCTACACCGACCAAAACAGACCGTAAGGGAACTTAACTGGGCAAAGCCGATGAAAGTCTGATCAACCTAGCCATGCCAAATCCGTGGAAATACAATTTCCACTTGGGTTTGATTGTTTTGATCATGTTTTGGACGTCTTATGGATACTGGTTATTGGGTTCACCATGATCATGTATTTTGTTACCTGGGTTGTGTATATATTTTCATCATCACATACTAACTGAATAACTTTCAAACATGGTCATACATATCCAAATACGGCAGATGCACGCTAAATCATTCGAAACCAGCCAAAACTGACCAAAAGGGAATTTAAACTAGAAAAACCGGAGAAAGTCTAAATAACCGGGTAAAACCATCCCAAATCCGGGGTAAATGGATTTCCACTATTGTTTTATTGTTTTGATCATGTTTTTGGGGGCCTTTAACATGTTTTGATCGGGTTTGGCTATGTTTTGACTATGCTTGGAGGTTTCAAATTAGTTGGTGAAGTAATTGTGGTTTCACTAGATAAGGAAATCATTATGACACACCATGAATTAGTATTAAAGATATGAGTGAAATCCAACAACATTTAACATTGTTTGATCAACACAAAAACGACATTGATTTTCCTTGGAAAACCTACAAAGGTGGATAATATACCAAACGAATGAACAAAACAACTCATGTAACCAGCTCTTGCTTAACGATCTCGTGACTTAGAATGGTCATTAAATTTTTTTTTCTATGATTGCCATATTAATTTATAATCTATTACATAGTAACCTAAAATTACACGTGACATCGAAATAAACCTTAGAATGCAATTGGGTCGGGCCTGAGCCCAAAAACAAAGTAAAAAAAATGTGAAAAAATTATAAAAATGAGAATATCTCAACAAATATAGGGTTTCGGGCCTCGAAAGTTCTGTAACCCAACAAAGTTAGGTTACAGCTACGTTCCCCTCGTTTCGGCCTTCGATTTGCCTCGTCACGGGCCTAAAACGGAATCTTGTAGACCAACTTATGCCATGTTCAAGAAAGCCCTTTTCTTCACGCGATCTGGGGCTTCCGAATACATTTGGGCTCTATCTTCAACATTTGAACATCCATCAAACCTTCTACACCGACCAAAACAGAACGAAAGGGAACTTAACTAGGCAAAGCCGATGAAAGTCTGATCAACCTAGCCATGCCAAATCCGTGGAAATACAATTTCCACTTGGGTTTGATTGTTTTGATCATGTTTTGGACGTCTTATGGATACTGGTTATTGGGTTCACCAAGATCATGTATTTTGTTACTTGTGTTGTGTATATATTTTCATCATCACATACTAACTGAATAACTTTCAAACATGGTCATACACATCCAAATACGGCAGATGCACGCTAAACCATTCGAAACCAGCCAAAACTGACCAAAAGGGAACTTAAACTAGAAAACCGGATAAAGTCTAAATAACCGGGGAAAACCATCCCAAATCCGAGGTAAATGGATTTCCACTATTGTTTTATTGTTTTGATCATGTTTTTGGGGGCCTTTAACTTGTTTTGATCGGGTTTGTCTATGTTTTGACTATGCTTGGAGGTTTCAAATTAGTTGGTGAAGTAACTGTGGTTTCACTAGACAAGGAAATCATTATGACACACCATGAATTAGTATTAAAGATATGAGTGAACTCCAACAACATTTAACATTGTTTGATCAACACGAAAACGACATTGATTTTCCTTGGAAAACCTACAAAGATGGATAATATACCAAACGAATGAACAAAACAACTCATGTAACCAGCTCTTGCTTAACGATCTCGGGACTTAGAATGGTCGTTTAAATTTTTTTTCTATGATTGCCATATTAATTTATAATCTATTACATAGTAACCTAAAATTACACGTGACATCTAAATAAAACTTAGAATGCAATTGGGTCGGGCCTGAGCCCAAAAACAAAGTCCAAAAAATGTGAAAAATTATAAAAATGAGAATATCTTAACAAATATAGGGTTTCGGGCCTCGAAAGTTCTGTAACCCAACAAAGTTAGGTTACAGCTACGTTCCCCTCGTTTCTACGTTCGATTCGCCTCGTCACGGGCCTTAAACGGACTCTTGTAGACCAAATTATGCCATGTTCAAGAAAGCCCTTTTCTTCACGCGATCTGGGGCTTCCAAATACATTTGGGCTCTATCTTCAACACTTGAACATCCATCAAACCATCTACACCGACCAAAACAGACCGAAAGGGAACTTAACTGGGCAAAGCCGATGAAAGTCTGATCAACATAGCCATGCCAAATCCGTGGAAATACAATTTCCACTTGGGTTTGATTTTTTTGATCATGTTTTGGACGTCTTATGGATACTGGTTATTGGGTTCACCATGATCGTGTATTTTGTTACTTGGGTTGTGTATATATTTTCATCATCACATACTAACTGAATAACTTTCAAACATGGTCATACATATCCAAATACGGCAGATGCACGCTAAATCATTCGAAACCAGCCAAAACTGACCAAAAGGGAAATTAAACTAGAAAAACCGGAGAAAGTCTAAATAACCGGGGAAAACCATCCCAAATCCGGGGTAAATGGATTTCCACTATTGTTTGATTGTTTTGATCATGTTTTTGGGGGCCTTTAACATGTTTTGATCGGGTTTGGCTATGTTTTGACTATGCTTGGAGGTTTCAAATTAGTTGGTGAAGTAATTGTGGTTTCACTAGACAAGGAAATCATTATGACACACCATGAATTAGTATTAAAGATATGAGTGAACTCCAACAACATTTAACATTGTTTGATCAACACAAAAACGACATTCATTTTCCTTTGAAAACCTACAAAGGTGGATAATATACCAAACGAATGAACAAAACAACTCATGTAAGCAGCTCTTGCTTAACGATCTCGGGACTTAGAATGGTCATTTAAATTTTTTTTCTATGATTGCCATATTAATTTATAATCTATTACATAGTAACCTAAAATTACACGTGACATCGAAATAAACCTTAGAATGCAATTGGGTCGGGCCTGAGCCCAAAAACAAAGTCCAAAAAATGTGAAAAAATTATAAAAATGAGAATATCTCAAAAAATATAGGGTTTCGGGCCTCGAAAGTTCTGTAACCCAACAAAGTTAGGTTACAGCTACGTTCCCCTCGTTTCAGCCTTCGATTCGCCTCGTCACGGGCCTGAAACGGACTCTTGTAGACCAAGTTATGCCATGTTCAAGAAAGCCCTTTTCTTCACGCGATCTGGGGTTTCCAAATACATTTGGGCTCTATCTTCAACACTTGAACATCCATCAAACCATCTACACCGACCAAAACAGAACAAAAGGGAACTTAACTGGACAAAGCCGATGAAAGTCTGATCAACCTAGCCATGCCAAATCCGTGGAAATACAATTTCCACTTGGGTTTGATTGTTTTGATCATGTTTTGGACGTCTTATGGATACTGGTTATTGGGTTCACCATGATCGTGTATTTTGTTACCTGGGTTGTGTATATATTTTCATCATCACATACTAACTGAATAACTTTCAAACATGGTCATACATATCCAAATACGGCAGATGCACGCTAAATCATTCGAAACCAGCCAAAACTGACCAAAAGGGAACTTAAACTAGAAAAACTGGAGAAAGTCTAAATAACCGGGGAAAACCATCCCAAATCCAGGGTAAATGGATTTCCACTATTGTTTTATTGTTTTGATCATGTTTTTGGGGGCCTTTAACATGTTTTGATCGGGTTTGGCTATGTTTTGACTATGCTTGGAGGTTTCAAATTAGTTGGTGAAGTAATTGTGGTTTCACTAGACAAGGAAATCATTATGACACACCATGAATTAGTATTAAAGATATGAGTGAACTCCAACAACATTTAACATTGTTTGATCAACACAAAAACGACATTGATTTTCCTTGGAAAACCTACAAAGGTGGATAATATACCAAACGAATGAACAAAACAACTCATGTAACTAGCTCTTGCTTAACGATCTCGGGACTTAGAATGGTCATTTAAATTTTTTTTCTATGATTGCCATATTAATTTATAATCTATTACATAGTAACCTAAAATTACACGTGACATCGAAATAAACCTTAGAATGCAATTGGGTCGGGCCTGAGCCTAAAAACAAAGTCCAAAAAATGTGAAAAAATTATAAAAATGAGAATATCTCAACAAATATAGGGTTTCGGGCCTCGAAAGTTCTGTAACCCAACAAAGTTAGGTTACAGCTACGTTCCCCTCGTTTCAGCCTTCGATTCGCCTCGTCACGGGCCTGAAACGGACTCTTGTAGACCAAGTTATGCCATGTTCAAGAAAGCCCTTTTCTTCACGCGATCTGGGGCTTCCGAATACATTTGGGCTCTATCTTCAACACTTGAACATCCATCAAACCTTCTACACCGACCAAAACAGAACGAAAGGGAACTTAACTAGGCAAAGCCGATGAAAGTCTGATCAACCTAGCCATGCCAACTCCGTGGAAATACAATTTCCACTTGGGTTTGATTGTTTTGATCATGTTTTGGACGTCTTATGGATACTGGTTATTGGGTTCACCAAGATCATGTATTTTATTACTTGGGTTGTGTATATATTTTCATCATCACATACTAACTGAATAACTTTCAAACATGGTCATACACATCCAAATACGGCAGATGCACGCTAAACCATTCGAAACCAGCCAAAACTGACCAAAAGGGAACTTAAACTAGAAAAACCGGATAAAGTCTAAATAACCGGGGAAAACCATCCCAAATCCGAGGTAAATGGATTTCCACTATTGTTTTATTGTTTTGATCATGTTTTTGGGGGCCTTTAACATGTTTTGATCGGGTTTGGCTATGTTTTGACTATGCTTGGAGGTTTCAAATTAGTTGGTGAAGTAACTGTGGTTTCACTAGACAAGGAAATCATTATGACACACCATGAATTAGTATTAAAGATATGAGTGAACTCCAACAACATTTAACATTGTTTGATCAACACGAAAACGACATTGATTTTCCTTGGAAAACCTACAAAGATGGATAATATACCAAACGAATGAACAAAACAACTCATGTAACCAGCTCTTGCTTAACGATCTCGGGACTTAGAATGGTCGTCTAAATTTTTTTTCTATGATTGCCATATTAATTTATAATCTATTACATAGTAACCTAAAATTACACGTGACATCTAAATAAAACTTAGAATGCAATTGGGTCGGGCCTGAGCCCAAAAACAAAGTCCAAAAAATGTGAAAAATTATAAAAATGAGAATATCTTAACAAATATAGGGTTTCGGGCCTCGAAAGTTCTGTAACCCAACAAAGTTAGGTTACAGCTACGTTCCCCTCGTTTCTACGTTCGATTAGCCTCGTCACGGGCCTGAAACGGACTCTTGTAGACCAAATTATGCCATGTTCAAGAAAGCCCTTTTCTTCACGCGATCTGGGGCTTCCAAATACATTTGGGCTCTATCTTCAACACTTGAACATCCATCAAACCATCGACACCGACCAAAACAGACCGAAAGGGAACTTAACTGGGCAAAGCCGATGAAAGTCTGATCAACATAGCCATGCCAAATCCGTGGAAATACAATTTCCACTTGGGTTTGATTGTTTTGATCATGTTTTGGACGTCTTATGGATACTGGTTATTGGGTTCACCATGATCGTGTATTTTGTTACCTGGGTTGTGTATATATTTTCATCATCACATACTAACTGAATAACTTTCAAACATGGTCATTCATATCCAAATACGGCAGATGCACGCTAAATCATTCGAAACCAGCCAAAACTGACCAAAAGGGAAATTAAACTAGAAAAACCGGAGAAAGTCTAAATAACCGGGGAAAACCATCCCAAATCCGGGGTAAATGGATTTCCACTATTGTTTGATTGTTTTGATCATGTTTTTGGGGGCCTTTAACATGTTTTGATCGGGTTTGGCTATGTTTTGACTATGCTTGGAGGTTTCAAATTAGTTGGTGAAGTAATTGTGGTTTCACTAGACAAGGAAATCATTATGACACACCATGAATTAGTATTAAAGATATGAGTGAACTCCAACAACATTTAACATTGTTTGATCAACACAAAAACGACATTCATTTTCCTTGGAAAACCTACAAAGGTGGATAATATACCAAACGAATGAACAAAACAACTCATGTAAGCAGCTCTTGCTTAACGATCTCGGGACTTAGAATGGTCATTTAAAATTTTTTTCTATGATTGCCATATTAATTTATAATCTATTACATAGTAACCTAAAATTACACGTGACATCGAAATAAACCTTAGAATGCAATTGGGTCGGGCCTGAGCCCAAAAACAAAGTCCAAAAAATGTGAAAAAATTATAAAAATGAGAATATCTCAACAAATATAGGGTTTCGGGCCTCGAAAGTTCTGGAACCCAACAAAGTTAGGTTACAGCTACGTTCCCCTCGTTTCAGCCTTCGATTCGCCTCGTCACGGGCCTGAAACGGACTCTTGTAGACCAAGTTATGCCATGTTCAAGAAAGCCCTTTTCTTCACGCGATCTGGGGTTTCCAAATACATTTGGGCTCTATCTTCAACACTTGAACATCCATCAAACCATCTGTTGTCCCTAATATATGATGATTATATAATACGAATTAAGGTAGAAAGAAAGGAAGAAATGAGATGAATTGTAGAGAGAGAAACTAGAGAGAGAAAAGAGAGAGAAGTGTGTGAACTTGGTGAGATTAGATTAAGAAAAGAAGTTACAAATGACCATTCACCCTCCTAACATGCTAGGAGGGTAGTATATATAGTCCACCCACATGCGGGCTTTAATGGACTATATATTGGGCCGGGCTTGTATTTTGGACTTTAATTAGTTTAAATCCAAGCCCGTGAACCACGACTAAATAACTACTTATTACACCATTCTAATAAATATTACAATAGAAACCTATGACCGAGCATTCTTGTTTGACTCAATATTTTGAGGCTAACAATCTCCCCCAATGTGAGGTCATTCCTCTTTGATATTTGGATTCCAATGGAGATTTATGAATTTCGTCATAAATGAGTCTTGAACGTGTAACAGTAGTTTTGTTTCTTCATGCTGTGATCTTTGAGCCTTTGTCTTTGTCTTTCGACTTTGTCTTTAAGTCTTGAGATCTTCAAATCATCCTTGACTTGTCATTGCCATCTTGCGATCTTATGTCTTTGTCCACATGCTCATACTATCAATTGTTGGATAAGTCTTTGGGCATGAATATGTGGTTGTGAATCTTTGACTTTGCTGAGTACACCGTGACGCCACCTTCTCGAGACAAAACATAGACACGGACTGAATGGCTTTGACATTCGTCCTAAATCGGTAGCGTTTTACCTCCGGTCGGTGAAGACCGTTATACGATATTAAATATCGTACCTGTGATCAGGTAGATTCAATTAAGAATCTCCTTGACAGGGTTTCGCGGCAGTACTAGCCGTTCTCTTTACTCGACCGTCTCAAAGCAAGACTGCGAACATAAAGAGTGAATCAATTGGATAAATATCCGCTTGATTAAAGTCGTCAATTCAAGTTCCTGGAACAAGTTTGATTCATTAAGAATCTTACCATTGTTGCTTTCCAGTTGACACAAGTTTGATTCATGAGAATCTCACAAGTCACCTACCGTAGCGCTGTTTGATGTTGACGCTAGAAGGATTTCCATTCGTCACTGTGAATATTAATGAATATCACTCTGAATGTTCTGGCAAGACCATAAAGATATTGCGTAGAAACCTGAAACGAGTTTGAATCAATTCAGAATCAAACCACTGTTGCTTTTCAGTTTTGCACATGTTCAATTCATAAAGAATCTTGCATATGACCTACCGCAGTGCTGTTTGATGTTAACACTGGAAGGATTTCCACTCATCATTGTGAATACTAAGTAGTATCACTCTGAGTGTTCTAGCAATATCACAAGGATATAGCATAGGACTCTGTTGATCTTCATCCGTGTGTCCTAACGAGATGTGATTGATCTCTTGGCTCTAGACTCGATTTGTGCACTTTTAGTGGTCGGAGGCTGGAGCAGATGCCACCTATTCAATATCAACTATCTCGGAGTGAGAAAGTCAATAGAAGTCGTGTTGATCTCCGTGACAATAAAACAAACTTCTTTTGAGAGAAGCCTGAGTAGCTAGGAAAGGGTTGTGCTTCACATCACTGGGTCCATGATGAGTTTGTCTTCATGATGAGTTGACCCGGTTTCTGCCTAAGTTGTATGGAGGGCTTCTTTCTTTAGACCCTTTATCCTTACATTTCTTTTTCATTCTTCAACCCCTTCAATGCTTACCAAGACATCATTACTAGCACCTTGTTGTGATTGTTCCAGTGCTAGCATCAGTACTTAGTCGGCATTCAGCTACGTTCACATTCTACTCCATCTTTCCTAAGGACTTCTAATAATCTATTGGATTGTCCCTGGGAAGATCCCTCCGGTTCTGGTTGGATCATAGGACTTAAACCTAACCACCCTTTTGACACCAATAACGTCGTGAATTAAAGATGTTGTGGGTATTTGATCGTAACCATGAAAACCACTTTAAATTCTAACAAAGTGTTTGAAAAACATTTAACACCTTGCTAGTTTTGTCGTTTTAGAAATGCTCCCCCTTCACATGTGCATCGATAATCGAAAGTGTTTCGCACATGTAGGTAAGAGTTAAAGTGCTTGAGTCTTATAGATCACATTTTAATCACATTTTCTCCCCCTATCTCTAATATATAAAATCTTTTGATATTAGAGATACCAAATTTGATTAAAATATATTTTGAAAAATAGTCTTGAAAATCTTCGGGAGAAAGATGTGTTAATCTTTTGCATGAAGTTGAATTGCTCCCCCTCAAAAATTGATCCAATAGAATTGTCATGACGAGGATTTGATCCACATTAAACTTTTGAGGATAGGAGTTGTTGAACACACAATTTTTGAAAGATTGTGAATATCATTGAGAAATTCTTGAAAAAATTGTGTTCAACGCTTTTTGAAAAATCAATTCTTTTTAACTTCTTTTGCTAAGGGTAAGAGTACAAAAGCGTACACTCCCCCGTGAATTTAGATCCGGGTTGCAATCTGAAAGTGATTACAAGCCATTGTGTTGAGCTCAAAACGTTGAATGTTTTGTGACAAGCTCAACCCGTGATAGATTGCTCTACCCGTTGTTTGGAAATATTTTTCCAAAATAGACAATTTCCTTTTGAAAAGATAGAAATGACATGTTTTGAAAAATATTTACAACTTTCATTCGAGCTTTATGTACACACCCGTGTCGTTATTGAGCGACATTTCTAGGTACGTCCATATTATCGATACTGAAAGACATGTCGAGAAGAATATTTTTTGGATTTTCAAAGATTTTTTAATTTTGTATTTTCTTTTTCATTAATATTTACAGGTAGATGTTTGATAGATGAATCAAGCAGGCTTCTTTGCCAGAACCTCCAGTTCTGCTGGAGTCAAACATCTCATACCAATTTGCCTAACTAGATACGCAAACCTCTCTTTCGAAAGAGCTTTTGTAAACAAGTCAGCTAATTGGTAATCAGTTCCAACAAAGTATAATTCAACAATACCCTTTTCAACTTGTTCCTTAATGAAGTGATATCTGACATCAATGTGCTTCGTGCGGGAATGCTGAACCGGATTGCAGGAGATGGCTATGGCCGATTTTGAGTCACAGTACATAGGTACTTTATCAAAATGGAAGCCATAATCCGTGAGTTGTGTTCTCATCCAAAGAACTTGAGCACAACACGCAGATAGAGACACATACTCCGCTTCGGCTGATGAAAGTGACGTGCAATCCTGCTTCTTGGAAGACCATCCCACAAGCTTGTCTTGACCTAGAAATTGTGCACCACCAGAAGTACTTTTACGTGTATCAAGACACCCTGCATGATCAGAATCTGAATAGGCCGTTAGAAAGAAACCGGTTTCCCTCGGATACCAGAGTCCCATGTGAATGGTATTCTTAAGGTACCGAAAGATCCGTTTAACCTCCTTGAGGTGCTTTTCAGTGGGTCGTGCTTGATATCGTGCACAATAACATGTAGCATGATGTATATCAGGTCTGCTCGCTGTCAAGTACATGAGGGACCCGATCATGGAACGATATCTCGTTTGATCTATGGGTAATCCCTCCAAGTCAGCATCTAGGGATGTGGTTGATAATGGTGTCCCAACGGGGTCACATGAAGTCATACCATGCTTTTTGATTATCTCTTGACAATACTTAGCTTGGTTTATAAAGATACCACTTGGGGATTGGTGAACTTGAATTCCTAGAAAGAATTTTAGTTCGCCCATCATAGACATTTCAAATCTGTTGTGCATTACTTTTTCAAACCATTTTGAAAGTTTTGGGTTTGTAGACCCGAAAATAATGTCATCAACATAAATTTGCACAATCAGAATGTCATCCCCATATTTATAAGTGAACAAAGTTAGATCAATGGAACCTTTTGAGAAACCTTTGGAGACCAGAAATTTCGAGAGTTCGTCGTACCACGCCCTTGGAGCTTGCTTGAGTCCATAAAGTGCTTTGTGGAGACGATACACCTTGTCAGGATAATGAGGATTGACGAATCCTTCCGGCTGTGTGACATAAACTTCTTCCTTCAAAGGACCGTTAAGAAACGCCGTCTTTACGTCCATTTGATAAACGATGAATCCCTTATGTGCAGCATAAGCAAGGAAAATTCTGACCGCTTCCATTCGAGCTACTGGTGCAAATGATTCTTCAAAATCAATACCCTCTTTTTGTCCATACCCCTTAGCCACTAGCCTAGCTTTATTCTTGATGATCGTATTCTCTTCATCCATCTTGTTTTTCCAGATCCAACGAAGATTTAATGGAGTCACATCGTATGGTCTGTCAACAAGTTCCCAGACTTTAAGTCTTTCAAATTGTTGAAGTTCATCCGTCATCGATTCAATCCAAGCATGATCAGCCATGGCTTCTTTGATGTTTTTCGGTTCGACAGTACTCACGGCGAGTGCGAACATACAAACATCGCCATCAGTGGCTAGTTGTCGTCTTGTACGAACAGGCTGTGAAGGGTTTCCAATTACGTGAACCAAAGGATGATCTCGGGTCCAATGATGTGTTGAAGGATGTCGTTGGTAGAACGTATGCATATTTGACGGATCAACATGGCGAGTAGAAGACTCTCCAGTTTCGTGTACCGATGTACCGAATGGGTTGTGAAAATCGTCATCGTCAGATAATGCACCGTCTGCTTGATTTGTGTTCTCTGGAGCAATGACAGTAGTTGTGGATGTTGTAGGATCGATTGTTGAAGTGATATTCTGAGGAGGTAAATCTACAACAACCCGTGTTGAAGTAGATGAAGTTGTATCCTTTTGTTGATGATGATCGGTATCATCATTCGTATCATGAGTGACAGCGGAAGACTTCGATGCAACTTGTTTCTCCCCCGTGAAATATTCATCATACATTGGTCCATATAACATTTCCAACTCTTCAAGTGTCGTGTCCACTGTCATATCTGCTCTAGGAACATGTTCAGGAACCAGCTTTGAACTTGACGGTTCATTGCTGTGGTCTTGAGTTTCGAGTTCCGTGCGGTTGTGAACGGAAGTCGTTTGTCCTTGTGGATCGGGACTTAAACTGCTTTGTTCAAGTGCCATTTCTTGAGATTCATCAAATCGGATGTGAATTGTCTCGACAATCAATTTTGTTCTCTTGTTGAACACTCTATATCCCTTAGACTGAGTAGCATATCCCACAAGAATACATGCATCACCTTTTTCTTTCATCTTATCCAAATTTTCACCATCCCGTATAATGTAACAAGTACATCCAAAAACATGAAGGTGTTTGAGTGAAGGTTTTCGATCATGAATTATGTGATATGGAGTCTTTTCGTGTCTTGGGATAATTAAGGAGCGGTTTTGTGTGTAGCAGGCGGTTGACACGGCTTCGGCCCAAAAGTATAGTGGAAGTTTTGAAGCGGATAGTAATGTTCGAGCAGCCTCAACTAAAGTACGGTTTCGTCTTTCAACAACACCGTTTTGTTCGGGTGTTCGAGCAATAGATGTTTCATGTTCAATCCCTTCGGCTTCAAAATACTTTCTCAAATTTGAATTCAAAAATTCTGTACCTCTGTCAGTACGAACCACTTTAACTTGAGCTTGAAGACCACGTTGTATCAATTTAAGGAAGCTAATGAGAACATCGGGTGTTTCATCCTTGGACCTCAAGAAGTGAGTCCATGTGTACCTTGAGTAATCATCAACGATGACCAGAATATATTTCTTTCCATTGATACTCTGAACACGCATGGGACCACACAGATCCATGTGAAGAAGATCTAACCGTCCTTTAGAGCTTGGTGTGGTCTTTGTTTTGAAGCTACTTCGTTTAGCTTTACAAAGTTCACAAGAAGAACAAAGATGATCTTTGATGAATTTCAAGCTTGGAAGGCCTCTCACAATATCTTTCTTGGAAAGCAAGTTAATGGTATCAAAGTTGAGATGAGAAAGACGTTGATGCCATAACCATGCCTGAGTCGTTGAAGCTTTAGCCATGAAGCAAATTGGAGTTGATGAAGTTGTGTCTTGAAGTGAAATTGTGTAAAGATCAGTACCCCGTGTACCGGTAAGTAAGTCATTCCCATCATAATCACGAACAAAACATGTCTTCTTTCTGAAAGCAACTTCCAAATCCGCATCACAGAATTGACCGACCGAGAAAAGATTGTGATTGAGCCCTTCGACGTAGTATACCCTTTTAATCGTGATATTCCCCTGAACCAAATCTCCATATCCTAGGATCGGTGCAAATTGATCATTTCCGAATCGGACCGTACCCAGGAACTTCTCCACGAAGTTAATTAGAAGCTTGAGATTCCCCGTCATGTGCTTCGTGCATCCGGAGTCCATTATGAAGAGAATTATTTGTATCACCTGCAGAAGAGTTAGAACACGATGGAGCATTTGCTAAATTGGATACCACAGTAGTTGTGATAGTAGAATCATTAGTGTCCTTATCAACATTTAAAGGCAAACTAACACTCGTTTTCACATTTTCTGTCCTAACTTTAGGCATCCATTTATATCCGGGAGGACATTGATTAGCAAACCACCATTTCCAAGACTTACTGGCAGACTCATATAATTCCTTAATTTTGCGTCTAGGATTCTTAGTGGTGAAGTCTGATGCATTAATTTTCTTAGTGGGGGTAGCACCAGAATGGTTCACTTTGCGTTTGGGTTTACTAGCACTAATAGGCATCACAGTTTGCTTCTTAGTTCTAGTTTCTACGCCTTTGACATTATTCATAGCACACATAGAATGATTAGCATTAGCACACTTGCCACATTTGACACAAACAAATTTCACATTCATAGCATTCAAATTCGAATCATTCAAATCGTCATGACACGCGATTACAGACGTTTTATTCTTAGAAACATTGAAAGTCCTAGGGTGTTCTTCTACTTGCTTCATCTTCCCTTGATTCTTGTGTTTCCAGACCTTATCATTCACTTGAGTGCTCTTAAGCTGAGGCCGGCTAACACTAGTAGTAGAGACTATTCCTGTAGTAGAAGACACACGAATATTAGTGTTTCTAGAAGTCTGAGGCGAGTGAGTATCTTTGTTTGTGGGCTTAGTGGGCATTCTATACATCCCTGGTTTAATCACATTGTTGTGCTTAACGCTTGGTGCTACAGGATTCCTTATGGGTTGAGCTTGTGGTAACCTTTCCTTTCCATCCATCTTGGGGGCAAACACAGGTTTTGCAAACGAGGAATTAGATAAAGCAGATGGTTTTCCCAAGATAGAGGATCTATTCTCTTTAGAGGCATTGGGTTGTCTAACCACATTTTTCTTAATGCTAGGTTCCACAATTTTCCCACCCATTTTAGCAATGAGTTTCTGCAACTCAGCTATCGCTCTGTCCCTGTCTTGTAATTGAGCTTTCAACCCTTTAATTTCCAAATTCTGTTCATTCATTTCTCGAAATGTTTGCGAAAGTTTTTCTTGCAATTTATTATCATGTGGAAAACGACCAACATCTTTTTGCAAAGCAAGTTCAAGTGAATGACAATGTTTTTGAAGGAAATCAGTTTTGTGTTGAAGTAACTCAAAAGCCTTTTTGTCAACATTTTCTTTACGTTTCGAAAGCTCAATTTCAAGACGTTCACATTCTTTGATCTTATCAAGATATTGGCATGCAACTTCAGAATATTCATCAATATCAGCACAAGATGTAAAATAAGCACACATAACATCTTTAGAAACGCATTCTTGCAAGAGTAAATCATATTCATCTGAGAAATCAGACTTCTCCATTTGAAGATCATCAATGTGTTTCTCAATAGATTCAACATATTTTAAATCATCAAACATTTCAGTCCGAATGAACTCTTCAAGTTGAAGAACAGTTTCTTTAATCAACGCCGTGTTTGGAATTAAGAGTTCTTTGACAAGCAAGGTAATATCTTGAGGAATCGGACGTGTCCACTCAGCATTTTCACGTTTTGCCCAGTCTCTTTCAACAATAGATTTAACATTATCTATGTGGTGTTTAAGAATACCTAATGTTTTCCTACTCTTGCTTTTAGACTCATCTAGAGGGAGGTAGTTTATGTATTTGTAAACATTAGATTTCTTAGGGGCAAATGCTTTCTTCCATTGAATTCTCTTTTGTTTGCATTCTAGGAACACTTCCTCACGAGTTTTCTGAGTTTGTTTGTTGAACAGGCCATAAAGACTATTCTCATAAGCATAATTATATGGTTTCACAAACTCCTTATTAACAAGTGGTTGACTATCATCGTCCCAAAGGGCAGTCTCTTCTCTATCGGCACTAACAGGCATGCAATCAAGATCTGTCCTTTCAGTCTCATCAAGATAAAGATGCGGGTTCGCAGCTTGAGCTTTGGCAAGGTACTCAGGACTTGCAAAGCTAGCTTGACCCTTAAACATCGATGGAGGTGCTAGCATTCTTACAGATTGAATAGAATCATGCGTTTTATAAACAACGTTCTTCAAAAAGTCGACTTGTGCTTCTAGTTTCGTAACTTTTTCGGTTTCTTTATCATATCTACTTTTGAAGTCTTGTTTTAACGCATCTACCTCTTGTTTCTTATCCTCTAGAATTTTAGCAGAATCTGTAGTGGTCATAGAGAGCTTTTGTTCAAGTTCATTAACTTTGGTATTGGCAAGGTACGTTTTTTGACGTTCATCCATTAAGAAAACATTATATTGACGCTTCTCTTTAGCTAATAACTCAAGAGTTGTATTATATTTGTTTTCAAAATCGTCCTTTTGACTTTTTAACGCACTTCCCTTGTACCCCTCAAGCTCTTTGGTTTTCTGAAGGAGCTCATCTCTATAGGTTTCAGTCATCTCAGTAGATTTGATAAGAGCAGCTTTGCATTCTTCAAAGCTTTGAGTGAGCGTAGCGTTTGCCTTCTTTAATTGCTTTTGACTCTTTTTATTTTCAGTGACATCTTTTTGTAAAGTAGCAATTAAATTAGCAAGCGCAATACGTTCCTCTTCATCATATTCATTTGCATGTTGATCATCCTCAGACTCATTATTGCACATGTCTGATGAATTGGGTGTGGTATTGCTATCAACCGTTTCCATCATACATGTGTCATTAATGGCATTGGGTAGATCACTATGCTCAGGAATATCACCAAACACATTATATTCATCAGTAGTGTGTACCTTATCGATTGGCTCAGTGTCAAAGATAGGACCATTGTCATCTTCAGTGACTTTGAGAACTTCTTCAACCTTTGCCATGTACGAGTAATGTGCATCAAGCTCTTGATCAGAATCTTCATCATCAGTATCATCAAGCATGGCTCCTTCCTCAGCTGACAATTTAACCCCTGCTTCCATTTTCTTGCATAGCAGCATCTTTTCCTTGTGATAGCTGGAGTCTCTAACCCTTTTCGGCTTCCTGCATTCCTTTGCCATATGCCCATAACCTTGGCAATTAAAACATTGAATCCCACTCTGCTGAACCACTTGACTTCCAACCGTTTCCCTATTCCCAGTAGCAGCAGCAATCCTCTGAGCATCATACTTAGCAGTTTGTCGATCATATCTTGCAGAACCCTCAACATGTGTTGGATTATGTCGATCATACCTAGAAGGACTTTCACCACGTCGACGTGTGTCATACCTTGGAGGACTCTCAACATATCGGTTCTTTGTGTTAGATGATGTGCGAAGATTGTTGTTGGTGGGTTTGTAGATTTTCTTGTAAGTCTTCATTATGTAAGCAATTTGTTGTTTCATCTCTCGGTTCTTTTGAGCTTGGTCTTCATCACTATCTTCTTCAGATGAGGACTCAGATGGTGGTGATGGTGCTCTTGGCGCTTTACCTCGAGATTTTGTGGAAGATGAAGACTTAGATGATGTGGAATATCGTGGTGAAGATGATGTATTGGAGTATGGCTTAGGAGCACGAGAGTGAGGATCTTGAACATGTTGAGTGGTAGTCACTAAAGCAAGTGGATTAGCTGTCTTGGCAACACGTTCAGCTCGAATTTCATTTGCTTCATTCTGAAATTGCTTCAAGATGTCAAAGAGTCGATGATATGAGACCTCGTCTAACTTTTCTTGTTGTTTCACCAAAGTGACAAACCGTGTCCACTCAGGTTGAAGTTGTTGAAGAAATTGGACATTGACTTGCATGGTGGATACTTGCAGGTTATTTCTTGTCATGTCATTCATCATTTTATAAAACCTGGAGTAGTATGAATCAATTGATTCTCCATCCCTTGAAGTAAACTTGCCAAAATTCCAAAACAAGTTTGTTTTGACATCTTGTTTGTTGAGTGATTCTCCTTGTTGCAAGCGTTCAATAGCAGTCCACATTTCATGTGCTGTCGGGCATGCATCGACCGTGGAGTAAATATCATCTCCAATCCCACTTAAAACCATATAGATGGCTTCCTTCTCCGCATCATGCCAAGCACAATTTTCAGGTGTGAGATCAGCTCTTGTCTCATCACGTTCACTTGCAGGTATTGGATCAGTAGTATCTGTGGCTGCTCTTGGAGGAACTGAGATCTTCTTAAATATATATGGTCCATGAGTAATACATTTCCTCAAGGCATCACCATTAGGTCTTGTATCAAGATATCGTATGAAACGTGATTGCCATTGAGCATACCGACCAGATACAAGCATTGGTGGTCTCTCTTTGTTACCTGCCACCATTATGTTGTTGTTCGTCACACGATATTCGGCAGTAGAATCCATCTCAATATTCTCTGAAATGATGAAGTGAATATGGATCTTAAGTAGATTTGTTGTGATTGTTGTTGTGGTTTAAATTCCGAAAATTGCAATTTTTCTCCAGGCCGACAATAAATTCTCCAGTCCGACTAAAACGGTAGTCCAAAAATTTTGTAATCGCCAAAATTTGAAATCGAGCTAGAAATGTCCTAAAACTAGTATGGAAAAAATTTGATTTTACTTGACCTAAATTTTTTAACTCTTTTTTTTTTTTTTTTTTTTTTTTTTTTTTAATCTTCGTGTAAACTACGTTCCGAAACTAGTCTAGATGGTGGCTAAGTCTAAAAAATACTCAAACAAAAATTTGGCTAAACATGTCATCGGAATGTCCATCGGAATGTGCCATCGGAATGCCCATCGGAATGTCCTTTAGATCGCAATGCACTGTCGAAATGTTCAGATCGGAATGTCCTTTAGATCGCAATGAATGTGTACCTATCGAAATCCCAGATCGCAATGCCAGATCGCAATGCCAGATCGGAATCCCAGATCGGAATGTGGCTGTCGCAATGTGGGCAGAGTAACGTTTCAAGATTGCCTTAAATCCGTCGCAATCCAGATCGCAATAACGATCGGAATGTTCAGATCGGAATAAGGGGCTATCGCAATACTGATCGCAAAGTAAAACCCTAGGGTTATTGCGATCGAAACCGTACTTACCTTTCCGAAATTCAAGCTGTCGCAATAATGGTGCTTTTTCTTCCAACTTTTTAGGCAACGGTTTTTGGCAACTTTTGGCAACTTTTAGGCAACAAATTCGCAACTTTTAGGCAACAAATTCGTGATTTTTACCAAACCAAAACAACCAAATCTCTACAACAAGTATATAGATGATTTGTAGCAAGATAAAGAACACGAAAACCACAAAAAAATTTGAATTCGAGTTGATTTATGGAAGAAATCACACGAATCAAATATAAGAAGAACAACCAATAACAAATCTACCCCGTGGCGATTGATACCAAATTGTTGTCCCTAATATATGATGATTATATAATACGAATTAAGGTAGAAAGAAAGGAAGAAATGAGATGAATTGTAGAGAGAGAAACTAGAGAGAGAAAAGAGAGAGAAGTGTGTGAACTTGGTGAGATTAGATTAAGAAAAGAAGTTACAAATGACCATTCACCCTCCTAACATGCTAGGAGGGTAGTATATATAGTCCACCCACATGCGGGCTTTAATGGACTATATATTGGGCCGGGCTTGTATTTTGGACTTTAATTAGTTTAAATCCAAGCCCGTGAACCACGACTAAATAACTACTTATTACACCATTCTAATAAATATTACAATAGAAACCTATGACCGAGCATTCTTGTTTGACTCAATATTTTGAGGCTAACACCATCTACACCGACCAAAACAGAACAAAAGGGAACTTAACTGGACAAAGCCGATGAAAGTCTGATCAACCTAGCCATGCCAAATCCGTGGAAATACAATTTCCACTTGGGTTTGATTGTTTTGATCATGTTTTGGACGTCTTATGGATACTGGTTATTGGGTTCACCATGATCGTGTATTTTGTTACCTGGGTTGTGTATATATTTTCATCATCACATACTAACTGAATAACTTTCAAACATGGTCATACATATCCAAATACGGCAGATGCACGCTAAATCATTCGAAACCATCCAAAACTGACCAAAGGGAACTTAAACTAGAAAAACTGGAGAAAGTCTAAATAACCGGGGAAAACCATCCCAAATCCAGGGTAAATGGATTTCCACTATTGTTTTATTGTTTTGATCATGTTTTTGGGGGCCTTTAACATGTTTTGATCGGGTTTGGCTATGTTTTGACTATGCTTGGAGGTTTCAAATTAGTTGGTGAAGTAATTGTGGTTTCACTAGACAAGGAAATCATTATGACACACCATGAATTAGTATTAAAGATATGAGTGAACTCCAACAACATTTAACATTGTTTGATCAACAGAAAAACGACATTGATTTTCCTTGGAAAACCTACAAAGGTGGATAATATACCAAACGAATGAACAAAACAACTCATGTAACCAGCTCTTGCTTAACGATCTCGGGACTTAGAATGGTCATTTAAATTTTTTTTCTATGATTGCCATATTAATTTATAATCTATTACATAGTAACCTAAAATTACACGTGACATCGAAATAAACCTTAGAATGCAATTGGGTCGGGCCTGAGCCCAAAAACAAAGTCCAAAAAATGTGAAAAAATTATAAAAATGAGAATATCTCAACAAATATAGTGTTTCGGGCCTCGAAAGTTCTGTAACCCAACAAAGTTAGGTTACAGCTACGTTCCCCTCGTTTCGGCCTTCGATTTGCCTCGTCACGGGCCTGAAACGGACTTTTGTAGACCAAGTTATGCCATGTTCAAGAAAGCCTTTTTCTTCACGCGATCTGGGGCTTCCGAATACATTTGGGCTCTATCTTTAACACTTGAACATCTATCAAACCTTCTACACCGACCAATACAGAACGAAAGGGAACTTAACTAGGCAAAGCCGATGAATGTCTGATCAATCTAGCCATGCCAAATCCGTGGAAATACAATTTCCACTTGGGTTTGATTGTTTTGATCATGTTTTGGACGTCTTATGGATACTGGTTATTGGGTTCACCATGATCGTGTATTTTGTTACCTGGGTTGTGTATATATTTTCATCATCACATACTAACTGAATAACTTTCAGACATGGTCATACATATCCAAATACGGCAGATGCACGCTAAATCATTCGAAACCAGCCAAAACTGACCAAAAGGGAACTTAAACTAGAAAAACTGGAGAAAGTCTAAATAACCGGGGAAAACCATCCCAAATCCAGGGTAAATGGATTTCCACTATTGTTTTATTGTTTTGATCATGTTTTTGGGGGCCTTTAACATGTTTTGATCGGGTTTGGCTATGTTTTGACTATGCTTGGAGGTTTCAAATTAGTTAGTGAAGTAATTGTGGTTTCACTAGACAAGGAAATCATTATGACACACCATGAATTAGTATTAAAGATATGAGTGAACTCCAACAACATTTAACATTGTTTGATCAACACAAAAACGACATTGATTTTCCTTGGAAAACCTACAAAGGTGGATAATATACCAAACGAATGAACAAAACAACTCATGTAACCAGCTCTTGCTTAACGATCTCGGGACTTAGAATGGTCATTTAAATTTTTTTTCTATGATTGCCATATTAATTTATAATCTATTACATAGTAACCTAAAATTACACGTGACATTGAAATAAACCTTAGAATGCAATTGGGTCGGGCCTGAGCTCAAAAACAAAGTCCAAAAAATGTGAAAAAATTATAAAAATGAGAATATCTCAACAAATATAGGGTTTCGGGCCTCGAAAGTTCTGTAACCCAACAAAGTTAGGTTACATCTACGTTCCCCTCGTTTCGGCCTTCGATTTGCCTCGTCACGGGCCTGAAACGGACTCTTGTAGACCAAGTTATGCCATGTTCAAGAAAGCCCTTTTCTTCACGCGATCTGGGGCTTCCGAATACATTTGGGCTCTATCTTTAACACTTGAACATCTATCAAACCTTCTACACCGACCAAAACAGAACAAAAGGGAACTTAACTAGGCAAAGCCGATGAAAGTCTGATCAACCTAGCCATGCCAAATCCGTGGAAATACAATTTCCACTTGGGTTTGATTGTTTTGATCATGTTTTGGACGTCTTATGGATACTGGTTATTGGGTTCACCATGATCATGTATTTTGCTACTTGGGTTGTGTATATATTTTCATCATCACATACTAACTGAATAACTTTCAAACATGGTCATACACATCTAAATACGGCAGATGCACGCTAAACCATTCGAAACCAGCCAAAACTGACCAAAAGGGAACTTAAACTAGAAAAACCGGAGAAAGTCTAAATAACCGGGGAAAACCATCCCAAATCCGAGGTAAATGGATTTCCACTATTGTTTTATTGTTTTGATCATGTTTTTGGGGGCCTTTAACATGTTTTGATCGGGTTTGGCTATGTTTTGACTATGCTTGGAGGTTTCAAATTAGTTGGTGAAGTAATTGTTGTTTGACTAGACAAGGAAATCATTATGACACACCATGAATTAGTATTAAAGATATGAGTGAACTCCAACAATATTTAACATTGTTTGATCAACACGAAAACGACATTGATTTTCCTTGGAAAACCTACAAAGATGGATAATATACCAAACGAATAAACAAAACAACTCATGTAACCAGCTCTTGCTTAACGATCTTGGGACTTAGAATGGTCATTTAAATTTTTTTTTCTATGATTGCCATATTAATTTATAATCTATTACATAGTATCCTAAAATTACACGTGACATCTAAATAAAACTTAGAATGTAATTGGGTCGGGCCTGAGCCCAAAAACAAAGTCCAAAAAATGTGAAAAAATTATAAAAATGAGAATATCTCAACAAATATAGGGTTTCGGGGCTCGAAAGTTCTGTAACCCAACAAAGTTAGGTTGCAGCTACGTTCCTCTCGTTTCAGCCTTCGATTCGCCTCGTCACGGGCCTGAAACGGACTCTTGTAGACCAAGTTATGCCATGTTCAAGAAAGCCCTTTTCTTCACGCGATCTGGGGCTTCCGAATACATTTGGGCTCTATCTTTAACACTTGAACATCCATAAAACCTTCTACACCGACCAAAACAGAACGAAAGGGAACTTAACTAGGCAAAGCCGATGAAAGTCTGATCAACCTAGCCATGCCAAATCCGTGGAAATACAATTTCCACTTGGGTTTGATTGTTTTGATCATGTTTTGGACGTCTTATGGATACTGGTTATTGGGTTCACCATGATCATGTATTTTGCTACTTGGGTTGTGTATATATTTTCATCATCACATACTAACTGAATAACTTTCAAACATGGTCATACACATCCAAATACGGCAGATGCACGCTAAACCATTCGAAACCAGCCAAAACTGACCAAAAGGGAACTTAAACTAGAAAAACCGGAGAAAGTCTAAATAACCGGGGAAAACCATCCCAAATCCGAGGTAAATGGATTTCCACTATTGTTTTATTGTTTTGATCATGTTTTTGGGGGCCTTTAACATGTTTTGATCGGGTTTGGCTATGTTTTGACTATGCTTGGAGGTTTCAAATTAGTTGGTGAAGTAATTATGGTTTCACTAGACAAGGAAATCATTATGACACACCATGAATTAGTATTTAAGATATGAGTGAACTCCAACAACATTTAACATTGTTTGATCAACACGAAAACGACATTGATTTTCCTTGGAAAACCTACAAAGATGGATAATATACCAAACGAATGAACAAAACAACTCATGTAACCAGCTCTTGCTTAACGATCTTGGGACTTAGAATGGTCATTTAAATTTTTTTTGTATGATTGCCATATTAATTTATAATCTATTACATAGTAACCTAAAATTACACGTGACATCTAAATAAAACATAGAATGTAATTGGGTCGGGCCTGAGCCCAAAAACAAAGTCCAAAAAATGTGAAAAAATTATAAAAATGAGAATATCTCAACAAATATAGGGTTTCGGGGCTCGAAAGTTCTGTAACCCAACAAAGTTAGGTTACAGCTACGTTCCCCTCGTTTCAGCCTTCGATTCGCCTCGTCACGGGCCTGAAACGGACTCTTGTAGACCAAGTTATGCCATGTTCAAGAAAGCTCTTTTCTTCACGCGATCTGGGGCTTCCAAATACATTTGGGCTCTATCTTCAACACTTGAACATCCATCAAACCATCTACACCGACCAAAACAGACCGAAAGGGAACTTAACTGGGCAAAGCCGATGAAAGTTTGATCAACCTAGCCATGCCAAATCCGTGGAAATACAATTTCCACTTGGGTTTGATTGCTTTGATCATGTTTTGGACGTCTTATGGATACTGGTTATTCGGTTCACCATGATCGTGTATTTTGTTACCTGGGTTGTGTATATATTTTCATCATCACATACTAACTGAATAACTTTCAAACATGGTCATACATATCCAAATACGGCAGATGCACGCTAAATCATTCGAAACCAGCCAAAACTGACCAAAAGGGAACTTAAACTAGAAAAACTGGAGAAAGTCTAAATAACCGGGGAAAATCATCCCAAATCCGGGGTAAATGGATTTCCACTATTGTTTTATTGTTTTGATCATGTTTTTGGGGGCCTTTAACATGTTTTGATCGGGTTTGGCTATGTTTTGACTATGCTTGGAGGTTTCAAATTAGTTGGTGAAGTAATTGTTGTTTGACTAGACAAGGAAATCATTATGACACACCATGAATTAGTATTAAAGATATGAGTGAACTCCAACAACATTTAACATTGTTTGATCAACACGAAAACGACATTGATTTTCCTTGGAAAACCTACAAAGATGGATAATATACCAAACGAATGAACAAAACAACTCATGTAACCAGCTCTTGCTTAACGATCTTGGGACTTAGAATGGTCATTTAAATTTTTTTTCTATGATTGCCATATTAATTTATAATCTATTACATAGTAACCTAAAATTACACGTGACATCTAAATAAAACTTAGAATGTAACTGGGTCGGGCCTGAGCCCAAAAACAAAGTCCAAAAAATGTGAAAAAATTATAAAAATGAGAATATCTCAACAAATATAGGGTTTCGGGGCTCGAAAGTTCTGTAACCCAACAAAGTTAGGTTGCAGCTACGTTCCCCTCGTTTCAGCCTTCGATTCGCCTCGTCACGGGCCTGAAACGGACTCTTGTAGACCAAGTTATGCCATGTTCAAGAAAGCCCTTTTCTTCACGCGATCTGGGGCTTCCGAATACATTTGGGCTCTATCTTTAACACTTGAACATCCATAAAACCTTCTACACCGACCAAAAAAGAACGAAAGGGGACTTAACTAGGCAAAGCCGATGAAAGTCTGATCAACCTAGCCATGCCAAATCCGTGGAAATACAATTTCCACTTGGGTTTGATTGTTTTGATCATGTTTTGGACGTCTTATGGATACTGGTTATTGGGTTCACCATGATCATGTATTTTGCTACTTGGGTTGTGTATATATTTTCATCATCACATACTAACTGAATAACTTTCAAACATGGTCATACACATCCAAATACGGCAGATGCACGCTAAACCATTCGAAACCAGCCAAAACTGACCAAAAGGGAACTTAAACTAGAAAAACCGGAGAAAGTCTAAATAACCGGGGAAAACCATCCCAAATTCGAGGTAAATGGATTTCAACTATTGTTTTATTGTTTTGATCATGTTTTTGGGGGTCTTTAACATGTTTTGATCGGGTTTGGCTATGTTTTGACTATGCTTGGAGGTTTCAAATTAGTTGGTGAAGTAATTGTGGTTTCACTAGACAAGGAAATCATTATGACACACCATGAATTAGTATTAAAGATATGAGTGAACTCCAACAACATTTAACATTGTTTGATCAACACGAAAACGACATTGATTTTCCTTGGAAAACCTACAAAGATGGATAATATACCAAACGAATGAACAAAACAACTCATGTAACCAGCTCTTGCTTAACGATCTTGGGACTTAGAATGGTCATTTAAATTTTTTTTCTATGATTGCCATATTAATTTATAATCTATTACATAGTAACCTAAAATTACACGTGACATCTAAATAAAACTTAGAATGTAATTGGGTCGGGCCTGAGCCCAAAAACAAAGTCCAAAAAATGTGAAAAAATTATAAAAATGAGAATATCTCAACAAATATAGGGTTTCGGGGCTCGAAAGTTCTGTAACCCAACAAAGTTAGGTTGCAGCTACGTTCCCCTCGTTTCAGCCTTCGATTCGCCTCGTCACGGGCCTGAAACGGACTCTTGTAGACCAAGTTATGCCATGTTCAAGAAAGCCCTTTTCTTCACGCGATCTGGGGCTTCCGAATACATTTGGGCTCTATCTTTAACACTTGAACATCCATAAAACCTTCTACACCGACCAAAAAAGAACGAAAGGGGACTTAACTAGGCAAAGCCGATGAAAGTCTGATCAACCTAGCCATGCCAAATCCGTGGAAATACAATTTCCACTTGGGTTTGATTGTTTTGATCATGTTTTGGACGTCTTATGGATACTGGTTATTGGGTTCACCATGATCATGTATTTTGCTACTTGGGTTGTGTATATATTTTCATCATCACATACTAACTGAATAACTTTCAAACATGGTCATACACATCCAAATACGGCAGATGCACGCTAAACCATTCGAAACCAGCC
The DNA here is from genome assembly GCA_025667525.1 of Glebionis coronaria. Taxonomy (NCBI): domain Eukaryota; kingdom Viridiplantae; phylum Streptophyta; class Magnoliopsida; order Asterales; family Asteraceae; genus Glebionis; species Glebionis coronaria. The sequence continues at coordinate 192,312 of JANFOE010000063.1, forward strand.
AAAACTGACCAAAAGGGAACTTAAACTAGAAAAACCGGAGAAAGTCTAAATAACCGGGGAAAACCATCCCAAATTCGAGGTAAATGGATTTCAACTATTGTTTTATTGTTTTGATCATGTTTTTGGGGGTCTTTAACATGTTTTGATCGGGTTTGGCTATGTTTTGACTATGCTTGGAGGTTTCAAATTAGTTGGTGAAGTAATTGTGGTTTCACTAGACAAGGAAATCATTATGACACACCATGAATTAGTATTAAAGATATGAGTGAACTCCAACAACATTTAACATTGTTTGATCAACACGAAAACGACATTGATTTTCCTTGGAAAACCTACAAAGATGGATAATATACCAAACGAATGAACAAAACAACTCATGTAACCAGCTCTTGCTTAACGATCTTGGGACTTAGAATGGTCATTTAAATTTTTTTTCTATGATTGCCATATTAATTTATAATCTATTACATAGTAACCTAAAATTACACGTGACATCTAAATAAAACTTAGAATGTAATTGGGTCGGGCCTGAGCCCAAAAACAAAGTCCAAAAAATGTGAAAAAATTATAAAAATGAGAATATCTCAACAAATATAGGGTTTCGGGGCTCGAAAGTTCTGTAACCCAACAAAGTTAGGTTACAGCTACGTTCCCCTCGTTTCAGCCTTCGATTCGCCTCGTCACGGGCCTGAAACGGACTCTTGTAGACCAAGTTATGCCATGTTCAAGAAAGCTCTTTTCTTCACGCGATCTGGGGCTTCCAAATACATTTGGGCTCTATCTTCAACACTTGAACATCCATCAAACCATCTACACCGACCAAAACAGACCGAAAGGGAACTTAACTGGGCAAAGCCGATGAAAGTCTGATCAACCTAGCCATGCCAAATCCGTGGAAATACAATTTCCACTTGGGTTTGATTGTTTTGATCATGTTTTGGACGTCTTATGGATACTGGTTATTCGGTTCACCATGATCGTGTATTTTGTTACCTGGGTTGTGTATATATTTTCATCATCACATACTAACTAAATAACTTTCAAACATGGTCATACATATCCAAATACGGCAGATGCACGCTAAATCATTCGAAACCAGCCAAAACTGACCAAAAGGGAACTTAAACTAGAAAAACTGGAGAAAGTCTAAATAACCGGGGAAAATCATCCCAAATCCGGGGTAAATGGATTTCCACTGTTGTTTTATTGTTTTGATCATGTTTTGGGGGGCCTTTAACATGTTTTGATCGGGTTTGGCTATGTTTTGACTATGCTTGGAGGTTTCAAATTAGTTGGTGAAGTAATTGTGGTTTCACTAGACAAGGAAATCATTATGACACACCATGAATTAGTATTAAAGATATGAGTGAACTCCAACAACATTTAACATTGTTTGATCAACACAAAAACGACATTGATTTTCCTCGGAAAACCTACAAAGGTGGATAATATACCAAACGAATGAACAAAACAACTCATGTAACCAGCTCTTGCTTAACGATCTCGGGACTTAGAATGGTCATTTAAATTTTTTTTCTATGATTGCCATATTAATTTATAATCTATTACATAGTAACCTAAAATTACACGTGACATCAAAATAAACCTTAGAATGCAATTGGGTCGGGCCTGAGCCCAAAAACAAAGTCCAAAAAATGTGAAAAAATTATAAAAATGAGAATATCTCAACAAATATAGGGTTTCGGGCCTCGAAAGTTCTGTAACTCAACAAAGTTAGGTTACAGCTACGTTCCCCTCGTTTCAGCCTTCAATTTGCCTCGTCACGGGCCTGAAACGGACTCTTGTAGACCAAGTTATGCCATGTTCAAGAAAGCCCTTTTCTTCACGCGATCTGGGGCTTCCGAATACATTTGGGCTCTATCTTCAACACTTGAACATCCATCAAACCTTCTACACCGACCAAAACAGAACGAAAGGGAACTTAACTAGGCAAAGCCGATGAAAGTCTGATCAACCTAGCCATGCCAAATCCGTGGAAATACAATTTCCACTTGGGTTTGATTGTTTTGATCATGTTTTGGACGTCTTATGGATACTGGTTATTGGGTTCACCATGATCATGTATTTTGTTACTTGGGTTGTGTATATATTTTGATCATCACATACTAACTGAATAACTTTCAAACATGGTCATACACATCCAAATACGGCAGATGCACGCTAAACCATTCGAAACCAGCCAAAACTGACCAAAAGGGAACTTAAACTAGAAAAACCGGAGAAAGTCTAAATAACCGGGGAAAACCATCCCAAATCCGAGGTAAATGGATTTCGACTATTGTTTTATTGTTTTGATCATGTTTTTGGGGGCCTTTAACATGTTTTGATCGGGTTTGGCTATGTTTTGACTATGCTTGGAGGTTTCAAATTAGTTGGTGAAGTAATTGTGGTTTCACTAGACAAGGAAATCATTATGACACACCTTGAATTAGTATTAAAGATATGAGTGAACTCCAACAACATTTAACATTGTTTGATCAACACGAAAACGACATTGATTTTCCTTGGAAAACCTACAAAGATGGATAACATACCAAACGAATGAACAAAACAACTCATGTAACCAGCTCTTGCTTAACGATCTTGGGACTTAGAATGGTCATTTAAATTTTTTTTCTATGATTGCCATATTAATTTATAATCTATTACATAGTAACCTAAAATTACACGTGACATCTAAATAAAACTTAGAATGTAATTGGGTCGGGCCTGAGCCCAAAAACAAAGTCCAAAAAATGTGAAAAAATTATAAAAATGAGAATATCTCAACAAATATAGGGTTTCGGGGCTCGAAAGTTCTGTAACCCAACAAAGTTAGGTTACAGCTACGTTCCCCTCGTTTCAGCCTTCGATTCGCCTCGTCACGGGCCTGAAACGGACTCTTGTAGACCAAGTTATGCCATGTTCAAGAAAGCTCTTTTCTTCACGCGATCTGGGGCTTCCAAATACATTTGGGCTCTATCTTCAACACTTGAACATCCATCAAACCATCTACACCGACCAAAACAGACCGAAAGGGAACTTAACTGGGCAAAGCCGATGAAAGTCTGATCAACCTAGCCATGCCAAATCCGTGGAAATACAATTTCCACTTGGGTTTGATTGTTTTGATCATGTTTTGGACGTCTTATGGATACTGGTTATTCGGTTCACCATGATCGTGTATTTTGTTACCTGGGTTGTGTATATATTTTCATCATCACATACTAACTGAATAACTTTCAAACATGGTCATACATATCCAAATACGGCAGATGCACGCTAAATCATTCGAAACCAGCCAAAACTGACCAAAAGGGAACTTAAACTAGAAAAACTGGAGAAAGTCTAAATAACCGGGGAAAATCATCCCAAATCCGGGGTAAATGGATTTCCACTATTGTTTTATTGTTTTGATCATGTTTTGGGGGGCCTTTAACATGTTTTGATCGGGTTTGGCTATGTTTTGACTATGCTTGGAGGTTTCAAATTAGTTGGTGAAGTAATTGTGGTTTCACTAGACAAGGAAATCATTATGACACACCATGAATTAGTATTAAAGATATGAGTGAACTCCAACAACATTTAACATTGTTTGATCAACACAAAAACGACATTGATTTTCCTCGGAAAACCTACAAAGGTGGATAATATACCAAACGAATGAACAAAACAACTCATGTAACCAGCTCTTGCTTAACGATCTCGGGACTTAGAATGGTCATTTAAATTTTTTTTCTATGATTGCCATATTAATTTATAATCTATTACATAGTAACCTAAAATTACACGTGACATCAAAATAAACCTTAGAATGCAATTGGGTCGGGCCTGAGCCCAAAAACAAAGTCCAAAAAATGTGAAAAAATTATAAAAATGAGAATATCTCAACAAATATAGGGTTTCGGGCCTCGAAAGTTCTGTAACTCAACAAAGTTAGGTTACAGCTACGTTCCCCTCGTTTCAGCCTTCAATTTGCCTCGTCACGGGCCTGAAACGGACTCTTGTAGACCAAGTTATGCCATGTTCAAGAAAGCCCTTTTCTTCACGCGATCTGGGGCTTCCGAATACATTTGGGCTCTATCTTCAACACTTGAACATCCATCAAACCTTCTACACCGACCAAAACAGAACGAAAGGGAACTTAACTAGGCAAAGCCGATGAAAGTCTGATCAACCTAGCCATGCCAAATCCGTGGAAATACAATTTCCACTTGGGTTTGATTGTTTTGATCATGTTTTGGACGTCTTATGGATACTGGTTATTGGGTTCACCATGATCATGTATTTTGTTACTTGGGTTGTGTATATATTTTGATCATCACATACTAACTGAATAACTTTCAAACATGGTCATACACATCCAAATACGGCAGATGCACGCTAAACCATTCGAAACCAGCCAAAACTGACCAAAAGGGAACTTAAACTAGAAAAACCGGAGAAAGTCTAAATAACCGGGGAAAACCATCCCAAATCCGAGGTAAATGGATTTCGACTATTGTTTTATTGTTTTGATCATGTTTTTGGGGGCCTTTAACATGTTTTGATCGGGTTTGGCTATGTTTTGACTATGCTTGGAGGTTTCAAATTAGTTGGTGAAGTAATTGTGGTTTCACTAGACAAGGAAATCATTATGACACACCTTGAATTAGTATTAAAGATATGAGTGAACTCCAACAACATTTAACATTGTTTGATCAACACGAAAACGACATTGATTTTCCTTGGAAAACCTACAAAGATGGATAATATACCAAACGAATGAACAAAACAACTCATGTAACCAGCTCTTGCTTAACGATCTTGGGACTTAGAATGGTCATTTAAATTTTTTTTCTATGATTGCCATATTAATTTATAATCTATTACATAGTAACCTAAAATTACACGTGACATCTAAATAAAACTTAGAATGTAATTGGGTCGGGCCTGAGCCCAAAAACAAAGTCCAAAAAATGTGAAAAAATTATAAAAATGAGAATATCTCAACAAATATAGGGTTTCGGGGCTCGAAAGTTCTGTAACCCAACAAAGTTAGGTTACAGCTACGTTCCCCTCGTTTCAGCCTTCGATTCGCCTCGTCACGGGCCTGAAACGGACTCTTGTAGACCAAGTTATGCCATGTTCAAGAAAGCTCTTTTCTTCACGCGATCTGGGGCTTCCAAATACATTTGGGCTCTATCTTCAACACTTGAACATCCATCAAACCATCTACACCGACCAAAACAGACCGAAAGGGAACTTAACTGGGCAAAGCCGATGAAAGTCTGATCAACCTAGCCATGCCAAATCCGTGGAAATACAATTTCCACTTGGGTTTGATTGTTTTGATCATGTTTTGGACGTCTTATGGATACTGGTTATTCGGTTCACCATGATCGTGTATTTTGTTACCTGGGTTGTGTATATATTTTCATCATCACATACTAACTGAATAACTTTCAAACATGGTCATACATATCCAAATACGGCAGATGCACGCTAAATCATTCGAAACCAGCCAAAACTGACCAAAAGGGAACTTAAACTAGAAAAACTGGAGAAAGTCTAAATAACCGGGGAAAATCATCCCAAATCCGGGGTAAATGGATTTCCACTATTGTTTTATTGTTTTGATCATGTTTTGGGGGGCCTTTAACATGTTTTGATCGGGTTTGGCTATGTTTTGACTATGCTTGGAGGTTTCAAATTAGTTGGTGAAGTAATTGTGGTTTCACTAGACAAGGAAATCATTATGACACACCATGAATTAGTATTAAAGATATGAGTGAACTCCAACAACATTTAACATTGTTTGATCAACACAAAAACGACATTGATTTTCCTCGGAAAACCTACAAAGGTGGATAATATACCAAACGAATGAACAAAACAACTCATGTAACCAGCTCTTGCTTAACGATCTCGGGACTTAGAATGGTCATTTAAATTTTTTTTCTATGATTGCCATATTAATTTATAATCTATTACATAGTAACCTAAAATTACACGTGACATCAAAATAAACCTTAGAATGCAATTGGGTCGGGCCTGAGCCCAAAAACAAAGTCCAAAAAATGTGAAAAAATTATAAAAATGAGAATATCTCAACAAATATAGGGTTTCGGGCCTCGAAAGTTCTGTAACTCAACAAAGTTAGGTTACAGCTACGTTCCCCTCGTTTCAGCCTTCAATTTGCCTCGTCACGGGCCTGAAACGGACTCTTGTAGACCAAGTTATGCCATGTTCAAGAAAGCCCTTTTCTTCACGCGATCTGGGGCTTCCGAATACATTTGGGCTCTATCTTCAACACTTGAACATCCATCAAACCTTCTACACCGACCAAAACAGAACGAAAGGGAACTTAACTAGGCAAAGCCGATGAAAGTCTGATCAACCTAGCCATGCCAAATCCGTGGAAATACAATTTCCACTTGGGTTTGATTGTTTTGATCATGTTTTGGACGTCTTATGGATACTGGTTATTGGGTTCACCATGATCATGTATTTTGTTACTTGGGTTGTGTATATATTTTGATCATCACATACTAACTGAATAACTTTCAAACATGGTCATACACATCCAAATACGGCAGATGCACGCTAAACCATTCGAAACCAGCCAAAACTGACCAAAAGGGAACTTAAACTAGAAAAACCGGAGAAAGTCTAAATAACCGGGGAAAACCATCCCAAATCCGAGGTAAATGGATTTCGACTATTGTTTTATTGTTTTGATCATGTTTTTGGGGGCCTTTAACATGTTTTGATCGGGTTTGGCTATGTTTTGACTATGCTTGGAGGTTTCAAATTAGTTGGTGAAGTAATTGTGGTTTCACTAGACAAGGAAATCATTATGACACACCTTGAATTAGTATTAAAGATATGAGTGAACTCCAACAACATTTAACATTGTTTGATCAACACGAAAACGACATTGATTTTCCTTGGAAAACCTACAAAGATGGATAATATACCAAACGAATGAACAAAACAACTCATGTAACCAGCTCTTGCTTAACGATCTTGGGACTTAGAATGGTCATTTAAATTTTTTTTCTATGATTGCCATATTAATTTATAATCTATTACATAGTAACCTAAAATTACACGTGACATCTAAATAAAACTTAGAATGTAATTGGGTCGGGCCTGAGCCCAAAAACAAAGTCCAAAAAATGTGAAAAAATTATAAAAATGAGAATATCTCAACAAATATAGGGTTTCGGGGCTCGAAAGTTCTGTAACCCAACAAAGTTAGGTTACAGCTACGTTCCCCTCGTTTCAGCCTTCGATTCGCCTCGTCACGGGCCTGAAACGGACTCTTGTAGACCAAGTTATGCCATGTTCAAGAAAGCTCTTTTCTTCACGCGATCTGGGGCTTCCAAATACATTTGGGCTCTATCTTCAACACTTGAACATCCATCAAACCATCTACACCGACCAAAACAGACCGAAAGGGAACTTAACTGGGCAAAGCCGATGAAAGTCTGATCAACCTAGCCATGCCAAATCCGTGGAAATACAATTTCCACTTGGGTTTGATTGTTTTGATCATGTTTTGGACGTCTTATGGATACTGGTTATTCGGTTCACCATGATCGTGTATTTTGTTACCTGGGTTGTGTATATATTTTCATCATCACATACTAACTGAATAACTTTCAAACATGGTCATACATATCCAAATACGGCAGATGCACGCTAAATCATTCGAAACCAGCCAAAACTGACCAAAAGGGAACTTAAACTAGAAAAACTGGAGAAAGTCTAAATAACCGGGGAAAATCATCCCAAATCCGGGGTAAATGGATTTCCACTATTGTTTTATTGTTTTGATCATGTTTTGGGGGGCCTTTAACATGTTTTGATCGGGTTTGGCTATGTTTTGACTATGCTTGGAGGTTTCAAATTAGTTGGTGAAGTAATTGTGGTTTCACTAGACAAGGAAATCATTATGACACACCATGAATTAGTATTAAAGATATGAGTGAACTCCAACAACATTTAACATTGTTTGATCAACACAAAAACGACATTGATTTTCCTCGGAAAACCTACAAAGGTGGATAATATACCAAACGAATGAACAAAACAACTCATGTAACCAGCTCTTGCTTAACGATCTCGGGACTTAGAATGGTCATTTAAATTTTTTTTCTATGATTGCCATATTAATTTATAATCTATTACATAGTAACCTAAAATTACACGTGACATCAAAATAAACCTTAGAATGCAATTGGGTCGGGCCTGAGCCCAAAAACAAAGTCCAAAAAATGTGACAAAATTATAAAAATGAGAATATCTCAACAAATATAGGGTTTCGGGCCTCGAAAGTTTTGTAACTCAACAAAGTTAGGTTACAGCTACGTTCCCCTCGTTTCAGCCTTCAATTTGCCTCGTCACGGGCCTGAAACGGACTCTTGTAGACCAAGTTATGCCATGTTCAAGAAAGCCCTTTTCTTCACGCGATCTGGGGCTTCCGAATACATTTGGGCTCTATCTTCAACACTTGAACATCCATCAAACCTTCTACACCGACCAAAACAGAACGAAAGGGAACTTAACTAGGCAAAGCCGATGAAAGTCTGATCAACCTAGCCATGCCAAATCCGTGGAAATACAATTTCCACTTGGGTTTGATTGTTTTGATCATGTTTTGGACGTCTTATGGATACTGGTTATTGGGTTCACCATGATCATGTATTTTGTTACTTGGGTTGTGTATATATTTTGATCATCACATACTAACTGAATAACTTTCAAACATGGTCATACACATCCAAATACGGCAGATGCACGCTAAACCATTCGAAACCAGCCAAAACTGACCAAAAGGGAACTTAAACTAGAAAAACCGGAGAAAGTCTAAATAACCGGGGAAAACCATCCCAAATCCGAGGTAAATGGATTTCGACTATTGTTTTATTGTTTTGATCATGTTTTTGGGGGCCTTTAACATGTTTTGATCGGGTTTGGCTATGTTTTGACTATGCTTGGAGGTTTCAAATTAGTTGGTGAAGTAATTGTGGTTTCACTAGACAAGGAAATCATTATGACACACCTTGAATTAGTATTAAAGATATGAGTGAACTCCAACAACATTTAACATTGTTTGATCAACACGAAAACGACATTGATTTTCCTTGGAAAACCTACAAAGATGGATAATATACCAAACGAATGAACAAAACAACTCATGTAACCAGCTCTTGCTTAACGATCTTGGGACTTAGAATGGTCATTTAAATTTTTTTTCTATGATTGCCATATTAATTTATAATCTATTACATAGTAACCTAAAATTACACGTGACATCTAAATAAAACTTAGAATGTAATTGGGTCGGGCCTGAGCCCAAAAACAAAGTCCAAAAAATGTGAAAAAATTATAAAAATGAGAATATCTCAACAAATATAGGGTTTCGGGGCTCGAAAGTTCTGTAACCCAACAAAGTTAGGTTACAGCTACGTTCCCCTCGTTTCAGCCTTCGATTCGCCTCGTCACGGGCCTGAAACGGACTCTTGTAGACCAAGTTATGCCATGTTCAAGAAAGCTCTTTTCTTCACGCGATCTGGGGCTTCCAAATACATTTGGGCTCTATCTTCAACACTTGAACATCCATCAAACCATCTACACCGACCAAAACAGACCGAAAGGGAACTTAACTGGGCAAAGCCGATGAAAGTCTGATCAACCTAGCCATGCCAAATCCGTGGAAATACAATTTCCACTTGGGTTTGATTGTTTTGATCATGTTTTGGACGTCTTATGGATACTGGTTATTCGGTTCACCATGATCGTGTATTTTGTTACCTGGGTTGTGTATATATTTTCATCATCACATACTAACTGAATAACTTTCAAACATGGTCATACATATCCAAATACGGCAGATGCACGCTAAATCATTCGAAACCAGCCAAAACTGACCAAAAGGGAACTTAAACTAGAAAAACTGGAGAAAGTCTAAATAACCGGGGAAAATCATCCCAAATCCGGGGTAAATGGATTTCCACTATTGTTTTATTGTTTTGATCATGTTTTGGGGGGCCTTTAACATGTTTTGATCGGGTTTGGCTATGTTTTGACTATGCTTGGAGGTTTCAAATTAGTTGGTGAAGTAATTGTGGTTTCACTAGACAAGGAAATCATTATGACACACCATGAATTAGTATTAAAGATATGAGTGAACTCCAACAACATTTAACATTGTTTGATCAACACAAAAACGACATTGATTTTCCTCGGAAAACCTACAAAGGTGGATAATATACCAAACGAATGAACAAAACAACTCATGTAACCAGCTCTTGCTTAACGATCTCGGGACTTAGAATGGTCATTTAAATTTTTTTTCTATGATTGCCATATTAATTTATAATCTATTACATAGTAACCTAAAATTACACGTGACATCAAAATAAACCTTAGAATGCAATTGGGTCGGGCCTGAGCCCAAAAACAAAGTCCAAAAAATGTGAAAAAATTATAAAAATGAGAATATCTCAACAAATATAGGGTTTCGGGCCTCGAAAGTTTTGTAACTCAACAAAGTTAGGTTACAGCTACGTTCCCCTCGTTTCAGCCTTCAATTTGCCTCGTCACGGGCCTGAAACGGACTCTTGTAGACCAAGTTATGCCATGTTCAAGAAAGCCCTTTTCTTCACGCGATCTGGGGCTTCCGAATACATTTGGGCTCTATCTTCAACACTTGAACATCCATCAAACCTTCTACACCGACCAAAACAGAACGAAAGGGAACTTAACTAGGCAAAGCCGATGAAAGTCTGATCAACCTAGCCATGCCAAATCCGTGGAAATACAATTTCCACTTGGGTTTGATTGTTTTGATCATGTTTTGGACGTCTTATGGATACTGGTTATTGGGTTCACCATGATCATGTATTTTGTTACTTGGGTTGTGTATATATTTTGATCATCACATACTAACTGAATAACTTTCAAACATGGTCATACACATCCAAATACGGCAGATGCACGCTAAACCATTCGAAACCAGCCAAAACTGACCAAAAGGGAACTTAAACTAGAAAAACCGGAGAAAGTCTAAATAACCGGGGAAAACCATCCCAAATCCGAGGTAAATGGATTTCGACTATTGTTTTATTGTTTTGATCATGTTTTTGGGGGCCTTTAACATGTTTTGATCGGGTTTGGCTATGTTTTGACTATGCTTGGAGGTTTCAAATTAGTTGGTGAAGTAATTGTGGTTTCACTAGACAAGGAAATCATTATGACACACCTTGAATTAGTATTAAAGATATGAGTGAACTCCAACAACATTTAACATTGTTTGATCAACACGAAAACGACATTGATTTTCCTTGGAAAACCTACAAAGATGGATAATATACCAAACGAATGAACAAAACAACTCATGTAACCAGCTCTTGCTTAACGATCTTGGGACTTAGAATGGTCATTTAAATTTTTTTTCTATGATTGCCATATTAATTTATAATCTATTACATAGTAACCTAAAATTACACGTGACATCTAAATAAAACTTAGAATGTAATTGGGTCGGGCCTGAGCCCAAAAACAAAGTCCAAAAAATGTGAAAAAATTATAAAAATTAGAATATCTCAACAAATATAGGGTTTCGGGGCTCGAAAGTTCTGTAACCCAACAAAGTTAGGTTACAGCTACGTTCCCCTCGTTTCAGCCTTCGATTCGCCTCGTCACGGGCCTGAAACGGACTCTTGTAGACCAAGTTATGCCATGTTCAAGAAAGCCCTTTTCTTCACGCGATCTGGGGCTTCCGAATACATTTGGGCTCTATCTTTAACACTTGAACATCCATCAAACCTTCTACACCGACCAAAACAGAACGAAAGGGAACTTAACTAGGCAAAGCTGATGAAAGTCTAATCAACCTAGCCATGCCAAATCCGTGGAAATACAATTTCCACTTGGGTTTGATTGTTTTGATCATGTTTTGGACGTCTTATGGATACTGGTTATCGGGTTCACCATGATCATGTATTTTGCTACTTGGGTTGTGTATATATTTTCATCATCACATACTAACTGACTAACTTTCAAACATGGTCATACACACCCAAATACGGCAGATGCACGCTAAACCATTCGAAACCAGCCAAAACTGACCAAAATGGAACTTAAACTAGAAAAACCGGAGAAAGTCTAAATAACCGGGGAAAACCATCCCAAATCCGAGGTAAATGGATTTCCACTATTGTTTTATTGTTTTGATCATGTTTTTGGGGGCCTTTAACATGTTTTGATCGGGTTTGGCTATGTTTTGACTATGCTTGGAGGTTTCAAATTAGTTGGTGAAGTAATTGTGGTTTCACTGGACAAGGAAATCATTATGACACACCATGAATTAGTATTAAAGATATGAGTGAACTCCAACAACATTTAGCATTGTTTGATCAACACGAAAACGACATTGATTTTCCTTGGAAAACCTACAAAGATGGATAATATACCAAACGAATGAACAAAACAACTCATGTAACCAGCTCTTGCTTAACGATCTTGGGACTTAGAATGGTCATTTAAATTTTTTTTCTATGATTGCCATATTCATTTATAATCTATTACATAGTAACCTAAAATTACACGTGACATCTAAATAAAACTTAGAATGTAATTGGGTCGGGCCTGAGCCCAAAAACAAAGTCCAAAAAATGTGAAAAATTATAAAAATCAGAATATCTCAACAAATATAGGGTTTCGGGGCTCGAAAGTTCTGTAACCCAACAAAGTTAGGTTACAGCTACGTTCCCCTCGTTTCAGCCTTCGATTCGCCTCGTCACGGGCCTGAAACGGACTCTTGTAGACCAAGTTATGCCATGTTCAAGAAATCCCTTTTCTTCACGCGATCTGGGGCTTCCGAATACATTTGGGCTCTATCTTTAACAGTTGAACATCCATTAAACCTTCTACACCGACAAAAACAGAACGAAAGGGAACTTAACTAGGCAAAGCGGATGAAAGTCTGATCAACCTAGCCATGCCAAATCCGTGGAAATACAATTTCCACTTGGGTTTGATTGTTTTGATCATGTTTTGGACGTCTTATGGATACTGGTTATTGGGTTCACCATGATCATGTATTTTGTTACTTGGGTTGTGTATATATTTTCATCATCACATACTAACTGAATAACTTTCAAACATGGTCATACACATCCAAATACGGCAGATGCACGCTAAACCATTCGAAACCAGCCAAAACTGACCAAAAGGGAACTTAAACTAGAAAAACCGGAGAAAGTCTAAATAACCGGGGAAAACCATCCCAAATTCGAGGTAAATGGATTTCGACTATTGTTTTATTGTTTTGATCATGTTTTTGGGGGCCTTTAACATGTTTTGATCGGGTTTGGCTATGTTTTGACTATGCTTGGAGGTTTCAAATTAGTTGGTGAAGTAATTGTGGTTTCACTAGACAAGGAAATCATTATGACACACCTTGAATTAGTATTAAAGATATGAGTGAACTCCAACAACATTTAACATTGTTTGATCAACACGAAAACGACATTGATTTTCCTTGGAAAACCTACAAAGATGGATAATATACCAAACGAATGAACAAAACAACTCATGTAACCAGCTCTTGCTTAACGATCTCGGGACTTAGAATGGTCATTTAAATTTTTTTTCTATGATTGCCATATTAATTTATAATCTATTACATAGTAACCTAAAATTACACGTGACATCAAAATAAACCTTAGAATGCAATTGGGTCGGGCCTGAGCCCAAAAACAAAGTCCAAAAAATGTGAAAAAATTATAAAAATGAGAATATCTCAAAAAATATAGGGTTTCGGGCCTCGAAAGTTTTGTAACTCAACAAAGTTAGGTTACAGCTACGTTCCCCTCGTTTCAGCCTTCAATTTGCCTCGTCACGGGCCTGAAACGGACTCTTGTAGACCAAGTTATGCCATGTTCAAGAAAGCCCTTTTCTTCACGCGATCTGGGGCTTCCGAATACATTTGGGCTCTATCTTCAACACTTGAACATCCATCAAACCTTCTACACCGACCAAAACAGAACGAAAGGGAACTTAACTAGGCAAAGCCGATGAAAGTCTGATCAACCTAGCCATGCCAAATCCGTGGAAATACAATTTCCACTTGGGTTTGATTGTTTTGATCATGTTTTGGACGTCTTATGGATACTGGTTATTGGGTTCACCATGATCATGTATTTTGTTACTTGGGTTGTGTATATATTTTGATCATCACATACTAACTGAATAACTTTCAAACATGGTCATACACATCCAAATACGGCAGATGCACGCTAAACCATTCGAAACCAGCCAAAACTGACCAAAAGGGAACTTAAACTAGAAAAACCGGAGAAAGTCTAAATAACCGGGGAAAACCATCCCAAATCCGAGGTAAATGGATTTCGACTATTGTTTTATTGTTTTGATCATGTTTTTGGGGGCCTTTAACATGTTTTGATCGGGTTTGGCTATGTTTTGACTATGCTTGGAGGTTTCAAATTAGTTGGTGAAGTAATTGTGGTTTCACTAGACAAGGAAATCATTATGACACACCTTGAATTAGTATTAAAGATATGAGTGAACTCCAACAACATTTAACATTGTTTGATCAACACGAAAACGACATTGATTTTCCTTGGAAAACCTACAAAGATGGATAATATACCAAACGAATGAACAAAACAACTCATGTAACCAGCTCTTGCTTAACGATCTTGGGACTTAGAATGGTCATTTAAATTTTTTTTCTATGATTGCCATATTAATTTATAATCTATTACATAGTAACCTAAAATTACACGTGACATCTAAATAAAACTTAGAATGTAATTGGGTCGGGCCTGAGCCCAAAAACAAAGTCCAAAAAATGTGAAAAAATTATAAAAATTAGAATATCTCAACAAATATAGGGTTTCGGGGCTCGAAAGTTCTGTAACCCAACAAAGTTAGGTTACAGCTACGTTCCCCTCGTTTCAGCCTTCGATTCGCCTCGTCACGGGCCTGAAACGGACTCTTGTAGACCAAGTTATGCCATGTTCAAGAAAGCCCTTTTCTTCACGCGATCTGGGGCTTCCGAATACATTTGGGCTCTATCTTTAACACTTGAACATCCATCAAACCTTCTACACCGACCAAAACAGAACGAAAGGGAACTTAACTAGGCAAAGCTGATGAAAGTCTAATCAACCTAGCCATGCCAAATCCGTGGAAATACAATTTCCACTTGGGTTTGATTGTTTTGATCATGTTTTGGACGTCTTATGGATACTGGTTATCGGGTTCACCATGATCATGTATTTTGCTACTTGGGTTGTGTATATATTTTCATCATCACATACTAACTGACTAACTTTCAAACATGGTCATACACACCCAAATACGGCAGATGCACGCTAAACCATTCGAAACCAGCCAAAACTGACCAAAATGGAACTTAAACTAGAAAAACCGGAGAAAGTCTAAATAACCGGGGAAAACCATCCCAAATCCGAAGTAAATGGATTTCCACTATTGTTTTATTGTTTTGATCATGTTTTTGGGGGCCTTTAACATGTTTTGATCGGGTTTGGCTATGTTTTGACTATGCTTGGAGGTTTCAAATTAGTTGGTGAAGTAATTGTGGTTTCACTGGACAAGGAAATCATTATGACACACCATGAATTAGTATTAAAGATATGAGTGAACTCCAACAACATTTAGCATTGTTTGATCAACACGAAAACGACATTGATTTTCCTTGGAAAACCTACAAAGATGGATAATATACCAAACGAATGAACAAAACAACTCATGTAACCAGCTCTTGCTTAACGATCTTGGGACTTAGAATGGTCATTTAAATTTTTTTTCTATGATTGCCATATTCATTTATAATCTATTACATAGTAACCTAAAATTACACGTGACATCTAAATAAAACTTAGAATGTAATTGGGTCGGGCCTGAGCCCAAAAACAAAGTCCAAAAAATGTGAAAAATTATAAAAATCAGAATATCTCAACAAATATAGGGTTTCGGGGCTCGAAAGTTCTGTAACCCAACAAAGTTAGGTTACAGCTACGTTCCCCTCGTTTCAGCCTTCGATTCGCCTCGTCACGGGCCTGAAACGGACTCTTGTAGACCAAGTTATGCCATGTTCAAGAAATCCCTTTTCTTCACGCGATCTGGGGCTTCCGAATACATTTGGGCTCTATCTTTAACAGTTGAACATCCATTAAACCTTCTACACCGACAAAAACAGAACGAAAGGGAACTTAACTAGGCAAAGCGGATGAAAGTCTGATCAACCTAGCCATGCCAAATCCGTGGAAATACAATTTCCACTTGGGTTTGATTGTTTTGATCATGTTTTGGACGTCTTATGGATACTGGTTATTGGGTTCACCATGATCATGTATTTTGTTACTTGGGTTGTGTATATATTTTCATCATCACATACTAACTGAATAACTTTCAAACATGGTCATACACATCCAAATACGGCAGATGCACGCTAAACCATTCGAAACCAGCCAAAACTGACCAAAAGGGAACTTAAACTAGAAAAACCGGAGAAAGTCTAAATAACCGGGGAAAACCATCCCAAATTCGAGGTAAATGGATTTCGACTATTGTTTTATTGTTTTGATCATGTTTTTGGGGGCCTTTAACATGTTTTGATCGGGTTTGGCTATGTTTTGACTATGCTTGGAGGTTTCAAATTAGTTGGTGAAGTAATTGTGGTTTCACTAGACAAGGAAATCATTATGACACACCTTGAATTAGTATTAAAGATATGAGTGAACTCCAACAACATTTAACATTGTTTGATCAACACGAAAACGACATTGATTTTCCTTGGAAAACCTACAAAGATGGATAATATACCAAACGAATGAACAAAACAACTCATGTAACCAGCTCTTGCTTAACGATCTCGGGACTTAGAATGGTCATTTAATTTTTTTTTCTATGATTGCCATATTAATTTATAATCTATTACATAGTAACCTAAAATTACACGTGACATCTAAATAAAACTTAGAATGTAATTGGTTCGGGCCTGAGCCCAGAAACAAAGTGCAAAAAATGTGAAAAAATTATAAAAATGAGAATATCTCAACAAATATAGGGTTTCGGGGCTCGAAAGTTCTGTAACCCAATAAAGTTAGGTTACAGCTACGTTCCCCTCGTTTCAGCCTTCGATTCGCCTTGTCACGGACCTGAAACGGACTCTTGTAGACCAAGTTATGCCATGTTCAAGAAAGCCCTTTTCTTCACGCGATCTGGGGCTTCCGAATACATTTGGGCTCTATCTTTATCACTTGAACATCCATCAAACCTTCTACACTGACCAAAACAGAACGAAAGGGAACTTAACTAGGCAAAGCCGATGAAAGTCTGATCAACCTAGCCATGCCAAATCCGTGGAAATACAATTTCCACTTGGGTTTGATTGTTTTGATCATGTTTTGGACGTCTTATGGATACTGGTTATTGGGTTCACCATGATCATGTATTTTGCTACTTGGGTTGTGTATATATTTTCATCATCACATACTAACTGAATAACTTTCAAACATGGTCATACACACCCAAATACGGCAGATGCACGCTAAACCATTCGAAACCAGCCAAAACTGACCAAAAGGGAACTTAAACTAGAAAAACCGGAGAAAGTCTAAATAACCGGGGAAAACCATCCCAAATCCGAGGTAAATGGATTTCCACTATTGTTTTATTGTTTTGATCATGTTTTTGGGGGCCTTTAACATGTTTTGATCGGGTTTGGCTATGTTTTGACTATGCTTGGAGGTTTCAAATTAGTTGGTGAAGTAATTGTGGTTTCACTGGACAAGGAAATCATTATGACACACCATGAATTAGTATTAAAGATATGAGTGAACTCCAACAACATTTAACATTGTTTGATCAACACGAAAACGACATTGATTTTCCTTGGAAAACCTACAAAGATGAATAATATACCAAACGAATGAACAAAACAACTCATGTAACCAGCTCTTGCTTAACGATCTTGGGACTTAGAATGGTCATTTAAATTTTTTTTCTATGATTGCCATATTAATTTATAATCTATTACATAGTAACCTAAAATTACACGTGACATCTAAATAAAACTTAGAATGTAATTGGGTCGGGCCTGAGCCCAAAAACAAAGTCCAAAAAATGTGAAAAATTATAAAAATCAGAATATCTCAACAAATATAGGGTTTCGGGGCTCGAAAGTTCTGTAACCCAACAAAGTTAGGTTACAGCTACGTTCCCCTCGTTTCAGCCTTCGATTCGCCTCGTCACGGGCCTGAAACGGACTCTTGTAGACCAAGTTATGCCATGTTCAAGAAATCCCTTTTCTTCACGCGATCTGGGGCTTCCGAATACATTTGGGCTCTATCTTTAACAGTTGAACATCCATTAAACCTTCTACACCGACAAAAACAGAACGAAAGGGAACTTAACTAGGCAAAGCGGATGAAAGTCTGATCAACCTAGCCATGCCAAATCCGTGGAAATACAATTTCCACTTGGGTTTGATTGTTTTGATCATGTTTTGGACGTCTTATGGATACTGGTTATTGGGTTCACCATGATCATGTATTTTGTTACTTGGGTTGTGTATATATTTTCATCATCACATACTAACTGAATAACTTTCAAACATGGTCATACACATCCAAATACGGCAGATGCACGCTAAACCATTCGAAACCAACCAAAACTGACCAAAAGGGAACTTAAACTAGAAAAACCGGAGAAAGTCTAAATAACCGGGGAAAACCATCCCAAATTCGAGGTAAATGGATTTCGACTATTGTTTTATTGTTTTGATCATGTTTTTGGGGGCCTTTAACATGTTTTGATCGGGTTTGGCTATGTTTTGACTATGCTTGGAGGTTTCAAATTAGTTGGTGAAGTAATTGTGGTTTCACTAGACAAGGAAATCATTATGACACACCTTGAATTAGTATTAAAGATATGAGTGAACTCCAACAACATTTAACATTGTTTGATCAACACGAAAACGACATTGATTTTCCTTGGAAAACCTACAAAGATGGATAATATACCAAACGAATGAACAAAACAACTCATGTAACCAGCTCTTGCTTAACGATCTCGGGACTTAGAATGGTCATTTAATTTTTTTTTCTATGATTGCCATATTAATTTATAACCTATTACATAGTAACCTAAAATTACACGTGACATCTAAATAAAACTTAGAATGTAATTGGGTCGGGCCTGAGCCCAGAAACAAAGTGCAAAAAATGTGAAAAAATTATAAAAATGAGAATATCTCAACAAATATAGGGTTTCGGGGCTCGAAAGTTCTGTAACCCAATAAAGTTAGGTTACAGCTACGTTCCCCTCGTTTCAGCCTTCGATTCGCCTTGTCACGGGCCTGAAACGGACTCTTGTAGACCAAGTTATGCCATGTTCAAGAAAGCCCTTTTCTTCACGCGATCTGGGGCTTCCGAATACATTTGGGCTCTATCTTTAACACTTGAACATCCATCAAACCTTCTACACTGACCAAAACAGAACGAAAGGGAACTTAACTAGGCAAAGCCGATGAAAGTCTGATCAACCTAGCCATGCCAAATCCGTGGAAATACAATTTCCACTTGGGTTTGATTGTTTTGATCATGTTTTGGACGTCTTATGGATACTGGTTATTGGGTTCACCATGATCATGTATTTTGCTACTTGGGTTGTGTATATATTTTCATCATCACATACTAACTGAATAACTTTCAAACATGGTCATACACACCCAAATACGGCAGATGCACGCTAAACCATTCGAAACCAGCCAAAACTGACCAAAAGGGAACTTAAACTAGAAAAACCGGAGAAAGTCTAAATAACCGGGGAAAACCATCCCAAATCCGAGGTAAATGGATTTCCACTATTGTTTTATTGTTTTGATCATGTTTTTGGGGGCCTTTAACATGTTTTGATCGGGTTTGGCTATGTTTTGACTATGCTTGGAGGTTTCAAATTAGTTGGTGAAGTAATTGTGGTTTCACTGGACAAGGAAATCATTATGACACACCATGAATTAGTATTAAAGATATGAGTGAACTCCAACAACATTTAACATTGTTTGATCAACACGAAAACGACATTGATTTTCCTTGGAAAACCTACAAAGATGAATAATATACCAAACGAATGAACAAAACAACTCATGTAACCAGCTCTTGCTTAACGATCTTGGGACTTAGAATGGTCATTTAAAATTTTTTTCTATGATTGCCATATTAATTTATAATCTATTACATAGTAACCTAAAATTACACGTGACATCTAAATAAAACTTAGTATGTAATTGGGTCGGGCCTGAGCCCAAAAACAAAGTCCAAAAGATGTGAAAAATTATAAAAATCAGAATATCTCAACAAATATAGGGTTTCGGGGCTCGAAAGTTCTGTAACCCAACAAAGTTAGGTTACAGCTACGTTCCCCTCGTTTCAGCCTTCGATTCGCCTTGTCACGGGCCTGAAACGGACTCTTGTAGACCAAGTTATGCCATGTTCAAGAAAGCCCTTTTCTTCACGCGATCTGGGGCTTCCGAATACATTTGGGCTCTATCTTTAACAGTTGAACATCTATTAAACCTTCTACACCGACCAAAACAGAACGAAAGGGAACTTAACTAGGCAAAGCGGATGAAAGTCTGATCAACCTAGCCATGCCAAATCCGTGGAAATACAATTTCCACTTGGGTTTGATTGTTTTGATCATGTTTTGGACGTCTTATGGATACTGGTTATTGGGTTCACCATGATCATGTATTTTGCTACTTGGGTTGTGTATATATTTTCATCATCACATACTAACTGAATAACTTTCAAACATGGTCATACACATCCAAATACGGCAGATGCACGCTAAACCATTCGAAACCAGCCAAAACTGACCAAAAGGGAACTTAAACTAGAAAAACTGGAGAAAGTCTAAATAACCGGGGAAAACCATCTCAAATCCGAGGTAAATGGATTTCCACTATTGTTTTATTGTTTTGATCATGTTTTTGGGGGCCTTTAACATGTTTTGATCGGGTTTGGCTATGTTTTGACTATGCTTGGAGGTTTCAAATTAGTTGGTGAAGTAATTGTGGTTTCACTAGACAAGGAAATCATTATGACACACCATGAATTAGTATTAAAGATATGAGTGAACTCCAACAACATTTAACATTGTTTGATCAACACGAAAACGACATTGATTTTCCTTGGAAAACCTACAAAGATGGATAATATACCAAACGAATGAACAAAACAACTCATGTAACCAGCTCTTGCTTAACGATCTTGGGACTTAGAATGGTCATTTAAATTTTTTTTCTATGATTGCCATATTAATTTATAATCTATTACATAGTAACCTAAAATTACACGTGACATCTAAATAAAACTTAGAATGTAAGTGGGTCGGGCCTGAGCCCAAAAACAAAGTCCAAAAAATGTGAAAAAATTATAAAAATGAGAATATCTCAACAAATATAGGGTTTCGGGGCTCGAAAGTTCTGTAACCCAACAAAGTTAGGTTACAGCTACGTTCCCCTCGTTTCAGCCTTCGATTCGCCTCGTCACGGGCCTGAAACGGACTCTTGTAGACCAAGTTATGCCATGTTCAAGAAAGCTCTTTTCTTCACGCGATCTGGGGCTTCCAAATACATTTGGGCTCTATCTTCAACACTTGAACATCCATCAAACCATCTAAACCGACCAAAACAGACCGAAAGGGAACTTAACTGGGCAAAGCCGATGAAAGTCTGATCAACCTAGCCATGCCAAATCCGTGGAAATACAATTTCCACTTGGGTTTGATTGTTTTGATCATGTTTTGGACGTCTTATGGATACTGGTTATTCGGTTCACCATGATCGTGTGTTTTGTTACCTGGGTTGTGTATATATTTTCATCATCACATACTAACTGAATAACTTTCAAACATGGTCATACATATCCAAATACGGCAGATGCACGCTAAATCATTCGAGACCAGCCAAAACTGACCAAGAGGGAACTTAAACTAGAAAAACTGGAGAAAGTCTAAATAACCGGGGAAAATCATCCCAAATCCGGGGTAAATGGATTTCCACTATTGTTTTATTGTTTTGATCATGTTTTGGGGGGCCTTTAACATGTTTTGATCGGGTTTGGCTATGTTTTGACTATGCTTGGAGGTTTCAAATTAGTTGGTGAAGTAATTGTGGTTTCACTAGACAAAGAAATCATTATGACACACCATGAATTAGTATTAAAGATATGAGTGAACTCCAACAACATTTGACATTGTTTGATCAACACAAAAACGACATTGATTTTCCTTGGAAAACCTACAAAGGTGGATAATATACCAAACGAATGAACAAAACAACTCATGTAACCAGCTCTTGCTTAACGATCTCGGGACTTAGAATCGTCATTTAAATTTTTTTTTCTATGATTGCCATATTAATTTATAATCTATTACATAGTAACCTAAAATTACACGTGACATCAAAATAAACCTTAGAATGCAATTGGGTCGGGCCTGAGCCCAAAAACAAAGTCCAAAAAATGTGAAAAAATTTTAAAAATGAGAATATCTTAACAAATATAGGGTTTCGGGCCTCGAAAGTTCTGTAACCCAACAAAGTTAGGTTACAGCTACGTTCCCCTCGTTCAGCCTTCAATTTGCCTCGTCACGGGCCTGAAATGGACTCTTGTAGACCAAGTTATGCCATGTTCAAGAAAGCCCTTTTCTTCACGCGATCTGGGGCTTCCGAATACATTTGGGCTCTATCTTCAACACTTGAACATCCATCAAACCTTCTACACCGACCAAAACAGAACGAAAGGGAACTTAACTAGGCAAAGCCGATGAAAGTCTGATCAACCTAGTGATTGTAGTAAAATACGTCTCTTGTTTAGGAAAACAAAAAGAACGTATATGAGCGGTAAGTATCGAGTGATGATTTTAGGGAAAATCAACACTAATGACCCACAATCACTTAAAAGAGATGAAAGATTCGTTTCCCAAGGAGGTATGGTGTTGTGAATTAACTTGTATTTCTTTGAGATTAATATTGAGAAGATGGAATGACGGTTTCTTGGAAATTACACTATGACGTAAAAAACGAAAACGTAAAACCGTAGAAAAACCACAAAAATTATTAAAACCAAAAACAAAATATCAAAAATAAAAAGACTAAAAAGAAGTCTCAAATAATATAAATAAAGATAAAAATTCAACAAAGATATTTTAAAACCTTTTATTAATTAAATAATTTTAAATGCTAATTAAAGCCCTAAAATTAAATTTAATTAATTCAAATGTCAAAAATATGATTTTATTGAATAATTACTCAACTTATATTATTATAAGACTAAAAAGTAATTTTCTAAAAATTAAAACCTATTAAAACTATTTTTAAAACCCTAAAAATGATTAAAAATGATTAAAACCTAATTAAACTTAAAATAATTATAAAAATAAATCCAAAAGTGATAAAAATAATCTAAAAATGGAAATAGTCCTATTTAATGCTATAGAACTTAAGAAAAATGAAAAATAAAGAAAAAGAAAATTTTGAAAATTAAATAATAAAATAATATTAAAATAATACAAAAAAAATAAAAGTCACTTAGTTGCGCCGCAACGTTTGTGTCTTGCGCCGCAACTAGTGTTGCGAGATCACCAAGATCAGCAGCACCTTCAGTTGCGCCGCAACTAGTGGGGTCTTGCGCCGCAACTTGAATGACGGACTGGATGTTTTCTGATGAACCAAACAAGTGCACACTTGTGCACTTTTGATGCCAAGAGGAGCTTGGTAATGAGCTTGTTTGATGGTATTTTGGATCAATTGGGGCACCCTTGAGCTTATTGAAGCTCAAGGAGTCAAGTAACACACAAATAACAACAAGAATCAAAGATTTAGCATCAAAATCATGAAAAACCAAGCAATTTAGCAATATGCAGATTTTTAACTTACTCTTTCCTTAAAAACCTAACAAACTTGTTCAAATCTTGTTCCAAACTAATTAACTACTTACTAAATACCTTAATCAACCCTAAACAAGCAATCTAACACCTTTTAATTATCAAAACAAATCTAGATGTCCTGCTTAAACCTGTTGCCAAACACCCTTTTAAAATCTAAAAACCAACTTTTAACATACCAACATGCTTACAAAAGCTACCAAATTGATTCCAAGTGCATCTAACATGTAAACATACACACTAGAACACAAATCATGCAATATAAACACACTTAATCACCAAATCACTTAAGATCATACAACTTGCTATTTTTGAACTTTCAAAAGAAAAAGGAGTTTACCTAAGGTTCTTACATCCAAGAACCTAGAGGATGAAAATCCTCCTCCAATCCAACTCGGGTTGGAGCTGAACTAAATCAACAAGCCTTCAACCTATTGTAATCACAAAACAAGAAAACAACAAAATAATATAACAATATATATTTTTTATGGTTCCTTTTTCTTCTTTCCAAAATACTTTCAAAACCTTAACCAACCTTTTAAATACGTTTTAAAACACTAATTAATCCAAACTTCTTAACATCCAAACCTTAGAACAATTCTCACCAAAATTTTCCAATTTTCAAAAACTTGAAAACAAGTTTTGAAACACAAATCACTTCACCAAAATTAAAACTTGGAACTCAGAATTAAGCTTAACACAACACTCAACTTTTAAAAACAATAAAAAAGGAATTACACTTGAATATTTCAAAAACCAAACTTTTTATTTCTTTAAAAAGGTATTACATGTGCAAGCTTAAAAACTGGAACAAAGGGATCACCACAGCTTGGGTCTCCTTTTATAGAGCCTATAGAACATCCTAGAAGCATAAAAACATAAAACCCTAATACATAGAAAATCCCAAATGTGCCCTTGAATGATTTTGAGTGCATTTTGTCCTCTCTTGATCTTGAACGTTTATTTTGCTTTGGGAGGAAGCAAATAATCTTGGCCATTGATTTAAGCCACGTCATGATGCTTGGGGGCTAAGGAATGATGTGATTGGTGGATTGGGGAATTGGGGGTTTGGTGCACATGAGTGGGATGCAGGTTTTTAGGAGCGGGAAAGGTTTGTGAGTGTGTGAATTACTTGTGTGCAAGTTTAATTGGTTTTTACCCAAGGAAAAGTGAGGGTAAATTCTGGGGAAGTAAAAATGATGAACAGTGGTCCATTGATCCGTTTTTTGGGGGAGTAAAAGTGTTAGGCGCATTTTTTTTCAAATGTTTCAGCTTTGTCACTTTTGGTCCTTGGTTTTTGGTTTTTTTTGGCTTTTAAAGATTTCCAGCCTTAAAACTTGCATCCCTTTGATAATAACTTTCATCACTTGACAATTTTGGCACAAACTTTCCATAAAGATGTTTCAAAGGCAATTTTTATCATTTGGTGATTTTTCAAGGACTAATCTTGGACAATGTTGATCTTCAAAGGTCTTCAATGAGTCTTTCACTTGTTGAGGGACCATTATTGGCAATTTGAAATTGTTGAGGGACTAATCTTGCCATTTCTTCAATCTTGAAGGACCTTTTTGCAAATTTTGACAAACTTAAGGGACCAAACTTGTAATTATTAATATACAAGGGTTTTAAGTGTCATTTCTTCAATAAATGATGATCAATCTTGTTTTGTCTTCAAGTCTTCAAGGGTATTTGATGAAAATTCCATGATTAGGGCCCGGTTCTTTGTACGGCTTCGTTTCTCGTGTTCGTTTTTCCTTGTATCTTGTGATCTTTTGTCTTTTTCACGATATCCATACCTAAAATACACAAGTAAACAAACACAAGCATATATATGGTATTTTATGACATTTTAATGCATTTAAAGCCCGAAAAGAACGATGAGATCATGTATAAATGCCATCTCATCACTCCCCCATACTAAGCCATTGCCGTGCCCTCACGCAATGCTAGAATAAAGTATCTAAGCATCACCAAAGTTCAATTTTATTAACCTTTATTGAAGAGTAAAAGACTTGCAACATACTACGAGATTGTGTAAAGACATAATGTATGATTTTCATCACCAAAATGTGACTTTTAGGGTCAAAGAATAGAAACAAATCAATGTCCCTTAGAGTAAATTTCGTCATCCTTGATTGTCATACATTCCATGCTAAGTGCAAAAACAAGATCATTGTTGGTACAAGTCACAATGCTAACACTACTCATACGTTCAAATTGTGTAATACTTTTTCTCCCCGCAATCCTAGTTATTATAAAAGGAAATGGGTTACTAGCATTTTTTATCTATTTGTCATGGATCACAAGTGATTCATATTGACTTATTTGAGTAGTTATTAGTCCGAAAGCAAAGTAGCACGATTTGATCAATAGTTAGCCGAAGGACAAAGTCTTTTAAAACGGCTTCTCGTGTATCTCCTTAAGTTCATATCTTGGCATAACTCGTTTCACGATTCGAGACCTTTCTCGGACCGATATTTGGCATGTACTTCATACTTCAAATCTTGGGAAGACGTTCTCGAAATTATGGTCTTCTCTTCATATAATTGGAATTTCTTCACTTGACGTTTTTGAGAGATTCTTCATATAGGACCACGACTTCATCATTTTTCTTCAATCTTTACTTTGGATTTTGATATACAACGATCCGCCTCCTTTTCGGACTTGGATATATTTATCCTCATACCTTGTTAGGGTCTTTTTGGATAGACTTTCTCCATTCTTTAGGGGAGTAATAGCTTCCCGTCGTGTGTCTCGATCCTTCATATTGATTTTGGAACAATGATACTCCACATCATCTTTGGATCTTTAGCAAAAATAGAGCTCCTCATGCCTTGTTAGGGCCTTTTTGGATAATCGCCAATCTTCGCGTCCCGCTTCAATAAGTTATGCCTTGGCTATGAACTCTATTCAACCCCGAGCAACTTTTAAACGATCTTGCGCTAGAGGCTAAGTAACCTTTCAAATCGTACGACCTTACTTATTGCAATTATGTTTTATTCCTAATGCATTGATCTTATGGGAAGAAAAAGCCACAATTAAAAACACATGAGTTTTTGAAAGAACATTTTCATGTTCTACGTTTAGCATGATCACTTGTCTAACTCTATCATTTCTCGGTCTTCACTATTTAAAGACCTCTAATTAAAGAGACTCGTGAATACTTAGCCGTGCAAGTCAAAATTAAGCCAAATTTGGATTAGCTTTCATTAAGACTATATCAAATCAAAGTTTTGGGTTTTCAAGCCACCTATAGGATCTTGCACTTTCTTGGACTTTTTCAAGTTTAGAGAATGCGTTTTAAAGTTCCCTTGATAAGTGACTTTCTAGAATCAATTATAGGAACTTGCGAAAAGTTCTTGTTCTTAACCCGAATGAATTAAGACTTTCGCGTTTTAAAGCTCCCTATATAAAAGTCTAGCAAAACTTGAATTGAGCGGGTTAAGGAATGTAAAGGGCTCCAAATGCCCATCAAGTCAAAAATTAACTCTTATTCTACCCATCGGAAAATATACATTCGTGTCTTAAAAACACTTATGAAAACTAAGAAAAATTTTAAAATTTGGCCATTTTTAGCCTTATTAGCAAAACAAAACATTGAAGGTTGGAACACGTGAGGGCGTAGCAAAGCAAGTACCTATTCACCCCCCCATACTAAAAGTAAACATTGTCCTCAATGTTTCGAGTCTAAAGGTGGAGCACCCCCACGAGGCACCTCGTTTTTGATTACCGAGTCATGAGCTCGACTCGATCCCCTCAAAATGTGAACATTTAGGGATATCATGGTGTGGTCAATTTTTTTGGCGGGGCTTACATGATAAACAAGGCCCAAAAAGCAACCGGTATAAAGGACTAAGTCCTTAAATGATGCAAAATACCGGGGTCGAAGATGGCGTTCTCGTTTCCATTGGGAAAACAAATTAACACCACTTGAACATGTGCCATAAACTCAAAGAGTTTGAAGAAAATAGATGAGAAGTAGAAGGGTGAGACAATTGGTAAGACAAACGTTTGAGCTACTCGAGGTAGACTCGCACCAAGCAAATAGATATAGTTTCCATTTATTGCATCGGTGGAAGACCGAGATTTCCCTTTACATGAAATTCCGGGATCGAATATCTCGTCCTCGGTGGACAAGGATGAGGGAACATATGGGGCTTCCCCCATACTAGAACCACACAAAACATCGTCAAAAGGAGTAGACGAGTTTGTAGCACTCAAATCACGCGGTGATGACGGAGTTAGATTTGTAGAAAAATCAATTAAATCACATTTAAGATCTTTTTCTTTGTTATCTTTTGAACTCTCCTTATGAAAACCCTTTTTGATTATGTCGAAAATATTCGGTGTTTCTAAGATGATGTTAGTTACACTAAAAATTCTCACATTTTGAAACCGTTTTGGTTTTGGTGGTGGCAAGTTCTCAAAACGTTTATCGACGAAGAAAACCTCCCCATCGGGGTCCATAAATTCATCATCCGAAAGATCTTCCGTAGAAACCGGCAACTTATCAACACTTTTCAAGAATGAAGGTGAAGGATTTTTCGATTCAAGTATTGATGGTTTCTTCTTTGTAGGCTTAGCACTCATAACCTCCACCGGCGGAGGAAATGGTAAATTGTTTTTGGAGACATTCCCTAAAACTCTTGGTGAAAATTCTTTGCAATCGACATTGGTCGAGTCACCATGGTTTAAAGTTGCAATAGAATATACATGAGAAAGATTGGAGTTTTGTGTTGCATTGATGACAAGTTCTTCTTCATTGAAACGAAGGGTGATTTTTCGAGCATGAACATCGATAAGTGCTCTTGATGTATCCAAAAATGAACGACCCAAAATGAGAGGAACTTTTCGATCGATGGGAATGTCTACAACGATAAAGTCAACGGGATAGTAAAACTTTCCGACTTTAACGAAAACGTCCTCGGCTACTCCACATGCCATGATCGTAGAATGATCGGCCATCTCGATGGACATGTTCGAAGGAGTAAGAGCCGGAAGCGAAAGCGATTTGAAAATCTCGAGAGGCATTAAATTAATACTAGCACCAAGATCGGCCAAGGCGTAGCATTCCTCCATATCTTGAATTGCACACGGAATCAAAAATTTACCGGGATCACCGACTTTTTGTGGTATGCGGCTTAGAAAAACCGATGAACAACTAGACGATTGTTGTAACTTCTCTTTGTTGTTTAGCATACTTTTGAAGTTTGCGGCGAATCGAGGCATCATGATTAAAGCATCGGCAAAACTTATGTTAAAGTGCAAATCACGAAACATTTTCATAAATAGCTCAAATTGATAATTGTTCCTTTCTTGTGCTTTCTCTTTGTTTCGTCTCGAAGGGTAAGGTAAAGGTGGTGTGGGTTGGTCATTAGGCAACGGCCTTGGAAACTCGGGTTCCACAATTGGTATTGGTGTAACCGTAGGTGTGGTTTGAGCGGTACTTCGTGGGATTGTAATGTGCTCCTTTTCGACCATCACCTCGGGTTCTTTCTCGATTTCCTTCTCCGTAGAAGTACTTGGTCGAGAGATTGGTTCCTTGAAAGTTTTACCACTTCGTGTAGTAATAACCTTCATTTCTCCCTTCGGGTTTGCAATGGTATCACTAGGAAGACCACCCGAAGAAGAGGGCTTACACATGATAGCTTCAAACATCTTAGCCATACGGTCCTCAAATTTTGATTGCCTAGCATCCGCTTTCAATAACTCTTGCTTAATCTCATGTTGTCCTAATTCCATCTTTTGTTGGTTTTGTTGAAGACGTTGGACATTTCCTTCCATTTTATTTGCATGAGTTTTAAGTTCATTAGCAAGTTCATTTTTAAGCTCGTTTTTCAACTCGGACCTTAAGCTAATCATCTCACGTTGCATATTATCAAATTTAGCATCATTTGCTTTTGCATAATCTAAAAATTCTCCTTGCAAATTTTTCGTGTGAGCATTTTGAAAACCTTGTGTAGTATTTTGAAAATCACGGTTTTGGTTTTGATTAGAGATTTGTCCATTCCCACTTTGATAATTCCCTTTGTTGTAATTGCGTGTGTTGCCTTGGTAATTACCTTGGTTGTTGTTTCGATAATTGTTAACATTTTGATTTGGTGGAGCTTGATTTTGGCGGGAACCTTGGCCGTTTTGGTTGTAAGTTCCCGTTGCTACATAAGCACTCGAAGTGTTACCATCCGCGGTAATGCACTCGGATAAATCATGAGCTCCTCCACACGATAAACAACTCTTAGCAACCGCTTTAACCGAAGCGGAATTGGAAGCTTCTTGAGCCTTCCAATGGGACATAAGATTAGCAAATCTATCAAAAAACCGATTTTCCTCATTAGCTTCATCATGTAAGGCGTTAATGCTACGAGACGATTGTGACGAAGATGACGAACCCATGTTGGCAACACTCGGTGTGTTACGAGGGCTATAAACCTTAGATCGATTTTCAATGATTTGTAAAGCCTCATTTGTCGTCTTGCACAAAAAATTACCACCCGCGGCGGCATTCAAATAATCTCGTTCATGATCATTAAGCCCATTATAAAAAGTATCAATTTGATGCAATTCCGAAAAATCATGGTGAGGACATTCATGTAACATCTCCTTAAATCGTTCCCATGCCATAGAAAAACTTTCATTGTTACGTTGCACAAATCGTGAAATCTCATTTTTTAAGTGTGTTGTTTTCGATGGTGGAAAAAACTTGTTCACAAACTTAGAAACGAGATCGGCCCATGTCAAAATCGAATTTGGCGGTTCTTTCTCGAGCCAAATTTTTGCGGGTCCATCCAACGAATATGGAAACAACATCATCTTAATGGCGTCATGCGGAACATCTTTGAATTTGCTAGTGGCGGTGAGACGGTTGAAATTCCTAATGTGGTAATACGGGTTGTCTTTCTCGTGACCTCGAAATTTGTTTGCTTGTAGCATCGACATTAAACCCGTCTTAATCTCGAAATTCTCCGCAAGGATGGCGGGAATAACAATGGCCTCTCCAAAACCCTCGGTGGGTGCTTGTAGCAACTCCATCATAGTACGATTAGCCATTACGACTTCTTGTTCTATAATAGGTTCAACAATTGGAGGTTCTTCAACAATCAACGATCCTTGATTTGCTTGCTTTTGAAGTCGTTTACGAGCTCGTTTTGCTTGATTACGAGTGATCATAAACTTCACGAAGAATGGGAGGTGAGCAAAGAAGATTCTTTTTGGTCGTTTTGTGGATTTTCAATTTTTTTTTGTTTTTGATGATATTTAATTTTTTTGGTTTTTGGTGTATCTTCGTAGACAACAATCTACAAAATCTCTCCTCGAATCAAACTCTTGATTAAAGAAGCCTCAAAGGAATGAAAACGATCACGTGGAGTGAACGCCTTCGAATGACTTTAGAACTTTGGTGAAAACCAAATTGTTCACGAGGGTTTAATCACAAAGAAAACCAAGCAAATATAGTATACGTATTAATACTTTGGGCGGCAAAACCCTCGATTAGCTTTCAATCTCAAAATACTCACAAGCAAGCGGGGAAACGAGGCGGCGCGAAGCACTTAAGAGCCTTTTTCCTTAGGGTATATTTTATAATACCCGCCTTATACCCACCTTATAGTTTGTATTTTTCAAAATCGAGCTTCTCGAAAGTATTTATCTATTTTTGCCTTTTCTTTTTTGTTTGAGATTCGAATACAATGATCGAGTGATGAAATCCCGAATCAAGGTTGTGTTTTCACACTTTTGGAGATATTGTATATTGGTTGTGATACTTAATACAATATATTAATAATATTCACAAAGAAAAACCGACAAAAACCGATAATACGTGTTAAGGGAGTTCCACTTAACACAAATACTATTATGGATAATATCAAAAACAAAATTTTCCAAATTAAGACACGACACACCTCCCCGGCAGCGGCGCCAAAAATTGATTGTAGTAAAATACGTCTCTTGTTTAGGAAAACAAAAAGAACGTATATGAGCGGTAAGTATCGAGTGATGATTTTAGGGAAAATCAACACTAATGACCCACAATCACTTAAAAGAGATGAAAGATTCGTTTCCCAAGGAGGTATGGTGTTGTGAATTAACTTGTATTTCTTTGAGATTAATATTGAGAAGTTGGAATGACGGTTTCTTGGAAATTACACTATGACGTAAAAAACGAAAACGTAAAACCGTAGAAAAACCACAAAAATTATTAAAACCAAAAACAAAATATCAAAAATAAAAAGACTAAAAAGAAGTCTCAAATAATATAAATAAAGATAAAAATTCAACAAAGATATTTTAAAACCTTTTATTAATTAAATAATTTTAAATGCTAATTAAAGCCCTAAAATTAAATTTAATTAATTCAAATGTCAAAAATATGATTTTATTGAATAATTACTCAACTTATATTATTATAAGACTAAAAAGTAATTTTCTAAAAATTAAAACCTATTAAAACTATTTTTAAAACCCTAAAAATGATTAAAAATGATTAAAACCTAATTAAACTTAAAATAATTATAAAAATAAATCCAAAAGTGATAAAAATAATCTAAAAATGGAAATAGTCCTATTTAATGCTATAGAACTTAAGAAAAATGAAAAATAAAGAAAAAGAAAATTTTGAAAATTAAATAATAAAATAATATTAAAATAATACAAAAAAAATAAAAGTCACTTAGTTGCGCCGCAACGTTTGTGTCTTGTGCCGCAACTAGTGTTGCGAGATCACCAAGATCAGCAGCACCTTCAGTTGCGCCGCAACTAGTGGGGTCTTGCGCCGCAACTTGAATGACGGACTGGATGTTTTCTGATGAACCAAACAAGTGCACACTTGTGCACTTTTGATGCCAAGAGGAGCTTGGTAATGAGCTTGTTTGATGGTATTTTGGATCAATTGGGGCACCCTTGAGCTTATTGAAGCTCAAGGAGTCAAGTAACACACAAATAACAACAAGAATCAAAGATTTAGCATCAAAATCATGAAAAACCAAGCAATTTAGCAATATGCAGATTTTTAACTTACTCTTTCCTTAAAAACCTAACAAACTTGTTCAAATCTTGTTCCAAACTAATTAACTACTTACTAAATACCTTAATCAACCCTAAACAAGCAATCTAACACCTTTTAATTATCAAAACAAATCTAGATGTCCTGCTTAAACCTGTTGCCAAACACCCTTTTAAAATCTAAAAACCAACTTTTAACATACCAACATGCTTACAAAAGCTACCAAATTGATTCCAAGTGCATCTAACATGTAAACATACACACTAGAACACAAATCATGCAATATAAACACACTTAATCACCAAATCACTTAAGATCATACAACTTGCTATTTTTGAACTTTCAAAAGAAAAAGGAGTTTACCTAAGGTTCTTACATCCAAGAACCTAGAGGATGAAAATCCTCCTCCAATCCAACTCGGGTTGGAGCTGAACTAAATCAACAAGCCTTCAACCTATTGTAATCACAAAACAAGAAAACAACAAAATAATATAACAATATATATTTTTTATGGTTCCTTTTTCTTCTTTCCAAAATACTTTCAAAACCTTAACCAACCTTTTAAATACGTTTTAAAACACTAATTAATCCAAACTTCTTAACATCCAAACCTTAGAACAATTCTCACCAAAATTTTCCAATTTTCAAAAACTTGAAAACAAGTTTTGAAACACAAATCACTTCACCAAAATTAAAACTTGGAACTCAGAATTAAGCTTAACACAACACTCAACTTTTAAAAACAATAAAAAAGGAATTACACTTGAATATTTCAAAAACCAAACTTTTTATTTCTTTAAAAAGGTATTACATGTGCAAGCTTAAAAACTGGAACAAAGGGATCACCACAGCTTGGGTCTCCTTTTATAGAGCCTATAGAACATCCTAGAAGCATAAAAACATAAAACCCTAATACATAGAAAATCCCAAATGTGCCCTTGAATGATTTTGAGTGCATTTTGTCCTCTCTTGATCTTGAACGTTTATTTTGCTTTGGGAGGAAGCAAATAATCTTGGCCATTGATTTAAGCCACGTCATGATGCTTGGGGGCTAAGGAATGATGTGATTGGTGGATTGGGGAATTGGGGGTTTGGTGCACATGAGTGGGATGCAGGTTTTTAGGAGTGGGAAAGGTTTGTGAGTGTGTGAATTACTTGTGTGCAAGTTTAATTGGTTTTTACCCAAGGAAAAGTGAGGGTAAATTCTGGGGAAGTAAAAATGATGAACAGTGGTCCATTGATCCGTTTTTTGGGGGAGTAAAAGTGTTAGGCGCATTTTTTTTTCAAATGTTTCAGCTTTGTCACTTTTGGTCCTTGGTTTTTGGTTTTTTTTGGCTTTTAAAGATTTCCAGCCCTAAAACTTGCATCCCTTTGATAATAACTTTCATCACTTGACAATTTTGGCACAAACTTTCCATAAAGATGTTTCAAAGGCAATTTTTATCATTTGGTGATTTTTCAAGGACTAATCTTGGACAATGTTGATCTTCAAAGGTCTTCAATGAGTCTTTCACTTGTTGAGGGACCATTATTGGCAATTTGAAATTGTTGAGGGACTAATCTTGCCATTTCTTCAATCTTGAAGGACCTTTTTGCAAATTTTGACAAACTTAAGGGACCAAACTTGTAATTATTAATATACAAGGGTTTTAAGTGTCATTTCTTCAATAAATGATGATCAATCTTGTTTTGTCTTCAAGTCTTCAAGGGTATTTGATGAAAATTCCATGATTAGGGCCCGGTTCTTTGTACGGCTTCGTTTCTCGTGTTCGTTTTTCCTTGTATCTTGTGATCTTTTGTCTTTTTCACGATATCCATACCTAAAATACACAAGTAAACAAACACAAGCATATATATGGTATTTTATGACATTTTAATGCATTTAAAACCCGAAAAGAACGATGAGATCATGTATAAATGCCATCTCATCACCTAGCCATGCCAAATCCATGGAAATACAATTTCCACTTGGGTTTGATTGTTTTGATCATGTTTTGGACGTCTTATGGATACTGGTTATTGGGTTCACCATGATCATGTATTTTGTTACTTGGGTTGTGTATATATTTTCATCATCACATACTAACTGAATAACTTTCAAACATGGTCATACACATCCAAATACGGCAGATGCACGCTAAACCATTCGAAACCAGCCAAAACTGACCAAAAGGGAATTTAAACTAGAAAAACCGGAGAAAGTCTAAATAACCGGGGAAAACCATCCTAAATCCGAGGTAAATGGATTTCCACTATTATTTTATTGTTTTGATCATGTTTTTGGGGGCCTTTAACATGTTTTGATCGGGTTTGGCTATGTTTTGACTATGCTTGGAGGTTTCAAATTAGTTGGTGAAGTAATTGTGGTTTCACTAGACAAGGAAATCATTATGACACACCATGAATTAGTATTAAAGATATGAGTGAACTCCAACAACATTTAACATTGTTTGATCAACACGAAAACGACATTGATTTTCCATGGAAAACCTACAAAGATGGATAATATACCAAAGGAATGAACAAAACAACTCATGTAACCAGCTCTTGCTTAACGATCTCGGGACTTAGAATGATCATTTAAATTTTTTTTCTATGATTGCTATATTAATTTATAATCTATTACATAGTAACCTAAAATTACACGTGACATCTAAATAAAACTTAGAATGTAACTGGGTCGGGCCTGAGCCCAAAAACAAAGTGCAAAAAATGTGAAAAAATTATAAAATTGAGAATATCTCAACAAATATAGGGTTTCGGGGCTCGAAAGTTCTGTAACCCAACAAAGTTAGGTTACAGCTACGTTCCCCTCGTTTCAGCCTTCGATTCGCCTCGTCACGGGCCTGAAACGGACTATTGTAGACCAAGTTATGCCATGTTCAAGAAAGCCCTTTTCTTCACGCGATCTGGGGCTTCCGAATACATTTGGGCTCTATCTTTAACACTTGAACATCCATCAAACCTTCTACACCGACCAAAACAGAACGAAAGGGAACTTAACTAGGCAAAGCCGATGAAAGTCTGATCAACCTAGCCATGCCAAATCCGTGGAAATACAATTTCCACTTGGGTTTGATTGTTTTGATCATGTTTTGGACGTCTTATGGATACTGGTTATTGGGTTC
Source organism: Glebionis coronaria (assembly GCA_025667525.1). Classification (NCBI taxonomy): domain Eukaryota; kingdom Viridiplantae; phylum Streptophyta; class Magnoliopsida; order Asterales; family Asteraceae; genus Glebionis; species Glebionis coronaria. The sequence continues at coordinate 228,432 of JANFOE010000063.1, forward strand.
ACCATGATCATGTATTTTGCTACTTGGGTTGTGTATATATTTTCATCATCACATACTAACTGAATAACTTTCAAACATGGTCATACACATCCAAATACGGCAGATGCACGCTAAACCATTCGAAACCAGCCAAAACTGACCAAAAGGGAACTTAAACTAGAAAAACCGGAGAAAGTCTAAATAACCAGGGAAAACCATCCCAAATCCGAGGTAAATGGATTTCCACTATTGTTTTATTGTTTTGATCATGTTTTTGGGGGCCTTTAACATGTTTTGATTGGGTTTGGCTATGTTTTGACTATGCTTGGAGGTTTCAAATTAGTTGGTGAAGTAATTGTGGTTTCACTTGACAAGGAAATCATTATGACACACCATGAATTAGTATTAAAGATATGAGTGAACTCCAACAACATTTAACATTGTTTGATCAACACGAAAACGACATTGATTTTCCTTGGAAAACCTACAAAGATGGATAATATATTAAACGAATGAACAAAACAACTCATGTAACCAGCTCTTGCTTAACGATCTTGGGACTTAGAATGGTCATTTAAATTTTTTTTCTATGATTGCCATATTAATTTATAATCTATTACATAGTAACCTAAAATTACACGTGACATCTAAATAAAACTTAGAATGTAATTGGGTCGGGCCTGAGCCCAAAAACAAAGTCCAAAAAATGTGAAAAATTATAAAAATGAGAATATCTCAACAAATATAGGGTTTCGGGGCTCGAAAGTTCTGTAACCCAACAAAGTTAGGTTACAGCTACGTTCCCCTCGTTTCAGCCTTCGATTCGCCTCGTCACGGGCCTGAAACGGACTCTTGTAGACCAAGTTATGCCATGTTCAAGAAAGCCCTTTTCTTCACGCGATCTGGGGCTTCCGAATACATTTGGGCTCTATCTTTAACACTTGAACATCCATCAAACCTTCTACACCGACCAAAACAGAACGAAAGGGAACTTAACTAGGCAAAGCCAATGAAAGTCTGATCAACCTAGCCATGCCAAATCCGTGGAAATACAATTTCCACTTGGGTTTGATTGTTTTGATCATGTTTTGGACGTCTTATGGATACTGGTTATTGGGTTCACCATGATCATGTATTTTGCTACTTGGGTTGTGTATATATTTTCATTATCACATACTAACTGAATAACTTTCAAACATGGTCATACTCATCGAAATACGGCAGATGCACGCTAAACCATTCGAAACCAGCCAAAACTGACCAAAAGGGAACTTAAACTAGAAAAACCGGAGAAAGTCTAAATAACCGGGGAAAACCATCCCAAATCCGAGGTAAATGGATTTCCACTATTTTTTTATTGTTTTGATCATGTTTTTGGGGGCCTTTAACATGTTTTGATCGGGTTTGGCTATGTTTTGACTATGCTTGGAGGTTTCAAATTAGTTGGTGAAGTAATTGTGGTTTCACTAGACAAGGAAATCATTATGACACACCATGAATTAGTATTAAAGATATGAGTGAACTCCAACAACATTTAACATTGTTTGATCAACACGAAAACGACATTGATTTTCCTTGGAAAACCTACAAAGGTGGATAATATACCAAACGAATGAACAAAACAACTCATGTAACCAGCTCTTGCTTAACGATCTTGGGACATAGAATGGTCATTTAAATTTTTTTCTATGATTGCCATATTAATTTATAATCTATTACATAGTAACCTAAAATTACACGTGACATCTAAATAAAACTTAGAATGTAACTGGGTCGGGCCTGAGCCTAAAAACAAAGTCCAAAAAATGTGAAAAAATTATAAAAATGAGAATATCTCAACAAATATAGGGTTTCGGGCCTCGAAAGTTCTGTAACCCAACAAAGTTAGGTTACAGCTACGTTCCCCTCGTTTCAGCCTTCAATTCGCCTCGTCACGGGCCTGAAACGGACTCTTGTAGACCAAGTTATGCCATGTTCAAGAAAGCCCTTTTCTTCACGCGATCTGGGGCTTCCGAATACATTTGGGCTCTATCTTCAACACTTGAACATCCATCAAACCTTCTACACCGACCAAAACAGAACGAAAGGGAACTTAACTAGGCAAAGTCGATGAAAGTCTGATCAACCTAGCCATGCCAAATCCGTGGAAATACAATTTCCACTTGGGTTTGATTGTTTTGATCATGTTTTGGACGTCTTATGGATACTGGTTATTGGGTTCACCATGATCATGTATTTTGTTACTTGGGTTGTGTATATATTTTCATCATCACATACTAACTGAATAACTTTCAAACATGGTCATACACATCCAAATACGGCAGATGCACGCTAAACCATTCGAAACCAGCCAAAACTGACCAAAAGGGAATTTAAACTAGAAAAACCGGAGAAAGTCTAAATAACCGGGGAAAACCATCCTAAATCCGAGGTAAATGGATTTCCACTATTATTTTATTGTTTTGATCATGTTTTTGGGGGCCTTTAACATGTTTTGATCGGGTTTGGCTATGTTTTGACTATGCTTGGAGGTTTCAAATTAGTTGGTGAAGTAATTGTGGTTTCACTAGACAAGGAAATCATTATGACACACCATGAATTAGTATTAAAGATATGAGTGAACTCCAACAACATTTAACATTGTTTGATCAACACGAAAACGACATTGATTTTCCTTGGAAAACCTACAAAGATGGATAATATACCAAACGAATGAACAAAACAACTCATGTAACCAGCTCTTGCTTAACGATCTCGGGACTTAGAATGGTCATTTAAATTTTTTTTCTATGATTGCTATATTAATTTATAATCTATTACATAGTAACCTAAAATTACACGTGACATCTAAATAAAACTTAGAATGTAACTGGGTCGGGCCTGAGCCCAAAAACAAAGTGCAAAAAATGTGAAAAAATTATAAAATTGAGAATATCTCAACAAATATAGGGTTTCGGGGCTCGAAAGTTCTGTAACCCAACAAAGTTAGGTTACAGCTACGTTCCCCTCGTTTCAGCCTTCGATTCGCCTCGTCACGGGCCTGAAACAAACTCTTGTAGACCAAGTTATGCCATGTTCAAGAAAGCCCTTTTCTTCACGCGATCTGGGGCTTCCGAATACATTTGGGCTCTATATTCAACACTTGAACATCCATCAAACCTTCTACACCGACCAAAACAGAACGAAAGGGAACTTAACTAGGCAAAGCCGATGAAAGTCTGATCAACCTAGCCATGCCAAATCCGTGGAAATACAATTTCCACTTGGGTTTGATTGTTTTGATCATGTTTTGGACGTCTTATGGATACTGGTTATTGGGTTCACCATGATCATGTATTTTGTTACTTGGGTTGTGTATATATTTTCATCATCACATACTAACTGAATAACTTTCAAACATGGTCATACACATCCAAATACGGCAGATGCACGCTAAACCATTCGAAACCAGCCAAAACTGACCAAAAGGGAATTTAAACTAGAAAAACCGGAGAAAGTCTAAATAACCGGGGAAAACCATCCCAAATCCGAGGTAAATGGATTTCCACTATTGTTTTATTGTTTTGATCATGTTTTTGGGGGCCTTTAACATGTTTTGATCGGGTTTGGCTATGTTTTGACTATGCTTGGAGGTTTCAAATTAGTTGGTGAAGTAATTGTGGTTTCACTAGACAAGGAAATCATTATGACACACCATGAATTAGTATTAAAGATATGAGTGAACTCCAACGACATTTAACATTGTTTGATCAACACGAAAACGACATTGATTTTCCTTGGAAAACCTACAAAGATGGATAATATACCAAACGAATGAACAAAACAACTCATGTAACCAGCTCTTGCTTAACGATCTCGGGACTTAGAATGGTCATTTAAATTTTTTTTCTATGATTGCCATATTAATTTATAATCTATTACATAGTAACCTAAAATTACACGTGACATCTAAATAAAACTTAGAATGTAATTGGGTCGGGCCTGAGACCAAAAACAAAGTGCAAAAAATGTGAAATAATTATAAAAATGAGAATATCTCAACAAATATAGGGTTTCGGGGCTCGAAACCCAACAAAGTTAGGTTACAGCTACGTTCCCCTCGTTTCAGCCTTCGATTCGCCTCGTCACGGGCCTAAAACGGACTCTTGTAGACCAAGTTATGCCATGTTCAAGAAAGCCCTTTTCTTCACGCGATCTGGGGCTTCCGAATACATTTGGGCTCTATCTTTAAAACTTGAACATCCATCAAACCTTCTACACCGACCAAAACAGAACGAAAGGGAACTTAAGTAGGCAAAGCCGATGAAAGTCTGATCAACCTAGCCATGCCAAATCCGTGGAAATACAATTTCCACTTGGGTTTGATTGTTTTGATCATGTTTTGGACGTCTTATGGATACTGGTTATTGGGTTCACCATGATCATGTATTTTGCTACTTGGGTTGTGTATATATTTTCATCATCACATACTAACTGAATAACTTTCAAACATGGTCATACACATCCAAATACGGCAGATGCACGCTAAACCATTCGAAACCAGCCAAAACTGACCAAAAGGGAACTTAAACTAGAAAAACCGGAGAAAGTCTAAACAACCGGGGAAAACCATCCCAAATCCGAGGTAAATGGATTTCCACTATTGTTTTATTGTTTTGATCATGTTTTTGGGGGCCTTTAACATGTTTTGATCGGGTTTAGCTATGTTTTGACTATGCTTGGAGGTTTCAAATTAGTTGGTGAAGTAATTGTGGTTTCACTAGACAAGGAAATCATTATGACACACCATGAATTAGTATTAAAGATATGAGTGAACTCCAACAACATTTAACATTGTTTGATCAACACGAAAACGACATTGATTTTCCTTGGAAAACCTACAAAGATGGATAATATACCAAACGAATGAACAAAACAACTCATGTAACCAGCTCTTGCTTAACGATCTTGGGACTTAGAATGGTCATTTAAATTTTTTTTCTATGATTTCCATATTAATTTTAATCTATTACATAGTAACCTAAAATTACACGTGACATCTAAATAAAACTTAGAATGTAATTGGGTCGGGCCTGAGCCCAAAAACAAAGTCCAAAAAATGTGAAAAAATTATAAAAATGAGAATATCTCAACAAATATAGGGTTTCGGGGCTCGAAAGTTCTGTAACCCAACAAAGTTAGGTTACAGCTACGTTCCCCTCGTTTCAGCCTTCGATTCGCCTCGTCACGGGCCTAAAACGGACTCTTGTAGACCAAGTTATGCCATGTTCAAGAAAGCTCTTTTCTTCACGCGATCTGGGGCTTCCAAATACATTTGGGCTCTATCTTCAACACTTGAACAAAACCATCTACACCGACCAAAACAGACCGAAAGGGAACTTAACTGGGCAAAGCCGATGAAAGTCTGATCAACCTAGCCATGCCAAATCCGTGGAAATACAATTTCCACTTGGGTTTGATTGTTTTGATCATGTTTTGGACGTCTTATGGATACTGGTTATTCGGTTCACCATGATCGTGTATTTTGTTACCTGGGTTGTGTATATATTTTCATCATCACATACTAACTGAATAACTTTCAAGCATGGTCATACAAATCCAAATAAGGCAGATGCACGCTAAATCATTCGAAACAAGCCAAAACTGACCAAAAGGGAACTTAAACTAGAAAAACTGGAGAAAGTCTAAATAACCGGGGAAAATCATCCCAAATCCGGGGTAAATGGATTTCCACTATTGTTTTATTGTTTTGATCATGTTTTGGGGGGCCTTTAACATGTTTTGATCGAGTTTGGCTATGTTTTGACTATGCTTGGAGGTTTCAAATTAGTTGGTGAAGTAATTGTGGTTTCACTAGACAAGGAAATCATTATGACACACCATGAATTAGTATTAAAGATATGAGTGTGTTGGGTCAAAAAGTTGATGTGACAGAAACTCAAAATAGAAGAAAATATCAAGTAATATGTTCAAGCGTTGACAAGAGCAATCTGGGCGTTGACAAGAGCAATTCAGGCGTTGATAGAAAGTCAACAAAAGTCAAACGCAGTCAAAAAGTCAAACGCTGATGGATATTGAAGATTTGATGGAGAATTCTATTTAGGGAATATATTGAGTATATTATTTATGATATACACAATATATAGTTTATCTAAATAGAATATTTAGATGTTTATTTGATTTGATCTCTTGTAGATTCTGTTCCTTCCACTATAAAAGGAACAAGAGTCTTAGGTTTTATTCATATCATTCATTCACAATGTAAACCTAAAGTGTGTGTCGCACTAGACGTGGGATTCAATGTATACACGTCTAGTGGTTGTTTGTTATTAATATAATGAACAATCGTTGAGTATTTTATGTGTCTTGTGCCTAAACACCTTGTTATGATCATTGTTCTATTCCTCTATGTTATCATATGAACGATGATCAACCTAGATATAATGGTTCATAACCATTGAGTCTAACGATCAATGGACTCCACAATTGGTATCAGAGCCTAAGGCTCTTGATATCTAGGTCCGACGAGGTGTTCGTGTATCGTGAAGAAAAGAAAAATTCGTATGGATTTTTCTGGACGTTTTTGTGTGCGCAGTAGTATTCAGAAGGTCATAACTTTTGATTGAACCGTTGGATCGTCACGAAATTTTATATGTGTGTTCTACATACATAGATCTAAACATCCACCGGAGGGATTGTCGAGTTTTATCCCCAGGCAAAAGTTATTAAGCGTCAAAGTCAGCAGCAGGGTATATGCAGTTTTCTGTGGACAGCCATGTTCAAAACACGATCTCTCCTTCGTTAACCGTTGGATCTTCGTGATTTTTGAACTGTAGATTCATGGCACTTGTGTCTTGAATCTCACCGGAGCGATCTTCGATCTGAGCCCTAAGGAAGAAGTTATTCAAGGTCGAAGTTCACTGATTAAGGTAATGATATTCTTGCTTTTTCACATGAAATCATGACCTAGGGTTTCTCAAACCCTAGATCTACCTAGAAAGCAGAATGTTATGTTGTTCGTGGTTGTTAAAACGTGTGAAGATACACGATCTAAGGTTATTTACAAACCCTAATTAGGGTTTCGATGCTCAAATAATATAAACCCTAGATTGAGTGAAGGAAAAAGTGCTACGGTTATAGGTTATTACTGTGATATCGAGAGACTTCAATATATGTTCACACGAAGTAAGAGTTTTGATTGGTTAAAGCAGCTTGTGTTCACACGAATACAGACTTCTCGCTGGTTGGTCATTGTTATATCAAAACAATGGTGCATTCACATGATCAAAAAGGGAATAAGCTGTGTTCACACGATGGAAGCTCCATGATTGGTTAAGCATTTGGGACGTGAGTTGTATTGTTACTATGGACTTGCATTCACATGATTGATTCCCATGGCTTTATGTTCACACGGTTGAAATTATATCACTGTGTTCACATGGCCAAACTCTAATATTTGTTATCTAAAGCTTTGATCCTCTACATGCTCTTCCATGGTGTTACCTTAAGTCACTCATTCTCATTGGTGAGGAGTTCTTGTGTTCACATGGTTCTCAGAACGTGATTGGCTGATAACAGAAGGGATGAACGCAGCGTATAAAAGGGATCAATTGTTATACGCTAATGTCACTTTGTATTCACATGGGATTGTGATTCCAAAACAAGTCTTGGAGCAACGTTGACAATAAAGAATGAATGCAACGCTGACAAGATTGATTTGACGCTGACAAAAAGAAACGTGACGCTGACAGAATAAGTCAACACTGATGGAGTTGACAGTGTCGTCCGATATATGAACTTCAACGCTGACACGTATTGTCCGATATTGGACAATACATCTGTCAAAGATATTGGACATAAGAAGATATTGGACAACACAAGGTTTGCTGCTGTTTGAGAAAATAGGTACGTTTTAAGCACACAAAAAGGAGGATTATACACACAAAGGTACATGGAATCTCCGTTTTAATATAGAATATCATGATGATATTTATGGCTCGGATATTTTTACATGGAGTAAATGGTTTTTAAGTAAGTTAGCAATAATTCATGAAGACTTTGATTGATATTAGATTATGTAATCGGGATAGCCTTGTGAAAGAGTTATTCGACGTCTAACTTTTACATATGAAGATATTGGTTCTTTAAGACTTGTCATGAAGAGGTGTTAGCTTAAGGGGAAGAATTCTTATGGTAAGTTTGATGATTGAAGAAGATTTTCTCGAGTTTGTGTTCTATCATATCTTAAAGTCATGGACTTCCAGCCACTGACTTTTAAGGTAACTTGTTTGTGCTTACATGGTTACTGATGAAGTGATACAAGATCTAGGAATATGTGATTTTTCTTATGGTTCTCTATGCACATTTTTTCTATCACTTGAAGGAGTTACATTATCGTGCTCAGTGTCTCACAAAGGATGAGGATTTTTGTATCAGCTACATACTTCATCACATCATCGTACAAGATATGGAACATAGGTTTGGGTTATTCTACTTCTACATCAAAAATATTATATTAATTGTTCTTCAAGATCATTACACAGAGCCTACTTCTGGAGAATCTTCAAAGATTGCAACATTGTTTACTTCCTTGTTGATGTGACAAAAAGGGGAAGAAAATACGTGCTACACTTGAGGGGAAGCAATCTGAAGATCATGTACAACTTACAAGAGATACATATAGAGTTTTGCCACTTTCAACTAGGGGAAGATTGTTGGGTCAAAAAGTTGATGTGGCAGAAACTCAAAATCGAAGAAAATATCAAGTAATATGTTCAAGCGTTGACAAGAGCAATCTGGGCGTTGACAAGAGCAATTCAGGCGTTGACAGAAAGTCAACAAAAGTCAAACGCAGTCAAAAAGTCAAACGCTGATGGATATTGAAGATTTGATGGAGAATTCTATTTAGAGAATATATTGAGTATATTATTTATGATATACACAATATATAGTTTATCTAAATAGAATATTTAGATGTTTATTTGATTTGATCTCTTGTAGATTCTGTTCCTTCCACTATAAAAGAAACAAGAGTCTTAGGTTTTATTCATATCATTCATTCACAATGTAAACCTAAAGTGTGTGTCGCACTAGACGTGGGATTCAATGTATACACGTCTAGTGGTTGTTTGTTATTAATATAATGAACAATCGTTGAGTATTTTATGTGTCTTGTGCCTAAACACCTTGTTATGATCATTGTTCTATTCCGCTATGTTATCATATGAACGATGATCAACCTAGATATAATGGTTCATAACCATTGAGTCTAATGATCAATGGACTCCACAGAGTGAACTCCAACAACATTTAACATTGTTTGATCAACACAAAAACGACATTGATTTTCCTTGGAAAACCTACAAAGGTGGATAATATACCAAACGAATGAACAAAACAACTCATGTAACTAGCTCTTGCTTAACGATCTCGGGACTTAGAATGGTCATTTAAATTTTTTTTCTATGATTGACATATTAATTTATAATCTATTACATAGTAACCTAAAATTACACGTGACATAAATAATAAACCTTAGAATGCAATTGGGTCGGGCCTGAGCCCAAAAACAAAGTCCAAAAAATGTGAAAAAATTATAAAAATGAGAATATCTCAACAAATATAGGGTTTCGGGCCTCGAAAGTTCTGTAACCCAAAAAAGTTAGGTTACAGCTACGTTCCCCTCGTTTCAGCCTTCAATTTGCCTCGTCACGGGCCTGAAACGGACTCTTGTAGACCAAGTTATGCCATGTTCAAGAAAGCCCTTTTCTTCACGCGATCTGGGGCTTCCGAATACATTTGGGCTCTATCTTCAACACTTGAACATCCATCAAACCTTCTACACCGACCAAAACAGAACGAAAGGGAACTTAACTAGGCAAAGCCGATGAAAGTCTGATCAACCTAGCCATGCTAAATCCGTGGAAATACAATTTCCACTTGGGTTTGATTGTTTTGATCATGTTTTGGACGTCTTATGGATACTGGTGATTGGGTTCACCATGATCATGTATTTTGTTACTTGGGTTGTGTATATATTTTCATCATCACATACTAACTGAATAACTTTCAAACATGGTCATACACATCCAAATACGGCAGATGCACGCTAAACCATTCGAAACCAGCCAAAACTGACCAAAAGGGAACTTAAACTAGAAAAACCGGAGAAAGTCTAAATAACCGGGGAAAACCATCCCAAATCCGAGGTAAATGGATTTCCACTATTGTTTTATTGTTTTGATCATGTTTTTGGGGGCCTTTAACATGTTTTGATCGGGTTTAGCTATGTTTTGACTATGCTTGGAGGTTTCAAATTAGTTGGTGAAGTAATTGTGGTTTCACTAGACAAGGAAATCATTATGACACACCTTGAATTAGTATTAAAGATATGAGTGAACTCCAACAACATTTAACATTGTTTGATCAACACGAAAACGACATTGATTTTCCTTGGAAAACCTACAAAGATGGATAATATACTAAACGAATGAACAAAACAACTCATGTAACCAGCTCTTGCTTAACGATCTCGGGACTTAGAATGGTCATTTAATTTTTTTTTCTATGATTGCCATATTAATTAATAATCTATTACATAGTAACCTAAAATTACACGTGACATCTAAATAAAACTTAGAATGTAATTGGGTCGGGCCTGAGCCCAAAAGCAAAGTGCAAAAAATATGAAAAAATTATAAAAATGAGAATATATCAACAAATATAGGGTTTCGGGGCTCGAAAGTTCTGTAACCCAACAAAGTTAGGTTACAGCTACGTTCCCTCGTTTCAGCCTTCGATTCGCCTCGTCACGGGCCTGAAACGGACTCTTGTAGACCAAGTTATGCCATGTTCAAGAAAGCCCTTTTCTTCACGCGATCTGGGGCTTCCAAATACATTTGGGCTCTATCTTCAACACTTGAACATCCATCAAACCATCTACACCGACCAAAACAGACCGAAAGGGAACTTAACTGGGCAAAGCCGATGAAAGTCTGATCAACCTAGCCATGCCAAATCTGTGGAAATACAATTTCCACTTGGGTTTGATTGTTTTGATCATGTTTTGGACGTCTTATGGATACTGGTTATTCGGTTCACCATGATCGTGTATTTTGTTACCTAGGTTGTGTATATATTTTCATCATCACATACTAACTGAATAACTTTCAAACATAGTCATAGATATCCAAATACGGCAGATGCACGCTAAATCATTCGAAACCAGCCAAAACTGACCAAAAGGGAACTTAAACTAGAAAAACTGGAGAAAGTCTAAATAACCGGGGAAAATCATCCCAAATCCGGGGTAAATGGATTTCCACTATTGTTTTATTGTTTTGATCATGTTTTTGGGGGCGTTTAACATGTTTTGATCGGGTTTGGCTATGTTTTGACTATGCTTGGAGGTTTCAAATTAGTTGGTGAAGTAATTGTGGTTTAACTAGACAAGGAAATCATTATGACACACCATGAATTAGTATTAAAGATATGAGTGAACTCCAACAAAACTTAACATTGTTTGATCAACACAAAAACGACATTGATTTTCCTTGGAAAACCTACAAAGGTGGATAATATACCAAACGAATGAACAAAACAACTCATGTAACCAGCTCTTGCTTAACGATCTCGGGACTTAGAATGGTCATTTAAAATTTTTTTCTATGATTGCCATATTAATTTATAATCTATTACATAGTAACCTAAAATTACACGTGACATCAACATAAACCTTAGAATGCAATTGGGTCGGGCCTGAGCCCAAAAACAAAGTCCAAAAAATGTGAAAAAATTATAAAAATGAGAATATCTCAACAAATATAGGGTTTCGGGCCTCGAAAGTTCTGTAACCCAACAAAGTTGGGTTACAGCTACGTTCCCCTCGTTTCGGCCTTCAATTTGCCTCGTCACGGGCCTGAAACGGACTCTTGTAGACCAAGTTATGCCATGTTCAAGAAAGCCCTTTTCTTCACGCGATCTGGGGCTTCCTTATACATTTGGGCTCTATCTTCAACACTTGAACATCCATCAAACCTTCTACACCGACCAAAACAGAACGAAAGGGAACTTAACTAGGCAAAGCCGATGAAAGTCTGATCAACCTAGCCATGCCAAATCCGTGGAAATACAATTTCCACTTGGGTTTGATTGTTTTGATCATGTTTTGGACGTCTTATGGAAACTGGTTATTGGGTTCACCATGATCATGTATTTTGTTACTTGGGTTGTGTATATATTTTCATCATCACATACTAACTGAATAACTTTCAAACATGGTCATACACATCCAAATACGGCAGATGCACGCTAAACCATTCGAAACCAGCCAAAACTGACCAAAAGGGAACTTAAACTAGAAAAACCGGAGAAAGTCTAAATAACCGGGGAAAACCATCCCAAATCCGAGGTAAATGGATTTCCACTATTGTTTTATTGTTTTGATCATGTTTTTGGGGGCCTTTAACATGTTTTGATCGGGTTTAGCTATGTTTTGACTATGCTTGGAGGTTTCAAATTAGTTGGTGAAGTAATTGTGGTTTCACTAGACAAGGAAATCATTAGAACACACCATGAATTAGTATGAAAGATATGAGTGAACTCCAACAACATTTAACATTGTTTGATCAACACGAAAACGACATTGATTTTCCTTGGAAAACCTACAAAGATGGATAATATACTAAACGAATGAACAAAACAACTCATGTAACCAGCTCTTACTTAACGATCTCGGGACTTAGAATGGTCATTTAAATTTTTTTTCTATGATTGCCATATTAATTTATAATCTATTACATAGTAACCTAAAATTACACGTGACATCTAAATAAAACATAGAATGTAATTGGGTCGGGCCTGAGCCCAAAAACAAAGTGCAAAAAATGTGAAAAAATTATAAAAATGAGAATATCTCAACAAATATAGGGTTTCGGGGCTCGAAAGTTCTGTAACCCAACAAAGTTAGGTTACAGCTACGTTCCCCTCGTTTCAGCCTTCGATTCGCCTCGTCACGGGCCTGAAACGGACTCTTGTAGACCAAGTTATGCCATGTTCAAGAAAGCCCTTTTCTTCACGCGATCTGGGGCTTCCAAATACTTTTGGGCTCTATCTTCAACACTTGAACATCCATCAAACCATCTACGCCGACCAAAACAGACCGAAAGGGAACTTAACTGGGCAAAGCCGATGAAAGTCTGATCAACCTAGCCATGCCAAATCCGTGGAAATACATTTTCCACTTGGGTTTGATTGTTTTGATCATGTTTTGGACGTCTTATGGATACTGGTTATTCGGTTCACCATGATAATGTATTTTGTTACTTGGGTTGTGTATATATTTTCATCATCACATAATAACTGAATAACTTTCAAACATGGTCATACATATCCAAATACGGCAGATGCACGCTAAATCATTCGAAACCAGCCAAAACTGACCAAAAGGGAACTTAAACTAGAAAAACTGGAGAAAGTCTAAATAACCGGGGAAAATCATCCCAAATCTGGGGTAAATGGATTTCCACTATTGTTTTATTGTTTTGATCATGTTTTTGGGGGCCTTTAACATGTTTTGATCGGGTTTGGCTATGTTTTGACTATGCTTGGAGGTTTCAAATTAGTTGGTGAAGTAATTGTGGTTTCACTAGACAAGGAAATCATTATGACACACCATGAATTAGTATTAAAGATATGAGTGAACTCCAACAACATTTAACATTGTTTGATCAACACAAAAACGACATTGATTTTCCTTGGAAAACCTACAAAGATGGATAATATACCAAACGAATGAACAAAACAACTCATGTAACCAGCTCTTGCTTAACAATCTCGGGACTTAGAATGGTCATTTAATTTTTTTTCTATGATTGCCATATTAATTTATAATCTATTACAGAGTAACCTAAAATTACACGTGACATCTAAATAAACCTTAGAATGCAATTGGGTCGGGCCTGAGCCCAAAAACAAAGTCCAAAAAATGTGAAAAAATTATAAAAATGAGAATATCTCAACAAATATAAGGTTTCGGGGCTCGAAAGTTCTGTAACCCAACAAAGTTAGGATAGAGCTACGTTCCCCTCATTTCAGCCTTCGATTCGCCTCGTCACGGGCCTGAAACGGACTCTTGTAGACCAAGTTATGCCATGTTCAAGAAAGCTCTTTTCTTCACGCGATCTGGGGCTTCCAAATACATTTGGGCTCTATCTTCAACACTTGAACATCCATCAAACCATCTACACCGACCAAAACAGACCGAAAGGGAACCTAACTGGGCAAAGCCGATGAAAGTCTGATCAACCTAGCCATGCCAAATCCGTGGAAATACAATTTCCACTTGGGTTTGATTGTTTTGATCATGTTTTGGACGTCTTATGGATACTGGTTATTCGGTTCACCATGATCGTGTATTTTGTTACCTGGGTTGTGTATATATTTTCATCATCACATACTAACTGAATAACTTTCAAACATGGTCATACATATCCAAATACGGTAGATGCACGCTAAATCATTCGAAACCAGCCAAAACTGACCAAAAGGGAACTTAAACTAGAAAAACTGGAGAAAGTCTAAATAACCGGGGAAAATCATCCCAAATCCGGGGTAAATGGATTTCCACTATTGTTTTATTGTTTTGATCATGTTTTGGGGGGCCTTTAACATGTTTTGATCGGGTTTGGCTATGTTTTTACTATGCTTGGAGGTTTCAAATTAGTTGGTGAAGTAATTGTGGTTTCACTAGACAAGGAAATCATTATGACACACCATGAATTAGTATTAAAGATATGAGTGAACTCCAACAACATTTAACATTGTTTGATCAACACAAAAACGACATTGATTTTCCTTGGAAAACCTAAAAAGGTGGATAATATACCAAACGAATGAACAAAACAACTCATGTAACCAGCTCTTGCTTAACGATCTCGGGACTTAGAATGGTCATTTAAATTTTTTTTCTATGATTGCCATATTAATTTATAATCTATTACATAGTAACCTAAAATTACACGTGACATCAAAATAAACCTTAGAATGCAATTGGGTCGGGCCTGAGCCCAAAAACAAAGTCCAAAAAATGTGAAAAAATTATAAAAATGAGAATATCTCAACAAATATAGGGTTTCGGGCCTCGAAAGTTCTGTAACACAACAAAGTTAGGTTACAGCTACGTTCCCCTCGTTTCAGCCTTCGATTCGCCTCGTCACGGGCCTGAAATGGACTCTTGTAGACCAAGTTATGCCATGTTCAAGAAAGCCCTTTTCTTCACACGATCTGGGGCTTCCAAATACATTTGGGCTCTATCTTCAACACTTGAACATCCATCAAACCATCTACACCGACCAAAAAAGACCGAAAGGGAACTTAACTAGGCAAAGCCGATGAAAGTCTGATCAACCTAGCCATGCCAAATCCGTGGAAATACAATTTCCACTTGGGTTTGATTGTTTTGATCATGTTTTGGACGTCTTATGGATACTGGTTATTGGGTTCACCATGATCGTGTATTTTGTTACCTGGGTTGTGTATATATTTTCATCATCATATACTAACTGAATAACTTTCAAACATGGTCATACATATCCAAATACGGCAGATGCACGCTAAATCATTCGAAACCAGCCAAAACTGACCAAAAGGGAACTTAAACTAGAAAAACCGGAGAAAGTCTAAATAACCAGCGAAAACCATCCTAAATCCGAGGTAAATGGATTTCCACTATTGTTTTATTGTTTTGATCATGTTTTTGGGGGCCTTTAACATTTTTTGATCGGGTTTGGCTATGTTTTGACTATGCTTGGAGGTTTCAAATTAGTTGGTGAAGTAATTTTGGTTTCACTAGACAAGGAAATCATTATGACACACCATGAATTATGTATTAAAGATATGAGTGAACTCCAACAACATTTAAGATTGTTTGATCAACACGAAAACGACATTGATTTTCCTTGGAAAACCTACAAAGGTGGATAATATACCAAACGAATGAACAAAACAACTTATGTAACCAGCTCTTGCTTAACGATCTCGGGACTTAGAATGGTCATTTAAATTTTTTTTCTATGATTGCCATATTAATTTATAATCTATTACATAGTAACCTAAAATTACACGTGACATCAAAATAAACCTTAGAATGCAATTGGGTCGGGCTTGAGCCCAAAAACAAAGTCCAAAAAATGTGAAAAAATTATAAAAATGAGAATATCTCAACAAATATAGGGTTTCGGGCCTCGAAAGTTCTGTAACCCAACAAAGTTAGGTTACAGCTACGTTCCCCTCGTTTCGGCCTTCAATTTTCCTCGTCACGGGCCTGAAACGGACTCTTGTAGACCAAGTTATGTCATGTTCAAGAAAGCCCTTTTCTTCACGCGATCTGGGGCTTCCGAATACACTTGGGCTCTATCTTCAACACTTGAACATCCATCAAACCTTCTACACAGACCAAAACAGAACGAAAGGGAACTTAACTAGGCAAAACCGATGAAATTCTGATCAACCTAGCCATGCCAAATCCGTGGAAATACAATTTCCACTTGGGTTTGATTGTTTTGATCATGTTTTGGACGTCTTATGGATACTGGTTATTGGGTTCACCATGATCATGTATTTTGTTACTTGGGTTGTGTATATATTTTCATCATCACATACTAACTGAATAACTTTCAAACATGGTCATACACATCCAAATACGGCAGATGCACGCTAAACCATTCGAAACCAGCCAAAACTGACCAAAAGGGAACTTAAACTAGAAAAACCGGAGAAAGTTTAAATAACCGGGGAAAACCATCCCAAATCCAAGGTAAATGGATGTCCACTATTGTTTTATTGTTTTGATCATGTTTTTGGGGGCCTTTAACATGTTTTGATCGGGTTTGGCTATGTTTTGACTATGCTTGGAGGTTTCAAATTAGTTGGTGAAGTAATTGTGGTTTCACTAGACAAGGAAATCATTATGACACACCATGAATTAGTATTAAAGATATGAGTGAACTCCAACGACATTTAACATTGTTTGATCAACACGAAAACGACATTGATTTTCCTTGGAAAACCTACAAAGATGGATAATATACCAAACGAATGAACAAAACAACTCATGTAACCAGCTCTTGCTTAACGATCTCGGGACTTAGAATGGTCATTTAAATTTTTTTTCTATGATTGCCATATTAATTTATAATCTATTACATAGTAACCTAAACTTACACGTGACATCTAAATAAAACTTAGAATGTAATTGGGTCGGGCCTGAGCCCAAAAACAAAGTGCAAAAAATGTGAAATAATTATAAAAATGAGAATATCTCAACAAATATAGGGTTTCGGGGCTCGAAACCCAACAAAGTTAGGTTACAGCTACGTTCCCCTCGTTTCAGCCTTCGATTCGCCTCGTCACGGGCCTGAAACGGACTCTTGTAGACCAAGTTATGCCATGTTCAAGAAAGCCCTTTTCTTCACGCGATCTGGGAATTCCGAATACATTTGGGCTCTATCTTTAAAACTTGAACATCCATCAAACCTTCTACACCGACCAAAACAGAACGAAAGGGAACTTAAGTAGGCAAAGCCGATGAAAGTCTGATCAACCTAGCCATGCCAAATCCGTGGAAATACAATTTCCACTTGGGTTTGATTGTTTTGATCATGTTTTGGACGTCTTATGGATACTGGTTATTGGGTTCACCATGATCATGTATTTTGCTACATGGGTTGTGTATATATTTTCATCATCACATACTAACTGAATAACTTTCAAACATGGTCATACACATCCAAATACGGCAGATGCACGCTAAACCATTCGAAACCAGCCAAAACTGACCAAAAGGGAACTTAAACTAGAAAAACCGGAGAAAGTCTAAATAACCGGGGAAAACCATCCCAAATCCGAGGTAAATGGATTTCCACTATTGTTTTATTGTTTTGATCATGTTTTTGGGGGCCTTTAACATGTTTTGATCGGGTTTGGCTATGTTTTGACTATGCTTGGAGGTTTCAAATTAGTTGGTGAAGTAATTGTGGTTTCACTAGACAAGGAAATCATTATGACACACCATGAATTAATATTAAAGATATGAGTGAACTCCAACAACATTTAACATTGTTTGATCAACACGAAAACGACATTGATTTTCCTTGGAAAACCTACAAAGATGGATAATATACCAAACGAATGAACAAAACAACTCATGTAACCAGCTCTTGCTTAACGATCTTGGGACTTAGAATGGTCATTTAAATTTTTTTTCTATGATTTCCATATTAATTTATAATCTATTACATAGTAACCTAAAATTACACGTGACATCTAAATAAAACTTAGAATGTAATTGGGTCGGGCCTAAGCCCAAAAACAAAGTCCAAAAAATGTGAAAAAATTATAAAAATGAGAATATCTCAACAAATATAGGGTTTCAGGGCTCGAAAGTTCTGTAACCCAACAAAGTTAGGTTACAGCTATGTTCCCCTCGTTTCAGCCTTCGATTCGCCTCGTCACGGGCCTGAAACGGACTCTTGTAGACCAAGTTATGCCATGTTCAAGAAAGCTCTTTTCTTCACGCGATCTGGGGCTTCCAAATACATTTGGGCTCTATCTTCAACACTTGAACATCCATCAAACCATCTACACCGACCAAAACAGACCGAAAGGGAACTTAACTGGGCAAAGCCGATGAAAGTCTGATCAACCTAGCCATGCCAAATCCGTGGAAATACAATTTCACTTGGGTTTGATTGTTTTGATCATGTTTTGGACGTCTTATGGATACTGGTTATTCGGTTCACCATGATCGTGTATTTTGTTACCTGGGTTGTGTATATATTTTCATCATCACATAATAACTGAATAACTTTCAAACATGGTCATACATATCCAAATACGGCAGATGCACGCTAAATCATTCGAAACCAGCCAAAACTGACCAAAAGGGAACTTAAACTAGAAAAACTGGAGAAAGTCTAAATAACCGGGGAAAATCATCCCAAATCCGGGGTAAATGGATTTCCACTATTGTTTTATTTTTTTGATCATGTTTAGGGGGGCCTTTAACATGTTTTGATCGAGTTTGGCTATGTTTTGACTATGCTTGGAGGTTTCAAATTAGTTGGTGAAGTAATTGTGGTTTCACTAGACAAGGAAATCATTATGACACACCATGAATTAGTATTAAAGATATGAGTGAACTCCAACAACATTTAACATTGTTTGATCAACACAAAAACGACATTGATTTTCCTTGGAAAACCTACAAAGGTGGATAATATACCAAACGAATGAACAAAACAACTCATGTAACTAGCTCTTGCTTAACGATCTCGGGACTTAGAATGGTCATTTAAATTTTTTTTCTATGATTGCCATATTCATTTATAATCTATTACATAGTAACCTAAAATTACACGTGACATAAATAATAAACCTTAGAATGCAATTGGGTCGGGCCTGAGCCCAAAAACAAAGTCTAAAAAATGTGAAAAAATTATAAAAATGAGAATATCTCAACAAATATAGGGTTTCGGGCCTCGAAAGTTCTGTAACCCAAAAAAGTTAGGTTACAGCTACGTTCCCCTCGTTTCAGCCTTCAATTTGCCTCGTCACGGGCCTGAAACGGACTCTTGTAGACCAAGTTATGCCATGTTCAAGAAAGCTCTTTTCTTCATGCGATCTGGGGCTTCCGAATACATTTGGGCTCTATCTTCAACACTTGAACATCCATCAAACCTTCTACACCGACCAAAACAGAACGAAAGGGAACTTAACTAGGCAAAGCCGATGAAAGTCTGATCAACCTAGCCATGCTAAATCCGTGGAAATACAATTTCCACTTGGGTTTGATTGTTTTGATCATGTATTGGACGTCTTATGGATACTGGTTATTGGGTTCACCATGATCATGTATTTTGTTACTTGGGTTGTGTATATATTTTCATCATCACATACTGTTGGGAATAAATTTAGGCCAGAACACTTGAACGCTGACAAGAACAACTTAAGCGTTGACAAGAGCAAAGTGAGCGCTGACAGCATAAGCGTTGACAAGTTAAAGTCAAGCGTTGACAGATTGAAGACAAGCACTGATGGAAGATGTGAGCTACACGTTTATTATATTCTAGATTACTTCTAGTAAGGATAGAAACGACAATGTATTTTCTATGTTTATCTTTACCTAGAATAGTTGATTCGTAGCTTATTGTACAAGACTTCTTGTTCTATAAAAGAAGATCTTTTAGGTTAATGTTTAATATCAGTTTTCATAGTATTCGCAAGTTAAACCTTTCATTGTAATCAACACGATTATTCTAATACAAGTGAAAGTTTGTTTAACATCATTGTGTTTTAGATCAAGTGTTAATTCCGCATAACACTTTGTTACTTTATTCATAAGCAAAGGTTTCTCTACGTGTAGTACTTGATCTAATCTCGTATACACAAAGCTTAATCGATCTAAGTTTGGGATCAACAAGTGGTATCAGAGCTTGTTGAGAAACTTTTGATCTTTAAGTAACGCAGAACCCTAAAACACCAAAAACCCTAAAAACCCTAAAAATTCTCAAAACCCTAAAAACATCATGTCTGGCACAAATCAACCTCCTGCTTTGCTACAAAACAACTTCTCAAACCCTAGTATCAAGATTCCCATGTTTGATGCCAGGAACTTTGAGCTTTGGAAGTCCAATTTTGAGCAATATATAGCTATTCATGACTACACTCTTTGGGAGATTATCGAATATGGGAACACATTCGATAAAGCAGCAAAGATTACTGCTGCAATTGCCACAAGGACAGCTGTTCCTAATTGTCCTGAATCTGATAAGGTGGAAAAACCTGAAGATGGGAGAGCTGTTGCTGTTGAAGATATAGCCAAGAAGAGGGTGGACATGAAAATCTTGAATATCCTGAAACATGCCCTAGGTCATGAGAATCAGCACAAGTACAAACGATTTGAGTCTGCAAAAGAGCTTTGGGAAGCTCTTGAAGTAGCACATGGTGGCAATGCTGATACAAAAGAAGAAAAGAAGAAGCAACTATTGCATGAGTATGCTGTCTTTAAAGCTCAACCTAATGAGAATCTCAGCAGTGTGAGAAGTAGACTTCTTGACATCACAAGTCAACTTTCCTTCATGGGAAAACAGATTGATGACCCTGAATTGAATGCTACTTTTCTCAAAAGCCTTGGTGATGTATGGAAGATTGAGACAAGATCTATTCTTGTCAATAACACCCACAAGACTTCCAGGTTTGATGACATCTTCAACAAGTTAAGGCTGTTGGAGAATGAATGACAATTGGAGAGTGATAACAAATCTTCCAGTAGCAACATGGCCTTCTTTTCACAAAGTGAAGTCCAATTTGATTCCATGAACTTCTATGGACATTCAGCCTCTGGGTCTCAAGGTGTCAGCGCTGGATGTCAGTCTGTCAGCGCTGGATCATATCCTGTCAATGCTTTGTACTCAAGCGCTGACACACACAATCATGGCGATGATAGAATTAAACCTGCTGGTTTTGATCTTGATACTGTGTGTGCTTTCATTGCTTCTTTGCCCAGTGACTCAAGAATCACATATGAAGATCTTGAGCAGATAAGTGATGAACAATTGGAAGAGATGGACATCAAATGGACAATGGCTCTTGTAAGTTTAAGAGCAAACAGGTTTAATAAAAGGTTCAAGAAGAAGATGACCTTTAATGCTAAGGATGTTGCTGGATTTGACAAATCCAAGGTGGAGTGCTACAACTGTCATAGGATGGGGCACTTTATGAGGGAATGTAGATCTCCAAGAAGATCTGATGCTGGGAAGCCTTCTAGCCAAATGATTAAGAACCCAGATCCCAAGGCCATGGTTGCTGTTCAACAAATTGATGGTGTTGGAGAATGGGATTGGAGCTGGATGGCTAAGAATGAGGAAGAGGACAGAGCTTTGGTTGCTGAGGTTAAAGAAGAGCATGCTGAATATGCTCTCATGGCACACTCCTCCTCCTCATCAGATAATGAGGTATATGATGATGCTTTCTGCTCTAAGGGTTGTCGTTTAAATACTGAGAAATTAAAACAAGAGATAGTTAAATTATTAGATGAGGCAAGTACTGAAAGATGCAAAGTATCTAATTATCAAATTGCTCTTACCCAAACAGAAAAGACTGTAGCTGAGTATAAGAAAATGGAGTTTGATTTAAAGGATCAAATAAACATCTTAAAACATGAGTTATTTCAGAGTAAAGATGTTCAAGATATAGTAAATATGGTTAATCTTGATTTGATAGCTCAGTTAGAAGAGGCTAACAAAAATAAAGATAATGTGAGTCTTAAAATCCAGAGATTTGATAAGGCCACACAATCCCTAGGAGAGTGTGTTAGCAAACAAAGAGACTCTAAGGATATGAGTGGGATTGGGATGAATAATTATACTGTTGTTCCACCACCAGCTGGGGATTTCTATGGTGTCCAATCAAAGGACTTATCTTGGACTGGCTTGCCAGAATGTCAAGAGGAGGAATTCATTCCTCCACCTAGAGTGATTTCCCCAGTTGAGGAATATCAGCAAAAGCTGACTGATCTAGAAGAGTGGAAGAAAGCTAACCACACCTTGTTTGTTAAGGGAGGGTTGTTGTGTGAAAGTCCAAATGAGCCCACACCAATCACGAGCCTTGATCCTAAACCTATTAAGATCACACACCCTACCACTGGCAAAGCTGTTGACCTTGGCTCACAAACTGTTAGAAAACCTAGTGTTAAGTATGCTGAGATGTATAGGAATACTAGGTCACCAAAAAGCCAAGTTAGTGATCATGGAACAGGCTTCTTTGCTTCTAGACCTAAGACTATGTCTAGAAAAGCTTGTTATACATGTGGTAGCTTCTCACATTTGGCCTACAAATGTGTCAACGTTTCCAATGTCAACGCTGACAGGAACCATTTCAGCGCTGATAAAAGTCAACATAGGTCAAACACTGTCAGACCCAATACCTTTGTGAACAAAAGTTCACAAGTTGTTAGACCAGCCCCATTCTTTTCTAGAGGGTCTAACACACAAGGCCTAAGACCTTTTCAAAAGTCAAACACTTGGTCCAATAGGCAATGGGTTCCTGTAGCAAACCCTAGGTTCAACGCTGATAAGAGCAATCGGGGCGCTGACAAGAGAAATTTCAGCGCTGACAGACAAACTGCTAAACCTAGGTATTTGCAACCACAGGGAAATAGGTCTAAAGCTTCTACTAGCTTAACATGGAGACCAAAACAAGACCAAAACCCTAATTCTACTGGTATTTCTATGACATGCAACAGGTTTCATTATATTTCAAAGGCATTGTCAACACCAATTGGGGTTAACTAGGAATTTCATTCAAACAGGGATGAAAATGGGGTTGTTATGAGAACCAAGTCTGTTCTTGTTGAACAACCAAATGAATCCAAGTCTTCCAAGGCTTGGGTTCCCAAAGAAAACTAATGTGTTTTCTTTATGTGCAGGGCATTCAGATGAAGATCAATGACTATGGATACTGGGATAGTGGATGCTCAAGGCACATGACAGGAAAGGAAGACTATCTGACCAATTTCTCTCCTATTCAAGATGGTGATAAGGTATACTTTGGAGGGGGCTACGGCACCATCACTGGAAATGGAACCCTTGTCACCAACAATCTACGGTTTGAGAATGTCTTCCTGGTAAAAGAACTGGATTATAATTTGTTTAGTGTATCACAAGTGTGTGATAACAAAAATAAGGTTCTTTTCACAGATACTGAGTGCTTGGTGTTAAGCAAAGATTATAAGCTCCATGAGGAAAAATATATAGATTTTAGAACACTAAGGCATAAAGACATATATAATGTGAATCTTAACGGAATTAAGGTAAATAATAAAATGTCATGTCTGTATGCTAAAGCCTCAGTAGATGAAAGTAATCTTTGGCACAGGAGATTAGGGCACATAAACTTTAAGAATATTAATAGGCTTGTGAGACTTGGTTTAGTTGATGGTTTGCCTGAAAAGGATTTCCACAATGACCACTCTTGTGTTGCATGCCTTAAGGGCAAGCAGCACAAGGTCTCATTCAGGTCTAAACAGGTGCACTCTAGTTCTAAACCACTTCACTTATTGCATATGGACCTCTTTGGTCCAACTAATATAGAAAGTTTGAAGGGTAAATCATATTGTTTTGTTATTACTGATGATTACTCCAGGTTTACATGGACTTTCTTTTTAGCCAAGAAAAGTGAAACTGCCCTAAGTCTGATTAATTTCATTACCCAAATTGAAAAGAAGAATGGTAATGAGGTCAAAATTATTAGAAGTGACAATGGGGGTGAGTTTAGAAATCAGTTGTTAGATGATTTTTGTGCCAAGAAAGGGATTACTAGGCAGTTTAGCATAGCTAGAACCCCACAGCAAAATGGGGTTGCTGAAAGGAAGAATAGGACCCTTATTGAAGCAGCCAGAACCATGTTGGCTGATGCCCACTTTCCTATAGCCTTTTGGGCTGAAGCTGTTAACACAGCTTGTTATGTTCAGAATAGGGCATTGGTCAACAAGATACATAATAAGACACCTTATGAATTACTTTGGGGAAGGAAGCCCAATATTGGCTTTCTCAAGCCATTTGGTTGTCATGTAGTTGTTTTAGAAACTAGTGAGGCCCTAGGTAAATTTGATTCAAAAGGTGATGAAGGCTACTTCATGGGTTATTCAGTGCAGAGTAAAGGATATAGGGTTTACATTAAAAAGGAAAAACGTATACTTGAAAAAGTACATGTTAGGTTTTTAGAGAGTAAACCTAGTGATCCTGAGAGTGGTCCAAATTGGTTGTTTGACTTAGAACCTTTGTCTAGAGCTTTAAATTATATGCCTGTTACTGATCCAGACATTGTGAAGGTAACTTCAAGTGTTTTGGAAAAGAGAATTGGTAATGTTTCAGGTATACAGGTTGCTAAGGAGGATGGATCACCAGCAGTTAAATCATCTCCCACACAAGAATTTGTTACACTTCCTATATGGACAGATGAGTATTATGCTGCTGCTACTGCTGCAAGGAAAGATAATGGTGGTGTTCAAATACCACCAGATACAAACATGCATGATTCTTCAGGCGCTGACAAAGGGAAATCAAGCGCTGACACGACCAATTCAGACGCTGATGGCTCCAACGCTGACAACAACAGTTCAAGCGTTGTTAGCCCAAGCGCTGACAAACAAGGTTCAGACTTTGGAGACACCTTTACACAGCTTTTCTCTTCCAATTTTGAACAAGGTGGACCTTCCAATGTTCATGAAGGGATTTCTGGTGACCAAGAAGAATCTGAGGAAGAAGATATTGGCAACATGGAGCGTGAAGTTGAGGACACCAGACTTTTTGAAGGAGGAGTTCTCACTTCAACAGCTAAGGATCACCCCACATCTCAAATCATTGGTGATGTTATGGCTCCAGTTCAGACAAGAAGATCCCATCAAGGTCTTGGTGGATTTATTGCCAATATACACAAGAAGGTTGATACCCCTCTTGTACAAGCATGTTTGTTTGCCTGTTTTCTGTCACAGGAAGAACCCAAGAAGATTTTTGATGCTCTCAAAGAACCAAGTTGGGTGGAAGCAATGCAGGATGAGCTTCACCAATTTGCTATACAGGATGTTTGGGAGCTGGTTGATTGTCCTAGATATGTGAGACCAATTGGGACAAGATGGGTTCTAAGGAACAAGAAAGATGAAAGAGGCATTGTGGTCAGAAACAAGGCACGTTTGGTAGCTCAGGGTTATACACAAGAGGAAGGCATAGATTATGAAGAAGTCTTTGCTCCAGTTGCAAGAGTTGAAGCTATCATAATTTTCTTAGCTTATGCTTCTTGCATGAACTTTACTGTTTATCAAATGGATGTGAAGAGTGCTTTCCTCTATGGAACAATTGTTGAGGAGGTTTATGTAATGCAACCTCCTGGTTTTGAAGATCCTGAGAATCCAGACAAGGTTTATAGAGTAAAGAAGGCAATGTATGGACTTCATCAAGCCCCAAGAGCATGGTATGGTACATTGTCCACCTACTTGGTGGAAAATGGTTTCAAGAGGGGCACCATAGATCAGACCTTGTTTACAAAGAAGAAAGGAAAACATGTGTTGCTTGTGCAGGTCTATGTTGATGATATCATTTTTGGGTCCACTGATCCAAAAATGAGTGAGGACTTTTCCAAGCTCATGACAGATAAATTCAAGATGAGTGCAATGGGTGAGATGAACTTCTTTCTAGGTTTACAAGTTCAGCAGAAAGAAGATGGTATCTTCATCTCCCAAGACAAGTATGTAGTTGAAATCTTGAAGAAATATGGTTTTTCTCCACATGAAAAGGAGGCTTCCACTCCTATGGATAGACAACACCCTTGGGGAAAAATTGGAGCTGGAAAGGATGTGGATGTTAGGCACTATAGATCAATGATTAGATCATTGATGTATCTTACAGCCTCAAGACCTGACATCATGTTTGCTGTGTGTGCATGTGCACGCCATCAAGTGACTCCCAAAGAATGTCACCTTTTTGCTGTGAAGAGAATTTTTAGGTACCTAAGATGTTATCCAGATCTTGGATTATGGTATCCAAAAGATTCTCCATTGGACCTTATTGCATATTCAGACAGTGACTATGGTGGTGACAAGTTTGACAGGAAATCCACAACTGGTGGATGCCAATTTCTTGGGAGCAGATTAATATCTTGGCAATGCAAGAAACAAACAGTGGTGGCAAACTCTACAACTGAAGCAGAATATGTTGCAGCAGCTGCATGTTGTGGACAAGTCTTATGGATTCAGAACCAGCTGTTGGATTATGGGTATAATTTTATGCATACCAAGATTTTTGTAGACAATAACAGTACTTTATGCATTATTAAAAATCCTGTACATCATTCTAAAACCAAACACATAGAAATTAGACATCATTTTATAAGAGATTGCTTTGAGAAAGGTTTAATACAACCAGATAGGGTAGACACAGAGGACAATGTGGCTGATTTATTAACTAAACCTTTTGATGCTGGAAGATTTCAATATTTGGTAACAAATATTGGAATGGTTAATCTCACTTAATATGTGTTTTGGAATCTTTTTGTAAAAGTATGTACAGGATAATGCATTGTTATTGGTCTTTGTGATGATTTAGATTTTCCACATTATTTTTCTAACACTGACAAAGGTAAATGCAACGCTGTCAAGTGTTATTTTGCCGTTGTTGGAGATATTATTGTCTAACGCTGACAAGAGTTCCTTCAACGCTGATAAGCGTTGTCGGGACGCTGTCAGCAACAAATGTTAGTTTTGTGGTTTTCATCTAAATGTGCAGGTAATGGTAGCTTTATGCCATTGGATACAGAGTTGCTTATGGATCTTTGAAGAGCTATTTGGACATGTTTTGTTTATGGATGATGGTTGGAATATTTATATTCCTATCTTGACATAAATTTTTAATGTTCATATATATATTTTGAGAACTCATGTATCATAGTTTAAGGGGAGGTTTAAGGAACCTTTAGGACTCTTGGGTATTCTTAGAATACTCTCATCACAATTCTAGATTGTGTCCACAGGTGAGTATGGGTTAGTTTTACTAAACCATGAGGCACTGTAGCATGCATAGTATATCAACTTTGCATGCTGCCAAGACATTTTTGGCCTAGAATTGGTTGTGGTCTGTTGGGAGACTTGGGAACCCTTTTGATATGGGTTTTACCTGGGAGTAACAAGGATTTTATGAGGTAACTTGGTTGTTAAGAATTTTGGTTAGCAAGGGACACTAGAGGACTGTTATGTCTATCTTGCTTATGCAAGTGTGCATAACTGGACAGTGCTTGCCGCCCTATGATAATTATCAGCTTTTGGTTATCTTCTCTAGGATAAATTACTTGTTAAGGTCATTTTTCACTTTTTGAAACAATTTTATTTTTGGACGCTGACAAGATTTTTCCAAGCGTTGTTGTGACCAAAATGGACGCTGACATGGCTTTAGGCGAACGTTGACAAGATTATAGCCGTTGGGCGTTGATGGGTTATATTTGACCGTTGACAAACAATGGGACCTACCCAGTTGTTACTTTTTGACATATTTTCAAGCCGTAATTTTAGGAGTTGTTACTTTCATTAAATGCATGGGATAACTTATAAACTTTTTCAATATTTTCATGATTGATGTTTGAAAATCTTTGCCTATTTTTGGGCCAATCACGTGCATTCATCCACTCCTATAAATTTGGCTCCTATTTTAAACAGGGTATCTATAATTCTTGTCTAACACTTTTCTCTTATCAACCTTCATCTTTTATACATCAAATTAACAGCTTTCATCAATGGCACCAAGATTTAACTCAGCAGAATTGGATTTGGGGTTCAAGTCTCAACACAACATGATTGCTTATCTTGTTGCTGATAATACTTTGTTCCCTCAATACACAGAGATGGTGGAGTATTTGAATGCATCCCCATTAAGGTATGCTCTTTCTCATGCACCACTCATTCCAGTCACACACATTAAACAGTTTTGGAACACTGTCAGTTCCTCAACAGTTAATGGAGTGACAACATTGAATTCTATTGTACATGGGAGACCTTGGGTGGTTACTGAGGCCTTGGTACGCCAGGCCTTGCATCTTAATGATGCTGATGGTATAACCATGCTTCCCATATCTGAAATAGAACAAGGGCTTAGGGCTTTGGGATACCCTATTCCTGATGAAGGTACTCTTAATAAGTACCATAAGCAGGAATTTCCCCCAGCCTGGAAGTACCTAATTCACATTCTCCTTCAATGTTTGAGTCCCAAATGTACTGCACACAATGAGATCAATAGATCCATTGCAACTGCTATTGTGTGTATTGCAACAGGGCAAAATTATAACTGGTCTAAAATGATTTTTGAAGGAATGTGTAAAAACAAGGGGACAAAAATGACTTTAGCTTATCCCCGTTTTCTGCAAATGGTTTTTGATGCTTAAAGATATTGTTCAAGGGATCACAATGACTTTTATAAGATCCCTGAACAAAAGAAGGCTATTTTTACCAAGATGAATTCACCACCTCATAGAGACCTACCATTAACCCCAGCCATGCTTGCTGTTATTGCAGCAGCACAACCCCAACCAGACCCCCAACCTCATATTGACCCTCACCCACAACTTGAACCTATCCCTGAACCTTTACCCTCACCTGACCAAATGCAAATAGACCAAAATCCCTTTGACGCTGACACATCTAATGTGGGCGTTGATATGCCTATTTCCACCACTGACACCCAACCATCACAATCCCAAACACCCCTTAACCAACCTACATCTACACCATCTTCTACACCATCTTCCACACCACCTGAATATAGGTTGATTAAACGCCAAAGGACTGCTGGAGTGTTCTCCTCTGGTGGTCCTAGCCATGAAGCAGAGAGAACCACCACCACAAGTGTGGCTGGTGAACTGGATGAGGCTGGGGCTATTGATACAGGCTTAGATGCTGGTCAAGACAGTCCCAACATAATTAAGTCCTCATCCATGCCCAATGAACCTAACTTGGGAGGTCAAATCCCCATTTTGGAAGAGGGCAGACTGGAACCAATGACGCTTTTAGAATTGACGGCTGTCTGCATTAGCTTGCAAAAGCAAAATGCAGACTTAGTACAAATTGTCAGTAACCAAGGCCTTGAACTCAATGAATTGAGGGAGAGGATTGTTGTTTTGGAGAGTGCTCATTCAAGGGGAGGTATGGAGGAGTCTTCCAAAGGGGAGGAAGCAAGAAATCTGAGTGATAAGAGCAGTCAAGATGGTCAATCATTGGATATTGCTGAGGCTCTTACTACATTAAAGGAACAAAAAGGTTTTGATACGTCCTTAATCTCTCCAACCAATTTAAATTTATCATTTACAGATATGCTGAGAGAGGTTACACAAGGCGCTGAGGGAAAATATTTGAGCGTTGACAAGGCAAGTTTGGACGCTGACAGAAATATTTTGGGCGCTGATAGAGGAAATTTGGGCGTTGACAGATCTGCATATGGAGGTGATGTATTCCAGTCATCATCTATCATCAAAGATGTTCCTACTCAGGTATTATCATCTACCCTACCAACAATTGAACCAACAGATAAGGGTAAGGGTAAGTTGGTAGAAGAAATTGTTCCAAAGAATGCAGCTCAGGTTGAATTTGATAGAAGATTGGCTGAGCAAATGATGGAACAAGGTGAAAAAGAAAAGTCACCATTTGTTGTGACTTCTGAAGAAGAAAGTGATGAAGCTAGCTCAGATTCAAGTGTGATGATTGTTGAACCAGAAAGACTTGAGTATGGTGATGAGCTTGCTAAGGAAAGGCTGAGAGATTTGAAGTTGCAAATTGATTTTGATATGCCAGAGGTAGTTCAGATGTACAATTCTTGGGAAGAAAGCTGTATGGATAATCCAGACTTGACCATTTCAGATCAAATATGGGGTTTGGAAATTCTTCTTAGAGTTCAGCAGGATTGTAAGGTGATGCTGAAGTACAAGGCAAGTAACATTCTCTCTGAATTGAAAAGGGATAGAAGGAAGCTCTACTTTATGTTGCTCAAATGTCATGGAGTTGGATGGATACATCAGAAGCTGAAGGCTTTGACATTTGATGAATTGGAACATAGGGCTTATCCTATTTGGGTGAAAGTGCAGGAAGAAAATACTTTCAGACTTCTTTCAGATGAAAGAAAGGAGCAACTTGCAGAAGAGATGGCAATCAAGAAAGCTATGATAGTTCCTAGACCAGTAAAGAAGGGATTTATTCTTGAGTTTCCAAAAGATATGTCTCAACTATATCCAAGTGAAGCAATCATTAGAAAGAGCCTCAAGCTCTCCCCATTAGAAGCTTCAGATATGGTGCATGTGTTACCACTAGATTCCAGGAATCCAATAGTAAGTTATGAGGAAGATGACTGTGGATTCTGGAAAATTGGAAGATTTGGCAAGGAGGTACACACTTTTACCACTCTCATATCTTTATTTGCAAGTTGTGACAGAGAAGACTTGGTAGACCTTTGGAGGTTGCTAGAGACCAAGTATGAGGCTGAAGCACCAACTTCAGCCAATGGAATAAAACTTTGGACCACATTCAAAAGAATGTGTGGGACAAAAGAAGAAGATCCTGAAATATGGAAGGATCTTGAAGATGATCTCAGTGGTCTTCAATGGAGGTTATATTCAGCTGCTGGTGTATACCATTTGAGTTCTACAAAGTTTGCTGAGTATTTACTTGTAGATGCTCAGTATTTCATATCCAAGGCTGTTTTGGAGAAGATGAAGGACACCCAGTTGGAGATAGACTATACAAGTGACGTGGCAAAGAATTTGATCAGATTTATTTATCATCAATATGACAAGGTTTGTCAGACTCCTCCAAGTCCTTAATGTTTATTCAGAAACTTGATCATAAGAGTGGATATCAAGTTTAGGGGAGGATTGTTGGGAATAAATTTAGGCCAGAACACTTGAACGCTGACAAGAACAACTTAAGCGTTGACAAGAGCAAAGTGAGCGCTGACAGCATAAGCGTTGACAAGTTAAAGTCAAGCGTTGACAGATTGAAGACAAGCACTGATGGAAGATGTGAGCTACACGTTTATTATATTCTAGATTACTTCTAGTAAGGATAGAAACGACAATGTATTTTCTATGTTTATCTTTACCTAGAATAGTTGATTCGTAGCTTATTGTACAAGACTTCTTGTTCTATAAAAGAAGATCTTTTAGGTTAATGTTTAATATCAGTTTTCATAGTATTCGCAAGTTAAACCTTTCATTGTAATCAACACGATTATTCTAATACAAGTGAAAGTTTGTTTAACATCATTGTGTTTTAGATCAAGTGTTAATTCCGCATAACACTTTGTTACTTTATTCATAAGCAAAGGTTTCTCTACGTGTA
Source organism: Glebionis coronaria (assembly GCA_025667525.1). NCBI lineage: Eukaryota > Viridiplantae > Streptophyta > Magnoliopsida > Asterales > Asteraceae > Glebionis > Glebionis coronaria. Next base: position 260,332 of record JANFOE010000063.1, read on the forward strand.
GTACTTGATCTAATCTCGTATACACAAAGCTTAATCGATCTAAGTTTGGGATCAACACATACTAACTGAATAACTTTCAAACATGGTCATACACATCCAAATACGGCAGATGCACGCTAAACCATTCGAAACCAGCCAAAACTGACCAAAAGGGAACTTAAACTAAAAAAACCGGAGAAAGTCTAAATAACCGGGGAAAACCATCCCAAATCCGAGGTAAATGGATTGCCACTATTGTTTTATTGTTTTGATCATGTTTTTGGGGGCCTTTAACATGTTTTGATCGGTTTTAGCTATGTTTTGACTATGCTTGGAGGTTTCAAATTAGTTGGTGAAGTAATTGTGGTTTCACTAGACAAGGAAATCATTATGACACACCTTGAATTAGTATTAAAGATATGAGTGAACTCCAACAACATTTAACATTGTTTGATCAACACGAAAACGACATTGATTTTCCTTGGAAAACCTACAAAGATGGATAATATACTAAACGAATGAACAAAACAACTCATGTAACCAGCTCTTGCTTAACGATCTCGGGACTTAGAATGGTCATTTAAATTTTTTTTCTATGATTGCCATATTAATTAATAATCTATTACATAGTAACCTAAAATTACACGTGACATCTTAATAAAACTTAGAATGTAATTGGGTCGGGCCTGAGCCCAAAAGCAAAGTGCAAAAAATGTGAAAAAATTATAAAAATGAGAATATCTCAACAAATATAGGGTTTCGGGGCTCGAAAGTTCTGTAACCCAACAAAGTTAGGTTACAGCTACGTTCCCTCGTTTCACCCTTCGATTCGCCTCGTAACGGGCCTGAAACGGACTCTTGTAGACCAAGTTATGCCATGTTCAAGAAAGCCCTTTTCTTCACGCGATCTGGGGCTTCTAAATACATTTGGGCTCTATCTTCAACACTTGAACATCCATCAAACCATCTACACCGACCAAAACAGACCGAAAGGGAACTTAACTGGGCAAAGCCGATGAAAGTCTGATCAACCTAGCCATGCCAAATCCGTGGAAATACAATTTCCACTTGGGTTTGATTGTTTTGATCATGTTTTGGATGTCTTATGGATACTGGTTATTCGGTTCACCATGATCGTGTATTTTGTTACCTGGGTTGTGTATATATTTTCATCATCACATACTAACTGAATAACTTTCAAACATAGTCATACATATCCAAATACGGCAGATGCACGCTAAATCATTCGAAACCAGCCAAAACTGACCAAAAGGGAACTTAAACTAGAAACACTAGAGAAAGTCTAAATAACCGGGGAAAATCATCCCAAATCCGGGGTAAATGGATTTCCACTATTGTTTTATTGTTTTGATCATGTTTTTGGGGGCCTTTAACATGTTTTGATCGGGTTTGGCTATGTTTTGACTATGCTTGGAGGTTTCAAATTAGTTGGTGAAGTAATTGTGGTTTCACTAGACAAGGAAATCATTATGACACACCATGAATTAGTATTAAAGATATGAGTGAACTCCAACAAAATTTAACATTGTTTGATCAACACAAAAACGACATTGATTTTCCTTGGAAAACCTACAAAGGTGGATAATATACCAAACGAATGAACAAAACAACTCATGTAACCAGCTCTTGCTTAACGATCTCGAACTAAGAATGGTCATTTAAAATTTTTTTCTATGATTGCCATATTAATTTATAATCTATTACATAGTAACCTAAAATTACACGTGACATCAAAATAAACCTTAGAATGCAATTGGGTCGGGCCTGAGCCCAAAAACAAAGTCCAAAAAATGTGAAAAAATTATAAAAATGAGAATATCTCAACAAATATAGGGTTTCGGGCCTCGAAAGTTCTGTAACCCAACAAAGTTAGGTTACAGCTACGTTCCCTCGTTTCAGCCTTCGATTCGCCTCGTCACGGGCCTGAAACGGACTCTTGTAGACCAAGTTATGCCATGTTCAAGAAAGCCCTTTTCTTCACGCGATCTGGGGCTTCCTTATACATTTGGGCTCTATCTTCAACACTTGAACATCCATCAAACCTTCTACACCGACCAAAACAGAACGAAAGGGAACTTAACTAGGCAAAGCCGATGAAAGTCTGATCAACCTAGCCATGCCAAATCCGTGGAAATACAATTTCCACTTGGGTTTGATTGTTTTGATCATGTTTTGGACGTCTTATGGATACTGGTTATTGGGTTCACCATGATCATGTATTTTGTTACTTGGGTTGTGTATATATTTTCATCATCACATACTAACTGAATAACTTTCAAACATGGTCATACACATCCAAATACGGCAGATGCGCGCTAAACCATTCGAAACCAGCCAAAACTGACCAAAAGGGAACTTAAACTAGAAAAACCGGAGAAAGTCTAAATAACCGGGGAAAACCATCCCAAATCCGAGGTAAATGGATTTCCACTATTGTTTTATTGTTTTGATCATGTTTTTGGGGGCCTTTAACATGTTTTGATCGGGTTTAGCTATGTTTTGACTATGCTTGGAGGTTTCAAATTAGTTGGTGAAGTAATTGTGGTTTCACTAGACAAGGAAATCATTAGAACACACCATGAATTAGTATGAAAAATATGAGTGAACTCCAACAACATTTAACATTGTTTGATCAACACGAAAACGACATTGATTTTCCTTGGAAAACCTACAAAGATGGATAATATACTAAACGAATGAACAAAACAACTCATGTAACCAGCTCTTGCTTAACGATCTCGGGACTTAGAATGGTCATTTAAATTTTTTTTCTATGATTGCCATATTAATTAATAATCTATTACATAGTAACCTAAAATTACACGTGACATATAAATAAAACATAGAATGTAATTGGGTCGGGCCTGAGCCCAAAAGCAAAGTGCAAAAAATGTGAAAAAATTATAAAAATGAGAATATCTCAACAAATACAGGGTTTCGGGGCTCGAAAGTTCTATAACCCAACAAAGTTAGGTTACAGCTACGTTCCCTCGTTTCAGCCTTCGATTCGCCTCGTCACGGGCCTGAAACGGACTCTTGTAGACCAAGTTATGCCATGTTCAAGAAAGCCCTTTTCTTCACGCGATCTGGGGCTTCTAAATACATTTGGGCTCTATCTTCAACACTTGAACATCCATCAAACCATCTACACCGACCAAAACAGACCGAAAGGGAACTTAACTGGGCAAAGCCGATGAAAGTCTGATCAACCTAGCCATGCCAAATCCGTGGAAATACAATTTCCACTTGGGTTTGATTGTTTTGATCATGTTTTGGACGTCTTATTGATACTGGTTATTCGGTTCACCATGATCGTGTATTTTGTTACCTGGGTTGTGTATATATTTTCATCATCACATACTAACTGAATAACTTTCAAACATAGTCATACATATCCAAATACGGCAGATGCACGCTAAATCATTCGAAACCAGCCAAAACTGACCAAAAGGGAACTTAAACTAGAAAAACTAGAGAAAGTCTAAATAACCGGGGAAAATCATCCCAAATCCGGGGTAAATGGATTTCCACTATTGTTTTATTGTTTTGATCATGTTTTTGGGGGCCTTTAACATGTTTTGATCGGGTTTGGCTATGTTTTGACTATGCTTGGAGGTTTCAAATTAGTTGGTGAAGTAATTGTGGTTTCACTAGACAAGGAAATCATTATGACACACCATGAATTAGTATTAAAGATATGAGTGAACTCCAACAAAATTTAACATTGTTTGATCAACACAAAAACGACATTGATTTTCATTGGAAAACCTAAAAAGGTGGATAATATACCAAACGAATGAACAAAACAACTCATGTAACCAGCTCTTGCTTAACGATCTCGGGACTTAGAATGGTCATTTAAAATTTTTTTCTATGATTGCCATATTAATTTATAATCTATTACATAGTAACCTAAAATTACACGTGACATCAAAATAAACCTTAGAATGCAATTGGGTCGGGCCTGAGCCCAAAAACAAAGTCCAAAAAATGTGAAAAAATTATAAAAATGAGAATATCTCAACAAATATAGGGTTTCGGGCCTCGAAAGTTCTGTAACCCAACAAAGTTAGGTTACAGCTACGTTCCCCTCGTTTCGGCCTTCAATTTGCCTCGTCACGGGCCTGAAACGGACTCTTGTAGACCAAGTTATGCCATGTTCAAGAAAGCCCTTTTCTTCACGCGATCTGGGGCTTCCTTATACATTTGGGCTCTATCTTCAACACTTGAACATCCATCAAACCTTCTACACCGACCAAAACAGAACGAAAGGGAACTTAACTAGGCAAAGCCGATGAAAGTCTGATCAACCTAGCCATGCCAAATCCGTGGAAATACAATTTCCACTTGGGTTTGATTGTTTTGATCATGTTTTGGACGTCTTATGGATACTGGTTATTGGGTTCACCATGATCATGTATTTTGTTACTTGGGTTGTGTATATATTTTCATCATCACATACTAACTGAATAACTTTCAAACATGGTCATACACATCCAAATACGGCAGATGCGCGCTAAACCATTCGAAACCAGCCAAAACTGACCAAAAGGGAACTTAAACTAGAAAAACCGGAGAAAGTCTAAATAACCGGGGAAAACCATCCCAAATCCGAGGTAAATGGATTTCCACTATTGTTTTATTGTTTTGATCATGTTTTTGGGGGCCTTTAACATGTTTTGATCGGGTTTAGCTATGTTTTGACTATGCTTGGAGGTTTCAAATTAGTTGGTGAAGTAATTGTGGTTTCACTAGACAAGGAAATCATTAGAACACACCATGAATTAGTATGAAAGATATGAGTGAACTCCAACAATATTTAACATTGTTTGATCAACACGAAAACGGCATTGATTTTCCTTGGAAAACCTACAAAGATGGATAATATACTAAACGAATGAACAAAACAACTCATGTAACCAGCTCTTACTTAACGATCTCGGGACTTAGAATGGTCATTTAAATTTTTTTTCTATGATTGCCATATTAATTTATAATCTATTACATAGTAACCTAAAATTACACGTGACATCTAAATAAAACATAGAATGTAATTGGGTCGGGCCTGAGCCCAAAAACAAAGTGCAAAAAATGTGAAAAAATTATAAAAATGAGAATATCTCAACAAATATAGGGTTTCGGGGCTCGAAAGTTCTGTAACCCAACAAAGTTAGGTTACAGCTACGTTCCCCTCGTTTCAGCCTTCGATTCGCCTCGTCACGGGCCTGAAACGGACTCTTGTAGACCAAGTTATGCCATGTTCAAGAAAGCCCTTTTCTTCACGCGATCTGGGGCTTCCAAATACTTTTGGGCTCTATCTTCAACACTTGAACATCCATCAAACCATCTACACCGACCAAAACAGACCGAAAGGGAACTTAACTGGGCAAAGCCGATGAAAGTCTGATCAACCTAGCCATGCCAAATCCGTGGAAATACATTTTCCACTTGGGTTTGATTGTTTTGATCATGTTTTGGACGTCTTATGGATACTGGTTATTCGGTTCACCATGATCATGTATTTTGTTACTTGGGTTGTGTATATATTTTCATCATCACATAATAACTGAATAACTTTCAAACATGGTCATACATATACAAATACGGCAGATGCACGCTAAATCATTCGAAACCAGCCAAAACTGACCAAAAGGGAACTTAAACTAGAAAAACTGGAGAAAGTCTAAATAACCGGGGAAAATCATCCCAAATCCGGGGTAAATGGATTTCCACTATTGTTTTATTGTTTTGATCATGTTTTTGGGGGCCTTTAACATGTTTTGATCGGGTTTGGCTATGTTTTGACTATGCTTGGAGGTTTCAAATTAGTTGGTGAAGTAATTGTGGTTTCACTAGACAAGGAAATCATTATGACACACCATGAATTACTATTAAAGATATGAGTGAACTCCAACAACATTTAACATTGTTTGATCAACACAAAAACGACATTGATTTTCCTTGGAAAACCTACAAAGATGGATAATATACCAAACGAATGAACAAAACAACTCATGTAACCAGCTCTTGCTTAACGATCTCGGGACTTAGAATGGTCATTTAATTTTTTTTCTATGATTGCCATATTAATTTATAATCTATTACAGAGTAACCTAAAATTACACGTGACATCTAAATAAACCTTAGAATGCAATTGGGTCGGGCCTGAGCCCAAAAACAAAGTCCAAAAAACGTGAAAAAATTATAAAAATGAGAATATCTCAACAAATATAAGGTTTCGGGGCTCGAAAGTTCTGTAACCCAACAAAGTTAGGATATAGCTACGTTCCCCTCATTTCAGCCTTCGATTCGCCTCGTCACGGGCCTGAAACGGACTCTTGTAGACCAAGTTATGCCATGTTCAAGAAAGCTCTTTTCTTCACGCGATCTGGGGCTTCCAAATACATTTGGGCTCTATCTTCAACACTTGAACATCCATCAAACCATCTACACCGACCAAAACAGACCGAAAGGGAACCTAACTGGGCAAAGCCGATGAAAGTCTGATCAACCTAGCCATGCCAAATCCGTGGAAATACAATTTCCACTTGGGTTTGATTGTTTTGATCATGTTTTGGACGTCTTATGGATACTGGTTATTCGGTTCACCATGATCGTGTATTTTGTTACCTGGGTTGTGTATATATTTTCATCATCACATACTAACTGATTAACTTTCAAACATGGTCATACATATCCAAATACGGCAGATGCACGCTAAATCATTCGAAACCAGCCAAAACTGACCAAAAGGGAACTTAAACTAGAAAAACTGGAGAAAGTCTAAATAACCGGGGAAAATCATCCCAAATCCGGGGTAAATGGATTTACACTATTGTTTTATTGTTTTGATCATGTTTTGGGGGGCCTTTAACATGTTTTGATCGGGTTTGGCTATGTTTTTACTATGCTTGGAGGTTTCAAATTAGTTGGTGAAGTAATTGTGGTTTCACTAGACAAGGAAATCATTATGACACACCATGAATTAGTATTAAAGATATGAGTGAACTCCAACAACATTTAACATTGTTTGATCAACACAAAAACGACATTGATTTTCCTTGGAAAACCTACAAAGGTGGATAATATACCAAACGAATGAACAAAACAACTCATGTAACCAGCTCTTGCTTAACGATCTCGGGACTTAGAATGGTCATTTAAATTTTTTTTCTATGATTGCCATATTAATTTATAATCTATTACATAGTAACCTAAAATTACACGTGACATCAAAATAAACCTTAGAATGCAATTGGGTCGGGCCTGAGCCCAAAAACAAAGTCCAAAAAATGTGAAAAAATTATAAAAATGAGAATATCTCAACAAATATAGGGTTTCGGGCCTCGAAAGTTCTGTAACACAACAAACTTAGGTTACTGCTACGTTCCCCTCGTTTCAGCCTTCGATTCGCCTCGTCACGGGCCTGAAATGGACTCTTGTAGACCAAGTTATGCCATGTTCAAGAAAGCCCTTTTCTTCACACGATCTGGGGCTTCCAAATACATTTAGGCTCTATCTTCAACACTTGAACATCCATCAAACCATCTACACCGACCAAAACAGACCGAAAGGGAACTTAACTAGGCAAAGCCGATGAAAGTCTGATCAACCTAGCCATGCCAAATCCGTGGAAATACAATTTCCACTTGGGTTTGATTTTTTTGATCATGTTTTGGACGTCTTATGGATACTGGTTATTGGGTTCACCATGATCGTGTATTTTGTTACCTGGGTTGTGTATATATTTTCATCATCATATACTAACTGAATAACTTTCAAACATGGTCATACATATCCAAATACGGCAGATGCACGCTAAATCATTCGAAACCAGCCAAAACTGACCAAAAGGGAACTTAAACTAGAAAAACCGGAGAAAGTCTAAATAACCGGCGAAAACCATCCTAAATCCGAGGTAAATGGATTTCCACTATTGTTTTATTGTTTTGATCATGTTTTTGGGGGCCTTTAACATGTTTTGATCGGGTTTGGCTATGTTTTGACTATGCTTGGAGGTTTCAAATTAGTTGGTGAAGTAATTTTGGTTTCACTAGACAAGGAAATCATTATGACACACCATGAATTATGTATTAAAGATATGAGTGAACTCCAACAACATTTAAGATTGTTTGATCAACACGAAAACGACATTGATTTTCCTTGGAAAACCTACAAAGATGGATAATATACCAAACAAACGAACAAAACAACTCATGTAACCAGCTCTTGCTTAACGATCTCGGGACTTAGAATGGTCATTTAAATTTTTTTTCTATAATTGCCATATTAATTTATAATCTATTACATAGTAACCTAAAATTACACGTGACATCTAAATAAAACTTAGAATGCAATTGGGTCGGGCCTGAGCCCAAAAACAAAGTCCAAAAAATGTGAAAAAATTATAAAAATGAGAATATCTCAACAAATATAGGGTTTCGGGCCTCGAAAGTTCTGTAACCCAACAAAGTTAGGTTACAGCTACGTTCCCCTCATTTCAGCCTTCGATTCGCCTCGTCACGGGCCTGAAACGGACTCTTGTAGACCAAGTTATGCCATGTTCAAGAAAGCCCTTTTCTTCACACGATCTTGGGCTTCCAAATACATTTGGGCTCTATCTTCAACACTTGAACATCCATCAAACCATCTACACCGACCAAAACAGATCGAAAGGGAACTTAACTCGGCAAAGCCGATGAAAGTCTGACCAACCTAGCCATGCCAAATCCATGGAAATACAATTTCCACTTGGGTTTGATTGTTTTGATCATGTTTTGGACGTCTTATGGATACTGGTTATTGGGTTCACCATGATCATGTATTTTGTTACCTGGGTTGTGTATATATTTTCATCATCACATACTAACTGAATAACTTTCAAATATGGTCATACATATCCAAATACGGCAGATGCACGCTAAATCATTCGAAACCAGCCAAAACTGAGCAAAAGGGAACTTAAACTAGAAAAACCGGAGAAAGTCTAAATAACCGGGGAAAACCATCCTAAATCCAGGGTAAATGGATTTCCACTATTGTTTTATTGTTTTGATCATGTTTTTGGGGGCCTTTAACATGTTTTGATCGGGTTTGGCTATGTTTTGACTATGCTTGGAGGTTTCAAATTAGTTGGTGAAGTAATTGTGGTTTCACTAGACAAGGAAATCCTTATGACACACCATGAATTAGTATTAAAGATATGAGTGAACTCCAACAACATTTAACATTGTTTGATCAACAAAAAAACGACATTGATTTTCCTTGGAAAACCTACAAAGGTGGATAATATACCAAACGAATGAACAAAACAACTTATGTAACCAGCTCTTGCTTAACGATCTCGGGACTTAGAATGGTCATTTAAATTTTTTTTCTATGATTTCCATATTAATTTATAATCTATTACATAGTAACCTAAAATTACACGTGACATCAAAATAAACCTTAGAATGCAATTGGGTCGGGCTTGAGCCCAAAAACAAAGTCCAAAAAATGTGAAAAAATTATAAAAATGAGAATATCTCAACAAATATAGGGTTTCGGGCCTCGAATCTGTAACCCAACAAAGTTAGGTTACAACTATGTTCCCCTCGTTTCGGCCTTCAATTTGCCTCGTCACGGGCCTGAAACGGACTCTTGTGGACCAAGTTATGTCATGTTCAAGAAAGCCCTTTTCTTCACGCGATCTGGGGCTTCCGAATACACTTGGGCTCTATCTTCAACACTTGAACATCCATCAAACCTTCTACACCGACCAAAACAGAACGAAAGGGAACTTAACTAGGCAAAACCGATGAAATTCTGATCAACCTAGCCATGCCAAATCCGTGGAAATACAATTTCCACTTGGGTTTGATTGTTTTGATCATGTTTTGGACGTCTTATGGATACTGGTTATTGGGTTCACCATGATCATGTATTTTGTTACTTGGGTTGTGTATATATTTTCATCATCACATACTAACTGAATAACTTTCAAACATGGTCATACACATTTAAATACGGCAGATGCACGCTAAACCATTCGAAACCAGCCAAAACTGACCAAAAGGGAACTTAAACTAGAAAAACCGGAGAAAGTTTAAATAACCGGGGAAAACCATCCCAAATCCGAGGTAAATGGATTTCCACTATTGTTTTATTGTTTTGATCATGTTTTTGGGGGCCTTTAACATGTTTTGATCGGGTCTGGCTATGTTTTGACTATGCTTGGAGGTTTCAAATTAGTTGGTGAAGTAATTGTGGTTTCACTAGACAAGGAAATCATTATGACACACCATGAATTAGTATTAAAGATATGAGTGAACTCCAACAACATTTAACATTGTTTGATCAACACAAAAACGACATTGAGTTTCCTTGGAAAACCTACAAAGGTGGATAATATACCAAACGAATGAACAAAACAACTCATGTAACCAGCTCTTGCTTAACGATCTCGGAACTTAGAATGGTCATTTAAAATTTTTTTCTATGATTGCCATATTAATTTATAATCTATTACATAGTAACCTAAAATTACACGTTACATCAAAATAAACCTTAGAATGCAATTGGGTCGGGCCTGAGCCCAAAAACAAAGTCCAAAAAATGTGAAAAATTATAAAAATGAGAATATCTCAACAAATATAGGGTTTCGGGCCTCGAAAGTTCTGTAACCCAACAAAGTTAGGTTAGAGCTACGTTCCCCTCGTTTCGGCCTTCAATTTGCCTCGTCACGGGCCTGAAACGGACTCTTGTAGACCAAGTTATCCCATGTTCAAGAAAGCCCTTTTCTTCACGCGATCTGGGGCTTCCGAATACATTTGGGCTCTATCTTCAACACTTGAACATCCATCAAACCTTCTACACCGACCAAAACAGAACGAAAGGGAACTTAACTAGGCAAAGCCGATGAAAGTCTGATCAACCTAGCCATGCCAAATCCGTGGAAATACAATTTCCACTTGGGTTTGATTGTTTTGTTCATGTTTTGGACGTCTTATGGATACTGGTTATTGGGTTCACCATGATCATGTATTTTGTTACTTGGGTTGTGTATATATTTTCATCATCACATACTAACTGAATAACTTTCAAACATGGTCATACACATCCAAATACGGCAGATGCACGCTAAACCATTCGAAACCAGCCAAAACTGACCAAAAGGAAACTTAAACTAGAAAAACCGGAGAAAGTCTAAATAACCGGGGAAAACCATCCCAAATCCAAGGTAAATGGATTTCCACTATTATTTTATTGTTTTGATCATGTTTTTGGGGGCCTTTAACATGTTTTGATCGGGTTTGGCTATGTTTTGACTATGCTTGGAGGTTTCAAATTAGTTGGTGAAGTAATTGTGGTTTCACTAGACAAGGAAATCATTATGACACACCATGAATTAGTATTAAAGATATGAGTGAACTCCAACAACATTTAACATTGTTTGATCAACACAAAAACGACATTGATTTTCCTTGGAAAACCTACAAAGGTGGATAATATACCAAACGAATGAACAAAACAACTCATGTAACCAGCTCTTGCTTAACGATCTCGGGACTTAGAATGGTCATTTAAATTTTTTTTCTATGATTGCCATATTAATTTATAATCTATTACATAGTAACCTAAAATTACACGTGACATCAAAATAAACCTTAGAATGCAATTGGGTCGGGCTTGAGCCCAAAAACAAAGTCCAAAAAATGTGAAAAAATTATAAAAATGAGAATATCTCAACAAATATAGGGTTTCGGGCCTCGAAAGTTCTGTAACCCAACAAAGTTAGGTTACAGCTACGTTCCCCTCGTTTCGGCCTTCAATTTGCCTCGTCACGGGCCTGAAACGGACTCTTGTAGACCAAGTTATGTCATGTTCAAGAAAGCCCTTTTCTTCACGCGATCTGGGGCTTCCGAATACACTTGGGCTCTATCTTCAACACTTGAACATCCATCAAACCTTCTACACCGACCAAAACAGAACGAAAGGGAACTTAACTAGGCAAAGCCGATGAAATTCTGATCAACCTAGCCATGCCAAATCCATGGAAATACAATTTCCACTTGGGTTTGATTGTTTTGATCATGTTTTGGACGTCTTATGGATACTGGTTATTGGGTTCACCATGATCATGTATTTTGTTACTTGGGTTGTGTATATATTTTCATCATCACATACTAACTGAATAACTTTCAAACATGGTCATACACATCCAAATACGGCAGATGCACGCTAAACCATTCGAAACCAGCCAAAACTGACCAAAAGGAAACTTAAACTAGAAAAACCGGAGAAAGTCTAAATAACCGGGGAAAACCATCCCAAATCCGAGGTAAATGGATTTCCACTATTATTTTATTGTTTTGATCATGTTTTTGGGGGCCTTTAACATGTTTTGATCGGGTTTGGCTATGTTTTGACTATGCTTGGAGGTTTCAAATTAGTTGGTGAAGTAATTATGGTTTCACTAGACAAGGAAATCATTATGACACACCATGAATTAGTATTAAAGATATGAGTGAACTCCAACAACATTTAACATTGTTTGATCAACACAAAAACGACATTGATTTTCCTTGGAAAACCTACAAAGGTGGATAATATACCAAATGAATGAACAAAACAACTCATGTAACCAGCTCTTGCTTAACGATCTCGGGACTTAGAATGGTCATTTAAATTTTTTTTCTATGATTGCCATATTAATTTATAATCTATTACATAGTAACCTAAAATTACACGTGACATCAAAATAAACCTTAGAATGCAATTGGGTCGGGCTTGAGCCCAAAAACAAAGTCCAAAAAATGTGAAAAAATTATAAAAATGAGAATATCTCAACAAATATAGGGTTTCGGGCCTCGAAAGTTCTGTAACCCAACAAAGTTAGGTTACAGCTACGTTCCCCTCGTTTCGGCCTTCAATTTGCCTCGTCACGGGCCTGAAACGGACTCTTGTAGACCAAGTTATGTCATGTTCAAGAAAGCCCTTTTCTTCACGCGATCTGGGGCTTCCGAATACACTTGGGCTCTATCTTCAACACTTGAACATCCATCAAACCTTCTACACCGACCAAAACAGAACGAAAGGGAACTTAACTAGGCAAAGCCGATGAAATTCTGATCAACCTAGCCATGCCAAATCCATGGAAATACAATTTCCACTTGGGTTTGATTGTATTGATCATGTTTTGGACGTCTTATGGATACTGGTTATTGGGTTCACCATGATCATGTATTTTGTTACTTGGGTTGTGTATATATTTTCATCATCACATACTAACTGAATAACTTTCAAACATGGTCATACACATCCAAATACGGCAGATGCACGCTAAACCATTCGAAACCAGCCAAAACTGACCAAAAGGAAACTTAAACTAGAAAAACCGGAGAAAGTCTAAATAACCGGGGAAAACCATCCCAAATCCGAGGTAAATGGATTTCCACTATTATTTTATTGTTTTGATCATGTTTTTGGGGGCCTTTAACATGTTTTGATCGGGTTTGGCTATGTTTTGACTATGCTTGGAGGTTTCAAATTAGTTGGTGAAGTAATTGTGGTTTCACTAGACAAGGAAATCATTATGACACACCATGAATTAGTATTAAAGATATGAGTGAACTCCAACAACATTTAACATTGTTTGATCAACACAAAAACGACATTGATTTTCCTTGGAAAACCTACAAAGGTGGATAATATACAAAACGAATGAACAAAACAACTCATGTAACCAGCTCTTGCTTAACGATCTCGGGACATAGAATGGTCATTTAAAATTTTTTTCTATGATTGCCATATTAATTTATAATCTATTACATAGTAACCTAAAATTACACGTAACATCAAAATAAACCTTAGAATGCAATTGGGTCGGGCCTGAGCCCAAAAACAAAGTCCAAAAAATGTGAAAAAATTATAAAAATGAGAATATCTCAACAAATATAGGGTTTCGGGCCTCGAAAGTTCTGTAACCCAACAAAGTTAGGTTAGAGCTACGTTCCCCTCGTTTCGGCCTTCAATTTGCCTCGTCACGGGCCTGAAACGGACTCTTGTAGACCAAGTTATGCCATGTTCAAGAAAGCCCTTTTCTTCACGCGATCTGGGGCTTCCGAATACATTTGGGCTCTATCTTCAACACTTGAACATCCCTCAAACCTACTACACCGACCAAAACAGAACGAAAGGGAACTTAACTAGGCAAAGCCGATGAAAGTCTGATCAACCTAGCCATGCCAAATCCAAGGAAATACAATTTCCACTTAGGTTTGATTGTTTTGATCATGTTTTGGACGTCTTATGGATACTGGTTATTGGGTTCACCATGATCATGTATTTTGTTACTTGGGTTGTGTATATATTTTCATCATCACATACTAACTGAATAACTTTCAAACATGGTCATACACATCCAAATACGGCAGATGCACGCTAAACCATTCGAAACCAGCCAAAACTGACCAAAAGGAAACTTAAACTAGAAAAACCGGAGAAAGTCTAAATAACCGGGGAAAACCATCCCAAATCCGAGGTAAATGGATTTCCACTATTATTTTATTGTTTTGATCATGTTTTTGGGGGCCTTTAACATGTTTTGATCGGGTTTGGCTATGTTTTGACTATGCTTGGAGGTTTCAAATTAGTTGGTGAAGTAATTGTGGTTTCACTAGACAAGGAAATCAATATGACACACCATGAATTAGTATTAAAGATATGAGTGAACTCCAACAACATTTAACATTGTTTGATCAACACAAAAACGACATTGATTTTCCTTGGAAAACCTACAAAGGTGGATAATATACCAAAGGAATGAACAAAACAACTCATGTAACCAGCTCTTGCTTAACGATCTCGGGACTTAGAATGGTCATTTAAATTTTTTTTCTATGATTGCCATATTAATTTATAATCTATTACATAGTAACCTAAAATTACACGTGACATCAAAATAAACCTTAGAATGCAATTGGGTCGGGCCTGAGCCCAAAAACAAAGTCCAAAAAATGTGAAAAAACTATAAAAATGAGAATATCTCAACAAATATAGGGTTTCGGGGCTCGAAAGTTCTGTAACCCAACAAAGTTAGGTTAGAGCTACGTTCCCCTCGTTTCGTCCTTCGATTTGCCTCGTCACGGGCCTGAAACAGACTCTTGTAGACCAAGTTATGCCATGTTCAAGAAAGCCCTTTTCTTCACGCGATCTGGGGCTTCCGAATACATTTGGGCTCTATCTTCAACACTTGAACATCCATCAAACCTTCTACACCGACCAAAACAGAACGAAAGGTAACTTAACTAGGCAAAGCCGATGAAAGTCTGATCAACCTAGCCATGCCAAATCCGTGGAAATACAATTTCCACTTGGGTTTGATTGTTTTGATCATGTTTGGACGTCTTATGGATACTGGTTATTGGGTTCACCATGATCATGTATTTTGTTACTTGGGTTGTGTATATATTTTCATCATCACATACTAACTGAATAACTTTCAAACATGGTCATACACATCCAAATACGGCAGATGCACGCTAAACCATTCGAAACCAGCCAAAACTGACCAAAAGGAAACTTAAACTAGAAAAACCGGAGAAACTCTAAATAACCGGGGAAAACCATCCCAAATCCGAGGTAAATGGATTTCCACTATTATTTTATTGTTTTGATCATGTTTTTGGGGGCCTTTAAAATGTTTTGATCGGGTTTGGCTATGTTTTGACTATGCTTGGAGGTTTCAAATTAGTTGGTGAAGTAATTATGGTTTCACTAGACAAGGAAATCATTATGACACACCATGAATTAGTATTAAAGATATGAGTGAACTCCAACAACATTTAACATTGTTTGATCAACACAAAAACGACATTGATTTTCCTTGGAAAACCTACAAAGGTGGATAATATACCAAATGAATGAACAAAACAACTCATGTAACCAGCTCTTGCTTAACGATCTCGGGACTTAGAATGGTCATTTAAATTTTTTTTCTATGATTGCCATATTAATTTATAATCTATTACATAGTAACCTAAAATTACACGTGACATCAAAATAAACCTTAGAATGCAATTGGGTCGGGCTTGAGCCCAAAAACAAAGTCCAAAAAATGTGAAAAAATTATAAAAATGAGAATATCTCAACAAATATAGGGTTTCGGGCCTCGAAAGTTCTGTAACCCAACAAAGTTAGGTTACAGCTACGTTCCCCTCGTTTCGGCCTTCAATTTGCCTCGTCACGGGCCTGAAACGGACTCTTGTAGACCAAGTTATGTCATGTTCAAGAAAGCCCTTTTCTTCACGCGATCTGGGGCTTCCGAATACACTTGGGCTCTATCTTCAACACTTGAACATCCATCAAACCTTCTACACCGACCAAAACAGAACGAAAGGGAACTTAACTAGGCAAAGCCGATGAAATTCTGATCAACCTAGCCATGCCAAATCCATGGAAATACAATTTCCACTTGGGTTTGATTGTATTGATCATGTTTTGGACGTCTTATGGATACTGGTTATTGGGTTCACCATGATCATGTATTTTGTTACTTGGGTTGTGTATATATTTTCATCATCACATACTAACTGAATAACTTTCAAACATGGTCATACACATCCAAATACGGCAGATGCACGCTAAACCATTCGAAACCAGCCAAAACTGACCAAAAGGAAACTTAAACTAGAAAAACCGGAGAAAGTCTAAATAACCGGGGAAAACCATCCCAAATCCGAGGTAAATGGATTTCCACTATTATTTTATTGTTTTGATCATGTTTTTGGGGGCCTTTAACATGTTTTGATCGGGTTTGGCTATGTTTTGACTATGCTTGGAGGTTTCAAATTAGTTGGTGAAGTAATTGTGGTTTCACTAGACAAGGAAATCATTATGACACACCATGAATTAGTATTAAAGATATGAGTGAACTCCAACAACATTTAACATTGTTTGATCAACACAAAAACGACATTGATTTTCCTTGGAAAACCTACAAAGGTGGATAATATACAAAACGAATGAACAAAACAACTCATGTAACCAGCTCTTGCTTAACGATCTCGGGACATAGAATGGTCATTTAAAATTTTTTTCTATGATTGCCATATTAATTTATAATCTATTACATAGTAACCTAAAATTACACGTAACATCAAAATAAACCTTAGAATGCAATTGGGTCGGGCCTGAGCCCAAAAACAAAGTCCAAAAAATGTGAAAAAATTATAAAAATGAGAATATCTCAACAAATATAGGGTTTCGGGCCTCGAAAGTTCTGTAACCCAACAAAGTTAGGTTAGAGCTACGTTCCCCTCGTTTCGGCCTTCAATTTGCCTCGTCACGGGCCTGAAACGGACTCTTGTAGACCAAGTTATGCCATGTTCAAGAAAGCCCTTTTCTTCACGCGATCTGGGGCTTCCGAATACATTTGGGCTCTATCTTCAACACTTGAACATCCCTCAAACCTACTACACCGACCAAAACAGAACGAAAGGGAACTTAACTAGGCAAAGCCGATGAAAGTCTGATCAACCTAGCCATGCCAAATCCAAGGAAATACAATTTCCACTTAGGTTTGATTGTTTTGATCATGTTTTGGACGTCTTATGGATACTGGTTATTGGGTTCACCATGATCATGTATTTTGTTACTTGGGTTGTGTATATATTTTCATCATCACATACTAACTGAATAACTTTCAAACATGGTCATACACATCCAAATACGGCAGATGCACGCTAAACCATTCGAAACCAGCCAAAACTGACCAAAAGGAAACTTAAACTAGAAAAACCGGAGAAAGTCTAAATAACCGGGGAAAACCATCCCAAATCCGAGGTAAATGGATTTCCACTATTATTTTATTGTTTTGATCATGTTTTTGGGGGCCTTTAACATGTTTTGATCGGGTTTGGCTATGTTTTGACTATGCTTGGAGGTTTCAAATTAGTTGGTGAAGTAATTGTGGTTTCACTAGACAAGGAAATCAATATGACACACCATGAATTAGTATTAAAGATATGAGTGAACTCCAACAACATTTAACATTGTTTGATCAACACAAAAACGACATTGATTTTCCTTGGAAAACCTACAAAGGTGGATAATATACCAAAGGAATGAACAAAACAACTCATGTAACCAGCTCTTGCTTAACGATCTCGGGACTTAGAATGGTCATTTAAATTTTTTTTCTATGATTGCCATATTAATTTATAATCTATTACATAGTAACCTAAAATTACACGTGACATCAAAATAAACCTTAGAATGCAATTGGGTCGGGCCTGAGCCCAAAAACAAAGTCCAAAAAATGTGAAAAAACTATAAAAATGAGAATATCTCAACAAATATAGGGTTTCGGGGCTCGAAAGTTCTGTAACCCAACAAAGTTAGGTTAGAGCTACGTTCCCCTCGTTTCGTCCTTCGATTTGCCTCGTCACGGGCCTGAAACAGACTCTTGTAGACCAAGTTATGCCATGTTCAAGAAAGCCCTTTTCTTCACGCGATCTGGGGCTTCCGAATACATTTGGGCTCTATCTTCAACACTTGAACATCCATCAAACCTTCTACACCGACCAAAACAGAACGAAAGGTAACTTAACTAGGCAAAGCCGATGAAAGTCTGATCAACCTAGCCATGCCAAATCCGTGGAAATACAATTTCCACTTGGGTTTGATTGTTTTGATCATGTTTGGACGTCTTATGGATACTGGTTATTGGGTTCACCATGATCATGTATTTTGTTACTTGGGTTGTGTATATATTTTCATCATCACATACTAACTGAATAACTTTCAAACATGGTCATACACATCCAAATACGGCAGATGCACGCTAAACCATTCGAAACCAGCCAAAACTGACCAAAAGGAAACTTAAACTAGAAAAACCGGAGAAACTCTAAATAACCGGGGAAAACCATCCCAAATCCGAGGTAAATGGATTTCCACTATTATTTTATTGTTTTGATCATGTTTTTGGGGGCCTTTAAAATGTTTTGATCGGGTTTGGCTATGTTTTGACTATGCTTGGAGTATTCAAATTAGTTGGTGAAGTAATTGTGGTTTCACTAGACAAGGAAATCATTATGACACACCATGAATTAGTATTAAAGATATGAGTGAACTCCAACAACATTTAAGATTGTTTGATCAACACGAAAACGACATTGATTTTCCTTGGAAAACCTACAAAGATGGATAATATACCAAACGAACGAACAAAAAAACTCATGTAACCAGCTCTTGCTTATCGATCTCGGGACTTAGAATGGTCATTTAAATTTTTTTTTCTATGATTGCCATATTTATTTATAATCTATTACATAGTAACTTAAAATTACACGTGACATCTAAATAAAACTTAGAATGCAATTGGGTCGGGCCTGAGCCCAAAAACAAAGTCCAAAAAATGTGAAAAAATAATAAAAATGAGAATATCTCAACAATTTTAGGGTTTCGGGCCTCGAAAGTTCTGTAACCCAACAAGGTTAGGTTAGAGCTACGTTCCCCTCGTTTCAGCCTTCGATTCGCCTCGTCACGGGCCTGAAACGGACTCTTGTAGACCAAGTTATGCCAAGTTCAAGAAAGCCCTTTTCTTCACACGATCTGGGGCTTCCAAATACATTTGGGCTCTATCTTCAACACTTGAACATCCATCAAACCATCTACACCGACCAAAACAGACCGAAAGGGAACTTAACTTGGCAAAGCCGATGAAAGTCTGATCAACCTAGCCATGCCAAATCCGTGGAAATACAATTTCCACTTGGGTTTGATTGTTTTGATCATGTTTTGGACGTCTTAGGGATACTGGTTATTGGGTTCACCATGATCGTGTATTTTGTTACTTGGGTTGTGTATATATTTTCATCATAACATACTAACTGAATAACTTTTAAACATGGTCATACATATCCAAATACGGCAGATGCACGCTAAACCATTCGAAACCAGCCAAAACTGACCAAAAGGGAACTTAAACTAGAAACATCGTAGAAAGTCTAAATAACCGGGGAAAACCATCCCAAATCCGGGGTAAATGGATTTCCACTATTGTTTTATTGTTTTGATCATGTTTTTGGGGGCCTTTAACATGTTTTGATCGGGTTTGGCTATGTTTTGACTATGCTTGGAGGTTTCAAATTAGTTTGTGAAGTAATTGTGGTTTCACTAGACAAGGAAATCATTATGACACACCATGAATTAGTATTAAAGATATGAGTGAACTCCAACAACATTTAACATTGTTTGATCAACACAAAAACGACATTGATTTTCCTTGGAAAACCTACAAAGGTGGATAATATATCAAACGAATGAACAAAACAACTCATGTAACCAGCTCTTGCTTAACGATCTCGGGACTTAGAATAGTCATTTAAAATTTTTTTCTATGATTGCCATATTAATATATAATCTATTACATAGTAACCTAAAATTACACGTGACGTCGAAATAAACCTTAGAATGCAATTGGGTCGGGCCTGAGCCCAAAAACAAATTCCAAAAAATGTGAAAAAATTATAAAAATGAGAATATCTCAACAAATATAGGGTTTCGGGCCTCAAAAGTTCTGTAACCCAACAAAGTTAGGTTACAACTACGTTCCCCTCGTTTCGTCCTTCGATTTGCCTCGTCACGGGCCTGAAACGGACTCTTGTAGACCAAGTTATGCCATGTTCAAGAAAGCCCTTTTCTTCACGCGATCTAGGGCTTCCGAATACATTTGGGCTCTATCTTCAACACTTGAACATCAATCAAACCTTCTACACCGACCAAAATAGAACGAAAGGGAACTTAACTGGGCAAAGCCGATGAAATTCTAATCAACCTAGCCATGCCAAATCCGTGGAAATACAATTTCCACTTGGGTTTGATTGTTTTGATCATGTTTTGGACGTCTTATGGATACTGGTTATTGGGTTCACCATGATCGTGTATTTTGTTACCTGGGTTGTGTATATATTTTCATCATCACATACTAACTGAATAACTTTCAAACATGGTCATACACACCCAAATACGGCAGATGCACGCTAAATCATTCGAAACCAGCCAAAACTGACCAAAAGGGAACTTAAACTAGAAAAACCGGAGAAACTCTAAATAACCGGGGAAAACCATCCTAAATCAGGGGTAAATGGATTTCCACTATTGTTTTATTGTTTTGATCATGTTTTTGGGGGCCTTTAACATGTTTTGATCAGGTTTGGCTATGTTTTGACTATGCTTGGAGGTTTCAAATTAGTTGGTGAAGTAATTGTGGTTTCACTAGACAAGGAAATCATTATGACACACCATGTATTAGTATTAAAGATATGAGTGAACTCCAACAACATTTAACATTGTTTGATCAACACAAAAACAACATTGGTTTTCCTTGGAAAACCTACAAAGGTGGATAATATACCAAACGAATGAACAAAACAACTCATGTAACCAGCTCTTGCTTAACGATCTCGGGACTTAGAATAGTCATTTAAATTTTTTTTCTATGATTGCCATATTAATTTATAATCTATTACATAGTAACCTAAAATTACACGTGACGTCGAAATAAACCTTAGAATGCAATTGGGTCGGGCCTGAGCCCAAAAACAAAGTCCAAAAAATGTGAAAAAATTATAAAAATGAGAATATCTCAACAAATATAGGGTTTCAGGCCTCAAAAGTTCTGTAACCCAACAAAGTTAGGTTACAGCTACGTTCCCCTCGTTTCGTCCTTCGATTTGCCTCGTCACGGGCCTGAAACGGACTCTTGTAGACCAAGTTATGCCATGTTCAAGAAAGCCCTTTTCTTCACGCGATCTGGGGCTTCCGAATACATTTGGGCTCTATCTTCAACACTTGAACATCCATCAAACCTTCTACACCGACCAAAATAGAACGAAAGGGAACTTAACTGGGCAAAGCCGATGAAATTCTAATCAACCTAGCCATGCCAAATCCGTGGAAATACAATTTCCACTTGGGTTTGATTGTTTTGATCATGTTTTGGACGTCTTATGGATACTGGTTATTGGGTTCACCATGATCATGTATTTTGTTACTTGGGTTGTGTATATATTTTCATCATCACATACTAACTGAATAACTTTCAAACATGGTCATACACACCCAAATACGGTAGATGCACGCTAAACCATTCGAAACCAGCCAACACTGACCAAAAGGGAACTTAAACTAGAAAAACCGGAGAAACTCTAAATAACCGGGGAAAACCATCCTAAATCCGGGGTAAATGGATTTCCACTATTGTTTTATTGTTTTGATCATGTTTTTGGGGGCCTTTAACATGTTTTGATCAGGTTTGGCTATGTTTTGACTATGCTTGGAGGTTTCAAATTAGTTGGTGAAGTAATTGTGGTTTCACTAGACAAGGAAATCATTATGACACACCATGAATTAGTATTAAAGATATGAGTGAACTCCAACAACATTTAACATTGTTTGATCAACACAAAAACGACATTGATTTTCCTTGGAAAACCTACAAAGGTGGATAATATATCAAACGAATGAACAAAACAACTCATGTAACCAGCTCTTGCTTAACGATCTCGGGACTTAGAATAGTCATTTAAAATTTTTTTCTATGATTGCCATATTAATTTATAATCTATTACATAGTAACCTAAAATTACACGTGACGTCGAAATAAACCTTAGAATGCAATTGGGTCGGGCCTGAGCCCAAAAACAAAGTCCAAAAAATGTGAAAAAATTATAAAAATGAGAATATCTAAACAAATATAGGGTTTCGAGCCTCGAAAGTTCTGTAACCCAA
Organism: Glebionis coronaria; assembly: GCA_025667525.1. Lineage (NCBI taxonomy): Eukaryota > Viridiplantae > Streptophyta > Magnoliopsida > Asterales > Asteraceae > Glebionis > Glebionis coronaria. The sequence goes on from JANFOE010000063.1 coordinate 283,108, forward strand.
CAAAGTTAGGTTACAGCTACGTTCCCCTCGTTTCGGCCTTCAATTTGCCTCGTCACGGGCCTGAAACGGACTCTTGTAGACCAAGTTATGCCATGTTCAAGAAAGCCCTTTTCTTCACGCGATCTGGGGCTTCCGAATACATTTGGGCTCTATCTTCAACACTTGAACATCCATCAAACCTTCTACACCGACCAAAACAGAACGAAAGGGAACTTAACTAGGCAAAGGCGATGAAAGTCTGATCAACCTAGCCATGCCAAATCCGTGGAAATACAATTTCCACTTGGGTTTGATTGTTTTGATCATGTTTTGGATGTCTTATGGATACTGGTTATTGGGTTCACCATGATCATGTATTTTGTTACTTGGGTTGTGTATATATTTTCATCATCACATACTAACTGAATAACTTTCAAACATGGTCATACACATCCAAATACGGCAGATGCACGCTAAACCATTCGAAACCAGCCAAAACTGACCAAAAGGGAACTTAAACTAGAAAAACAAGAGAAAGTCTAAATAACCGGGGAAAACCATCCCAAATCCGAGGTAAATGGATTTCCACTATTGTTTTATTGTTTTGATCATGTTTTTGGGGGCCTTTAACATGTTTTGATCGGGTTTGGCTATGTTTTGACTATGCTTGGAGGTTTCAAATTAGTTGGTGAAGTAATTGTGGTTTCACTAGACAAGGAAATCATTATGACACACCATGAATTAGTATTAAAGATATGAATGAACTCCAACAACATTTAAGATTGTTTGATCAACACGAAAACGACATTGATTTTCCTTGGAAAACCTACAAAGATGGATAATATAGCAAACGAACGAACAAAACAACTCATGTAACCAACTCTTGCTTAACGATCTCGGGACTTAGAATGGTCATTTAAATTTTTTTTCTATGATTGCCATATTAATTTATAATCTATTACATAGTAACCTAAAATTACACGTGACATCTAAATAAAACTTAGAATGCAATTGGTTCGGGCCTGAGCCCAAAAACAAAGTCCAAAAAATGTGAAAAACTTATAAAAATGAGAATATCTCAACAAATATAGGGTTTCGGGCCTCAAAAGTTCTGTAACCCAACAAAGTTAGGTTACAACTACGTTCCCCTCGTTTCGTCCTTCGATTTTCCTCGTCACGGGCCTGAAACGGACTCTTGTAGACCAAGTTATGCCATGTTCAAGAAAGCCCTTTTCTTCACGCGATCTGGGGCTTCCGAATACATTTGGGCTCTATCTTCAACACTTGAACATCAATCAAACCTTCTACACCGACCAAAATAGAACGAAAGGGAACTTAACTGGGCAAAGCCGATGAAAGTCTGATCGACCTAGCCATGCCAAATCCATGGAAATACAATTTCCACTTGGGTTTGATTGTTTTTATCATGTTTTGGACGTCTTATGGATACTGGTTATTGGGTTCACCATGATCATGTATATTGTTACTTGGGTTGTGTATATATTTTCATCATCACATACTAACTGAATAACTTTCAAACATGGTCATACACATCCAAATACGGCAGATGCACGCTAAACCATTCGAAACCAGCCAAAACTGACCAAAAGGGAACTTAAACTAGAAAAACCGGAGAAAGTCTAAATAACCGGGGAAAACCATCCCAAATCCGAGGTAAATGGATTTCCACTATTGTTTTATTGTTTTGATCATGTTTTTGGGGGCCTTTAACATGTTTTGATCGGGTTTGGCTATGCTTTGACTATGCTTGGAGGTTTCAAATTAGTTGGTGAAGTAATTGTGGTTTCACTAGACAAGGAAATCATTATGACACACCATGAATTAGTATTAAAGATATGAGTTAACTCCAACAACATTTAACATTGTTTGATCAAAACAAAAACGACATTGATTTTCCTTGGAAAACCTACAAAGGTGGATAATATACCAAACGAATGAACAAAACAACTCATGTAACCAGCTCTTACTTAACGATCTCGGGACTTAGAATGGTCATTTAAAATTTTTTTCTATGATTGCCATATTAATTTATAATCTATTACATAGTAACCTAAAATTACACGTAACATCATAATAAACCTTAGAATGCAATTGGGTCGGGCCTGAGCCCAAAAACAAAGTCCAAAAAATGTGAAAAAATTATAAAAATGAGAATATCTCAACAAATATAGGGTTTCGGGCCTCGAAAGTTCTTTAACCCAACAAAGTTAGGTTACAGCTACGTTCCCCTTGTTTCGGCCTTCAATTTGCCTCGTCACGGGCCTGAAACGGACTCTTGTAGACCAAGTTATGTCATGTTCAAGAAAGCACTTTTCTTCATGCGATCTGGGGCTTCCGAATACATTTGGGCTCTATCTTCAACACTTGAACATCCATCAAACCTTCTACACCGACCAAAACAGAACGAAATGGAACTTAACTAGGCAAAGCCGATGAAAGTCTGATCAACCTAGCCATGCCAAATCCGTGGAAATACAATTTCCACTTAGGTTTGATTGTTTTGATCATGGTTTGGACGTCTTATGGATACTGGTTATTGGGTTCACCATGATCATGTATATTGTTACTTGGGTTGTGTATATATTTTCATCATCACATACTAACTGAATAACTTTCAAACATGGTCATACACATCCAAATACGGCAGATGCACGCTAAACCATTCGAAACCAGCCAAAACTGACCAAAAGGGAACTTAAACTAGAAAAACCGGAGAAAGTCTAAATAACCGGGGAAAACCATCCCAAATCCGAGGTAAATGGATTTCCACTATTGTTTTATTGTTTTGATCATGTTTTTGGGGGCCTTTAACATGTTTTGATCGGGTTTGGCTATGCTTTGACTATGCTTGGAGGTTTCAAATTAGTTGGTGAAGTAATTGTGGTTTCACTAGACAAGGAAATCATTATGACACACCATGAATTAGTATTAAAGATATGAGTTAACTCCAACAACATTTAACATTGTTTGATCAACACAAAAACGACATTGATTTTCCTTGGAAAACCTACAAAGGTGGATAATATACCAAACGAATGAACAAAACAACTCATGTAACCAGCTCTTGCTTAACGATCTCGGGACTTAGAATGGTCATTTAAATTTTTTTTCTATGATTGCCATATTAATTTATAATCTATTACATAGTAACCTAAAATTACACGTGACATCAAAATAAACCTTAGAATGCAATTGGGTCGGGCTTGAGCCCAAAAACAAAGTCCAAAAAATGTGAAAAAATTATAAAAATGAGAATATCTCAACAAATATAGGGTTTCGGGCCTCGAAAGTTCTGTAACCCAACAAAGTTAGGTTACATCTACGTTCCCCTTGTTTCGGCCTTCAATTTGCCTCGTCACGGGCCTGAAACGGACTCTTATAGACCAAGTTATGTCATGTTCAAGAAAGCCCTTTTCTTCACGCGATCTGGGGCTTCCGAATACACTTGGGCTCTATCTTCAACACTTGAACATCCATCAAACCTTCTACACCGACCAAAACAGAACGAAAGGGAACTTAACTAGGCAAAGCCGATGAAATTCTGATCAACCTAGCCATGCCAAATCCGTGGAAATACAATTTCCACTTGGGTTTGATTGTTTTGATCATGTTTTGGACGTCTTATGGATACTGGTTATTGGGTTCACCATGATCATGTATTTTGTTACTTGGGTTGTGTATATATTTTCATCATCACATACTAACTGAATAACTTTCAAACATGGTCATACACATCCAAATACGGCAGATGCACGCTAAACCATTCGAAACCAGCCAAAACTGACCAAAAGGGAACTTAAACTAGAAAAACCGGAGAAAGTCTAAATAACCGGGGAAAACAATCCTAAATCCGAGGTAAATGGATTTCCACTATTGTTTTATTGTTTTGATCATGTTTTTGGGGGCCTTTAACATGTTTTGATCGGGTCTGGCTATGTTTTGACTATGCTTGGAGGTTTCAAATTAGTTGGTGAAGTAATTGTGGTTTCACTAGACAAGGAAATCATTATGACACACCATGAATTAGTATTAAAGATATGAGTGAACTCCAACAACATTTAACATTGTTTGATCAACACAAAAACGACATTGATTTTCCTTGGAAAACCTACAAAGGTGGATAATATACCAAAGGAATGAACAAAACAACTCATGTAACCAGCTCTTGCTTAACGATCTCGGGACTTAGAATGGTCATTTAAATTTTTTTTCTATGATTGCCATATTAATTTATAATCTATTACATAGTAACCTAAAATTACACGTGACATCAAAATAAACCTTAGAATGCAATTGGGTCGGGCCTGAGCCCAAAAACAAAGTCCAAAAAATGTGAAAAAACTATAAAAATGAGAATATCTCAACAAATATAGGGTTTCGGGGCTCGAAACTTCTGTAACCCAACAAAGTTAGGTTAGAGCTACGTTCCCCTCGTTTCGTCCTTCGATTTGCCTCGTCACGGGCCTGAATTAGACTCTTGTAGACCAAGTTATGCCATGTTCAAGAAAGCCCTTTTCTTCACGCGATCTGGGGCTTCCGAATACATTTGGGCTCTATCTTCAACACTTGAAAATCCATCAAACCTTCTACACCGACCAAAACAGAACGAAAGGGAACTTAACTAGGCAAAGCCGATGAAAGTCTGATCAACCTAGCCATGCCAAATCCGTGGAAATACAATTTCCACTTGGGTTTGATTGTTTTGATCATGTTTTGGACGTCTTATGGATACTGGTTATTGGGTTCACCATGATCATGTATTTTGTTACTTGGGTTGTGTATATATTTTCATCATCACATACTAACTGAATAACTTTCAAACATGGTCATACACATCCAAATACGGCAGATGCACGCTAAACCATTCGAAACCAGCCAAAACTGACCAAAAGGAAACTTAAACTAGAAAAACCGGAGAAACTCTAAATAACCGGGGAAAACCATCCCAAATCCGAGGTAAATGGATTTCCACTATTATTTTATTGTTTTGATCATGTTTTGGGGGGCCTTTAAAATGTTTTGATCGGGTTTGGCTATGTTTTGACTATGCTTGGAGTATTCAAATTAGTTGGTGAAGTAATTGTGGTTTCACTAGACAAGGAAATCATTATGACACACCATGAATTAGTATTAAAGATATGAGTGAACTCCAACAACATTTAAGATTGTTTGATCAACACGAAAACGACATTGATTTTCCTTGGAAAACCTACAAAGATGGATAATATACCAAACGAACGAACAAAAAAACTCATGTAATCAGCTCTTGCTTATCGATCTCGGGACTTAGAATGGTCATTTAAATTTTTTTTTTCTATGATTGCCATATTAATTTATAATCTATTACATAGTAACTTAAAATTACACGTGACATCTAAATAAAACTTAGAATGCAATTGGGTCGGGCCTGAGCCAAAAAACAAAGTCCAAAAAATGTGAAAAAATAATAAAAATGAGAATATCTCAACAATTATAGGGTTTCGGGCCTCGAAAGTTCTGTAACCCAACAAGGTTAGGTTACAGCTACGTTCCCCTCGTTTCAGCCTTCGATTCGCCTCGTCACGGGCCTGAAATGGACTCTTGTAGACCAAGTTATGCCAAGTTCAAGAAAGCCCTTTTCTTCACACGATCTGGAGCTTCCAAATACATTTGGGCTCTATCTTCAACACTTGAACATCCATCAAACCATCTACACCGACCAAAACAGACCGAAAGGGAACTTAACTTGGCAAAGCCGATGAAAGTCTGATCAACCTAGCCATGCCAAATCCGTGGAAATACAATTTCCACTTGGGTTTGATTGTTTTGATCATGTTTTGGACGTCTTAGGGATACTGGTTATTGGGTTCACCATGATCGTGTATTTTGTTACTTGGGTTGTGTATATATTTTCATCATAACATACTAACTGAATAACTTTTAAACATGGTCATACATATCCAAATACGGCAGATGCACGCTAAACCATTCGAAACCAGCCAAAACTGACCAAAAGGGAACTTAAACTAGAAACATCGTAGAAAGTCTAAATAACCGGGGAAAACCATCCCAAATCCGGGGTAAATGGATTTCCACTATTGTTTTATTGTTTTGATCATGTTTTTGGGGGCCTTTAACATGTTTTGATCGGGTTTGGCTATGTTTTGACTATGCTTGGAGGTTTCAAATTAGTTTGTGAAGTAATTGTGGTTTCACTAGACAAGGAAATCATTATGACACACCATGAATTAGTATTAAAGATATGAGTGAACTCCAACAACATTTAACATTGTTTGATCAACACAAAAACGACATTGATTTTCCTTGGAAAACCTACAAAGGTGGATAATATATCAAACGAATGAACAAAACAACTCATGTAACCAGCTCTTGCTTAACGATCTCGGGACTTAGAATAGTCATTTAAAATTTTTTTCTATGATTGCCATATTAATTTATAATCTATTACGTAGTAACCTAAAATTACACGTGACGTCGAAATAAACCTTAGAATGCAATTGGGTCGGGCCTGAGCCCAAAAACAAAGTCCAAAAAATGTGAAAAAATTATAAAAATGAGAATATCTCAACAAATATAGGGTTTCGGGCCTCAAAAGTTCTGTAACCCAACAAAGTTAGGTTACAACTACGTTCCCCTCGTTTCGTCCTTTGATTTGCCTCGTCACGGGCCTGAAACGGACTCTTGTAGACCAAGTTATGCCATGTTCAAGAAAGCCCTTTTCTTCACGCGATCTGGGGCTTCCGAATACATTTGGGCTCTATCTTCAACACTTGAACATCAATCAAACCTTCTACACCGACCAAAATAGAACGAAAGGGAACTTAACAGGGCAAAGCCGATGAAATTCTAATCAACCTAGCCATGCCAAATCCGTGGAAGTACAATTTCCACTTGGGTTTGATTGTTTTGATCATGTTTTGGACGTCTTATGGATACTGGTTATTGGGTTCACCATGATCGTGTATTTTGTTACCTGGGTTGTGTATATATTTTCATCATCACATACTAACTGAATAACTTTCAAACATGGTCATACACACCCAAATACGGCAGATGCACGCTAAATCATTCGAAACCAGCCAAAACTGACCAAAAGGGAACTTAAACTAGAAAAACCGGAGAAACTCTAAATAACCGGGGAAAACCATCCTAAATCCGGGGTAAATGGATTTCCACTATTGTTTTATTGTTTTGATCATGTTTTTGGGGGCCTTTAACCTGTTTTGATCAGGTTTGGCTATGTTTTGACTATGCTTGGAGGTTTCAAATTAGTTGGTGAAGTAATTGTGGTTTCACTAGACAAGGAAATCATTATGACACACCATGTATTAGTATTAAAGATATGAGTGAACTCCAACAACATTTAACATTGTTTGATCAACACAAAAACGACATTGGTTTTCCTTGGAAAACCTACAAAGGTGGATAATATACCAAACAAATGAACAAAACAACTCATGTAACCAGCTCTTGCTTAACGATCTCGGGACTTAGAATAGTCATTTAAATTTTTTTTCTATGATTGCCATATTAATTTATAATCTATTACATAGTAACCTAAAATTACACGTGACGTCGAAATAAACCTTAGAATGCAATTGGGTCGGGCCTGAGCCCAAAAACAAAGTCCAAAAAATGTGAAAAAATTATAAAAATGAGAATATCTCAACAAATATAGGGTTTCGGGCCTCAAAACTTCTGTAACCCAACAAAGTTAGGTTACAGCTACGTTCCCCTCGTTTCGTCCTTCGATTTGCCTCGTCACGGGCCTGAAACGGACTCTTGTAGACCAAGTTATGCCATGTTCAAGAAAGCCCTTTTCTTCACGCGATCTGGGGCTTCCGAATACATTTGGGCTCTATCTTCAACACTTGAACATCCATCAAACCTTCTACACCGACCAAAATAGAACGAAAGGGAACTTAACTGGGCAAAGCCGATGAAATTCTAATCAACCTAGCCATGCCAAATCCGTGGAAATACTATTTCCACTTGGGTTTGATTGCTTTGATCATGTTTTGGACGTCTTATGGATACTGGTTATTGGGTTCACCATGATCATGTATTTTGTTACTTGGGTTGTGTATATATTTTCATCATCACATACTAACTGAATAACTTTCAAACATGGTCATACACACCCAAATACGGCAGATGCACGCTAAACCATTCGAAACCAGCCAACACTGACCAAAAGGGAACTTAAACTAGAAAAACCGGAGAAACTCTAAATAACCGGGGAAAACCATCCTAAATCCGGGGTAAATGGATTTCCACTATTGTTTTATTGTTTTGATCATGTTTTTGGGGGCCTTTAACATGTTTTGATCAGGTTTGGCTATGTTTTGACTATGCTTGGAGGTTTCAAATTAGTTGGTGAAGTAATTGTGGTTTCACTAGACAAGGAAATCATTATGACACACCAAGAATTAGTATTAAAGATATGAGTGAAATCCAACAACATTTAACATTGTTTGATCAACACAAAAACGACATTGATTTTCCTTGGAAAACCTACAAAGGTGGATAATATATCAAACGAATGAACAAAACAACTCATGTAACCAGCTCTTGCTTAACGATCTCGGGACTTAGAATAGTCATTTAAAATTTTTTTCTATGATTGCCATATTAATTTATAATCTATTACATAGTAACCTAAAATTACACGTGACGTCGAAATAAACCTTAGAATGCAATTGGGTCGGGCCTGAGCCCAAAAACAAAGTCCAAAAAATGTGAAAAAATTATAAAAATGAGAATATCTAAACAAATATAGGGTTTCGAGCCTCGAAAGTTCTGTAACCCAACAAAGTTAGGTTACAGCTACGTTCCCCTCGTTTCGGCCTTCAATTTGCCTCGTCACGGGCCTGAAACGGACTCTTGTAGACCAAGTTATGCCATGTTCAAGAAAGCCCTTTTCTTCACGCGATCTGGGGCTTCCGAATACATTTGGGCTCTATCTTCAACACTTGAACATCCATCAAACCTTCTACACCGACCAAAACAGAACGAAAGGGAACTTAACTAGGCAAAGGCGATGAAAGTCTGATCAACCTAGCCATGCCAAATCCGTGGAAATACAATTTCCACTTGGGTTTGATTGTTTTGATCATGTTTTGGATGTCTTATGGATACTGGTTATTGGGTTCACCATGATCATGTATTTTGTTACTTGGGTTGTGTATATATTTTCATCATCACATACTAACTGAATAACTTTCAAACATGGTCATACACATCCAAATACGGCAGATGCACGCTAAACCATTCGAAACCAGCCAAAACTGACCAAAAGGGAACTTAAACTAGAAAAACCAGAGAAAGTCTAAATAACCGGGGAAAACCATCCCAAATCCGAGGTAAATGGATTTCCACTATTGTTTTATTGTTTTGATCATGTTTTTGGGGGCCTTTAACATGTTTTGATCGGGTTTGGCTATGTTTTGACTATGCTTGGAGGTTTCAAATTAGTTGGTGAAGTAATTGTGGTTTCACTAGACAAGGAAATCATTATGACACACCATGAATTAGTATTAAAGATATGAATGAACTCCAACAACATTTAAGATTGTTTGATCAACACGAAAACGACATTGATTTTCCTTGGAAAACCTACAAAGATGGATAATATAGCAAACGAACGAACAAAACAACTCATGTAACCAACTCTTACTTAACGATCTCGGGACTTAGAATGGTCATTTAAATTTTTTTTCTATGATTGCCATATTAATTTATAATCTATTACATAGTAACCTAAAATTACACGTGACGTCGAAATAAACCTTAGAATGCAATTGGGTCGGGCCTGAGCCCAAAAACAAAGTCCAAAAAATGTGAAAAAATTATAAAAATGAGAATATCTCAACAAATATAGGGTTTCGGGCCTCAAAAGTTCTGTAACCCAACAAAGTTAGGTTACAACTACGTTCCCCTCGTTTCGTCCTTCGATTTGCCTCGTCACGGGCCTGAAACGGACTCTTGTAGACCAAGTTATGCCATGTTCAAGAAAGCCCTTTTCTTCACGCGATCTGGGGCTTCCGAATACATTTGGGCTCTATCTTCAACACTTGAACATCAATCAAACCTTCTACACCGACCAAAATAGAACGAAAGGGAACTTAACTGGGCAAAGCCGATGAAAGTCTGATCGACCTAGCCATGCCAAATCCGTGGAAATACAATTTCCACTTGGGTTTGATTGTTTTGATCATGTTTTGGACGTCTTATGGATACTGGTTATTGGGTTCACCATGATCATGTATATTGTTACTTGGGTTGTGTATATATTTTCATCATCACATACTAACTGAATAACTTTCAAACATGGTCATACACATCCAAATACGGCAGATGCACGCTAAACCATTCGAAACCAGCCAAAACTGACCAAAAGGGAACTTAAACTAGAAAAACCGGAGAAAGTCTAAATAACCGGGGAAAACCATCCCAAATCCGAGGTAAATGGATTTCCACTATTGTTTTATTGTTTTGATCATGTTTTTGGGGGCCTTTAACATGTTTTGATCGGGTTTGGCTATGCTTTGACTATGCTTGGAGGTTTCAAATTAGTTGGTGAAGTAATTGTGGTTTCACTAGACAAGGAAATCATTATGACACACCATGAATTAGTATTAAAGATATGAGTTAACTCCAACAACATTTAACATTGTTTGATCAACACAAAAACGACATTGATTTTCCTTGGAAAACCTACAAAGGTGGATAATATACCAAACGAATGAACAAAACAACTCATGTAACCAGCTCTTGCTTAACGATCTCGGGACTTAGAATGGTCATTTAAAATTTTTTTCTATGATTGCCATATTAATTTATAATCTATTACATAGTAACCTAAAATTACACGTAACATCAAAATAAACCTTAGAATGCAATTGGGTCGGGCCTGAGCCCAAAAACAAAGTCCAAAAAATGTGAAAAAATTATAAAAATGAGAATATCTCAACAAATATAGGGTTTCGGGCCTCGAATGTTCTTTAACCCAACAAAGTTAGGTTACAGCTACGTTCCCCTTGTTTCGGCCTTCAATTTGCCTCGTCACGGGCCTGAAACGGACTCTTGTAGACCAAGTTATGTCATGTTCAAGAAAGCACTTTTCTTCATGCGATCTGGGGCTTCCGAATACATTTGGGCTCTATCTTCAACACTTGAACATCCATCAAACCTTCTACACAGACCAAAACAGAACGAAAGGGAACTTAACTAGGCAAAGCCGATGAAAGTCTGATCAACCTAGCCATGCCAAATCCGTGGAAATACAATTTCCACTTGGGTTTGATTGTTTTGATCATGTTTTGGACGTCTTATGGATACTGGTTATTGGGTTCACCATGATCATGTATATTGTTACTTGGGTTGTGTATATATTTTCATCATCACATACTAACTGAATAACTTTCAAACATGGTCATACACATCCAAATACGGCAGATGCACGCTAAACCATTCGAAACCAGCCAAAACTGACCAAAAGGGAACTTAAACTAGAAAAACCGGAGAAAGTCTAAATAACCGGGGAAAACCATCCCAAATCCGAGGTAAATGGATTTCCACTATTGTTTTATTGTTTTGATCATGTTTTTGGGGGCTTTTAACATGTTTTGATCGGGTTTGGCTATGCTTTGACTATGCTTGGAGGTTTCAAATTAGTTGGTGAAGTAATTGTGGTTTCACTAGACAAGGAAATCATTATGACACACCATGAATTAGTATTAAAGATATGAGTTAACTCCAACAACATTTAACATTGTTTGATCAACACAAAAACGACATTGATTTTCCTTGGAAAACCTACAAAGGTGGATAATATACCAAACGAATGAACAAAACAACTCATGTAACCAGCTCTTGCTTAACGATCTCGGGACTTAGAATGGTCATTTAAAATTTTTTTCTATGATTGCCATATTAATTTATAATCTATTACATAGTAACCTAAAATTACACGTGACATCAAAATAAACCTTAGAATGCAATTGGGTCGGGCCTGAGCCCAAAAACAAAGTCTAAAAAATGTGAAAAAATTATAAAAATGAGAATATCTCAACAAATATAGGGTTTCGGGCCTCGAAAGTTCTGTAACCCAACAAAGTTAGGTTACAGCTACGTTCCCCTTGTTTCGGCCTTCAATTTGCCTCGTCACGGGCCTGAAACGGACTCTTGTAGACCAAGTTATGCCATGTTCAAGAAAGCCCTTTTCTTCACGCGATCTGGGGCTTCCGAATACATTTGGGCTCTATCTTCAACACTTGAACATCCATCAAACCTTCTACACCGACCAAAACAGAACGAAAGGGAACTTAACTAGGCAAAGCCGATGAAAGTCTGATCAACCTAGCCATGCCAAATCCGTGGAAATACAAGTTCCACTTGGGTTAGATTGTTTTGATCATGTTTTGGACGTCTTATGGATACTGGTTATTGGGTTCACCATGATCATGTATTTTGTTACTTGGGTTGTGTATATATTTTCATCATCACATACTAACTGAATAACTTTCAAACATGGTCATACACATCCAAATACGGCAGATGCACGCTAAACCATTCGAAACCAGCCAAAACTGACCAAAAGGGAACTTAAATTAGAAAAACCGGAGAAAGTCTAAATAACCGGGGAAAACCATCCCAAATCCGAGGTAAATGGATTTCCACTATTATTTTATTGTTTTGATCATGTTTTTGGGGGCCTTTAACATGTTTTAATCGGGTTTGGCTATGTTTTGACTATGCTTGGAGGTTTCAAATTAGTTGGTGAAGTAATTGTGGTTTCACTAGACAAGGAAATCATTATGACACACCATGAATTAGTATTAAAGATATGAGTGAACTACAACAACATTTAAGATTGTTTAATCAACACAAAAACGACATTGATTTTCCTTGGAAAACCTACAAAGATGGATAATATACCAAATGAACGAACAAAACAACTCATGTAACCAGCTCTTGCTTAACGATCTCGGGACTTAGAATGGTCATTTAAATTTTTTTTCTATGATTGCCATATTAATTTATAATCTATTACATAGTAACTTCAAATTACACGTGACATCTAAATAAAACTTAGAATGCAATTGGGTCGGGCCTGAGCCCAAAAATAAAGTCCAAAAAATGTGAAAAAATTATAAAAATGAGAATATCTCAACAAATATAGGGTTTCGAGCCTCGAAAGTTCTGTAACCCAACAAAGTTAGGTTACAACTACGTTCCCCTCATTTCAGCCTTCGATTCGCCTCGTCACGGGCCTGAAACGGACTCTTGTAGACCAAGTTATGCCATGTTCAAGAAAGCCCTTTTCTTCACACGATCTGGGGCTTCCAAATACATTTGGGCTCTATCTTCAACACTTGAACATCCATCAAACCATCTACACCGACCAAAACAGACCGAAAGGGAACTTAACTGGTCAAAGCCGATGAAAGTCTGATCAACCTAGCCATGCCAAATCCGTGGAAATACAATTTCCACTTGGGTTTGATTGTTTTGATCATGTTTTGGACGTCTTATGGATACTGGTTATTGGGTTCACCATGATCGTGTATTTTGTTACCTGGGTTGTGTATATATTTTCATCGTCACATACTAACTGAATAACTTTCAAACATGGTCATGCATATCCAAATACGGCAGATGCACGCTAAATCATTCGAAACCAGCCAAAACTGACCAAAAGGGAACTTAAACTAGAAAAACCGGAGAAAGTCTAAATAACCGGGGAAAACCATCCTAAATCCGGGGTAAATGGATTTCCACTATTTTTTTATTGTTTTGATCATGTTTTTGGGGGCCTTTAACATGTTTTGATCGGGTTTGGCTATGTTTTGACTATGCTTGGAGGTTTCAAATTAGTTGGTGAAGTAATTGTGGTTTCACTAGACAAGGAAATCATTATGACACACCATGAATTAGTATTAAAGATATGAGTGAACTCCAACAACATTTAACATTGTTTGATCAACACAAAAACGACGTTGATTTTCCTTGGAAAACATACAAAGGTGGATAATATACCAAACGAATGAACAAAACAACTCATGTAACCAGCTCTTGCTTAACGATCTCGGGACTTAGAATGGTCATTTAAAATTTTTTTCTATGATTGCCATATTAATTTATAATCTATTACATAGTAACCTAAAATTACACGTAACATCAAAATAAACCTTAGAATGCAATTGGGTCGTGCCTGAGCCCAAAAACAAAGTCCAAAAAATGTGAAAAAATTATAAAAATGAGAATATCTCAACAAATATAGGGTTTCGGGCCTCGAAAGTTCTGTAACCCAACAAAGTTAGGTTACAGCTACGTTCCCCTCGTTTCGGCCTTCAATTTGCCTCGTCACGGGCCTGAAACGGACTCTTGTAGACCAAGTTATGTCATGTTCAAGAAAGCCCTTTTCTTCACGCGATCTGGGGCTTCCGAATACATTTGGGCTCTATCTTCAACACTTGAACATCCATCAAACCTTCTACACCGACCAAAACAGAACAAAAGGGAACTTAACTAGGCAAAGCCGATGAAAGTCTGATCAACCTAGCCATGCCAAATCCGTGGAAATACAATTTCCACTTGGGTTTGATTGTTTTGATCATGTTTTGGACGTCTTATGGATACTGGTTATTGGGTTCACCATGATCATGTATTTTGTTACTTGGGTTGTGTATATATTTTCATCGTCACATACTAACTGAATAACTTTCAAACATGGTCATACACATCCAAATACGGCAGATGCACGCTAAACCATTCGAAACCAGCCAAAACTGACCAAAAGGGAACTTAAACTAGAAAAACCGGAGAAAGTCTAAATAACCGGGGAAAACCATCCCAAATCCGAGGTAAATGGATTTCCACTATTGTTTTATTGTTTTGATCATGTTTTTGGGGGCCTTTAACATGTTTTGATCGGGTTTGGCTATGCTTTGACTATGCTTGGAGGTTTCAAATTAGTTGGTGAAGTAATTGTGGTTTCACTAGACAAGGAAATCATTATGACACACCATGAATTAGTATTAAAGATATGAGTTAACTCCAACAACATTTAACATTGTTTGATCAACACAAAAACGACATTGATTTTCCTTGGAAAACCTACAAAGGTGGATAATATACCAAACGAATGAACAAAACAACTCATGTAACCAACTCTTGCTTAACGATCTCGGGACTTAGAATGGTCATTTAAAATTTTTTTCTATGATTGCCATATTAATTTATAATCTATTACATAGTAACCTAAAATTACACGTAACATCAAAATAAACCTTAGAATGCAATTGGGTCGGGCCTGAGCCCAAAAACAAAGTCCAAAAAATGTGAAAAAATTATAAAAATGAGAATATCTCAACAAATATAGGGTTTCGGGCCTCGAAAGTTCTTTAATCCAACAAAGTTAGGTTACAGCTACGTTCCCCTTGTTTCGGCCTTCAATTTGCCTCGTCACGGGCCTGAAACGGACTCTTGTAGACCAAGTTATGTCATGTTCAAGAAAGCACTTTTCTTCATGCGATCTGGGGCTTCCGAATACATTTGGGCTCTATCTTCAACACTTGAACATCCATCAAACCTTCTACACAGACCAAAACAGAACGAAAGGGAACTTAACTAGGCAAAGCCGATGAAAGTCTGATCAACCTAGCCACGCCAAATCCATGGAAATACAATTTCCACTTGGGTTTGATTGTTTTGATCATGTTTTGGACGTCTTATGGATACTGGTTATTGGGTTCACCATGATCATGTATATTGTTACTTGGGTTGTGTATATATTTTCATCATCACATACTAACTAAATAACTTTCAAACATGGTCATACACATCCAAATACGGCAGATGCACGCTAAACCATTCGAAACCAGCCAAAACTGACCAAAAGGGAACTTAAACTAGAAAAACCGGAGAAAGTCTAAATAACCGGGGAAAACCATCCCAAATCCGAGGTAAATGGATTTCCACTATTGTTTTATTGTTTTGATCATGTTTTTGGGGGCCTTTAACATGTTTTGATCGGGTTTGGCTATGCTTTGACTATGCTTGGAGGTTTCAAATTAGTTGGTGAAGTAATTGTGGTTTCACTAGACAAGGAAATCATTATGACACACCATGAATTAGTATTAAAGATATGAGTTAACTCCAACAACATTTAACATTGTTTGATCAACACAAAAACGACATTGATTTTCCTTGGAAAACCTACAAAGGTGGATAATATACCAAACGAATGAACAAAACAACTCATGTAACCAGCTCTTGCTTAACGATCTCGGGACTTAGAATGGTCATTTAAAATTTTTTTCTATGATTGCCATATTAATTTATAATCTATTACATAGTAACCTAAAATTACACGTGACATCAAAATAAACCTTAGAATGCAATTGGGTCGGGCCTGAGCCCAAAAACAAAGTCTAAAAAATGTGAAAAAATTATAAAAATGAGAATATCTCAACAAATATAGGGTTTCGGGCCTCGAAAGTTCTGTAACCCAACAAAGTTAGGTTACAGCTACGTTCCCCTTGTTTCGGCCTTCAATTTGCCTCGTCACGGGCCTGAAACGGACTCTTGTAGACCAAGTTATGCCATGTTCAAGAAAGCCCTTTTCTTCACGCGATCTGGGGCTTCCGAATACATTTGGGCTCTATCTTCAACACTTGAACATCCATCAAACCTTCTACACCGACCAAAACAGAACGAAAGGGAACTTAACTAGGCAAAGCCGATGAAAGTCTGATCAACCTAGCCATGCCAAATCCGTGGAAATACAAGTTCCACTTGGGTTAGATTGTTTTGATCATGTTTTGGACGTCTTATGGATACTGGTTATTGGGTTCACCATGATCATGTATTTTGTTACTTGGGTTGTGTATATATTTTCATCATCACATACTAACTGAATAACTTTCAAACATGGTCATACACATCCAAATACGGCAGATGCACGCTAAACCATTCGAAACCAGCCAAAACTGACCAAAAGGGAACTTAAACTAGAAAAACCGGAGAAAGTCTAAATAACCGGGGAAAACCATCCCAAATCCGAGGTAAATGGATTTCCACTATTATTTTATTGTTTTGATCATGTTTTTGGGGGCCTTTAACATGTTTTGATCGGGTTTGGCTATGTTTTGACTATGCTTGGAGGTTTCAAATTAGTTGGTGAAGTAATTGTGGTTTCACTAGACAAGGAAATCATTATGACACACCATGAATTAGTATTAAAGATATGAGTGAACTACAACAACATTTAAGATTGTTTAATCAACACAAAAACGACATTGATTTTCCTTGGAAAACCTACAAAGATGGATAATATACCAAACGAACGAACAAAACAACTCATGTAACCAGCTCTTGCTTAACGATCTCGGGACTTAGAATGGTCATTTAAATTTTTTTTCTATGATTGCCATATTAATTTATAATCTATTACATAGTAACTTAAAATTACACGTGACATCTAAATAAAACTTAGAATGCAATTGGGTCGGGCCTGAGCCCAAAAACAAAGTCCAAAAAATGTGAAAAAATTATAAAAATGAGAATATCTCAACAAATATAGGGTTTCGGGCCTCGAAAGTTCTGTAACCCAACAAAGTTAGGTTACAACTACGTTCCCCTCGTTTCGGCCTTCAATTTGCCTCGTCACGGGCCTGAAACGGACTCTTGTAGACCAAGTTATGCCATGTTCAAGAAAGCCCTTTTCTTCACACGATCTGGGGCTTCCAAATACATTTGGGCTCTATCTTCAACACTTGAACATCCATCAAACCATCTACACCGACCAAAACAGACCGAAAGGGAACTTAACTGGTCAAAGCCGATGAAAGTCTGATCAACCTAGCCATGCCAAATCCGTGGAAATACAATTTCCACTTGGGTTTGATTGTTTTGATCATGTTTTGGACGTCTTATGGATACTGGTTATTGGGTTCACCATGATCGTGTGTTTTGTTACCTGGGTTGTGTATATATTTTCATCATCACATACTAACTGAATAACTTTCAAACATGGTCATGCATATCCAAATACGGCAGATGCACGCTAAATCATTCGAAACCAGCCAAAACTGACCAAAAGGGAACTTAAACTAGAAAACCGGAGAAAGTCTAAATAACCGGGGAAAACCATCCTAAATCCAGGGTAAATGGATTTCCACTATTTTTTTATTGTTTTGATCATGTTTTTGGGGGCCTTTAACATGTTTTGATCGGGTTTGGCTATGTTTTGACTATGCTTGGAGGTTTCAAATTAGTTGGTGAAGTAATTGTGGTTTCACTAGACAAGGAAATCATTATGACACACCATGAATTAGTATTAAAGATATGAGTGAACTCCAACAACATTTAACATTGTTTGATCAACACAAAAACGACATTGATTTTCCTTGGAAAACATACAAAGGTGGATAATATACCAAACGAATGAACAAAACAACTCATGTAACCAGCTCTTGCTTAACGATCTCGGGACTTAGAATGGTCATTTAAAATTTTTTTCTATGATTGCCATATTAATTTATAATCTATTACATAGTAACCTAAAATTACACGTAACATCAAAATAAACCTTAGAATGCAATTGGGTCGGGCCTGAGCCCAAAAACAAAGTCCAAAAAATGTGAAAAAATTATAAAAATGAGAATATCTCAACAAATATAGGGTTTCGGGCCTCGAAAGTTCTGTAACCCAACAAAGTTAGGTTACAGCTACGTTCCCCTCGTTTCGGCCTTCAATTTGCCTCGTCACGGGCCTGAAACGGACTCTTGTAGACCAAGTTATGTCATGTTCAAGAAAGCCCTTTTCTTCACGCGATCTGGGGCTTCCGAATACATTTGGGCTCTATCTTCAACACTTGAACATCCATCAAACCTTCTACACCGACCAAAACAGAACGAAAGGGAACTTAACTAGGCAAAGCCGATGAAAGTCTGATCAACCTAGCCATGCCAAATCCGTGGAAATACAATTTCCACTTGGGTTTGATTGTTTTGATCATGTTTTGGACGTCTTATGGATACTGGTTATTGGGTTTACCATGATCATGTATTTTGTTACTTGGGTTGTGTATATATTTTCATCATCACATACTAACTGAATAACTTTCAAACATGGTCATACACATCCAAATACGGCAGATGCACGCTAAACCATTCGAAACCAGCCAAAACTGACCAAAAGGGAACTTAAACTAGAAAAACCGGAGAAAGTGTAAATAACCGGGGAAAACCATCCCAAATACGAGGTAAATGGATTTCCACTATTGTTTTATTGTTTTGATCATGTTTTTGGGGGCCTTTAACATGTTTTGATCGGGTTTGGCTATGCTTTGACTATGCTTGGAGGTTTCAAATTAGTTGGTGAAGTAATTGTGGTTTCACTAGACAAGGAAATCATTATGAAACACCATGAATTAGTATTAAAGATATGAGTTAACTCCAACAACATTTAACATTGTTTGATCAACACAAAAACGACATTGATTTTCCTTGGAAAACCTACAAAGGTGGATAATATACCAAACGAATGAACAAAACAACTCATGTAACCAGCTCTTGCTTAACGATCTCGGGACTTAGAATGGTCATTTAAAATTTTTTTCTATGATTGCCATATTAATTTATAATCTATTACATAGTAACCTAAAATTACACGTGACATCAAAATAAACCTTAGAATGCAATTGGGTCGGGCCTGAGCCCAAAAACAAAGTCCAAAAAATGTGAAAAAATTATAAAAATGAGAATATCTCAACAAATATAGGGTTTCGGGCCTCGAAAGTTCTGTAACCCAACAAAGTTAGGTTACAGCTATGTTCCCCTCGTTTCGACCTTCAATTTGCCTCGTCACGGGCCTGAAACGGACTCTTGTAGACCAAGTTATGCCATGTTCAAGAAAGCCCTTTTCTTCACGCGATCTGGGGCTTCCGAATACATTTGGGCTCTATCTTCAACACTTGAACATCCATCAAACCTTCTACACCGACCAAAACAGAACAAAAGGGAACTTAACTAGGCAAAGCCGATGAAAGTCTGATCAACCTAGCCATGCCAAATCCGTGGAAATACAATTTCCACTTGGGTTTGATTATTTTGATCATGTTTTGGACGTCTTATGGATACTGGTTATTGGGTTCACCATGATCATGTATTTTGTTACTTGGGTTGTGTATATATTTTCATCGTCACATACTAACTGAATAACTTTCAAACATGGTCATACACATCCAAATACGGCAGATGCACGCTAAACCATTCGAAACCAGCCAAAACTGACCAAAAGGGAACTTAAACTAGAAAAACCGGAGAAAGTCTAAATAACCGGGGAAAACCATCCCAAATCCGAGGTAAATGGATTTCCACTATTATTTTATTGTTTTGATCATGTTTTTGGGGGCCTTTAACATGTTTTGATTGGGTTTGGCTATGTTTTGACTATGCTTGGAGGTTTCAAATTAGTTGGTGAAGTAATTGTGGTTTCACTAGACAAGGAAATCATTATGACACACCATGAATTAGTATTAAAGATATGAGTGAACTACAACAACATTTAAGATTGTTTGATCAACACGAAAACGACATTGATTTTCCTTGGAAAACCTACAAAGATGGATAATATACCAAACGAACGAACAAAACAACTCATGTAACCAGCTCTTGCTTAACGATCTCGGGACTTAGAATGGTCATTTAAATTTTTTTTCTATGATTGCCATATTAATTTATAATCAATTACATAGTAACTTAAAATTACACGTGACATCTAAATAAAACTTAAAATGCAATTGGGTCGGGCCTGAGCCCAAAAACAAAGTCCAAAAAATGTGAAAAAATTATAAAAATGAGAATATTTCAACAAATATAGGGTTTAGGGCCTCGAAAGTTCTGTAACCCAACAAAGTTATGTTACAACTACGTTCCCCTCGTTTCAGCCTTCGATTTGCCTCGTCACGGGCCTAAAACGTACTCTTGTAGACCAAGTTATGCCATGTTCAAGAAAGCCCTTTTCTTCATACGATCTGGGGCTTCCAAATACATTTGGGCTCTATCTTCAACACTTGAACATCCATCAAACCATCTACACCCACCAAAACAGACCGAAAGGGAACTTAACTGGGCAAAGCCGATGAAAGTCTGATCAACCTAGCCATGCCAAATCCGTGGAAATACAATTTCCACTTGGGTTTGATTGTTTTGATCATGTTTTGGACGTCTTATGGATACTGGTTATTGGGTTCACCATGATCGTGTATTTTGTTACCTGGGTTGTGTATATATTTTCATCATCACATACTAACTGAATAACTTTCAAACATGGTCATACACATCCAAATACGGCAGATGCACGCTAAACCATTCGAAACCAGCCAAAACTGACCAAAAGGGAACTTAAACTAGAAAAACCGGAGAAAGTCTAAATAACCGGGGAAAACCATCCCAAATCCGGGGTAAATGGATTTCCACTATTGTTTTATTGTTTTGATCATGTTTTTGGGGGCCTTTAACATGTTTTGATCGGGTTTGGCTATGTTTTGACTATGCTTGGAGGTTTCAAATTAGTTGGTGAAGTAATTGTGGTTTCACTAGACAAGGAAATCATTATGACACACCATTAATTAGTATTAAAGATATGAGTGAACTCCAACAACATTTAACATTGTTTGATCAACACAAAAACGACATTGATTTTCCTTGGAAAACCTACAAAGGTGGATAATATACCAAACGAATTAACAAAACAACTCATGTAACCAGCTCTTGCTTAACGATCTCGGGACTTAGAATGGTCATTAAAATTTTTTTTCTATGATTGCCATATTAATTTATAATCTATTACATAGTAACCTAAAATTACACGTGACATCGAAATAAACCTTAGAATGCAATTGGGTCGGGCCTGAGCCCAAAAACAAAGTCCAAAAAATGTGAAAAAATTATAAAAATGAGAATATCTCAACAAATATAGGGTTTCGGGCCTCGAAAGTTCTGTAACCCAACAAAGTTAGGTTACAGCTACGTTCCCCTCGTTTCGTCCTTCGATTTGCCTCGTCACGGGCCTGAAACGGACTCTTGTAGACCAAGTTATGCCATGTTCAAGAAAGCCCTTTTCTTCACGCGATCTGGGGCTTCCGAATACATTTGGGCTCTATCTTCAACACTTGAACATCCATCAAACCTTCTACACCGACCAAAATAGAACGAAAGGGAACTTAACTAGGCAAAGCCGATGAAAGTCTGATCAACCTAGCCATGCCAAATCCGTGGAAATACAATTTCCACTTGGGTTTGATTGTTTTGATCATGTTTTGGACGTCTTATGGATACTGGTTACTGGGTTCACCATGATCATGTATTTTGTTACTTGGGTTATGTATATATTTTCATCATCACATACTAACTGAATAACTTTCAAACATGGTCATACACATCCAAATACGGCAGATGCACGCTAAACCATTCGAAACCAGCCAAAACTGACCAAACGGGAACTTAAACTAGAAAAACCGGAGAAAGTCTAAATAACCGGGGAAAACCATCCCAAATCCGAGGTAAATGGATTTCCACTATTATTTTATTGTTTTGATCATGTTTTTGGGGGCCTTTAACATGTTTTGATCGGGTTTGGCTATGTTTTGACTATGCTTGGAGGTTTCAAATTAGTTGGTGAAGTAATTGTGGTTTCACTAGACAAGGAAATCATTATGACACACCATGAATTAGTATTAAAGATATGAGTGAACTCCAACAACATTTAAGATTGTTTGATCAACACGAAAACGACATTGATTTTTCTTGGAAAACCTACAAAGATGGATAATATACCAAACGAACGAACAAAACAACTCATGTAACCAGCTCTTGCTTAACGATCTCGGGACTTAGAATGGTCATTTAAATTTTTCTTCTATGATTGCCATATTAATTTATAATCTATTACATAGTAACCTAAAATTACACGTGACATCTAAATAAAACTTAGAATGCAATTGGGTCGGGCCTGAGCCCAAAAACAAAGTCCAAAAAATGTGAAAAAATTATAAAAATGAGAATATCTCAACAAATATAGGGTTTCGGGCCTCGAAAGTTCTGTAACCCAACAAAGTTAGGTTACAGCTACGTTCCCCTCATTTCGGCCTTCGATTTGCCTCGTCACGGGCCTGAAACGGACTCTTGTAGACCAAGTTATGCCATGTTCAAGAAAGCCCTTTTCTTCACGCGATCTGGGGCTTCTGAATACATTTGGGCTCTATCTTCAACACTTGAACATCCATCAAACCTTCTACACCGACCAAAACAGAACGAAAGGGAACTTAACTAGGCAAAGCCGATGAAAGTCTGATCAACCTAGCCATGCCAAATCCATTGAAATACAATTTCCACTTGGGTTTGATTGTTATGATCATGTTTTGGACGTCTTATGGATACTGGTTATTGGGTTCACCATGATCATGTATTTTGTTACTTGGGTTGTGTATATATTTTCATCATCACATACTAAATGAATAACTTTCAAACATGTTCAGACACATCCAAATACGGCAGATGCACGCTAAACCATTCGAAATTAGCCAAAACTGACCAAAAGGGAACTTAAACTAGAAAAATCGGAGAAAGTCTAAATAACCAGGGAAAACCATCCCAAATCCGAGGTAAATGGATTTCCACTATTGTTTTATTGTTTTGATCATGTTTTTGGGGGCCTTTAACATGTTTTGATCGGGTTTGGCTATGTTTTGACTATGCTTGGAGGTTTCAAATTAGTTGGTGAAGTAATTGTGGTTTCACTAGACAAGGAAATCATAATGACACACCATGAATTAGTATTAAAGATATGAGTGAACTCCAACAACATTTAAGATTGTTTGATCAACACAAAAACGTCATTGATTTTCCTTGGAAAACCTACAAAGATGGATAATATACCAAACGAACGAACAAAACAACTCATGTAACCAGCTCTTGCTTAACGATCTCGGGACTTAGAATGGTCATTTAAATTTTTTTATATGATTGCCATATTAATTTATAATCTATTACATAGTAACCTAAAATTACACGTGACATCTAAATAAAACTTAGAATGCAATTGGGTCGGGCCTGAGCCCAAAAACAAAGTCCAAAAAATGTGAAAAAATTATAAAAATGAGAATATCTCAACAAATATAGGGTTTCGGGCCTCGAAAGTTCTATAACCCAACAAAGTTAGGTTACAACTACGTTCCCCTCGTGTCAGCCTTCGATTCGCCTCGTCACGGGCCTGAAACGGACTCTTGTAGACCAAGTTATGCCATGTTTAAGAAAGCCCTTTTCTTCACACGATCTGGGGCTTCCAAATACATTTGGGCTCTATCTTCAACACTTGAACATCCATCAAACCATCTACACCGACCAAAACAGACCGAAAGGGAACTTAACTGGGCAAAGCCGATGAAAGTCTGATCAACCTAGCCATGCCAAATCCGTGGAAATACAATTTCCACTTGGGTTTGATTGTTTTGATCATGTTTTGGACGTCTTATGGATACTGGTTATTGGGTTCACCATGATCGTGTATTTTGTTACCTGGGTTGTGTATATATTTTCATCATCACATACTAACTGGATAACTTTCAAACATGGTCATACATATCCAAATACGGCAGATGCACGCTAAACCATTCGAAATTAGCCAAAACTGACCAAAAGGGAACTTAAACTAGAAAAACCGGAGAAAGTCTAAATAACCGGGGAAAACCATCCCAAATCCAAGGTAAATGGATTTCCACTATTGTTTTATTGTTTTGATCATGTTTTTGGGGGCCTTTAACATGTTTTGATCGGGTTTGGCTATGTTTTGACTATGCTTGGAGGTTTCAAATTAGTTGGTGAAGTAATTGTGGTTTCACTAGACAAGGAAATCATAATGACACACCATGAATTAGTATTAAAGATATGAGTGAACTCCAACAACATTTAAGATTGTTTGATCAACACAAAAACGTCATTGATTTTCTTTGGAAAACCTACAAAGATGGATAATATACCAAACGAACGAACAAAACAACTCATGTAACCAGCTCTTGCTTAACGATCTCGGGACTTAGAATGGTCATTTAAATTTTTTTTATATGATTGCCATATTAATTTATAATCTATTACATAGTAACCTAAAATTACACGTGACATCTAAATAAAACTTAGAATGCAATTGGGTCGGGCCTGAGCCCAAAAACAAAGTCCAAAAAATGTGAAAAAATTATAAAAATGAGAATATCTCAACAAATATAGGGTTTCGGGCCTCGAAAGTTCTGTAACCCAACAAAGTTAGGTTACAACTACGTTCCCCTCGTGTCAGCCTTCGATTCGCCTCGTCACGGGCCTGAAACGGACTCTTGTAGACCAAGTTATGCCATGTTTAAGAAAGCCTTTTTCTTCACACGATCTGGGGCTTCCAAATACATTTGGGCTCTATCTTCAACACTTGAACATCCATCAAACCATCTACACCGACCAAAACAGACCGAAAGGGAACTTAACTGGGCAAAGCCGATGAAAGTCTGATCAACCTAGCCATGCCAAATCCGTGGAAATACAATTTCCACTTGGGTTTGATTGTTTTGATCATGTTTTGGACGTCTTATGGATACTGGTTATTGGGTTCACCATGATCGTGTATTTTGTTACCTGGGTTGTGTATATATTTTCATCATCACATACTAACTGGATAACTTTCAAACATGGTCATACATATCCAAATACGGCAGATGCACGCTAAATCATTCGAAACCAGCCAAAACTGACCAAAAGGGAATTTAAACTAGAAAAACGGGAGAAAGTCTAAATAACCGGGGAAAACCATCCCAAATCCGGGGTAAATGGATTTCCACTATTGTTTTATTGTTTTGATCATGTTTTTGGGGGCCTTTAACATGTTTTGATCGGGTTTGGCTATGTTTTGACTATGCTTGGAGGTTTCAAATTAGTTGGTGAAGTAATTGTGGTTTCACTAGACAAGGAAATCATTATGACACACCATGAATTAGTATTAAAGATATGAGTGAACTGCAACAACATTTAACATTGTTTGATCAACACAAAAACGACATTGATTTTCCTTGGAAAACCTACAAAGGTGGATAATATACCAAACGAATTAACAAAACAACTCATGTAACCAGCTCTTGCTTAACGATCTCGGGACTTAGAATGGTCATTTAAATTTTTTTTTCTATGATTGCCATATTAATTTATAATCTATTACATAGTAACCTAAAATTACACGTGACATCGAAATAAACCTTAGAATGCAATTGGGTCGGGCCTGAGCCCAAAAACAAAGTCCAAAAAATGTGAAAAAATTATAAAAATGAGAATATCTCAACAAATATAGGGTTTCGGGCCTCGAAAGTTCTGTAACCCAACAAAGTTCGGTTACAACTACTTTCCCCTCGTTTCGGACTTCGATTTGCCTCGTCACGGGCCTGAAACGGACTCTTGTAGACCAAGTTATGCCATGTTCAAGAAAGCCCTTTTCTTCACGCGATCTGGGGCTTCCGAATACATTTGGGCTCTATCTTCAACACTTGAACATCCATCAAACCTTCTACACCGACCAAAACAGAACGAAAGGGAACTTAACTAGGCAAAGCCGATGAAAGTCTGATCAACCTAGCCATGCCAAATCCATGGAAATACAATTTCCACTTGGGTTTGATTGTTATGATCATGTTTTGGACGTCTTATGGATAATGGTTATTGGGTTCACCATGATTATGTATTTTGTTACTTGGGTTGTGTATATATTTTCATCATCACATACTAACTGAATAACTTTCAAACATGGTCATACACATCCAAATACGGCAGATGCACGCTAAACCATTCGAAATTAGCCAAAACTGACCAAAAGGGAACTTAAACTAGAAAAACCGGAGAAAGTCTAAATAACCGGGGAAAACCATCCCAAATCCGAGGTAAATGGATTTCCACTATTGTTTTATTGTTTTGATCATGTTTTTGGGGGCCTTTAACATGTTTTGATCGGGTTTGGCTATGTTTTGACTATGCTTGGAGGTTTCAAATTAGTTGGTGAAGTAATTGTGGTTTCACTAGACAAGGAAATCATAATGACACACCATGAATTAGTATTAAAGATATGAGTGAACTCCAACAACATTTAAGATTGTTTGATCAACACAAAAACGTCATTGATTTTCTTTGGAAAACCTACAAAGATGGATAATATACCAAACGAACGAACAAAACAACTCATGTAACCAGCTCTTGCTTAACGATCTCGGGACTTAGAATGGTCATTTAAATTTTTTTTATATGATTGCCATATTAATTTATAATCTATTACATAGTAACCTAAAATTACACGTGACATCTAAATAAAACTTAGAATGCAATTGGGTCGGGCCTGAGCCCAAAAACAAAGTCCAAAAAATGTGAAAAAATTATAAAAATGAGAATATCTCAACAAATATAGGGTTTCGGGCCTCGAAAGTTCTGTAACCCAACAAAGTTAGGTTACAACTACGTTCCCCTCGTGTCAGCCTTCGATTCGCCTCGTCACGGGCCTGAAACGGACTCTTGTAGACCAAGTTATGCCATGTTCAAGAAAGCCCTTTTCTTCACGCGATCTGGGGCTTCCGAATACATTTGGGCTCTATCTTCAACACTTGAACATCCATCAAACCTTCTACACCGACCAAAACAGAACGAAAGGGAACTTAACTAGGCAAAGCCGATGAAAGTCTGATCAACCTAGCCATGCCAAATCCATGGAAATACAATTTCTACTTGGGTTTGATTGTTATGATCATGTTTTGGACGTCTTATGGATACTGGTTATTGGGTTCACCATGATCGTGTATTTTGTTACCTGGGTTGTGTATATATTTTCATCATCACATACTAACTGGATAACTTTCAAACATGGTCATACATATCCAAATACAACATATGCACGCTAAATCATTCGAAACCAGCCAAAACTGACCAAAAGGGAACTTAAACTAGAAAAACCGGAGAAAGTCTAAATAACCGGGGAAAACCTCCCAAATCCGGGGTAAATGGATTTCCACTATTGTTTTATTGTTTTGATCATGTTTTTGGGGGCCTTTAACATGTTTTGATCGGGTTTGGCTATGTTTTGACTATGCTTGGAGGTTTCAAATTAGTTGGTGAAGTAATTGTGGTTTCACTAGACAAGGAAATCATTATGACACACCATGAATTAGTATTAAAGATATGAGTGAACTCCAACAACATTTAACATTGTTTGATCAACACAAAAACGACATTGATTTTCCTTGGAAAACCTACAAAGGTGGATAATATACCAAACGAACGAACAAAACAACTCATGTAACCAGCTCTTGCTTAACGATCTCGGGACTTAGAATGGTCATTTAAATTTTTTTTCTATGATTGCCATATTAATTTATAATCTATTACATAGTAACCTAAAATTACACGTGACATCTAAATAAACCTTAGAATTCAATTGGGTCGGGCCTGAGCCCAAAAACAAAGTCCAAAAAATGTGAAAAAATTATAAAAATGAGAATATCTCAACAAATATAGGGTTTCGGGCCTCGAAAGTTCGGTAACCCAACAAAGTTTGGTTACAGCTACTTTCCCCTCGTTTCGGCCTTCGATTTGCCTCGTCACGGGCCTGAAACGGACTCTTGTAGACCAAGTTATGCCATGTTTAAGAAAGCCCTTTTCTTCACATGATCTGGGGCTTCCAAATACATTTGGGCTCTATCTTCAACACTTGAACATCCATCAAACCATCTACACCGACAAATACAGACCGAAAGGGAACTTAACTAGCCAAAGCCGATGAAAGTCTGATCAACCTAGCCATGCCAAATCCATGGAAATACAATTTCCACTTGGGTTTGATTGTTATGATCATGTTTTGGACGTCTTATGGATACTGGTTATTGGGTTCACCATGATCATGTATTTTGTTACTTGGGTTGTGTATATATTTTCATCATCACATACTAACTGAATAACTTTCAAACATGGTCATACACATCCAAATACGGCAGATGCACGCTAAACCATTCGAAATCAGCCAAAACTGACCAAAAGGGAACTTAAACTAGAAAAACCGGAGAAAGTCTAAATAACCGGGGAAAACCATCCCAAATCCGAGGTAAATGGATTTCCACTATTGTTTTATTGTTTTGATCATGTTTTTGGGGGCCTTTAACATGTTTTGATCGGGTTTGGCTATGTTTTGTCTATGCTTGGAGGTTTCAAATTAGTTGGTGAAGTAATTGTGGTTTCACTAGACAAGGAAATCATTATGACTCACCTTGAATTAGTATTAAAGATATGAGGAACTCCAACAACATTTAAGATTGTTTCATCAACACGAAAACGACATTGATTTTCCTTGGAAAACCTACAAAGATGGATAATATACCAAACGAACGAACAAAACAACTCATGTAACCAGCTCTTGCTTAACGATCTCGGGACTTAGAATGGTCATTTAAATTTTTTTTCTATGATTGCCATATTAATTTATAATCTATTACATAGTAACCTAAAATTACACGTGACATCTAAATAAAACTTAGAATGCAATTGGGTCGGGCCTGAGCCCATAAACAAAGTCCAAAAAATGTGAAAAAATTAAAAAAATGAGAATATCTCAACAAATATAGGGTTTCGGGCCTCGAAAGTTCTGTAACCCAACAAAGTTAGGTTACAACTACGTTCCCCTCGTTTCAGCCTTCGATTCGCCTCGTCACGGGCCTGAAACGGACTCTTGTAGACCAAGTTATGCCATGTTCAAGAAAGCCCTTTTCTTCACGCGATCTGGGGCTTCCGAATACATTTGGGCTCTATCTTCAACACTTGAACATCCATCAAACCTTCTACACCGACCAAAACAAAACGAAAGGGAACTTAACTAGGCAAAGCCGATGAAAGTCTCATCAACCTAGCCATGCCAAATCCGTGGAAATACAATTTCCACTTGGGTTTGATTGTTTTGATCATGTTTTGGACGTCTTATGGATACTGGTTATTGGGTTCACCATGATCATGTATTTTGTTACTTGGGTTGTGTATATATTTTCATCATCACATACTAACTGAATAACTTTCAAACATGGTCATACACATCCAAATACGGCAGATGCACGCTAAACCATTCGAAACCAGCCAAAACTGACCAAAAGGGAACTTAAACTAGAAAAATCGGAGAAAGTCAAAATAACCGGGGAAAACCATCCCAAATCCGAGGTAAATGGATTTCCACTATTATTTTATTGTTTTGATCATGTTTTTGGGGGCCTTTAACATGTTTTGATCGGGTTTGGCTATGTTTTGACTATGCTTGGAGGTTTCAAATTAGTTGGTGAAGTAATTGTGGTTTCACTAGACAAGGAAATCATTATGACTCACCATGAATTAATATTAAAGATATGAGTGAACTCCAACAACATTTAAGATTGTTTGATCAACACGAAAATGACATTGATTTTCCATGGAAAACCTACAAAGATGGATAATATACCAAACGAACGAACAAAACAACTCATGTAACCAGCTCTTGCTTAACGATCTCGGGACTTAGAATGGTCATTTAAATTTTTTTTCTATGATTGCCATATTAATTTATAATCTATTACATAGTAACCTAAAATTACACGTGACATCTAAATAAAAATTAGAATGCAATTGGGTCGGGCCTGAGCCCAAAAACAAAGTCCAAAAAATGTGAAAAAATTATAAAAATGAGAATATCTCAACAAATATAGGGTTTCGGGCCTCGAAAGTTCTGTAACCCAACAAAGTTAGGTTACAACTACGTTCCCCTCGTTTCAGCCTTTGATTCGCCTCGTCACGGGCCTGAAATGGACTCTTGTAGACCAAGTTATGTCATGTTCAAGAAAGCCCTTTTCTTCACACGATCTGGGGGCTTCCAAATACATTTGGGCTCTATCTTCAACACTTGAACATCCATCAAACCGTCTACACCGACCAAAACAGACCGAAAGGGAACTTAACTGGGCAAAGCCGATGAAAGTCTGATCAACCTAGCCATGCCAAATCCGTGGAAATACAATTTCCACTTGGGTTTGATTGTTTTGATCATGATTTGGACGTCTTATGGATACTGGTTATTGGGTTCACCATGATCGTGTATTTTGTTACCTAGGTTGTGTATATATTTTCATCATCACATACTAACTGAATAACTTTCAAACATGGTCATACATATCCAAATACGGCAGATGCACGCTAAATCATTCGAAACCAGCCAAAACTGACCAAAAGGGAACTTAAACTAGAAAAACCGGAGAAAGTCTAAATAACCGGGGAAAACCATCCCAAATCCGGGGTAAATGGATTTCCACTATTGTGTTATTGTTTTGATCATGTTTTTGGGGTCCTTTAACATGTTTTGATCGGGATTGGCTATGTTTTGACTATGCTTGGAGGTTTCAAATTAGTTGGTGAAGTAATTGTGGTTTCACTAGACAAGGAAATCATTATGACACACCATGAATTAGTATTAAAGATATGAGTGAACTCCAACAACATTTAACATTGTTTGATCAACACAAAAACGACATTGATTTTCCTTGGAAAACCTACAAAGGTGGATAATATACAAAACGAATTAACAAAACAACTCATGTAACCAGCTCTTGCTTAACGATCTCGGGACTTAGAATGGTCATTTAAAATTTTTTTCTATGATTGCCATATTAATTTATAATCTATTACATAGTAACCTAAAATTACACGTGACATCGAAATAAACCTTAGAATGCAATTGGGTCGGGCCTGAGCCCAAAAACAAAGTCCAAAAAATGTGAAAAAATTATAAAAATGAGAATATCTCAACAAATATAGGGTTTCGGGCCTCGAAAGTTCTATAACCTAACAAAGTTAGGTTACAGCTACGTTCCCCTCGTTTCGGCCTTCAATTTGCCTCGTTACGGGCCTGAAACGGACTCTTGTAGACCAAGTTATGCCATGTTCAAGAAAGCCCTTTTCTTCACGCGATCTGGGGCTTCCGAATACATTTGGGCTCTATCTTCAACACTTGAACATCCATCAAACCTTCTACACCGACCAAAACAAAACGAAAGGGAACTTAACTAGGCAAAGCCGATGAAAGTCTGATCAACCTAGCCATGCCAAATCCGTGGAAATACAATTTCCACTTGGGTTTGATTGTTTTGATCATGTTTTGGACGTCTTATGGATACTGGTTATTGGGTTCACCATGATCATGTATTTTGTTACTTGGGTTGTGTATATATTTTCATCATCACATACTAACTGAATAACTTTCAAACATGGTCTTACACATCCAAATACGGCAGATGCACGCTAAACCATTCGGAACCAGCCAAAACTGACCAAAAGGGAACTTAAACTAGAAAAACCGGAGAAAGTCAAAATAACCGGGGAAAACCATCCCAAATCCGAGGTAAATGGATTTCCACTATTATTTTATTGTTTTGATCATGTTTTTGGGGGCCTTTAACATGTTTTGATCGGGTTTGGCTATGTTTTGACTATGCTTGGAGGTTTCAAATTAGTTGGTGAAGTAATTGTGGTTTCACTAGACAAGGAAATCATTATGACACACCATGAATTAGTATTAAAGATATGAGTGAACTCCAACAACATTTAAGATTGTTTGATCAACACGAAAATGACATTGATTTTCCTTGGAAAACCTACAAAGATGGATAATATACCAAACGAACGAACAAAACAACTCATGTAACCAGCTCTTGCTTAACGATCTCGGGACTTAGAATGGTCATTTAAATTTTTTTTCTATGATTGCCATATTAATTTATAATCTATTACATAGTAACCTAAAATTACACGTGACATCTAAATAAAACTTAGAATGCAATTGGGTCGCGCCTGAGCCCAAAAACAAAGTCCAAAAAATGTGAAAAAATTATAAAAATGAGAATATCTCAACAAATATAGGGTTTCGGGCCTCGAAAGTTCTGTAACCCAACAAAGTTAGGTTACAACTACGTTCCCCTCGTTTCAGCCTTCGATTCGCCTCGTCACGGGCCTGAAACGGACTCTTGTAGACCAAGTTATGTCATGTTCAAGAAAGCCCTTTTCTTCACACGATCTGGGGCTTCCAAATACATTTGGGCTCTATCTTCAACACTTGAACATCCATCAAACCATCTACACCGACCAAAACAGACCGAAAGGGAACTTAACTGGGCAAAGCCGATGAAAGTCTGATCAACCTAGCCATGCCAAATCCGTGGAAATACAATTTCTACTTGGGTTTGATTGTTTTGATCATGTTTTGGACGTCTTATGGATACTGGTTATTGGGTTCACCATGATCGTGTATTTTGTTACCTGGGTTGTGTATATATTTTCATCATCACATACTAACTGAATAACTTTCAAACATGGTCATACATATCCAAATACGGCAGATGCACGCTAAATCATTCGAAACCAGCCAAAACTGACCAAAAGGGAACTTAAACTAGAAAAACCGGAGAAAGTCTAAATAACCGGGGAAAACCATCCCAAATCCGGGGTAAATTGATTTCCACTATTGTTTTATTGTTTTGATCATGTTTTTGGGGTCCTTTAACATGTTTTGATCGGGATTGGCTATGTTTTGACTATGCTTGGAGGTTTCAAATTAGTTGGTGAAGTAATTGTGGTTTCACTAGACAAGGAAATCATTATGACACACCATGAATTAGTATTAAAGATATGAATGAACTCCAACAACATTTAACATTGTTTGATCAACACAAAAACGACATTGATTTTCCTTGGAAAACCTACAAAGGTGGATAATATACAAAACGAATTAACAAAACAACTCATGTAACCAGCTCTTGCTTAACGATCTCGGGACTTAGAATGGTCATTTAAAATTTTTTTCTATGATTGCCATATTAATTTATAATCTATTACATAGTAACCTAAAATTACACGTGACATCGAAATAAACCTTAGAATGCAATTGGGTCGGGCCTGAGCCCAAAAACAAAGTCAAAAAAATGTGAAAAAATTATAAAAATGAGAATATCTCAACAAATATAGGGTTTCGGGCCTCGAAAGTTCTGTAACCCAACAAAGTTAGGTTACAGCTACGTTCCCCTCGTTTCGGCCTTCAATTTGCCTCGTTACGGGCCTGAAACGGACTCTTGTAGACCAAGTTATGCCATGTTCAAGAAAGCCCTTTTCTTCACGCGATCTGGGGCTTCCGAATACATTTGGGCTCTATCTTCAACACTTGAACATTCATCAAACCTTCTACACCGACCAAAACAAAACGAAAGGGAACTTAACTAGGCAAAGCCGATGAAAGTCTGATCAACCTAGCCATGCCAAATCCGTGGAAATACAATTTCCACTTGGGTTTGATTGTTTTGATCATGTTTTGGACGTCTTATGGATAATGGTTATTGGGTTCACCATGATCATGTATTTTGTTACTTGGGTTGTGTATATATTTTCATCATCACATACTAACTGAATAACTTTCAAACATGGTCATACACATCCAAATACGGCAGATGCACGCTAAACCATTCGAAACCAGCCAAAACTGACCAAAAGGGAACTTAAACTAGAAAAACCGGAGAAAGTCAAAATAACCGAGGAAAACCATCCCAAATCCGAGGTAAATGGATTTCCACTATTATTTTATTGTTTTGATCATGTTTTTGGGGGCCTTTAACATGTTTTGATCGGGTTTGGCTATGTTTTGACTATGCTTGGAGGTTTCAAATTAGTTGGTGAAGTAATTGTGGTTTCACTAGACAAGGAAATCATTATGACACACCATGAATTAGTATTAAAGATATGAGTGAACTTCAACAACATTTAAGATTGTTTGATCAACACGAAAACGACATTGATTTTCCTTGGAAAACCTACAAAGATGGATAATATACCAAACGAACGAACAAAACAACTCATGTAACCAGCTCTTGCTTAACGATCTCGGGACTTAGAATGGTCATTTAAATTTTTTTTCTATGATTGCCATATTAATTTATAATCTATTACATAGTAACCTAAAATTACACGTGACATCTAAATAAAACTTAGAATGCAATTGGGTCGGGCCTGAGCCCAAAAACAAAGTCCAAAAAATGTGAAAAAATTATAAAAATGAGAATATCTCAACAAATATAGGGTTTCCGGCCTCGAAAGTTCTGTAACCTAACAAAGTTAGGTTACAACTACGTTCCCCTCGTTTCAGCCTTCGATTCGCCTCGTCACGGGCCTGAAACGGACTCTTGTAGACCAAGTTATGTCATGTTCAAGAAAGCCCTTTTCTTCACACGATCTGGGGCTTCCAAATACATTTGGGCTCTATCTTCAACACTTGAACATCCATCAAACCATCTACACCGACCAAAACAGACCGAAAGGGAACTTAACTGGGCAAAGCCGATGAAAGTCTGATCAACCTAGCCATGCCAAATCCGTGGAAATACAATTTCTACTTGGGTTTGATTGTTTTGATCATGTTTTGGACGTCTTATGGATACTGGTTATTGGGTTCACCATGATCGTGTATTTTGTTACCTGGGTTGTGTATATATTTTCATCATCACATACTAACTGAATAACTTTCAAACATGGTCATACATATCCAAATACGGCAGATGCACGTTAATCATTCGAAACCAGCCAAAACTGACCAAAAGGGAACTTAAACTAGAAAAACCGGAGAAAGTCTAAATAACCGGGGAAAACCATCCCAAATCCGGGGTAAATTGATTTCCACTATTGTTTTATTGTTTTGATCATGTTTTTGGGGTCCTTTAACATGTTTTGATCGGGATTGGCTATGTTTTGACTATGCTTGGAGGTTTCAAATTAGTTGGTGAAGTAATTGTGGTTTCACTAGACAAGGAAATCATTATGACACACCATGAATTAGTATTAAAGATATGAGTGAACTCCAACAACATTTAACATTGTTTGATCAACACAAAAACGACATTGATTTTCCTTGGAAAACTTACAAAGGTGGATAATATACAAAACGAATTAACAAAACAACTCATGTAACCAGCTCTTGCTTAACGATCTCGGGACTTAGAATGGTCATTTAAAATTTTTTTCTATGATTGCCATATTAATTTATAATCTATTACATAGTAACCTAAAATTACACGTGACATCGAAATAAACCTTAGAATGCAATTGGGTCGGGCCTGAGCCCAAAAACAAAGTCAAAAAAATGTGAAAAAATTATAAAAATGAGAATATCTCAACAAATATAGGGTTTCGGGCCTCGA
Source organism: Glebionis coronaria (assembly GCA_025667525.1). Classification (NCBI taxonomy): domain Eukaryota; kingdom Viridiplantae; phylum Streptophyta; class Magnoliopsida; order Asterales; family Asteraceae; genus Glebionis; species Glebionis coronaria. The sequence continues at coordinate 319,424 of JANFOE010000063.1, forward strand.
AAGTTCTGTAACCCAACAAAGTTAGGTTACATCTACGTTCCCCTCGTTTCGGCCTTCAATTTGCCTCGTTACGGGCCTGAAACGGACTCTTGTAGACCAAGTTATGCCATGTTCAAGAAAGCCTTTTTCTTCACGCGATCTGGGGCTTCCGAATACATTTGGGCTCTATCTTCAACACTTGAACATTCATCAAACCTTCTACACCGACCAAAACAAAACGAAAGGGAACTTAACTAGGCAAAGCCGATGAAAGTCTGATCAACCTAGCCATGCCAAATCCGTGGAAATACAATTTCCACTTGGGTTTGATTGTTTTGATCATGTTTTGGACGTCTTATGGATAATGGTTATTGGGTTCACCATGATCATGTATTTTGTTACTTGGGTTGTGTATATATTTTCATCATCACATACTAACTGAATAACTTTCAAACATGGTCATACACATCCAAATACGGCAGATGCACGCTAAACCATTCGAAACCAGCCAAAACTGACCAAAAGGGAACTTAAACTAGAAAAACCGGAGAAAGTCAAAATAACCGAGGAAAACCATCCCAAATCCGAGGTAAATGGATTTCCACTATTATTTTATTGTTTTGATCATGTTTTTGGGGGCCTTTAACATGTTTTGATCGGGTTTGGCTATGTTTTGACTATGCTTGGAGGTTTCAAATTAGTTGGTGAAGTAATTGTGGTTTCACTAGACAAGGAAATCATTATGACACACCATGAATTAGTATTAAAGATATGAGTGAACTTCAACAACATTTAAGATTGTTTGATCAACACGAAAACGACATTGATTTTCCTTGGAAAACCTACAAAGATGGATAATATACCAAACGAACGAACAAAACAACTCATGTAACCAGCTCTTGCTTAACGATCTCGGGACTTAGAATGGTCATTTAAATTTTTTTTCTATGATTGCCATATTAATTTATAATCTATTACATAGTAACCTAAAATTACACGTGACATCTAAATAAAACTTAGAATGCAATTGGGTCGGGCCTGAGCCCAAAAACAAAGTCCAAAAAATGTGAAAAAATTATAAAAATGAGAATATCTCAACAAATATAGGGTTTCCGGCCTCGAAAGTTCTGTAACCAAACAAAGTTAGGTTACAACTACGTTCCCCTCGTTTCAGCCTTCGATTCGCCTCGTCACGGGCCTGAAACGGACTCTTGTAGACCAAGTTATGTCATGTTCAAGAAAGCCCTTTTCTTCACACGATCTGGGGCTTCCAAATACATTTGGGCTCCATCTTCAACACTTGAACATCCATCAAACCATCTACACCGACCAAAACAGACCGAAAGGGAACTTAACTGGGCAAAGCCGATGAAAGTCTGATCAACCTAGCCATGCCAAATCCGTGGAAATACAATTTCTACTTGGGTTTGATTGTTTTGATCATGTTTTGGACGTCTTATGGATACTGGTTATTGGGTTCACCATGATCGTGTATTTTGTTACCTGGGTTGTGTATATATTTTCATCATCACATACTAACTGAATAACTTTCAAACATGGTCATACATATCCAAATACGGCAGATGCACGCTAAATCATTCGAAACCAGCCAAAACTGACCAAAAGGGAACTTAAACTAGAAAAACCGGAGAAAGTCTAAATAACCGGGGAAAACCATCCCAAATCCGGGGTAAATTGATTTCCACTATTGTTTTATTGTTTTGATCATGTTTTTGGGGTCCTTTAACATGTTTTGATCGGGATTGGCTATGTTTTGACTATGCTTGGAGGTTTCAAATTAGTTGGTGAAGTAATTGTGGTTTCACTAGACAAGGAAATCATTATGACACACCATGAATTAGTATTAAAGATATGAGTGAACTCCAACAACATTTAACATTGTTTGATCAACACAAAAACGACATTGATTTTCCTTGGAAAACTTACAAAGGTGGATAATATACAAAACGAATTAACAAAACAACTCATGTAACCAGCTCTTGCTTAACGATCTCGGGACTTAGAATGGTCATTTAAAATTTTTTTCTATGATTGCCATATTAATTTATAATCTATTACATAGTAACCTAAAATTACACGTGACATCGAAATAAACCTTAGAATGCAATTGGGTCGGGCCTGAGCCCAAAAACAAAGTCAAAAAAATGTGAAAAAATTATAAAAATGAGAATATCTCAACAAATATAGGGTTTCGGGCCTCGAAAGTTCTGTAACCCAACAAAGTTAGGTTACAGCTACGTTCCCCTCGTTTCGGCCTTCAATTTGCCTCGTCACGGGCCTGAAACGGACTCTTGTAGACCAAGTTATGCCTTGTTCAAAAAAGCCCTTTTCTTCACGCGATCTGGGGCTTCCGAATACATTTGGGCTCTATCTTCAACACTTGAACATCCATCAAACCTTCTACACCGACCAAAACAAAACGAAAGGGAACTTAACTAGGCAAAGCCGATGAAAGTCTGATCAACCTAGCCATGCCAAATCCGTGGAAAAACAATTTCCACTTGGGTTTGATTGTTTTGATCATGTTTTGGACGTCTTATGGATAATGGTTATTGGGTTCACCATGATCATGTATTTTGTTACTTGGGTTGTGTATATATTTTCATCATCACATACTAACTGAATAACTTTCAAACATGGTCATACACATCCAAATACGGCAGATGCACGCTAAACCATTCGAAACCAGCCAAAACTGACCAAAAGGGAACTTAAACTAGAAAAACCGGAGAAAGTCAAAATAACCGGGGAAAACCATCCTAAATCTGGGGTAAATGGATTTCCACTATTGTTTTATTGTTTTGATCATGTTTTTGGGGGCCTTTAACATCTTTTGATTGGGTTTGCCTATGTTTTGACTATGCTTGGAGGTTTCAAATTAGTTGGTGAAGTAATTGTGGTTTCACTAGACAAGGAAATCATTATGACACACCATGAATTAGTATTAAAGATATGAGTGAACTCCAACAACATTTAACATTGTTTGATCAACACAAAAACGACATTGATTTTCCTTGGAAAACCTACAAAGGTGGATAATATACCAAACGAATGAACAAAACAACTTATGTAACCAGCTCTTGCTTAACGATCTCGGGACTTAGAATGGTCATTTAAATTTTTTTTTCTATGATTGCCATATTAATTTATAATCTATTACATAGTAACCTAAAATTACACGTGACATCGAAATAAACCTATTCTCTCTGACCTCTCTCTAAAAAACTTTCTCTCTCTAAACTTAAAAACCCTAAAGTATTTTATAAAGAATCATCATCTAATTTAGATCCAACCATGGGATCTTGAATTTTATTTTAGATCCTTGTTCCCCTTTTCATTATCTACAAATTCATATAATTTTTCACCATTTAAACTTTCTTAATCTCCAAAATAAATTCATTTTATTTGAGTGGGTTTTACTGTTTGGCTGTTTACCCATTTATTAATCCGTTCATTAATTTTCCTAAATCCATTTCTTAACCTCGTACCTAATCATCATGTCCCATGTCTGAATCCTTAAACCCCCCCATGGTTATTCCACCTCCAGTGGTTAACCCATCACCGTTGCCGGAATTTCCACCACCTGTGAATACGCATGTTGTGAAGAAATCTTCGAAATCATCTCTTAAACCCATGAAAACCACTCGTAATATGAATCCGGACCTTGGCAATACTATGAAACATGTGGATATGTTAGGAAAATCATCTGATGTTAATTTTAAGAAAACTGTTACACGGGCTAACTCGAAGGGTGATGTTTCAACAGGTAATAGTGATGATATGGAATGTGTTAGTGTGATTAGTGGTGATGTTTTGGGCAAAAATGTTTCAGTTCACTCTGGGGAGGAGACTGAACCATTTTGGGGTCCAAATAAGGAAAATATTGCTAGTAATGATATGGTTTGTGATAATTCATCTGCTAATGTTAATGAGGGTAGTAAGAAACCTAGTATCCCTAGGTCTAGTACTAATGTTGAATCTGTTTTGAATGATATGCCTGTCCCTTTTGCTGAGAATCCTGTTTTTAACCCTGAGGTGTCAAAGAATAAGCCTAGGAGTCCTGTTAAGGTTAGTTTTGGTGAAGTTAGGAAGCCGGGTTTGTTTAAGGTTACGAATGTGGGGCCTGCTAAGGATGTTAGTGTGGTAAGTAATTTTGCAGTTAATGATGATAATAGTGGGCAAGATGTAATCATGAATGATAAGGTGAGTACGAATGATAAACCGGTTTCTTTCCTTAGAGCTGTCACGGGTAATAGGGGTATGGGGAATAACAGATTGTCTTTTATCCCGGTTACCGTGAACAATGAAGGTAGGGAGGTGGCTGTTCTTGACTCGATTATTGATGAGGGAAGCACTAGATGGAATTTGACCATCATTGGTCATTTTGTTGGATTCCGTATGAGTTATAGAGAAATTATGGGAAATTTGAAAAGAATGTGGAGACCATATGGGTTAGATGATATTATCTTAAACAACAATGGGTTATATTTTTGTAAGTTCAACTCGGTGGATGGTATGCAGACTGTTATAGAGAATAGCCCTTGGATTGTGGATAGTAAACCATTTTTTGTTCAGAAATGGGAACCAGGTTTGTGTATATCAAAGCCAGAAGTTTCTCGAATTCCGTTATGGGTTAAAATTTTCAATGTTCCTTTGGAAGCTTGGAACAGGGAGGGAATTAGCAGAATAGCAAGTAGAATGGGGAAGCCTATCATTATGGATAAGTTGACTACTGAAATGTGTGATAGAACTCATGGTCGTGCTAGTTTTGCTAGGGTCCTCATTGAAGTTGATGCTAGTAAGGATCTTGTGAATGAAGTGGAAGTTTGGTATAGAAGTCTAAATAGATCAATGATGTTGGATGTTGAATATCCTTGGAAACCGCCAATGTGTGAGCATTGTAAGGTCTTTGGTCATTCTACTGTGAATTGTCCTGCTAAAGGTTTGTTCTCAAATGTTAAACCTACTAAGGAAGCTAGTAAGCCAAATGAGGTTCCTGCTAATATTCAAGGGAATAATATTTCTGATACTACGGGTAATAAAGAAGGCTGGAGATCTGTAACTTATAGGAGAGGCGGGTTCAGTAATGTTGGTAGAGGAGGTTACAATTCGGGTGGTAGAGGAGAGCCGAATAGTGGTGGTAGAGGTGAGACTAGTAATGTTGGTAGAGGATCTTTTGGTAGGGGTAGAGGTGGTTCATATTATCAAGGGAATAGAGGTGCCAGTACTAGTTCGCAACCTAATCAGATGAGGAATAAGGGTAATGATGTTAATGATATGGGTACTCAAGTGAAAGCAGCGGTGAAGGAATCTGGTAATCAGGTTAATGTTAGTAGCAAAGATGTGAATACCATTACGAAGAATGTCCCTACTAAAGATTCTAGCTCTAAGAAGAAGGATAAGGAAAAAGAGGTTGTGTCAGAAAATAGGTTCAGTCCTTTAAGTGATAGTACAGATAATGAGGAGACATTAATATGGGATGATTTCTGCAAAAGGGTGGATTCAATTTGTGATTTAGGGTTGGATGTAAGTGAAGCTGTCAAAACTTCATGGTCTGCTAAGATGTTGGAGTACTATAATAGTAAGTGCAAGGGAAGTGTTAAGACTAGATCATCTCCGGAAGACACTGTTAATGAGAGTATTGAGAATTTCAATAAACAAATTGCTGTTCGGAGAAGGAATCTTCATGAAGAGGCTACTAAGGTGGCTAAACAAAGAGTTGTGGACGAGTGTGCTGGTAAGGCTTCCACTTCGGTTTATAACAATTTCTTTAATCAAGCTACCCGTGCAGAATCTCAGAAGATTAAGGAGTTGGAATGGAGTAGAGATAAGTTGGAGGTGGAATTGTTTTTGTTATCAAAGCAACCTTTAACTGATGCTATCAAGGGATTCTGGTCTAGGGATATGTTTGAATATTATGAGACGATTTTGGAAGAATACAATAGTGATAGAATTAATGGTCACTTTGAAGATGTTGGTGGTAATCAGGATGCTTCGGCTGTTTTCATGGCTCAAGATGATACTATCAATGTTGCTGATGTGTCCATGGCTGATATGCAAGCCGGTGTTACTTCCAACCCCTCTAGTATCCAATGACGAGTACTATTGCTGCATGGAATGTTAAGGGTTTGAATTCTACCCTTAGACAGAATGAGGTGAAAACCTTTATTAGAGATGAGAAGCTTTGTATGTTTGCTGTCATAGAATCCCAACTTAGAAAGAAATCAGTTGAGTCTATTGGAAATATTGTTTTTGATCAATGGCCTTGGATGTCTAATTCTACTGATAGTAAGAAGGGTTGTAGAATCATGGTTGGTTGGGATCCTTTTATTTGTAGAGCTAGGCTGATTTCGCAAATAGATCAAGTTATGCATTTTGAGGTTACTTTCCTTCATGATCAAAAGTGTTTCTTTGCTTCTTTTGTTTATGCTGATAATGAGGAGAGAAGAAGAAGGATTTTATGGAAGAATTTAATTGAGCATAAAAGCGTTGTTGGTGATTCTCCTTGGACACTTTTGGGGGACTTCAATGTTTCGTTGAGTTTCGATGAGTGTTCTAACTGTTTTGTTGTGAGAGATAAAGGTATGGAGGAGTTTAAAGAATGTGTTGAAAGTCTGGAAGTGCATGATATTAATGGTTATGGTCTTTTTTATACTTGGATTGAAAAAAGACATAATCCTGAGCTTGGTATTCTAAAGAAGTTGGATAGAGTTATGGGCAATGGTATGTTTAGCCAGGAGTTCAGCAATGGCTATGCTAAGTTTCTTCCATACATGTCTTCTGATCATAGTCCTTCCTTATTGGTGTTTCCTTCTGATATTAGGGTTAAGCCAAAATCGTTTAAATTTTTGAACTTCATAGCGGATAAGGAGGAGTTTCTTAGTACTGTGGCTAATAATTGGAATATGGATGTTAAAGGGTTTCATATGTATACGTTAGCTAAGAAGTTAAAGAATATGAAGAAATACATGAGAAGATTGGCCAAGAATAATGGAAATGTTTTTGAAAAAGTAAAGTTGCTGAGAGGTGAGCTTAAGAGAGTCCAAGAATGCCTGGATAGAGATCCTCTTTGTGCAGATTTAAGAGAGGAAGAACTGGTGTTCTCTAAAGCCTACCATGAAGCGCTTATTGATGAAGAAAAACTCCTTAAACAGAAAACGAAAATAGACTGGTTAAGGGAAGGGGACCAAAATTCTGCTTACTTTCATAGTATCCTCAAAGGTAGAGTGAGTAGGAATAGGATTGAGATGATTAGAGATGATGGTGGTAATATTCTGTATGGTGATGATATTCCCCTCCAATTTGTGAAGCATTTTGAGAGTTTTCTTGGTAATGATGAGGAAGTTATTCCCATGGAAGATTTCAACACTCTGTTTACTAAAAAACTTAGCCCGGAGATTGCTACTCATATGATTAGGCCAGTGATGGATGAGGAAGTAAAGGTTGCCATGTTCAGCATTAAAGACGACAAAGCGGCTGGACCTGATGGTTTTTCTTCGAAATTCTTTAAGAAGGCTTGGAGTGTGGTTGGACCTGATGTTTGCAAGGCTGTGAAAGAGTTCTTTGTTTCAGGTAAGCTTTTAGGTGAGTTAAATGCTAACCTTATCTCTCTTATTCCCAAATTAAGTGTCCCGTTATATGTTTCTGATTATAGACCCATTGCTTGCTGCAATGTGGTTTATAAATGTATTAGTAAAGTCCTTACCAATAGACTTAAGGAAGGCCTTAGTAGTCTTATTGATGAGAACCAATGTGCTTTTATCCCCGGTAGACAGATTAGTGATAATATCTTGTTAACCCAAGAATTAATGGTTGGTTATGATTGGAGTAGTGGGACGAGTAAATGTGCGTTCAAAGTCGATATCAAAAAAGCTTATGATACCGTTAATTGGAGTTTTCTTAGGAACACTTTAGTTCAGTTTGGGTTTCATAGTGTCATGATAAACTGGATTATGGTTTGCTTATCTACGGCCTCTTTTTCGATTTGTGTGAATGGGGAGCTTCATGGATTTTTTAAGAGCAAAAGAGGTTTAAGGCAGGGGGACCCTATATCCCCTTACCTTTTTACGATTGTCATGGAGGTCCTTAATCTTATGATTAAGAGACAAATTAAGAGGGATAATAGATTTAAATATCATCAGGGTTGTAGTAAAATAAATCTTACTCACTTATGTTTTGCGGATGATCTGCTTTTGCTATGTCATGGGGATTTGGTGTCGGCTTGTATTCTCAGGAGGGGTTTGGATGAGTTTAGCATGTCTTCGGGGTTATACCCAAGCCTTGATAAGAGTATTGCTTTTTTTAGCAATGTTAAGGAGGATATGAAGTCTCAAATTCTGAGTGCTCTCCCGTTCAGAGAAGGTAATCTCCCGGTTAGATATTTGGGAGTCCCTCTTATGACAAGAAGATTAAGGAACATTGACTGTAGAATTCTGTTGGATAATGTAAAGAAAAGGGTCTTCAGCTGGCATAACAAGCTGCTCTCTTATGCAGGTAAGCTCCAACTCATTTCCTCTATTTTATCCTCTATAAATGTGTTTTGGGCTTCTATGTTTGTTTTGCCCAAACATATTTGTGTATGCATTGATAAATTGTTTAAGAACTTTTTGTGGGGTTTGGGGGAAAATGGTAAGGGGATTTCTAGTGTTGCCTGGGATGAGGTTTGTAGACCCAAAAGTCAAGGGGGTCTGGGTATAAAAAATATGAGCTTAATGAATGATGGGTTAATGTCAAAACACTTATGGAATGTTCTTAGCAATAAGGAGTCTCTATGGGTTAAGTGGATTAATATTTATCGGCTAAAAAGTAACTGTATTTGGAATCTTACTGCTTGGAAGAAAAATGCATGGTCATGGAGACATATTATGGGTTTGAGAGACAAAGTTAGGAAGTTTGTTGCCGTTAAAATTGGTAATGGTAGGAATTGCTTTGTCTGGTTTGATAAGTGGCACCCTGATGGCCCTTTATGTAAGCTTATTACCCGTAACTTCCTTGAATCTCTTGGTATAGATGTTAATGACAAAATTGTTGACTGGGTTGATGGTAACAAGTGGTTATGGCCAAATGATTGGTTAGGCAGATTTGGACCTGTTATCAATGTGTTGCCCCCTACTCTGAATGAAGTCTCTGATAAAACCATTTGGCTGAATAAGGATCAGAAGGTGGTGGAGTTTAGTGTGAGGGAAGTCTGTAAGGCTCTTAGAGTGGATATGCCTAGGGTTATGTGGGTGGATCATGTTTGGTTCCCTTATTGTGTTCCTAGGCATGCTTTCATTCTCTGGTTAGCTATTAAGGGTAGATTGAAAACTCAGGATAGACTAGCTAGATGGTTCCCATTAGCTAATGTGACTTGTGCTCTGTGTAAGGCATGTATGGACTCCCACAGTCACTTATTCTTCAGTTGTCCTTTTTCGTCGAGTGTGTGGGAGAAAATGAAAAAGCTGGCTTTATTAGACTCAATGTCTAATATTTGGGCTGAGATTGTTTCGGGGGTATGTAATATTAAGGCTAGCAATTCTATTTGGAGCGTGATTCAAAGACTAGTGTTAGGGGAATCTGTTTACTTCATATGGCAGGAACGTAATTTCAGGATGTTCCGAAACGTTAGCAGATCTGCTGAAGCCGTTGCTAGTATTATTATTAATACTATTAGACTTAGGCTCCATGGCTTGGATGTTAGATGGTCTAGGGATGTGGCTAAGGCTGCTATCTTTTGGCAGCTTCCTTCGTTGGGTCTTAAGGATAAGGAATGCATTGATGACTTTATGGAGTGTGATGATAGGTCCGTTTAAGTTTTCTTTGAGTTTCTGGTGGCCTATGTTTACGAAGAACTCAGGTCTGTTTCCCACTGATATGATTTTGTTTATGTTTTCTAACGTTTATTTTCTGTCCAAGTGCTATTGTTTTCTGTGGTGGATAGAAGGTTTCCAAGATGTTATATTGGCAAGGTGGGTTATGAAGATTGGTAGGCTATCTGTTCTGTCATGTATCTTGGAGATCTATACAGTCCTTTGGGACTGTTGGGAGGACTTTTGGTTTGGTTTGGGAGGTTTGATGTGCTATTAGTGGTCTTATAGGTTGTTTATGGGGGAGTGTGCTATGCCTTCTAGAGCGTGCTGAAAGATGTGCCGTCTATGTTTGGTATGGTACATTTTCCCCCATACTCCACCTATTTGAACAATTTTTAGTTGCCAAACCTGTTTTGTTGATGCTTAGTCCTCCCTTTGTTTATTTTAACCTAGTATCAGTTTATTGTCGAGCCGATTGATATATGGGTTATTGCATCATGTGAGGGGATTCATATCTAGTTGTACTCTTTCCCCCTTTTATGGTTTCCCACTGGGTTTTACATAAATGGGGGTTTTGAGGAGGCAATAGATATGATGTGCTACACTGGCACCTCTCTTATTTTCCTGCATTTGATCTGATGGCGTTTTGAGTAGGTCTCTTTTTACCTATTTCTGCTTGTTTCTTAGTTTGTGTTGAGGGTTTTCCATTGGGATGGATTGGTGGATTTTGGTTGCTTCCCTTTGTGGTTGAATCAAGATCAATCATGGATTCCGAAGTGGATTCCTCATCATAAATTAAGATCTTGCCTTGTATTTTGGTGTGCCATGGATTGCAGGAGCTTGGTCTTAGCATTTGGATCAAGTTTAGTGTTATGGGTAGCAGCTATTTGTCATTCTTTTAGTTGCTTTTTGTATTTTTGTGTATTGAGCATGGGGTTTGTCCATTGCCTATACCTATAGTATGTTTTGAGTATGGGTTGTTTTGTCCATACCTTTTTGTTGCTAGAGCTTGTTAGTTGGGGTTGTGTCCCATCTAATTTTTGTTAAGCTTCTAGTTGTTTGTACTTTCTGCCTTTGTGGCTTTTCTTAATAAATTTACCATTAAGAAGACATCGAAATAAACCTTAGAATGCAATTGGGTCGGGCGTGAGCCCAAAAACAAAGTCCAAAAAATGTGAAAAAATTATAAAAATGAGAATATCTCAACAAATATAGGGTTTCGGGCCTCGAAAGTTCTGTAACCCAACAAAGTTAGGTTACAGCTACGTTCCCCTCGTTTCGGCCTTCGATTTGCCTCGTCACGGGCCTGAAACGGACTCTTGTAGACCAAGTTATGCCATGTTCAAGAAAGCCCTTTTCTTCACGCGATCTGGGGCTTCCGAATACATTTGGGCTCTATCTTCAACACTTGAACATCCATCAAACCTTCTACACCGACCAAAACAGAATGAAAGGGAACTTAACTAGGCAAAGCAGATGAAAGTCTGATCAACCTAGCCATGCCAAATCCGTGGAAATATAATTTCCACTTGGGTTTGATTGTTTTGATCATGTTTTGTACGTCTTATGGATACTGGTTATTGGGTTCACCATGATCATGTATTTTGTTACTTGGGTTGTGTATGTATTTTCATCATCACATACTAACTGAATAACTTTCAAACATGGTCATACACATCCAAATACGACAGATGCACGCTAAACCATTCGAAACCAGCCAAAACTGACCAAAAGGGAACTTAAACTAGAAAAACCGGAGAAAGTCTAAATAACCGGGGAAAACCATCCCAAATCCGAGGTAAATGGATTTACACTATTGGTTTATTGTTTTGATCATGTTTTTGGGGGCCTTTAACTTGTTTTGATCGGGTTTGGCTATGTTTTGACTATGCTTGGAGGTTTCAAATTAGTTGGTGAAGTAATTGTGGTTTCACTAGACAAGGAAATCCTTATGACACACCATGAATTAGTATTAAAGATATGAGTGAACTCCAACAACATTTAACATTGTTTGATCAACACAAAATCGACATTGATTTTCCTTGGAAAACCTACAAAGATGGATAATATACCAAACGAATGAACAAAACAACTCATGTAACGAGCTCTTGCTTAACGATCTCGGGACTTAGAATGGTCATTTAAATTCTTTTTCTACGATTGCCATATTAATGTATAATCTATTACATAGTAACCTAAAATTACACGTGACATTTAAATAAACCTTAGAATGCAATTGGGTCGGGCCTGAGCCCAAAAACAAAGTCCAAAAAATGTGAAAAAATTATAAAAATGAGAATATCTCAACAAATATAGGGTTTCGGGCCTCGAAAGTTCTGTAACCCAACAAAGTTAGCTTACAGCTACGTTCCCCTCGTTTCGGCCTTCGATTTGCCTCGTCACGGGCCTGAAACGGACTCTTGTAGACCAAGTTATGCCATGTTCAAGAAAGCCCTTTTCTTCACGCGATCTGGGGCTTCCGAATACATTTGGGCTCTATCTTCAACACTTGAACATCCATCAAACCTTCTACACCGACCAAAACAGAATGAAAGGGAACTTAACTAGGCAAAGCAGATGAAAGTCTGATCAACCTAGCCATGCCAAATCCGTGGAAATATAATTTCCACTTGGGTTTGATTGTTTTGATCATGTTTTGTACGTCTTATGGATACTGGTTATTGGGTTCACCATGATCATGTATTTTGTTACTTGGGTTGTGTATGTATTTTCATCATCACATACTAACTGAATAACTTTCAAACATGGTCATACACATCCAAATACGACAGATGCACGCTAAACCATTCGAAACCAGCCAAAACTGACCAAAAGGGAACTTAAACTAGAAAAACCGGAGAAAGTCTAAATAACCGGGGAAAACCATCCCAAATCCGAGGTAAATGGATTTACACTATTGGTTTATTGTTTTGATCATGTTTTTGGGGGCCTTTAACTTGTTTTGATCGGGTTTGGCTATGTTTTGACTATGCTTGGAGGTTTCAAATTAGTTGGTGAAGTAATTGTGGTTTCACTAGACAAGGAAATCCTTATGACACACCATGAATTAGTATTAAAGATATGAGTGAACTCCAACAACATTTAACATTGTTTGATCAACACAAAATCGACATTGATTTTCCTTGGAAAACCTACAAAGATGGATAATATACCAAACGAATGAACAAAACAACTCATGTAACGAGCTCTTGCTTAACGATCTCGGGACTTAGAATGGTCATTTAAATTCTTTTTCTACGATTGCCATATTAATGTATAATCTATTACATAGTAACCTAAAATTACACGTGACATTTAAATAAACCTTAGAATGCAATTGGGTCGGGCCTGAGCCCAAAAACAAAGTCCAAAAAAATGTGAAAAAATTATAAAAATGAGAATATCTCAACAAATATAGGGTTTCGGGCCTCGAAAGTTCTGTAACCCAACAAAGTTAGCTTACAGCTACGTTCCCCTCGTTTCGGCCTTCCATTTGCCTCGTCACGGGCCTGAAACGGACTCTTGTAGACCAAGTTATGCCATGTTCAAGAAAGCCCTTTTCTTCACGCGATCTGGGGCTTCCGAATACATTTGGGCTCTATCTTCAACACTTGAACATCCATCAAACCTTCTACACCGACCAAAACAGAACGAAAGGGAACTTAACTAGGCAAAGCCGATGAAAGTCTGATCAACCTAGCCATGCCAAATCCGTGGAAATACAATTTTCACTTGGGTTTGATTGTTTTGATCATGTTTTGGACGTCTTATGGATACTGGTTATTGGGTTCACCATGATCATGTATTTTGTTACTTGGGTTGTGTATGTATTTTCATCATCACATACTAACTGAATAACTTTCAAACATGGTCATACACATCCAAATACGATAGATGCACGCTAAACCATTCGAAACCAGCCAAAACTGACCAAAAGGGAACTTAAACTAGAAAAACCGGAGAATGTCTAAATAATCGGGGAAAACCATCCCAAATCCGAGGTAAATGGATTTCCACTATTGTTTTATTGTTTTGATCATGTTTTTGGGGGCCTTTAACATGTTTTGATCGGGTTTGGCTATGTTTTGACTATGCTTGGAGGTTTCAAATTAGTCGGTGAAGTAATTGTGGTTTCACTAGACAAGGAAATCATTATGACACACCATGAATTAGTATTAAAGATATGAGTGAACTCCAACAACATTTAACATTGTTTGATCAACACAAAAACGACATTGATTTTCCTTGGAAAACCTACAAAGATGGATAATATACCAAACGAATGAACAAAACAACTCATGTAACCAGCTCTTGCTTAACGATCTCGGGACTTAGAATGGTCATTTAAATTTTTTTTCTATGATTGCCATATTAATTTATAATCTATTACATAGTAACCTAAAATTACACGTGACATCGAAATAAACCTTAGAATGCAATTGGGTCGGGCCTGAGCCCAAAAACAAAGTCCAAAAAATGTGAAAAAAATTATAAAAATGAGAATATCTCAACAAATATAGGGTTTCGGGCCTCGAAAGTTCTGTAACCCAACAAAGTTAGGTTACAGCTACGTTCCCCTCGTTTCGGCCTTCGATTTGCCTCGTCACGGGCCTGAAACGGACTCTTGTAGACCAAGTTATGCCATGTTCAAGAAAGCCCTTTTCTTCACGCGATCTGGGGCTTCCGAATAAAATTGGGCTCTATCTTCAACACTAGAACATCCATCAAACCTTCTACACCGACCAAAACAGAATGAAAGGGAACTTAACTAGGCAAAGCCGATGAAAGTCTGATCAACCTAGCCATGCCAAATCTGTGGAAATATAATTTCCACTTGGGTTTGATTGTTTTGATCATGTTTTGTACGTCTTATGGATACTGGTTATTGGGTTCACCATGATCATGTATTTTGTTACTTGGGTTGTGTATGTATTTTCATCATCACATACTAACTGAATAACTTTCAAACATGGTCATACACATCCAAATACGATAGATGCACGCTAAACCATTCGAAACCAGCCAAAACTGACCAAAAGGGAACTTAAACTAGAAAAACCGGAGAAAGTTTAAATAACCGGGGAAAACCATCCCAAATCCGAGGTAAATGGATTTCCACTATTGTTTTATTGTTTTGATCATGTTTTTGGGGGCCTTTAACATGTTTTGATCGGGTTTGGCTATGTTTTGACTATGCTTGGAGGTTTCAAATTAGTCGGTGAAGTAATTGTGGTTTCACTAGACAAGGAAATCATTATGACACACCATGAATTAGTATTAAAGATATGAGTGAACTCCAACAACATTTAACATTGTTTGATCAACACAAAAACGACATTGATTTTCCTTGGAAAACCTACAAAGATGGATAATATACCAAACGAATGAACAAAACAACTCATGTAACCAGCTCTTGCTTAACGATCTCGGGACTTAGAATGGTCATTTAAATTTTTTTTCTATGATTGCCATATTAATTTATAATCTATTACATAGTAACCTAAAATTACACGTGACATCGAAATAAACCTTAGAATGCAATTGGGTCGGGCCTGAGCCCAAAAACAAAGTCCAAAAAATGTGAAAAAAATTATAAAAATGAGAATATCTCAACAAATATAGGGTTTCGGGCCTCGAAAGTTCTGTAACCCAACAAAGTTAGGTTACAGCTACGTTCCCCTCGTTTCGGCCTTCGATTTGCCTCGTCACGGGCCTGAAACGGACTCTTGTAGACCAAGTTATGCCATGTTCAAGAAAGCCCTTTTCTTCACGCGATCTGGGGCTTCCGAATACATTTGGGCTCTATCTTCAACACTTGAACATCCATCAAACCTTCTACACCGACCAAAACAGAATGAAAGGGAACTTAACTAGGCAAAGCCGATGAAAGTCTGATCAACCTAGCCATGCCAAATCTGTGGAAATATAATTTCCACTTGGGTTTGATTGTTTTGATCTTGTTTTGTACGTCTTATGGATACTGGTTATTGGGTTCACCATGATAATGTATTTTGTTACTTGGGTTGTGTATGTATTTTCATCATCACATACTAACTGAATAACTTTCAAACATGGTCATACACATCCAAATACGATAGATGCACGCTAAACCATTCGAAACCAGCCAAAACTGACCAAAAGGGAACTTAAACTAGAAAAACCGGAGAAAGTCTAAATAACCGGGGAAAACCATCCCAAATCCGAGGTAAATGGATTTCCACTATTGTTTTATTGTTTTGATCATGTTTTTGGGGGCCTTTAACATGTTTTGATCGGGTTTGGCTATGTTTTGACTATGCTTGGAGGTTTCAAATTAGTTGGTGAAGTAATTGTGGTTTCACTAGACAAGGAAATCATTATGACACACCATGAATTAGTATTAAAGATATGAGTGAACTCCAACAACATTTAACATTGTTTGATCAACACAAAAACGACATTGATTTTCCTTGGAAAACCTACAAAGATGGATAATATACCAAACGAATGAACAAAACAACTCATGTAACCAGCTCTTGCTTAACGATCTCGGGACTTAGAATGGTCATTTAAATTTTTTTTCTATGATTGCCATATTAATTTATAATCTATTACATAGTAACCTAAAATTACACGTGACATCGAAATAAACCTTAGAATGCAATTGGGTCGGGCCTGAGCCCAAAAACAAAGTCCAAAAAATGTGAAAAAATTATAAAAATGAGAATATCTCAACAAATATAGGGTTTCGGGCCTCGAAAGTTCTGTAACCCAACAAAGTTAGGTTACAGCTACGTTCCCCTCGTTTCGGCCTTCGATTTGCCTCGTCACGGGCCTGAAACGGACTCTTGTAGACCAAGTTATGCCATGTTCAAGAAAGCCCTTTTCTTCACGCGATCTGGGGCTTCCGAATAAAATTGGGCTCTATCTTCAACACTTGAACATCCATCAAACCTTCTACACCGACCAAAACAGAATGAAAGGGAACTTAACTAGGCAAAGCCGATGAAATTCTGATCAACCTAGCCATGCCAAATCTGTGGAAATATAATTTCCACTTGGGTTTGATTGTTTTGATCTTGTTTTGTACGTCTTATGGATACTGGTTATTGGGTTCACCATGATAATGTATTTTGTTACTTGGGTTGTGTATGTATTTTCATCATCACATACTAACTGAATAACTTTCAAACATGGTCATACACATCCAAATACGATAGATGCACGCTAAACCATTCGAAACCAGCCAAAACTGACCAAAAGGGAACTTAAACTAGAAAAACCGGAGAAAGTCTAAATAACCGGGGAAAACCATCCCAAATCCGAGGTAAATGGATTTCCACTATTGTTTTATTGTTTTGATCATGTTTTTGGGGGCCTTTAACATGTTTTGATCGGGTTTGGCTATGTTTTGACTATGCTTGGAGGTTTCAAATTAGTTGGTGAAGTAATTGTGGTTTCACTAGACAAGGAAATCATTATGACACACCATGAATTAGTATTAAAGATATGAGTGAACTCCAACAACATTTAACATTGTTTGATCAACACAAAAACGACATTGATTTTCCTTGGAAAACCTACAAAGATGGATAATATACCAAACGAATGAACAAAACAACTCATGTAACCAGCTCTTGCTTAACGATCTCGGGACTTAGAATGGTCATTTAAATTTTTTTTCTATGATTGCCATATTAATTTATAATCTATTACATAGTAACCTAAAATTACACGTGACATCGAAATAAACCTTAGAATGCAATTGGGTCGGGCCTGAGCCCAAAAACAAAGTCCAAAAATGTGAAAAAATTATAAAAATGAGAATATCTCAACAAATATAGGGTTTCGGGCCTCGAAAGTTCTGTAACCCAACAAAGTTAGGTTACAGCTACGTTCCCCTCGTTTCGGCCTTCGATTTGCCTCGTCACGGGCCTGAAACGGACTCTTGTAGACCAAGTTATGCCATGTTCAAGAAAGCCCTTTTCTTCACGCGATCTGGGGCTTCCGAATAAAATTGGGCTCTATCTTCAACACTAGAACATCCATCAAACCTTCTACACCGACCAAAACAGAATGAAAGGGAACTTAACTAGGCAAAGCCGATGAAAGTCTGATCAACCTAGCCATGCCAAATCTGTGGAAATATAATTTCCACTTGGGTTTGATTGTTTTGATCATGTTTTGTACGTCTTATGGATACTGGTTATTGGGTTCACCATGATCATGTATTTTGTTACTTGGGTTGTGTATGTATTTTCATCATCACATACTAACTGAATAACTTTCAAACATGGTCATACACATCCAAATACGATAGATGCACGCTAAACCATTCGAAACCAGCCAAAACTGACCAAAAGGGAACTTAAACTAGAAAAACCGGAGAAAGTTTAAATAACCGGGGAAAACCATCCCAAATCCGAGGTAAATGGATTTCCACTATTGTTTTATTGTTTTGATCATGTTTTTGGGGGCCTTTAACATGTTTTGATCGGGTTTGGCTATGTTTTGACTATGCTTGGAGGTTTCAAATTAGTCGGTGAAGTAATTGTGGTTTCACTAGACAAGGAAATCATTATGACACACCATGAATTAGTATTAAAGATATGAGTGAACTCCAACAACATTTAACATTGTTTGATCAACACAAAAACGACATTGATTTTCCTTGGAAAACCTACAAAGATGGATAATATACCAAACGAATGAACAAAACAACTCATGTAACCAGCTCTTGCTTAACGATCTCGGGACTTAGAATGGTCATTTAAATTTTTTTTCTATGATTGCCATATTAATTTATAATCTATTACATAGTAACCTAAAATTACACGTGACATCGAAATAAACCTTAGAATGCAATTGGGTTGGGCCTGAGCCCAAAAACAAAGTCCAAAAAATGTGAAAAAAATTATAAAAATGAGAATATCTCAACAAATATAGGGTTTCGGGCCTCGAAAGTTCTGTAACCCAACAAAGTTAGGTTACAGCTACGTTCCCCTCGTTTCGGCCTTCGATTTGCCTCGTCACGGGCCTGAAACGGACTCTTGTAGACCAAGTTATGCCATGTTCAAGAAAGCCCTTTTCTTCACGCGATCTGGGGCTTCCGAATACATTTGGGCTCTATCTTCAACACTTGAACATCCATCAAACCTTCTACACCGACCAAAACAGAATGAAAGGGAACTTAACTAGGCAAAGCCGATGAAAGTCTGATCAACCTAGCCATGCCAAATCTGTGGAAATATAATTTCCACTTGGGTTTGATTGTTTTGATCTTGTTTTGTACGTCTTATGGATACTGGTTATTGGGTTCACCATGATCATGTATTTTGTTACTTGGGTTGTGTATGTATTTTCATCATCACATACTAACTGAATAACTTTCAAACATGGTCATACACATCCAAATACGATAGATGCACGCTAAACCATTCGAAACCAGCCAAAACTGACCAAAAGGGAACTTAAACTAGAAAAACCGGAGAAAGTCTAAATAACCGGGGAAAACCATCCCAAATCCGAGGTAAATGGATTTCCACTATTGTTTTATTGTTTTGATCATGTTTTTGGGGGCCTTTAACATGTTTTGATCAGGTTTGGCTATGTTTTGACTATGCTTGGAGGTTTCAAATTAGTTGGTGAAGTAATTGTGGTTTCACTAGACAAGGAAATCATTATGACACACCATGAATTAGTATTAAAGATATGAGTGAACTCCAACAACATTTAACATTGTTTGATCAACACAAAAACGACATTGATTTTCCTTGGAAAACCTACAAAGATGGATAATATACCAAACGAATGAACAAAACAACTCATGTAACCAGCTCTTGCTTAACGATCTCGGGACTTAGAATGGTCATTTAAATTTTTTTTCTATGATTACCATATTAATTTATAATCTATTACATAGTAACCTAAAATTACACGTGACATCGAAATAAACCTTAGAATGCAATTGGGTCGGGCCTGAGCCCAAAAACAAAGTCCAAAAAATGTGAAAAAATTATAAAAATGAGAATATCTCAACAAATATAGGGTTTCGGGCCTCGAAAGTTCTGTAACCCAACAAAGTTAGGTTACAGCTACGTTCCCCTCGTTTCGGCCTTCGATTTGCCTCGTCACGGGCCTGAAACGGACTCTTGTAGACCAAGTTATGCCATGTTTAAGAAAGCCCTTTTCTTCACGCGATCTGGGGCTTCCGAATAAAATTGGGCTCTATCTTCAACACTAGAACATCCATCAAACCTTCTACACCGACCAAAACAGAATGAAAGGGAACTTAACTAGGCAAAGCCGATGAAAGTCTGATCAACCTAGCCATGCCAAATCTGTGGAAATATAATTTCCACTTGGGTTTGATTGTTTTGATCATGTTTTGTACGTCTTATGGATACTGGTTATTGGGTTCACCATGATCATGTATTTTGTTACTTGGATTGTGTATGTATTTTCATCATCACATACTAACTGAATAACTTTCAAACATGGTCATACACATCCAAATACGATAGATGCACGCTAAACCATTCGAAACCAGCCAAAACTGACCAAAAGGGAACTTAAACTAGAAAAACCGGAGAAAGTTTAAATAACCGGGGAAAACCATCCCAAATCCGAGGTAAATGGATTTCCACTATTGTTTTATTGTTTTGATCATGTTTTTGGGGGCCTTTAACATGTTTTGATCGGGTTTGGCTATGTTTTGACTATGCTTGGAGGTTTCAAATTAGTCGGTGAAGTAATTGTGGTTTCACTAGACAAGGAAATCATTATGACACACCATGAATTAGTATTAAAGATATGAGTGAACTCCAACAACATTTAACATTGTTTGATCAACACAAAAACGACATTGATTTTCCTTGGAAAACCTACAAAGATGGATAATATACCAAACGAATGAACAAAACAACTCATGTAACCAGCTCTTGCTTAACGATCTCGGGACTTAGAATGGTCATTTAAATTTTTTTTTCTATGATTGCCATATTAATTTATAATCTATTACATAGTAACCTAAAATTACACGTGACATCGAAATAAACCTTAGAATGCAATTGGGTCGGGCCTGAGCCCAAAAACAAAGTCCAAAAAATGTGAAAAAAATTATAAAAATGAGAATATCTCAACAAATATAGGGTTTCGGGCCTCGAAAGTTCTGTAACCCAACAAAGTTAGGTTACAGCTACGTTCCCCTCGTTTCGGCCTTCGATTTGCCTCGTCACGGGCCTGAAACGGACTCTTGTAGACCAAGTTATGCCATGTTCAAGAAAGCCCTTTTCTTCACGCGATCTGGGGCTTCCGAATACATTTGGGCTCTATCTTCAACACTTGAACATCCATCAAACCTTCTACACCGACAAAAACAGAATGAAAGGGAACTTAACTAGGCAAAGCCGATGAAAGTCTGATCAACCTAGCCATGCCAAATCTGTGGAAATATAATTTCCACTTGGGTTTGATTGTTTTGATCTTGTTTTGTACGTCTTATGGATACTGGTTATTGGGTTCACCATGATCATGTATTTTGTTACTTGGGTTGTGTATGTATTTTCATCATCACATACTAACTGAATAACTTTCAAACATGGTCATACACATCCAAATACGATAGATGCACGCTAAACCATTCGAAACCAGCCAAAACTGACCAAAAGGGAACTTAAACTAGAAAAACCGGAGAAAGTCTAAATAACCGGGGAAAACCATCCCAAATCCGAGGTAAATGGATTTCCACTATTGTTTTATTGTTTTGATCATGTTTTTGGGGGCCTTTAACATGTTTTGATCAGGTTTGGCTATGTTTTGACTATGCTTGGAGGTTTCAAATTAGTTGGTGAAGTAATTGTGGTTTCACTAGACAAGGAAATCATTATGACACACCATGAATTAGTATTAAAGATATGAGTGAACTCCAACAACATTTAACATTGTTTGATCAACACAAAAACGACATTGATTTTCCTTGGAAAACCTACAAAGATGGATAATATACCAAACGAATGAACAAAACAACTCATGTAACCAGCTCTTGCTTAACGATCTCGGGACTTAGAATGGTCATTTAAATTTTTTTTCTATGATTGCCATATTAATTTATAATCTATTACATAGTAACCTAAAATTACACGTGACATCGAAATAAACCTTAGAATGCAATTGGGTCGGGCCTGAGCCCAAAAACAAAGTCCAAAAAATGTGAAAAAATTATAAAAATGAGAATATCTCAACAAATATAGGGTTTCGGGCCTCGAAAGTTCTGTAACCCAACAAAGTTAGGTTACAGCTACGTTCCCCTCGTTTCGGCCTTCGATTTGCCTCGTCACGGGCCTGAAACGGACTCTTGTAGACCAAGTTATGCCATGTTCAAGAAAGCCCTTTTCTTCACGCGATCTGGGGCTTCCGAATAAAATTGGGCTCTATCTTCAACACTAGAACATCCATCAAACCTTCTACACCGACCAAAACAGAATGAAAGGGAACTTAACTAGGCAAAGCCGATGAAAGTCTGATCAACCTAGCCATGCCAAATCTGTGGAAATATAATTTCCACTTGGGTTTGATTGTTTTGATCATGTTTTGTACGTCTTATGGATACTGGTTATTGGGTTCACCATGATCATGTATTTTGTTACTTGGATTGTGTATGTATTTTCATCATCACATACTAACTGAATA
Source organism: Glebionis coronaria (assembly GCA_025667525.1). Taxonomy (NCBI): domain Eukaryota; kingdom Viridiplantae; phylum Streptophyta; class Magnoliopsida; order Asterales; family Asteraceae; genus Glebionis; species Glebionis coronaria. Next base: position 341,881 of record JANFOE010000063.1, read on the forward strand.
ACTTTCAAACATGGTCATACACATCCAAATACGATAGATGCACGCTAAACCATTCGAAACCAGCCAAAACTGACCAAAAGGGAACTTAAACTAGAAAAACCGGAGAAAGTTTAAATAACCGGGGAAAACCATCCCAAATCCGAGGTAAATGGATTTCCACTATTGTTTTATTGTTTTGATCATGTTTTTGGGGGCCTTTAACATGTTTTGATCGGGTTTGGCTATGTTTTGACTATGCTTGGAGGTTTCAAATTAGTCGGTGAAGTAATTGTGGTTTCACTAGACAAGGAAATCATTATGACACACCATGAATTAGTATTAAAGATATGAGTGAACTCCAACAACATTTAACATTGTTTGATCAACACAAAAACGACATTGATTTTCCTTGGAAAACCTACAAAGATGGATAATATACCAAACGAATGAACAAAACAACTCATGTAACCAGCTCTTGCTTAACGATCTCGGGACTTAGAATGGTCATTTAAATTTTTTTTCTATGATTGCCATATTAATTTATAATCTATTACATAGTAACCTAAAATTACACATGACATCGAAATAAACCTTAGAATGCAATTGGGTCGGGCCTGAGCCCAAAAACAAAGTCCAAAAAATGTGAAAAAAATTATAAAAATGAGAATATCTCAACAAATATAGGGTTTCGGGCCTCGAAAGTTCTGTAACCCAACAAAGTTAGGTTACAGCTACGTTCCCCTCGTTTCGGCCTTCGATTTGCCTCGTCACGGGCCTGAAACGGACTCTTGTAGACCAAGTTATGCCATGTTCAAGAAAGCCCTTTTCTTCACGCGATCTGGGGCTTCCGAATACATTTGGGCTCTATCTTCAACACTTGAACATCCATCAAACCTTCTACACCGACAAAAACAGAATGAAAGGGAACTTAACTAGGCAAAGCCGATGAAAGTCTGATCAACCTAGCCATGCCAAATCTGTGGAAATATAATTTCCACTTGGGTTTGATTGTTTTGATCTTGTTTTGTACGTCTTATGGATACTGGTTATTGGGTTCACCATGATCATGTATTTTGTTACTTGGGTTGTGTATGTATTTTCATCATCACATACTAACTGAATAACTTTCAAACATGGTCATACACATCCAAATACGATAGATGCACGCTAAACCATTCGAAACCAGCCAAAACTGACCAAAAGGGAACTTAAACTAGAAAAACCGGAGAAAGTCTAAATAACCGGGGAAAACCATCCCAAATCCGAGGTAAATGGATTTCCACTATTGTTTTATTGTTTTGATCATGTTTTTGGGGGCCTTTAACATGTTTTGATCGGGTTTGGCTATGTTTTGACTATGTTTGGAGGTTTCAAATTAGTTGGTGAAGTAATTGTGGTTTCACTAGACAAGGAAATCATTATGACACACCATGAATTAGTATTAAAGATATGAGTGAACTCCAACAACATTTAACATTGTTTGATCAACACAAAAACGACATTGATTTTCCTTGGAAAACCTACAAAGATGGATAATATACCAAACGAATGAACAAAACAACTCATGTAACCAGCTCTTGCTTAACGATCTCGGGACTTAGAATGGTCATTTAAATTTTTTTTTCTATGATTGCCATATTAATTTATAATCTATTACATAGTAACCTAAAATTACACGTGACATCGAAATAAACCTTAGAATGCAATTAGGTCGGGCCTGAGCCCAAAAACAAAGTCCAAAAAATGTGAAAAAATTATAAAAATGAGAATATCTCAACAAATATAGGGTTTCGGGCCTCGAAAGTTCTGTAACCCAACAAAGTTAGGTTACAACTACGTTCCCCTCGTTTCGGCCTTCGATTTGCCTCGTCACGGGCCTGAAACGGACTCTTGTAGACCAAGTTATGCCTTGTTCAAGAAAGCCCTTTTCTTCACGCGATCTGGGGCTTCCGAATACATTTGGGCTCTATCTTCAACACTTGAACATCCATCAAACCTTCTACACCGACCAAAACAGAATGAAAGGGAGCTTAACTAGGCAAAGCCGATGAAAGTCTGATCAACCTAGCCATGCCAAATCTGTGGAAATATAATTTCCACTTGGGTTTGATTGTTTTGATCATGTTTTGTACGTCTTATGGATACTGGTTATTGGGTTCACCATGATCATGTATTTTGTTACTTGGGTTGTGTATGTATTTTCATCATCACATACTAACTGAATAACTTTCAAACATGGTCATACACATCCAAATACGATAGATGCACGCTAAACCATTCGAAACCAGCCAAAACTGACCAAAAGGGAACTTAAACTAGAAAAACCGGAGAAAGTCTAAATAACCGGGGAAAACCATCCCAAATCCGAGGTAAATGGATTTCCACTATTGTTTTATTGTTTTGATCATGTTTTTGGGGGCCTTTAACATGTTTTGATCGGGTTTGGCTATGTTTTGACTATGCTTGGAGGTTTCAAATTAGTTGGTGAAGTAATTGTGGTTTCACTAGACAAGGAAATCATTATGACACACCATGAATTAGTATTAAAGATATGAGTGAACTCCAACAACATTTAACATTGTTTGATCAACACAAAAACGACATTGATTTTCCTTGGAAAACCTACAAAGATGGATAATATACCAAACGAATGAACAAAACAACTCATGTAACCAGCTCTTGCTTAACGATCTCGGGACTTAGAATGGTCATTTAAATTTTTTTTCTATGATTGCCATATTAATTTATAATCTATTACATAGTAACCTAAAATTACACGTGACATCGAAATAAACCTTAGAATGCAATTGGGTCGGGCCTGAGCCCAAAAACAAAGTCCAAAAAATGTGAAAAAATTATAAAAATGAGAATATCTCAACAAATATAGGGTTTCGGGCCTCGAAAGTTCTGTAACCCAACAAAGTTAGGTTACAGCTACGTTCCCCTCGTTTCGGCCTTCGATTTGCCTCGTCACGGGCCTGAAACGGACTCTTGTAGACCAAGTTATGCCTTGTTCAAGAAAGCCCTTTTCTTCACGCGATCTGGGGCTTCCGAATACATTTGGGCTCTATCTTCAACACTTGAACATCCATCAAACCTTCTACACCGACCAAAACAGAATGAAAGGGAGCTTAACTAGGCAAAGCCGATGAAAGTCTGATCAACCTAGCCATGCCAAATCTGTGGAAATATAATTTCCACTTGGGTTTGATTGTTTTGATCATGTTTTGTACGTCTTATGGATACTGGTTATTGGGTTCACCATGATCATGTATTTTGTTACTTGGGTTGTGTATGTATTTTCATCATCACATACTAACTGAATAACTTTCAAACATGGTCATACACATCCAAATACGATAGATGCACGCTAAACCATTCGAAACCAGCCAAAACTGACCAAAAGGGAACTTAAACTAGAAAAACCGGAGAAAGTCTAAATAACCGGGGAAAACCATCCCAAATCCGAGGTAAATGGATTTCCACTATTGTTTTATTGTTTTGATCATGTTTTTGGGGGCCTTTAACATGTTTTGATCGGGTTTGGCTATGTTTTGACTATGCTTGGAGGTTTCAAATTAGTTGGTGAAGTAATTGTGGTTTCACTAGACAAGGAAATCATTATGACACACCATGAATTAGTATTAAAGATATGAGTGAACTCCAACAACATTTAACATTGTTTGATCAACACAAAAACGACATTGATTTTCCTTGGAAAACCTACAAAGATGGATAATATACCAAACGAATGAACAAAACAACTCATGTAACCAGCTCTTGCTTAACGATCTCGGGACTTAGAATGGTCATTTAAATTTTTTTTCTATGATTGCCATATTAATTTATAATCTATTACATAGTAACCTAAAATTACACGTGACATCGAAATAAACCTTAGAATGCAATTGGGTCGGGCCTGAGCCCAAAAACAAAGTCCAAAAAATGTGAAAAAATTATAAAAATGAGAATATCTCAACAAATATAGGGTTTCGGGCCTCGAAAGTTCTGTAACCCAACAAAGTTAGGTTACAGCTACGTTCCCCTCGTTTCGGCCTTCGATTTGCCTCGTCACGGGCCTGAAACGGACTCTTGTAGACCAAGTTATGCCTTGTTCAAGAAAGCCCTTTTCTTCACGCGATCTGGGGCTTCCGAATACATTTGGGCTCTATCTTCAACACTTGAACATCCATCAAACCTTCTACACCGACCAAAACAGAATGAAAGGGAGCTTAACTAGGCAAAGCCGATGAAAGTCTGATCAACCTAGCCATGCCAAATCTGTGGAAATATAATTTCCACTTGGGTTTGATTGTTTTGATCATGTTTTGTACGTCTTATGGATACTGGTTATTGGGTTCACCATGATCATGTATTTTGTTACTTGGGTTGTGTATGTATTTTCATCATCACATACTAACTGAATAACTTTCAAACATGGTCATACACATCCAAATACGATAGATGCACGCTAAACCATTCGAAACCAGCCAAAACTGACCAAAAGAGAACTTAAACTAGAAAAACCGGAGAAAGTCTAAATAACCGGGGAAAACCATCCCAAATCCGAGGTAAATGGATTTCCACTATTGTTTTATTGTTTTGATCATGTTTTTGGGGGCCTTTAACATGTTTTGATCGGGTTTGGCTATGTTTTGACTATGCTTGGAGGTTTCAAATTAGTTGGTGAAGTAATTGTGGTTTCACTAGACAAGGAAATCATTATGACACACCATGAATTAGTATTAAAGATATGAGTGAACTCCAACAACATTTAACATTGTTTGATCAACACAAAAACGACATTGATTTTCCTTGGAAAACCTACAAAGATGGATAATATACCAAACGAATGAACAAAACAACTCATGTAACCAGCTCTTGCTTAACGATCTCGGGACTTAGAATGGTCATTTAAATTTTTTTTCTATGATTGCCATATTAATTTATAATCTATTACATAGTAACCTAAAATTACACGTGACATCGAAATAAACCTTAGAATGCAATTGGGTCGGGCCTGAGCCCAAAAACAAAGTCCAAAAAATGTGAAAAAAATTATAAAAATGAGAATATCTCAACAAATATAGGGTTTCGGGCCTCGAAAGTTCTGTAACCCAACAAAGTTAGGTTACAGCTACGTTCCCCTCGTTTCGGCCTTCGATTTGCCTCGTCACGGGCCTGAAACGGACTCTTGTAGACCAAGTTATGCCATGTTCAAGAAAGCCCTTTTCTTCACGCGATCTGGGGCTTCCGAATACATTTGGGCTCTATCTTTAACACTTGAACATCCATCAAACCTTCTACACCGACCAAAACAGAATGAAAGGGAACTTAACTAGGCAAAGCCGATGAAAGTCTGATCAACCTAGCCATGCCAAATCTGTGGAAATATAATTTCCACTTGGGTTTGATTGTTTTGATCTTGTTTTGTACGTCTTATGGATACTGGTTATTGGGTTCACCATGATCATGTATTTTGTTACTTGGGTTGTGTATGTATTTTCATCATCACATACTAACTGAATAACTTTCAAACATGGTCATACACATCCAAATACGATAGATGCACGCTAAACCATTCGAAACCAGCCAAAACTGACCAAAAGGGAACTTAAACTAGAAAAACCGGAGAAAGTCTAAATAACCGGGGAAAACCATCCCAAATCCGAGGTAAATGGATTTCCACTATTGTTTTATTGTTTTGATCATGTTTTTGGGGGCCTTTAACATGTTTTGATCGGGTTTGGCTATGTTTTGACTATGCTTGGAGGTTTCAAATTAGTTGGTGAAGTAATTGTGGTTTCACTAGACAAGGAAATCATTATGACACACCATGAATTAGTATTAAAGATATGAGTGAACTCCAACAACATTTAACATTGTTTGATCAACACAAAAACGACATTGATTTTCCTTGGAAAACCTACAAAGATGGATAATATACCAAACGAATGAACAAAACAACTCATGTAACCAGCTCTTGCTTAACGATCTCGGGACTTAGAATGGTCATTTAAATTTTTTTTCTATGATTGCCATATTAATTTATAATCTATTACATAGTAACCTAAAATTACACGTGACATCGAAATAAACCTTAGAATGCAATTGGGTCGGGCCTGAGCCCAAAAACAAAGTCCAAAAAATGTGAAAAAATTATAAAAATGAGAATATCTCAACAAATATAGGGTTTCGGGCCTCGAAAGTTCTGTAACCCAACAAAGTTAGGTTACAGCTACGTTCCCCTCGTTTCGGCCTTCGATTTGCCTCGTCACGGGCCTGAAACGGACTCTTGTAGACCAAGTTATGCCTTGTTCAAGAAAGCCCTTTTCTTCACGCGATCTGGGGCTTCCGAATACATTTGGGCTCTATCTTCAACACTTGAACATCCATCAAACCTTCTACACCGACCAAAACAGAATGAAAGGGAGCTTAACTAGGCAAAGCCGATGAAAGTCTGATCAACCTAGCCATGCCAAATCTGTGGAAATATAATTTCCACTTGGGTTTGATTGTTTTGATCATGTTTTGTACGTCTTATGGATACTGGTTATTGGGTTCACCATGATCATGTATTTTGTTACTTGGGTTGTGTATGTATTTTCATCATCACATACTAACTGAATAACTTTCAAACATGGTCATACACATCCAAATACGATAGATGCACGCTAAACCATTCGAAACCAGCCAAAACTGACCAAAAGGGAACTTAAACTAGAAAAACCGTAGAAAGTCTAAATAACCGGGGAAAACCATCCCAAATCCGAGGTAAATGGATTTCCACTATTGTTTTATTGTTTTGATCATGTTTTTGGGGGCCTTTAACATGTTTTGATCGGGTTTGGCTATGTTTTGACTATGCTTGGAGGTTTCAAATTAGTTGGTGAAGTAATTGTGGTTTCACTAGACAAGGAAATCATTATGACACACCATGAATTAGTATTAAAGATATGAGTGAACTCCAACAACATTTAACATTGTTTGATCAACACAAAAACGACATTGATTTTCCTTGGAAAACCTACAAAGATGGATAATATACCAAACGAATGAACAAAACAACTCATGTAACCAGCTCTTGCTTAACGATCTCGGGACTTAGAATGGTCATTTAAATTTTTTTTCTATGATTGCCATATTAATTTATAATCTATTACATAGTAACCTAAAATTACACGTGACATCGAAATAAACCTTAGAATGCAATTGGGTCGGGCCTGAGCCCAAAAACAAAGTCCAAAAAATGTGAAAAAAATTATAAAAATGAGAATATCTCAACAAATATAGGGTTTCGGGCCTCGAAAGTTCTGTAACCCAACAAAGTTAGGTTACAGCTACGTTCCCCTCGTTTCGGCCTTCGATTTGCCTCGTCACGGGCCTGAAACGGACTCTTGTAGACCAAGTTATGCCATGTTCAAGAAAGCCCTTTTCTTCACGCGATCTGGGGCTTCCGAATACATTTGGGCTCTATCTTTAACACTTGAACATCCATCAAACCTTCTACACCGACCAAAACAGAATGAAAGGGAACTTAACTAGGCAAAGCCGATGAAAGTCTGATCAACCTAGCCATGCCAAATCTGTGGAAATATAATTTCCACTTGGGTTTGATTGTTTTGATCTTGTTTTGTACGTCTTATGGATACTGGTTATTGGGTTCACCATGATCATGTATTTTGTTACTTGGGTTGTGTATGTATTTTCATCATCACATACTAACTGAATAACTTTCAAACATGGTCATACACATCCAAATACGATAGATGCACGCTAAACCATTCGAAACCAGCCAAAACTGACCAAAAGGGAACTTAAACTATAAAAACCGGAGAAAGTCTAAATAACCGGGGAAAACCATCCCAAATCCGAGGTAAATGGATTTCCACTATTGTTTTATTGTTTTGATCATGTTTTTGGGGGCCTTTAACATGTTTTGATCGGGTTTGGCTATGTTTTGACTATGCTTGGAGGTTTCAAATTAGTTGGTGAAGTAATTGTGGTTTCACTAGACAAGGAAATCATTATGACACACCATGAATTAGTATTAAAGATATGAGTGAACTCCAACAACATTTAACATTGTTTGATCAACACAAAAACGACATTGATTTTCCTTGGAAAACCTACAAAGATGGATAATATACCAAACGAATGAACAAAACAACTCATGTAACCAGCTCTTGCTTAACGATCTCGGTACTTAGAATGGTCATTTAAATTTTTTTTCTATGATTGCCATATTAATTTATAATCTATTACATAGTAACCTAAAATTACACGTGACATCGAAATAAACCTTAGAATGCAATTGGGTCGGGCCTGAGCCCAAAAACAAAGTCCAAAAAATGTGAAAAAAATTATAAAAATGAGAATATCTCAACAAATATAGGGTTTCGGGCCTCGAAAGTTCTGTAACCCAACAAAGTTAGGTTACAGCTACGTTCCCCTCGTTTCGGCCTTCGATTTTCCTCGTCACGGGCCTGAAACGGACTCTTGTAGACCAAGTTATGCCATGTTCAAGAAAGCCCTTTTCTTCACGCGATCTGGGGCTTCCGAATACATTTGGGCTCTATCTTCAACACTTGAACATCCATCAAACCTTCTACACCGACCAAAACAGAATGAAAGGGAACTTAACTAGGCAAAGCCGATGAAAGTCTGATCAACCTAGCCATGCCAAATCTGTGGAAATATAATTTCCACTTGGGTTTGATTGTTTTGATCTTGTTTTGTACGTCTTATGGATACTGGTTATTGGGTTCACCATGATCATGTATTTTGTTACTTGGGTTGTGTATGTATTTTCATCATCACATACTAACTGAATAACTTTCAAACATGGTCATACACATCCAAATACGATAGATGCACGCTAAACCATTCGAAACCAGCCAAAACTGACCAAAAGGGAACTTAAACTAGAAAAACCGGAGAAAGTCTAAATAACCGGGGAAAACCATCCCAAATCCGAGGTAAATGGATTTCCACTATTGTTTTATTGTTTTGATCATGTTTTTGGGGGCCTTTAACATGTTTTTATCGGGTTTGGCTATGTTTTGACTATGCTTGGAGGTTTCAAATTAGTTGGTGAAGTAATTGTGGTTTCACTAGACAAGGAAATCATTATGACACACCATGAATTAGTATTAAAGATATGAGTGAACTCCAACAACATTTAACATTGTTTGATCAACACAAAAACGACATTGATTTTCCTTGGAAAACCTACAAAGATGGATAATATACCAAACGAATGAACAAAACAACTCATGTAACCAGCTCTTGCTTAACGATCTCGGGACTTAGAATGGTCATTTAAATTTTTTTTCTATGATTGCCATATTAATTTATAATCTATTACATAGTAACCTAAAATTACACGTGACATCGAAATAAACCTTAGAATGCAATTGGGTCGGGCCTGAGCCCAAAAACAAAGTCCAAAAAATGTGAAAAAATTATAAAAATGAGAATATCTCAACAAATATAGGGTTTCGGGCCTCGAAAGTTCTGTAACCCAACAAAGTTAGGTTACAGCTACGTTCCCCTCGTTTCGGCCTTTGATTTGCCTCGTCACGGGCCTGAAACGGACTCTTGTAGACCAGGTTATGCCTTGTTCAAGAAAGCCCTTTTCTTCACGCGATCTGGGGCTTCCGAATACATTTGGGCTCTATCTTCAACACTTGAACATCCATCAAACCTTCTACACCGACCAAAACAGAATGAAAGGGAGCTTAACTAGGCAAAGCCGATGAAAGTCTGATCAACCTAGCCATGCCAAATCTGTGGAAATATAATTTCCACTTGGGTTTGATTGTTTTGATCATGTTTTGTACGTCTTATGGATACTGGTTATTGGGTTCACCATGATCATGTATTTTGTTACTTGGGTTGTGTATGTATTTTCATCATCACATACTAACTGAATAACTTTCAAACATGGTCATACACATCCAAATACGATAGATGCACGCTAAACCATTCGAAACCAGCCAAAACTGACCAAAAGGGAACTTAAACTAGAAAAACCGGAGAAAGTCTAAATAACCGGGGAAAACCATCCCAAATCCGAGGTAAATGGATTTCCACTATTGTTTTATTGTTTTGATCATGTTTTTGGGGGCCTTTAACATGTTTTGATCGGGTTTGGCTATGTTTTGACTATGCTTGGAGGTTTCAAATTAGTTGGTGAAGTGATTGTGGTTTCACTAGACAAGGAAATCATTATGACACACCATGAATTAGTATTAAAGATATGAGTGAACTCCAACAACATTTAACATTGTTTGATCAACACAAAAACGACATTGATTTTCCTTGGAAAACCTACAAAGATGGATAATATACCAAACGAATGAACAAAACAACTCATGTAACCAGCTCTTGCTTAACGATCTCGGGACTTAGAATGGTCATTTAAATTTTTTTTTCTATGATTGCCATATTAATTTATAATCTATTACATAGTAACCTAAAATTACACGTGACATCGAAATAAACCTTAGAATGCAATTGGGTCGGGCCTGAGCCCAAAAACAAAGTCCAAAAAATGTGAAAAAAATTATAAAAATGAGAATATCTCAACAAATATAGGGTTTCGGGCCTCGAAAGTTCTGTAACCCAACAAAGTTAGGTTACAGCTACGTTCCCCTCGTTTCGGCCTTCGATTTGCCTCGTCACGGGCCTGAAACGGACTCTTGTAGACCAAGTTATGCCATGTTCAAGAAAGCCCTTTTCTTCACGCGATCTGGGGCTTCCGAATACATTTGGGCTCTATCTTCAACACTTGAACATCCATCAAACCTTCTACACCGACCAAAACAGAATGAAAGGGAACTTAACTAGGCAAAGCCGATGAAAGTCTGATCAACCTAGCCATGCCAAATCTGTGGAAATATAATTTCCACTTGGGTTTGATTGTTTTGATCATGTTTTGTACGTCTTATGGATACTGGTTATTGGGTTCACCATGATCATGTATTTTGTTACTTGGGTTGTGTATGTATTTTCATCATCACATACTAACTGAATAACTTTCAAACATGGTTATACACATCCAAATACGATAGATGCACGCTAAACCATTCGAAACCAGCCAAAACTGACCAAAAGGGAACTTAAACTAGAAAAACCGGAGAAAGTCTAAATAACCGGGGAAAACCATCCCAAATCCGAGGTAAATGGATTTCCACTATTGTTTTATTGTTTTGATCATGTTTTTGGGGGCCTTTAACATGTTTTGATCGGGTTTGGCTATGTTTTGACTATGCTTGGAGGTTTCAAATTAGTTGGTGAAGTGATTGTGGTTTCACTAGACAAGGAAATCATTATGACACACCATGAATTAGTATTAAAGATATGAGTGAACTCCAACAACATTTAACATTGTTTTATCAACACAAAAACGACATTGATTTTCCTTGGAAAACCTACAAAGATGGATAATATACCAAACGAATGAACAAAACAACTCATGTAACCAGCTCTTGCTTAACGATCTCGGGACTTAGAATGGTCATTTAAATTTTTTTTCTATGATTGCCATATTAATTTATAATCTATTACATAGTAACCTAAAATTACACGTGACATCGAAATAAACCTTAGAATGCAATTGGGTCGGGCCTGAGCCCAAAAACAAAGTCCAAAAAATGTGAAAAAAATTATAAAAATGAGAATATCTCAACAAATATAGGGTTTCGGGCCTCGAAAGTTCTGTAACCCAACAAAGTTAGGTTACAGCTACGTTCCCCTCGTTTCGGCCTTCGATTTGCCTCGTCACGGGCCTGAAACGGACTCTTGTAGACCAAGTTATGCCATGTTCAAGAAAGCCCTTTTCTTCACGCGATCTGGGGCTTCCGAATACATTTGGGCTCTATCTTCAACACTTGAACATCCATCAAACCTTCTACACCGACCAAAACAGAATGAAAGGGAACTTAACTAGGCAAAGCCGATGAAAGTCTGATCAACCTAGCCATGCCAAATCTGTGGAAATATAATTTCCACTTGGGTTTGATTGTTTTGATCATGTTTTGTACGTCTTATGGATACTGGTTATTGGGTTCACCATGATCATGTATTTTGTTACTTGGGTTGTGTATGTATTTTCATCATCACATACTAACTGAATAACTTTCAAACATGGTTATACACATCCAAATACGATAGATGCACGCTAAACCATTCGAAACCAGCCAAAACTGACCAAAAGGGAACTTAAACTAGAAAAACCGGAGAAAGTCTAAATAACCGGGGAAAACCATCCCAAATCCGAGGTAAATGGATTTCCACTATTGTTTTATTGTTTTGATCATGTTTTTGGGGGCCTTTAACATGTTTTGATCGGGTTTGGCTATGTTTTGACTATGCTTGGAGGTTTCAAATTAGTTGGTGAAGTAATTGTGGTTTCACTAGACAAGGAAATCATTATGACACACCATGAATTAGTATTAAAGATATGAGTGAACTCCAACAACATTTAACATTGTTTGATCAACACAAAAACGACATTGATTTTCCTTGGAAAACCTACAAAGATGGATAATATACCAAACGAATGAACAAAACAACTCATGTAACCAGCTCTTGCTTAACGATCTCGAGACTTAGAATGGTCATTTAAATTTTTTTTCTATGATTGCCATATTAATTTATAATCTATTACATAGTAACCTAAAATTACACGTGACATCGAAATAAACCTTAGAATGCAATTGGGTCGGGCCTGAGCCCAAAAACAAAGTCCAAAAAATGTGAAAAAATTATAAAAATGAGAATATCTCAACAAATATAGGGTTTCGGGCCTCGAAAGTTCTGTAACCCAACAAAGTTAGGTTACAGCTACGTTCCCCTCGTTTCGGCCTTCGATTTGCCTCGTCACGGGCCTGAAACGGACTCTTGTAGACCAAGTTATGCCTTGTTCAAGAAAGCCCTTTTCTTCACGCGATCTGGGGCTTCCGAATACATTTGGGCTCTATCTTCAACACTTGAACATCCATCAAACCTTCTACACCGACCAAAACAGAATGAAAGGGAGCTTAACTAGGCAAAGCCGATGAAAGTCTGATCAACCTAGCCATGCCAAATCTGTGGAAATATAATTTCCACTTGGGTTTGATTGTTTTGATCATGTTTTGTACGTCTTATGGATACTGGTTATTGGGTTCACCATGATCATGTATTTTGTTACTTGGGTTGTGTATGTATTTTCATCATCACATACTAACTGAATAACTTTCAAACATGGTCATACACATCCAAATACGATAGATGCACGCTAAACCATTCTAAACCAGCCAAAACTGACCAAAAGGGAACTTAAGCTAGAAAAACCGGAGAAAGTCTAAATAACCGGGGAAAACCATCCCAAATCCGAGGTAAATGGATTTCCACTATTGTTTTATTGTTTTGATCATGTTTTTGGGGGCCTTTAACATGTTTTGATCGGGTTTGGCTATGTTTTGACTATGCTTGGAGGTTTCAAATTAGTTGGTGAAGTAATTGTGGTTTCACTAGACAAGGAAATCATTATGACACACCATGAATTAGTATTAAAGATATGAGTGAACTCCAACAACATTTAACATTGTTTGATCAACACAAAAACGACATTGATTTTCCTTGGAAAACCTACAAAGATGGATAATATACCAAACGAATGAACAAAACAACTCATGTAACCAGCTCTTGCTTAACGATCTCGGGACTTAGAATGGTCATTTAAATTTTTTTTCTATGATTGCCATATTAATTTATAATCTATTACATAGTAACCTAAAATTACACGTGACATCGAAATAAACCTTAGAATGCAATTGGGTCGGGCCTGAGCCCAAAAACAAAGTCCAAAAAATGTGAAAAAATTATAAAAATGAGAATATCTCAACAAATATAGGGTTTCGGGCCTCGAAAGTTCTGTAACCCAACAAAGTTAGGTTACAGCTACGTTCCCCTCGTTTCGGCCTTCGATTTGCCTCGTCACGGGCCTGAAACGGACTCTTGTAGACCAAGTTATGCCTTGTTCAAGAAAGCCCTTTTCTTCACGCGATCTGGGGCTTCCGAATACATTTGGGCTCTATCTTCAACACTTGAACATCCATCAAACCTTCTACACCGACCAAAACAGAATGAAAGGGAGCTTAACTAGGCAAAGCCGATGAAAGTCTGATCAACCTAGCCATGCCAAATCTGTGGAAATATAATTTCCACTTGGGTTTGATTGTTTTGATCATGTTTTGTACGTCTTATGGATACTGGTTATTGGGTTCACCATGATCATGTATTTTGTTACTTGGGTTGTGTATGTATTTTCATCATCACATACTAACTGAATAACTTTCAAACATGGTCATACACATCCAAATACGATAGATGCACGCTAAACCATTCTAAACCAGCCAAAACTGACCAAAAGGGAACTTAAACTAGAAAAACCGGAGAAAGTCTAAATAACCGGGGAAAACCATCCCAAATCCGAGGTAAATGGATTTCCACTATTGTTTTGATCATGTTTTTGGGGGCCTTTAACATGTTTTGATCGGGTTTGGCTATGTTTTGACTATGCTTGGAGGTTTCAAATTAGTTGGTGAAGTAATTGTGGTTTCACTAGACAAGGAAATCATTATGACACACCATGAATTAGTATTAAAGATATGAGTGAACTCCAACAACATTTAACATTGTTTGATCAACACAAAAACGACATTGATTTTCCTTGGAAAACCTACAAAGATGGATAATATACCAAACGAATGAACAAAACAACTCATGTAACCAGCTCTTGCTTAACGATCTCGGGACTTAGAATGGTCATTTAAATTTTTTTTCTATGATTGCCATATTAATTTATAATCTATTACATAGTAACCTAAAATTACACGTGACATCGAAATAAACCTTAGAATGCAATTGGGTCGGGCCTGAGCCCAAAAACAAAGTCCAAAAAATGTGAAAAAAATTATAAAAATGAGAATATCTCAACAAATATAGGGTTTCGGGCCTCGAAAGTTCTGTAACCCAACAAAGTTAGGTTACAGCTACGTTCCCCTCGTTTCGGCCTTCGATTTGCCTCGTCACGGGCCTGAAACGGACTCTTGTAGACCAAGTTATGCCATGTTCAAGAAAGCCCTTTTCTTCACGCGATCTGGGGCTTCCGAATACATTTGGGCTCTATCTTCAACACTTGAACATCCATCAAACCTTCTACACCGACCAAAACAGAATGAATGGGAACTTAACTAGGCAAAGCCGATGAAAGTCTGATCAACCTAGCCATGCCAAATCTGTGGAAATATAATTTCCACTTGGGTTTGATTGTTTTGATCTTGTTTTGTACGTCTTATGGATACTGGTTATTGGGTTCACCATGATCATGTATTTTGTTACTTGGGTTGTGTATGTATTTTCATCATCACATACTAACTGAATAACTTTCAAACATGGTCATACACATCCAAATACGATAGATGCACGCTAAACCATTCGAAACCAGCCAAAACTGACCAAAAGGGAACTTAAACTAGAAAAACCGGAGAAAGTCTAAATAACCGGGGAAAACCATCCCAAATCCGAGGTAAATTGATTTCCACTATTGGTTTATTGTTTTGATCATGTTTTTGGGGGCCTTTAACATGTTTTGATCGGGTTTGGCTATGTTTTGACTATGCTTGGAGGTTTCAAATTAGTTGGTGAAGTAATTGTGGTTTCACTAGACAAGGAAATCATTATGACACACCATGAATTAGTATTAAAGATATGAGTGAACTCCAACAACATTTAACATTGTTTGATCAACACAAAAACGACATTGATTTTCCTTGGAAAACCTACAAAGATGGATAATATACCAAACGAATGAACAAAACAACTCATGTAACCAGCTCTTGCTTAACGATCTCGGGACTTAGAATGGTCATTTAAATTTTTTTTCTATGATTGCCATATTAATTTATAATCTATTACATAGTAACCTAAAATTACACGTGACATCGAAATAAACCTTAGAATGCAATTGGGTCGGGCCTGAGCCCAAAAACAAAGTCCAAAAAATGTGAAAAAATTATAAAAATGAGAATATCTCAACAAATATAGGGTTTCGGGCCTCGAAAGTTCTGTAACCCAACAAAGTTAGGTTACAGCTACGTTCCCCTCGTTTCGGCCTTCGATTTGCCTCGTCACGGGCCTGAAACGGACTCTTGTAGTCCAAGTTATGCCATGTTCAAGAAAGCCCTTTTCTTCACGCGATCTGGGGCTTCCGAATACATTTGGGCTCTATCTTCAACACTTGAACATCCATCAAACCTTCTACACCGACCAAAACAGAATGAAAGGGAACTTAACTAGGCAAAGCCGATGAAAGTCTGATCAACCTAGCCATGCCAAATCTGTGGAAATATAATTTCCACTTGGGTTTGATTGTTTTGATCATGTTTTGTACGTCTTATGGATACTGGTTATTGGGTTCACCATGATCATGTATTTTGTTACTTGGGTTGTGTATGTATTTTCATCATCACATACTAACTGAATAACTTTCAAACATGGTTATACACATCCAAATACGATAGATGCACGCTAAACCATTCGAAACCAGCCAAAACTGACCAAAAGGGAACTTAAACTAGAAAAACCGGAGAAAGTCTAAATAACCGGGGAAAACCATCCCAAATCCGAGGTAAATGGATTTCCACTATTGTTTTATTGTTTTGATCATGTTTTTGGGGGCCTTTAACATGTTTTGATCGGGTTTGGCTATGTTTTGACTATGCTTGGAGGTTTCAAATTAGTTGGTGAAGTAATTGTGGTTTCACTAGACAAGGAAATCATTATGACACACCATGAATTAGTATTAAAGATATGAGTGAACTCCAACAACATTTAACATTGTTTGATCAACACAAAAACGACATTGATTTTCCTTGGAAAACCTACAAAGATGGATAATATACCAAACGAATGAACAAAACAACTCATGTAACCAGCTCTTGCTTAACGATCTCGGGACTTAGAATGGTCATTTAAATTTTTTTTCTATGATTGCCATATTAATTTATAATCTATTACATAGTAACCTAAAATTACACGTGACATCGAAATAAACCTTAGAATGCAATTGGGTCGGGCCTGAGCCCAAAAACAAAGTCCAAAAAATGTGAAAAAATTATAAAAATGAGAATATCTCAACAAATATAGGGTTTCGGGCCTCGAAAGTTCTGTAACCCAACAAAGTTAGGTTACAGCTACGTTCCCCTCGTTTCGGCCTTTGATTTGCCTCGTCACGGGCCTGAAACGGACTCTTGTAGACCAAGTTATGCCTTGTTCAAGAAAGCCCTTTTCTTCACGCGATCTGGGGCTTCCGAATACATTTGGGCTCTATCTTCAACACTTGAACATCCATCAAACCTTCTACACCGACCAAAACAGAATGAAAGGGAGCTTAACTAGGCAAAGCCGATGAAAGTCTGATCAACCTAGCCATGCCAAATCTGTGGAAATATAATTTCCACTTGGGTTTGATTGTTTTGATCATGTTTTGTACGTCTTATGGATACTGGTTATTGGGTTCACCATGATCATGTATTTTGTTACTTGGGTTGTGTATGTATTTTCATCATCACATACTAACTGAATAACTTTCAAACATGGTCATACACATCCAAATACGATAGATGCACGCTAAACCATTCGAAACCAGCCAAAACTGACCAAAAGGGAACTTAAACTAGAAAAACCGGAGAAAGTCTAAATAGCCGGGGAAAACCATCCCAAATCCGAGGTAAATGGATTTCCACTATTGTTTTATTGTTTTGATCATGTTTTTGGGGGCCTTTAACATGTTTTGATCGGGTTTGGCTATGTTTTGACTATGCTTGGAGGTTTCAAATTAGTTGGTGAAGTGATTGTGGTTTCACTAGACAAGGAAATCATTATGACACACCATGAATTAGTATTAAAGATATGAGTGAACTCCAACAACATTTAACATTGTTTGATCAACACAAAAACGACATTGATTTTCCTTGGAAAACCTACAAAGATGGATAATATACCAAACGAATGAACAAAACAACTCATGTAACCAGCTCTTGCTTAACGATCTCGGGACTTAGAATGGTCATTTAAATTTTTTTTCTATGATTGCCATATTAATTTATAATCTATTACATAGTAACCTAAAATTACACGTGACATCGAAATAAACCTTAGAATGCAATTGGGTCGGGCCTGAGCCCAAAAACAAAGTCCAAAAAATGTGAAAAAAATTATAAAAATGAGAATATCTCAACAAATATAGGGTTTCGGGCCTCGAAAGTTCTGTAACCCAACAAAGTTAGGTTACAGCTACGTTCCCCTCGTTTCGGCCTTTGATTTGCCTCGTCACGGGCCTGAAACGGACTCTTGTAGACCAAGTTATGCCATGTTCAAGAAAGCCCTTTTCTTCACGCGATCTGGGGCTTCCGAATACATTTGGGCTCTATCTTCAACACTTGAACATCCATCAAACCTTCTACACCGACCAAAACAGAATGAAAGGGAACTTAACTAGGCAAAGCCGATGAAAGTCTGATCAACCTAGCCATGCCAAATCTGTGGAAATATAATTTCCACTTGGGTTTGATTGTTTTGATCATGTTTTGTACGTCTTATGGATACTGGTTATTGGGTTCACCATGATCATGTATTTTGTTACTTGGGTTGTGTATGTATTTTCATCATCACATACTAACTGAATAACTTTCAAACATGGTTATACACATCCAAATACGATAGATGCACGCTAAACCATTCGAAACCAGCCAAAACTGACCAAAAGGGAACTTAAACTAGAAAAACCGGAGAAAGTCTAAATAACCGGGGAAAACCATCCCAAATCCGAGGTAAATGGATTTCCACTATTGTTTTATTGTTTTGACCATGTTTTTGGGGGCCTTTAACATGTTTTGATCGGGTTTGGCTATGTTTTGACTATGCTTGGAGGTTTCAAATTAGTTGGTGAAGTAATTGTGGTTTCACTAGACAAGGAAATCATTATGACACACCATGAATTAGTATTAAAGATATGAGTGAACTCCAACAACATTTAACATTGTTTGATCAACACAAAAACGACATTGATTTTCCTTGGAAAACCTACAAAGATGGATAATATACCAAACGAATGAACAAAACAACTCATGTAACCAGCTCTTGCTTAACGATCTCGGGACTTAGAATGGTCATTTAAATTTTTTTTCTATGATTGCCATATTAATTTATAATCTATTACATAGTAACCTAAAATTACACGTGACATAGAAATAAACCTTAGAATGCAATTGGGTCGGGCCTGAGCCCAAAAACAAAGTCCAAAAAATGTGAAAAAATTATAAAAATGAGAATATCTCAACAAATATAGGGTTTCGGGCCTCGAAAGTTCTGTAACCCAACAAAGTTAGGTTACAGCTACGTTCCCCTCGTTTCGGCCTTCGATTTGCCTCGTCACGGGCCTGAAACGGACTCTTGTAGACCAAGTTATGCCTTGTTCAAGAAAGCCCTTTTCTTCACGCGATCTGGGGCTTCCGAATACATTTGGGCTCTATCTTCAACACTTGAACATCCATCAAACCTTCTACACCGACCAAAACAGAATGAAAGGGAGCTTAACTAGGCAAAGCCGATGAAAGTCTGATCAACCTAGCCATGCCAAATCTGTGGAAATATAATTTCCACTTGGGTTTGATTGTTTTGATCATGTTTTGTACGTCTTATGGATACTGGTTATTGGGTTCACCATGATCATGTATTTTGTTACTTGGGTTGTGTATGTATTTTCATCATCACATACTAACTGAATAACTTTCAAACATGGTCATACACATCCAAATACGATAGATGCACGCTAAACCATTCTAAACCAGCCAAAACTGACCAAAAGGGAACTTAAACTAGAAAAACCGGAGAAAGTCTAAATAACCGGGGAAAACCATCCCAAATCCGAGGTAAATGGATTTCCACTATTGTTTTGATCATGTTTTTGGGGGCCTTTAACATGTTTTGATCGGGTTTGGCTATGTTTTGACTATGCTTGGAGGTTTCAAATTAGTTGGTGAAGTAATTGTGGTTTCACTAGACAAGGAAATCATTATGACACACCATGAATTAGTATTAAAGATATGAGTGAACTCCAACAACATTTAACATTGTTTGATCAACACAAAAACGACATTGATTTTCCTTGGAAAACCTACAAAGATGGATAATATACCAAACGAATGAACAAAACAACTCATGTAACCAGCTCTTGCTTAACGATCTCGGGACTTAGAATGGTCATTTAAATTTTTTTTCTATGATTGCCATATTAATTTATAATCTATTACATAGTAACCTAAAATTACACGTGACATAGAAATAAACCTTAGAATGCAATTGGGTCGGGCCTGAGCCCAAAAACAAAGTCCAAAAAATGTGAAAAAAATTATAAAAATGAGAATATCTCAACAAATATAGGGTTTCGGGCCTCGAAAGTTCTGTAACCCAACAAAGTTAGGTTACAGCTACGTTCCCCTCGTTTCGGCCTTCGATTTGCCTCGTCACGGGCCTGAAACGGACTCTTGTAGACCAAGTTATGCCATGTTCAAGAAAGCCCTTTTCTTCACGCGATCTGGGGCTTCCGAATACATTTGGGCTCTATCTTCAACACTTGAACATCCATCAAACCTTCTACACCGACCAAAACAGAATGAATGGGAACTTAACTAGGCAAAGCCGATGAAAGTCTGATCAACCTAGCCATGCCAAATCTGTGGAAATATAATTTCCACTTGGGTTTGATTGTTTTGATCTTGTTTTGTACGTCTTATGGATACTGGTTATTGGGTTCACCATGATCATGTATTTTGTTACTTGGGTTGTGTATGTATTTTCATCATCACATACTAACTGAATAACTTTCAAACATGGTCATACACATCCAAATACGATAGATGCACGCTAAACCATTCGAAACCAGCCAAAACTGACCAAAAGGGAACTTAAAGTAGAAAAACCGGAGAAAGTCTAAATAACCGGGGAAAACCATCCCAAATCCGAGGTAAATTGATTTCCACTATTGGTTTATTGTTTTGATCATGTTTTTGGGGGCCTTTAACATGTTTTGATCGGGTTTGGCTATGTTTTGACTATGCTTGGAGGTTTCAAATTAGTTGGTGAAGTAATTGTGGTTTCACTAGACAAGGAAATCATTATGACACACCATGAATTAGTATTAAAGATATGAGTGAACTCCAACAACATTTAACATTGTTTGATCAACACAAAAACGACATTGATTTTCCTTGGAAAACCTACAAAGATGGATAATATACCAAACGAATGAACAAAACAACTCATGTAACCAGCTCTTGCTTAACGATCTCGGGACTTAGAATGGTCATTTAAATTTTTTTTCTATGATTGCCATATTAATTTATAATCTATTACATAGTAACCTAAAATTACACGTGACATCGAAATAAACCTTAGAATGCAATTGGGTCGGGCCTGAGCCCAAAAACAAAGTCCAAAAAATGTGAAAAAATTATAAAAATGAGAATATCTCAACAAATATAGGGTTTCGGGCCTCGAAAGTTCTGTAACCCAACAAAGTTAGGTTACAGCTACGTTCCCCTCGTTTCGGCCTTCGATTAGCCTCGTCACGGGCCTGAAACGGACTCTTGTAGACCAAGTTATGCCTTGTTCAAAAAAGCCCTTTTCTTCACGCGATCTGGGGCTTCCGAATACATTTGGGCTCTATCTTCAACACTTGAACATCCATCAAACCTTCTACACCGACCAAAACAGAATGAAAGGGAGCTTAACTAGGCAAAGCCGATGAAAGTCTGATCAACCTAGCCATGCCAAATCTGTGGAAATATAATTTCCACTTGGGTTTGATTGTTTTGATCATGTTTTGTACGTCTTATGGATACTGGTTATTGGGTTCACCATGATCATGTATTTTGTTACTTGGGTTGTGTATGTATTTTCATCATCACATACTAACTGAATAACTTTCAAACATGGTCATACACATCCAAATACGATAGATGCACGCTAAACCATTCGAAACCAGCCAAAACTGACCAAAAGGGAACTTAAACTAGAAAAACCGGAGAAAGTCTAAATAACCGGGGAAAACCATCCCAAATCCGAGGTAAATGGATTTCCACTATTGTTTTATTGTTTTGATCATGTTTTTGGGGGCCTTTAACATGTTTTGATCGGGTTTGGCTATGTTTTGACTATGCTTGGAGGTTTCAAATTAGTTGGTGAAGTAATTGTGGTTTCACTAGACAAGGAAATCATTATGACACACCATGAATTAGTATTAAAGATATGAATGAACTCCAACAACATTTAACATTGTTTGATCAACACAAAAACGACATTGATTTTCCTTGGAAAACCTACAAAGATGGATAATATACCAAACGAATGAACAAAACAACTCATGTAACCAGCTCTTGCTTAACGATCTCGGGACTTAGAATGGTCATTTAAATTTTTTTTCTATGATTGCCATATTAATTTATAATCTATTACATAGTAACCTAAAATTACACGTGACATCGAAATAAACCTTAGAATGCAATTGGGTCGGGCCTGAGCCCAAAAACAAAGTCCAAAAAATGTGAAAAAAATTATAAAAATGAGAATATCTCAACAAATATAGGGTTTCGGGCCTCGAAAGTTCTGTAACCCAACAAAGTTAGGTTACAGCTACGTTCCCCTCGTTTCGGCCTTCGATTTGCCTCGTCACGGGCCTGAAACGGACTCTTGTAGACCAAGTTATGCCATGTTCAAGAAAGCCCTTTTCTTCACGCGATCTGGGGCTTCCGAATACATTTGGGCTCTATCTTCAACACTTGAACATCCATCAAACCTTCTACACCGACCAAAACAGAATGAAAGGGAACTTAACTAGGCAAAGCCGATGAAAGTCTGATCAACCTAGCCATGCCAAATCTGTGGAAATATAATTTCCACTTGGGTTTGATTGTTTTGATCTTGTTTTGTACGTCTTATGGATACTGGTTATTGGGTTCACCATGATCATGTATTTTGTTACTTGGGTTGTGTATGTATTTTCATCATCACATACTAACTGAATAACTTTCAAACATGGTCATACACATCCAAATACGATAGATGCACGCTAAACCATTCGAAACCAGCCAAAACTGACCAAAAGGGAACTTAAACTAGAAAAACCGGAGAAAGTCTAAATAACCGGGGAAAACCATCCCAAATCCGAGGTAAATGGATTTCCACTATTGTTTTATTGTTTTGATCATGTTTTTGGGGGCCTTTAACATGTTTTGATCGGGTTTGGCTATGTTTTGACTATGCTTGGAGGTTTCAAATTAGTTGGTGAAGTAATTGTGGTTTCACTAGACAAGGAAATCATTATGACACACCATGAATTAGTATTAAAGATATGAGTGAACTCCAACAACATTTAACATTGTTTGATCAACACAAAAACGACATTGATTTTCCTTGGAAAACCTACAAAGATGGATAATATACCAAACGAATGAACAAAACAACTCATGTAACCAGCTCTTGCTTAACGATCTCGGGACTTAGAATGGTCATTTAAATTTTTTTCTATGATTGCCATATTAATTTATAATCTATTACATAGTAACCTAAAATTACACGTGACATCGAAATAAACCTTAGAATGCAATTGGGTCGGGCCTGAGCCCAAAAACAAAGTCCAAAAAATGTGAAAAAATTATAAAAAAGAGAATATCTCAACAAATATAGGGTTTCGGGCCTCGAAAGTTCTGTAACCCAACAAAGTTAGGTTACAGCAACGTTCCCCTCGTTTCGGCCTTCGATTTGCCTCGTCACGGGCCTGAAACGGACTCTTGTAGACCAAGTTATGCCTTGTTCAAGAAAGCCCTTTTCTTCACGCGATCTGGGGCTTCCGAATACATTTGGGCTCTATCTTCAACACTTGAACATCTATCAAACCTTCTACACCGACCAAAACAGAATGAAAGGGAGCTTAACTAGGCAAAGCCGATGAAAGTCTGATCAACCTAGCCATGCCAAATCTGTGGAAATATAATTTCCACTTGGGTTTGATTGTTTTGATCATGTTTTGTACGTCTTATGGATACTGGTTATTGGGTTCACCATGATCATGTATTTTGTTACTTGGGTTGTGTATGTATTTTCATCATCACATACTAACTGAATAACTTTCAAACATGGTCATACACATCCAAATACGATAGATGCACGCTAAACCATTCGAAACCAGCCAAAACTGACCAAAAGGGAACTTAAACTAGAAAAACCGGAGAAAGTCCAAATAACCGGGGAAAACCATCCCAAATCCGAGGTAAATGGATTTCCACTATTGTTTTATTGTTTTGATCATGTTTTTGGGGGCCTTTAACATGTTTTGATCGGGTTTGGCTATGTTTTGACTATGCTTGGAGGTTTCAAATTAGTTGGTGAAGTAATTGTGGTTTCACTAGACAAGGAAATCATTATGACACACCATGAATTAGTATTAAAGATATGAGTGAACTCCAACAACATTTAACATTGTTTGATCAACACAAAAACGACATTGATTTTCCTTGGAAAACCTACAAAGATGGATAATATACCAAACGAATGAACAAAACAACTCATGTAACCAGCTCTTGCTTAACGATCTCGGGACTTAGAATGGTCATTTAAATTTTTTTTCTATGATTGCCATATTAATTTATAATCTATTACATAGTAACCTAAAATTACACGTGACATCGAAATAAACCTTAGAATGCAATTGGGTCGGGCCTGAGCCCAAAAACAAAGTCCAAAAAATGTGAAAAAAATTATAAAAATGAGAATATCTCAACAAATATAGGGTTTCGGGCCTCGAAAGTTCTGTAACCCAACAAAGTTAGGTTACAGCTACGTTCCCCTCGTTTCGGCCTTCGATTTGCCTCGTCACGGGCCTGAAACGGACTCTTGTAGACCAAGTTATGCCATGTTCAAGAAAGCCCTTTTCTTCACGCGATCTGGGGATTCCGAATACATTTGGGCTCTATCTTCAACACTTGAACATCCATCAAACCTTCTACACCGACCAAAACAGAATGAAAGGGAACTTAACTAGGCAAAGCCGATGAAAGTCTGATCAACCTAGCCATGCCAAATCTGTGGAAATATAATTTCCACTTGGGTTTGATTGTTTTGATCTTGTTTTGTACGTCTTATGGATACTGGTTATTGGGTTCACCATGATCATGTATTTTGTTACTTGGGTTGTGTATGTATTTTCATCATCACATACTAACTGAATAACTTTCAAACATGGTCATACACATCCAAATACGATAGATGCACGCTAAACCATTCGAAACCAGCCAAAACTGACCAAAAGGGAACTTAAACTAGAAAAACCGGAGAAAGTCTAAATAACCGGGGAAAACCATCCCAAATCCGAGGTAAATGGATTTCCACTATTGTTTTATTGTTTTGATCATGTTTTTGGGGGCCTTTAACATGTTTTGATCGGGTTTGGCTATGTTTTGACTATGCTTGGAGGTTTCAAATTAGTTGGTGAAGTAATTGTGGTTTCACTAGACAAGGAAATCATTATGACACACCATGAATTAGTATTAAAGATATGAGTGAACTCCAACAACATTTAACATTGTTTGATCAACACAAAAACGACATTGATTTTCCTTGGAAAACCTACAAAGATGGATAATATACCAAACGAATGAACAAAACAACTCATGTAACCAGCTCTTGCTTAACGATCTCGGGACTTAGAATGGTCATTTAAATTTTTTTTCTATGATTGCCATATTAATTTATAATCTATTACATAGTAACCTAAAATTACACGTGACATCGAAATAAACCTTAGAATGCAATTGGGTCGGGCCTGAGCCCAAAAACAAAGTCCAAAAAATGTGAAAAAATTATAAAAATGAGAATATCTCAACAAATATAGGGTTTCGGGCCTCGAAAGTTCTGTAACCCAACAAGGTTAGGTTACAGCTACGTTCCCCTCGTTTCGGCCTTCGATTTGCCTCGTCACGGGCCTGAAACGGACTCTTGTAGACCAAGTTATGCCTTGTTCAAGAAAGCCCTTTTCTTCACGCGATCTGGGGCTTCCGAATACATTTGGGCTCTATCTTCAACACTTGAACATCCATCAAACCTTCTACACCGACCAAAACAGAATGAAAGGGAGCTTAACTAGGCAAAGCCGATGAAAGTCTGATCAACCTAGCCATGCCAAATCTGTGGAAATATAATTTCCACTTGGGTTTGATTGTTTTGATCATGTTTTGTACGTCTTATGGATACTGGTTATTGGGTTCACCATGATCATGTATTTTGTTACTTGGGTTGTGTATGTATTTTCATCATCACATACTAACTGAATAACTTTCAAACATGGTCATACACATCCAAATACGATAGATGCACGCTAAACCATTCGAAACCAGCCAAAACTGACCAAAAGGGAACTTAAACTAGAAAAACCGGAGAAAGTCTAAATAACCGGGGAAAACCATCCCAAATCCGAGGTAAATGGATTTCCACTATTGTTTTATTGTTTTGATCATGTTTTTGGGGGCCTTTAACATGTTTTGATCGGGTTTGGCTATGTTTTGACTATGCTTGGAGGTTTCAAATTAGTTGGTGAAGTAATTGTGGTTTCACTAGACAAGGAAATCATTATGACACACCATGAATTAGTATTAAAGATATGAGTGAACTCCAACAACATTTAACATTGTTTGATCAACACAAAAACGACATTGATTTTCCTTGGAAAACCTACAAAGATGGATAATATACCAAACGAATGAACAAAACAAATCATGTAACCAGCTCTTGCTTAACGATCTCGGGACTTAGAATGGTCATTTAAATTTTTTTTCTATGATTGCCATATTAATTTATAATCTATTACATAGTAACCTAAAATTACACGTGACATCGAAATAAACCTTAGAATGCAATTGGGTCGGGCCTGAGCCCAAAAACAAAGTCCAAAAAATGTGAAAAAATTATAAAAATGAGAATAACTCAACAAATATAGGGTTTCGGGCCTCGAAAGTTCTGTAACCCAACAAAGTTAGGTTACAGCTATGTTCCCCTCGTTTCGTCCTTCGATTTGCCTCGTCACGGGCCTGAAACGGACTCTTATAGACCAAGTTATGCCATGTTCAAGAAAGCCCTTTTCTTCACGCGATCTGGGGCTTCCGAATACATTTGGGCTCTATCTTCAACACTTGAACATCCATCAAACCTTCTACACCGACCAAAACAGAATGAAAGGGAACTTAACTAGGCAAAGCCGATGAAAGTCTGATCAACCTAGCCATGCCAAATCTGTGGAAATATAATTTCCACTTGGGTTTGATTGTTTTGATCATGTTTTGTACGTCTTATGGATACTGGTTATTGGGTTCACCATGATCATGTATTTTGTTACTTGGGTTGTGTATGTATTTTCATCATCACATACTAACTGAATAACTTTCAAACATGGTCATACACATCCAAATACGATAGATGCACGCTAAACCATTCGAAACCAGCCAAAACTGACCAAAAGGGAACTTAAACTAGAAAAACCGGAGAAAGTCTAAATAACCGGGGAAAACCATCCCAAATCCGAGGTAAATGGATTTCCACTATTGTTTTATTGTTTTGATCATGTTTTTGGGGGCCTTTAACATGTTTTGATCGGGTTTGGCTATGTTTTGACTATGCTTGGAGGTTTCAAATTAGTTGGTGAAGTAATTGTGGTTTCACTAGACAAGGAAATCATTATGACACACCATGAATTAGTATTAAAGATATGAGTGAACTCCAACAACATTTAACATTGTTTTATCAACACAAAAACGACATTGATTTTCCTTGGAAAACCTACAAAGATGGATAATATACCAAACGAATGAACAAAACAACTCATGTAACCAGCTCTTGCTTAACGATCTCGGGACTTAGAATGGTCATTTAAATTTTTTTTCTATGATTGCCATATTAATTTATAATCTATTACATAGTAACCTAAAATTACACGTGACATCGAAATAAACCTTAGAATGCAATTGGGTCGGGCCTGAGCCCAAAAACAAAGTCCAAAAAATGTGAAAAAATTATAAAAATGAGAATAACTCAACAAATATAGGGTTTCGGGCCTCGAAAGTTCTGTAACCCAACAAAGTTAGGTTACAGCTATGTTCCCCTCGTTTCGTCCTTCGATTTGCCTCGTCACGGGCCTGAAACGGACTCTTGTAGACCAAGTTATGCCATGTTCAAGAAAGCCCTTTTCTTCACGCGATCTGGGGCTTCCGAATACATTTGGGCTCTATCTTCAACACTTGAACATCCATCAAACCTTCTACACCGACCAAAACAGAATGAAAGGGAACTTAACTAGGCAAAGCCGATGAAAGTCTGATCAACCTAGCCATGCCAAATCTGTGGAAATATAATTTCCACTTGGGTTTGATTGTTTTGATCATGTTTTGTACGTCTTATGGATACTGGTTATTGGGTTCACCATGATCATGTATTTTGTTACTTGGGTTGTGTATGTATTTTCATCATCACATACTAACTGAATAACTTTCAAACATGGTCATACACATCCAAATACGATAGATGCACGCTAAACCATTCGAAACCAGCCAAAACTGACCAAAAGGGAACTTAAACTAGAAAAACCGTGTTGGGAATAAATTTAGGCCAGAACACTTGAACGCTGACAAGAACAACTCAAGCGTTGACAAGAGTAAAGTGAGCGCTGACAGCATAAGCGTTGACAAGTTAAAGTCAAGCGTTGACAGATTGAAGACAAGCACTGATGGAAGATGTGAGCTACACGTTTATTATATTCTAGAATACTTCTAGTAAGGATAGAGACGACAATGTATTTTCTATGTTTATCTTTACCTAGAATAGTTGATTTGTAGCTTATTGTACAAGACTTCTTGTTCTATAAAAGAAGATCTTTTAGGTTAAAGTTTAATATCAGTTTTCATAAGTATTCGCAAGTTAAACTCTTTCATTGTAACCAAGTACGATTATTCTAATACAAGTGAAAGTTTGTTTAACATCTTTGTGTTTTAGATCAAGTGTTAATTCCGCATAACACTTTGTTACTTTATTCATAAGCAAAGGTTTCTCTATGTGTAGTACTTGATCTAATCTCGTATACACAAAGCTTAATCGATCTAAGTTTGGGATCAACAAGTGGTATCAGAGCTTGTTGAGAAACTTTTGATCTTTAAGTAACGCAAGAACCCTAAAACACCAAAAACCCTAAAAACCCTAAAATTCTCCAAACCCTAAAAACATCATGTCTGGCACAGATCAACCTGCTTCTTTGCTACAAAACAACTTCTCAAACCCTAGTATCAAAATTCCCATGTTTGATGCCAGGAACTTTGAGCTTTGGAAGTCCAATTTTGAGCAATACATAGCTATTCATGACTACACTCTTTGGGAGATTATCGAATATGGGAACACATTCGATAAAGCAGCAAAGATTACTGCTGCAATTGCCTCAAGGACAGCTGTTCCTAATTGTCCTGAAGCTGATAAGGTGGAAAAGCCTGGAGATGGGAGAGCTGTAGCTGTTGAAGATATAGCCAAGAAGAGGGTGGACATGAAAATATTGAACATCTTGAAACATGCCCTAGGTCATGAGAATCAGCACAAGTACAAACGCTTTGAGTCTGCAAAAGAGCTTTGGGAAGCTCTTGAAGTAGCACATGGTGGCAATGCTGACACAAAAGAAGAGAAGAAGAAGCAACTCTTGCATGAGTATGCTGTCTTTAAAGCTCAACCTAATGAGAATCTCAGCAGTGTGAGAAGTAGACTTCTTGATATCACAAGTCAACTTTCCTTCATGGGAAAACAGATTGATGATCCTGAATTGAATGCTACTTTTCTCAAGAGCCTTGGTGATGTATGGAAGATTGAGACAAGATCCATTCTTGTCAATAATACCCACAAGACTTCCAGGTTTGATGACATCTTCAACAAACTAAGACTATTGGAGAATGAATGGCAATTGGAGAGTGATAACAAATCTTCCAGCAGCAACATGGCCTTCTTTTCACAAAGTGAAGGCCAATTTGATTCCATGAACTTCTATGGACATCCAGCCACTGGATCTCAAGGTGTCAGCGCTGGATGTCAGTCTGTCAGCGCTGGATCATATCCTGTCAACGCTTAGTACTCAAGCGCTGACACACACAATCATGGCGCTGATAGAATTAAACCTGCTGGTTTTGATCTTGATACTGTGTGTGCATTCATTGCTTCTTTGCCCAGTGATTCAAGGATTACATATGAAGATCTTGAGCAGATAAGTGATGAACAATTGGAAGAGATGGACATCAAGTGGACTATGGCTCTTGTAAGCTTAAGAGCAAACAGGTTTAATAAAAGGTTCAAGAAGAAGATGACCTTTAATGCTAAGGATGTTGCTGGATTTGACAAGTCCAAGGTTGAGTGCTACAACTGTCATAGGATGGGGCACTTTATGAGGGAATGTAGATCTCCAAGAAGATCTGATGCTGGGAAGCCTTCAAGCCAAATGATTAAGAGCCCAGATCCCAAGGCCATGGTTGCTGTTCAACAAATTGATGGTGTTGGAGAATGGGATTGGAGCTGGATGGCTAAGAATGAGGAAGAGGACAGAGCTTTGGTTGCTGAAGTTAAAGAAGAGCATGTTGAATATGCTCTCATGGCACACTCCTCCTCTTCATCAGATAATGAGGTATATGATGATGCTTTCTGTTCTAAGGGTTGTCGTTTAAATACTGAAAAATTAAAACAAGAGATAGTTAAATTATTAGTTGAGGCAAGTACTGAAAGATGCAAAGTATCTAATTATCAAATTGCTCTTACCCAAACAGAAAAGACAGTAGCTGAGTATAAGAAAATGGAGTTTGATTTAAAGGATCAAATAAATATCTTAAAACATGAGTTACATCAGAGTAAGGATGTTCAAGATATAGTAAATAGGGTTAATCTTGATTTGATAGCTCAGTTAGAGGAGGCTAACAAAAATAAAGATAATGTGAGTCTTAAAATCCAGAGATTTGATAAGGCCACACAATCCCTAGGAGAGTGTGTTAGTAAACAAAGAGACTCTAAGGATATGAGTGGGATTGGGATGAATAATTATACTGGTGTTCCACCACCAGCTGGGGATTTCTATGGTGTCCAGTCAAAGGACTTATCTTGGACTGGCTTGCCAGAATGCCAAGAGGAGGAATTCATTCCTCCACCTAGAGTGACTTCCCCAGTTGAGGAATACAAGCAAAAACTGACTGACCTAGATGAGTGGAAGAAAGCTAACCACACCTTGTTTGTTAAGGGAGGGTTGTTGTGTGAAAGTCCAAATGAGCCCACACCAAACATGATACCAATTGATGAGTCCATTGATCGTAAACCTATTAAGATCACACACCCTACCACTGGCAAAGCTGTTGACCTTGGCCCACAAACTGTTAGAAAACCTAGTGTTAAGTATGCAGAGATGTATAGAAATACTAGGTCACCAAAAAGCCAAGTTAGTAACCATGGAACAGGCTTCTTTGCTTCTAGACCTAAGACTATGTCTAGAAAAGCTTGTTACACATGTGGTAGCTTCTCACATTTGGCATACAAATGTGTCAACGCTTCCAATGTCAACGCTGATAGGAACCATTTCAGCGCTGACAAAAGTCAACATAGGTCAAACACTGTCAGACCCAATACCTTTGTGAACAAAAGTTCACAAGTTGTTAGACCAGCCCCATTCTTTTCTAGAGGGTCTAACACTCAAGGCCTAAGACCTTTTCAAAAGTCAAACACTTGGTCAAATAGGCAATGGGTTCCTGTAGCAAACCCTAGGTTCAACGCTGATAAGAGCAATCGGGGCGCTGACAAGAGAAATTTCAGCGCTGACAGACACACTGCTAAACCTAGGTATTTGCAACCACAGGGAAATAGGTCTAAAGCTTCTACTAGCTTAACATGGAGACCAAAACAAGACCAAAACCCTAATTCTACTGGTATTTCTATGACATGCAACAGGTTTCATTATATTTCAAAGGCATTGTCAACACCAATTGGGGTTAACTGGGAATTTCATTCAAACAGGGATGAAAATGGGGTTGTTATGAGAACCAAGTCTGTTCTTGTTGAACAACCAAATGAATCCAAGTCTTCCAAGGCTTGGGTTCCCAAAGAAAACTAATATGTTTTCTTTATGTGCAGGGCATTCAGAAGAAGATCAATGATTATGGATACTGGGATAGTGGATGCTCAAGGCACATGACAGGAAAGGAAGACTATCTGACCAATTTCTCTCCTATTCAAGATGGTGATAAGGTATACTTTGGAGGGGGCTATGGAACTATCACAGGAAAAGGAACCCTTGTCACCAACAATCTACGGTTTGAGAATGTCTTCTTGGTAAAAGAACTGGATTATAATTTGTTTAGTGTATCACAAGTGTGTGATAACAAAAATAAGGTTCTTTTCACAGATACTGAGTGCTTGGTGTTAAGCAAAGATTATAAGCTCCCTGAGGAGAAATACATAGATTTTAGAACACCAAGGCATAAAGACATATATAATGTGAATCTTAATGGAATTAAGATAAATAATAAAATGTCATGTCTGTATGCTAAAGCCTCAGTAGATGAAAGTAATCTTTGGCACAGGAGATTAGGGCACATAAACTTTAAGAATATCAATAGACTTGTGAGGCTTGGTTTAGTTGATGGTTTGCCTGAAAAGGCTTTCCACAATGACCACTCTTGTGTTGCATGTCTTAAGGGCAAGCAGCACAAGGTCTCATTCAGGTCTAAACAGGTGCACTCTAGTTCTAAAACACTTCACTTATTGCATATGGATCTCTTTGGTCCAACTAATATAGAAAGTTTGAAGGGTAAATCATATTGTTTTGTTATCACTGATGATTATTCCAGGTTTACATGGACTTTCTTTTTAGCCAAGAAAAGTGAAACTGCCCAAAGTCTGATTAATTTCATTACCCAAATTGAAAAGAAGAATGGTAATGAGGTCAAGATTATTAGAAGTGACAATGGGGGTGAGTTTAGAAATCAGTTGCAAGATGATTTTTGTGCCAAGAAAGGGATTACTAGGCAGTTTAGCATAGCTAGAACCCCACATCAAAATGGGGTTGCTGAAAGGAAGAATAGGACCCTTATTGAAGCAGCCAGAACCATGTTGGCTGATGCCCACTTTCCTATAGCCTTTTGGGCTGAAGCTGTTAACACAGCTTGTTATGTTCAAAATAGGGCATTGGTCAACAAGATACATAATAAGACACCTTATGAATTACTTTGGGGAAGGAAGCCCAATATTGGCTTTCTCAAGCCCTTTGGATGTCATGTAGTTGTTCTAGAAACTAGTGAGGCCCTAGGTAAATTTGATTCAAAAGGTGATGAAGGCTACTTCATGGGTTATTCAGTACAGAGCAAAGGATATAGGGTTTACATTAAAAAGGAAAAACGTATACTTGAAAAAGTACATGTTAGGTTTTTAGAGAGTAAACCTAGTGATCCTGAGAGTGGTCCAAATTGGTTGTTTGACTTAGAACCTTTATCTAGAGCTTTAAATTATATGCCTGTTACTGATCCAGACATTGTGAAGGTAACTTCAAGTGTTTTGGAAAAGAGAATTGGTAATGTTTCAGGTATACAGGTTGCTAAGGAGGATGGACCACCAGCAGTTGAATCATCTCCCACACAAGAATATGTTACACTTCCTATATGGACAGATGAGTATTATGCTGCTGCTGCTGCTGCTAGAAAAGATAATGGTGGTTTTCAGATACCACCAAATACAAACATGCATACTTCTTCAGGCGCTGACAAAGGGAAATCAAGCGCTGACAAGAGCAATTCAGACGCTGATGGATCAGACACTGACAACAATAGTTCAAGCACTGTTAGCCCAAACGCTGACAAGCAAGGTTCAGAGTTTGATGACACCTTTGCACATCTTTTCTCTTCACATTTTGAACAGGGTGGACCTTCTAATGTCCATGAAGAGATTTCTGTTTATCAAGAAGAATCTGAAGAAGATATTGGCAACATGGAGCGTGAAGTTGAGGACACCAGACTTTTTGAAGGAGGAGTTCTCACTTCCACAACAAAGGATCACTCCACATCTCAAATCATTGGTGATGTTATGGCTCCAGTTCAGACAAGAAGATCCCATCAAGGTCTTGGTGGATTTATTGCCAATATACACAAGAAGGTTGATACCCCTCTTGTACAAACATGTTTGTTTGCCTGTTTTCTGTCACAGGAAGAACCCAAGAAAATTTTTGATGCTCTCAAGGAACCAAGTTGGGTGGAAGCAATGCAGGATGAGCTTCACCAATTTGCTATACAGGATGTTTGGGAGCTGGTTGATTGTCCTAGATATGTGAGACCAATTGGGACAAGATGGGTTCTAAGGAACAAGAAAGATGAAAGAGGCATTGTGGTCAGAAACAAGGCACGTTTGGTAGCTCAGGGATATACACAAGAGGAAGGAATTGATTATGAAGAAGTTTTTGCACCAGTTGCAAGAATTGAAGCTATAAGAATTTTTCTAGCTTATGCCTCTTGTATGAATTTTACTGTTTACCAAATGGATGTGAAGAGTGCTTTCCTCTATGGGACAATTGTTGAGGAGGTATACGTTATGCAACCTCCTGGTTTTGAAGATCCTGAAAATCCAGACAAGGTCTATAGAGTGAAGAAAGCAATGTATGGACTTCATCAAGCCCCAAGAGCATGGTATGGTACATTGTCCACCTACTTGGTGGAAAATGGTTTCAAAAGGGGCACCATAGATCAGACACTATTTACAAAGAAGAAAGGAAAACATGTGTTGCTTGTGCAGGTCTATGTTGATGACATCATTTTTGGGTCTATTGATCCAAAAATGAGTGAGGAATTTTCCAAGCTCATGACAGATAAATTCAAGATGAGTGCAATGGGTGAGATGAACTTCTTTCTAGGTTTGCAAGTTCAGCAGAAAGAAGATGGTATCTTCATTTCCCAAGACAAGTATGTAGCTGAAATCTTGAAGAAATATGGTTTTTCTCCACATGAGAAGGAGGCTTCCACTCCTATGGATAGGCAACACCCTTGGGGAAAAATTGGAGCTGGAAAGGATGTGGATGTTAGGCACTATAGATCAATGATTGGATCATTGATGTATCTTACAGCCTCAAGACCTGACATCATGTTTGCTGTGTGTGCATGTGCACGCCATCAAGTGACTCCCAAAGAATGTCACCTTTTTGCTGTGAAGAGAATTTTTAGATACATAAGGTGTTATCCAGATCTTGGATTATGGTATCCAAAAGATTCTCCATTGGACCTTATTGCATATTCAGACAGTGACTATGGTGGTGACAAGTTTGATAGGAAATCCACAACTGGTGGATGCCAATTTCTTGGGAGCAGATTAATATCTTGGCAATGCAAGAAACAAACAGTGGTGGCAAACTCTACAACTGAAGCAGAATATGTTGCAGCAGCTGCTTGTTGTGGACAAGTCTTATGGATTCAGAACCAGCTGTTGGATTATGGGTATAATTTTATGCATACCAAGATTTTTGTAGACAATAACAGTACTTTATGCATTATTAAAAATCCTGTACATCATTCTAAAACCAAACACATAGAAATTAGACATCATTTTATAAGAGATTGCTTTGAGAAAGGTTTAATACAACCAGATAGGGTAGACACAGAAGATAATGTGGCTGATTTATTAACTAAACCTTTTGATGCTGGAAGATTTCAATATTTGGTAACAAATATTGGAATGGTTAATCTCACTTAATATGTATTTTTGGAATCTTTTTGTAAAAGTATGTACAGGATAATGCATTGTTATTGGTCTTTGTGATGATTTAGATTTTCCACATTATTTTTCTAACACTGACAAAGGTAAATGTAACGCTGTCAAGTGTTATTTTGCTGTTGTTGGAGATATTATTGTCTAACGCTGACAAGAGTTCCTTCAACGCTGATAAGTGTTGTCGGGACGCTGTCAGCAACAAATGTTAGTTTTGTGGTTTTCATCTAAATGTGCAGGTGATGGTAGCTTTATGCCATTGGATACAGAGTTGCTTATGGATCTTTGAAGAGCTATTTGGACATGTTTTGTTTATGGATGATGGTTGGAATATTTATATTCCTATCTTGACATAAATTTTTAATGTTCATATATATATTTTGAGAACTCATGTATCATAGTTTAAGGGGAGGTTTAAGGAACCTTTAGGACTCTTGGGTATTCTTAGAATACTCTCATCACAATTCTAGATTGTGTCCACAGGTGAGTATGGGTTAGTTTTACTAAACCATGAGGCACTGTAGCATGCATAGTATATCAACTTTGCATGCTGCCAAGACATTTTTGGCCTAGAATTGGTTGTGGTCTGTTGGGAGACTTGGGAATCCTTTTGATATGGGTTTTACCTGGGAGTAACAAGGATTTTATAAGGTAACTTGGTTGTTAAGAATTTTGGTTAGCAAGGGACACTAGAGGACTGTTATGTCTATCTTGCTTATGTAAGTGTGCATAACTGGACAGTGCTTGCCGCCCTATGATAATTATCAGCTTTTGGTTATCTTCTCTAGGATAAATTACTTGTTAAGGTCATTTTTCACTTTTTAAAACAATTTTATTTTTGGACGCTGACAAGATTTTTTTTTTTTTTTCAAGCGTTGTTGTGACCAAAATGGACGCTGACATGGCTTTAGGCGGACGTTGACAAGATTATAGCCGTTGGGCGTTGATGGGTTATATTTGACCGTTGACAAACAATGGGACCTACCCAGTTGTTACTTTTTGACATATTTTCAAGCCGTAATTTTAGGAGTTGTTACTTTCATTAAATGCATGAGATAACTTATAAACTTTTTCAATATTTTCATGATTGATTTTTGAAAATCTTTGCCTATTTTTGGGCCAATCACGTGCATTCATCCACTCCTATAAATTTGGCTCCTATTTTAAACAGGGTATCTATAATTCTTGTCTAACACTTTTCTCTTATCAACCTTCATCTTTTATACTTCAAATTAACAACTTTCATCAATGGCACCAAGATTTAACTCAGCAGAATTGGATTTGGGGTTCAAGTCTCAACACAACATGATTGCTTATCTTGTTGCTGATAATACTTTGTTCCCTCAATACACACAGATGGTGGAGTATTTGAATGCATCCCCATTAAGGTATGCTCTTTCTCATGCACCACTCATTCCAGTCACACACATTAAACAGTTTTGGAACACTGTTAGTTCCTCAACAGTTAATGGAGTGACCACATTGACTTCTATTGTACATGGGAGACCTTGGGTGGTTACTGAGGCCTTGGTACGCCAGGCCTTGCATCTTGATGATGCTGATGGTATAACCATTCTTCCCATATCTGAAATAGAACAAGGGCTTAGGGCTTTGGGATACCCTATTCCTGATGAAGGTACTCTTAATAAGTACCATAAGCAGGAATTTCCCCCAGCCTGGAAGTACCTAATTCACATTCTCCTTCAATGTTTGAGTCCCAAATGTACTGCACACAATGA
Source organism: Glebionis coronaria (assembly GCA_025667525.1). NCBI lineage: Eukaryota > Viridiplantae > Streptophyta > Magnoliopsida > Asterales > Asteraceae > Glebionis > Glebionis coronaria. Next base: position 379,503 of record JANFOE010000063.1, read on the forward strand.
GATCAATAGATCCATTGCAACTGCTATTGTGTGTATTGCAACAGGGCAAAAATATAATTGGTCTAAAATGATTTTTGAAGGAATGTGTAAAAACAAGGGGACAAAAATGACTTTAGCTTATCCCCGTTTTCTGCAAATGGTTTTTGATGCTCAAAGATATTGTTCAAGGGATCACAGTGATTTTTATAAGATCCCTGAACAAAAGAAGGCTATTTTTACCAAGATGAATTCACCACCACATAGAGACCTACCATTAACCCAAGCCATGCTTGTTGTTATTGCAGCAGCACAACCTCAACCAGACCCCCAACCTCATATTGACCCTCACCCACAACTTGAGCCTATCCCTGAACTTTTACCCTCACCTGATCAAATGCAAATAGACCAAAATCCCTTTGACACTGACACATCTAATGTGGGCGTTGATATGCCTATTTCCACCGCTGACACCCAACCATCACAATCCCAAACACCCCTTAATCAACCCACATCTACACCTTCTTCTACACCATCTTCCACACCACCTGAATATAGGTTGATTAAACGCCAAAGGACTGCTGGAGTGTTCTCCTCTGGTGGTCCTAGCCATGAAGCAGAGAGAACCACCACCACAAGTGTGGCTGGTGACCTGGATGAGGCTGGGACTATTGGTTCTGGCTTAGAAGCTGGCCAAGGCAGTCCCACCATAATTAAGTCCTCATCCATGCCCAATGAACCTGACTTGGGAGGTCAAATCCCCATTTTGGAAGAGGGCAGACTGGATCCAATGACGCTTTTAGAATTGACGGCTGTCTGCATTAGCTTGCAAAAGCAAAATGCAGACTTAGTACAAATTGTCAGTAACCAAGGCCTTGAACTCAAGGAATTGAGAGAGAGGATTGTTGTTTTGGAGAGTGCTCATTCAAGGGGAGGTATGGAGGAGTCTTCCAAAGGGGAGGAAGATCAAAGAAATCTGAGTGATAAGAGCAGTCAAGATGGACAATCATTGGATGTTGCTGAAGCTCTTACTACTTTGAAGGAACAAACAGGTTTTGATACGTCCTTGATCTCTCCAACCAATTTAAATTTCTCATTTACAGATATGTTGAGAGAGGTTACACAAGGCGCTGAGGGAAAATATTTGAGCGTTGATAAGACAAGTTTGGACGCTGACAGAAATATTTTGGGCGCTGATAGAGGAAATTTGGGCGTTGACAGATCTGCATATGGAGGTGATGTATTCCAGTCATCATCTATCATCAAAGATGTTCCTACTCAGGTATTATCATCTACCTTACCAACAATTGAACCAACAGATAAGGGTAAGGGTAAGTTGGTAGAAGAAATTGTTCCAAAGAATGCAGCTCAGGTTGAATTTGATAGAAGATTGGCTGAGCAAATGATGGAACAAGGTGAAAAGGAAAAGTCACCATTTGTTGTGACTTCTGAAGAAGAAAGTGATGGAGCTAGCTCAGATTCAAGTGTGATGATTGTTGAACCAGAAAGACTTGAGTATGGTGATGAGCTTGCTAGGGAAAAGCTGAGAGATTTGAAGTTGCAGATTGATTTTGATATGCCAGAGGTAGTTCAGATGTACAATTCTTGGGAAGAAAGCTGTATGGATAATCCAGACTTGACCATTTCAGATCAGATATGGGGTTTGGAAATTCTTCTTAGAGTTCAGAAGGATTGTAAGGTGATGTTGAAGTACAAGGCAAGCAACATTCTCTCTGAGTTGAAAAGGGATAGAAGGAAGCTCTACTTTATGTTGCTCAAATGTCATGGAGTTGGATGGACACATCAGAAGCTGAAGGCTTTGACATTTGATGAATTGGAACATAGGGCTTATCCTATTTGGGTGAAAGTGCAGGAAGAAAACACTTTCAGACTTCTTTCAGATGAAAGAAAGGAGCAACTTGCAGAAGAGATGGCAATCAAGAAAGCTATGATAGTTCCTAGACCAGTAAAGAAGGGATTTATTCTTGAGTTTCCAAAAGATATGAATCAACTATATCCAAGTGAAGCAATCATTAGAAAGAGCCTCAAGCTCTCCCCATTAGAAGCTTCAGATATGGTGCATGTGTTACCACTAGATTCCAGGAATCCAATTGTAAGTTATGAGGAAGATGAATGTGGATTCTGGAAAATTGGAAGATTTGGCAAGGAGGTACACACTTTTACCACTCTCATATCTTTATTTGCAAGTTGTGACAGAGAAGACTTGGTGGACCTTTGGAGGTTGCTAGAGACCAAGTATGAGGCTGAAGCACCAACTTCAGCCAATGGAATAAAACTTTGGACCACATTCAAAAGAATGTGTGGGACAAAAGAAGAAGATCCTGAAATATGGAAGGATCTTGAAGATGACCTCAGTGGTCTTCAATGGAGGTTATATTCAGCTGCTGGTGTATACCATTTGAGTTCTACAAAGTTTGCTGAGTATTTACTTGTAGATGCTCAGTATTTCATATCCAAGGCTGTTTTGGAGAAGATGAAGGACACCCAGTTGGAGATAGACTATACAAGTGACGTGGCAAAGAATTTGATCAGATTTATTTATTACCAATATGATAAGGTTTGTCAGACTCCTCCAAGTTCTTAATGTTTATTCAGAAACTTGATCATAAGAGTGGATATCAAGTTTAGGGGAGGATTGTTGGGAATAAATTTAGGCCAGAACACTTGAACGCTGACAAGAACAACTCAAGCGTTGACAAGAGTAAAGTGAGCGCTGACAGCATAAGCGTTGACAAGTTAAAGTCAAGCGTTGACAGATTGAAGACAAGCACTGATGGAAGATGTGAGCTACACGTTTATTATATTCTAGAATACTTCTAGTAAGGATAGAGACGACAATGTATTTTCTATGTTTATCTTTACCTAGAATAGTTGATTTGTAGCTTATTGTACAAGACTTCTTGTTCTATAAAAGAAGATCTTTTAGGTTAAAGTTTAATATCAGTTTTCATAAGTATTCGCAAGTTAAACTCTTTCATTGTAACCAAGTACGATTATTCTAATACAAGTGAAAGTTTGTTTAACATCTTTGTGTTTTAGATCAAGTGTTAATTCCGCATAACACTTTGTTACTTTATTCATAAGCAAAGGTTTCTATATGTGTAGTACTTGATCTAATCTCGTATACACAAAGCTTAATCGATCTAAGTTTGGGATCAACAAACCGGAGAAAGTCTAAATAACCGGGGAAAACCATCCCAAATCCGAGGTAAATGGATTTCCACTATTGTTTTATTGTTTTGATCATGTTTTTGGGGGCCTTTAACATGTTTTGATCGGGTTTGGCTATGTTTTGACTATGCTTGGAGGTTTCAAATTAGTTGGTGAAGTAATTGTGGTTTCACTAGACAAGGAAATCATTATGACACACCATGAATTAGTGTTAAAGATATGAGTGAACTCCAACAACATTTAACATTGTTTGATCAACACAAAAACGACATTGATTTTCCTTGGAAAACCTACAAAGATGGATAATATACCAAACGAATGAACAAAACAACTCATGTAACCAGTTCTTGCTTAACGATCTCGGGACTTAGAATGGTCATTTAAATTTTTTTTCTATGATTGCCATATTAATTTATAATCTATTACATAGTAACCTAAAATTACACGTGACATCGAAATAAACCTTAGAATGCAATTGGGTCGGGCCTGAGCCCAAAAACAAAGTCCAAAAAATGTGAAAAAATTATAAAAATGAGAATATCTCAACAAATATAGGGTTTCGGGCCTCGAAAGTTCTGTAACCCAACAAAGTTAGGTTACAGCTACGTTCCCCTCGTTTCGGCCTTCTATTTGCCTCGTCATGGGCCTGAAACGGACTCTTGTAGACCAAGTTATGCCATGTTCAAGAAAGCCCTTTTCTTCACGCGATCTGGGGCTTCCGAATACATTTGGGCTCTATCTTCAACACTTGAACATCCATCAAACCTTCTACACCGACCAAAACAGAATGAAAGGGAACTTAACTAGGCAAAGCCGATGAAATTCTGATCAACCTAGCCATGCCAAATCTGTGGAAATATAATTTCCACTTGGGTTTGATTGTTTTGATCATGTTTTGTACGTCTTATGGATACTGGTTATTGGGTTCACCATGATCATGTATTTTGTTACTTGGGTTGTGTATGTATTTTCATCATCACATACTAACTGAATAACTTTCAAAATTGGTCATACACATCCAAATACGATAGATGGACGCTAAACCATTCGAAACCAGCCAAAACTGACCAAAAGGGAACTTAAACTAGAAAAACCGGAGAAAGTCTAAATAACCAGGGAAAACCATCCTAAATCCGAGGTAAATGGATTTCCACTATTGTTTTATTGTTTTGATCATGTTTTTGGGGGCCTTTAACATGTTTTGATCGGGTTTGGCTATGTTTTGACTATGCTTGGAGGTTTCAAATTAGTTGGTGAAGTAATTGTGGTTTCACTAGACAAGGAAATCCTTATGACACACCATGAATTAGTATTAAAGATATGAGTGAACTCCAACAACATTTAACATTGTTTGATCAACACAAAAACGACATTGATTTTCCTTGGAAAACCTACAAAGATGGATAATATACCAAACGAATGAACAAAACAACTCATGTAACCAGCTCATGCTTAACGATCTCGGGACTTAGAATGGCCATTTAAATTCTTTTTCTATGATTGCCATATTAATGTATAATCTATTACATAGTAACCTAAAATTACACGTGACATTTAAATAAACCTTAGATTGCAATTGGGTCGGGCCTGAGCCCAAAAACAAAGTCCAAAAAATGTGAAAAAATTATAAAAATGAGAATATCTCAACAAATATAGGGTTTCGGGCCTCGAAAGTTCTGTAACCCAACAAAGTTAGGTTACAGCTACGTTCCCCTCGTTTCGGCCTTCGATTTGCCTCGTCACGGGCCTGAAACGGACTCTTGTAGACCAAGTTATGCCATGTTCAAGAAAGCCCTTTTCTTCACGCGATCTGGGGCTTCCGAATACATTTGGGCTCTATCTTCAACACTTGAACATCCATCAAACCTTCTAAACCGACCAAAACAGAACGAAAGGGAACTTAACTAGGCAAAGCCGATGAAAGTCTGATCAACCTAGCCATGCCAAATCCGTGGAAATATAATTTCCACTTGGGTTTGATTGTTTTGATCATGTTTTGGACGTCTTATGTATACTGGTTATTGGGTTCACCATGATCATGTATTTTGTTACTTGGGTTGTGTATATATTTTCATCATCACATACTAATTGAATAACTTTCAAACATGGTCATACACATCCAAATACGGCAGATGCACGCTAAACCATTTGAAACCAGCCAAAACTGACCAAAAGGGAACTTAAACTAGAAAAACCGGAGAAAGTCTAAATAATCGGGGAAAACCATCCCAAATCCGAGGTAAATGGATTTCCACTATTGTTTTATTGTTTTGATCATGTTTTTGGGGAACTTTAACATGTTTTGATCGGGTTTGGCTATGTTTTGACTATGCTTGGAGGTTTCAAATTAGTTGGTGAAGTAATTGTGGTTTCACTAGACAAGGAAATCATTATGACACACCATGAATTAGTATTAAAGATATGAGTGAACTCCAACAACATTTAACATTGTTTGATCAACACAAAAACGACATTGATTTTCCTTGGAAAACCTACAAAGATGGATAATATACCAAACGAATGAACAAAACAACTCATGTAACCAGCTCTTGCTTAACGATCTCGGGACTTAGAATGGTCATTTAAATTTTTTTTCTATGATTGCCATATTAATTTATAATCTATTACATAGTAACCTAAAATTACACGTGACATCTAAATAAACCTTCGAATACAATTGGGTCAGGCCTGAGCCCAAAAACAATGTCCAAAAAATGTGAAAAAATTATAAAAATGAGAATATCTCAACAAATATAGTGTTTCGAGCCTCGAAAGTTCTGTAACCCAACAAAGTTAGGTTACAGCTACGTTCCCCTCGTTTCAGCCTTCGATTAGCCTCGTCACGGGCCTGAAACAGACTCTTGTAGACCAAGTTATGCCATGTTCAAGAAAGCCCTTTTCTTCACGCCATATGGGGCTTCCAAATACATTTGGGCTCTATCTTCAACACTTGAACATCCATCAAACCATCTACACCGACCAAAACAGACCGAAAGGGAACTTAACTGGGCAAAGCCGATGAAAGTCTGATCAACCTAGCCATGCCAAATCCGTGGAAATACAATTTCCACTTGGGTTTGATTGTTTTGATCATGTTTTGGACGTCTTATGGATACTGGTTATTGGGTTCACCATGATCGTGTATTTTGTTACCTGGGTTGTGTATAAATTTTCATCATCACATACTAACTTAATAACTTTCAAACATGGTCATACATATCCAAATACGGCAGACGCACGCTAAACCATTTGAAACCAGCCAAAACTGACCAAAAGGGAACATAAACTAGAAAAACCGGGAAAGTGTAAATAACCGGGGAAAACCATCCTAAATCTGGGGTAAATGGATTTCCACTATTGTTTTATTGTTTTGATCATGTTTTTGGGGGCCTTTAACATGTTTTGATTTGGTTTGGCTATGTTTTGACTATGCTTGGAGGTTTCAAATTAGTTGGTGAAGTAATTGTGGTTTCACTAGACAAGGAAATCATTATGACACACCATGAATTAGTATTAAAGATATGAGTGAACTCCAACAACATTTAACATTGTTTGATCAACACAAAAACGACATTGTTTTCCTTGGAAAACCTACAAAGGTGGATAATATACCAAACGAATGAACAAAACAACTTATGTAACCAGCTCTTGCTTAACGATCTCAGGACTTAGAATGGTCATTTAAATTTTTTTTCTATGATTGCCATATTAATTTATAATCTATTACATAGTAACCTAAAATTACACGTGACATCGAAATAAACCTTAGAATGCAATTGGGTCGGGCCTGAGCCCAAAAACAAAGTCCAAAAATGTGAAAAAATTATAAAAATGAGAATATCTCAACAAATATAGGTTACATCTACGTTCCCCTCGTTTCGGCCTTCGATTTGCCTCGTCACGGGCCTGAAACGGACTCTTGTAGACCAAGTTATGCCATGTTCAAGAAAGCCCTTTTCTTCACGCGATCTGGGGCTTCCGAATACATTTGGGCTCTATCTTCAACACTTGAACATCCATCAAACCTTCTACACCGACCAAAACAGAACGAAAGGGAACTTAACTAGGCAAAGCCGATGAAAGTCTGATCAACCTAGCTTTGCCAAATCCGTGGCAATATAATTTCCACTTGGGTTTGATTGTTTTGATCATGTTTTGTACGTCTTATGGATACTGGTTATTAGGTTCACCATGATCATGTATTTTGTTACTTGGGTTGTGTATGTATTTTCATCATCACATACTAACTGAATAACTTTCAAACATGGTCATACACATCCAAATACGGCAGATGCACGCTAAACCATTCGAAACCAGCCAAAACTGACCAAAAGGGAACTTAAACTAGAAAAACCGGAGAAAGTCTAAATAACCGGGGAAAACCATCCCAAATCCGAGGTAAATGGATTTCCACTATTGTTTTATTGTTTTGATCGGTTTTGGCTATGTTTTGACTATGCTTGGAGGTTTCAAATTAGTTGGTGAAGTAATTGTGGTTTCACTAGACAAGGAAATCCTTATGACACACCATGAATTAGTATTAAAGATATGAGTGAACTCCAACAACATTTAACATTGTTTGATCAACACAAAAACGACATTGATTTTCCTTGGAAAACCTACAAAGATGGATAATATACCAAACGAATGAACAAAACAACTCATGTAACCAACTCTTGCTTAACGATCTCGGGACTTAGAATGGTCATTTAAATTCTTTTTCTATGATTTCCATATTAATGTATAATCTATTACATAGTAACCTAAAATTACACGTGACATCGAAATAAACCTTAGAATGCAATTGGGTCGGGCCTGAGCCCAAAAACAAAGTCCAAAAAATGTGAAAAAATTATAAAAATGAGAATATTTCAACAAATATAGGTTACAGCTACGTTCCCCTCGTTTCGGCCTTCGATTTGCCTCGTCACGGGCCTGAAACGGACTCTTGTAGACCAAGTTATGCCATGTTCAAGAAAGCCCTTTTCTTCACGCGATCTGGGGCTTCCGAATACATTTGGGCTCTATCTTCAACACTTGAACATCCATCAAACCTTCTACACCGACCAAAACAGAACGAAAGGGAACTTAACTAGGCAAAGCCGATGAAAGTCTGATCAACCTAGCTATGCCAAATCCGTGGCAATATAATTTCCACTTGGGTTTGATTGTTTTGATCATGTTTTGTACGTCTTATGGATACTGGTTATTGGGTTCACCATGATCATGTATTTTGTTACTTGGGTTGTGTATGTATTTTCATCATCACATACTAACTGAATAACTTTCAAACATGGTCATACACATCCAAATACGGCAGATGCACGCTAAACCATTCGAAACCAGCCAAAACTGACCAAAAGGGAACTTAAACTAGAAAAACCGGAGAAAGTCTAAATAACCGGGGAAAACCATCCCAAATCTGAGGTAAATTGATTTCCACTATTGTTTTATTGTTTTGATCGGGTTTGGCTATGTTTTGACTATGTTTGGAGGTTTCAAATTAGTTGGTGAAGTAATTGTGGTTTCACTAGACAAGGAAATCCTTATGACACACCATGAATTAGTATTAAAGATATGAGTGAACTCCAACAACATTTAACATTGTTTGATCAACACAAAAACGACATTGATTTTCCTTGGAAAACCTACAAAGATGGATAATATACCAAACGAATGAACAAAACAACTCATGTAACCAACTCTTGCTTAACGATCTCGGGACTTAGAATGGTCATTTAAATTCTTTTTCTATGATTTCCATATTAATGTATAATCTATTACATAGTAACCTAAAATTACATGTGACATTTAAATAAACCTTAGAATGCAATTGGGTCGGGCCTGAGCCCAAAAACAAAGTCCAAAAAATGTGAAAAAATTATAAAAATGAGAATATCTCAACAAATATAGGGTTTCGGGCCTCGAAAGTTCTGTAACCCAACAAAGTTAGGTTACAGCTACGTTCCCCTCGTTTCAGCCTTCGATTCGCCTCGTCACGGGCCTGAAACGGACTCTTGTAGACCAAGTTATGCCATATTCAAGAAAGCCCTTTTCTTCACGCGATCTGGGGCTTCAAAATACATTTCGGCTCTATCTTCAACACTTGAACATCCATCAAACCATCTACACCGACCAAAACAGACCGAAAGGGAACTTAACTGGGCAAAGCCGATGAAAGTCTGATCAACCTAGCCATGCCAAATCCGTGGAAATACAATTTCCACTTGGGTTTGATTGTTTTGATCATGTTTTGGACGTCTTATGGATACTGGTTATTGGGTTCACCATGATCGTGTATTTTGTTACCTGGGTTGTGTATATATTTTCATCATCACATACTAACTGAATAACTTTCAAACATGGTCATACATATCCAAATACGGCAGATGCACGCTAAACCATTCGAAACCAGCCAAAACTGACCAAAAGGGAACTTAAACTAGAAAAACCGGAGAAAGTCTAAATAACCGGGGAAAACCATCCCAAATCCGGGGTAAATGGATTTCCACTATTGTTTTATTGTTTTGATCATGTTTTTGGGGGCCTTTAAAATGTTTTGATCGGGTTTGGCTATGTTTTGACTATGCTTGGAGGTTTCAAATTAGTTGGTGAAGTAATTGTGGTTTCACTAGACAAGGAAATCATTATGACACACCATGAATTAGTATTAAAGATATGAGTGAACTCCAACAACATTTAACATTGTTTGATCAACACAAAACGACATTGATTTTCCTTGGAAAACCTACAAAGGTGGATAATATACCAAACGAATGAAAAAAACAACTTATGTAACCAGATATTCCTTAACGATCTCGGGACTTAGAATGGTCATTTAAAATTTTTTTCTATGATTGCCATATTAATTTATAATCTATTACATAGTAACCTAAAATTACACGTGACATCGAAATAAACCTTAGAATGCAATTGGGTCGGGCCTGAGCCCAAAAACAAAGTCAAAAAATGTGAAAAAATTATAAAAATGAGAATTTCTCAACAGATATAGGGTTTTGGGCCTCGAAAGTTCTGTAACCCAACAAAGTTAGGTTACAGCTACGTTCCCCTCGTTTCGGCCTTCGATTTGCCTCGTCACGGGCCTGAAACGGACTCTTGTAGACCAAGTTATGCCATGTTCAAGAATACATTTGGGCTTCCGAATACATTTGGGCTCTATCTTCAACACTTGAACATCCATCAAACCTTCTACACCGACCAAAACAGAACGAAAGGGAACTTAACTAGGCAAAGCCGATGAAAGTCTGATCAACCTAGCCATGCCAAATCCGTGGAAATACAATTTCCACTTGGGTTTGATTGTTTTGATCATGTTTTGGACGTCTTATGGATACTGGTTATTGGGTTCACCAAGATCATGTATTTTGTTACTTGGGTTGTGTATATATTTTCATCATCACATACTAACTGAATAACTTTCAAACATGGTCATACACATCCAAATACGGCAGATGCACGCGAAACCATTCAAAACCAGCCAAAACTGACCAAAAGGGAACTTAAACTAGAAAAACCGGAGAAAGTTTAAATAACCGGGGAAAACCATCCCAAATCCGAGGTAAATGGATTTCCACTATTGTTTTATTGTTTTGATCATGTTTTTGGGGGCCTTTAACATGTTTTGATCGGGTTTAGCTATGTTTTGACTATGCTTGGAGGTTTCAAATTAGTTGGTGAAGTAATTGTGGTTTCACTAGACAAGGAAATCATTATGACACACCATGAATTAGTATTAAAGATATGAGTGAACTCCAACAACATTTAACATTGTTTGATCAACACGAAAACGACATTGATTTTCCTTGGAAAACCTACAAAGATGGATAATATACCAAACGAATGAAAGAAACAACTCATGTAACCAACTCTTGCTTAACGATCTCGGGACTTAGAATGGTCATTTAAATTCTTTTTCTATGATTTCCATATTAATGTATAATCTATTACATAGTAACCTAAAATTACACGTGACATTTAAATAAACCTTAGAATGCAATTGGGTTGGGCCTGAGCCCAAAAACAAAGTCCAAAAAATGTGAAAAAATTATAAAAATGAGAATATCTCAACAAATATAGGGTTTCGGGCCTCGAAAGTTCTGTAACCCAACAAAGTTAGGTTACAGCTACGTTCCCCTCGTTTCAGCCTTCGATTCACCTCGTCACGGGCCTGAAACGGACTCTTGTAGACCAAGTTATGCCATGTTCAAGAAAGCCCTTTTCTTCACGCGATCTGGGGCTTCCAAATACATTTGGGCTATATCTTCAACACTTGAACATCCATCAAACCATCTACACCGACCAAAACAGACCGAAAGGGAACTTAACTGGGCAAAGCCGATGAAAGTCTGATCAACCTAGCCATGCCAAATCCGTGGAAATACAATTTCCACTTGAGTTTGATTGTTTTGATCATGTTTTGGACGTCTTATGGATACTGGTTATTGGGTTCACCATGATCGTGTATTTTGTTACCTGGGTTGTGTATATATTTTCATCATCACATACTAATTGAATAACTTCAAACATGGTCATACATATCCAAATACGGCAGATGCACGCTAAACCATTCGAAACCAGCCAAAACTGACCAAAAGGGAACTTAAACTAGAAAAACCGGAGAAAGTCTAAATAACCGGGGAAAACCATCCCAAATCCGGGGTAAATGGATTTCCACTATTGTTTTATTGTTTTGATCATGTTTTTGGGGGCCTTTAAAATGTTTTGATCGGGTTTGGCTATGTTTTGACTATGCTTTGAGGTTTCAAATTAGTTGGTGAAGTAATTGTGGTTTCACTAGACAAGGAAATCATATGACACACCATGAATTAGTATTAAAGATATGAGTGAACTCCAACAACATTTAACATTGTTTGATCAACACAAAAACGACATTGATTTTCCTTGGAAAACCTACAAAGGTGGATAATATACCAAACGAATGAACAAAACAACTTATGTAACCAGATCTTCCTTAACGATCTCGGGACTTAGAATGGTCATTTAAATTTTTTTTCTATGATTGCCATATTAATTTATAATCTATTACATAGTAACCTAAAATTACACGTGACATCGAAATAAACCTTAGAATGCAATTGGGTCGGGCCTGAGCCCAAAAACAAAGTCAAAAAAATGTGAAAAAATAATAAAAATGAGAATATCTCAACAAATATAGGGTTTCGGGCCTCGAAAGTTCTGTAACCCAACAAAGTTAGGTTACAGCTACGTTCCCCTCGTTTCGGCCTTCGATTTGCCTCGTCACGGGCCTGAAACGGACTCTTGTAGACCAAGTTATGCCATGTTCAAGAAAGCCCTTTTCTTCACGCGATCTGGGGCTTCCGAATACATTTGGGCTCTATCTTCAACACTTGAACATCCATCAAACCTTCTACACCGACCAAAACAGAACGAAAGGGAACTTAACTAGGCAAAGCCGATGAAAGTCTGATCAACCTAGCCATGCCAAATCCGTGGAACTACAATTTCCACTTGGGTTTGATTGTTTTGATCATGTTTTGGACGTCTTATGGATACTGGTTATTGGGTTCACCAAGATCATGTATTTTGTTACTTGGGTTGTGTATATATTTTCATCATCACATACTAACTGAATAACTTTCAAACATGGTCATACACATCCAAATACGGCAGATGCACGCGAAACCATTCGAAACCAGCCAAAACTGACCAAAAGGGAACTTAAACTAGAAAAACCGAAGAAAGTCTAAATAACCGGGGAAAACCATCCCAAATCCGAGGTAAATGGATTTCCATTATTGTTTTATTGTTTTGATCATGTTTTTGGGGGCCTTTAACATGTTTTGATCGGGTTTAGCTATGTTTTGACTATGCTTGGAGGTTTCAAATTAGTTGGTGAAGTAATTGTGGTTTCACTAGACAAGGAAATCATTATGACACACCATGAATTAGTATTAAAGATATGAGTGAACTCCAACAACATTTAACATTGTTTGATCAACACGAAAACGACATTGATTTTCCTTGGAAAACCTACAAAGATGGATAATATACCAAACGAATGAACAAAACAACTCATGTAACCAACTCTTGCTTAACGATCTCGGGACTTAGAATGGTCATTTAAATTCTTTTTCTATGATTTCCATATTAATGTATGATCTATTACATAGTAACCTAAAATTACACGTGACATTTAAATAAACCTTAGAATGCAATTGGGTCGGGCCTGAGCCCAAAAACAAAGTCCAAAAAATGTGAAAAAATTATAAAAATGAGAATATCTCAACAAATATAGGGTTTCGGGCCTCGAAAGTTCTGTAACCCAACAAAGTTAGGTTACAGCTACGTTCCCCTCGTTTCAGCCTTCGATTCGTCTCGTCACGGGCCTGAAACGGACTCTTGTAGACCAAGTTATGCCATGTTCAAGAAAGCCCTTTTCTTCACGCGATCTGGGGCTTCCAAATACATTTGGGCTCTATCTTCAACACTTGAACATCCATCAAACCATCTACACCGACCAAAACAGACCGAAAGGGAACTTAACTGGGCAAAGCCGATGAAAGTCTGATCAACCTAGCCATGCCAAATCCGTGGAAATACAATTTCCACTTGGGTTTGATTGTTTTGATCATGTTTTGGACGTCTTATGGATACTGGTTATTGGGTTCACCATGATCGTGTATTTTGTTACCTGGGTTGTGTATATATTTTCATCATCACATACTAACTGAATAACTTTCAAACATGGTCATACATATCCAAATACGGCAGATGCACGCTAAACCATTCGAAACCAGCCAAAACTGACCAAAAGGGAACTTAAACTAGAAAAACCGGAGAAAGTCTAAATAACCGGTGAAAACCATCCCAAATCCGGGGTAAATGGATTTCCACTATTGTTTTATTGTTTTGATCATGTTTTTGGGGGCCTTTAAAATGTTTTGATCGGGTTTGGCTATGTTTTGACTATGCTTAGAGGTTTCAAATTAGTTGGTGAAGTAATTGTGGTTTCACTAGACAAGGAAATCATTATGACACACCATGAATTAGTATTAAAGATATGAGTGAACTCCAACAACATTTAACATTGTTTGATCAACACAAAAACGACATTGATTTTCCTTGGAAAACCTACAAAGGTGGATAATATACCAAACGAATGAACAAAACAACTTATGTAACCAGATCTTCCTTAACGATCTTGGGACTTAGAATGGTCATTTAAATTTTTTTTCTATGATTGCCATATTAATTTATAATCTATTACATAGTAACCTAAAATTATACGTGACATCGAAATAAACCTTAGAATGCAATTGGGTCGGGCCTGAGCCCAAAAACAAAGTCAAAAAAATGTGAAAAAATTATAAAAATGAGAATATCTCAACAAATATAGGGTTTCGGGCCTCGAAAGTTCTGTAACCCAACAAAGTTAGGTTACAGCTACGTTCCCCTCGTTTCGGCCTTCGATTTGCCTCGTCACGGGCCTGAAACGGACTCTTGTAGACCAAGTTATGCTATGTTCAAGAAAGCCCTTTTCTTCACGCGATCTGGGGCTTCCGAATACATTTGGGCTCTATCTTCAACACTTGAACATCCATCAAACCTTCTACACCGACCAAAACAGAACGAAAGGGAACTTAACTAGGCAAAGCTGATGAAAGTCTGATCAACCTAGCCATGCCAAATCCGTGGAAATACAATTTCCTCTTGGGTTTGATTGTTTTGATCATGTTTTGGACGTCTTATGGATACTGGTTATTGGGTTCACCAAGATCATGTATTTTGTTACTTGGGTTGTGTATATATTTTCATCATCACATACTAACTGAATAACTTTCAAACATGGTCATACACATCCAAATACGGCAGATGCACGCGAAACCATTCGAAACCAGCCAAAACTGACCAAAAGGGAACTTAAACTAGAAAAACCGGAGAAAGTCTAAATAACCGGGGAAAACCATCCCAAATCCGAGGTAAATGGATTTCCACTATTGTTTTATTGTTTTGATCATGTTTTTGGGGGCCTTTAACATGTTTTGATCGGGTTTAGCTATGTTTTGACTATGCTTGGAGGTTTCAAATTAGTTGGTGAAGTAATTGTGGTTTCACTAGACAAGGAAATCATTATGACACACCATGAATTAGTATTAAAGATATGAGTGAACTCCAACAACATTTAACATTGTTTGATCAACACGAAAACGACATTGATTTTCCTTGGAAAACCTACAAAGATGAATAATATACCAAACGAATGAACAAAACAACTCATGTAACCAACTCTTGCTTAACGATCTCGGGACTTAGAATGGTCATTTAAATTCTTTTTCTATGATTTCCATATTAATGTATAATCTATTACATAGTAACCTAAAATTACACGTGACATTTAAATAAACCTTAGAATGCAATTGGGTCGGGCCTGAGCCCAAAAACAAAGTCCAAAAAATGTGAAAAAATTATAATAATGAGAATATCTCAACAAATATAGGGTTTCGGGCCTCGAAAGTTCTGTAACCCAACAAAGTTAGGTTACAGCTACGTTCCCCTCGTTTCAGCCTTCGATTCGTCTCGTCACGGGCCTGAAACGGACTCTTGTAGACCAAGTTATGCCATGTTCAAGAAAGCCCTTTTCTTCACGCGATCTGGGGCTTCCAAATACATTTGGGCTCTATCTTCAACACTTGAACATCCATCAAACCATCTACACCGACCAAAACAGACCGAAAGGGAACTTAACTGGGCAAAGCCGATGAAAGTCTGATCAACCTAGCCATGCCAAATCCGTGGAAATACAATTTCCACTTGGGTTTGATTGTTTTGATCATGTTTTGGACGTCTTATGGATACTGGTTATTGGGTTCACCATGATCGTGTATTTTGTTACCTGGGTTGTGTATATATTTTCATCATCACATACTAACTGAATAACTTTCAAACATGGTCATACATATCCAAATACGGCAGATGCACGCTAAACCATTCGAAACCAGCCAAAACTGACCAAAAGGGAACTTAAACTAGAAAAACCGGAGAAAGTCTAAATAACCGGTGAAAACCATCCCAAATCCGGGGTAAATGGATTTCCACTATTGTTTTATTGTTTTGATCATGTTTTTGGGGGCCTTTAAAATGTTTTGATCGGGTTTGGCTATGTTTTGACTATGCTTAGAGGTTTCAAATTAGTTGGTGAAGTAATTGTGGTTTCACTAGACAAGGAAATCATTATGACACACCATGAATTAGTATTAAAGATATGAGTGAACTCCAACAACATTTAACATTGTTTGATCAACACAAAAACGACATTGATTTTCCTTGGAAAACCTACAAAGGTGGATAATATACCAAACGAATGAACAAAACAACTCATGTAACCAGCTCTTGCTTAACGATCTCGGGACTTAGAATGGTCATTTAAATTTTTTTTCTATGATTGCCATATTAATTTATAATCTATTACATAGTAACCTAAAATTACACGTGACATCGAAATAAACCTTAGAATGCAATTGGGTCGGGCCTGAGCCCAAAAACAAAGTCCAAAAAATGTGAAAAAATTATAAAAATGAGAATATCTCAACAAATATAGGGTTTCGGGCCTCGAAAGTTCTGTAACCCAAAAAAGTTAGGTTACAGCTACGTTCCCCTCGTTTAGGCCTTCGATTTGCCTCGTCACGGGCCTGAAACGGACTCTTGTAGACCAAGTTATGCCATGTTCAAGAAAGCCCTTTTCTTCACGCGATCTGGGGCTTCCGAATACATTTGGGCTCTATCTTCAACACTTGAACATCCATCAAACCTTCTACACCGACCAAAACAGAACGAAAGGGAACTTAACTAGGCAAAGCTGATGAAAGTCTGATCAACCTAGCCATGCCAAATCTGTGGAAATATAATTTCCACTTGGGTTTGATTGTTTTGATCATGTTTTGTACGTCTTATGGATACTGGTTATTGGGTTCACCATGATCATGTATTTTGTTACTTGGGTTGTGTATGTATTTTCATCATCACATACTAACTGAATAACTTTCAAACATGGTCATACACATCCAAATACGATAGATGCACGCTAAACCATTCGAAACCAGCCAAAACTGACCAAAAGGGAACTTAAACTAGAAAAACCGGAGAAAGTCTAAATAACCGGGGAAAACCATCCCAAATCCGAGGTAAATGGATTTCCACTATTGTTTTATTGTTTTGATCATGTTTTTGGGGGCCTTTAACATGTTTTGATCGGGTTTAGCTATGTTTTGACTATGCTTGGAGGTTTCAAATTAGTTGGTGAAGTAATTGTGGTTTCACTAGACAAGGAAATCATTATGACACACCATGAATTAGTATTAAAGATATGAGTGAACTCCAACAACATTTAACATTGTTTGATCAACACAAAAACGACATTGATTTTCCTTGGAAAACCTACAAAGGTGGATAATATACCAAACGAATGAACAAAACAACTTATGTAACCAGATCTTCCTTAACGATCTTGGGACTTAGAATGGTCATTTAAATTTTTTTTCTATGATTGCCATATTAATTTATAACCTATTACATAGTAACCTAAAATTACACGTGACATCGAAATAAACCTTAGAATGCAATTGGGTCGGGCCTGAGCCCAAAAACAAAGTCAAAAAAATGTGAAAAAATTATAAAAATGAGAATATCTCAACAAATATAGGGTTTCGGGCCTCGAAAGTTCTGTAACCCAACAAAGTTAGGTTACAGCTACGTTCCCCTCGTTTAGGCCTTCGATTTGCCTCGTCACGGGCCTGAAACGGACTCTTGTAGACCAAGTTATGCCTTGTTCAAGAAAGCCCTTTTCTTCACGCGATCTGGGGCTTCCGAATACATTTGGGCTCTATCTTCAACACTTGAACATCCATCAAACCTTCTACACCGACCAAAACAGAATGAAAGGAAGCTTAACTAGGCAAAGCCGATGAAAGTCTGATCAACCTAGCCATGCCAAATCTGTGGAAATATAATTTCCACTTGGGTTTGATTGTTTTGATCATGTTTTGTACGTCTTATGGATACTGGTTATTGGGTTCACCATGATCATGTATTTTGTTACTTGGGTTGTGTATGTATTTTCATCATCACATACTAACTGAATAACTTTCAAACATGGTCATACACATCCAAATACGATAGATGCACGCTAAACCATTCGAAACCAGCCAAAACTGACCAAAAGGGAACTTAAACTAGAAAAACCGGAGAAAGTCTAAATAACCGGTGAAAACCATCCCAAATCCGGGGTAAATGGATTTCCACTATTGTTTTATTGTTTTGATCATGTTTTTGGGGGCCTTTAAAATGTTTTTATCGGGTTTGGCTATGTTTTGACTATGCTTAGAGGTTTCAAATTAGTTGGTGAAGTAATTGTGTTTTCACTAGACAAGGAAATCATTATGACACACCATGAATTAGTATTAAAGATATGAGTGAACTCCAACAACATTTAACATTGTTTGATCAACACAAAAACGACATTGATTTTCCTTGGAAAACCTACAAAGGTGGATAATATACCAAACGAATGAACAAAACAACTTATGTAACCAGATCTTCCTTAACGATCTTGGGACTTAGAATGGTCATTTAAAATTTTTTTCTATGATTGCCATATTAATTTATAATCTATTACATAGTAACCTAAAATTACACGTGACATCGAAATAAACCTTAGAATGCAATTGGGTCGGGCCTGAGCCCAAAAACAAAGTAAAAAAAATGTGAAAAAATTATAAAAATGAGAATATCTCAACAAATATAGGGTTTCGGGCCTCGAAAGTTCTGTAACCCAACAAAGTTAGGTTACAGCTACGTTCCCCTCGTTTAGGCCTTCGATTTTCCTCGTCACGGGCCTGAAACGGACTCTTGTAGACCAAGTTATGCCTTGTTCAAGAAAGCCCTTTTCTTCACGCGATCTGGGGCTTCCGAATACATTTGGGCTCTATCTTCAACACTTGAACATCCATCAAACCTTCTACACCGACCAAAACAGAATGAAAGGGAGCTTAACTAGGCAAAGCCGATGAAAGTCTGATCAACCTAGCCATGCCAAATCTGTGGAAATATAATTTCCACTTGGGTTTGATTTTTTTGATCATGTTTTGTACGTCTTATGGATACTGGTTATTGGGTTCACCATGATCATGTATTTTGTTACTTGGGTTGTGTATGTATTTTCATCATCACATACTAACTGAATAACTTTCAAACATGGTCATACATATCCAAATACGGCAGATGCACGCTAAACCATTCGAAACCAGCCAAAACTGACCAAAAGGGAACTTAAACTAGAAAAACCGGAGAAAGTCTAAATAACCGGTGAAAACCATCCCAAATCCGGGGTAAATGGATTTCCACTATTGTTTTATTGTTTTGATCATGTTTTTGGGGGCCTTTAAAATGTTTTGATCGGGTTTGGCTATGTTTTGACTATGCTTAGAGGTTTCAAATTAGTTGGTGAAGTAATTGTGGTTTCACTAGACAAGGAAATCATTATGACACACCATGAATTAGTATTAAAGATATGAGTGAACTCCAACAACATTTAACATTGTTTGATCAACACAAAAACGACATTGATTTTCCTTGGAAAACCTACAAAGGTGGATAATATACCAAACGAATGAACAAAACAACTTATGTAACCAGATCTTCCTTAACGATCTTGGGACTTAGAATGGTCATTTAAAATTTTTTTCTATGATTGCCATATTAATTTATAATCTATTACATACTAACCTAAAATTACACGTGACATCGAAATAAACCTTAGAATGCAATTGGGTCGGGCCTGAGCCCAAAAACAAAGTAAAAAAAAATGTGAAAAAATTATAAAAATGAGAATATCTCAACAAATATAGGGTTTCGGGCCTCGAAAGTTCTGTAACCCAACAAAGTTAGGTTACAGCTACGTTCCCCTCGTTTAGGCCTTCGATTTTCCTCGTCACGGGCCTGAAACGGACTCTTGTAGACCAAGTTATGCCTTGTTCAAGAAAGCCCTTTTCTTCACGCGATCTGGGGCTTCCGAATACATTTGGGCTCTATCTTCAACACTTGAACATCCATCAAACCTTCTACACCGACCAAAACAGAATGAAAGGGAGCTTAACTAGGCAAAGCCGATGAAAGTCTGATCAACCTAGCCATGCCAAATCTGTGGAAATATAATTTCCACTTGGGTTTGATTGTTTTGATCATGTTTTGTACGTCTTATGGATACTGGTTATTGGGTTCACCATGATCATGTATTTTGTTACTTGGGTTGTGTATGTATTTTCATCATCACATACTAACTGAATAACTTTCAAACATGGTCATACACATCCAAATACGATAGATGCACGCTAAACCATTCGAAACCAGCCAAAACTGACCAAAAGGGAACTTAAACTAGAAAAACCGGAGAAAGTCTAAATAACCGGTGAAAACCATCCCAAATCCGGGGTAAATGGATTTCCACTATTGTTTTATTGTTTTGATCATGTTTTTGGGGGCCTTTAAAATGTTTTTATCGGGTTTGGCTATGTTTTGACTATGCTTAGAGGTTTCAAATTAGTTGGTGAAGTAATTGTGGTTTCACTAGACAAGGAAATCATTATGACACACCATGAATTAGTATTAAAGATATGAGTGAACTCCAACAACATTTAACATTGTTTGATCAACACAAAAACGACATTGATTTTCCTTGGAAAACCTACAAAGGTGGATAATATACCAAACGAATGAACAAAACAACTTATGTAACCAGATCTTCCTTAACGATCTTGGGACTTAGAATGGTCATTTAAAATTTTTTTCTATGATTGCCATATTAATTTATAATCTATTACATAGTAACCTAAAATTACACGTGACATCGAAATAAACCTTAGAATGCAATTGGGTCGGGCCTGAGCCCAAAAACAAAGTAAAAAAAATGTGAAAAAATTATAAAAATGAGAATATCTCAACAAATATAGGGTTTCGGGCCTCGAAAGTTCTGTAACCCAACAAAGTTAGGTTACAGCTACGTTCCCCTCGTTTAGGCCTTCGATTTTCCTCGTCACGGGCCTGAAACGGACTCTTGTAGACCAAGTTATGCCTTGTTCAAGAAAGCCCTTTTCTTCACGCGATCTGGGGCTTCCGAATACATTTGGGCTCTATCTTCAACACTTGAACATCCATCAAACCTTCTACACCGACCAAAACAGAATGAAAGGGAGCTTAACTAGGCAAAGCCGATGAAAGTCTGATCAACCTAGCCATGCCAAATCTGTGGAAATATAATTTCCACTTGGGTTTGATTGTTTTGATCATGTTTTGTACGTCTTATGGATACTGGTTATTGGGTTCACCATGATCATGTATTTTGTTACTTGGGTTGTGTATGTATTTTCATCATCACATACTAACTGAATAACTTTCAAACATGGTCATACATATCCAAATACGGCAGATGCACGCTAAACCATTCGAAACCAGCCAAAACTGACCAAAAGGGAACTTAAACTAGAAAAACCGGAGAAAGTCTAAATAACCGGTGAAAACCATCCCAAATCCGGGGTAAATGGATTTCCACTATTGTTTTATTGTTTTGATCATGTTTTTGGGGGCCTTTAAAATGTTTTGATCGGGTTTGGCTATGTTTTGACTATGCTTAGAGGTTTCAAATTAGTTGGTGAAGTAATTGTGGTTTCACTAGACAAGGAAATCATTATGACACACCATGAATTAGTATTAAAGATATGAGTGAACTCCAACAACATTTAACATTGTTTGATCAACACAAAAACGACATTGATTTTCCTTGGAAAACCTACAAAGGTGGATAATATACCAAACGAATGAACAAAACAACTTATGTAACCAGATCTTCCTTAACGATCTTGGGACTTAGAATGGTCATTTAAAATTTTTTTCTATGATTGCCATATTAATTTATAATCTATTACATAGTAACCTAAAATTACACGTGACATCGAAATAAACCTTAGAATGCAATTGGGTCGGGCCTGAGCCCAAAAACAAAGTCAAAAAAATGTGAAAAAATTATAAAAATGAGAATATCTCAACAAATATAGGGTTTCGGGCCTCGAAAGTTCTGTAACCCAACAAAGTTAGGTTACAGCTACGTTCCCCTCGTTTAGGCCTTCGATTTGCCTCGTCACGGGCCTGAAACGGACTCTTGTAGACCAAGTTATGCCTTGTTCAAGAAAGCCCTTTTCTTCACGCGATCTGGGGCTTCCGAATACATTTGGGCTCTATCTTCAACACTTGAACATCCATCAAACCTTCTACACCGACCAAAACAGAATGAAAGGGAGCTTAACTAGGCAAAGACGATGAAAGTCTGATCAACCTAGCCATGCCAAATCTGTGGAAATATAATTTCCACTTGGGTTTGATTGTTTTGATCATGTTTTGGACGTCTTATGGATACTGGTTATTGGGTTCACCATGATCGTGTATTTTGTTACCTGGGTTGTGTATATATTTTCATCATCACATACTAACTGAATAACTTTCAAACATGGTCATACATATCCAAATACGGCAGATGCACGCTAAACCATTCGAAACCAGCCAAAACTGACCAAAAGGGAACTTAAACTAGAAAAACCGGAGAAAGTCTAAATAACCGGTGAAAACCATCCCAAATCCGGGGTAAATGGATTTCCACTATTGTTTTATTGTTTTGATCATGCTTTTGGGGGCCTTTAAAATGTTTTGATCGGGTTTGGCTATGTTTTGACTATGCTTAGATGTTTCAAATTAGTTGGTGAAGTAATTGTGGTTTCACTAGACAAGGAAATCATTATGACACACCATGAATTAGTATTAAAGATATGAGTGAACTCCAACAACATTTAACATTGTTTGATCAACACAAAAACGACATTGATTTTCCTTGGAAAACCTACAAAGGTGGATAATATACCAAACGAATGAACAAAACAACTTATGTAACCAGATCTTCCTTAACGATCTTGGGACTTAGAATGGTCATTTAAAATTTTTTTCTATGATTGCCATATTAATTTATAATCTATTACATAGTAACCTAAAATTACACGTGACATCGAAATAAACCTTAGAATGCAATTGGGTCGGGCCTGAGCCCAAAAACAAAGTCAAAAAAATGTGAAAAAATTATAAAAATGAGAATATCTCAACAAATATAAGGTTTCGGGCCTCGATTCGCCTCGTCACGGGCCTGAAACGGACTCTTGTAGACCAAGTTATGCCATGTTCAAGAAAGCCCTTTTCTTCACGCGATCTGGGGCTTACGAATACATTTGGGCTCTATCTTCAACACTTGAACATCCATCAAACCTTCTACACCGACCAAAACAGAATGAAAGGGAACTTAACTAGGCAAAGCCGATGAAAGTCTGATCAACCTAGCCATGCCAAATCTGTGGAAATATAATTTCCACTTGGGTTTGATTGTTTTGATCATGTTTTGTACGTCTTATGGATACTGGTTATTGGGTTCACCATGATCATGTATTTTGTTACTTGGGTTGTGTATGTATTTTCATCATCACATACTAACTGAATAACTTTCAAACATGGTCATACACATCCAAATACGATAGATGCACGCTAAACCATTCGAAACCAGCCAAAACTGACCAAAAGGGAACTTAAACTAGAAAAACCGGAGAAAGTCTAAATAACCGGGGAAAACCATCCCAAATCCGAGGTAAATGGATTTCCACTATTGTTTTATTGTTTTGATCATGTTTTTGGGGGCCTTTAACATGTTTTGATCGAGTTTGGCTATGTTTTGACTATGCTTGGAGGTTTCAAATTAGTTGGTGAAGTAATTGTGGTTTCACTAGACAAGGAAATCATTATGACACACCATGAATTAGTATTAAAGATATGAGTGAACTCCAACAACATTTAACATTGTTTGATCAACACAAAAACGACATTGATTTTCCTTGGAAAACCTACAAAGATGGATAATATACCAAACGAATGAACAAAACAACTCATGTAACCAGCTCTTGCTTAACGATCTCGGGACTTAGAATGGTCATTTAAATTTTTTTTCTATGATTGCCATATTAATTTATAATCTATTACATAGTAACCTAAAATTACACGTGACATCGAAATAAACCTTAGAATGCAATTGGGTCGGGCCTGAGCCCAAAAACAAAGTCCAAAAAATGTGAAAAAATTATAAAAATGAGAATATCTCAACAAATATAGGGTTTCGGGCCTCGAAAGTTCTGTAACCCAACAAAGTTAGGTTACAGCTACGTTCCCCTCGTTTAGGCCTTCGATTTGCCTCGTCACGGGCCTGAAACAGACTCTTGTAGACCAAGTTATGCCTTGTTCAAGAAAGCCCTTTTCATCACGCGATCTGGGGCTTCCGAATACATTTGGGCTCTATCTTCAACACTTGAACATCCATCAAACCTTCTACACCGACCAAAACAGAATGAAAGGGAGCTTAACTAGGCAAAGCCGATGAAAGTCTGATCAACCTAGCCATGCCAAATCTGTGGAAATATAATTTCCACTTGGGTTTGATTGTTTTGATCATGTTTTGTACGTCTTATGGATACTGGTTATTGGGTTCACCATGATCATGTATTTTGTTACTTGGGTTGTGTATGTATTTTCATCATCACATACTAACTGAATAACTTTCAAACATGGTCATACACATCCAAATACGATAGATGCACGCTAAACCATTCGAAACCAGCCAAAACTGACCAAAAGGGAACTTAACCTAGAAAAACCGGAGAAAGTCTAAATAACCGGGGAAAACCATCCCAAATCCGAGGTAAATGGATTTCCACTATTTTTTTATTGTTTTGATCATGTTTTTGGGGGCCTTTAACATGTTTTGATCGGGTTTGGCTATGTTTTGACTATGCTTGGAGGTTTCAAATTAGTTGGTGAAGTAATTGTGGTTTCACTAGACAAGGAAATCATTATGACACACCATGAATTAGTATTAAAGATATGAGTGAACTCCAACAACATTTAACATTGTTTGATCAACACAAAAACGACATTGATTTTCCTTGGAAAACCTACAAAGATGGATAATATACCAAACGAATGAACAAAACAACTCATGTAACCAGCTCTTGCTTAACGATCTCGGGACTTAGAATGGTCATTTAAATTTTTTTTCTATGATTGCCATATTAATTTATAATCTATTACATAGTAACCTAAAATTACACGTGACATCGAAATAAACCTTAGAATGCAATTGGGTCGGGCCTGAGCCCAAAAACAAAGTCCAAAAATGTGAAAAAATTATAAAAATGAGAATAACTCAACAAATATAGGGTTTCGGGCCTCGAAAGTTCTGTAACCCAACAAAGTTAGGTTACAGCTATGTTCCCCTCGTTTCGGCCTTCGATTTGCCTCGTCACGGGCCTGAAACGGACTCTTGTAGACCAAGTTATGCCATGTTCAAGAAAGCCCTTTTCTTCACGCGATCTGGGGCTTCCGAATACATTTGGGCTCTATCTTCAACACTTGAACATCCATCAAACCTTCTACACCGACCAAAACAGAATGAAAGGGAACTTAACTAGGCAAAGCCGATGAAAGTCTGATCAACCTAGCCATGCCAAATCTGTGGAAATATAATTTCCACTTGGGTTTGATTGTTTTGATCATGTTTTGTACGTCTTATGGATACTGGTTATTGGGTTCACCATGATCATGTATTTTGTTACTTGGGTTGTGTATGTATTTTCATCATCACATACTAACTGAATAACTTTCAAACATGGTTATACACATCCAAATACGATAGATGCACGCTAAACCATTCGAAACCAGCCAAAACTGACCAAAAGGGAACTTAAACTAGAAAAACCGGAGAAAGTCTAAATAACCGGGGAAAACCATCCCAAATCCGAGGTAAATGGATTTCCACTATTGTTTTATTGTTTTGATCATGTTTTTGGGGGCCTTTAACATGTTTTGATCGGGTTTGGCTATGTTTTGACTATGCTTGGAGGTTTCAAATTAGTTGGTGAAGTAATTGTGGTTTCACTAGACAAGGAAATCATTATGACACACCATGAATTAGTATTAAAGATATGAGTGAACTCCAACAACATTTAACATTGTTTGATCAACACAAAAACGACATTGATTTTCCTTGGAAAACCTACAAAGATGGATAATATACCAAATGAATGAACAAAACAACTCATGTAACCAGCTCTTGCTTAACGATCTCGGGACTTAGAATGGTCATTTAAATTTTTTTTCTATGATTGCCATATTAATTTATAATCTATTACATAGTAACCTAAAATTACACGTGACATCTAAATAAACCTTCGAATACAATTGGGTCGGGCCTGAGCCCAAAAACAATGTCCAAAAAATGTGAAAAAATTATAAAAATGAGAATATCTCAACAAATATAGTGTTTCGAGCCTCGAAAGTTCTGTAACCCAACAAAGTTAGGTTACAGCTACGTTCCCCTCGTTTCAGCCTTCGATTCGCCTCGTCACGGGCCTGAAACAGACTCTTGTAGACCAAGTTATGCCATGTTCAAGAAAGCCCTTTTCTTCACGCCATCTGGGGCTTCCAAATACATTTGGGCTCTATCTTCAACACTTGAACATCCATCAAACCATCTACACCGACCAAAACAGACCGAAAGGGAACTTAACTGGGCAAAGCCGATGAAAGTCTGATCAACCTAGCCATGCCAAATCCGTGGAAATACAATTTCCACTTGGGTTTGATTGTTTTGATCATGTTTTGGACGTCTTATGGATACTGGTTATTGGGTTCACCATGATCGTGTATTTTGTTACCTGGGTTGTGTATAAATTTTCATCATCACATACTAACTTAATAACTTTCAAACATGGTCATACATATCCAAATACGGCAGATGCACGCTAAACCATTTGAAACCAGCCAAAACTGACCAAAAGGGAACATAAACTAGAAAAACCGGGAAAGTGTAAATAACCGGGGAAAACCATCCTAAATCTGGGGTAAATGGATTTCCACTATTGTTTTATTGTTTTGATCATGTTTTTGGGGGCCTTTAACATGTTTTTATTTGGTTTGGCTATGTTTTGACTATGCTTGGAGGTTTCAAATTAGTTGGTGAAGTAATTGTGGTTTCACTAGACAAGGAAATCATTATGACACACCATGAATTAGTATTAAAGATATGAGTGAACTCCAACAACATTTAACATTGTTTGATCAACACAAAAACGACATTGTTTTCCTTGGAAAACCTACAAAGGTGGATAATATACCAAACGAATGAACAAAACAACTTATGTAACCAGCTCTTGCTTAACGATCTCAGGACTTAGAATGGTCATTTAAATTTTTTTTCTATGATTGCCATATTAATTTATAATCTATTACATAGTAACCTAAAATTACACGTGACATCGAAATAAACCTTAGAATGCAATTGGGTCGGGCCTGAGCCCAAAAACAAAGTCCAAAAAATGTGAAAAAATTATAAAAATGAGAATATCTCAACAAATATAGGTTACAACTACGTTCCCCTCGTTTCGGCCTTCGATTTGCCTCGTCACGGGCCTGAAACGGACTCTTGTAGACCAAGTTATGCCATGTTCAAGAAAGCCCTTTTCTTCACGCGATCTGGGGCTTCCGAATACATTTGGGCTCTATCTTCAACACTTGAACATCCATCAAACCTTCTACACCGACCAAAACAGAAGGAAAGGGAACTTAACTAGGCAAAGCCGATGAAAGTCTGATCAACCTAGCTATGCCAAATCCGTGGCAATATAATTTCCACTTGGGTTTGATTGTTTTGATCATGTTTTGTACGTCTTATGGATACTGGTTATTGGGTTCACCATGATCATGTATTTTGTTACTTGGGTTGTGTATGTATTTTCATCATCACATACTAACTGAATAACTTTCAAACATGGTCATACACATCCAAATACGGCAGATGCACGCTAAACCATTCGAAACCAGCCAAAACTGACCAAAAGGGAACTTAAACTAGAAAAACCAGAGAAAGTCTAAATAACCGGGGAAAACCATCCGAAATCCGAGGTAAATGGATTTCCACTATTGTTTTATTGTTTTGATCGGTTTTGGCTATGTTTTGACTATGCTTGGAGGTTTCAAATTAGTTGGTGAAGTAATTGTGGTTTCACTAGACAAGGAAATCCTTATGACACACCATGAATTAGTATTAAAGATATGAGTGAACTCCAACAACATTTAACATTGTTTGATCAACACAAAAACGACATTGATTTTCCTTGGAAAACCTACAAAGATGGATAATATACCAAACGAATGAACAAAACAACTCATGTAACCAACTCTTGCTTAACGATCTCGGGACTTAGAATGGTCATTTAAATTCTTTTTCTATGATTTCCATATTAATGTATAATCTATTACATAGTAACCTAATATTACACGTGACATCGAAATAAACCTTAGAATGCAATTGGGTCGGGCCTGAGCCCAAAAACAAAGTCCAAAAAATGTGAAAAAATTATAAAAATGAGAATATCTCAACAAATATAGGTTACAGCTACGTTCCCCTCGTTTCGGCCTTCGATTTGCCTCGTCACGGGCCTAAAACGGACTCTTGTAGACCAAGTTATGCCATGTTCAAGAAAGCCCTTTTCTTCACGCGATCTGGGGCTTCCGAATACATTTGGGCTCTATCTTCAACACTTGAACATCCATCAAACCTTCTACACCGACCAAAACAGAACGAAAGGGAACTTAACTAGGCAAAGCCGATGAAAGTCTGATCAACCTAGCTATGCCAAATCCGTGGCAATATAATTTCCACTTGGGTTTGATTGTTTTGATCATGTTTTGTACGTCTTATGGATACTGGTTATTGGGTTCACCATGATCATGTATTTTGTTACTTGGGTTGTGTATGTATTTTCATCATCACATACTAACTGAATAACTTTCAAACATGGTCATACACATCCAAATACGGCAGATGCACGCTAAACCATTCGAAACCAGCCAAAACTGACCAAAAGGGAACTTAAACTAGAAAAACCGGAGAAAGTCTAAATAAGCGGGGAAAACCATCCGAAATCCGAGGTAAATGGATTTCCACTATTGTTTTATTGTTTTGATCGGTTTTGGCTATGTTTTGACTATGCTTGGAGGTTTCAAATTAGTTGGTGAAGTAATTGTGGTTTCACTAGACAAGGAAATCCTTATGACACACCATGAATTAGTATTAAAGATATGAGTGAACTCCAACAACATTTAACATTGTTTGATCAACACAAAAACGATATTGATTTTCCTTGGAAAACCTACAAAGATGGATAATATACCAAACGAATGAACAAAACAACTCATGTAACCAACTCTTGCTTAACGATCTCGGGACTTAGAATGGTCATTTAAATTCTTTTTCTATGATTTCCATATTAATGTATAATCTATTACATAGTAACCTAAAATTACACGTGACATCGAAATAAACCTTAGAGTGCAATTGGGTCGGGCCTGAGCCCAAAAACAAAGTCCAAAAAATGTGAAAAAATTATAAAAATGAGAATATCTCAACAAATATAGGTTACAGCTACGTTCCCCTCGTTTCGGCCTTCGATTTGCCTCGTCACGGGCCTGAAACGGACTCTTGTAGACCAAGTTATGCCATGTTCAAGAAAGCCCTTTTCTTCACGCGATCTGGGGCTTCCGAATACATTTGGGCTCTATCTTCAACACTTGAACATCCATCAAACCTTCTACACCGACCAAAACAGAACGAAAGGGAACTTAACTAGGCAAAGCCGATGAAAGTCTGATCAACCTAGCTATGCCAAATCCGTGGCAATATAATTTCCACTTGGGTTTGATTGTTTTGATCATGTTTTGTACGTCTTATGGATACTGGTTATTGGGTTCACCATGATCATGTATTTTGTTACTTGGGTTGTGTATGTATTTTCATCATCACATACTAACTGAATAACTTTCAAACATGGTCATACACATCCAAATACGGCAGATGCACGCTAAACCATTCGAAACCAGCCAAAACTGACCAAAAGGGAACTTAAACTAGAAAAACCGGAGAAAGTCTAAATAACCGGGGAAAACCATCCCAAATCCGAGGTAAATGGATTTCCACTATTGTTTTATTGTTTTGATCGGGTTTGGCTATGTTTTGACTATGCTTGGAGGTTTCAAATTAGTTGGTGAAGTAATTGTGATTTCACTAGACAAGGAAATCCTTATGACACACCATGAATTAGTATTAAAGATATGAGTGAACTCCAACAACATTTAACATTGTTTGATCAACACAAAAACGACATTGATTTTCCTTGGAAAACCTACAAAGATGGATAATATACCAAACGAATGAACAAAACAACTCATGTAACCAACTCTTGCTTAACGATCTCGGGACTTAGAATGGTCATTTAAATTCTTTTTCTATGATTTCCATATTAATGTATAATCTATTACATAGTAACCTAAAATTACATGTGACATTTAAATAAACCTTAGAATGCAATTGGGTCGGGCCTGAGCCCAAAAACAAAGTCCAAAAAATGTGAAAAAATTATAAAAATGAGAATATCTCAACAAATATAGGGTTTCGGGCCTCGAAAGTTCTGTAACCCAACAAAGTTAGGTTACAGCTACGTTCCCCTCGTTTCAGCCTTCGATTCGCCTCGTCACGGGCCTGAAACGGACTCTTGTAGACCAAGTTATGCCATATTCAAGAAAGCCCTTTTCTTCACGCGATCTGGGGCTTCAAAATACATTTCGGCTCTAT
Source organism: Glebionis coronaria (assembly GCA_025667525.1). Classification (NCBI taxonomy): domain Eukaryota; kingdom Viridiplantae; phylum Streptophyta; class Magnoliopsida; order Asterales; family Asteraceae; genus Glebionis; species Glebionis coronaria. Next base: position 410,491 of record JANFOE010000063.1, read on the forward strand.
CTTCAACACTTGAACATCCATCAAACCATCTACACCGACCAAAACAGACCGAAAGGGAACTTAACTGGGCAAAGCCGATGAAAGTCTAATCAACCTAGTCATGCCAAATCCGTGGAAATACAATTTCCACTTGGGTTTGATTGTTTTGATCATGTTTTGGACGTCTTATGGATACTGGTTATTGGGTTCACCATGATCGTGTATTTTGTTACCTGGGTTGTGTATATATTTTCATCATCACATACTAACTGAATAACTTTCAAACATGGTCATACATATCCAAATACGGCAGATGCACGCTAAACCATTCGAAACCAGCCAAAACTGACCAAAAGGGAACTTAAACTAGAAAAACCGGAGAAAGTCTAAATAACCGGGGAAAAGCATCCCAAATCCGGGGTAAATGGATTTCCACTATTGTTTTATTGTTTTGATCATGTTTTTGGGGGCCTTTAAAATGTTTCGATCGGGTTTGGCTATGTTTTGACTATGCTTGGAGGTTTCAAATTAGTTGGTGAAGTAATTGTGGTTTCACTAGACAAGGAAATCATTATGACACACCATGAATTAGTATTAAAGATATGAGTGAACTCCAACAACATTTAACATTGTTTGATCAACACAAAAACGACATTGATTTTCCTTGGAAAACCTACAAAGGTGGATAATATACCAAATGAATAAAAAAAACAACTTATGTAACCAGATATTCCTTAACGATCTCGGGACTTAGAATGGTCATTTAAATTTTTTTTCTATGATTGCCATATTAATTTATAATCTATTACATAGTAACCTAAAATTACACGTGACATCGAAATAAACCTTAGAATGCAATTGGGTCGGGCCTGAGCCCAAAAACAAAGTCAAAAAAATGTGAAAAAATTATAAAAATGAGAATATCTCAACAGATATAGGGTTTCGGGCCTCGAAAGTTCTGTAACCCAACAAAGTTAGGTTACAGCTACGTTCCCCTCGTTTCGGCCTTCGATTTGCCTCGTCACGGGCCTGAAACGGACTCTTGTAGACCAAGTTATGCCATGTTCAAGAATACATTTGGGCTTCCGAATACATTTGGGCTCTATCTTCAACACTTGAACATCCATCAAACCTTCTACACCGACCAAAACAGAACGAAAGGGAACTTAACTAGGCAAAGCCGATGAAAGTCTGATCAACCTAGCCATGCCAAATCCGTGGAAATACAATTTCCACTTGGGTTTGATTGTTTTGATCATGTTTTGGACGTCTTATGGATACTGGTTATTGGGTTCACCAAGATCATGTATTTTGTTACTTGGGTTGTGTATATATTTTCATCATCACATACTAACTGAATAACTTTCAAACATGGTCATACACATCCAAATACGGCAGATGCACGCGAAACCATTCGAAACCAGCCAAAACTGACCAAAAGGGAACTTAAACTAGAAAAACCGGAGAAAGTCTAAATAACCGGGGAAAACCATCCCAAATCCGAGGTAAATGGATTTCCACTATTGTTTTATTGTTTTGATCATGTTTTTGGGGGCCTTTAACATGTTTTGATCGGGTTTAGCTATGTTTTGACTATGCTTGGAGGTTTCAAATTAGTTGGTGAAGTAATTGTGGTTTCACTAGACAAGGAAATCATTATGACACACCATGAATTAGTATTAAAGATATGAGTGAACTCCAACAACATTTAACATTGTTTGATCAACACGAAAACGACATTGATTTTCCTTGGAAAACCTACAAAGATGGATAATATACCAAACGAATGAACAAAACAACTCATGTAACCAACTCTTGCTTAACGATCTCGGGACTTAGAATGGTCATTTAAATTCTTTTTCTATGATTTCCATATTAATGTATAATCTATTACATAGTAACCTAAAATTACACGTGACATTTAAATAAACCTTAGAATGCAATTGGGTCGGGCCTGAGCCCAAAAACAAAGTCCAAAAAATGTGAAAAAATTATAAAAATGAGAATATCTCAACAAATATAGGGTTTCGGGCCTCGAAAGTTCTGTAACCCAACAAAGTTAGGTTACAGCTACGTTCCCCTCGTTTCAGCCTTCGATTCGCCTCGTCACGGGCCTGAAACGGACTCTTGTAGACCAAGTTATGCCATGTTCAAGAAAGCCCTTTTCTTCACGCGATCTGGGGCTTCCAAATACATTTGGGCTCTATCTTCAACACTTGAACATCCATCAAACAATCTACACCGACCAAAACAGACCGAAAGGGAACTTAACTGGGCAAAGCCGATGAAAGTCTGATCAACCTAGCCATGCCAAATCCGTGGAAATACAATTTCCACTTGAGTTTGATTGTTTTGATCATGTTTTGGACGTCTTATGGATACTGGTTATTGGGTTCACCATGATCGTGTATTTTGTTACCTGGGTTGTGTATATATTTTCATCATCACATACTAACTGAATAACTTTCAAACATGGTCATACATATCCAAATACGGCAGATGCACGCTAAACCATTCGAAACCAGCCAAAACTGACCAAAAGGGAACTTAAACTAGAAAAACCGGAGAAAGTCTAAATAACCGGGGAAAACCATCCCAAATCCGAGGTAAATGGATTTCCACTATTGTTTTATTGTTTTGATCATGTTTTTGGGGGCCTTTAACATGTTTTGATCGGGTTTAGCTATGTTTTGACTATGCTTGGAGGTTTCAAATTAGTTGGTGAAGTAATTGTGGTTTCACTAGACAAGGAAATCATTATGACACACCATGAATTAGTATTAAAGATATGAGTGAACTCCAACAACATTTAACATTGTTTGATCAACACGAAAACGACATTGATTTTCCTTGGAAAACCTACAAAGATGGATAATATACCAAACGAATGAACAAAACAACTCATGTAACCAACTCGTGCTTAACGATCTCGGGACTTAGAATGGTCATTTAAATTCTTTTTCTATGATTTCCATATTAATGTATAATCTATTACATAGTAACCTAAAATTACACGTGACATTTAAATAAACCTTAGAATGCAATTGGGTCGGGCCTGAGCCCAAAAACAAAGTCCAAAAAATGTGAAAAAATTATAAAAATGAGAATATCTCAACAAATATAGGGTTTCGGGCCTCGAAAGTTCTGTAACCCAACAAAGTTAGGTTACAGCTACGTTCCCCTCGTTTCAGCCTTCGATTCGCCTCGTCACGGGCCTGAAACGGACTCTTGTAGACCAAGTTATGCCATGTTCAAGAAAGCCCTTTTCTTCACGCGATCTGGGGCTTCCAAATACATTTGGGCTCTATCTTCAACACTTGAACATCCATCAAACCATCTACACCGACCAAAACAGACCGAAAGGGAACTTAACTGGGCAAAGCCGATGAAAGTCTGATCAACCTAGCCATGCAAATCCGTGGAAATACAATTTCCACTTGAGTTTGATTGTTTTGATCATGTTTTGGACGTCTTATGGATACTGGTTATTGGGTTCACCATGATCGTGTATTTTGTTACCTGGGTTGTGTATATATTTTCATCATCACATACTAACTGAATAACTTTCAAACATGGTCATACATATCCAAATACGGCAGATGCACGCTAAACCATTCGAAACCAGCCAAAACTGACCAAAAGGGAACTTAAACTAGAAAAACCGGAGAAAGTCTAAATAACCGGGGAAAACCATCCCAAATCCGGGGTAAATGGATTTCCACTATTGTTTTATTGTTTTGATCATGTTTTTGGGGGCCTTTAAAATGTTTTGATCGGGTTTGGCTATGTTTTGACTATGCTTGGAGGTTTCAAATTAGTTGGTGAAGTAATTGTGGTTTCACTAGACAAGGAAATCATATGACACCCCATGAATTAGTATTAAAGATATGAGTGAACTCCAACAACATTTAACATTGTTTGATCAACACAAAAACGACATTGATTTTCCTTGGAAAACCTACAAAGGTGGATAATATACCAAACGAATGAACAAAACAACTTATGTAACCAGATCTTCCTTAACGATCTCGGGACTTAGAATGGTCATTTAAAATTTTTTTCTATGATTGCCATATTAATTTATAATCTATTACATAGTAACCTAAAATTACACGTGACATCGAAATAAACCTTAGAATGCAATTGGGTCGGGCCTGAGCCCAAAAACAAAGTTAAAAAAATGTGAAAAAATTATAAAAATGAGAATATCTCAACAAATATAGGGTTTCGGGCCTCGAAAGTTCTGTAACCCAACAAAGTTAGGTTACAGCTACGTTCCCCTCGTTTCGGCCTTCGATTTGCCTCGTCACGGGCCTGAAACGGACTCTTGTAGACCAAGTTATGCCATGTTCAAGAAAGACCTTTTCTTCACGCGATCTGGGGCTTCCGAATACATTTGGGCTCTATCTTCAACACTTGAACATCCATCAAACCTTCTACACCGACCAAAACAGAACGAAAGGGAACTTAACTAGGCAAAGCCGATGAAAGTCTGATCAACCTAGCCATGCCAAATCCGTGGAAATACAATTTCCACTTGGGTTTGATTGTTTTGATCATGTTTTGGACGTCTTATGGATACTGGTTATTGGGTTCACCAAGATCATGTATTTTGTTACTTGGGTTGTGTATATATTTTCATCATCACATACTAACTAAATAACTTTCAAACATGGTCATACACATCCAAATACGGCAGATGCACGCGAAACCATTCGAAACCAGCCAAAACTGACCAAAAGGGAACTTAAACTAGAAAAACCGGAGAAAGTCTAAATAACCAGGGAAAACCATCCCAAATCCGAGGTAAATGGATTTCCATTATTTTTTTATTGTTTTGATCATGTTTTTGGGGGCTTTTAACATGTTTTGATCGGGTTTAGCTATGTTTTGACTATGCTTGGAGGTTTCAAATTAGTTGGTGAAGTAATTGTGGTTTCACTAGACAAGGAAATCATTATGACACACCATGAATTAGTATTAAAGATATGTGTGAACTCCAACAACATTTAACATTGTTTGATCAACACGAAAACGACATTGATTTTCCTTGGAAAACCTACAAAGATGGATAATATACCAAACGAATGAACAAAACAACTCATGTAACCAACTCTTGCTTAACGATCTCGGGACTTAGAATGGTCATTTAAATTCTTTTTCTATGATTTCCATATTAATGTATGATCTATTACATAGTAACCTAAAATTACACGTGACATTTAAATAAACCTTAGAATGCAATTGGGTCGGGCCTGAGCCCAAAAACAAAGTCCAAAAAATGTGAAAAAATTATAAAAATGAGAATATCTCAACAAATATAGGGTTTCGGGCCTCGAAAGTTCTGTAACCCAACAAAGTTAGGTTACAGCTACGTTCCCCTCGTTTCAGCCTTCGATTTGCCTCGTCACGGGCCTGAAACGGACTCTTGTAGACCAAGTTATGCCATGTTCAAGAAAGCCCTTTTCTTCACGCGATCTGGGGCTTCCAAATACATTTGGGCTCTATCTTCAACACTTGAACATCCATCAAACCATCTACACCGACCAAAACAGACCGAAAGGGAACTTAACTGGGCAAAGCCGATGAAAGTCTGATCAACCTAGCCATGCCAAATCCGTGGAAATACAATTTCCACTTGGGTTTGATTGTTTTGATCATGTTTTGGACGTCTTATGGATACTGGTTATTGGGTTCACCATGATCGTGTATTTTGTTACCTGGGTTGTGTATATATTTTCATCATCACATACTAACTGAATAACTTTCAAACATGGTCATACATATCCAAATACGGCAGATGCACGCTAAACCATTCGAAACCAGCCAAAACTGACCAAAAGGGAACTTAAACTAGAAAAACCAGAGAAAGTCTAAATAACCGGTGAAAACCATCCCAAATCCGGGGTAAATGGATTTCCACTATTGTTTTATTGTTTTGATCATGTTTTTGGGGGCCTTTAAAATGTTTTGATCGGGTTTGGCTATGTTTTGACTATGCTTGGAGGTTTCAAATTAGTTGGTGAAGTAATTGTGGTTTCACTAGACAAGGAAATCATTATGACACACCATGAATTAGTATTAAAGATATGAGTGAACTCCAACAACATTTAACATTGTTTGATCAACACAAAAACGACATTGATTTTCCTTGGAAAACCTACAAAGGTGGATAATATACCAAACGAATGAACAAAACAACTTATGTAACCAGATCTTCCTTAACGATCTCGGGACTTAGAATGGTCATTTAAAATTTTTTTCTATGATTGCCATATTAATTTATAATCTATTACATAGTAACCTAAAATTACACGTGACATCGAAATAAACCTTAGAATGCAATTGGGTCGGGCCTGAGCCCAAAAACAAAGTCAAAAAAATGTGAAAAAATTATAAAAATGAGAATATCTCAACAAATATAGGGTTTCGGGCCTCGAAAGTTCTGTAACCCAACAAAGTTAGGTTACAGCTACGTTCCCCTCGTTTCGGCCTTCGATTTGCCTCGTCACGGGCCTGAAACGGACTCTTGTAGACCAAGTTATGCCATGTTCAAGAAAGCCCTTTTCTTCACGCGATCTGGGGCTTCCGAATACATTTGGGCTCTATCTTCAACACTTGAACATCCATCAAACCTTCTACACCGACCAAAACAGAACGAAAGGGAACTTAACTAGGCAAAGCCGATGAAAGTCTGATCAACCTAGCCATGCCAAATCCGTGGAAATACAATTTCCTCTTGGGTTTGATTGTTTTGATCATGTTTTGGACGTCTTATGGATACTGGTTATTGGGTTCACCAAGATCATGTATTTTGTTACTTGGGTTGTGTATATATTTTCATCATCACATACTAACTGAATAACTTTCAAACATGGTCATACACATCCAAATACGGCAGATGCACGCGAAACCATTCGAAACCAGCCAAAACTGACCAAAAGGGAACTTAAACTAGAAAAACCGGAGAAAGTCTAAATAACCGGGGAAAACCATCCCAAATCCGAGATAAATGGATTTCCACTATTGTTTTATTGTTTTGATCATGTTTTTGGGGGCCTTTAACATGTTTTGATCGGGTTTAGCTATGTTTTAACTATGCTTGGAGGTTTCAAATTAGTTGGTGAAGTAATTGTGGTTTCACTAGACAAGGAAATCATTATGACACACCATGAATTAGTATTAAAGATATGAGTGAACTCCAACAACATTTAACATTGTTTGATCAACACGAAAACGACATTGATTTTCCTTGGAAAACCTACAAAGATGGATAATATACCAAACGAATGAACAAAACAACTCATGTAACCAACTCTTGCTTAACGATCTCGGTACTTAGAATGGTCATTTAAATTCTTTTTCTATGATTTCCATATTAATGTATAATCTATTACATAGTAACCTAAAATTACACGTGACATTTAAATAAACCTTAGAATGCAATTGGGTCGGGCCTGAGCCCAAAAACAAAGTCCAAAAAATGTGAAAAAATTATAAAAATGAGAATATCTCAACAAATATAGGGTTTCGGGCCTCGAAAGTTCTGTAACCCAACAAAGTTAGGTTACAGCTACGTTCCCCTCGTTTCGGCCTTCGATTTGCCTCGTCACGGGCCTGAAACGGACTCTTGTAGACCAAGTTATGCCATGTTCAAGAAAGCCCTTTTCTTCACGCGATCTGGGCTTCCGAATACATTTGGGCTCTATCTTCAACACTTTAACATCCATCAAACCTTCTACACCGACCAAAACAGAACGAAAGGGAACTTAACTAGGCAAAGCCGATGAAAGTCTGATCAACCTAGCCATGCCAAATCCGTGGAAATACAATTTCCACTTGAGTTTGATTGTTTTGATCATGTTTTGGACGTCTTATGGATACTGGTTATTGGGTTCACCATGATCGTGTATTTTGTTACCTGGGTTGTGTATATATTTTCATCATCACATACTAACTGAATAACTTTCAAACATGGTCATACATATCCAAATACGGCAGATGCACGCTAAACCATTCGAAACCAGCCAAAACTGACCAAAAGGGAACTTAAACTAGAAAAACCGGAGAAAGTCTAAATAACCGGGGAAAACCATCCCAAATCCGGGGTAAATGGATTTCCACTATTGTTTTATTGTTTTGATCATGTTTTTGGGGGCCTTTAAAATGTTTTGATCGGGTTTGGCTATGTTTTGACTATGCTTGGAGGTTTCAAATTAGTTGGTGAAGTAATTGTGGTTTCACTAGACAAGGAAATCATATGACACACCATGAATTAGTATTAAAGATATGAGTGAACTCCAACAACATTTAACATTGTTTGATCAACACAAAAACGACATTGATTTTCCTTGGAAAACCTACAAAGGTGGATAATATACCAAACGAATGAACAAAACAACTTATGTAACCAAATCTTCCTTAACGATCTCGGGACTTAGAATGGTCATTTAAAATTTTTTTCTATGATTGCCATATTAATTTATAATCTATTACATAGTAACCTAAAATTACACGTGACATCGAAATAAACCTTAGAATGCAATTGGGTCGGGCCTGAGCCCAAAAACAAAGTCAAAAAGATGTGAAAAAATTATAAAAATGAGAATATCTCAACAAATATAGGGTTTCGGGCCTCGAAAGTTCTGTAACCCAACAAAGTTAGGTTACAGCTACGTTCCCCTCGTTTCGGCCTTCGATTTGCCTCGTCACGGGCCTGAAACGGACTCTTGTAGACCAAGTTATGCCATGTTCAAGAAAACCCTTTTCTTCACGCGATCTGGGGCTTCCGAGTACATTTGGGCTCTATCTTCAACACTTGAACATCCATCAAACCTTCTACACCGACCAAAACAGAACGAAAGGGAACTTAACTAGGCAAAGCCGATGAAAGTCTGATCAACCTAGCCATGCCAAATCCGTGGAAATACAATTTCCACTTGGGTTTGATTGTTTTGATCATGTTTTGGACGTCTTATGGATACTGGTTATTGGGTTCACCAAGATCATGTATTTTGTTACTTGGGTTGTGTATATATTTTCATCATCACATACTAACTGAATAACTTTCAAACATGGTCATACACATCCAAATACGGCAGATGCACGCGAAACCATTCGAAACCAGCCAAAACTGACCAAAAGGGAACTTAAACTAGAAAAACCGGAGAAAGTCTAAATAACCGGGGAAAACCATCCCAAATCCGAGGTAAATGGATTTCCATTATTGTTTTATTGTTTTGATCATGTTTTTGGGGGCCTTTAACATGTTTTGATCGGGTTTAGCTATGTTTTGACTATGCTTGGAGGTTTCAAATTAGTTGGTGAAGTAATTGTGGTTTCACTAGACAAGGAAATCATTATGACACACCATGAATTAGTATTAAAGATATGAGTGAACTCCAACAACATTTAACATTGTTAGATCAACACGAAAACGACATTGATTTTCCTTGGAAAACCTACAAAGATGGATAATATACCAAACGAATGAACAAAACAACTCATGTAACCAACTCTTGCTTAACGATCTCGGGACTTAGAATGGTCATTTAAATTCTTTTTCTATGATTTCCATATTAATGTATAATCTATTACATAGTAACCTAAAATTACACGTGACATTTAAATAAACCTTAGAATGCAATTGGGTCGGGCCTGAGCCCAAAAACAAAGTCCAAAAAATGTGAAAAAATTATAAAAATGAGAATATCTCAACAAATATAGGGTTTCGGGCCTCGAAAGTTCTGTAACCCAACAAAGTTAGGTTACATCTACGTTCCCCTCGTTTCTGCCTTCGATTCGCCTCGTCACGGGCCTGAAACGGACTCTTGTAGACCAAGTTATGCCATGTTCAAGAAAGCCCTTTTCTTCACGCGATCTGGGGCTTCCAAATACATTTGGGCTCTATCTTCAACACTTGAACATCCATCAAACCATCTACACCGACCAAAACAGACCGAAAGGGAACTTAACTGGGCAAAGCCGATGAAAGTCTGATCAACCTAGCCATGCCAAATCCGTGGAAATACAATTTCCACTTGGGTTTGATTGTTTTGATCATGTTTTGGACGTCTTATGGATACTGGTTATTGGGTTCACCATGATCGTGTATTTTGTTACCTGGGTTGTGTATATATTTTAATCATCACATACTAACTGAATAACTTTCAAACATGGTCATACATATCCAAATACGGCAGATGCACACTAACCATTCGAAACCAGCCAAAACTGACCAAAAGGGAACTTTAACTAGAAAAACCGGAGAAAGTCTAAATAACCGGGGAAAACCATCCCAAATCCGGGGTAAATGGATTTCCACTATTGTTTTATTGTTTTGATCATGTTTTTGGGGGCCTTTAAAATGTTTTGATCGGGTTTGGCTATGTTTTGACTATGCTTGGAGGTTTCAAATTAGTTGGTGAAGTAATTGTGGTTTCACTAGACAAGGAAATCATTATGACACACCATGAATTAGTATTAAAGATATGAGTGAACTCCAAAAACATTTAACATTGTTTGATCAACACAAAAACGACATTGATTTTCCTTGGAAAACCTATAAAGGTGGATAATATACGAAACGAATGAACAAAACAACTTATGTAACCAAATCTTCCTTAACGATCTCGGGACTTAGAATGGTCATTTAAAATTTTTTTCTATGATTGCCATATTAATTTATAATCTATTACATAGTAACCTAAAATTACACGTGACATCGAAATAAACCTTAGAATGCAATTGGGTCGGCCCTGAGCCCAAAAACAAAGTCAAAAAAATGTGAAAAAATTATAAAAATGAGAATATCTCAACAAATATAGGGTTTCGGGCCTCGAAAGTTCTGTAACCCAACAAAGTTAGGTTACAGCTACGTTCCCCTCGTTTCGGCCTTCGATTTGCCTCGTCACGGGCCTGAAACGGACTCTTGTAGACCAAGTTATGCCATGTTCAAGAAAGCCCTTTTCTTCACGCGATCTGGGCTTCCGAATACATTTGGGCTCTATCTTCAACACTTTAACATCCATCAAACCTTCTACACCGACCAAAACAGAACGAAAGGGAACTTAACTAGGCAAAGCCGATGAAAGTCTGATCAACCTAGCCATGCCAAATCCGTGGAAATACAATTTCCACTTGGGTTTGATTGTTTTGATCATGTTTTGGATGTCTTATGGATACTGGTTATTGGGTTCACCAAGATCATGTATTTTGTTACTTGGGTTGTGTATATATTTTCATCATCACATACTAACTGAATAACTTTCAAACATGGTCATACACATCCAAATACGACAGATGCACGCTAAACCATTCGAAACCAGCCAAAACTGACCAAAAGGGAACTTAAACTAGAAAAACCGGAGAAAGTCTAAATAACCGGGGAAAACCATCCCAAATCCGAGGTAAATGGATTTCCACTATTGTTTTATTGTTTTGATCATGTTTTTGGAGGCCTTTAACATGTTTTGATCGGGTTTAGCTATGTTTTGACTATGCTTGGAGGTTTCAAATTAGTTGGTGAAGTAATTGTGGTTTCACTAGATAAGGAAATCATTATGACACACCATGAATTAGTATTAAAGATATGAGTGAACTCCAACAACATTTAACATTGTTTGATCAACACGAAAACGACATTGATTTTCCTTGGAAAACCTACAAAGATGGATAATATACCAAACGAATGAACAAAACAACTCATGTAACCAGCTCTTGCTTAACGATCTCGGGACTTAGAATGGTCATTTAAATTTTTTTTCTATGATTGCCATATTAATTTATAATCTATTACATAGTAACCTAAAATTACACGTGACATCTAAATAAAACTTAGAATGCAATTGGGTCGGGCCTGAGCCTAAAAACAAAGTCCAAAAAATGTGAAAAATTATAAAAATGAGAATATCTCAACAAATATAGGGTTTCGGGCCTCGAAAGTTCTATAACCCAACAAAGTTAGGGTACAACTACGTTCCCCTCGTTTCAGCCTTCGATTCGCCTCGTCACGGGCCTGAAACGGACTCTTGTAGACCAAGTTATGCCATGTTCAAGAAAGCCCTTTTCTTCACGCGATCTGGGGCTTCCAAATACATTTGGGCTCTATCTTCAACACTTGAACATCCATCAAACCATCTACACCGACCAAAACAGACCGAAAGGGAACTTAACTGGGCAAAGCCGATGAAAGTCTGATCAACCTAGCCATGCCAAATCCATGGAAATACAATTTCCACTTGGGTTTGATTGTTTTGATCATGTTTTGGACGTCTTATGGATACTGGTTATTGGGTTCACCATGATCGTGTATTTTGTTACTTGGGTTGTGTATATATTTTCATCATCACATACTAACTGAATAACTTTCAAACATGGTCATACATATCCAAATACGGCAGATGCACGCTAAACCATTCGAAACCAGCCAAAACTGACCAAAAGGGAACTTAAACTAGAAAAACCGGAGAAAGTCTAAATAACCAGGGAAAACCATCCCAAATCCGGGGTAAATGGATTTCCACTATTGTTTTATTGTTTTGATCATGTTTTTGGGGGCCTTTAAAATGTTTTGATCGGGTTTGGCTATGTTTTGACTATGCTTGGAGGTTTCAAATTAGTTGGTGAAGTAATTGTGGTTTCACTAGACAAGGAAATCATTATGACACACCATGAATTAGTATTAAAGATATGAGTGAACTCCAAAAACATTTAACATTGTTTGATCAACACAAAAACGACATTGATTTTCCTTGGAAAACCTACAAAGGTGGATAATATACGAAACGATGAACAAAACAACTTATGTAACCAGATCTTCCTTAACGATCTCGGGACTTAGAATGGTCATTTAAAATTTTTTTCTATGATTGCCATATTAATTTATAATCTATTACATAGTAACCTAAAATTACACGTGACATCGAAATAAACCTTAGAATTCAATTGAGTCGGGCCTGAGCCCAAAAACAAAGTCAAAAAAATGTGAAAAAATTATAAAAATGAGAATATCTCAACAAATATAGGGTTTCGGGCCTCGAAAGTTCTGTAACCCAACAAAGTTAGGTTACACCTACGTTCCCCTCGTTTCGGCCTTCGATTAGCCTCGTCACGGGCCTGAAACGGACTCTTGTAGACCAAGTTATGCCATGTTCAAGAAAGCCCTTTTCTTCACGCGATCTGGGGCTTCCGAATACATTTGGGCTCTATCTTCAACACTTGAACATCCATCAAACCTTCTACACCGACCAAAACAGAACGAAAGGGAACTTAACTAGGCAAAGCCGATGAAAGTCTGATCAACCTAGCCATGCCAAATCCGTGGAAATACAATTTCCACTTGGGTTTGATTGTTTTGATCATGTTTTGGACGTCTTATGGATACTGGTTATTGGGTTCACCAAGATCATGTATTTTGTTACTTGGGTTGTGTATATATTTTCATCATCACATACTAACTGAATAACTTTCAAACATGGTCATACACATCCAAATACGGCAGATGCACGCGAAACCATTCGAAACCAGCCAAAACTGACCAAAAGGGAACTTAAACTAGAAAAACCGGAGAAAGTCTAAATAACCGGGGAAAACCATCCCAAATCCGAGGTAAATGGATTTCCATTATTGTTTTATTGTTTTGATCATGTTTTTGGGGGCCTTTAACATGTTTTGATCGGGTTTAGCTATGTTTTGACTATGCTTGGAGGTTTCAAATTAGTTGGTGAAGTAATTGTGGTTTCACTAGACAAGGAAATCATTATGACACACCATGAATTAGTATTAAAGATATGAGTGAACTCCAACAACATTTAACATTGTTTGATCAACACGAAAACGACATTGATTTTCCTTGGAAAACCTACAAAGATGGATAATATACCAAACGAATGAACAAAACAACTCATGTAACCAACTCTTGCTTAACGATCTCGGGACTTAGAATGGTCATTTAAATTCTTTTTCTATGATTTCCATATTAATGTATGATCTATTACATAGTAACCTAAAATTACACGTGACATTTAAATAAACCTTAGAATGCAATTGGGTCGGGCCTGAGCCCAAAAACAAAGTCCAAAAAATGTGAAAAAATTATAAAAATGAGAATATCTCAACAAATATAGGGTTTCGGGCCTCGAAAGTTCTGTAACCCAACAAAGTTAGGTTAAAGCTACGTTCCCCTCGTTTCAGCCTTCGATTCGCCTCGTCACGGGCCTGAAACGGACTCTTGTAGACCAAGTTATGCCATGTTCAAGAAAGCCCTTTTCTTCACGCGATCTGGGGCTTCCAAATACATTTGGGCTCTATCTTCAACACTTGAACATCCATCAAACCATCTACACCGACCAAAACAGACCGAAAGGGAACTTAACTGGGCAAAGCCGATGAAAGTCTGATCAACCTAGCCATGCCAAATCCGTGGAAATACAATTTCCACTTGGGTTTGATTGTTTTGATCATGTTTTGGACGTCTTATGGATACTGGTTATTGGGTTCACCATGATCGTGTATTTTGTTACCTGGGTTGTGTATATATTTTCATCATCACATACTAACTGAATAACTTTCAAACATGGTCATAAATATCCAAATACGGCAGATGCACGCTAAACCATTCGAAACCAGCCAAAACTGACCAAAAGGGAACTTAAACTAGAAAAACCGGAGAAAGTCTAAATAACCGGTGAAAACCATCCCAAATCCGGGGTAAATGGATTTCCACTATTGTTTTATTGTTTTGATCATGTTTTTGGGGGCCTTTAAAATGTTTTGATCGGGTTTGGCTATGTTTTGACTATGCTTGGAGGTTTCAAATTAGTTGGTGAAGTAATTGTGGTTTCACTAGACAAGGAAATCATTATGACACACCATGAATTAGTATTAAAGATATGAGTGAACTCCAACAACATTTAACATTGTTTGATCAACACAAAAACGACATTGATTTTCCTTGGAAAACCTACAAAGGTGGATAATATACCAAACGAATGAACAAAACAACTTATGTAACCAGATCTTCCTTAACGATCTCGGGACTTAGAATGGTCATTTAAAATTTTTTTCTATGATTGCCATATTAATTTATAATCTATTACATAGTAACCTAAAATTACACGTGACATCGAAATAAACCTTAGAATGCAATTGGGTCGGGCCTGAGCCCAAAAACAAAGTCAAAAAAATGTGAAAAAATTATAAAAATGAGAATATCTCAACAAATATAGGGTTTCGGGCCTCGAAAGTTCTGTAACCCAACAAAGTTAGGTTACAGCTACGTTCCCCTCGTTTCGGCCTTCGATTTGCCACCTCACGGGCCTGAAACGGACTCTTGTAGATCAAGTTATGCCATGTTCAAGAAAGCCCTTTTCTTCACGCGATCTGGGGCTTCCGAATACATTTGGGCTCTATCTTCAACACTTGAACATCCATCAAACCTTCTACACCGACCAAAACAGAACGAAAGGGAACTTAACTAGGCAAAGCCGATGAAAGTCTGATCAACCTAGCCATGCCAAATCCGTGGAAATACAATTTCCTCTTGGGTTTGATTGTTTTGATCATGTTTTGGACGTCTTATGGATACTGGTTATTGGGTTCACCAAGATCATGTATTTTGTTACTTGGGTTGTGTATATATTTTCATCATCACATACTAACTGAATAACTTTCAAACATGGTCATACACATCCAAATACGGCAGATGCACGCGAAACCATTTGAAACCAGCCAAAACTGACCAAAAGGGAACTTAAACTAGAAAAACCGGAGAAAGTCTAAATAACCGGGGAAAACCATCCCAAATCCGAGGTAAATGGATTTCCACTATTGTTTTATTGTTTTGATCATGTTTTTGGGGGCCTTTAACATGTTTTGATCGGGTTTAGCTATGTTTTGACTATGCTTGGAGGTTTCAAATTAGTTGGTGAAGTAATTGTGGTTTCACTAGACAAGGAAATCATTATGACACACCATGAATTAGTATTAAAGATATGAGTGAACTCCAACAACATTTAACATTGTTAGATCAACACGAAAACGACATTGATTTTCCTTGGAAAACCTACAAAGATGGATAATATACCAAACGAATGAACAAAACAACTCATGTAACCAGCTCTTGCTTAATGATCTCGGGACTTAGAATGGTTATTTAAATTTTTTTTCTATGATTGCCATATTAATTTATAATCTATTACATAGTAACCTAAAATTACACGTGACATTTAAATAAACCTTCGAATGCAATTGGGTCGGGCCTGAGCCCAAAAACAATGTCCAAAAAATGTGAAAAAATTATAAAAATGAGAATATCTCAACAAATATAAGGTTTCGGGTCTCGAAAGTTCTGTAACCCAACAAAGTTAGGTTACAGCTACGTTCCCCTCGTTTCAGCCTTTGATTCGCCTCGTCACGGGCCTGAAACGGACTCTTGTAGACCAAGTTATGCCATGTTCAAGAAAGCCCTTTTCTTCACGCGATCTGGGGCTTCCTAATACATTTGGGCTCTATCTTCAACACTTGAACATCCATCAAACCATCTACACCGACCAAACCAGACTGAAAGGGAACTTAACTGGGCAAAGCCGATGAAAGTCTGATCAACCTAGCCATGCCAAATCCGTGGAAATACAATTTCCACTTGGGTTTGATTGTTTTGATCATGTTTTGGACGTCTTATGGATACTGGTTATTGGGTTCACCATGATCGTGTATTTTGTTACCTGGGTTGTGTATATATTTTCATCATCACATACTAACTGAATAACTTTCAAACATGGTCATACATATCCAAATACGGCAGATGCACGCTAAACCATTCGAAACCAGCCAAAACTGACCAAAAGGGAACATAAACTAGAAAAACCGGGAAAGTGTAAATAACCGGGGAAAACCATCCTAAATCTGGGGTAAATGGATTTCCACTATTGTTTTATTGTTTTGATCATGTTTTTGGGGGCCTTTAACATCTTTTGATTGGGTTTGGCTATGTTTTGACTATGCTTGGAGGTTTCAAATTAGTTGGTGAAGTAATTGTGGTTTCACTAGACAAGGAAATCATTATGACACACCATGAATTAGTATTAAAGATATGAGTGAACTCCAACAACATTTAACATTGTTTGATCAACACAAAAACGACATTGATTTTCCTTGGAAAACCTACAAAGGTGGATAATATACCAAACGAATGAACAAAACAACTTATGTAACCAGCTCTTGCTTAACGATCTCGGGACTTAGAATGGTCATTTAAATTTTTTTTTCTATGATTGCCATATTAATTTATAATCTATTACATAGTAACCTAAAATTACACGTGACATCGAAATAAACCTATTCTCTCTGACCTCTCTCTAAAAAACTTTCTCTCTCTAAACTTAAAAACCCTAAAGTATTTTATAAAGAATCATCATCTAATTTAGATCCAACCATGGGATCTTGAATTTTATTTTAGATCCTTGTTCCCCTTTTCATTATCTACAAATTCATATAATTTTTCACCATTTAAACTTTCTTAATCTCCAAAATAAATTCATTTTATTTGAGTGGGTTTTACTGTTTGGCTGTTTACCCATTTATTAATCCGTTCATTAATTTTCCTAAATCCATTTCTTAACCTCGTACCTAATCATCATGTCCCATGTCTGAATCCTTAAACCCCCCCATGGTTATTCCACCTCCAGTGGTTAACCCATCACCGTTGCCGGAATTTCCACCACCTGTGAATACGCATGTTGTGAAGAAATCTTCGAAATCATCTCTTAAACCCATGAAAACCACTCGTAATATGAATCCGGACCTTGGCAATACTATGAAACATGTGGATATGTTAGGAAAATCATCTGATGTTAATTTTAAGAAAACTGTTACACGGGCTAACTCGAAGGGTGATGTTTCAACAGGTAATAGTGATGATATGGAATGTGTTAGTGTGATTAGTGGTGATGTTTTGGGCAAAAATGTTTCAGTTCACTCTGGGGAGGAGACTGAACCATTTTGGGGTCCAAATAAGGAAAATATTGCTAGTAATGATATGGTTTGTGATAATTCATCTGCTAATGTTAATGAGGGTAGTAAGAAACCTAGTATCCCTAGGTCTAGTACTAATGTTGAATCTGTTTTGAATGATATGCCTGTCCCTTTTGCTGAGAATCCTGTTTTTAACCCTGAGGTGTCAAAGAATAAGCCTAGGAGTCCTGTTAAGGTTAGTTTTGGTGAAGTTAGGAAGCCGGGTTTGTTTAAGGTTACGAATGTGGGGCCTGCTAAGGATGTTAGTGTGGTAAGTAATTTTGCAGTTAATGATGATAATAGTGGGCAAGATGTAATCATGAATGATAAGGTGAGTACGAATGATAAACCGGTTTCTTTCCTTAGAGCTGTCACGGGTAATAGGGGTATGGGGAATAACAGATTGTCTTTTATCCCGGTTACCGTGAACAATGAAGGTAGGGAGGTGGCTGTTCTTGACTCGATTATTGATGAGGGAAGCACTAGATGGAATTTGACCATCATTGGTCATTTTGTTGGATTCCGTATGAGTTATAGAGAAATTATGGGAAATTTGAAAAGAATGTGGAGACCATATGGGTTAGATGATATTATCTTAAACAACAATGGGTTATATTTTTGTAAGTTCAACTCGGTGGATGGTATGCAGACTGTTATAGAGAATAGCCCTTGGATTGTGGATAGTAAACCATTTTTTGTTCAGAAATGGGAACCAGGTTTGTGTATATCAAAGCCAGAAGTTTCTCGAATTCCGTTATGGGTTAAAATTTTCAATGTTCCTTTGGAAGCTTGGAACAGGGAGGGAATTAGCAGAATAGCAAGTAGAATGGGGAAGCCTATCATTATGGATAAGTTGACTACTGAAATGTGTGATAGAACTCATGGTCGTGCTAGTTTTGCTAGGGTCCTCATTGAAGTTGATGCTAGTAAGGATCTTGTGAATGAAGTGGAAGTTTGGTATAGAAGTCTAAATAGATCAATGATATTGGATGTTGAATATCCTTGGAAACCGCCAATGTGTGAGCATTGTAAGGTCTTTGGTCATTCTACTGTGAATTGTCCTGCTAAAGGTTTGTTCTCAAATGTTAAACCTACTAAGGAAGCTAGTAAGCCAAATGAGGTTCCTGCTAATATTCAAGGGAATAATATTTCTGATACTACGGGTAATAAAGAAGGCTGGAGATCTGTAACTTATAGGAGAGGCGGGTTCAGTAATGTTGGTAGAGGAGGTTACAATTCGGGTGGTAGAGGAGAGCCGAATAGTGGTGGTAGAGGTGAGACTAGTAATGCTGGTAGAGGATCTTTTGGTAGGGGTAGAGGTGGTTCATATTATCAAGGGAATAGAGGTGCCAGTACTAGTTCGCAACCTAATCAGATGAGGAATAAGGGTAATGATGTTAATGATATGGGTACTCAAGTGAAAGCAGCGGTGAAGGAATCTGGTAATCAGGTTAATGTTAGTAGCAAAGATGTGAATACCATTACGAAGAATGTCCCTACTAAAGATTCTAGCTCTAAGAAGGATAAGGAAAAAGAGGTTGTGTCAGAAAATAGGTTCAGTCCTTTAAGTGATAGTACAGATAATGAGGAGACATTAATATGGGATGATTTCTGCAAAAGGGTGGATTCAATTTGTGATTTAGGGTTGGATGTAAGTGAAGCTGTCAAAACTTCATGGTCTGCTAAGATGTTGGAGTACTATAATAGTAAGTGCAAGGGAAGTGTTAAGACTAGATCATCTCCGGAAGACACTGTTAATGAGAGTATTGAGAATTTCAATAAACAAATTGCTGTTCGGAGAAGGAATCTTCATGAAGAGGCTACTAAGGTGGCTAAACAAAGAGTTGTGGACGAGTGTGCTGGTAAGGCTTCCACTTCGGTTTATAACAATTTCTTTAATCAAGCTACCCGTGCAGAATCTCAGAAGATTAAGGAGTTGGAATGGAGTAGAGATAAGTTGGAGGTGGAATTGTTTTTGTTATCAAAGCAACCTTTAACTGATGCTATCAAGGGATTCTGGTCTAGGGATATGTTTGAATATTATGAGACGATTTTGGAAGAATACAATAGTGATAGAATTAATGGTCACTTTGAAGATGTTGGTGGTAATCAGGATGCTTCGGCTGTTTTCATGGCTCAAGATGATACTATCAATGTTGCTGATGTGTCCATGGCTGATATGCAAGCCGGTGTTACTTCCAACCCCTCTAGTATCCAATGACGAGTACTATTGCTGCATGGAATGTTAAGGGTTTGAATTCTACCCTTAGACAGAATGAGGTGAAAACCTTTATTAGAGATGAGAAGCTTTGTATGTTTGCTGTCATAGAATCCCAACTTAGAAAGAAATCAGTTGAGTCTATTGGAAATATTGTTTTTGATCAATGGCCTTGGATGTCTAATTCTACTGATAGTAAGAAGGGTTGTAGAATCATGGTTGGTTGGGATCCTTTTATTTGTAGAGCTAGGCTGATTTCGCAAATAGATCAAGTTATGCATTTTGAGGTTACTTTCCTTCATGATCAAAAGTGTTTCTTTGCTTCTTTTGTTTATGCTGATAATGAGGAGAGAAGAAGAAGGATTTTATGGAAGAATTTAATTGAGCATAAAAGCGTTGTTGGTGATTCTCCTTGGACACTTTTGGGGGACTTCAATGTTTCGTTGAGTTTCGATGAGTGTTCTAACTGTTTTGTTGTGAGAGATAAAGGTATGGAGGAGTTTAAAGAATGTGTTGAAAGTCTGGAAGTGCATGATATTAATGGTTATGGTCTTTTTTATACTTGGATTGAAAAAAGACATAATCCTGAGCTTGGTATTCTAAAGAAGTTGGATAGAGTTATGGGCAATGGTATGTTTAGCCAGGAGTTCAGCAATGGCTATGCTAAGTTTCTTCCATACATGTCTTCTGATCATAGTCCTTCCTTATTGGTGTTTCCTTCTGATATTAGGGTTAAGCCAAAATCGTTTAAATTTTTGAACTTCATAGCGGATAAGGAGGAGTTTCTTAGTACTGTGGCTAATAATTGGAATATGGATGTTAAAGGGTTTCATATGTATACGTTAGCTAAGAAGTTAAAGAATATGAAGAAATACATGAGAAGATTGGCCAAGAATAATGGAAATGTTTTTGAAAAAGTAAAGTTGCTGAGAGGTGAGCTTAAGAGAGTCCAAGAATGCCTGGATAGAGATCCTCTTTGTGCAGATTTAAGAGAGGAAGAACTGGTGTTCTCTAAAGCCTACCATGAAGCGCTTATTGATGAAGAAAAACTCCTTAAACAGAAAACGAAAATAGACTGGTTAAGGGAAGGGGACCAAAATTCTGCTTACTTTCATAGTATCCTCAAAGGTAGAGTGAGTAGGAATAGGATTGAGATGATTAGAGATGATGGTGGTAATATTCTGTATGGTGATGATATTCCCCTCCAATTTGTGAAGCATTTTGAGAGTTTTCTTGGTAATGATGAGGAAGTTATTCCCATGGAAGATTTCAACACTCTGTTTACTAAAAAACTTAGCCCGGAGATTGCTACTCATATGATTAGGCCAGTGATGGATGAGGAAGTAAAGGTTGCCATGTTCAGCATTAAAGACGACAAAGCGGCTGGACCTGATGGTTTTTCTTCGAAATTCTTTAAGAAGGCTTGGAGTGTGGTTGGACCTGATGTTTGCAAGGCTGTGAAAGAGTTCTTTGTTTCAGGTAAGCTTTTAGGTGAGTTAAATGCTAACCTTATCTCTCTTATTCCCAAATTAAGTGTCCCGTTATATGTTTCTGATTATAGACCCATTGCTTGCTGCAATGTGGTTTATAAATGTATTAGTAAAGTCCTTACCAATAGACTTAAGGAAGGCCTTAGTAGTCTTATTGATGAGAACCAATGTGCTTTTATCCCCGGTAGACAGATTAGTGATAATATCTTGTTAACCCAAGAATTAATGGTTGGTTATGATTGGAGTAGTGGGACGAGTAAATGTGCGTTCAAAGTCGATATCAAAAAAGCTTATGATACCGTTAATTAGAGTTTTCTTAGGAACACTTTAGTTCAGTTTGGGTTTCATAGTGTCATGATAAACTGGATTATGGTTTGCTTATCTACGGCCTCTTTTTCGATTTGTGTGAATGGGGAGCTTCATGGATTTTTTAAGAGCAAAAGAGGTTTAAGGCAGGGGGACCCTATATCCCCTTACCTTTTTACGATTGTCATGGAGGTCCTTAATCTTATGATTAAGAGACAAATTAAGAGGGATAATAGATTTAAATATCATCAGGGTTGTAGTAAAATAAATCTTACTCACTTATGTTTTGCGGATGATCTGCTTTTGCTATGTCATGGGGATTTGGTGTCGGCTTGTATTCTCAGGAGGGGTTTGGATGAGTTTAGCATGTCTTCGGGGTTATACCCAAGCCTTGATAAGAGTATTGCTTTTTTTAGCAATGTTAAGGAGGATATGAAGTCTCAAATTCTGAGTGCTCTCCCGTTTAGAGAAGGTAATCTCCGGTTAGATATTTGGGAGTCCCTCTTATGACAAGAAGATTAAGGAACATTGACTGTAGAATTCTGTTGGATAATGTAAAGAAAAGGGTCTTCAGCTGGCATAACAAGCTGCTCTCTTATGCAGGTAAGCTCCAACTCATTTCCTCTATTTTATCCTCTATAAATGTGTTTTGGGCTTCTATGTTTGTTTTGCCCAAACATATTTGTGTATGCATTGATAAATTGTTTAAGAACTTTTTGTGGGGTTTGGGGGAAAATGGTAAGGGGATTTCTAGTGTTGCCTGGGATGAGGTTTGTAGACCCAAAAGTCAAGGGGGTCTGGGTATAAAAAATATGAGCTTAATGAATGATGGGTTAATGTCAAAACACTTATGGAATGTTCTTAGCAATAAGGAGTCTCTATGGGTTAAGTGGATTAATATTTATCGGCTAAAAAGTAACTGTATTTGGAATCTTACTGCTTGGAAGAAAAATGCATGGTCATGGAGACATATTATGGGTTTGAGAGACAAAGTTAGGAAGTTTGTTGCTGTTAAAGTTGGTAATGGTAGGAATTGCTTTGTCTGGTTTGATAACTGGCACCCTGATGGCCCTTTATGTAAGCTTATTACCCGTAACTTCCTTGAATCACTTGGTATAGATGTTAATGACGAAATTGTTGACTGGGTTGATGGTAACAAGTGGTTATGGCCAAATGATTGGTTAGGCAGGTTTGGACCTGTTATCAATGTATTGCCCCCTACTCTGAATGAAGTCTCTGATAAAACCATTTGGCTGAATAAGGATCAGAAGGTGGTGGAGTTTAGCGTGAGGGAAGTCTGTAAGGCTCTTAGAGTGGATATGCCTAGGGTTATGTGGGTGGATCATGTTTGGTTCCCTTATTGTGTTCCTAGGCATGCTTTCATTCTCTGGTTAGCTATTAAGGGTAGGTTGAAAACTCAGGATAGATTAGCTAGATGGTTCCCATTAGCTAATGTGACATGTGCTCTGTGTAAGACATGTATGGACTCCCACAGCCACTTATTCTTCAGTTGTCCTTTTTCGTCGAGTGTGTGGGAGAAAATGAAAAAGCTGGCTTTATTAGACTCAATGTCTAATATTTGGGCTGAGATTGTTTCGGGGGTATGTAATATTAAGGCTAGCAATTCTATTTGGAGCGTGATTCAAAGACTAGTGTTAGGGGCATCTGTTTACTTCATATGGCAGGAACGTAATTTCAGGATGTTCCGAAACGTTAGCAGATCTGCTGAAGCCGTTGCTAGTATTATTATTAATACTATTAGACTTAGGCTCCATGGCTTGGATGTTAGATGGTCTAGGGATGTGGCTAAGGCTGCTATCTTTTGGCAGCTTCCTTCGTTGGGTCTTAAGGATAAGGAATGCATTGATGACTTTATGGAGTGTGATGATAGGTCCGTTTAAGTTTTCTTTGAGTTTCTGGTGGCCTATGTTTACGAAGAACTCAGGTCTGTTTCCCACTGATATGATTTTGTTTATGTTTTCTAACGTTTATTTTCTGTCCAAGTGCTATTGTTTTCTGTGGTGGATAGAAGGTTTCCAAGATGTTATATTGGCAAGGTGGGTTATGAAGATTGGTAGGCTATCTGTTCTGTCATGTATCTTGGAGATCTATACAGTCCTTTGGGACTGTTGGGAGGACTTTTGGTTTGGTTTGGGAGGTTTGATGTGCTATTAGTGGTCTTATAGGTTGTTTATGGGGGAGTGTGCTATGCCTTCTAGAGCGTGCTGAAAGATGTGCCGTCTATGTTTGGTATGGTACATTTTCCCCCATACTCCACCTATTTGAACAATTTTTAGTTGCCAAACCTGTTTTGTTGATGCTTAGTCCTCCCTTTGTTTATTTTAACCTAGTATCAGTTTATTGTCGAGCCGATTGATATATGGGTTATTGCATCATGTGAGGGGATTCATATCTAGTTGTACTCTTTCCCCCTTTTATGGTTTCCCACTGGGTTTTACATAAATGGGGGTTTTGAGGAGGCAATAGATATGATGTGCTACACTGGCACCTCTCTTATTTTCCTGCATTTGATCTGATGGCGTTTTGAGTAGGTCTCTTTTTACCTATTTCTGCTTGTTTCTTAGTTTGTGTTGAGGGTTTTCCATTGGGATGGATTGGTGGATTTTGGTTGCTTCCCTTTGTGGTTGAATCAAGATCAATCATGGATTCCGAAGTGGATTCCTCATCATAAATTAAGATCTTGCCTTGTATTTTGGTGTGCCATGGATTGCAGGAGCTTGGTCTTAGCATTTGGATCAAGTTTAGTGTTATGGGTAGCAGCTATTTGTCATTCTTTTAGTTGCTTTTTGTATTTTTGTGTATTGAGCATGGGGTTTGTCCATTGCCTATACCTATAGTATGTTTTGAGTATGGGTTGTTTTGTCCATACCTTTTTGTTGCTAGAGCTTGTTAGTTGGGGTTGTGTCCCATCTAATTTTTGTTAAGCTTCTAGTTGTTTGTACTTTCTGCCTTTGTGGCCTTTCTTAATAAATTTACCATTAAGAAGACATCGAAATAAACCTTAGAATGCAAATGGGTCAGGCCTGAGCCCAAAAACAAAAGTCCAAAAAATGTGAAAAAATTATAGAAATGAGAATATCTCAACAAATATAGGGTTTCGGGCCTCGAAAGTTCTGTAACCCAACAAAGTTAGGTTACAGCTACGTTCCCCTCGTTTCAGCCTTCGATTCGCCTCGTCACGGGCCTGAAACGGACTCGTGTAGACCAAGTTATGCCATGTTCAAGAAATCCCTTTTCTTCACGCGATTTGGGGCTTCCGAATACATTTGGGCTATATCTTCAACACTTGAACATCCATCAAAGCTTCTACACCGACCAAAATGGACCGAAAGGGAACTTAACTGGGCAAAGCCGATGAAAGTCTGATCAACCTAGCCATGCCTAATCCGTGGAAATACAATTTCCACTTGGGTTTGATTGTTTTGATCATGTTTTGGACGTCTTATGGATACTGGTTATTGGGTTCACCATGATCATGTCTTTTGTTACTTGGTTGTGTATATATTTTCATCATCACATACTAACTGAATAACTTTCAAACATGGTCATACACATCCAAATACGGCAGATGCACGTTAAACCATTCGAAACCAGCCAAAACTGACCAAAAGGGAACTTAAACTAGAAAAACCAGAGAAAGTCTAAATAATCGGGGAAAACCATCCCAAATCCGGGGTAAATGGATTTCCACTATTGTTTTATTGTTTTGATCATGTTTTTGGGGGCCTTTAACATATTTTGATCGTGTTTAGCTATATTTTGACTATGCTTGGAGGTTTCAAATTAGTTGGTGAAGTAATTGTGGTTTCACTAGACAAGGAAATCATTATGACACACCATGAATTAGTATTATAGATATGAGTGAACTCCAACAACATTTAACATTGTTTGATCCACACAAAAACGACATTGATTTTCCTTGGAAAACCTACAAAGGTGGATAATATACCAAACAAATGAACAAAACAACTCATGTAACCAGCTCTTGCTTAACGATCTCGGGACTTAGAATGGTCATATAAATTTTTTTCTATGATTTCCATATTAATTTATAATATATTACATAGTAACCTAAAATTACAAGTGACATCGAGATAAACCTTAGAATGCAAATGGGTCAGGCCTGAGCCCAAAAACAAAGTCCAAAAAATGTGAAAAAATTATAAAAATGAGAATATCTCAACAAATATAGGGTTTCGGGCCTCGAAAGTTCTGTAACCCAACAAAGTTAGGTTACAGCTACGTTCCCCTCGTTTCAGCCTTCGATTCGCCTCGTCACGGGCCTGAAACGGACTCGTGTAGACCAAGTTATGCCATGTTCAAGAAAGCCCTTTTCTTCACGCGATTTGGGGCTTCCGAATACATTTGGGCTATATCTTCAACACTTGAACATCCATCAAAGCTTCTACACCGACCAAAATGGACCGAAAGGGAACTTAACTGGGAAAAGCCGATGAAAGTCTGATCAACCTAGCCATGCCTAATCCGTGGAAATACGATTTCCACTTGGGTTTGATTGTTTTGATCATGTTTTGGACGTCTTATGGTTACTGGTTATTGGGTTCACCATGATCATGTCTTTTGTTACTTGGGTTGTGTATATATTTTCATCATCACATACTAACTGAATAACTTTCAAACATGGTCATACACATCCAAATACGGCAGATGCACGTTAAACCATTCGAAACCAGCCAAAACTGACCAAAAGGGAACTTAAACTAGAAAAACCGGAGAAAGTCTAAATAACCGGGTAAAACCATCCCAAATCTGGGGTAAATGGATTTCGTTTTATTGTTTTGATCATGTTTTGGGGGCCTTTAACATGTTTTGATCGTGTTTAGCTATGTTTTGACTATGCTTGGAGGTTTCAAATTAGTTGGTGAAGTAATTGTGGTTTCACTAGACAAGGAAATCATTATGACACACTATGAATTAGTATTATAGATATGAGTGAACTCCAACAACATTTAACATTGTTTGATCAACACAAAACCGACATTGATTTTCCTTGGAAAACCTACAAAGGTGGATAATATACCAAACAAATGAACAAAACAACTCATGTAACCAGCTCTTGCTTAACGATCTCGGGACATAGAATGGTCATTTAAATTTTTTTTCTATGATTTCCATATTAATTTATAATATATTACATAGTAACCTAAAATTACAAGTGACATCGAAATAAACCTTAGAATGCAAATGGGTCGGGCCTGAGCCCAAAAACAAAAGTCCAAAAATGTGAAAAAATTATAAAAATGAGAATATCTCAACAAATATAGGGTTTCGGGCCTCGAAAGTTCTGTAACCCAACAAAGTTGGGTTATAGCTACGTTCCCCTCGTTTCAGCCTTCGATTTGCCTTGTCACGGGCATGAAACGGACTCTTGTAGACCAAGTTATGCCATGTTCAAGAAAGCCCTTTTCTTCACGCGATCTGGGGCTTCCGAATACATTTGGGCTATATCTTCAACACTTTAACATCCATCAAAGCTTCTACACAGACCAAAATGGACCGAAAGGGAACTTAACTGGGCAAAGCCGATGAAAGTCTGATCAACCTAGCCATGCCTAATCCGTGGAAATACAATTTCTACTTGGGTTTGATTGTTTTGATCATGTTTTGGACGTCTTATGGATACTGGTTATTGGGTTCACCATGATCATGTCTTTTGTTACTTGGTTGTGTATATATTTTCATCATCACATACTAACTGAATAACTTTCAAACATGGTCATACACATCCAAATACGGCAGATGTACGTTAAACCATTTGAAACCAGCCAAAACTGACCAAAAGGGAACTTAAACAAGAAAATCGGAGAAAGTCTAAATAACCGGGGAAAACCATCCCAAATCCGGGGTAAATGGATTTCCACTAATGTTTTATTGTTTTGATCATGTTTTTGGGGGCCTTTAACATGTTTTGATCGTGTTTAGCTATGTTTTGACTATGGTTGGAGGTTTCAAATTAGTTGGTGAAGTAATTGTGGTTTCACTAGACAAGGAAATCATTATGACACACCATGAATTAGTATTATAGATATGAGTGAACTCCAACAACATTTAACATTGTTTGATCAACACAAAAACGACATTGATTTTCCTTGGAAAACCTACAAAGGTGGATAATATACCAAACAAATGAACAAAACAACTCATGTAACCAGCTCTTGCTTAACGATCTCGGGACTTAGAATGGTCATTTAATATTTTTTTCTATGATTTCCATATTAATTTATAATAAATTACATAGTAACCTAAAATTACAAGTGACATCGAAATAAACCTTAGAATGCAAATGGGTCGGGCCTGAACCCAAAAACAAAAGTCCAAAAAATGTGAAAAAATTATAAAAATGAGAATATCTCAACAAATATAGGGTTTCGGGCCTCGAAAGTTCTGTAACCCAAAAAAGTTAGGTTACAGCTACGTTCCCCTCGTTTCAGCCTTCGATTCGCCTCGTCCCGGTCCTGAAACGGACTCTTGTAGACCAAGTTATGCCATGTTCAAGAAATCCCTTTTCTTCACGTGATCTGGGGCTTCCGAATACATTTGGGCTATATCTTCAACACTTGAACATCCATCAAAGCTTCTACACCGACCAAAATGGACCGAAAGGGAACTTAACTGGGCAAAGCCGATGAAAGTCTGATCAACCTAGCCATGCCTAATCCGTGGAAATACAATTTCCACTTGGGTTTGATTGTTTTGATCATGTTTTGGACGTCTTATGGATACTGGTTATTGGGTTCACCATGATCATGTCTTTTGTTACTTGGTTGTGTATATATTTTCATCATCACATACTAACTTAATAACTTTCAAACATGGTCATACACATCCAAATACGGCAGATGCACGTTAAACCATTCGAAACCAGCCAAAACAGACCAAAAGGGAACTTAAACTAGAAAAACCGGAGAAAGTCTAAATAACCGGGGAAAACCATCCCAAATCCGGGGTAAATGGATTTCCACTATTGTTTTATTGTTTTGATCATGTTTTTGGGGGCCTTTAACATGTTTTGATCGTGTTTAGCTATGTTTTGACTATGCTTGGAGGTTTCAAATTAGCTGGGGAAGTAATTGTGGTTTCACTAGACAAGGAAATCATTATGACACACCATGAATTAGTATTATAGATATGAGTGAACTCCAACAACATTTAACATTGTTTGATCAACACAAAAACGACATTGATTTTCCTTGGAAAACCTACAAAGGTGGATAATATACCAAACAAATGAACAAAACAACTCATGTAACCAGCTCTTGCTTAACGATCTCGGGACTTAGAATGGTCATTTAAAATTTTTTCTATGATTTCCATATTAATTTATAATATATTACATAGTAACCTAAAATTACAAGTGACATCGAAATAAACCTTAGAATGCAAATGGGTAAGGCCTGAGCCCAAAAACAAAAGTCCAAAAAATGTGAAAAAATTATAAAAATGAGAATATCTCAACAAATATAGAGTTTCGGGCCTCGAAAGTTCTGTAACCCAACAAAGTTAGGTTACAGCTACGTTCCCCTCGTTTCAGCCTTCGATTCGCCTCGTCACGGGCCTAAAACGGACTCTTGTAGACCAAGTTATGCCATGTTCCAGAAAGCCCTTTTCTTCACGCGATCTGGGGCTTCCGAATACATTTGGGCTATATCTTCAACACTTGAACATCCATCAAAGCTTCTACACCGACCAAAATGGACCGAAAGGGAACTTAACTGGGCAAAGCCGATGAAAGTCTGATCAACCTAGCCATGCCTAATCCGTGGAAATACAATTTCCACTTGGGTTTGATTGTTTTGATCATGTTTTGGACGTCTTATGGATACTAGTTATTGGGTTCACCATGATCATGTCTTTTGTTACTTGGTTGTGTATATATTTTCATCATCACATACTAACTTAATAACTTTCAAACATGGTCATACACATCTAAATACGGCAGATGCACGTTAAACCATTCGAAACCAGCCAAAACTGACCAAAAGGGAACTTAAACTAGAAAAACCGGAGAAAGTCTAAATAACCGGGGAAAACCATCCCAAATCTGGGGTAAATGGATTTCCACTATTGTTTTATTGTTTTGATCATGTTTTGGGGGCCTTTAACATGTTTTGATCGTGTTTAGCTATGTTTTGACTATGCTTGGAGGTTTCAAATTAGTTGGTGAAGTAATTGTGGTTTCACTAGACAAGGAAATCATTATGACACAATATGAATTAGTATTATAGATATGAGTGAACTCCAACAACATTTAACATTGTTTGATCAACACAAAAACGACATTGATTTTCCTTGGAAAACCTACAAAGGTGGATAATATACCAAACAAATGAACAAAACAACTCATGTAACCAGCTCTTGCTTAACGATCTCGGGACATAGAATGGTCATTTAAATTTTTTTCTATGATTTCCATATTAATTTATAATATACTACATAGTAACCTAACATTACAAGTGACATCGAAATAAACCTTAGAATGCAAATGGGTCGGGCCTGAGCCCAAAAACAAAAGTCTAAAAATGTGAAAAAATTATAAAAATGAGAATATCTCAACAAATATAGGGTTTCGGGCCTCGAAAATTCTGTAACCCAACAAAGTTAGGTTACAGCTACGTTCCCCTCGTTTCAGCCTTTGATTAGCCTCGTCACGGGCCTGAAACAGACTCTTGTAGACCAAGTTATGCCATGTTCAAGAAAGCCCTTTTCTTCACGCGATCTGGGGCTTCCGAATACATTTGGGCTATATCTTCAACACTTGAACATCCATCAAAGCTTCTACACCGACCAAAATGGACCGAAAGGGAACTTAACTGGGCAAATCCGATGAAAGTCTGATCAACCTAGCCATGCCTAATCCGTGGAAATAAAATTTTTACTTGGGTTTGATTGTTTTGATCATGTTTTGGACGTCTTATGGATACTGGTTATTGGGTTCACCATGATCATGTATTTTGTTACTTGGTTGTGTATATATTTTCATCATCACATACTAACTGAATAACTTTCAAACATGGTCATACACATCCAAATACGGCAGATGCACATTAAACCATTCGAATCCAGCCAAAACTGACCAAAAGGGAACTTAAAATAGAAAAACCGGAGAAAGTCTAAATAACTGGGGAAAACCATCCCAAATCCGGGGTAAATGGATTTACACTATTGTTTTATTGTTTTGATCATGTTTTTGGGGGCCTTTAACATGTTTTGATCGTGTTTAGCTATGTTTTGACTATGCTTGGAGGTTTCAAATTAGTTGGTGAAGTAATTGTGGTTTCACTAGACAAGGAAATCATTATGACACACCATGAATTAGTATTATAGATATGAGTGAACTCCAACAACATTTAACATTGTTTGATCAACACAAAAACGACATTGATTTTCCTTGGAAAACCTACAAAGGTGGATAATATACCAAACAAATGAACAAAACAACTCATGTAACCAACTCTTGCTTAACGATCTCAGGACTTAGAATGGTCATTTAAATTTTTTTCTATGATTTCCATATTAATTTATAATATATTACATAGTAACCTAAAATTACAAGTGACATCGAAATAAACCTATTCTCTCTGACCTCTCTCTAAAACTTTCTCTCTCTAACTTAATAACCCTAAAGTATTTTATTAAGAATCATCATCTAATCTTGATCCAACCATGGGATCTTGAATTTTATTTTAGATCCTTGTTCTCCTTTTCATTACCTTCAAATCCATATAACATTTTACAATAAAATTTCTCTTAATCACCTAAATAAATACATTTTATTAAGTGGGTTTTACTGTTTGGCTTATTCCCATTTATTAATCCGTTTCCTTAAATCATTTCTAAATCATTTCTTAACCTCGTACCAAATCATTATGTCTTATGTCTGATTCACCCATAAACCCCATGGTTAATCCACCCCCGGTGGTTAACCCTTCACCGGCGCCGGTTGTTCCTCCGCCGTTGAGCTCCCATGTTATGAAGAAGACACCTAAGTCGTCATCAAAACCAATGAAAACCACTAGGACTATGAATCCTGATCCTAGGGTTACTATGAAACATGTTTCAGTTGAAACAATGGCTCAAGCATCCTCTCAGGTTAATTTTAAGAAGGGGGCATCTCAAGGTGATAGTAGTTAAGAAGCTAAGGTTATTGGGGATGAGAGTATTGTTGTTGATGTGGGTAAAAAGAATGAAGTTGTGATGGCTGAGGCTGAAGTGGGGCTTGTTGATACTACTTTAGTTTTAAATGGTAATGGTAATTTGAATGATATGTTTCCTGAATTAAATAGTGTATATGCTAGTAGTAAGGGTGCTAGTAGTGCTAGTGTTGTTAATTCTGCTCCTAATTTGCCTAATATTACTGTTGTGGGTGTTAATGATGGTAGTAAGATCAATAGCAGTAAGGATAAGGTTGTTTTAAATGGTAATGGTGCTAGTGGTAGTAAGGTTAACAATGGTAATGAAATAAGTATTGGTGATGGTGCTAGTGGTAGCAATGTTGGTGTTCAGGGTATGCAAGGGGTTGTGTTGCAAGGAGATTCTTCGTCTAGTAAGAGTAACTTTAAGAGTGCTGTTTCTTTTAGTAATGCGGTTAAAGGGACGGAGTCTACTTATGATAACAAGCTTAGGAAATATCCATGTATTGTGAATAAGGAGGGTAGGAAAATGGTTGATATGGACCCGATTATTAGTGAAGGCAGTAAGAGGTGGGGGCTCACTATTGTTGGGTATTTTGTTGGTTTTAAGATGAGTCATAGGGAGATTGTAAGTCATTTAAGGAGAATGTGGAGGGCGTATCAGGTTGAGGATATTATTGTCAATGAAGGGTTATACATTTTTAAGTTTAAATCTAAGGATGGTCTACAAACCGTGATTGAGAATGGCCCGTGGCTCGTTGATCAGAAGCCATTGTTTGTTAAACGTTGGACTGCTGGTATTTGCTTTGATAAGCCAGAACCGAGTAGAGTACCATTATGGGTGAAGATTTTCAACATACCGTTAGAAGCCTGGAATAATGAAGGTATTAGCAGAATTGCTAGTAGGTTAGGAACTCCCATTGTGATAGATAAGGTAACAACTGCTATGTGTGAGAAAGGTAATGGGAGAGCGACATTTGCTAGAGTTTTGGTTGAAGTGGATGCAGCGGATGGCATTTTAGATAAGATTGAGATTTGGTATAATGATCTTGGAAGAAGTATGGAGTTGAAGGTTGAATATGCGTGGCAACCTCCGGTGTGTAGTCATTGCAATGTGTTTGGTCATAGTTTCATGGGATGTAAGAATAGAGTGATTAGTGATGCTGAAAAGGCTGAGACTCAAGTGCCGAAAGTTATGAGTAACAATGGTGTTAATGTGAATGGCAATGTCAGTGAAGGATGGCAGTCGGTTTCTAATAGAAGAATTGTGAGCAAAATTACGGTTCCTGCTAAAGCCCAATCTAATCAAGGTCCGGTTAATACTTCATATTATGCTAGAGGTGGTTTTAATAGATCTAGAGGGAGTAATTCTTCGGCTAGAGGTGGAATGAATGGCCGTGGAAGAGGGGGTGCTAATGGTCGTGGAGGTATGAATGGTAATCAAGATAGTAAGGATTGGGTTTTTGTTCCTGTTTCTGCAAAGAGTAATGATAACACCAAGACATCTGAGGTAGAAGGAAGTAAGAAGCAGAAGAAAGTGGATGTTGGGAATGTCAAGGTATTTGCTAGCAAGAATTTTATGGTTGAGAACAGGTTTAATGCTTTGTCGGAAGGAGGAGTTGCAGATATTCAAGAACAAGATTTACAAAATCTTAAGATTAATATTGATGTTGCTTGTGATATGGGTCAACAAATTGATGATATGGTAGTTATGGAATGGCCTAAGGAAGTTCAAGGTTATTATAAAGAGAGGCGTGATTTTGTTATAAAGAAGCAGAAAGTTGAAGAAGTAACGAAGAAAATCAATGACTTATCAGCTGAGATTGATGCATGTAATAGAAGTGCTGAGTTTAATGCTTTTGAACATGCCAAGAAGAATGTTGATGAAGAAATGCAAAAAACGGGTGTGTCTCAAAGTCAAGCTTTCACTGTGGTTTATGAGAATGCGATTAAGAGTGGAAAACAAAGAGTCCTTGACTTGGTGTCGATGAGACAAATGGCTGAAGTGGATCTTTTCTGTTTGTCGGGTCATCATTTCTCGGATGAGGTTAAGGATAAGTAGTCTACTGGTATGGTTAAATATTACAAGGCTAAGATTGCTGAGAAGAATATAGAGGATGTTTCTAAGTATGTGGATGCAATGGTGGAGGAAGTTAGTAACGATCCTTCTGCACATGCTGAATTCATGGTCCAAGATACTGTCTCAGGCCCGGGTGAGTCTAGTATGGCTGATGTATCAAAAGAGGGTAATGGTGCCTCATCTTCTCTATGTTAATGGATAATAAAATTGCTGCGTGGAACATTAGAGGTATGTCTAACACCTCTAAGCAAGATGAAATCAAATTATTAATTAGTGAGAATAATTTAAAAATGTGTGCGGTTTTTGAAACTCAACTTTGTAAGAAGAAAGTGACTTCTGTTTGTGAGAATGTGTTTGGTCAATGGGAGTGGGTTTCTAACTCTATCGAGAGTCCTAAGGGATGCAGAATTTGTGTGGGATGGGATACCGCTGATATTCATGCTGTTATGTTGTCTTTTAGTGACCAGGTTATGCACTTTGAGGTGACTCTTATCCATGACAGTAGGAAATTTTTTTTGCTTTTGTTTATGGTTAAGTAACGCCTAATGATAGGAGCAAACTTTGGAGTAATCTTCAAAATCATGCTGTTTTTATTAATCAGAAGCCTTGGGTCCTCTTAGGAGATTTTAATGTTATCCTTAGTTCTGCTGAACATTCTAAGGGTTATTTTAATAAAAATCATAGGATGCAGGATTTCAGGGAATGTATTGATGGGTTAGGCATTGAAGACTTGCCTATGAGTGGATTTTTCTTTACTTGGGTTCAAAAAAGGAAAGATCCTGAAAATGGGATAATGAAGAAATTAGATAGAATAATGAGCAACATTGAATTTATTGAGTTATTTGAAATTAGTTATGCTAGATTCCTTCCGTATGTTGTTTCTGATCACTGCCCTGCTGTTTTGGTCATTAATAATGTTAAGAAAGGTAGAAAGCGCGCGTTTACATTTATGAATTACTTGGCGCATAAGGAAGAATTTCATAACATTGTTAAGGAACATTGGGGTATAAATGTGGATGGTTTTGCTATGTTTGTTCTGGCTAGAAGACTTAAAGCTATGAAGTATCATCTTAGAAATTTGAACAAGAGAAATGGGAATGTTTTCGATAAAGTCAAAATGCTTAGGACCGAGCTGAAGAAAGTCCAAGCTGAGTTGGATTTTGATCCTAACAGTGTGTTTCTTAAAGAGGTTGAGATGATTTTTAATAGTGCGTATAGAAGTGCTGCTCTTGATGAAGAGAGGGTTCTTAGGCAGAAAGCTAAGATTGAATGGTTAAATGAGGGGGATCGTAATAGTGCTTATTTTCACAAGATGATAAAAGGAAGGATGAAAAGAAGTAGGATTATTAGTGTTAAAGATGTTAATGGGAAGGAGTTTTTTGGTGATGAAGTTGCCAAGGTTTTTATTGATCATTTTCAGAATTTCCTTGGTACGTGTGATGAAGTTTTTCCCATTGAGAAACCAGATGAACTCTTTGTTAAGAAAGTGGACTCTATTGCTTCTATTCATATGATCAGAGAGGTCTCTAATGATGAAATTAAGACTGCCCTGTTTGATATCCATGATGACAAGGCACCAGGACCAGATGGCTATACAGCGAAGTTCTTCAAGTCTTCGTGGGATGTGGTGGGCAAGGATGTTTGTATGGCAGTAAAGGAATTCTTTGCAAAAGGTAAGATGTTGGGTGAACTTAACACTACTCTTATATCTTTAATTCCTAAATGTAATCTGCCAGGTCTTGTTACTGATTTTAGGCCGATAGCTTGCTGCAATGTTGCCTATAAATGTATCAGTAAGGTTATCACTAATAGATTGAAAGAAGTTCTTAAGGATACTATTAGTGCTAATCAAAGTGCTTTTGTTGAAGGAAGGTTAATTAGTGACAATATTATGCTTGCCCAAGAATTGATGTGTGGATATTTTAACAAACATAAACCTCCTAGATGTGCTTTTAAAATTGACATCCAGAAGGCGTATGATACGGTATCTTGGGAGTTTCTTGAAGACATTTTGCTCCATTTGGTCTGCATAAAACTATGGTAAGATGGATTATGATATGCCTGAAATCTGCTTCTTTCTCCATCAGTGTTAACGGAGAATCTAATGGTTTCTTTAAAGCCCGTCGTGGGCTCAGGCAGGGTGATCCAATATCACCCTACTTGTTTACCATGGTTATGGAAGTTTTTACTTTAATGTTTAAAAGACAGATTAAGGTGGAAAAGAAGTTCAAGTACCATTGGGGCTGTGAGAAGCTTGAGATTGTTAGTTTGTGCTTTGCGGATGATTTGCTGATGTTTTGTCATGGTAATTTTATTTCAGCTTGTATTTTACGTAGAGCCCTTGATGAATTCTGTTTAGCTTCTGGTCTAAGGCCAAGCATGAATAAAAGTACGGTTTACTTTGGGAATGTTGATCGTAGGGTTCAAAATGACATTAGGTTGGTTATGCCTTATAATGTTGGAAGTTTGCTTGTCAAATATTTGGGTATTCCCATTGATGCTAGGAAGCTATCTAGAAATGAGTGTGACACTCTTTTAGATAAGATTAAGAAAAGGATTGGGGATTGGAGAAATAAGTTGTTATCGTTTGCTGGTAGATTACAGCTTGTGACTTCAGTCCTTTGTTCTATTAGTACTTATTGGGCTTCCATTTTTAGTCTGCCTAAAATTGTTTGTGATGAGGTTGATAAGCTGTTAAAGAATTTTCTTTGGATGGCAGAAGTGAAACAAGGTTATAAGCATAGTATTTCTTGGAAAGAGGTATGTAAAAAGAAGAGTGATGGTGGCCTTGGCCTTAAGTCTCTTTATGACATCAACGTTTCTCTTATGGCCAAGCATTTATGGAGTATTTTAACTAATAGAAAGTCTATTTAGGTTAGTTGGGTTAAAACTAAGTGGCTTAAGGGTGAGAGTGTTTGGTCTGCAAATAGCAGGAAACGTACTTCTTGGACCTGGAATCAAATTCTTCACACAAGAGATATTATCAGAAGGTTTGTCAGGGTTAAAATTGGGAGTGGGAATGACTGTTTTTTCTGGTTTGATAACTGGAGGAATGGAACTTCCTTATGCAATTTGGTTAGGTCTAACATTTTAGCTACTGATAGTTTTGCTTTGAAGGTTAAAGTTGCTGATCTTATTGAAGATAAAGCTTGGAAGCTGCCTGACGATTGGAATGAAAAGTATGCTGAGATTTGCAATATTAGTGTTCCCGATATAAAGCCGGATGTTGCTGATGAAACCATTTGGGTGGATAAAAAAGGTATGACTAAAGCCTTTAGTGTTTCTGAAGTTTGGAAAGGTATTCATGATGATTTGGCTAGTGTCATATGGTGTGATCATGTTTGGTATAGTCAATGTGTCCCAAGTCATGCTTTTATTCTATGGTTGGCTGTGAAAGGGAGGCTTAAGACTCAAGATAGACTATCGAGATGGTTGAATATTCCTGATATGTCTTGCGCTTTTTGCAAACAGTGTAAGGATTCTCATAGCCATCTCGTTTTTAACTGTCATTTTACTAGAAGGCTATGGGAAAGGCTTAAATGCTTGGTTAAATTAGATAATGTGTCGAATGATTGGGCTCAAGTTATTTCTAGATTTGTTAATGTTGCTGCCAGTAATAAAATTTGGAGTGTCATTCAAAGGTTGATGCTTGGCGCTGTTATTTACTATATTTGGCAAGAGAGGAATGTCAGATTGTTTGAGGGTTTATCTAGGAGTGAGAATGAGTTGTTCAACATCATTTGTAACTCTATCAGGACGAGAATTTTAAGCCTTAGTATTAAGACTACTCCTGAAGTTTTAGAGGCTTCAAAGATTTGGAACTTTCCTATAGTCAATAAGGATAAGTTTAAGGTTATTGATGATGAGGGTTTTAATGATTTGATGGATGATGATGGCGAGTGATTTTTCTGATTTGTGGTGGTGTTGGTCCCATGGTGGGACGGGTTTTTGGGAATGTAACAGAAGGTGGTTCCAATTGTCCATTGCACCTGATTATTACTATTGGTTGAAGACCTGTTGCTGCTGCCTTGCTTTGTTGGTTTGGCGTAGTTCCTTTGGTTTTCACTTATGGTAAGATCAATTATGTTATTATTTACCTTGTTATTTAACCTTTGTTATGATTTCAGCTCTTATCTTTTGGGAGCTTGGGGGAGGACTTTCTGGATTGGTTGTGTCGAGGTTTGATGTGCTACTAGTGGGCTTATGGGTAGTGTTTGGGGAAGTGTACTATGTCAACTAGAGCGTGCTGAAAGATGTGCCGTCTTGCTTGGTATGGTGCATTTCTCCCATTTACTGCCTGTTTGAACAATTTTTAGTTGCCAAACCTGTTATTTTTGATGCCTAGTCCTCCCTGTTATCTTTATTAACCAGATATCTGTTTATTGTTGAGCTGATAGGTATTTTTGGTTATTACATCTTGAGAGGATTCATATCTAGTTGTACTCTTTCCCCTGTTTATGGTTTCCCACTGGGTTTTACATAGACAGGGGTTTTGAGGAGGCAATAGATATGATGTGCTACACTGGCACCTCTCTATGGATTCTGCTTGTTCAGATGGCGATTTATGCAGGTTTATTATGGCTTGCTTTCCCTATACTTAGTTTTACTTAGAGGTTCTATTGGGATGGATTGACTGCTCTTGGTACTTTCCCTTTGTGGATTGTATTGAGGGTTGTCATGGATTCTGAAGTAGGACTCTTACTTGAACTAAGTGATGGATTCTTTTGGTGTGCCATTGAAGAGCAAGAGCTTGGTCCTCATCAATTGGGATTAAGTTTTGATAGGAGTTAGTAGCTTTATCTACATTGGATTTAGTTGCTATTTTGTTTTAGTATTTGTTGATATGAGCATGGGAATTGTCCATGGCCATTTTGTTTTTTGATGCCAAAGCTAGAAGTTTAGGGGTTTGTCCTTGCTTCTTAGTCTTTGTGTTTTTTGACATTGTACCTTTTCTTTTGTTTTAATGCAATTTACCTTTGGTAAAAAAAAAGACCTCGAAATAAACCTTAGAATGCAAATGGGTCGGGTCTGAGCCCAAAAACAAAGTCCAAAAAATGTGAAAAAATTATAAAAATGAGAATATCTCAACATATATAGGGTTTCGGGCCTCGAAAGTTCTGTAACCCAACAAAGTTAGGTTACAGCTACGTTCCCCTTGTTTTAGCCTTCGATTCGCCTCGTCACGGGCCTGAAACGGACTCGTGTAGACCAAGTTATGCCATGTTCAAGAAATCCCTTTTCTTCACGCGATTTGGGGCTTCCGAATACATTTGGGCTATATCTTCAACACTTGAACATCCATCAAAGCTTCTACACCGACAAAAATGGACCGAAACGGAACTTAACTGGGCAAAGCCGATGAAAGTATGATCAACCTAGCCATGCCTAATCCGTGGAAATACAATTTCCACTTGGGTTTGATTGTTTTGATCATGTTTTGGACGTCTTATGGATACTGGTTATTGGGTTCACCATGATCATGTCTTTTGTTACTTGGGTTGTGTATATATTTTCATCATCACATACTAACTGAATAACTTTCAAACATGGTCATACACATCCAAATACGACAGATGCACGTTAAACCATTCGAAACCAGCCAAAACTGACCAAAAGGGAACTTAAACTAGAAAAACCGGAGAAAGTCTAAATAACCAGGGAAAACCATCCCAAATCTGGGGTAAATGGATTTCCACTATTGTTTTATTGTTTTGATCATGTTTTGGGGGCCTTTAACATGTTTTGATCGTGTTTAGCTATGTTTTGACTATGCTTGGAGGTTTCAAATTAGTTGGTCAAGTAATTGTGGTTTCACTAGACAAGGAAATCATTATGACACACTATGAATTAGTATTATAGATATGAGTTAACTCCAACAACATTTAACATTGTTTGATCAACACAAAAACGACATTGATTTTCCTTGGAAAACCTACAAAGGTGGATAATATACCAAACAAATGAACAAAACAACTCATGTAACCAGCTCTTGCTTAACGATCTCGGGACTTCGAATGGTCATTTAATTTTTTTTTCTATGATTTCCATATTAATTAATAATATATTACATAGTAACCTAAAATTACAAGTGACATCGAAATAAACCTTAGAATGCAAATGGGTCGGGCCTGAGCCTAAAAACAAAGTCCAAAAAATGTCAAAAAATTATAAAAATGAGAATATCTCAACAAATATAGGGTTTCGGGCCTCGAAAGTTCTGTAACCCAACAAAGTTAGGTTACAGCTACGTTCCCCTCGTTTTAGCCTTCGATTCGCCTCGTCACGGGTCTGAAACGGACTCGTGTAGACCAAGTTATGCCATGTTCAAGAAAGCCCTTTTCTTCACGCGATCTGGGGCTTCCGAATACATTTGGGATATATTTCAACACTTGAACATCCATCAAAGCTTCTACACCAACAAAAATGGACCGAAAGGGAAGTTAACTGGGCAAATCCGATGAAAGTCTGATCAACCTAGCCATGCCTAATCCATGGAAATACAATTTCCACTTGGGTTTCATTGTTTTGATCATGTTTTGGACGTCTTATGGATACTGGTTATTGGGTTCACCATGATCATGTCTTTTGTTACTAGGGTTGTGTATATATTTTCATCATCACATACTAACTGAATAACTTTCAAACATGGTCATACACATCCAAATACGGCAGATGCACGTTAAACCATTCGAAACCAGCCAAAACTGACCAAAAGGACTTAAACTAGAAAAATAGGAGAAAGTCTAAATAACCGGGGAAAACCATCCCAAATCCGGGGTAAATGGATTTCCACTATTGTTTTATTGTTTTGATCATGTTTTTGGGGGCCTTTAACATGTTTTGATCGTGTTTAGCTATGTTTTGACTATGCTTGGAGGTTTTAAATTAGTTGGTGAAGTAATTGTGGTTTCACTAGACAAGGAAATCATTATGACACACCATGAATTAGTATTATAGATATGAGTGAACTCCAACAACATTTAACATTGTTTGATCAACACAAAAACGACATTGCTTTTCCTTGGAAAACCTACAAAGGTGGATAATATACCAAACAAATGAACAAAACAACTCATGTAACCAGATCTTGCTTAACGATCTCGGGACTTAGAATGGTCATTTAAAATTTTTTTCTATGATTTCCATATTAGTTTATAATATATTACATAGTAACCTAAAATTACAAGTGACATCGAAATAAACCTATTCTCTCTGACCTCTCTCTAAAACTTTCTCTCTCTAAACTTAAAAACCCTAAAGTATTTTATAAAGAATCATCATCTAATTTAGATCCAACCATGGGATCTTGAATTTTATTTTAGATCCTTGTTCTCCTTTTCATTATCTACAAATCCATATAATTTTTCACCATTTAAACTTTCTTAATCTCCAAAATAAATTCATTTTATTTGAGTGGGTTTTACTGTTTGGCTTATACCCATTTATTAATCCGTTTCATTAATTTTCCTAAATCCTTTCTTAACCTCGTACCTAATCATCATGTTCCATGTCTGAATCCTTAAACCCCCCCATGGTTAATCCACCTCCGGTGGTTAACCCTTCACCGTTGCCGGAATTTCCACCACCTGTGAATACGCATGTTGTGAAGAAGTCTTCGAAATCATCTCTTAAACCCATGAAAACCACTCGTAATATGAATCCGGACCTTGGTAATACTATGAAACATGTGGATATGTTAGGAAAGTCATCGGATGTTAATTTTAAGAGAACTGTTACACGGTCTAACTTGAAGGGTGATGTTTCAACAGGTAATAGTGATGATATGGAATGTGTTAGTGAGATTAGTGGTGATGTTTTGGGCAAAAGTGTTTTAGTTAATTCTGGGGAGGAGGCTGAACCATTTTGGGGTCCAAACAAGGAAAATATTGATAGTGATGGTATGGTTTGTAGCAATTCATCTTATAATGTTAATGATGCTAGCAAAAAACCTAGTAATCCTAGGTCCAGTACTAATATTGAATCTGTTTTGAATGATATGCCTGTCCCTTTTGCTGAGAATCCTGTTTTTAACCCTGAGGTGTCAAAGAATAAGCCTAGGAGTCCTGTTAAGGTTAGTTTTGGTGAAGTTAGGAAGCCGGGTTTGTTTAAGGTTACAAATGTGGGTCCTGCTAAGGATGTTAGTGCGGTAAGTAATTTTGCAGTTAATGATGATAATTTTGGGCAAGATGTAACCATGAATGAAAATGTGAGTACTAATGAAAAACCGGCTTCTTTCCTTAGTGCTGTCACGAGTAATAGGGGTATAGGGAATAACAGATTGTCTTTTATCCCGGTTACCGTGAACAATGAGGGTAGGGAGGTGGCTGTTCTTGATTCGATTATTGATGAAGGAAGCACTAGATGGAATTTGACCATCATTGGTCATTTTGTTGGATTCCGTATGACTTATAGAGAAATTATGGGAAATTTGAAAAGAATGTGGAGGCCATATGGGTTAGATGATATTATTTTATACAACAATGGGTTATATTTTTGTAAGTTCAACTCGGTGGATGGTATGCAGACTGTTATAGAGAATAGCCCTTGGATTGTGGATAGTAAACCATTCTTTGTTCAGAAATGGGAACCAGGTTTGTGTACATCAAAGCCAGAAGTTTCTCGAATTCCGTTGTGGGTTAAAATTTTCAATGTGCCTTTGGAAGCCTGGAACAGGGAGGGAATTAGCAGAATAGCAAGTAGAATGGGGAAGCCTATCATTATGGATAAATTGACTACTGAAATGTGTGATAGAACTCATCGTCGTGATAGTTTTGCTAGGGTCCTCATTGAAGTTGATGCTAGTAAGGATCTTGTGAATGAAGTGGAAGTTTGGTATATAAGTCTAAATAGATCAATGATGTTGGATGTTGAATATCCTTGGAAACCGCCAATGTGTGAGCATTGTAGGGTCTTTGGTCATTCTACTGTGAATTGTCCTGCTAAAGGTTTATTCTCGAATGTTAAACCTAGTAAGGAAGCTAGTAAGCCAAGTGAGGTTCCTGCTAATGTTCAAGGGAATAATATTTCTGATACTACGGGTAATAAAGAAGGCTGGAGATTTGTAACTTATAGGAGAGGCGGTTTCAGTAATGTTGGTAGAGGAGGATACAATTCGGGTGGTAGAGGAGAGCCGAATAGTGGTGGTAAAGGTGAGAATAGTAATGCAGGTAGAGGATCTTTTGGTAGGGGTAGAGGTGGTTCAAATTATCAAGGGAATAGAGGCGCCAGTACTAGTTCGCAGCCTAATCAGATGAGGAATAAGGGTAATGATGTTAATGATATAGGTACTCAAGTGAAAGCAGCGGTGAAGGAATCTGGTAATCAGGTTAATGTTAATAGCAAAGATGTGAATACTATTACGAAGAATGTCCCTGATAAAGATTCTATCTCTAAGAAGAAGGATAAGGAAAAAGAGGTTGTGTCAGAAAATAGGTTTAGTCCTTTAAGTGATAATACGGATGATGAGGAGACCTTAATATGGGATGATTTCTGCAAAAGGGTGGATTCAATTTGTGATTTAGGTTTGGATGTAAGTGAAGCTGTCAAAACTTCATGGTCTGCTAAGATGTTGGAGTACTATAATAGTAAGTGCAAGGGAAGTGTTAAGACTAGATCATCTCCGGAAGATACTGTTAATGAGAGTATTGAGAATTTCAATAAACAAATTGCTGTTCGGAGAAGGAATCTTCATGAAGAGGCTACTAAGGTGGCTAAACGAAGAGTTGTGGACGAGTGTGCTGGTAAGGCTTCCACTTCGGTTTATAACAACTTTTTTAATCAAGCTACCCGTGCAGAATCTCAGAAGATTAAGGAGTTGGAATGGAGTAGAGATAAGTTGGAGGTGGAATTGTTTTTGTTATCAAGGCAACCTTTAACTGATGCTATCAAGGGATTCTGGTCTAAGGATATGTTTGAATATTATGAGACAATTTTGGAAGAATACAATAGTGATAGAATTAATGGTCACTTTGAAGATGTTGGTGGTACTCAGGATGCTTCGGCTGTATTCATGGCTCAAGATGATACTATCAATGTTGCTGATGTGTCCATGGCTGATATGCAAGCCGGTGTTACTTCCAACCCCTCTAGTATCCAATGACGAGTACTATTGCTGCATGGAATGTTAAGGGTTTGTATTCTACCCTTAGACAAAATGAGGTGAAAACTTTTATTAGAGATGAGAAAATTTGTATGTTTGTTGTCATAGAATCCCAACTTAGAAAGAAATCAGTTGAGTCTATTGGAAATATTGTTATTGATCAATGGCCTTGGTTGTCTAATTCTACTGATAGTAAGAAGGGTTGTAGAA
Source organism: Glebionis coronaria (assembly GCA_025667525.1). NCBI lineage: Eukaryota > Viridiplantae > Streptophyta > Magnoliopsida > Asterales > Asteraceae > Glebionis > Glebionis coronaria. The sequence goes on from JANFOE010000063.1 coordinate 455,057, forward strand.
TTATAGTTGGTTGGGATCCTTTTATTTGTAGAGCTAGGCTGATTTTGCAAATAGATCAAGTAATGCATTTGAGGTTACTTTCCTTCATGATCAAAAGTGTTTCTTTGCTTCTTTTGTTTATGCTGATAATGAGGAGAGAAGAAGAAGAACTTTATGGAAGAATTTAACTGAGCATAAAAGCGTTGTTGGCGATTCTCCTTGGACTCTTTTGGGGGACTTCAATGTTTCTTTGAGTTTCGATGAGTGTTCTAACTGTTTTGTTGTGAGAGATAAAGGTATGGAGGAGTTCAAAGAATGTGTTGAAAGTCTGGAAGTGCAGGATATTTCTTTTTTATACTTGGATTGAAAAAAGGCATAATCCTGAGCTTGGTATTCTAAAGAAGTTGGATAGAGTTATGGGCAATGGTATGTTTAGCCAGGAGTTCAGCAATGGTTATGCTAAGTTTCTTCCATACATGTCTTCAGATCATAGTCCTTCCTTATTGGTGTTTCCTTCTGCTGTTAGGGTTAAGCCAAAATCGTTTAAATTTTTTAACTTCATTGCGGATAAGGAGGAGTTTCTTAGTACTGTGGCTAATAACTGGAATGTGGATGTTAAAGGGTTCCATATGTATACTTTAGCAAAGAAGTTAAAGAATATGAAGAAGTACATGAGAAGATTGGCCAAGAATAATGGAAATGTTTTTGAAAAAGTAAAGTTGCTGAGAGGTGAGCTTAAGAGAGTCTAAGAATGCCTGGATAGAGATCCTCTTTGTGCAGATCTGAGAGAGGAAGAACTGGTGTTCTCTAAAGCCTACCATGAAGCGCTTATTGATGAAGAAAGACTCCTTAAACAGAAAACGAAGATAGACTGGTTAAGGGAAGGGGACCAAAATTCTGCTTACTTTCATAGTATCCTCAAAGGAAGAGTGAGTAGGAATAGGATTGAGATGATTAGAGATGATGGTGGTAATATTTTGTATGGTGACGATATTCCCCTCCAATTTGTGAAGCATTTTGAGAGTTTTCTTGGTAATGATGAGGAAGTTATTCCAATGGAAGATTTCAACACTCTGTTTACTAAAAAACTTAACCCGGAGATTGCTACTCATATGATCAGGCCAGTGATGGATGAGGAAGTGAAGATTGCCATGTTCAGCATTAAAGACGACAAAGTTGCTGGACCAGATGGTTTTTCTTCGAAATTCTTTAAGAAGGCTTGGAGTGTTGTTGGCCCTGATGTTTGCAAGGCTGTGAAAGAGTTCTTTATTTCAGGTAAGCTTTTAGGTGAGTTAAATGCTAACCTTATCTCTCTTATTCCTAAATTAAGTGTCCCGTTATATGTCTCTGATTATAGACCCATTGCATGCTGCAATGTGGTTTACAAATGTATAAGTAAAGTCCTTACCAATAGACTTAAGGAAGGTCTTAGTGGTCTTATTGATGAGAACCAATGTGCTTTTATCCCTGGTAGACAGATTAGTGATAATATTTTGCTAACCCAAGAATTAATGGTTGGTTATGATTGGAGTAGTGGGACTTGTAAATGTGCGTTTAAAGTAGATATCAAAAAAGCTTATGATACCGTTAATTGGAGTTTTCTTAGGAACACTTTAGTTCAGTTTGGGTTTCACAGTGTCATGTGTTGATCCCAAACTTAGATCGATTAAGCTTTGTGTATACGAGATTAGATCAAGTACTACACGTAGAGAAACATTTGCTTATGAATAAAGTAACAAAGTGTTATGCGGAATTAACACTTGATCTAAAACACAATGATGTTAAACAAACTTTCACTTGTATTAGAATAATCGTACTTGGTTACAATGAAAGAGTTTAACTTGCGAATACTTATGAAAACTTATGTTAAACATTAACCTAAAAGATCTTCTTTTATAGAACAAGAAGTCTTGTACAATAAGCTACGAATCAACTATTCTAGGTAAAGATAAACATAGAAAATACATTGTCGTCTCTATCCTTACTAGAAGTATTCTAGAATATAATAAACGTGTAGCTCACATCTTCCATCAGTGCTTGTCTTCAATATGTCAACGCTTGACTTTAACTTGTCAACGCTTATGCTATCAGCGCTCACTTTGCTCTTGTCAACGCTTGAGTTGTTCTTGTCAGCGTTCAAGTGTTCTGGCCTAAATTTATTCCCAACAATCCTCCCCTAAACTTGATATCCACTCTTATGATCAAGTTTCTGAATAAACATTAAGAACTTGGAGGAGTCTGACAAACCTTATCATATTGGTGATAAATAAATCTGATCAAATTCTTTGCCACGTCACTTGTATAGTCTATCTCCAACTGGGTGTCCTTCATCTTCTCCAAAACAGCTTTGGATATGAAATACTGAGCATCTACAAGTAAATACTCAGCAAACTTTGTAGAACTCAAATGGTATACACCTGCAGCTGAATATAACCTCCATTGAAGACCACTGAGGTCATCTTCAAGATCCTTCCATATTTCAGGATCTTCTTCTTTTGTCCCACACATTCTTTTGAATGTGGTCCAAAGTTTTATTCCATTGGCTGAAGTTGGTGCTTCAGCCTCATACTTGGTCTCTAGCAACCTCCAAAGGTCCACCAAGTCTTCTCTGTCACAACTTGCAAATAAAGATATGAGAGTGGTAAAAGTGTGTACCTCCTTGCCAAATCTTCCAATTTTCCAGAATCCACATTCATCTTCCTCATAACTTACAATTGGATTCCTGGAATCTAGTGATAACACATGCACCATATCTGAAGCTTCTAATGGGGAGAGCTTGAGGCTCTTTCTAATGATTGCTTCACTTGGATATAGTTGATTCATATCTTTTGGAAACTCAAGAATAAATCCCTTCTTTACTGGTCTAGGAACTATCATAGCTTTCTTGATTGCCATCTCTTCTGCAAGTTGCTCCTTTCTTTCATCTGAAAGAAGTCTGAAAGTGTTTTCTTCTTGCACTTTCACCCAAATAGGATAAGCCCTATGTTCCAACTCATCAAATGTCAAATCCTTCAGCTTCTGATGTGTCCATCCAACTCCATGACATTTGAGCAACATAAAGTAGAGCTTCCTTCTATCCCTTTTCAACTCAGAGAGAATGTTGATTGCCTTGTACTTCAACATCACCTTACAATCCTTCTGAACTCTAAGAAGAATTTCCAAACCCCATATCTGATCTGAAATGGTCAAGTCTGGATTATCCATACAGCTTTCTTCCCAAGAATTGTACATCTGAACTACCTCTGGCATATCAAAATCAATCTGCAACTTTAAATCTCTCAGCTTTTCCCTAGCAAGCTCATCACCATACTCAAGTCTTTCTGGTTCAACAATCATCACACTTGAATCTGAGCTAGCTTCATCACTTTCTTCTTCAGAAGTCACAACAAATGGTGACTTTTCCTTTTCACCTTGTTCCATCATTTGCTCAGCCAATCTTCTATCAAATTCAACCTGAGCTGCATTCTTTGGAACAATTTCTTCTACCAACTTACCCTTACCCTTATCTGTTGGTGCAATTGTTGGTAGGGTAGATGATAATACCTGAGTAGGAACATCTTTGATGATAGATGATGACTGGAATACATCACCTCCATATGCAGATCTGTCAACGCCCAAATTTCCTCTATCAGCGCCCAAAATACTTCTGTCAGCGTCCAAACTTGTCTTATCAACGCTCAAATATTTTCCCTCAGCGCCTTGTGTAACCTCTCTCAACATATCTGTAAATGATAAATTTAAATTGGTTGGAGAGATCAAGGACGTATCAAAACCTGTTTGTTCCTTCAAAGTAGTAAGAGCTTCAACAACATCCAATGATTGACCATCTTGACTGCTCTTATCACTCAGATTTCTTTGATCTTCCTCCCCTTTGGAAGACTCCTCCATACCTCCCCTTGAATGAGCACTCTCCAAAACAACAATCCTCTCCCTCAATTCCTTGAGTTCAAGGCCTTGGGTACTGACAATTTGTACTAAGTCTGCATTTTGCTTTTGCAAGCTAATGCAGACAGCCGTCAATTCCAAAAGCGTCATTGGTTCCAGTCTGCCCTCTTCCAAAATGGGGATTTGACCTCCCAAGTCAGGTTCATTGGGCATGGATGAGGACTTAATGATGGTGGGACTGCCTTGGCCAGCTTCTAAGCCAGAACCAATAGTCCCAGCCTCATCCAGGTCACCAGCCACACTTGTGGTGGTGGTTCTCTCTGCTTCATGGCTAGGACCACCAGAGGAGAACACTCCAGCAGTCCTTTGGCGTTTAATCAACCTATATTCAGGTGGTGTGGAAGATGGTGTAGAAGAAGGTGTAGATGTAGGTTGGTTAAGGGGTGTTTGGGATTGTGATGGTTGGGTGTCAGCGGTGGAAATAGGCATATAAACGCCCACATTAGATGTGTCAGCGTCAAAGGGATTTTGGTCTATTTGCATTTGGTCAGGTGAGGGTAAAGGTTCAGGGATAGGTTCAAGTTGTGGGTGAGGGTCAATATGAGGTTGGGGGTCTGGTTGGGGTTGTGCTGCTGCAATAACAGCAAGCATGGCTGGGGTTAAAGGTAGGTCTCTATGAGGTGGTGAATTCATCTTGGTAAAAATAGCCTTCTTTTGTTCAGGGATCTTATAAAAATCATTGTGATCCCTTGAACAATATCTTTGAGCATCAAAAATCATTTGCAGAAAACAGGGATAAGCTAAAGTCATTTTTGTCCCCTTGTTTTTACACATTCCTTCAAAAATCATTTTAGACCAGTTATAATTTTGCCCTGTTGCAATACACACAATAGCAGTTTCAATGGATCTATTGATCTCATTCTGTGCAGTACATTTGGGACTCAAACATTGAAGGAGAATGTGAATTAGGTACTTCCAGGCTGGGGGAAATTCCTGCTTATGGTACTTATTAAGAGTACCTTCATCAGGAATAGGGTATCCCAAAGCCCTAAGCCCTTGTTCTATTTCAGATATAGGAAGAATGGTTATACCATCAGCATCATTAAGATGCAAGGCCTGGCGTACCAAGGCCTCAGTAACCACCCAAGGTCTCCCATGTACAATAGAAGTCAATGTGGTCACTCCATTAACTGTTGAGGAACTGACAGTGTTCCAAAACTGTTTAATGTGTGTGACTGGAATGAGTGGTGCATGAGAAAGAGCATACCTTAATGGGGATGCATTCAAATACTCCACCATCTGTGTGTATTGAGGGAACAAAGTATTATCAGCAACAAGATAAGCAATCATGTTGTGTTGAGACTTGAACCCCAAATCCAATTCTGCTGAGTTAAATCTTGGTGCCATTGATGAAAGCTGTTAATTTGAAGTATAAAAGATGAAGGTTGATAAGAGAAAAGTGTTAGACAAGAATTATAGATACCCTGTTTAAAATAGGAGCCAAATTTATAGGAGTGGATGAATGCACGTGATTGGCCCAAAAATAGGCAAAGATTTTCAAAAATCAATCATGAAAATATTGAAAAAGTTTATAAGTTATCTCATGCATTTAATGAAAGTAACAACTCCTAAAATTACGGCTTGAAAATATGTCAAAAAGTAACAACTGGGTAGGTCCCATTGTTTGTCAACGGTCAAATATAACCCATCAACGCCCAACGGCTATAATCTTGTCAACGTTCGCCTAAAGCCATGTCAGCGTCCATTTTGGTCACAACAACGCTTGGAAAAATCTTGTCAGCGTCCAAAAATAAAATTGTTTTAAAAAGTGAAAAATGACCTTAACAAGTAATTTATCCTAGAGAAGATAACCAAAAGCTGATAATTATCATAGGGCGGCAAGCACTGTCCAGTTATGCACACTTGCATAAACAACATAGACATAACAGTCCTCTAGTGTCCCTTGCTAACCAAAATTCTTAACAACCAAGTTACCTTATAAAATCCTTGTTACTCCCAGGTAAAACCCATATCAAAATGATTCCCAAGCCTCCCAACAGACCACAACCAATTCTAGGCCAAAAATGTCTTGGCAGCATGCAAAGTTGATATACTATGCATGCTACAGTGCCTCATGGTTTAGTAAAACTAACCCATACTCACCTGTGGACACAATCTAGAATTGTGATGAGAGTATCATATGGATACCCAAAAATCCTAAAGGTTCCTTAAACCTCCCCTTAAACTATGATACATGAGTTCTCAAAATATAAATGAACATTAAAAATTTATGTCAAGATAGGAATATAAATATTCCAACCATCATCCATAAACAAAACATGTCCAAATAGCTCTTCAAAGATCCATAAGCAACTCTGTATCCAATGGCATAAAGCTACCACCTACCTACACATTTAGATGAAAACCACAAAACTAACACTTGTTGCTGACAGCGCCCCGACAACACTTGTCAGCGTTGAAGGGACTCTTGTCAGCGTTAGACAATAGTATCTCCAACAACGGCAAAATAACACTTGACAGCGTTACATTTACCTTTGTCAGTGTTAGAAAAATAATGTGGAAGATCTAAAGCATCACAAAGACCAATAACAATGCATTATCCTGTACATACTTTTACAAAAAGGTTCCAAAACACATATTAAGTGAGATTAACCATTCCAATATTTGTTACCAAATATTGAAATCTTCCAGCATCAAAAGGTTTAGTTAATAAATCAGCCACATTGTCCTCTGTGTCTACCCTATCTGGTTGTATTAAACCTTTCTCAAAGCAATCTCTTATAAAATGATGTCTAATTTCTATGTGTTTGGTTTTAGAATGATGTACAGGATTTTTAATAATGCATAAAGTACTGTTATTGTCTACAAAAATCTTGGTATGCATAAAATTATACCCATAATCCAACAGCTGGTTCTGAATCCATAAAACTTGTCCACAACAAGCAGCTGCAGCAACATATTCTGCTTCAGTTGTAGAGTTTGCCACCACTGTTTGTTTCTTGCATTGCCAAGATATTAATCTGCTCCCAAGAAATTGGCATCCACCAGTTGTGGATTTCCTATCAAACTTGTCACCACCATAGTCACTGTCTGAATAAGCAATAAGGTCCAATGGAGAATCTTTTGGGTACCACAATCCAAGATCTGGGTAACATCTTAGGTACCTAAAAATTCTCTTCACAGCAAAAAGGTGACATTCTTTGGGAGTCACTTGATGGCGTGCACATGCACACACAGCAAACATGATGTCAGGCCTTGAGGCTGTAAGATACATCAATGATCCAATCATTGATCTATAGTGCCTAACATCCACATCCTTTCCAGCTCCAATTTTTCCCCAAGGGTGTTGCCTATCCATAGGAGTGGAAGCCTCCTTCTCATGTGGAGAAAAACCATATTTCTTCAAGATTTCAGCTACATACTTGTCTTGGGAGATGAAGATACCATCTTCTTTCTGCTGAACTTGTAACCCTAGAAAGAAGTTCATCTCACCCATTGCACTCATCTTGAATTTATCTGTCATGAGCTTGGAAAAATCCTCACTCATTTTTGGATCAGTAGACCCAAAAATGATGTCATCCACATAGACCTGCACAAGTAACACATGTTTTCCTTTCTTCTTTGTAAACAATGTCTGATCTATGGTGCCCCTTTTGAAACCATTTTCCACCAAGTAGGTGGACAATGTACCATACCATGCTCTTGGGGCTTGATGAAGTCCATACATAGCTTTCTTCACTCTATAGACCTTGTCTGGATTTTCAGGATCTTCAAAACCAGGAGGTTGCATAACGTATACTTCCTCAACAATTGTCCCATAGAGGAAAGCACTCTTCACATCCATTTGGTAAACAGTAAAATTCATACAAGAGGCATAAGCTAGAAAAATTCTTATAGCTTCAATTCTTGCAACTGGTGCAAAAACTTCTTCATAATCGATTCCTTCCTCTTGTGTGTATCCCTGAGCTACCAAACGTGCCTTGTTTCTGACCACAATACCTCTTTCATCCTTCTTGTTCCTTAGAACCCATCTTGTCCCAATTGGTCTCACATATCTAGGACAATCAACCAGCTCCCAAACATCCTGTATAGCAAATTGGTGAAGCTCATCCTGCATTGCTTCCACCCAACTTGGTTCTTTGAGAGCATCAAAAATTTTCTTGGGTTCTTCCTGTGACAGAAAACAGGCAAACAAACATGCTTGTACAAGAGGGGTATCAACCTTCTTGTGTATATTGGCAATAAATCCACCAAGACCTTGATGGGATCTTCTTGTCTGAACTGGAGCCATAACATCACCAATGATTTGAGATGTGGGGTGATCCTTAGCTGTGGAAGTGAGAACTCCTCCTTCAAAAAGTCTGGTGTCCTCAACTTCACGCTCCATGTTGCCAATATCTTCTTCCTCAGATTCTTCTTGATCAACAGAAATCCCTTCATGGACATTGGAAGGTCCACCTTGTTCAAAATGGGAAGAGAAAAGCTGTGTAAAGGTGTCTCCAAAGTCTGATCCTTGTTTGTCAGCGTTTGGGCTAACAACGCTTGAACTGTTGTTGTCAGCGTTGGAGCCATCAGCGTCTAAATTGGTCGTGTCAGCGCTTGATTTCCCTTTGTCAGCGCCTGAAGAATCATGCATGTTTGTATTTGGTGGTATTTGAACACCACCATTATCTTTCCTAGCAGCAGTAGCAGCAGCATAATACTCATCTGTCCATATAGGAAGTGTAACATATTCTGGTGTGGGAGATGATTTAACTGCTGGTGGTCCATCCTCCTTAGCAACCTGTATACCTGAAACATTACCAATTCTCTTTTCCAAAACACTTGAAGTTACCTTCACAATGTCTGGATCAGTAACAGGCATATAATTTAAAGCTCTAGATAAAGGTTCTAAGTCAAACAACCAATTTGGACCACTTTCAGGATCACTAGGTTTACTTTCTAAAAACCTAACATGTACCTTTTCAAGTATACGTATTTCCTTTTTAATGTAAACCCTATATCCTTTACTCTGCACTGAATAACCCATGAAGTAGCCTTCATCACCTTTTGAATCAAATTTACCTAGGGCCTCACTAGTTTCTAGAACAACTACATGACATCCAAAAGGCTTGAGAAAGCCAATATTTGGCTTCCTTCCCCAAAGTAATTCATAAGGTGTCTTATTATGTATTTTGTTGACCAATGCCCTATTTTGAACGTAACAAGCTGTGTTAACAGCTTCAGCCCAAAAGGCTATAGGAAAGTGGGCATCAGCCAACATGGTTTTGGCTGCTTCAATAAGGGTCCTATTCTTCCTTTCAGCAACCCCATTTTGCTGTGGGGTTCTAGCTATGCTAAACTGCCTAGTAATCCCTTTCTTGGCACAAAAATCATCTAACAACTGATTTCTAAACTCACCCCCATTGTCACTTCTAATAATTTTGACCTCATTACCATTTTTCTTTTCAATTTGGGTAATGAAATTAATCAGACTTTGGGCAGTTTCACTTTTCTTGGCTAAAAAGAAAGTCCATGTAAACCTGGAATAATCATCAGTGATAACAAAACAATATGATTTACCCTTCAGACTTTCTATATTAGTTGGACCAAAGAGGTCCATATGCAATAAGTGAAGTGGTTTAGAACTAGAGTGCACCTGTTTAGACCTGAATGAGACCTTGTGCTGCTTGCCTTTAAGACATGCAACACAAGAGTGGTCATTGTGGAAAGCCTTTTTAGGTAAACCATCAACTAAACCAAGCCTCACAAGTCTATTAATATTCTTAAAGTTTATGTGCCCTAATCTCCTGTGCCAAAGATTACTTTCATCTACTGAGGCTTTAGCATACAGACATGACATTTTATTATTTATCTTAATTCCATTAAGATTCACATTATATATGTCTTTATGCCTTGGTGTTCTAAAATCTATGTATTTCTCCTCAGGGAGCTTATAATCTTTGCATAACACCAAGCACTCAGTATCTGTGAAAAGAACCTTATTTTTGTTATCACACACTTGTGATACACTAAACAAATTATAATCCAGTTCTTTTACCAAGAAGACATTCTCAAACCGTAGATTGTTGGTGACAAGGGTTCCTTTTCCTGTGATTGTTCCATAGCCCCCTCCAAAGTATACCTTATCACCATCTTGAATAGGAGAGAAATTAGTCAGATAGTCTTCCTTCCCTGTCATGTGCCTTGAGCATCCACTATCCCAGTATCCATAATCATTGATCTTCTTCTGAATGCCCTGCACATAAAGAAAACACATTAGTTTTCTTTGGGAACCCAAGCCTTGGAAGACTTGGATTCATTTGGTTGTTCAACAAGAATAGACTTGGTTCTCATAACAACCCCATTTTCATCCCTGTTTGAATGAAATTCCCAGTTAACCCCAATTGGTGTTGACAATGCCTTTGAAATATAATGAAACCTGTTGCATGTCATAGAAATACCAGTAGAATTAGGGTTTTGGTCTTGTTTTGGTCTCCATGTTAAGCTAGTAGAAGCTTTAGACCTATTTCCCTGTGGTTGCAAATACCTAGGTTTAGCAGTGTGTCTGTCAGCGCTGAAATTTCTCTTGTCAGCGCCCCGATTGCTCTTATCAGCGTTGAACTTAGGGTTTGCTACAGGAACCCATTGCCTATTTGACCAAGTGTTTGACTTTTGAAAAGGTCTTAGGCCTTGTGTGTTAGACCCTCTAGAAAAGAATGGGGCTGGTCTAACAACTTGTGAACTTTTGTTCACAAAGGTATTGGGTCTGACAGTGTTTGACCTATGTTGACTTTTGTCAGCGCTGAAATGGTTCCTATTAGCGTTGACATTGGAAGCGTTGACACATTTGTATGCCAAATGTGAGAAGCTACCACATGTGTAACAAGCTTTTCTAGACATAGTCTTAGGACTAGAAGCAAAGAAGCCTGTTCCATGGTTACTAACTTGGCTTTTTGGTGACCTAGTATTTCTATACATCTCAGCATACTTAACACTAGGTTTTCTAATAGTTTGTGGGCCAAGGTCAACAGCTTTGCCAGTGGTAGGGTGTGTGATCTTAATAGGTTTAGGATCATAGGACTCCACAATTGGTATCAGAGCTTGTTGAGAAACTTTTGATCTTTAAGTAACGCAAGAACCCTAAAACACCAAAAACCCTAAAAACCCTAAAATTTTCAAAACCCTAAAAACATCATGTCTGGCACAGATCAACCTGCTTCTTTGCTACAAAACAACTTCTCAAACCCTAGTATCAAAATTCCCATGTTTGATGCCAGGAACTTTGAGCTTTGGAAGTCCAATTTTGAGCAATACATAGCTATTCATGACTACACTCTTTGGGAGATTATCGAATATGGGAACACATTCGACAAAGCAGCAAAGATTACTGCTGCAATTGCCACAAGGACAGCTGTTCCTAATTGTCCAGAAGCTGATAAGGTGGAAAAGCCTGGAGATGGGAGAGCTGTAGCTGTTGAAGATATAGCCAAGAAGAGGGTGGACATGAAAATCTTGAACATCTTGAAACATGCCCTAGGTCATGAGAATCAGCACAAGTACAAACACTTTGAGTCTGCAAAAGAGCTTTGGGAAGCTCTTGAAGTAGCACATGGTGGCAATGCTGACACAAAAGAAGAGAAGAAGAAGCAACTCTTGCATGAGTATGCTGTCTTTAAAGCTCATCCTAATGAGAATCTCAGCAGTGTGAGAAGTAGACTTCTTGACATCACAAGTCAACTTTCCTTCATGGGAAAACAGATTGATGATCCTGAATTGAATGCTACTTTTCTCAAAAGCCTTGGAGATGTATGGAAGATTGAGACAAGATCCATTCTTGTCAATAATACCCACAAGACCTCAAGGTTTGATGACATCTTCAACAAACTAAGACTGTTGGAGAATGAATGGCAGTTGGATAGTGATAATAAATCTTCCAGTAGCAACATGGCCTTCTTCTCACAAAGTGAAGGCCAATTTGATTCCATGAACTTCTATGGACATTCAGCCCCTGGATCTCAATGTGTCAACGCTGGATCTCAGCCTGTCAGCGCTGGATCATATCCTGTCAACGCTTTATACTCAAGCGCTGACACACACAATCATGGCGCTGATAGAATTAAACCTGCTGGTTTTGATCTAGATACTGTGTGTGCATTCATTGCTTCTTTGCCCAGTGATTCAAGGATTACATATGAAGATCTTGAGCAGATAAGTGATGAACAATTGGAAGAGATGGACATCAAGTGGACTATGGCTCTTGTAAGTTTAAGAGCAAACAGGTTCAATAAAAGGTTCAAGAAGAAGATGACCTTTAATGCTAAAGATGTTGCTGGATTTGACAAGTCCAAGGTTGAGTGCTACAACTGTCATAGAATGGGGCACTTTATGAGGGAATGTAGATCTCCAAGAAGATCTGATGCTGGGAAGCCTTCAAGCCAAATGATTAAGAGCCCAGATTCCAAGGCCATGGTTGCTGTTCAACAAATTGATGGTGTTGGAGAATGGGATTGGAGCTGGATGGCTAAGAATGAGGAAGAGGACAGAGCTTTGGTTGCTGAAGTTAAAGAAGAGCATGCTGAATATGCTCTCATGGCACACTCCTCCTCTTCATCAGATAATGAGGTATATGATGATGCTTTATGTTCTAAGGGTTGTCGTTTAAATACTGAAAAATTAAAACAAGAGATAGTTAAATTATTAGATGAGGCAAGTACTGAAAGATGCAAAGTATCTAATTATCAAATTGCTCTTACCCAAACAGAAAAGACAGTAGCTGAGTATAAGAAAATGGAGTTTGATTTAAAGGATCAAATAAATATCTTAAAACATGAGTTACATCAGAGTAAGGATGTTCAAGATATAGTAAATAGGGTTAATCTTGATTTGATAGCTCAGTTAGAGGAGGCTAACAAAAATAAAGATAATGTGAGTCTTAAAATCCAGAGATTTGATAAGGCCACATAATCCCTAGGAGAGTGTGTTATTAAACAAAGAGACTCTAAGGATATGAGTGGGATTGGGATGAATAACTATACTGGTGTTCCACCACCAGCTGGGGATTTCTATGGTGTCCAATCAAAGGACTTATCTTGGACTGGCTTGCCAGAATGCCAAGAGGAGGAGTTCATTCCTCCACCTAGAGTGACTTCCCCAGTTGAGGAATACAAGCAAAAACTGACTGACCTAGATGAGTGGAAGAAAGCTAACCACACCTTGTTTGTTAAGGGAGGGTTGTTGTGTGAAAGTCCAAATGAGCCCACACCAAACATGATACCACTTGTTGATCCCAAAATTAGATCGATTAAGCTTTGTGTATACGAGATTAGATCAAGTACTACACGTAGAGAAACCTTTGCTTATGAATAAAGTAACAAAGTGTTATGCGGAATTAACACTTGATCTAAAACACAATGATGTTAAACAAACTTTCACTTGTATTAGAATAATCGTACTTGGTTACAATGAAAGAGTTTAACTTGCGAATACTTATGAAAACTTATGTTAAACATTAACCTAAAAGATCTTCTTTTATAGAACAAGAAGTCTTGTACAATAAGCTACGAATCAACTATTCTAGGTAAAGATAAACATAGAAAATACATTGTCGTCTCTATCCTTACTAGAAGTATTCTAGAATATAATAAACGTGTAGCTCACATCTTCCATCAGTGCTTGTCTTCAATCTGTCAACGCTTGACTTTAACTTGTCAACGCTTATGCTATCAGCGCTCACTTTGCTCTTGTCAACGCTTGAGTTGTTCTTGTCAGCGTTCAAGTGTTCTGGCCTAAATTTATTCCCAACATCATGATAAATTGGATTATGGTTTGCTTATCTACTGCCTCTTTTTCGCTTTGTGTGAACGGAGAGCTTCATGGATTTTTTAAGAGCAAAAGAGGTTTAAGGCAGGGGGACCCTATCTCCCCTTACCTTTTTACGATTGTCATGGAGGTACTTAATCTTATGATTAAGAGACAAATTAGGAGGGATAATAGATTTAAATATCATCAGGGGTTGTAGTAAAATTAATTTTACTCACTTATGTTTTGCGGATGATCTGCTTTTGCTATGTCATGGGGATTTGGTGTCAGCTTGTATTCTTAGGAGGGGTTTGGATGAGTTTAGCATGTCTTCGGGGTTATACCCAAGCCTTGATAAGAGTATTGCTTTTTTTAGCAATGTAAAGGAGGATGTGAAGTCTCAAATCCTGAGTGCTCTCCCGTCCAGAGAAGGTAATCTCCCGGTTAGATATTTGGGAGTCCCTCTTATGACAAGAAGATTAAGGAACATTGACTGTAGAATTTTGTTGGATAATGTTAAGAAAAGGGTCTTCAGCTGGCATAACAAGCTGCTCTCTTATGCAGGTAAGCTCCAACTCATTTCCTCTATTTTATCCTCTATAAATGTGTTTTGGGCTTCTATGTTTGTTTTGCCCAAACATATTTGTGTCTGCATTGATAAATTGTTTAAGAACTTTTTGTGGGGTTTGGGGGAAAATGGTAAGGGGATTGCTAGTGTTGCCTGGGAAGAGGTTTGTAGACCCAAATGTCAAGGGGGTCTGGGTATAAAAACTATGAGCCTTATGAATGATGCTTTAATGTCTAAACACTTATGGAATGTTCTTAGCAATAAGGAGTCTCTATGGGTTAAGTGGGTTAATATTTATCGGCTAAAAAGTAATTGTATCTGGAATATTATTGCTTGGAAGAAGAATGCATGGTCATGGAGACATATTATGGGTTTGAGAGACAAAGTTAGGAAGTTTGTTGCTGTTAAAGTGGGTAATGGTAGGAATTGTTTTGTCTGGTTTGATAAGTGGCACCCTGATGGCCCTTTATGCAAGCTTATTTCCCGTAATTTCCTTGAATCCCTTGGTATAGATGTTAATGACAAAATTGTTGACTGGATTGATGGTAACAAGTGGTTATGGCCGAATGATTGGTTAGACAGGTTTGGGCCTGTTATCAATGTGTTGCCCCCTTCTCTGAATGAAGTCTCCGATAATACCATTTGGTTGAATAAGGATCAGAAGGTGGTGGAGTTTAGCGTGAGGGAAGTCTGTAAGGCTCTTAGAGTGGATATGCCTAGGGTTATGTGGGTGGATCATGTTTGGTTCCCTTATTGTGTTCCTAGGCATGCTTTCATTCTCTGGTTAGCTATTAAGGGTAGGTTGAAAACTCAGGATAGATTAGCTAGATGGTTCCCATTAGCTAATGCGACTTGTGCTCTTTGTAAGACATGTATGGACTCCCACAGCCACTTATTCTTCAGCTGTTCTTTTTCGTCGAGTGTGTGGGAGAAAATGAAAAAGCTGGCATTATTAGACTCGCTGTCTAATATATGGGCTGAGATTGTGTCAGGGGTCTGTAATATTAAGGCTAGCAATTCTATTTGGAGCGTGATTCAAAGACTGGTGTTGGGGGCATCTGTTTACTTCATATGGCAGGAACGTAACTTCAGGATGTTCCGAAACGTTAGTAGATCTGCTGAAGCTGTTGCTAGTATTATTATTAATACTATCAGACTTAGGCTCCATAGCTTGGATGTTAGATGGTCTAGGGATGTGGCTAAGGCTGCTATCTTTTGGCAGCTTCCTTCCTTGGGACTAAAGGATAAGGAATGCATTGATTACTTTATGGAGTGTGATGATAGGTCCGTTTAAGCTTTCTTTGAGTTTCTGGTGGCCTATGTTTATGAAGAACTCAGGTCTGTTTCCCACTGATATGATTATGTTTATGTTTTCTAACGTTTATTTTCTGTCCAAGTGCTATTGTTTTCTGTGGTGGATAGAAGGTTTCCAAGATGTTATATTGGCAAGGTGGATTATGAAGATTGGTAGGCTATCTGTTCTGTCATGCATTTTGGAGATCTATACAGTCCTTTGGGACTTTTGGGAGGACTTTTGGTTTGTTTTAGGAGGTTTGATGTGCTATTAGTGGTCTTATAGGTTGTTTATGGGGGAGTGTGCTATGCCTTCTAGAGCGTGCTGAAAGATGTGCCGTCTATGCTTGGTATGGTACATTTTCTCCCATACTCCACCTATTTGAACAATTTTTAGTTGCCAAACCTGTTTTTTGTTGATGCTTAGTCCTCCCTTTGTTATTTTAACCTAGTATCAGTTTATTGTCGAGCCGATTGATATTTGGGTTATTGCATCATGTGAGGGGATTCATATCTAGTTGTACTCTTTCCCCCTTTTATGGTTTCCCACTGGGTTTTACATAAATAGGGGTTTTGAGGAGGCAATAGATATGATGTGCTACACTGGCACCTCTCTTATTTTCCTGCATTTGATCTGATGGTGTTTTGAGTAGGTCTCTTTTTACCTATTTCTGCTTGTTTCTTAGTTTGTGTTGGGGGTTTTCCATTGGGATGGATTGGTGGATTTTGGTTGCTTCCCTTTGTGGTTGAATCAAGATCAATCATGGATTCCAAAGTGGATTCCTCATCATAAACTAAGATCTTGCCTTGTATTTTGGTGTGCCATGGATTGCAGGAGCTTGGTCTTATCATATGGATCAAGATTATTGTTATGGGTAGCAGCTATTTGTCATTATTTTAGTTGCTTTTTTGTATCTTTGTGTATTGAGCATGGGGTTTGTCCATTGCCTATACCGTTAGTATGTTTGAGTATGGGTTGTTGTCCATACCTTTTTGTTGCTAGAGCTTGTTAGTTGGAGTTGTGTCCCATCTAATTTTTGTTAAGCTTCTAGCTTTTTTGTACTTTCTGCCTTTGTGGCCTTTCTTAATAAATTTACCATTAAGAAGAAGATCGAAATAAACCTCAGAATGCAAATGGGACGGGCCTGAGCCCATAAACAAAGTCCAAAAAATGTGAAAATTTTATAAAAATGAGAATATCTAAACAAATATAGGGTTTCGGGCCTCGAAAGTTCCGTAACCCAACAAAGTTAGGTTACAGCTACGTTCCCCTCGTTTCGACCTTCGATTTGCCTCATCACGGGCCTAAAACGGAATCTTGTAGCCCAAGTTATGCCATGTTCAAGAAAGCCCTTTTCTTCACGCGATTTGGGGCTTCCAAATACATTTTGGCTCTATCTTCAACACTTGAACATCCATCAAACCTTCTACACCAACCAAAACGGACCGAAAGGGAACTTAACTCGGAAAAGCCGATGAAAGTCTGAACAACCTAGGCAAACAATCCCAAATCTATGGAAATACAATTTCCGCTTGGGTTTGATTGTTTTAGTCATGTTTCGGACGTCTTATGGATACTGGTTATTGGATTCACCATGATCATGTCTTTTCTTACTTGGGTTATGTATATATTTTCATCGTCATATACTAACTGAATAACTTTCAAACATGGTCATACACATCCAAATACGGCAGATCCACGCTAAACCATTCGAAATCAGCCAATACTGAGCAAAGGGAACTTAAACTGGAAAAACCGGAGAAAGTGTGAATAACCAGGGAAAACCATCCCAAATCCGGGGTAAATGGATTTCCACTATTGTTTTATTGTTTTGATCATGTTTTTGGGGGCCTTTAGTATGTTTTTGTAGGGTTTGGCTATGTTTTGACTATGCTTGGAGGTTGCAAATTAGTTGGTGAAGTAATTGTGGTTTCACTAGACAAGGAAATCATAATGACACACCATGAATTAGTATTAAAGATATGAGTGAACTCCAACAACATTTAACATTGTTTGATCAACACAAAAACAACATTGATTTTCCTTGGAAAATCTACATAGGTGGATAATTTACCAAACGAATGAACAAAACAACTCATGTAACCAGCTCTTGCTTAACGATCCCGAGACTTAGAATGGTCATTTAAATTTTTTTCTACGATTGCCATATTAATTTATAATCTATTACTTAATTACCTAAAATTACTAGTAAGATCGAAATAAACCTTAGAATGCAAATAGGACGGGCCTGAGCCCAAAAACAAAGTCCAAAAAATGTTAAAATTTTATAAAAATGAGAATATCTAAACAAATATAGGGTTTCGGGCCTCGAAAGTTCCGTAACCCAACAAAGTTAGGTTACAGCTACGTTCCCCTCGTTTCGACCTTTGATTTGCCTCATCACGGGCCTAAAACGGACTCTTGTAGCCCAAGTTATGCCATGTTCAAGAAAGCCTTTTTCTTCACGCGATTTGGGGCTTCCAAATACATTTTGGCTCTATCTTCAACACTTGAACATCCATCAAACCTTCTACACCAACCAAAACGGACCGAAAGGGAACTTAACTCGGAAAAGATGAAGAAAGTCTAAACAACCTAGGAAAACCATGCCAAATCCGTGGAAATATAATTTCCACTTGGGTTTGATTGTTTTGATCATCTTTTGGACGTCTTATGGATACTGGTTATTGGGTTCACCATGATCACGTCTTTTCTTACTTGGGTTATGTATATATTTTCATCGTCATATACTAACTGAATAACTTTCAAACAAGGTCATACACATCCAAATACGGCATATCCACGCTAAACCTTTCGAAATCAGCCAATACTGAGCAAAAGGGAACTTAAACTGGAAAAACCGGAGAAAGTCTTAATAACCAGGGAAAACCATCCCAAATCTGGGGTAAATGGATTTCCACTATTGTTTTATTGTTTTGATCATGTTTTTGGGGGCCTTTAGCATGTTTTGGTCGGGTTTGGCTATGTTTTGACTATGCTTGGAGGTTGCAAATTAGTTGGTGAAGTAATTGTGGTTTCACTAGACAAGGAAACCATTATGACACACCATGAATTAGTATTAATGATATAAGTGAACGCCTACAACATTTAACATTGTTTGATCAACACAAAAATGACATTGATTTTCCTTGGATAATCTACATAGTGGATAATATACCAAACTAATGAACAAAACAACTCATGTAACCAGCTCTTGCTTAACGATCCCGGGACTTAGAATGGTCATTTAAAATTTTTTACTACGATTGCCACATTAATTTATAATCTATTACTTTCTAACCTAAAATTACTAGTAAGATCGAAATAAACTAGTTATTCACTTTGAGGTTTTGCTTGTTCATGATAGCAGAAAGTTTTATGTTTCATTTGTTTATGGTGAGTCAACACCTAACGATAGAAATAAGCTTTGGAAAAATTTGCATAGTCACTTGGGTTTTATTAATCAGAAACCTTGGGTTCTTTTGGGAGATTTTAATGCTATTCTAAGTGTTGCTGAAAATTCTAAGGGTGATTTTGACAAGAATCACAGTATGCGGGATTTTAGGGATTGCATTGATAGTTTAGGATTGGAAGATCTGCCAATGAATGGTTTATTTTTTACTTGGGTTCAGAAAAGGATGGATCCGGAGAATGGGATTATGAAGAAATTGGATAGGGTCATGAGTAATACTGAGTTTCTTGATATGTTTGAAATCAGTTTTGCTAAGTTCCTTCCATATGTTGTTTCTGATCATTGCCCGGCTTTATTAGTTATGAGTGATGTTAAGAAGGGTAGGAAGCGGGCTTTTAGATTTATGAATTATCTTGCTTATAAGGATGAGTTTCATAGCATTGTTAAGGAGCATTGGGGAATTCATGTGGGAGGATTTTCTATGTTTGTCCTTGCTAAGAGACTTAAGGCCATGAAGTATCACCTTAGAAATATGAATAAAAGAAATGGAAATGTTTATGATAAAGTTAAAATGCTAAGGATTGAGTTGAAAAAAGTTCAAACTGATTTGGATAAGGATCCGAATAATGTGTATCTTAAAGAGGTTGAGATGGTGTTCAACAGTGCTTATAGGGAAGCTATGACTGATGAAGAGAGGGTTCTTAAGCAGAAGACTAGGGTTGAGTGGCTTAAGGAGGGGGATCGGAATAGTTCTTATTTTCATAAGTTCATTAAGGGTCGTATGAAAAGAAGTAGGATTATTAGTGTAAAGAATGAAAATGGGGAAGAGTTCTTTGGTGATGCTGTTGCGGGGCAATTTGTTAATCACTTTCAGAATTTCCTTGGTCTTCGTGATGAAGTTTTCCCTATTGAGAATCCTAATGATCTTTTTGTCAAGAAAGTGGATCCTTTGGTTGCTTTTTATAAGATTAGACAGGTTTCTGATGAAGAGATTAAAACTGCAATGTTTGATATTCATGATGACAAAGCTCCGGGTCCGGATGGATACACAGCCAAGTTTTTTAAATCTGCATGGGGTGTTGTGGGCAAGGATGTGTGTGATGCTGTGAAGGAATTCTTTGCTAAAGGTAAGATGTTGGGTGAGCTTAACACCACTCTTATTTCTTTAATTCCTAAGTGTAGTATTCCGCATAAAGTTACTGATTTTAGGCCGATTGCTTGTTGCAATGTTGTGTACAAATGCATTAGTAAAGTAATTACTAATAGGTTAAAGCTTGTTTTAAAGGATACTATTAGTGCTAATCAGAGTGCGTTTGTGGAGGGTAGGTTGATTACTGATAATGTTATGTTGGCCCAAGAACTGATGTGTGGTTATAATAACAAGAACAAACCAGCCAGATGTGCGTTTAAAATTGACATCCAGAAAGCTTATGATACAGTATCATGGGAGTTCCTGGAGTATGTGTTATTACAATTTGGGTTACATAGTATTATGGTCGGATGGATTATGACTTGCTTAAAATCTGCTTCCTTTTCTATTAGTGTTAATGGGGAGTCTAATGGTTTCTTTAAGGCTCGTCGTGGACTCAGGCAGGGTGATCCTATATCACCCTACCTTTTCACTATTGTGATGGAGGTTTTCACATTGATGCTTAAAAGACAGATTAAGGAGGAAAAGAATTTTAAATATCACTGGGGTTGTATGAAACTTGAGATTGTTAGTTTGTGTTTTGCTGACGACTTGATGATGTTCTGCCATGGAAACTTTATATCAGCTTGTGTTCTGCGTAGAGCCTTGGATGAATTTTGTTTAGCTTCAGGTCTTAGACCAAGTATGGCTAAAAGTACGGTATACTTTGGGAATGTTGCTCGTACAGTTCAGAATGATATCAGAATGGTTATGCCTTATGAAGTGGGAAGCTTACCGATTAAATATTTAGGGATTCCTCTTGATGCTAGGAAACTTTCTAAATTGGATTGCAATGATCTTGTTGATAGAGTCAAGAAGAGAATAGGTGATTGGAGGAACAAAGTGCTTTCTTTTGCTGGGAGGCTTCAACTGGTAACTTCTATTCTAAGCTCTCTTACTACTTATTGGGCTTCTATTTTTAGTCTCCCTAAATGTATATGTGATGAAGTTGATAAACTATTAAAAAATTTTCTTTGGAATGCTGATGGTAGAAAAGGATATTGTCATAGTGTTTCTTGGAAGGAGGTGTGTAAGCCAAAAAATGAAGGTGGTCTAGGTCTTAAATCCCTATACGATATAAATACCTCTCTTATGACTAAACACCTTTGGAGTATTTTGACTGATAGGGATTCCTTATGGGTTAGATGGGTTAAATATAAATGGCTTAAAGGATTGAGTGTTTGGGCTGCCAATAGTAGGAGGCGTATTTCTTGGACCTGGAAACAGATTCTTAACTTGAGGGATAAGGTTAGAATGTTTGTGAAGGTTAGGATTGGGAATGGGCGTACTTGTTTTTTCTGGTATGATAATTGGAGATGTGGACCTCTTCCTTGTGATATGGTTAATCCTTCGTTGCTGTTTTCTGATAAATCTGCTAGAAGCCTTAAAGTTGCTGATCTTATGGATATTAATGGGTGGAAATGGCCTGATGGATGTAATGTTAGATTTTCTGAGGTTTGCAGTATTAATCACTGATGCGTGATTTCTAGTTTTCCCAAAATTAACCTTTACTAGATTATAACACGGGCAGTGTACCCTTGTCAATTGTAAATAGTATAAGCAAATATCGGGTTCGAACACAGGGACTATTTATAGTTGAAATATTAGTTAGTAAAAATGCGTAACGAGTAACAAATTGGTTTTAGTCTTAGTGAAGACTTGCTTATAAAAACAGTGAAAATATTCAAGATTTCAAATATGGATAAAAGATACGCTTGCTTGGACCGTGAATGACTATGAGTTATTCCTTAGGTATGAAAATATCGATAAACTTCTAATGTAAAATCCTAAGTTCCTTTCGAATACCGGATTTCTCCAATTACCTAACCATGCAACGATTCCTTTCGAATACCGTTAACACCTCAAGTAATAGTGCATAAAGTTTCAAGCTGATAAGTGAGAATTAATTTATAAGCTTCCTTTCGAATAGCTTACTAACTCCTAAACCGATTTCTCTTAATTTAGTAGCTAGCGTTTGTGTGAATATCTACTTATGAAAATTGTTGTTAATGACTCCTTTCGAATATCATTCACTTATAATCAACTAAAGACAGGCCGATTAATTCGTTCCTATTTTAGTAAAAATTACGGATTCCTTTCGAATACCCGTTTTTAGATTACCAAACAAGAGTATAAACAATTTTGACAAGATAATTAAGTTATTAACCCAAACGGATCCCCAATTAATCTCAACAAATCAATCGAATTTACAACCCAAAATCTAACACATAAACATCACATAATCCAAGCAAACGTATAAAGAAATTAGCTACTCATGATTGTAACAAACACAATTGAATATGTAAAAGACATACTTTAATCTTACTATTAAAATGATAGAAGATGAATACCAAATTGAGAAAGAGGTTCCAATGATCTTCAAAGTAACAAAGTAAAAACTTGAAGTAACAATTGTTCAATAGAAACTTATGATGATAATGAAAATGATGCTAAGCTTGATGAAGATGATTCTTGAATTATATCTTCAAGAATGGATGTGTGTAATATGGATGTTGAGTGTATGATGATATGAATGCCTCCTCTTGTGTGGATGTTGTGTTCCTTAAATACTCCTCCTGGGACATCAAAAAACGTCTAGCAATAATGTCCCATGATGTCCACTAACTCTTTAGCTTCCCCCTTAATGAAGAATAAAAACAGAGTTTGTAACTGCAAAAAGACCAGTTGCGCCGCAACTGAATGGTCTTGCGCCGCAACTCTTGTTCCGCAAGTGCCAAGTCCTGTAGCTTCTTTAGTTGCGCCGCAACTCTTGAGTCTTGCGCCGCAATTGATGATCCGAGAAAACCATGATCTGTAGCAACTTCTGTTGCGCCGCAACAGGTATGCCCTGCGGCGCAACTCTTGATCCGAGGCTGAACTGATTTGGGTGTAAAACTTTTGCTTTGCCCCTTTTGGTCCCAACTCTTTACAGCAACATGAGCAGATTTGATGAGCCTTTACCAAGTAGCTGCTCGCTCTTGGGCTAGCCAGTCTTTCTGGTGGAATAAGCATCACCCTGGGAGACTAGAACCCAGCCCAACTCTTAGAACGTGAATCAATGGTGAGTGGGGGTACCCTGATGATTTTAGGCAAACCATCACAGCCGTCAACGGATTTGATATGTCTTTACCAGAAGCCGTACCCTTCTGGACTCGCCAATTCTTAGCAATGAAGCATCGGTGAATTGAACACCCTATAGCTTTAAGCAAGCTATTACAGCTATCAACGGATTTGATAAAATCTTTACCAAGAGCCGTACCCCCTTGGATTAGCCACTTTTCAGTCTAGGACCATGGCAAGTGAAAACCATCCAGTTTTGGGTAACCTGGCAACCATCAACGGATTTGATGTGTCACACCAAGAGCCGTACCCTCAAGGTGAATCAACTCTTTCTTGTCGGTAAGACATGGTGAGTTGAGAACCTACAAAACACACTTTACACAAAATATAAGCAATATGGGGTCTATCCATTACGTTTAGGACACAAAACATAACAAACATCGCTATGAAAAACTCGTATAAATGAGCGATATCAAACCCCCCCATACTTAAGCATTTGCTTGTCCCTAAGCAAATCCGACTCAAACCGTAATTTTTTATTTTTTTTTTTTTAAAAGACTCTAAATGACTCAAATGGGACTAAAATAAACGTTATAGGGGACAAAACTAACTAATTTCCCGACTCACCCCCCCATACTTGACTAACACATTGTCCCTAATGTGTTCCATCAAAAGAAAATCTAACTAAAAGGGAAATTAAAATAAAATTAGAAAAATAAAAGGGAAAAGAAAAAAATAACACCGTGCGAGTTCCGATTGATGAGGTCTGAATTCCGAGTCTACTCCGCACGTGCTGAACTTAATGCCAGTCTTAAACACAACTGAAAAAGAAAAAGTACAACAACAATCAAAGAAGCCCCACAAACGGCTTCAACTTCTTCACTCATCATCCGAAGGTGGTGGTTGGTACCACATGGGAGGTGGGTTGTATTCAGTCCACCCACTTGCTGCCTCGGAATTCTGCACATGATACTGGGAAGTGGTCATATAATCCCACATGGGCTGGTATCGCTGCATGTGGTACTGCGTGTAATCCCCAAACTGGTGCAAATCTGAGCGGGTCCTCTCGACCGCTGTTCTGAGCTGATGAACCTCCGTATATGTCTCATCCACTCGGTGCCCAATCCTATACAATTCCTGCATCATAGGATTAAAATCAAACTGCCCAGGTTGTGGGGGAACTGCTCCCGCTGCGTTTGCATTACCCGCTTCTTCCTCATACTCTTCCTCAGCATCGTCACCCTCCTCCTCTTTCACATGACCAACATACACTCGGTTTGCGGTTACAATATTTGCTCGTTGCAAATCATTCATTGTAAACGTCTTCCATCCCACCGGTGTACCGCACCTTTGAATCCCCGCCTGATTTAGAATACCCAAATTCCTTGCAATCCTCGTAATAAAGTGGCCACAAACCATAGGCCCTGCAGCTTGTCGTCCTGACCCTTTATCGCTCATATACTCAACCAATGCCCACGGGGCATTCACAAACTGATTCGGGTCCCTCTTTGCGAAGAAAAACAAAAGCCACAAATCATCAAGATACACCTTGTCCTGATGCTGAAATCGGTGCAAGAACGAATTAGAGATACCTTTTTCAAGCACTCTAAGTATCGGATCCGTCAGATTGTTTGCTTTGTTGGTGCGTGCGTGAGGCCTATGTCCGGACAAATCAAACCATACCTCATCTTTCCTACCCCGAATTGCATTCCAGTCCCAACTTCCCTCACAAATATAATTTGGCATATTGGATTTATCCATATATTCAGCTTCCGTGAATAAACCCGCCAAATACCCAAACTGTGGTAGGGTGACCTCATGAGCTCGCCCCCCTAACCGAAACTGAATTATCTCGGCACCATAAACTTCATGACTATGATCCGGAACCGGGTCAACTGTCAAAGTAGAGTAAAATTCGAGACAGAGTTCTCGATAAATTTTCTCCCGGACACTAAATGCTCTCCTCCAAACGTCCACCTCAAAAGGTGGCGCCCCTGCCCTGCTTATAAACCGAGTAGTCAAAAACGGATTCAACTCAGCAGTTATTCCCAAGTTATCTAGCATACCCCAATCTAAGAACTTCGGGGGATGAACCACTTTATTCTGAAGCAAGGCCAAATTGTTATTAAACCGGATCTTTTCATCAGCTGTGCATCCCGGCCATTTTAGCCAAGGGTGCACTTCTTGTCTCATGAGCATGGATTCAGCGGATGGGACCGATGAGTGGGTCACTCGAGGTGCTCTGGATGATTCTCCCATCACTGGCTCCTCAACAGCTTGACGTTTGCCCTACAAAAACAAACAACAACAACAACGAAACAAAACTACATTGTTAGAATCCTATTATTCTGTCTCGGGCTCCTTCTTGCGCCGCAGCTATTCCCTCTTGCGGCGCAACTGGGTGTTTTCTGGGCAAAAACTGCAGCAACAAGGAACCCCAAAAAAAAAAACCAAATCTAAACCTAAAAATCCTAACACTAAACGATATTAGGCCTAATTAACTTATGTTACTAATTAATTAATCTTAATACTAAAGAACCCTAATTAAAAATTTTCCCCCAAATTAATTGTACATCAAGAACCCTAATTAAAACTAAAATTAAGAATTGAAAAGGAATATACAACATACCGATCTCCTCATGAATGAATTGATTGATTTTTAAGAAAAGATTTGATGAAAATTCGAAGATGGAGATTAGTGTGTGTTTTTGTGTGTTTGCTGCGGCGCTAAGATTGTGTGAGAGAAATAATATGTGTGAGGGTTTTTAAAAGATAAGAAACTGATTTTTATCCACACACGAACGTCTTGCGGCGCAAGACAGAGGAGTTGCGGCGCAACTCTATACACGCAACTAGTTGCGGGGCAAGACCATGGGTTGCGGCGCAGCTAAATAAACACCAAAATTACAACTATTTTCGTATCCTATCTTGCGGCGCAAGACAGAGGAGTTGCGGCGCAACTCTTGATCCGAGATGTTTTCCTTCTAATTGACTTAAATACTAAAACATACTATAAAAACTCCTAAGTTACTAAAATAACTAAAGTCAGTAAAAATAATCAAAATAAGAGAAGTTAAAAGAGAAATGATACAACAAACCGGGGTTTAATCCGGAAATGCTCGTTTTTTTCCTCGAGTCATGAGCTTGACTCTTTGTTGTGCCGAGAATCTAGAACGGGTAAAACCCATCCTCCATCGTCATACCGTTCTCCTCATCTTCCTCATGATATAGCTTGACTCTTTGACCATTAACAATAAATGATCCGCCCTCATCCGTTTCTAACTCCACATATCCACTCGAAAAGACCCGTCTCACCAAATACGGACCCGTCCACTTTGATCTCAACTTAGGTGCTTTAAATTTGTACTTCGATTGAAACAAAAGCACCTTGTCCCCTTCCTTAAACTCTTTCCGCCTAATTTTCAAATCATGGACCATCTTAGTTCTTGCCTTATAAAGAGAGCAATTCTCGTATGCGTTCCATCTTAACTCGTCTAGCTCATGGAGTTGTAAAAATCTAGTTTCGCCACTAGCTAGTAAATCCATGCTACATTCTTTAAGCGCCCAATACGCCTTATGCTCTATCTCCATGGGTAAATGACACGTTTTCCCATATAGCATCTTGAACGGGGTGGTCCCAATCGGAGTCTTGTAAGCTGTCCTAAATGCCCATAATGCTTCATCCAATTTCTTTGACCATAAAGACGGGTTATTGTTGACCGTCTTTTCCAAAATCCGTTTAATCGCCCGATTGGTGTTTTCGACTTGCCCACTTGTTTGAGGATGGTAGGAAGTCGAAAACCGGTGTTGTACCCCATATTTCTTCAAAACTTTTTCCATTTGGGTGTTTGCAAAATGGGTTCCCCGATCACTTATCAAAGCTTTTGGCATGCCAAACCTACAAAACAAACTTCGCAAAAAATCAATAACAACGTTAGCATTATTAGTAGGTAGTGCCTTTGCCTCGACCCATTTTGATACATAATCCACCGCCACCAAGATGTAGACATTTTTGTTTGACGGTTTAAACGGCCCCATGAAATCAATTCCCCAAATATCAAACACTTCGCACACTTGTATACTTTGTTGCGGCATCTCGTCTCGTTTTGTAACCGTTCCTTGCCTTTGACACGAATCACATGTCCTCACTAAGGTGCGTGCTTCCTGAAAAATAGTAGGCCAATAGAAACCTGCATCAAACACCTTCTTTCCCGTCACGGTTGGACCATAATGTCCTCCCGTTGGACCATGGTGACATTCATCGAGAATTCGCCTTGTGTCGGCTCCAGAAACACACCTTCTCACCATTCCATCGGCACACATTCTAAATAGAAACGGCTCCTCCCAAAAGTAATACTTGGCATCCGAGTATAGCTTTTTCCGTTGTTGATAAGTAAGCAATCTACTAACGACTCCACCCGCTAAATAATTGGCTATGTCGGCGTACCAAGGACCCCGTTCACCAACTGCTTTTCCAACAAATGCCAATCTTTCATCCGGAAAGGTGTCTCGAATATCCTCCTCATTCAAAGCTCCAAGACTCGGATTCTCCAAACGGCTCAAATGATCCGCCGCCACATTTTCTCTACCCCGCTTATCTTGGATCTCCACATCAAATTCTTGCAAAAGTAAGATCCACCTAATCAATCTCGGCTTCGCATCTAACTTTGAAAACAGAAACTTCAAGGCCGAGTGATCCGTGAACACTACCGTTTTACTCAATACCAAATAAGACCGAAATTTATCGAATGCGAACACAACAGCTAGTAACTCCTTCTCGGTAGTGGTATAATTTTGCTGAGCTTCGTTCAATGTCTTGCTTGCAAAATAAATCGGCCTAAAATGTTTCTCAATCCTTTGACCCAATACCGCCCCTACCGCAAAATTGCTCGCGTCACACATCAACTCAAAGGGTAGATCCCAATTTGGCGAGATTAGAATGGGTGTGTTCGTTAATCTTTCCTTCAACAATTCAAATGCCTTCATACAATCCTCCGAAAATTCGAACTTTGTATCCTTCTCTAACAAACGAGTCATCGGCCTAGTTATCTTTGAAAAATCCTTAATAAACCGCCTATAAAACCCCGCGTGTCCTAGAACGCTTCTAACTGATTTCTCGTTCGTTGGAGGTGGTAACTTTGCTATAACCTCAATCTTTGCTCTATCAACCTCAATTCCCGCCTTAGAAATTTTGTGCCCCAACACTATTCCTTCTTTCACCATGAAATGGCATTTTTCCCAATTAAGCACCAAATTTGTTTCTTCGCACCGTGCCAGCATCTTATCTAAACTCTCTAAACATCCATCGAATGAACTCCCATAAACCGAAAAATCGTCCATAAAAACCTCCATGGAATTCTCAATCATATTCTGAAAAATCGCCATCATACACCTCTGAAATGTTCCCGGTGCATTACATAACCCAAATGGCATCCGTCTATAAGCAAAGGTGCCGAAAGGACAAGTAAATGTTGTTTTCTCTTGGTCCTCGGGGTCAATTGGAATTTGAAAATAACCCGAGAAACCATCAAGGAAACAATAAAACTCGTTCCCCGCCAACCTTTCTATCATTTGATCCATAAATGGCAATGGAAAATGATCCTTTCGAGTCGCCTCATTTAACTTCCTATAATCGATACAAACCCTCCAGCCCGTCACTGTTCTTGTCGGTACCAATTCATTCTTTTCGTTCAACACCACAGTCATTCCACCTTTCTTGGGTACACAATGTACCGGACTAACCCAGGGGCTATCCGCTATCGGGTAAATTATACCTGCATCCAAAAGTTTAACAATTTCCTTCTTGACCACATCCTGCATATTCGGGTTAAGTCTCCGTTGTCTTTGGACAACAGGTTTTACATCATCTAAAAAGTTAATTTTATGTTTACAAAAATCAGAACTTATACCCGGAATATCAGAAATACGCCAAGCGAAAGCCTTTTTATGGCTTTTAAGGACCGTTAGTAATTTAATCTTTTCGTCTTCCAAAAGTGAAGACGAAATAATAATTGGGAGACTAGAATTACCATCTAAGAATGCATACTCGAGATGTGCTGGCAATTGCTTAAGTTCCAAATCCTTCGGAGGATCCTCAATAGAAGTCTTGATCCTCTCCCCGTCGTTAACCACCAACTCCTTCACTTCATCCGAGCTTCCCTCTTCATTCGCCTCTTCTTTAACAATGGAATTCAGCCTTTCCATTTCAGCCTCTGCTTCCAAAATGCCTTCCCAATCAAGGTCATAAGCTGCTTCATCTAGAACATCTATTCTAAAACAAGATTCATCTGTAGAATATGAATGTTTCATTGCTTGCTTCAAAGAAAATGTTGCCCTTTCATTACCCAAACCCAAAGAAATTTCGGTATCCCGAACCCGTATGATAGCATCCGCGGTGTTTAAAAATGGTCTACCCAAAATGAGAGGAACTTTTTCATCCTCCTCCATTTCAAGAATAACAAAATCCACGGGATATAAAAATTCTCCGACCCGTATGAGCATATTTTCGGCAATACCCAATGGATATTGATAAGATCGATCGGCCAATCTTATACTCATACGTGTTGGGGTTAAAACACTTGAAGACAATTTAGTGTAAATAGAGTAGGGCATTAAGTTAATGCTTGCCCCTAAATCCGCTAATGCACTAAAAGTAAGTTTATCATTAAAAGTGCAAGTTAAGAGAAAACTTCCGGGATCTTCAAGTTTCGGTGGAATAGATCTCTTCACAATTGCTGAACATTCGGCATTTAAGAACGCGGTGGTTTTCTCCATGTAATCACCTTTCCCACTCACAAGTTCCTTCATGAACTTTGCATAATTTGGCATACCCGCAATAAGATCAACTAAAGGAACATTAATCTTAACAGTCTTCATTAACTCGATGAATTTCCCGTATTGTTCCTTTTTCTTTTCTTTTCGAAGTCTATGCGGATATGGGATATGTGGCTTATATGGCCCTTTTTGTTCGATTTCCGGCTCTTTTCCTTTATTATCACCCTTTGGTTCCTTCCCAGGCCTCGACTCCATTTCTATCTCTTCCTCGTCGTCCGAATCACTATCTATGGGTTCCTGGCTCATTTTGAAATCTCGGACCACCAGTTGCGGCGCAACTTCATCCTCTTGCGGCGCAAGTGGTTGGTCATTGACAATTGGGTTTCCTTCGGATGACGAGTTGCGGCGCAAGTCCCTACTATTGCGGCGCAACTTTTCTGTTTCAGCTGTTTTTCCTGTTTTGTCTTTATTTAGCACCAATTCTCGGTTCCCCCCATACTTAGGTCCAGACCTAGTCTCCACAACGTTCACATGCTCATCACGATTATTTGGTGGTACATACTTCGACCCTTGGTTCGATGATCCTCCGGTGTTGTTTTGACTTTGCCTCGGATTTGGTTGGGTTGAACTTGGCATTTGACCCGTTGGTCGGTTCGAGAACTTTTCACTTAATCTTTCAAATTTTCGCTCCAAGTCTTGCATGTTAGCTTGGGTGTTCCGTTGGTTTTGCTCCCATTTTGCGGTGAATCCTTTCATGGAGTTAGCCATAATATCATTGGTAGCCTTTTGAGAGTAGACAAAATCTTTCATCATTTCCTCAAAATTCTGTTCGGTATGCTCCTCCTTTTGTTTCGACTGGTTGGGTTGAAATCTCGCCTCATTTCTGTTTCCCTGATTCTTATTTCCATACCCACTATTTCCCCGGTTTTGATACCCATAGTTGGCATAGTTAGCCTCCTCAGATTTCGGCTCACAATCATCCGTGTAGTGAGGTCCCCCGCATTTCCCGCAACCGTTTTTCACTAAGTGTACATCTTTCTCCAAACGATCCATTCGGCTTTTCATTTCCTTACCCAAGGCTTTAATCTCGTTCACCACTTCTTTGTTGCTACCACTACTACCTCCTTCTTCAACTTGGTTTACCGTTCCTCTGGTTCTCCTATTCCTATTAATCCGATCCCTAGCAATATGAGCTTGAACTTGATCTTCCATCATTCGGTGAGCCTCGTTTGGTGACTTGTATAGGAAACTGCCACCACCCGCCAAATCCAAGTCGTGTTGAGAACGACTATCCAAACTGTAGTAGAAGATATCAATAACTTCATCCTTATCTAAACCGTGCCCATGGCAGTTCCTTAACAATTCCTTAAGCCTAATCCAAGCACTTGTTATGGACTCGTTGTCCCATTGTTGAAAAGAACGGATTTGGTTCAATAGCTTCCTGCGCAAGATGGGTGGAAAAAATCTTGTTACAAAAAGCTCCCTCATTTCTTCCCAAGTTGCAATCGTACCCGGCTCTAATTCATTAAACCACGTTTTCGCCTCTCCCGTGAGAGACGATGGAAACAAACTTAGCATAACGCTTTCCTCGTGACCCGCTCCATATCGAAACATTCTACATGTCTCTATGAAACTCGCCACATGCTTGTGCGGGTCGGACTTGAAATGTCCGTCAAAGGTACTATCTTGAATCATCTTTAAGTGATGACCTTTAACGGAAAAGTCATCCCCCAAATCCGGTGCCACAATAGCCGACCCACTCGTCTGTGGTACTATCCTATTCCTATCGATCATCGGTATGTCAAAAGGATTGGGTTGGTTTTCTAGTCTAATATCATCATCTTCGTTTTCTGCCATTTCTTCTTCAAAAACTGGTTCAACTTCCTCCTCGGAGGATATGCTTTCACTATAAACTACCGAAGCGGCTGCTCCTAAACCCCGTTTCCTCAAAAGTTTTTCCGGATCCGAAAGAGGACTTTGCACTTGTTTCCCTTGGGATCTCGTGTACATACACTATCAATAATCCTGAAAATCACAACACAAACAAAAACACCCGTGAAAAATATTCAACTAAATCAAGTCCCCGGCAGCGGCGCCAAAAACTTGATGCGTGATTTCTAGTTTTCCCAAAATTAACCTTTACTAGATTATAACACGGGCAGTGTACCCTTGTCAATTGTAAATAGTATAAGCAAATATCGGGTTCGAACACAGGGACTATTTATAGTTGAAATATTAGTTAGTAAAAATGCGTAACGAGTAACAAATTGGTTTTAGTCTTAGTGAAGACTTGCTTATAAAAACAGTGAAAATATTCAAGATTTCAAATATGGATAAAAGATACGCTTGCTTGGACCGTGAATGACTATGAGTTATTCCTTAGGTATGAAAATATCGATAAACTTCTAATGTAAAATCCTAAGTTCCTTTCGAATACCGGATTTCTCCAATTACCTAACCATGCAACGATTCCTTTCGAATACCGTTAACACCTCAAGTAATAGTGCATAAAGTTTCAAGCTGATAAGTGAGAATTAATTTATAAGCTTCCTTTCGAATAGCTTACTAACTCCTAAACCGATTTCTCTTAATTTAGTAGCTAGCGTTTGTGTGAATATCTACTTATGAAAATTGTTGTTAATGACTCCTTTCGAATATCATTCACTTATAATCAACTAAAGACAGGCCGATTAATTCGTTCCTATTTTAGTAAAAATTACGGATTCCTTTCGAATACCCGTTTTTAGATTACCAAACAAGAGTATAAACAATTTTGACAAGATAATTAAGTTATTAACCCAAACGGATCCCCAATTAATCTCAACAAATCAATCGAATTTACAACCCAAAATCTAACACATAAACATCACATAATCCAAGCAAACGTATAAAGAAATTAGCTACTCATGATTGTAACAAACACAATTGAATATGTAAAAGACATACTTTAATCTTACTATTAAAATGATAGAAGATGAATACCAAATTGAGAAAGAGGTTCCAATGATCTTCAAAGTAACAAAGTAAAAACTTGAAGTAACAATTGTTCAATAGAAACTTATGATGATAATGAAAATGATGCTAAGCTTGATGAAGATGATTCTTGAATTATATCTTCAAGAATGGATGTGTGTAATATGGATGTTGAGTGTATGATGATATGAATGCCTCCTCTTGTGTGGATGTTGTGTTCCTTAAATACTCCTCCTGGGACATCAAAAAACGTCTAGCAATAATGTCCCATGATGTCCACTAACTCTTTAGCTTCCCCCTTAATGAAGAATAAAAACAGAGTTTGTAACTGCAAAAAGACCAGTTGCGCCGCAACTGAATGGTCTTGCGCTGCAACTCTTGTTCCGCAAGTGCCAAGTCCTGTAGCTTCTTTAGTTGCGCCGCAACTCTTGAGTCTTGCGCCGCAATTGATGATCCGAGAAAACCATGATCTGTAGCAACTTCTGTTGCGCCGCAACAGGTATGCCCTGCGGCGCAACTCTTGATCCGAGGCTGAACTGATTTGGGTGTAAAACTTTTGCTTTGCCCCTTTTGGTCCCAACTCTTTACAGCAACATGAGCAGATTTGATGAGCCTTTACCAAGTAGCTGCTCGCTCTTGGGCTAGCCAGTCTTTCTGGTGGAATAAGCATCACCCTGGGAGACTAGAACCCAGCCCAACTCTTAGAACGTGAATCAATGGTGAGTGGGGGTACCCTGATGATTTTAGGCAAACCATCACAGCCGTCAACGGATTTGATATGTCTTTACCAGAAGTCGTACCCTTCTGGACTCGCCAATTCTTAGCAATGAAGCATCGGTGAATTGAACACCCTATAGCTTTAAGCAAGCTATTACAGCTATCAACGGATTTGATAAAATCTTTACCAAGAGCCGTACCCCCTTGGATTAGCCACTTTTCAGTCTAGGACCATGGCAAGTGAAAACCATCCAGTTTTGGGTAACCTGGCAACCATCAACGGATTTGATGTGTCACACCAAGAGCCGTACCCTCAAGGTGAATCAACTCTTTCTTGTCGGTAAGACATGGTGAGTTGAGAACCTACAAAACACACTTTACACAAAATATAAGCAATATGGGGTCTATCCATTACGTTTAGGACACAAAACATAACAAATATCGCTATGAAAAACTCGTATAAATGAGCGATATCAATCACCCTATTTTAAACCCGGATGCTAATGATAAAACTATATGGGTTGATAAAATGGGTAATACTAAAATTTTTTGTGTTGCTGAAGTTTGGGCAGGTATAAGGGAGAGTTCTATAAAAGTTATTTGGTCTGATCATGTATGGTTCAATCAGTGCATTCCGAGTCATGCTTTCGTCCTTTGGATGGCTGTGAAGGGAAGGCTGAAGACCCAGGATAGACTTTCAAGATGGCTTAACGTTCAAGATGTTAATTGCCTATTATGTAATCAATGTAAGGAATCCCACCAGCACTTATTTTTTAGTTGCCGTTTCTCTGCTTTGATTTGGGAGAGACTCAAAGGTATGATAAATCTGGACAATATTTCGAATATATGGGCTCAAGTTGTTTCCAGATTTACTAATGTCCCGACTAAAAATGCTATATGGAGTGTAATTCAAAGACTTTGTCTTGGTGCTGCAGTTTATTATATTTGGCAGGAAAGGAATATTAGGTTCTTTGAAGGATCCAATAGGAGTGATAATGATGTGTTTAGCATTATTTGTAACTCTGTTAGGAATAGGATTTTAAGTTTAAGTCTTAGATCTACTCCTGATGTTATTGAGGCTGCTAGGATTTGGAATTTTCCAGTTAGCATTAAGAATAAGAGTAAGGACATTACTGATGAGGTGTTTAGTGACTTAATGGATACTGATGGCGAGTGATCCTTCTTCTATTTGGTGGAGTTGGTCCCATGGTGGGACGGGTTTTTGGGATTGCAACAGAATGTGGTTTCAAATCTCTATTGTGCCAGTTTTTGTTACTCTTGTGAGAAGACCTTTAGCTTCTGCCTGCTTTTCTAATTTGGTGGAGTGTGTTAGGTTTTCGCCATGGGTAAGTTATTGGTGATGGTATTCATACATTGTTATCTAACCTTTGATTGTGTTTCAGCTCTTTTCTTTAGGGAGCTTGGGGGAGGACTTTCTGGATTGGTTTTGTCGAGGTTTGATGTGCTACTAGTGGGCTTATAGGTAGTGTTTGGGGGAGTGTACTATGCCTTCTAGAGCGTGCTGAAAGATGTGCCGTCTATGCTTGGTATGGTGCATTTCTCCCATTTGCTACCTATTTGAACAAGTTTTAGTTGCCAAACCTGTTATTTTGATGCCTAGTCCTCCCTGTTATCTTTATTAACCATATATCTGTTTATTGTTGAGCTGATAGGTATTTTTGGTTATTGCATCTTGAGAGGATTCATATCTAGTTGTACTCTTTCCCCTGTTTATGGTTTCCCACTGGGTTTTACATAAATAGGGATTTTGAGGAGGCAATAGATATGATGTGCTATACTGGCACCTCTCTTTGGATTCTGCTTGTTCAGATGGCGATTTATGCAGGTTTATTTTGGCTTGCTTTCCCTATACTTAGTTTTGGTTAGAGGTTCTATTGGGATGGATTGGCAGCTCTTGGTACTTTCCCTTTGTGGATTGTATTGAGGGTTGTCATGGATTCTGAAGTGGGACTCTTACTTAAAACTAAGTGATGGATTCTTTTGATGTGCCATTGAAGAGCAGAAGCTTGATCCTCATCAATTGGGATTAAGTTGTGATTGGAGTTAGTAGCTTTATCTACATTGGATTTAGTTGCTTTTTGTATTAGTATTTGTTGATATGAGCATGGGAATTGTCCATGGCCATTTTGTTTTTTGATACCAAAGCTAGAAGTTTAGGGGTTTGTCCTTGCTTCTTAGTCTTTGTGTTATTTGACTTTGTACTTTTTCTTTTTTAATGCAATTTACCTTTGGTAAAAAAAAAAAAAAAAAAAAAAAAAAAAAGATCGAAATAAACCTTAGAATGCAAATGGGCCGGGCCTGAGCCCAAAAACAAAGTCCAAAAAATGTGAAAAATTTATAAAAATGAGAATATCTCAACAAATATAGGGTTTCGGGCATCGAAAGTTCCGTAACCCAACCAAGTTAGGTTACATCTATGTTCCCCTCGTTTCGACCTTCGATTTGCCTCATCACGGGCCTACAACGGACTCTTGTAGCCCAAGTTATGCCATGTTCAAGAAAGCCCTTTTCTTCACGCGATCTGGGGCTACCAAATACATTTTGGCTCTGTCTTCAACACTTGAACATCCATCAAACCTTCTACACCGACCAAAGCGGACCGAAAGGGAACTTAACTCGGTAAAGCCGAAGAAAGTCTGAACAACCTAGGCAAACCATGCCAAATCCGTGGAAATACAATTTGGGGATTTATTGTTTTAATCATGTTTTGGACGTCTTATGGATACTGGTTATTGGATTCACCATGATCACGTCTTTTCTTACTTAGGTTGTGTATATATTTTCATCGTCATATACTAACTGAATAACTTTCAAACATGGTCATACACATCCAAATACGATATATGCACGTTAAACCATTCGAAATTAGCCAATACTGAGCAAAAGGGAACTTAAACTGGAAAAACCGGAGAAAGTCTGAATAACCAGGGAAAACCATCCCAAATCCGGGATAAATGGATTTCCACTATTTATTTATTGTTTTGATCATGTTTTTGGGGGCCTTTAGCATGTTTTGGTCGGGTTTGGCTATCTTTTGACTATGCTTGGAGGTTGCAAATTAGTTGGTGAAGTAATTGTGGTTTCACTAGACAAGGAAATCATTATGACACACCATGAATTAGTATTAAAGATATGAGTGAACTCCAACAACATTTAACATTGTTTGATCAACACAAAAACTTCATTGATTTTCCTTAGAAAATCTACATATGTGGATAATATACCAAACGAATGAACAAAACAACTCATGTAACCAGCTCTTGCTTAACGATCCCGGGACTTAGAATGGCCATTTAAAATTTCTTTCTACGATTGCCACATTAATTTATAATATATTAATTACTTACCTAAAATTACTAGTAAGATCGAAATAAACCTTAGAATGCAAATAGGCCGGGCCTGAGCCCAAAAAGAAAGTCCAAAAAATGTGAAAATTTTATAAAAATGAGAATATCTAAACAAATATAGGGTTTCGGGCCTCGAAAGTTCCGTAACCCAACAAAGTTAGGTTACAACTACGTTCCCCTCGTTTCGACCTTCGATTTTTCCTCATCACGGACCTGAAACGGACTCTTGTAGCCCAAGTTATGCCATGTTCAAGAAAGCCCTTTTCTTCACGCGATCTGGGGCTTCCAAATACATTTTGGCTCTATCTTCAACACTTGAACATCCATCAAACCTTCTACACTGACCAAAACGGACCGAAAGGGAACTTAACTCGGCAAAGCCAAAGAAAGTCTGAACAACCTAGGCAAACCATGCCAAATCAGTGGAAATACAATTTCCACTTGGGTTTGATTATTTTAATCATGTTTTGGACGTCTTATGGATATTGGTTATTGGATTCACCATGATCACGTCTTTTCTTACTTGGGTTGTGTATATATTTTTATCGTCATATACTAACTGAGTAACTTTCAAACATGGTCATACACATCCAAATACGGCAGATGCACGCTAAACCATTCGAAATCAGCCAATACTGAGCAAAAGGGAACTTAAACTGGAAAAACCGGAAAAAGTCTGAATAACCTAAATCCGGGGTAAATGGATTTCCACTATTGTTTTATTGTTTTGATCATGTTTTTGGGGGCCTTTAGCATGTTTTGGTCGGGTTTTGCTATGTTTTGACTATGCTTGGAGGTTGCAAATTAGTTGGTGAAGTAATTGTGGTTTCACTAGACAAGGAAACCATTATGACATACCATGAATTAGTATTAATGATATGAGTGAACTCCTACAACATTTAACATTGTTTGATCAACACAAAAATGACATTGATTTTCCTTGGATAATCTACATAGTGGATAATATACCAAACTAATGAACAAAACAACTCATGTAACCAGCTCTTGCTTAACGATCCCGGGACTTAGAATGGTCATTTTAAATTTTTTACTATGATTGCCACATTAATTTATAATCTATTACTTTCTAACCTAAAATTACTAGTAAGATCGAAATAAACCTTAGAATGCAAATGGGCCGGGCCTGAGCCCAAAAACAAAGTCCAAAAAATGTGAAAAATTTATAAAAATGAGAATATCTCAACAAATATAGGGTTTCGGGCCTCGAAAGTTCCGTAACCCAACTAAGTTAGGTTACATCTACGTTCCCCTCGTTTCGACCTTCGATTTGCCTCATCACGGGCCTAAAACAGACTCTTGTAGCCAAGTTATGCCATGTTCAAGAAAGCCCTTTTCTTCACGCGATCTGGGGCTTCCAAATACATTTTGGCTCTATCTTCAACACTTGAACATCCATCAAACCTTCTACACTGACCAAAACGGACCGAAAGGGAACTTAACTCGGCAAAGCCGAAGAAAGTCTGAACAACCTAGGCAAACCATGCCAAATCAGTGGAAATACAATTTCCACTTGGGTTTGATTGTTTTAATCATGTTTTGGACGTCTTATGGATATTGGTTATTGGATTCACCATGATCACGTCTTTTCTTACTTGGGTTGTGTATATATTTTTATCGTCATATACTAACTGAGTAACTTTCAAACATGGTCATACACATCCAAATACGGCAGATGCACGCTAAACCATTCGAAATCAGCCAATATTGAGCAAAAGGGAACTTAAACTGGAAAAACCGGAAAAAGTCTGAATAACCTAAATCCGGGGTAAATGGATTTCCACTATTGTTTTATTGTTTTGATCATGTTTTTGGGGGCCTTTAGCATGTTTTGGTCGGGTTTGGCTATGTTTTGACTATGCTTGGAGGTTGCAAATTAGTTGGTGAAGTAATTGTGGTTTCACTAGACAAGGAAACCATTATGACATACCATGAATTAGTATTAATGATATGAGTGAACTCCTACAACATTTAACATTGTTTGATCAACACAAAAATGACATTGATTTTCCTTGGATAATCTACATAGTGGATAATATACCAAACTAATGAACAAAACAACTCATGTAACCAGCTCTTGCTTAACGATCCCGGGACTTAGAATGGTCATTTTAAATTTTTTACTATGATTGCCACATTAATTTATAATCTATTACTTTCTAACCTAAAATTACTAGTAAGATCGAAATAAACCTTAGAATGCAAATGGGCCGGGCCTGAGCCCAAAAACAAAGTCCAAAAAATGTGAAAAATTTATAAAAATGAGAATATCTCAACAAATATAGGGTTTCGGGCCTCGAAAGTTCCGTAACCCAACTAAGTTAGGTTACATCTACGTTCCCCTCGTTTCGACCTTCGATTTGCCTCATCACGGGCCTAAAACAGACTCTTGTAGCCAAGTTATGCCATGTTCAAGAAAGCCCTTTTCTTCACGCGATCTGGGGCTTCCAAATACATTTTGGCTCTATCTTCAACACTTGAACATCCATCAAACCTTCTACACTGACCAAAACGGACCGAAAGGGAACTTAACTCGGCAAAGCCGAAGAAAGTCTGAACAACCTAGGCAAACCATGCCAAATCAGTGGAAATACAATTTCCACTTGGGTTTGATTGTTTTAATCATGTTTTGGACGTCTTATGGATATTGGTTATTGGATTCACCATGATCACGTCTTTTCTTACTTGGGTTGTGTATATATTTTTATCGTCATATACTAACTGAGTAACTTTCAAACATGGTCATACACATCCAAATACGGCAGATGCACGCTAAACCATTCGAAATCAGCCAATACTGAGCAAAAGGGAACTTAAACTGGAAAAGCCGGAAAAAGTCTGAATAACCTAAATCCGGGGTAAATGGATTTCCACTATTGTTTTATTGTTTTGATCATGTTTTTGGGGGCCTTTAGCATGTTTTGGTCGGGTTTGGCTATGTTTTGACTATGCTTGGAGGTTGCAAATTAGTTGGTGAAGTAATTGTGGTTTCACTAGACAAGGAAACCATTATGACATACCATGAATTAGTATTAATGATATGAGTGAACTCCTACAACATTTAACATTGTTTGATTAACACAAAAATGACATTGATTTTCCTTGGATAATCTACATAGTGGATAATATACCAAACGAATGAACAAAACAACTCATGTAACCAGCTCTTGCTTAACGATCCCGGGACTTACAACGGTCATTTAAATTTTTTTTCTACGATTGCCACATTAATTTATAATCTATTACTTACTAACCTAAAATTAGTAGTAAGATCGAAATAAACCTTAGAATGCAAATGGGCCGGGCCTGAGCCCAAAAACAAAGTCCAAAAAATGTGAAAAATTTATAAAAATGAGAATATCTCAACAAAGATAGGGTTTCGGGCCTCGAAAGTTCCGTAACCCAACAAAGTTAGGTTACAGCTACGTTCCCCTCGTTTCGACCTTCCATTTGCCTCATCACGGGCCTAAAACAGACTCTTGTAGCCAAGTTATGCCATGTTCCAGAAAGCCCTTTTCTTCACGTGATCTGGGGCTTCCAAATACATTTTGGCTCTATCTTCAACACTTGAACATCCATCAAACCTTCTACACCGACCAAAACGGACCGAAAGGGAACTTAACTCGGAAAAGCCGAAGAAAGTCTGAACAACCTGGGCAAACCATGCCAAATCCGTGGAAATACAATTTCCACTTGGGTTTGATTGTTTTAGTCATGTTTTGGACGTCTTATGGATACTAGTTATTGGATTCACTATGATCATGTCTTTTCTTACTTGGGTTGTGTATATATTTTCATCGTCATATACTAACTGAATAACTTTCAAACATGTTCATACACATCCAAATACGGCAGATGCACGCTAAACCATTCGAAATCAGCCAATACTGAGCAAAAGGGAACTTAAACTGGAAAAACCGGAGAAAGTCTGAATAAGCAGGGAAAACCATCCCAAGTCTGGGGTAAATGGATTTCCACTATTGTTTTATTGTTTTGATCATGTTTTTGGGGGCCTTTAGCATGTTTTGGTCGGGTATGGCTATGTTTTGACTATGCTTGGGGGTTGCAAATTAGTTGGTGAAGTAATTGTGGTTTCACTAGACAAGGAAATCATTATGACACACCATGAATTAGTATTAAAGATATGAGTGAACTCCTACAACATTTTTCTTAGGAAACCTAAAAAGATGGATAATATACAAAACTAATGAACAAAACATAGAATCTATCAACATGTACTTAACTATGCTAGGACTTTGAAAGGTCAAATAAAAAGTTTCTCTTATATTGGAAGTTTAATTTTTAATGTATTATTTAGTTACACGACTTTGCAAGTTAGATTGAATTTTAGCTTATGGATACTTATTCTGAGGTTCACCATGATCAACTATTTTCTTACATGGGTTATGTATATATTTTCATTATCACTTACTAATTTAATAACTTTAAAACATGGTCACACACATCCAGATACGGCCGATGCGGGATAAACCATTCGAAACCGGCCAAAACTGACCAAACGGGAACTTAAACTGTAAAAACCGGAGAAAGTCTTAATAACCCGGTATAACCATCCCAAATCGACGGTAAATGGATTTCTACTATGTTTTGATTGTTGTGATCATTTTTTGTGGGCTTTTATCATGTTTTGGCTGGGTTTTGCTATGTTTTGACTTGGTTTGGAGGTTGCAAATTAGTTGATGATGTAATATTGGTTTCACTAGACAAGGAAATCATTAAGATACACCATGTATTGGTATTAAAGATATGAGTGAACTCCAACAACATTTATCATTGTTTGATCAAGACAAAAATGACATTCAAAGGTGGATAATATACCAAACGAATGAACAAAACATCTCATGTAACCAACTCTTGCTTAACGATCCCGAGACTTAGAAATCTCATATTAAATTTTTTGTCTATGATTGAAAAGTTAATTTTTAATCTATTATTAGTAACCTGAAATTACTAGTATGATCAAAATAAACCCTAAAATGTTAATGGGTCGGACCTGAGGCCAAAAACAATGTCCAACAAAATGTGAAAATTTGATAAAAATGAAAATATCTCATAAAATATAGTGTTTCAGGCGTCGAAATTTCCGTAACCCAACAAAGTTAGGTTATAGCTACGTTCCCCTCATTTTGGCATTAGATTCGCATCGTCCCGCGCCTGAAACGAACTTATACAACCCAAGTTATGACATTTTCAAAAAATCACTTTTATTCACGCGATATTGGGCTACAAAATACGTTTGGGCTCTATCTTCTACACTTGTACATCCATCAAACCTTCCTAACCAACCAAAATAGAATAAAATGGAAATTAATCGGGCCAACCCATGGAAAGTCTGAATAATACGGGCAAACCATGCCAAATCTGTGGAAATACAATTTCTACTTTGGTTTGATTGTTTTGATCAAGGTTTCGGAGTCTTTGTCAGGTTTTGGTTTGGATTAACTATGTTTTGACCAGGCTTAAATATTACAAATTAGGTGGTGAAGTAGATGTTGTTTTATTAGACAAGGAACATCGTGATTACACACAATCAAATGATATTAAATATATGAGTGAGATCTACCAACATTTATCTTTGTTTCATCAACAAAAAAATAACATTGATTTTTCTTAGGAAACCTACAAAGACGGATAATATACATAACTAATGAACAAAATATAGCATCTATCAACATGTTCTTAACTATGCTAGGACTTTGAAGGGTCAAATAAAAAAGTTTCTCTTATATTGGAAGTTTAGTTTCTAATGTATAATTAAGTTACACGACCTTGCAAGTTAGATTGAATTTTTAGCTTATGGATACTTATTCTAAGGTTCACCATGATCAAGTATTTTCTTAAATGGGTAATGTATATATTTTCATTGTCACTTAATAACTTAATAACTTTTAAACATGGTCACACACATCCAAATACGGCCGATGCGGGCAAAACCATTCGAAACCGGCCAAAACTGACCGAACGAGAACTTAAACTGTAAAAACCATAGAAAGTCTTAATAACCCGGTATAACCATCCCAAATACGATGTAAATGGATTTCCACTATCTTTTGGTTGTTGTGATCATGTTTTGGGGGCCTTTAGCATGTTTTGTCCGGGATTGGCTATGTTTTGACTAGGCTTAGAGGTTGCAAATTAGTTGGTGAAGTAATATTGGTTTCACTAGACAAGGAAATCATTAAGATACACCATGTACTGGTATTAAAGATCTGAGTGAACTCTAACAACATTTATCATTGTTTGATCAAGACAAAAATGGCATTCAAAGGTGGATAATATACCAAACGAATGAACAAAACAACTCATGTAACCAACTGTTGCTTAACGATCCCGGGACTTAGAAATGTCATATTAAATTTTTTGTCTTTGATTGAAAAGTTAATTTATAATCTATTATTAATAACCTAACATTACTAGTATGATGGAAATAAACCCTAAATAGTAAATGGGTCGGACCTGAGCCGAAAAACAATGTCCAACAAAATGTGAAAAATTGATCAAGGTTTGGGAGTCTTTGTCAGGTTTCGGTTGGGATTAACTATGTTTTGACTAGGCTTAAATATTACGAATTAGGTGGTGAAGTAGATGTTATTTTATTATAAAGGAACATCGTGATGTCACACAATCAAATGATATTAAATATATGAGTTAGATCTTACAACATTTATCTTTGTTTCATCAACAAAAAAATGACATTGATTTTTTTTGGAAACCTAAAAAGATGGATAATATACAAAACTAATGAACAAAACATAGGATCTATCAACATGTTCTTAACTATGCTAGCACTTTGAAAGGTCAAATAAAAAGTTTCTCTTATATTGGATGTTTAATTGTTAATTTATTATTTAGTTACACGACTTTGCAAGTTAGATTGAATTTTAGCTTATTGATACTTATTCTGAGGTTCACCATGATCACGTATTTTCTGACATGGGTTATGTATATATTTTCATTGTCACTTACTAACTTAATAACTTTTAGACATGGTCACGCACATCCAAATACGGCCGATGCGGGATAAACCATTCGAAACCGGCCAAAACTGACCAAACGGGAACTTAAACTGTAAAAACTGGAGAAAGTCTTAATAACCCAGTATATCCATCCCAAATCGAGGGTAAATGGATTTCCACTATGTTTTGATTGTTGTGATCATGTTTTGGGGGCTTTTAGCATGTTTTGGCCGCGTTTGGCTATGTTTTGACTAGGCTTGGAGGTTGCAAATTAGTTGATGATGTAATATTGGTTTCACTAGACAAGGAAATCATTAAGATACACCATGTATTGGTATTAAAGATATGAGAGAACTCCAACAA
The DNA here is from genome assembly GCA_025667525.1 of Glebionis coronaria. Classification (NCBI taxonomy): domain Eukaryota; kingdom Viridiplantae; phylum Streptophyta; class Magnoliopsida; order Asterales; family Asteraceae; genus Glebionis; species Glebionis coronaria. The sequence goes on from JANFOE010000063.1 coordinate 499,435, forward strand.
CAATTATCATTGTTTGATCAAGACAAAAATAAAATTCAAAGGTGGATAATATACCAAACGAATGAACAAAACATCTCATGTAACCAACTCTTGCTTAGCCATCCTAAGACTTAGAAATCTCATATTAATTTTTTTGTCTATGATTGAAAAGTTAATTTATAATCTATTATTAATAACCTGATATTACTAGTATGATCGAAATAAACCCTAAAATGTAAATGGGTCGGGCCTGAGCCCAAAAACAATGTCCAACAAAATGTGAAAAATTGATAAAAATGAAAATATCTCATAAAATATAGTGTTTCGGGCCTCGAAATTTTCGTAACCCAACAAAGTTAGGTTACAGATACGTTCCCCTCGTTTTGGTCTAAGATTCGCCTCGTCCAACGCCTGAAACGGACTTATACAACCCAAGTTATGACATTTTCAAAAAATCACTTTTATTCACGCGATATTGGGCTACCAAATACGTTTGGGCTCTATCTTCTACACTTGTACATACATCAAACCTTCCTAACCAACCAAAATAGAATAAAATGGAAATTAAGCGTGCCAACCCAGGGAAAGTCTGAATAATACGGGAAAACCATGCCAAATCCGTGGAAATACAATTTCTACTTCGGTTTGATTGTTTTGATCAAGGTTTGGGAGCCTTTGTTAGGTTTTGGTTGGGATTAACTATGTTTTGACCAGAATTAAATATTATAAATTAGGTGGTGAAGTAGATGTTGTTTTATTAGACAAGGAACATCGTGATGACACACAATCAAATGATATTAAATATATGAGTGTGATTTACCAACATTTATCTTTGTTTCATCAACAAAAAAATGACATTGATTTTTCTTAGGAAACCTACAAAGATGGATCATATACAAAACTAATGAACAAAACATACCATCTATCAACATGTTCTTAACTATGCTAGGACTTTGAAGGGTCAAATAAAAAAGTTTCTCTTATATTGGGAGTTTAATTTTTACTGTATTATTTAGTTACACGATCTTGCAAGTTAGATTGATCACATAATATCTTAATAACTTTTAAACATTGTCACACACATCCAAATACGACCGATGCGGGCTAAACCATTCGAAACCGGCCAAAACTGACCAAACGAGAACTTAAATTGTAAAAGCTGGAGAAAGTCTTAATAACCCGGTATAACCATCCCAAATCCGGTGTAAATGGATTTCCACTATGTTTTGGTTGTTGTGATCATGTTTTGGGGGCCTTTAGCATGTTTTGGCCGAGTTTGGCTATGTTTTGACCAGGCTTGGAGGTTGCAAATTAGTTGGTGAAGTAATATTGGTTTCACTAGACAAGGAAATCATTAAGACACACCATGTATTGGTATTAAAGATATGAGTGAAATCTAACAACATTTATCATTGTTTGATCAAGACAAAAATGACATTCGAAGGTGGATAATATACCAAACGAATGAACAAAACATCTCATGTAACCAACTCTTGCTTAACGATCTCGGGACTTACAAATGTCATATTAAATTTTTTTCTATGATTGAAAAGTTAATTTATAATCTATTATTAATAACCTGACATTACTAGTATGATGGAAATAAACCCTAAATAGTAAATGGGTCGGACCTGAGCCCAAAAACAATGTCCAACAAAATGTGAAAAATTGATCAAGGTTTGGGAGTCTTTGTCAGGTTTCGGTTAAGATTAACTATGTTTTGACTAGGCTTAAGTATTACAAATTAGGTGGTGAAGTAGATGTTATTTTATTAGACAAGGAACATCGTGATGTCACACAATCAAATGATATTAAATATATGAGTTAGATCTTACAACATTTATCTTTGTTTCATCAACAAAAAAATGACATTGATTTTTCTTAGGAAACCTAAAAAGATGGATAATATACAAAACTAATGAACAAAACATAGCATCTATCAACATGTTCTTAACTATGCTAGGACTTTGAAAGGTCAAATAAAAAGTTTCTCTTATATTGGAAGTTTAATTGTTAATGTATTATTTAGTTACACGACTTTGCAAGTTAGATTGAATTTTAGCTTATGGATACTTATTCTAAGGTTCACCATGATCACGTATTTTCTGACATGGGTTATGTATATATTTTCATTGTCACTTACTAACTTAATAACTTTTAAACATGGTCACGCACATCCAAATACGGCCGATGCGGGATAAACCATTCGAAACCGGCCAAAATTGACCAAACGGGAACTTAAACTGTAAAAACCGGAGAAAGTCTTAATAACCGGTATATCCATCCCAAATCAAGGGTAAATGGATTTCCACTATGTTTTGATTGTTGTGATCATGTTTTGGGGGCTTTTAGCATGTTTTGGCCGGGTTTGGCTATGTTTTGACTAGGCTTGGAGGTTGCAAATTAGTTGATGATGTAATATTGGTTTCACTGGACAAGGAAATCATTAAGATACACCATGTATTGGTATTAAAGATATGAGAGAACTCCAACAACATTTATCATTGTTTGATCAAGACAAAAATAAAATTCAAAGGTGGATATTATACCAAACGAATGAACAAAACATCTCATGTAACCAACTCTTGCTTAACGATCCTAAGACTTAGAAATCTCATATTAATTTTTTTTATCTATGATTGAAAAGTTAATTTATAATCTATTATTAATAACCTGATATTACTAGTATGATCGAAATAAACCCTTTTCTCTGGACTCTCTCTAAAACTTTCTCTCTCTAATCTTAAAAAACCCTAAAGTATTTTATTAAGAATCATCCTCTAATTTAGATCCAACCATGGGATCTAGATTTTTATTTTAGATCCTTGTTCTCCTTTTCATTATCTTTAAATCCATATAACATTTTACCATAAAATTTCTCTTAATCACCAAAATAAATACATTTTATTAAGTGGGTTTTACTGTTTGGCTTATACCCATTTTTAATCCGTTTCCTTAAACCATTTCCTAATAATTTCATAACCTCGTACTAAATATAATGATTCATGTCTGATTTGTCATTAAACCCCATGGTTAATCCACCACCGATGGTTAACCCTTCACCGGCGCTGGTTGTTCCTCCGCCGTTGAACACTAATGTTATGAAGAAGACACCTAAGTCATCATTAAAACCAATGAAAACCACTAGGACGATGAACCCAGATCCTAGGGTTACGATGAAACATGTTTCAGTTGAAACCATGTCTCAAGCATCTTCTCAGGTTAATTTTAAGAAAGGGGGATCACAAGGTGAGAATATTGGTGAAGATAAGGCTATTGGGGATGAGAGTACTGTTGATGTTGGTAAAAAGAAGGAAGTTGTGATGACTGAGGCTGAAGTGGGGCTTGTTGATTCCACCTTAGTTTCAAATGGTAATGATAATTTGAATGATATGTTTCCAGAATTAAATAGTGTATATGCTAGTAGTAAGGGTGCTAGTAGTTCTAAGTTAGCTAACACTATCACTATTTTGCCTAATGACAATGGTATGGGTGTTAATGTTAGTGTTACTAGTAACAATAATGTTAGTAATGATAATGGGGTAAGTAATGTTGAGGGTGCTAGTGGTAGCAATGTTGGTGTTCAGGGTATGCAGGGTGTAGTGATGCAAGGTGATTCTTCGGCTAGTAAGAATAACTTCAAAAGTGCTGTTTCATTTAGTAATGCAGTTAAGGGTACGGAATCTTCTTATGATAATAAGTTTAGGAAAATTCCATGTATTGTGAACAAAGATGGTAAGAAAATGGTTGATATGGACCCGGTTATTAGTGAAGGCAGTAAGAGGTGGGGGCTTACTGTTGTTGGATATTTCGTTGGATTTAAGATGAGTCATAGGGAGATAGTAAGTCATTTAAGGAGAATATGGAGGGCGTATCAGCTAGAGGATATCATTGTCAATGAAGGGTTATACTTTTTCAAGTTTAAATCTGAGGATGGCTTACAAATTGTGATTGAGAATGGCCTATGGCTTGTTGATCAGAAGCCACTGTTTGTTCAGCGATGGACTGCTGGTATTTGTTTTGACAAACCGGAACCGAGTAGAGTACCATTATGGGTGAAGATTTTTAATATACCGTTAGAAGCTTGGAATAATGAAGGTATTAGTAGAATTGCTAGTAGCTTAGGAACTCCCATTGTTATGGACAAGGTAACTACTGCTATGTGTGAGAAAGTTAATGGGAGAGCGACATTTGCTAGAGTATTGGTTGAAGTGGATGCGGCTGATGGTATTTTAGATAAGGTGGAGATTTGGTACAATGAGCTTGGAAGAAGTATGGAATTGAAGGTAGAGTATGCTTGGCAACCTCCTGTATGTAGTCATTGCAAGGTGTTAGGTCATAGTTTTAAGGGATGTAAGAATAGAGTGCTCAGTGATGCTGAGAAGGCTGAGACTCAAGTGCCGAAAGTTATGAGTAACAATGGAGTTAATGTGAGTGGTAATGTTAGTGAAGGATGGCAGTCTGTTTCTAATAGAAGAATGGCGAATAGTGTTATGGTTCCAGCTAAAGCCCAATCGTATCAAGCTCCGGCTAATACTTCCTACTATGCTAGAGGTGGGTTTAATAGGTCAAGAGGGAGTAATTCTTCTACTAGAGGTGGGATGAGTGGCCGTGGAAGAGGGGGTGCTAATGGTCGTGGAGGTATGAATGGTAATCAGGACAGTTAGGATTGGGTGTTTGTTCCTGTTTCTTCTATGAGTAATGACAATGCTAAGACATCTGAGGTAGAGGGAAGTAAGAAGCAGAAGAAATCTGGTGATGAAAATGTTAAAGTTATTGCTAACAAGAATTTTAAGGTGGGGAATAGGTTCAATGCTCTTTCGGAAGGGGGAATTGCTGATGTTCAAGAACAGTATTTACAGAATCTTAAGATCAATATAGATTTTTCATGTGATATGGGTCAGCCTATAGACGACAAGGTTGTTATGGAATGGCCTAAAGAAGTTCAAGGCTATTATAAGGAAAGGCGTGATTTTGTTATTAAGAAAAGGAAAGTTGAGGAAGTAACGAAGAAGATTAAAGATTTATCTGATGAGATTGAAGCTAGTAATAGAAGTGCTGAGTTTAATGCTTTTGAATATGCCAAGAAGAATGTTGATGAAGAAGTACAGAAAACCGTTGTTTCCCAAAGTCAAGCTTTTATTGTTGTGTATGAAAATGCGATTAAGAGTGGTAAACAAAGGGTTCTTAATTTGGTATCGATGAGGCAAATGGCTGAGGTTGACCTTTTCTGGTTGTCAGGGCTGCATTTCACTGATGAGGTTAGGGATAAGTGGTCTGCTGGGATGGTTAAATACTACAAAGCTAAAGTTGTTGAGAAGAATGTTGAAGATGTTTCTAAATATGTGGATGCGATGGTGGAGGAAGTTAGTAATGACCCTTCTGCTCATGCTGAATTCATGGTCCAAGATACTGTCTCAGGTCCAGGTGAGACTAGTATGGCGAATGTATCTAATGATGGGAATGTTGGACCTTCCTCTTTGTCTTAATGGATTTAAAACTTGTCGCGTGGAACATTAGAGGTATGTCTAATACTTCTAAACAAGAGGAGGTCAAGTTATTAATTAGGGAGAATAATTTAAAAATGTGTGCGGTTATAGAAACTCAACTTTGTAAGAAGAAGGTGAATTCTGTTTGTGAGAATGTTTTTGGTCAATGGGATTGGGTTTCTAATTCTGTTGATAGTCCGAAGGGTTGTAGAATTTGTGTAGGATGGGATACATATTTTATTAAGGCTGTTTTGTTATCTGTTATTGATCAAGTTATGCACTTTGAGGTGTTGCTTGTTCATGACAGCAGAAAGTTTTATGTTTCATTTGTTTATGGTGAGTCAACACCTAATGATAGAAATAAGCTTTGGAAAAATTTGCATAGTCACTCGGGTTTTATTAATCAAAAGCCTTGGGTTCTTTTAGGAGATTTTAATGCTATTCTAATTGTTGCTGAAAATTCTAAGGGTGATTTAGACAAAAATCACAGTATGCGTGATTTTAGGGATTGCATTGATAGTTTAGGATTGGAAGATCTGCCAATGAATGGTTTATTTTTTACTTGGGTTCAGAAAAGAATGGATCCGGAAAATCGTATTATGAAGAAATTGAATAGGGTCATTGCCCGGCTTTATTGGTTATTAGTGATGTTAAGAAGGTTAGGAAGCGGGCTTTTAGATTTATGAATTTTCTAGCTTATAAGGATGAGTTTCACAGCATTGTTAAGGAGCATTGGGGAATTCATGTGGGTGAATTTTCTATGTTTGTCCTTGCTAAGAGACTTAAGGCCATGAAGTATCACCTTAGAAATATGAATAAAAGAAATGGAAATGTTTATGATAAAGTTAAAATGCTAAGGATTGAGTTGAAAAAAGTTCAAACTGATTTGGATAAGGATCCGAATAATGAGTATCTTAAAGAGGTTGAGATGGTGTTTAACAGTGCCTATAGGGAAGCTTTGATTGATGAAGAGAGGGTTCTTAAGCAGAAGGCTAGGGTTGAGTGGCTTAAGGAGGGGGATCGGAATAGGTCTTATTTTCATAAACTGATTAAGGGTCGTATGAAAAGAAGTAGGATTATTAGTGTGAAGAATGAAAATGGGGAAGAGTTCTTTGGTGATGCTATTGCGGGGCAATTTGTTAATCACTTTCAAAAATTTCTTGGTTTTTGTGATGAAGTTTTCCCTATTGAGAATCCTAATGATCTTTTTGTCAAGAAAGTGGATCCTTTGGCTGCTTTTTATATAATTAGACAGGTTTCTGATGAAGAGATCTAAGCTGCAATGTTTGATATTCATGAAGACAAGGCTCCGGGTCCGGATGGGTACACAGCCAAGTTTTTTAAATCTGCTTGGGGTGTTGTGGGCAAGGATGTGTGTGATGCTGTGAAAGAATTCTTTGCTAAAGGTAAGATGTTGGGTGAGCTTAACACCACTCTTATTTCTTTAATTCCTAAATGTAGTATTCCGTATAAAGTTACTGATTTCAGGCCGATTGCTTGTTGCAATGTTGTGTACAAGTGCATCAGGAAGGTAATTACTAATAGACTAAAGCATGTGTTAAAGGATACTATTAGTGCTAATCAGAGTGCGTTTGTGGAGGGTAGGTTGATTACTGATAATGTTATGTTGGCTCAACAGCTGATGTGTGGCTATAATAACAAGAACAAACCAGCTAGATGTGCGTTTAAAATTGACATCCAGAAAGCTTATGATACGGTATCATGGGAATTCCTGGAATATATTTTATTGCAGTTTAGGTTACATAATATTATGGTTGGATGGATTATGACTTGCTTAAAATCTACTTCCTTCTCCATTAGTGTTAATGGGGAGTCTAATGGTTTTTTTAAGGCTCGTTGTGGGCTCAGGCAGGGTGATCCTATATCACCCTACCTTTTCACTACTGTGATGGAGGTTTTCACATTGATGCTTAAAAGACAGATTAGGGAGGAAAATAATTTTAAATATCACTGGGGTTGTAAGAAACTTGAGATTGTTAGTTTGTGTTTTGCTGACGACTTGATGATGTTCTGCCATGGAAACATTATATCAGCTTGTGTTCTGCGTAGAGCTTTGGATGAATTCTGTTTAGCTTCGGGTCTTAGAGCAAGTATGGCTAAAAGCACGGTATACTTTGGGAATGTTGCTTGTAGGGTTCAGAATGATATTAGGTTGGTTATGCCTTATGAAGTGGGAAGCTCACCTGTTAAATATCTAGGGATTCCCCTTGATGCCAGGAAACTTTCTAAATTGGATTGCAATGCTCTTGTTGATAGAGTTAAGAAGAGAGTAGGTGATTGGAGGAACAAAGTGCTTTCTTTTGCTGGGAGGCTCCAGCTGGTAACTTCTATTCTTAGCTCTCTTACTACTTATTAGGCTTCTACTTTTAGTCTCCCTAAATGTATATGTGATGAAGTTGATAAACTGTTAAAAAATTTTCTTTGGAATGCTGATGGTAGAAAAGGTTATTGTCATAGTGTTTCTTGGAAGGAGGTGTGTAAGCCAAAAAATGAAGGTGGTCTAGGTCTTAAATCCCTCTATGATATAAATACTTCACTTATGACTAAACACCTTTGGTGTATTTTGACTGATAGGGATTATTTATGGGTTAGATGGGTTAAATCTAAATGGCTTAAAGGAATGAGTGTTTGGGCTACCAATAGTAGGAGGCGTATTTCTTGGACCCGGAAACAGATTCTTAACTTGAGGGATAAGGTTAGAATGTTTGTGAAGGTTAGGATTGGGAATGGGCATACTTGCTTTTTCTGGTTTGATAATTGGAGATGTGGACCTCCTCCTTGTAGTTTGGTTAATCCTTCGTTGCTGTTTTCTGATAAGTCTGCTAGAAACATTAAAGTTGCTGATCTTATGGATATTAATGGGTGGAAATGGCCTGATGGATGGAATGTGAGGTTTTCTGAGGTTTGCAGTATTGATTATCCTATTTTAAACCCGGATGCTAATGATAAAACTATATGGGTTGATAAAATGGGTAATATTAAAAAAAAAATTTGTTGCTGAAGTTTGGGCAGGTATAAGAGAGAGTTCTATAAAAGTTATTTGGTCTGATCATGTATGGTTCAATCAGTGCATTCCGAGTCATGCTTTTGTCCTTTGGATGGCTGTGAAGGGAAGGTTGAAGACTCAGGATAGGCTTTCAAGATGGCTTAATTTTCAAGATGTGAATTGCCTGTTATGTAATCAATGTAAGGAATCCCACCAGCACTTATTTTTTAGCTGCCGTTTTTCTGCTTTGATTTGGGAGAGACTCAAAGGTATGGTAAATCTGGACAAAATTTCAAATTTATGGGCTCAAATTGTTTCCAGATTTACTAATGTCCCGGCTAAAAATGCTATATGGAGTGTAATTCAAAGACTTAGTCTTGGTGCTGTAGTCTATTACATTTGGCAGGAAAGGAATAATAGGTTCTTTGAAGGATCTAGTAGGAGTGATAACGATGTGTTTAGCATTATTTGTAACTCTGTTAGGAATAGGATTTTAAGTTTAAATCTTAGATCTACTCCTGATGTTATTGAGGCTGCTAGGATTTGGAACTTTCCAGTTAGCATTAAGAATAAAAATAAGGACATTACTGATGAGGTGTTTAGTGACTTAATGGATACTGATGGCGAGTGATCCTTCTGTTATTTGGTGGAGTTGGTCCCATGGTGGGACAGGTTTTTGGGATTGCAATAGAATGTGGTTTCAAACCTCTATTGTGCCAGTTTTTTGTTACTCTTGTGAGAAGACCTTTAGCTGCTGCCTGCTTTTCTAGTTTGGTGGAGTTTGTTTGGTTTACGCCTTGGTTAAGATGTTGGTTATGGTATTCATACATTGTTATCTAACCTTTGATTATGTTTCAGCTCTTATCATTAGGGAGCTTAGGGGAGGACTTTCTGGATTGGTTGTTTTAAGGTTTGATGTGCTATTAGTGGGCTTATAGGTAGTGTTTGGGGGAGTGTATTATGCCATGTAGAGCGTGCTGAAAGATGTGCCGTCTATGCTTGGTATGGTGCATTTCTCCCATTTGCTACCTATTTGAACAAGTTTTAGTTGCCAAACCTGTTATTTTGATGCCTAGTCCTCCCTGTTATCTTTATTAACCATGTATATGTTTATTGTTGAGCTGATAGGTATTTTTGGTTATTGCATCTTGACAGGATTCATATCTAGTTGTATTCTTTCCCCTGTTTATGGTTTCCCACTGGGTTTTACATAGACAGGGGTTTTGAGGAGGCAATAGATATGATGTGCTACACTGGCACCTCTCTTTGGATTATGCTTGTTCAGATGGCGATTTATGCAGGTTTATTATGGCTTGCTTTCCCTATACTTAGTTTTGGTTAGAGGTTCTATTGGGATGGATTGGCTTCTCTTGGTATTTTCCCTTTGTGGATTGTATTGAGGGTTGTCATGGATTCTGAAGTAGGACTCTTTCTTAAACTAAGTGATGGATTCTTTTGGTGTGCTATTGTAGAGCAGAAGCTTGGTCCTCATCAATTGGGATTAAGTTTTGATAGGAGTTAGTAGCTTTATCTACATTGGATTTAGTTGCTTTTTTGTATTAGTACTTGTTGATATGAGAATGGGAATTGTCCATGGCCATTTTGTTTTTTGATACCAAAGCTAGAAGTTTAGGGGTTTGTCCTTGCTTCTTAGTCTTTGTGTTTTTTGACTTTGTACCTTTCTATTGTTTTTAATGAAATTTACCTTTGGTAAAAAAAATGATCGAAATAAACCCTAAAATGTAAATGGGTCGGGCCTGAGCCCAAAAACAATGTCCAACAAAATATGAAAAATTGATAAAAATGAAAATATCTCATAAAATATAGTGTTTCGGGCCTCGAAATTTCCGTAACCCAACAAAGTTAGGTTACAGCTACGTTCCCCTCGTTTTGGTCTAAGATCGCCTCGTCCAACGCCTGAAACGGACTTATACAACCCAAGTTATGACATTTTCAAAAAAGCACTTTTATTCACGCGATATTGGGCTACCAAATACGTTTGGGCTCTATGTTCTACACTTGTACATACATCAAACCTTCCCAACCAACCAAAATAGAATAAAATGGAAATTAAGCGGGCTAACCCAGGGAAAGTCTGAATAATACGGGCAAACCATGCCAAATCCGTGGAAATACAATTTCTACTTCGGTTTGATTGTTTTGATCAAGGTTTGGGAGCCTTTGTTAGGTTTTGGTTGGGATTAACATTTCACCATTAAATCTTTCTATTTCACCTAAATAAATTCATTTTATTAAGTGGGTTATACTGTTTGGCTCGTACCCATTTATTAATCCTTTTAATTAATCAATTCTAAATCATTTTAACCTCGTACCTAATCATCATGTTTCATGACTGATTCAACCTTAAACCCCATGGTTAATCCACCTCCGGTGGTTAACCCGTCACCATTACCGGATTTTCCTCCGCCGGTGAATGCTCATGTTATGAAGAAACCACTCAAATCATCTTTAAAACCTGTCAAGACAACTCGGACTATGAATCCAGATCCTAGGGCTACGATGAAGCATGTTTCAGTTGAAACTTTGTCACAAGCATCTTCTCAAGTTAATTTTAAGAAAGGATCATCTCATGGGGAGAATAATGATGAAGTTAAGGTTATTGGGGATGAGAGTGTTGTTGCTGATGTGGGTAAGAAGAATGAAATTGTTATGGCTGAGGCTGGGGTGAGTGTGATTGATTCTAACCTTGTTTTGAATGGTAATGATAGCTTGAATGATATGTTTCCTGAATTAAATAGTGTTTATGCTAAGGGTAATGTGACTGTTAGTTCTAGTGTTGTTAATCCTGCCCCTAGTTTGCCTAATGTTGCTGTTTTTGGTGTTAATGATGTTAGTAAGACTAATAGTAGTAAGGATAATGTGGTGTTAAATGGTAATGGTGCTAGTGGTAGTGCTAATGGGAGTCAAGGTATGCAGGGTGTGGTGATGCAAGGGGATTCTTCAGCTAGTAAGAGTAATTTCAAGAGTGCTGTTTCATTTAGTAATGCAGTTAAGGGTACGGAATCTTCTTTTGATAATAAGCTTAGGAAAATTCCATGTATTGTGAACAAAGAAGGTAAGAAGATGGTTGATATGGATCCTATTATCAGTGAAGGTAGTAAGAGGTGGGGGCTTACTGTTGTTGGATACTTTGTTGGTTTTAAAATGAGTCATAGGGAGATAGTTAGTCATCTAAGGCGAATGTGGAGGGCGTATCAATTGGTGGATATTATTGTTAATGAAGGGCTATACTTTTTTAAGTTTAAGTCCGAGGATGGCTTACAAACTGTAATTGAGAATGGCCCTTGGCTTGTTGATCAAAAACCACTTTTTGTTCAAAGGTGGACTGCTGGTATCTGTTTTGATAAACCGGAGCCGACTAGAGTGCCATTATGGGTTAAGATTTTTAACGTACCATTAGAAGCTTGGAACAACGAGGGGATTAGTAGAATTGCTAGCCGATTAGGTACTCCTATCGTTATGGACAAGGTGACAACTGCTATGTGTGAGAAAGGTAATGGGAGAGCGACATTTGCTAGAGTTTTGGTTGAAGTTGATGCGGCTGATGGCATTTTGGACAAGGTTGAGATTTGGTATAATGAGCTTGGTAGAAGTATGGAATTAAAGGTTGAGTATGCTTGGCAGCCTCCTGTTTGTAGTCATTGCAAGGTCTTTGGTCATAGTTTTAAGGGATGTAAGAATAGAGTATTAACTGATGCTGAAAAGGCTGTGAGTTTAGAGCCTAAAATTATGGTTAATAATAAAGTGAATGTGGGTGGAAATGTTAATGATGGATGGCAATCTGTTTCTAGTAATAGATTGGTGAATAATGTTACTGTTACGCCTAGAGCCCAAACTAATCAAGCTCAGGCTAATACTTCTTATTATGCGAGAGGTGGAGTCAATAGGTCTAGAGGGGGTAATTCTTTGGCAAGAGGTGGGATGAATGGCCGTGGTAGAGGGGGTGTTAATGGTCGTGGAGGTATGAGTGGGAGTCAAGATAGTAAGGATTGGGTGTTTGTTCCTGCTTCTGCTAAGGGTAATGATATTGCTAAGACATCTGAAGTAGAGGGTAGTAAGAAACAAAAGAAATCTGATGTGGGGAATGTTAAGGTAATTGCTAATAAAAATTTTAAGGTTGAAAATAGGTTCAATGCTCTATCAGAAGGGGGAGTTGCTGATGTCCAAGAGCAGGATTTACAGAATCTTAAAATTAATATAGATGTTGCATGTGATATGGGTCAGCTTATAGACGACAAGGTAGTTGTGGAATGGCCTAAAGAAGTTCAAGGCTATTATAAGGAGAAGCGTGATTTTGTCATTAAGAAAAAGAAAATTGAGGAAGTAACGAAAAAGATTAAAGATTTATCTGATGAGATTGAAGCTAGTACTAGGAGTGCCAAGTTTAATGCTTTTGAATATGCTAAGAAAAATGTTGATGAACAAGTACAGAAAACTGGTGTTTCCCAAAGTCAAGCTTTTACTCTTGTGTATGAAAATGCGATTGAGAGTGGTAAACAACGGGTCCTGAATTTGGTATCGATGAGGCAAATGGCTGAGGTTGATCTTTTCGGGTTGATGGGGCTACATTTCTCTGATGAGGTTAGGGATAAGTGGTCTGCTGGGATGGTCAAATACTATAAAGCTAAAATTGCTGAAAAGAATGTTGAAGTTGTTTCTAAATATGTGGATGCGATGGTGGAGGAAGTTAGTAGTGACCCCTCTGCTAACGCTGAATTCATGGTCCAAGATACTGTCTCAGGTCCAGGTGAGACTAGTATGGCGAATGTATCTATTGATGGGAATGCTGGACCTTCCTCTTTGTCTTAATGGATTTAAAGCTTGCTGCGTGGAACATTAGAGGTATGTCTAATACTTCTAAACAAGAGGAAGTCAAGTTATTAATTAGGGAGAATAATCTTAAAATGTGTGCGGTTATAGAAACTCAGCTTTGTAAGAAGAAGGTGAATTCTGTTTGTGAGAATGTTTTTGGTCAATGGGATTGGGTTTCTAATTCTGTTGATAGTCCGAAGGGTTGTAGGATATGTGTGGGATGGGATACTGATTTTATTAAGGCTGTTTTGTTATCTGTTATTGATCAAGTTATGCATTTTGAGGTTTTGCTTGTTCATGATAGCAGAAAGTTTTATGTTTCATTTGTTTATGGTGAGTCTACACCTAACGATAGAAATAAGCTTTGGAAAAATTTGCATAGTCACTTGGGTTTTATTAATCAGAAACCTTGGGTTCTTTTGGGAGATTTTAATGCTATTCTAAGTGTTGCTGAAAATTCTAAGGGTGATTTTGATAAGAATCACAGTATGCGGGACTTTAGGGATTGCATTGATAGTTTAGGATTGGAAGATCTGCCAATGAATGGTTTATTTTTTACTTGGGTTCAGAAAAGGATGGATCCGGAGAATGGGATTATGAAGAAATTGGATAGGGTCATGAGTAATACTGAGTTTCTTGATATGTTTGAAATCAGTTTTGCTAAGTTCCTTCCATATGTTGTTTCTGATCATTGCCCGGCTTTATTAGTTATTAATGATGTTAAGAAGGGTAGGAAGTGGGCTTTTAGATTTATGAATTATCTTGCTTATAAGGATGAGTTTCATAGCATTGTTAAGGAGCATTGGGGAATTCATGTGGGAGGATTTTCTATGTTTGTCCTTGCTAAGAGACTTAAGGCCATGAAGTATCACCTTAGAAATATGAATAAAAGAAATGGAAATGTTTATGATAAAGTTAAAATGCTAAGGATTGAGTTGAAAAAAGTTCAAACTGATTTGGATAAGGATCCGAATAATGTGTATCTTAAAGAGGTTGAGATGGTGTTCAACAGTGCTTATAGGGAAGCTATGATTGATGAAGAGAGGGTTCTTAAGCAGAAGACTAGGGTTGAGTGGCTTAAGGAGGGGGATCGGAATAGTTCTTATTTTCATAAGTTGATTAAGGGTCGTATGAAAAGAAGTAGGATTATTAGTGTAAAGAATGAAAATGGGGAAGAGTTCGTTGGTGATGCTGTTGCGGGGCAATTTGTTAATCACTTTCAGAATTTCCTTGGTCTTCGTGATGAAGTTTTCCCTATTGAGAATCCTAATGATCTTTTTGTCAAGAAAGTGGATCCTTTGGTTGCTTTTTATATGATTAGACAGGTTTCTGATGAAGAGATTAAAGCTGCAATGTTTGATATTCATGATGACAAAGCTCCGGGTCCGGATGGATACACAGCCAAGTTTTTTAAATCTGCTTGGGGTGTTGTGGGCAAGGATGTGTGTGATGCTGTGAAGGAATTCTTTGCTAAAGGTAAGATGTTGGGTGAGCTTAACACCACTCTTATTTCTTTAATTCCTAAGTGTAGTATTCCGCATAAAGTTACTGATTTCAGGCCGATTGCTTGTTGCAATGTTGTGTACAAATGCATCAGTAAAGTAATTACTAATAGGTTAAAGCTTATTTTAAAGGATACTATTAGTGCTAATCAGAGTGCGTTTGTGGAGGGTAGGTTGATTACTGATAATGTTATGTTGGCCCAAGAACTGATGTGTGGTTATAATAACAAGAACAAACCTGCCAGATGTGCGTTTAAAATTGACATCCAGAAAGCTTATGATACAGTATCATGGGAGTTCCTCGAGTATGTGTTATTACAATTTGGGTTACATAGTATTATGGTCGGATGGATTATGACTTGCTTAAAATCTGCTTCCTTTTCTATTAGTGTTAATGGGGAGTCTAATGGTTTCTTTAAGGCTCGTCGTGGACTCAGGCAGGGTGATCCTATATCACCCTACCTTTTCACTATTGTAATGGAGGTTTTCACATTGATGCTTAAAAGACAGATTAAGGAGGAAAAGAATTTTAAATATCACTGGGGTTGTAAGAAACTTGAGATTGTTAGTTTGTGTTTTGCTGACGACTTGATGATGTTCTGCCATGGAAACTTTATATCAGCTTGTGTTCTGCGTAGAGCTTTGGATGAATTTTGTTTAGCTTCAGGTCTTAGACCAAGTATGGCCAAAAGCACGGTATACTTTGGGAATGTTGCTCGTACTGTTCAGAATGATATTAGAATGGTTATGCCTTATGAAGTGGGAAGCTTACCGGTTAAATATTTAGGGATTCCTCTTGATGCTAGGAAACTTTCTAAATTGGATTGCAATGCTCTTGTTGATAGAGTCAAGAAGAGAATCGGTGATTGGAGGAACAAAGTGCTTTCTTTTGCTGTGAGGCTTCAACTGGTAACTTCTATTCTAAGCTCTCTTACTACTTATTGGGCTTCTATTTTTAGTCTCCCTAAATGTATATGTGATGAAGTTGATAAACTGTTAAAAAACTTTCTTTGGAATGCTGATGGTAGAAAAGGATATTGTCATAGTGTTTCTTGGAAGGAGGTGTGTAAGCCAAAAAATGAAGGTGGTCTAGGTCTTAAATCCCTCTATGATATAAATACCTCTCTTATGACTAAACACCTTTGGAGTATTTTGACTGATAGGGATTCCTTATGGGTTAGATGGGTTAAATCTAAATGGCTAAAAGGATTGAGTGTTTGGGCTGCCAATAGTAGGAGGAGTATTTCTTGGACCTGGAAACAGATTCTTAACTTGAGGGATAAGGTTAGAATGTTTGTGAAGGTTAGGATTGGGAATGGGCATACTTGTTTTTTCTGGTATGATAATTGGAGATGTGGACCTCCTCCTTGTGATATGGTTAATCCTTCGTTGCTGTTTTCTGATAAATCTGCTAGAAGCCTTAAAGTTGCTGATCTTATGGATATTAATGGGTGGAAATGGCCTGATGGATGGAATGTTAGATTTTCTGAGGTTTGCAGTATTAATCACCCTATTTTAAACCCGGATGCTAATGATAAAACTATATGGGTTGATAAATTGGGTAATACTAAAAATTTTTGTGTTGCTGAAGTTTGGGCAGGTATAAGGGAGAGTTCTATAAAAGTTATTTGGTCTGATCATGTATGGTTCAATCAGTGCATTCCGAGTCATGCTTTTGTCCTTTGGATGGCTGTGAAGGGAAGGCTGAAGACCCAGGATAGACTTTCAAGATGGCTTAACGTTCAAGATGTTAATTGCCTGTTATGTAATCAATGTAAGGAATCCCACCAGCACTTATTTTTTAGTTGCCATTTCTCTACTTTGATTTGGGAGAGACTCAAAGGTATGATAAATCTGGACAATATTTCGAATATATGGGCTCAAATTGTTTCCAGATTTACTAATGTCCCGGCTAAAAATGCTATATGGAGTGTAATTCAAAGACTTTGTCTTGGTGCTGCAGTCTATTATATTTGGCAGGAAAGGAATATTAGGTTCTTTGAAGGATCCAATAGGAGTGATAATGATGTGTTTAGCATTATTTGTAACTCTGTTAGGAATAGGATTTTAAGTTTAAGTCTTAGATCTACTCCTGATGTTATTGAGGCTGCTAGGATTTGGAATTTTCCTGTTAGCATTAAGAATAAGAGTAAGGACATTACTGATGAGGTGTTTAGTGACTTAATGGATACTGATGGCGAGTGATCCTTCTTTTATTTGGTGGAGTTGGTCCCATGGTGGGACGGGTTTTTGGGATTGCAACAGAATGTGGTTTCAAATCTCTATTGTGCCAGTTTTTGTTACTCTTATGTGAAGACCTTTAGCTTCTGCCTGCTTTCCTAGTTTGGTGGAGTGTATTTGGTTTTCGCCATGGGTAAGTTATTGGTGATGGTATTCATACATTGTTATCTAACCTTTGTTTGTGTTTCAGCTCTTTTCTTTAGGGAGCTTGGGGGAGGACTTTTTGGATTGGTTGTTATATGGTTTGATGTGTTATTAGTGGGCTTATAGGTAGTGTTTGGGGGAGTGTACTATGCCATCTAGAGCGTGCTGAAAGATGTGCCGTCTATGCTTGGTATGGTGCATTTCTCCCATTTGCTACCTATTTGAACAAGTTTTAGTTGCCAAACCTGTTATTTTGATGCCTTGTCCTCCCTGTTATCTTTATTAACCATATATCTGTTTATTGTTGAGCTGATAGGTATTTTTGGTTATTGCATCTTGAGAGGATTCATATCTAGTTGTACTCTTTCCCCTGTTTATGGTTTCCCACTGGGTTTTACATAGATAGGGGTTTTGAGGAGGCAATAGATATGATGTGCTACACTGGCACCTCTCTTTGGATTCTGCTTGTTCAGATGGCGATTTATGCAGGTTTATTTTGGCTTGCTTTCTCTATACTTAGTTTTGGTTAGAGGTTCTATTGGGATGGATTGGCAGCTCTTGGTACTTTCCCTTTGTGGATTGTATTGAGGGTTGCCATGGATTCTGAAGTAGGACTCTTACTTAAAACTAAGTGATGGATTCTTTTGATGTGCCATTGAAGAGCAGAAGCTTAATCCTCATCAATTGGGATTAAGTTGTGATTGGAGTTAGTAGCTTTATCTACATTGGATTTAGTTGCTTTTTGTATTAGTTTTGTTGATATGAGCATGGGAATTGTCCATGGCCATTTTGTTTTTTGATACCAAAGCTAGAAGTTTAGGGGTTTGTCCTTGCTTCTTAGTCTTTGTGTTTTTTGACTTTGTACTTTTTCTTTTTTAATGCAATTTACCTTTGGTAAAAAAAAAAAAAAAAAATGATCGAAATAAACCCTGGAATATAAATGGGTCGGACTTGAGCCCAAAAACAATATCCAACAAATTGTGAAAAATTGATAAAAATGAAAATATCTCATAAAATATAGTGTTTCGGGCCTCGAAAGTTCTGTAACCCAACAAAGTTATGTTACAGCTATGTTCCCCTCGTTTTAGCCTTCGATTCGCCTCGTCCCGCGCCTGAAACGGACTTCTACAACCTAAGTTATGACATTTTCAAAAAACTACTTTTCTTCACGCGATATTGGGCAACCAAATATGTTTGGGCTCTATCTTCTACACTTGTACATCCATCAAACCTTCCGAACCAACCAATATAGACCAAAATGGAATTTAAGTGGGCAAACCCGGGGAAAGTATGAATAATACGAGCAAACCATGCCAAATCCGTGGAAATGCAATTTCTACTTGGGTTTGATTGTTTTGATCATGGTTTGGGAGTCTTTATTAGGTTTCGGTTGGGATTAACTATGTTTTGACCCAGACTTAAATGTTAAAAATTAGGTGGTGAAGTAGATGATGTTTTATTAGACAAGGAACATCGTGATGACACACAATCAAATGATATTAAATATATGGGTGAGCTCTAACAACACTTATCATTGTTTCATCAACAAAACAATGAAATTGATTTTCCTTAGGAAAATCTACAAAGATGGATAACATACAAAACTAATGAACAAAACATAGCATCTATCAACATGTTCTTAACTATGCTAGGACTTTGAAAGGTCAAATTAAAAAGTTTCTCTTATATTGGAAGTTTAATTTTTAATGTATTGTTTTGTTACACGACCTTGAAAGTTAGATTGAATTTTAGCTTATGGATATTGGTTCTTGGGTTCACCATCATCACGTCTTTTCTTACTTGGGTTATGTATATATTTTCATTGTCACATACTAACTTAATAACTTTTAAACATGGTCACACACATCCAAATACGGTCGATGCGGGCTAAACCATTCGAAACCGGCCAAAACTGACCAAAAGGGAACTTAAACTGTAAAACCAAAGAAAGTCTGAATAACCCGGTAAAACCATTCCAAATCCGGGGTAAATGTATTTCCACTATGTTTTGATTGTTCTGATCATGTTTTGGGGGCCTTTAGCATGTTTTGGTCGGGTTTGTCTATGTTTTGACTAGGCTTGGAGGTTGTAAATTAGTTGGTAAGATAATATTGGTTTCACTAGACAATGAAATCATTAATACACACCATGTATTGGAATTAAAGATATGAGTGAACTCCAACAACATTTATCATTATTTGATCAAGACAAAAGCCACATTCAAAGGTGGATAATATACCAAACGAATGAACAAAACATCTTATGTAAACAACTTTTTCTTAACGATCCCGGGACATAGAAATGTCATATTAAAAATTTTGTCTATGATTTCCAAGTTAATTTATAATCTATTGTTAATAACTTGGCATTACTAGTATGATCGAAATAAACCCTTGAGTGTAAATGGGTCGGACCTGAGCCCAAAAACCATATCCAACAAAATGTGAAAAATTGATAAAAATGAAAATCTCGCATAAAATATAGTGTTTCGGGCCTCTAAATTTCTGTAACCCAACAAAGTTAGGTTACAGCTACGTTCCCCTCGTTTTGGCCTTCAATTCGCTTCGTCCTGCGCCTGAAACGGACTTCTACAACCTAAGTTATGACATTTTCAAAAAGTACTTTTCTTCACGCGATATTGGGCAACTAAATACGTTTGGGCTCTAACTTCTACATTTGTACATCCATCAAACCTTCTGAACCAATCAAAATAGACCAAAATGGAATTTAAGCGGGCAAACCCGGAGAAAGTCTGAATAATACGTGCAAACCATGCCAAATTCGTGGAAATACAATTTTCTTTTGGGTTTGATTGTTTTGATCATGGCTTGGGAGTCTTTGTCAAGTTTCGGTTGGGATTAACTATGTTTTGACTAGGCTTAAATGTTAAAAATTAGGTGGTGAAGTACATGTTATTTTATTAGACAAGGAACATCGTGATGACACACAATCAAATGATATTAAACATATGAGTGAGCTCTAACAACACTTATCATTGTTTCATCAACAAAACAATGACATTGATTTTCCTTAGGAACCTACAAAGATGGATGACATACAAAACTAATGAACAAAACATAGCATCTATCAACATGTTATTAACTATGCTAGGACTTTGAAAGGTCAAATTAAAAAGTTTCTCTTATATTGGAAGTTTAAATTTTAATGTATTGTTTAGCTACACGACCTTGCAAGTTAGATTGAATTTTAGCTTATGGATACTGGTTCTTGGGTTAACCATCATCACGTTTTTTCTTACTTGGGTTATGTATATATTTTCATTGTCACAAACTGACTTAATAACTTTTAAACATGGTCACACACATCCAAATACGGTCGATGCGGGCTAAACCATTCGAAACCGGCCAAAACTGACCAAAAGGGAACTTAAACTGTAAAACCGAAGAAAGTCTGAATAACCTGCTAAAACCATTCCAAATCCGGGGAAATGTATTTTCACTATGTTTTTATTGTTGTGATCATGTTTTGGGGGCCTTTAGCATGTTTTGGTCGGGTTTGGCTATGTTTTGACTAGGCTTGGAGGTTGCAAATTAGTTGGTAGGGTAATATTGGTTTCAATAGACAATGAAATCATTAATACACACCATGTATTAGTATTAAAGATATGAGTGAACTCCAACAACATTTATCATTATTTGATCAAGACAAAAGCGACATTCAAAGGTGGATAATATACCAAACGAATGAACAAAACATCTTATGTAAACAACTTTTGCTTAACAATCTCGGGACTTAGAAATGTCATATGAAAAATTTTGTCTATGATTTCCAAGTTAATTTATAATCTATTATTAATAACTTGGCATTACTAGTATGATCGAAATAAACCCTTGAGTGTAAATGGGTCGGACCTGAGCCTAAAAACAATATCCAACAAAATGTGAAAAATTGATTAAAATATCGCATAAAATATAGTGTTTCGGGCCTCTAAATTTCTGTAACCCAACAAAGTTAGGTTACAGCTACGTTCCCCTCGTTTTGGCCTTCAATTCCCTTCGTCTCGCGCCTGAAAGGGACTTCTACAACCTAAGTTATGACATTTTCAAAAAAGTACTTTTCTTCACGCGATATTAGGCAACTAAATACGTTTGGGCTCTATCTTCTACATTTGTACATCCATCAAACCTTCTGAACCAATCAAAATAGACCAAAATGTAATTTAAGCGGGCAAACCCGGAGAAAGTCTGAATAATATCGGCAAACCATGCCAAATCCGTGGAAATACAATTTCCTTTTGGGTTTGATTGTTTTGATCATGGCTTGGGAGTCTTTGTCAGGTTTCGGTTGGGATTAACTATGTTTTGTCTAGGCTTAAATGTTAAAAATTAGGTGGTGAAGTATATGTTATTTTATTAGACAAGGAACATCGTGATGGCACACAATCAAATGATATTAAACATATGAGTGAGCTCTAACAACACTTATCATTGTTTCATCAACAAAACAATGACATTGATTTTCCTTAGGTAACATACAAAGATGGATGACATACAAAACTAATGAACAAAACATAGCATCTATCAACATGTTATTAACTATGCTACGACTTTGAAAGGTCAAATTAAAAAGTTTCTCTTATATTGGAAGTTTAAATTTTAATGTATTGTTTAGTTACACGACCTTGCAAGTTAGATTGAATTTTAGCTTATGGATACTGGTTCTTGGGTTAACCATCATCACGTTTTTTATTACTTGGGTTATGTATATATTTTCATTGTCACATACTAACTTAATAACTTTTAAACATGGTCACACACATCCAAATACGGTCGATGTGGGCTAAACCATTCAAAACTGGCCAAAACTGACCAAAAGGGAACTTAAACTGTAAAAACCGGAGAAAGTCTGAATAAACCAGTAAAATCATCCCAAATCCGGGGTAAATGTATTTCCACTATGTTTTGATTGTTGTGATCATGTTTTGGGGGCATTTAGCATGTTTTGGTCGGGTTTGGCTATGTTTTGACTAGGCTTGGAGGTTGCAAATTAGTTGGTAAAGTAATATTGGTTTCACTATACAATGAAATCATTAATACACACCATGTATTGGTAAAAAAGATACGAGTGAACTCCAACAAAATTTATCATTATTTGATCAAGACAAAAACGACATTCAAAGGTGGATAATATAACAAACGAATGAACAAAACATCTTATGTAAACAACTTTTGTTTAACTATCCCGGGACATAGAAATGTCATATTAAAATTTTTGTCTATGATTGCCAAGTTAATTTATAATCTGTTATTAATAACTTGGCATTACTAGTATGATCGAAATAAACCCTTGAGTGTAAATGGGTCGGACCTGAGCCCAAAAACAATATCCAACAAAATGTGAAAAATTGATAAAAACGAAAATATATCATAAAATATAGTGTTTCGGGCCTCGAAATTTCCGTAACCCAACAAAGTTGGGTTACAGCTACATTGGTAAACCAAATACATTTGGGCTCTATCTTCTACAACCTAAGTTATGACATTTTCAAAAAAGTACTTTTCTTCACGCGATATTGGTCAACCAAATAAGTTTGGGCTCTATCTTATACACTTGTACATCAATCAAACCTTCTGAACCAACCAAAATAGACCAAAATGAAATTTAAGCGGGCAAACCCGGGGAAAGTCTGAACAATACGGACAAACCATGCCAAAACCGTGGAAATACAATTTCCACGTGGGTTTGATTGTTTTGATCATGGTTTGGGAGTCTTTGTCATGTTTCGGTTGGGATTAACTATGTTTTGACTGTAGAATCTTGATAACATATGAATCTATGAAGGGGGTTGATGATTTCTAGAGAGAGAAACTAGAGAGAGAAAGTGAGAGAAAACTATGTGTATTTTATTAAGTGGAACTAGAAAAATGACAACAACCAACCCCTTTCCAAGGAGGAAAGGGGTATTTATACTTCCAAGCTACATTGGGCTTGGGCCGGTCCATGACAAGCCCATGGACCGGTTCTTACTTAATTAATAAGCAACTATTACCTACGAGCTATTACAATCATTAATAATATTGTGGAGTGACCGATACTTCTAATATACGTAAAAACGTATTTCTAACAATCTCCCCCTAAGGGAGGTCACTCCACGTTACAAAGTTCTAAACCTAGCATACTATACTAAGTCTTCGTTCTTTAGCTCGTAGTCTTTTCTTCTTTTCTTTCTTTTGTTGTGAATATGTTGGTTTGATCTTTTAGGCTTTGGCTTGAGAGCATTGTTCTTTTGGCCTTTCATGTGCGATCTTTGCCTTCTTGTGAAACTTGCCTCCTCGTGACTCCATGTTCCACACACTTATGTCTTTTTGTTGAATTCTCGAAAGTTTCAGAGTTTGGTACAGCGGAAGACTTTATCTTGTACTTTCTTGAATTTTTGCTAAACTTTGATGCAGAAAAACATAAGCATGTGGGAACGACTTCTACAGGTACACCGCAACACCACCGTCTTCACTGGTACACCGCAACACCACCGTCTTCAACAGGTACAGCAACGCCACCATCTTTAACAGGTACACAGCAACGACACGAATAAAATGGCTTTGAACATTTTATTCTAATTCGGTAGCATTTTACCTCCGGTCGGTGAAGACCGTTGGACGATATTAGATATCGTACCCGTGACGGATAGTTTCAATTAAGTAACTTCCTGACAGGATTTCGCGGGTAAACCCGTTCTCTTTATTCGACCGTCCAAAGCTGACTGCGAACATAAAGAGTGAATCACTTGGATAAATTATCCTTGTGATTTGAAGCCGTCAATTCCTGGAACCTGGAACAAGTGAATTTCAATTAAGATTTTCACCATCGTTTCTTTCCAGTTGTCACGAGCTCAATTCATAAAGAATCTTGCACGTCACCTACCAAGTGCTGTTTGATGTTAACACTAGAAGGATTTCCACTCGTCACTGTGATCAATAAAGAGTCACTCTGAGTGTTCTGGGAAGATCATATGATAATGCGAAGAGGTCTGGAACGAGTTTAAGTTCAATTAAGAATTAAACCACTGTTTCCTTCCAGTTTTTCACAAGATTGGTTCTAAAAGAACCGCACGTGTAACCTACCATGAGCTTGTTTGATGTTGGCTCAAGCAGGATTTCCATCTTCATTGTAATACTTGCGTATTACTCGGATGTTCTGGCAATATTACAGGAATACTGCGTAGGACTCATGAAAATCTCTTACTTTTCACAGTGTGTGAGAAAGCAAGGAATAAATGGAAAGTGTCCTAATGAGACTTTTGATGATCTCTTGGCTCTAGACTCGATTGTGCGTTTTGATTTAGTGAGCGATGGCTGGAGAAGAGTGCCACCTTTTCAATACCAGTCTATTCGGAGTGAATAAACCAATAGATAACGTGTTGATCTCCGTGTGATTAAAACAAATACCTTTTGAGAGATATTTGAGTTAGCTGGGAAGGGTTGTGCATTGCATCACTGGGTCCATGATGTCTTTCTTCAATACCGAGAATCATTAGCAAAAATGACCTCAATAGCATATGTATTGACCCGGTTTCTGCCTAAAGTTGTAAGGAGGGCTTCTTTCTTTAAACCCTTTATCTTTACAATTCTTTTTCATTCTTCAACCCCTTCAATGCTTACCAATACGTCATCACTAGCACCTTGTTGTGATTGTTCCAGTGCTAGCTTAAGTACTTGGTCGGCATTCAGCTACGTTCACATTCTTTCTCCATCTTTCCTAGGACTTCTAATTCTATCTAGGGAATTGTCCTTGGTAAGATTCCATCGGCTCTGATGAATCATAGGACTAAACCTATTCCTACCACCCTTTTGTCACCACATTCGCCGTGAATTTAAGCGTGTTTTGGGAAGGAATTTCCACCATGAAAAATCATTGAAAATTACCTAAAGTACTTGTGATATTGAAATCAAAGGTTTCGTACCTTAGGTGTTTTTGATCATCAAAAACGCTCCCCCTTAACACGTGCTTTACACATATTAAGTTGGATTATCGTTAAGTCTTTTTCATCTTTTAGCCAAGTATCACTTAAGTCTCCTTAATCCCATTTTCTCCCCTTATCCAAAATGTTAACCATTAATATTTGGGATATTGAATGGATTAACCGGTCTTTGGGTAAAAATGAAATCGATGTTTGGCCATAGAACAAGTTATTGCTCCCCCTTAATTTAAAAAGGGATAGTTGTAGTGCTTTAGTATGATATATTTTGAAAGATTTAGAATCTCGTGAGAAATTCTTGAAAAATGATCATACCTTAACACTACAACAAGCCGCAAAAGCACAATATTCACAAATATACATATTCACAATTGAAAACCAATATAAAGTGGACCTGAAATGTACGACCCATTAGATGGATCGTTGCAGTAGCTTGTGGTGCACTAAATATGGTCTTCCACCAACGAATCTTTCCAAGCTCCTCATCAATCTACGTTCTCTGAGCTTTTGATCAATCTTCTTGATCACATACTTCGCCATCTTCCGGTAACCTGGATGCCAATCCTCCGTCATCTCTGGCAAAGTCCCACCCGAGTTAAGATGCTCCAACTTTCCTCTGACTTGTAGAAGAGTCCCATCACTGTACTTATATAGCTCACCCACCCTCATAAACTTCATTAAACCTCGACTGTTCAAGTAGAAAATGCCGTAATTCGGGACAGAAATGCCGATATAAGGACATCTATCTACATGTTGAGGTAGAACTTGATTCACTGGACGGGTTAAGTTGAGCTTCCTTTGGTAGCTTTCGACTCCCAACTGCAGATCTTCAACTCGTTTCTTGATAACAACGCTTCGTGTGAACATACGAAGTGCCGTATTCAAGGCAATGAGGTCTTCACGAGGAATATGTGTGAGTTGATCGCGGGTCATCAGGAGCAACATATCTTCGATATCCTCAAGGCGAATGATAGAAAAATCTCCCTGCTGGATTTTGTATTCTCTATCATCCTCCCTTTTCAAACGAATCTCCGTCACATGATAATAGCCATTCTTGGCTTCAGTTTTCAACCCTAAGATGCTGGAGATGCGGATATCGGATCTAACGTTGCTTCCAGAATTGACTAGGCAGC
This sequence comes from Glebionis coronaria, assembly GCA_025667525.1. Classification (NCBI taxonomy): domain Eukaryota; kingdom Viridiplantae; phylum Streptophyta; class Magnoliopsida; order Asterales; family Asteraceae; genus Glebionis; species Glebionis coronaria. Next base: position 525,699 of record JANFOE010000063.1, read on the forward strand.
AACCCCTGTACGCCCTTCGGACTCGTTCGTCCCAATGAGATGCACCTATAACAGCATACATATCATAATTACGAGTTACCCTTGGGACCCAGAGTCTGTTTACCTTTTCCTCGATCCAGGGTATTTTCCCCCAGTTGGCAGCTTTCAGCAAGGTCAAGGATGTTGCGTACGTTGATGAACCCTTCAGAAGATACTCAAGATCATATGTGACGAAGAAGTCGAGAGCTATCTGATTATCTTGAGTAGGATCAAGTGGAGGTGGAGCTCTTTCTGATTCATGAAGACCTGTCCGTTGAACGGTATTCAGAGCCTTCAGGATCTCATCGGCATAATACTCGAACTCCATTCGGGTTAACCGGGTTTTGGCGCGAAGTCTCTTATCCTTCAGCGCTTTCTTCACCAAAGATGGAGTAACCGAAGTCTTATACTAATGAGCAAGAAATGCACATAAGTCAATCGGACTGCGGATACGGAGATACAAAACATCTTTGTCAGCGTCTGTGATCGGATCATATTGTGCTGCTGCCGTGATCCAAGCCTGTGGCTGTGCAGTCTCGTCAATTTCCAACGTGTCTGCCCAGTCTCGTGTGCTTGGTTCAGGAACCGTAGATTGTTGTGCTTGTTGTAGAGGAGTAGAAATGCGAACATCTGTTGGTTCTGATTCAGGCATTTCGGCAGTGTCGTGAACGGGTGAGTGTTGTGTAGCTTCAGGTTCAGTTACCGATTCTGCAATCACAGGAGCAACAACAACAGAACTAATGGGGTTAGTGGTAATAGGTAAAGATACAGCAATAGAGGTACCGAGAATCGATGACGCTGTAGTAGCATTCACATCGTGGCGCCACTTAGATCGTCTTGATTCCGATGATGTTGATTTGTCCTTCTGTGTTGCATCTTTCTTGGACTTGGTTCCAGACTTAGCAGGTTTCTTGGGACTGGTAACCTTATCTCCCTCTTTAGGCTGTTCACCCCCATCATCATCCTCATTGTTATCCCCGTTGCTCCCCCTATCACTCTCCTCATTACCATCACCACCATCATCGCCATCATCATCATCATCATCATCCTCATCCTCATCCTCATCATCACCATCATCGTCATCCTTTTCCTCTTCTTCTCCTTCTTCTTCCTCTTCTTCTTCACCAGTACCCTCTTCCTGTTCACTTTCTTCCCTTTCTTCCTCAGGTAGAATGTGGTAGGATACCACACTTCCAAACGTTTTGAATAACCTATCATCCTCCATGATAGCGTCATTCAGGGATTTGTAAAGAGCCCGTTGAATCCTAGACTTATCAAACGATCCAAGTTCCACCATACGAGCTTTGAGGATCTTCTTTAATTCAAAATCCGTTAACTCATAAGCAATTTTGTAGGCGGATTCTGAAGGATTGGATGACTTGATCATCAAGTTATCAGCTGCTAGTGTCTTCAACTCATCACGCAGTTTAGGCATAATGGATTCAACAGATTCCTTCACTCTTTCTTCAACAGAAGCTTCAAGTGCCTCTTTCTGCTCCTTGTATTTATCCCTCATCGCTTGAAGTCTGGTGATACGTGCAGCATGCTTATCAGCCTCAGCCTGCTTAACCCGAGCTAGTTCTTCTGCATGAGCTTTTCGCGTTAATTCCATATCTGCAGAGAACTTAGCAAGCATCTCCTCTTGGGCTTTCCTAGATGCTTCTTCACTTTAAGCTCGTCTATGTAACTCTTGGCGAAGTTCATCCATTTCTCGTTTGTGATTATCCACATGTTTATCCAACATTTCGGCCATCACCAATGCAGCCATTGTAGATGTTGCAGAGCTGCTCTGGGTTGATTGAAGAGGCTCGGTTGTTACTACGGTACTAAGGATGGGAGTTATAGGTGGTGGAAGAAATGGTGTTGAAGCAGGTCTGGTTGGTAAGGGTTGTATTGGTGGAGGTTGAGTTGACACCATGATCGTAGGAGCAACAGACTCCTTTTCCACACTTGCTGAAACAGGGATTGATGGCTCCTTCGAAGTGGAATACAGTTCAGGTGACCCAAACTCATCAATATCATCTGGTTCCTGGTACTCTTCTTCAATATTTACCCTTGCACCTGAACCACTACCGCCAGTATCTTTCCTACTCCTTTGAATTGCTATCTTCATCATTTGTTTCTCTGTCTTGTCAAGAGTAGGATCAACAACATCTTCTTCGTCACGTAAAACCATCTCATCAGCCTTACCCTTTCCCTTCTTAACCTCAATCTTCTTCTTCTTGGATTCGGGTTCAGGTAACGCAGCTGGTTGTTTGCGTTTACCTTTACTCTTGACCGTAGTAGACGAGTCTTCTCCAGTCTGAAGGTTTGCTTTCAGCTTCTTGATTTCTAGCTGCAGTAGCTTGTAATCAGTAGAACCTTTGATTTTCTCCGTCAGAAGATAATCGGGAATAGGACCAGGAATCACACCACCAGACGGTCCTTCATGCCTTAGATCCACAGTATCATCAGCTTCTTCAGTGTGATAACGACTTGCTGCACGCCTATCAATAGTAGCATCATTTTTCATAAAATAATTAATGATAAGCTTGATAAATCGAGGATAAGGAAAGAAATTTGTAATCTGCATTTGCAGCTTTGTACATGCCATAGAAGAGGTTTATAATAGGACTGCGCAAAGCATCATGCCCACTTGTTTTTGGTGTAAGACATCTATTGAGAATACCCAATAATGCTCTCCAAGGTTGTCCTACTTTAGCAGTGGTAAACTCAGACGCAACTCGTATGTCAGGACATCCAAGAGCCTCAGACAACTCCATGAGTTCATCTTTAGTAGGATCCCTCGAAAATGACATGCCTTTGGGTGTATCCCGTATACCAAAAATCTTACGGAAGTCTGAAACTGTGAGCGTCTGTTGCTTGTTGTCGATGGTGAAGTTGATCTTGTTTGAAGTGATTTCCTTTGTAGCCCAGAACTCATACATATAATCATAAGGCACCGAGGCACTACTTCTTAAAGCATTCTTAAAATGGGATTGATCAAGGATTGCTATGGCTACTTTAAATCCATGGTGAGTGGATTTTGATTCTTGCTTCAGCCGGTAATTGTTTGGTATGAACTTGAGGGTTCGTGCTTTAGCAATAGCGGCTTCTCTAGAGTCTTGGATTGCTTGTACTGTTGGATTAGTCATTGTATCTGCTTAAGATAAGACATGAAAGGTTGATGCACAAAAACATATAGATATCTATCATTCTTACTTTTAAGCATACCACATTTCATAATCATAATACAACAAGTACATATAACAGGCAAACAATATTAATCAAACAACTCTTCATCCGGAACTTTCCTTCATTCGGAACTTATTCATTCGGAACATTCCTTCATTCGGAACTTCCTTCATTCGGAAGTTCTTCATTCGGAACTTCTTTCATTCGGAAGTTCTTCATTCGGAACTTCCTTCATTCGGAAGATCTTCATTCGGAACTTCTTCATTCGGAAGTCCTTCATTCGGAACTTCTTCATTCGGAAGTTCTTCATTTGGAACTTCTTCATTCGGAAGTCCTTCGTTCGGAACTTCTTCATTCGGAAGTTCTTCATTCGGAACTTCTTCATTCGGAAGTCCTTCATTCGGAACTTCTTCATTCGGAAGTTCTTCATTCGGAACTTCTTCATTCGGAAGTTCTTTATTCGGAACTTCTTCATTCGGAAGTCCTTCATTCGGAACTTCTTCATTCGGAAGTCCTTCATTCGGAACTTCTTCATTCGGAAGTTCTTCATTCAGAACTTCTTCATTCGGAAGTTCTTCATTCGGAACTTCCTTCATTCGGAAGTTCTTCATTCGGAACTTCCTTCATTCGGAAGTCCTTCATTCGGAACTTCCTCATTCGGAAGTTTTTTCAGAAAAATCCTTCATTCGGAAGTTTATATCCATGTTCATTCGGAACTTTTCAAACACACTTATGAAGAATTTTTCTAATCGCGTTTGTGAGTTCTAAGGTAATCTAAAGGCAACCAATCATAATCTAATGCTATTCCGCATAAAACCCATCAAAAATCCCTAATCAATTAAACCTAAATTGAGGCGAACGAACCCTAACTAGATTTAAATTGATTATTTGAATTAATTAACTGGATTTACATGATTTAAATGAATTAGGAATTAAATGATTGATGTTTATTACCTTATTGAATCGAATGAATGGAACGGATTGATTAAAATCGAGTGTTGTGAGCTTGTGTGTGTGTGTTTAATGGCGGTAAGATGAAATGAAGATAAACAGTGAATGAAAGGGGGGCGGGGGGTTTGGTTTGACGGAGGTCAAATTTTTTGCAACTTATACACTTTGTCCATTTTAACCCTATAATTTCACTTCTTTTCCTTTTTGGATACTAACTTTTCACCTATAACTTTTGCCAACTAAACCTTCACACAACTTAAGCAACTCAATCTATTAGCCAAACTCCAAGATCTAAAGCAAGTCCTATCACATTGAACGAGCCCAAGTTGTTTTCTAAAGCAAATACCACTCATTTCATTTAGCCAATAATTTTTCACAATCATTTTTGAAAATCGATTTAATGACGAAGATGATTTAATATTTTCTCCCCCTTTAACGATGACCCGTTTTCTATTTAAAGAGCTGTAGTCATTGTTTTAAGAGTCAAATATTGATGAAAGCATTTCCAATTTGTATCTTGAAAAAGTTTGATTCGTGGTGTCAATAAGATTTCTCTTATTTTAACAAATTAATGCACTGAGACGTACACAAATTCGTGTTAGACCAAGTTGTAAAGTAAACTTGATCCCTTTGCATGATTTGGCTTGTAAATCACGCCCGAGAAAATTAATTCCCGTTCTGAGCCAACGTTTTCCAAGGAAATACGTGACTTTAATATGAAAACCGGGTTGCAGTCAGAAATAACTACAAGCCATGATGGGCATGTTTTAAAAATGTACAACTTTTATACGGACTCTATTTATGGCGCCGTGTCAATATTGATCGACATTTCTAAAGCCGTAAATATTACCGTACTAAAAGACATGCCCGATTTAAAAACGAAAAATATTTTTGGTTTTTCTTGATTTTATAATTTTATGGTTTTTGTAGGTTTTATATTTTTTATGGTTTTTGTTGGTTTTATATTTTTGTATTTTTCTTTTGTGGTTTATATATTTACTATAATATACATGATCACGAACAAAGGATACTCTGAATAGTTTACCACGACTATTCAGCTGATTCTTCTGCCAACTCTTTGAGAGTCGCTGGAGTGAATGATTTCATGCCAAGCTTGTCGATCAAAAACTCGATTCGTCCTCGATCTAAGGCTTTGGTGAACATATCCGCCAGCTGGTACTCAGTAGTAACAAAATACAGCTCGATCACTCCATTCTCCACCTGCTCTTTAATGAAATGGTAGCGAATGTCTATGTGCTTGGCCCGGGAGTGTTGAACATAGTTGTAGCAAAGGGCAATGGCGCTCTTGTTGTCACAATACATCGGGATTTTGTTAAATCCCAAACCGTAGTCAGTTAATTGTGATCTCATCCAAAGGACTTGAACACAACAACCGGACATGGCGATGTATTCAGCCTCCGTGCTTGATATTGCAGCGCTTTTCTGCCTTTTTGAAGACCAACTGATCAATCTATCTCCAAGGAGTTGCACAGATCCAGAAGTGCTACGCCTCGTGTCTTGACATCCAGCATGATCGGCATCTGCGTATGATATTAAAGCAATAGAGGAATCTTTCGGATACCATAGACCACGATGAAGTGTTCCGTTTAGATACCGAAAGATCCTTTTCACAACATGTATGTGCTTTTCGGTAGGCCGAGCCTGATACCGGGCACACATGCATACAGCAAATTGCAAATCAGGCCTGCTAGCAGTCAGATATAGAAGGGTGCCGATCATCCCACGGTAAAGTTTTGGATCGATAATAGTCCCATTCCTATCTTCATCTAACTTGGATTTCTCCACCATTGGAGTGTCCACGGGGTCACAATTTTCAAAGTTATATTTCTTAAGAGATTCTAGAGCATATTTGGATTGATTAATAAAGATGCCTCTGGGATTCTGAGAAATCTGTAATCCTAAGAAAAATGAAAATTTTCCCATCATCGACATCTGAAAGCGTGTGGACATTATCTTCTCAAATCGATTTGACAATTCTATGTTAGTGGCAGCAAATATTATATCATCAACATAAATTTGTACCAGAATCATGTCGTTGCCTTCCTTGAGAGTGAATAGAGTGGGGTCCACCTTGCCTTTGGAGAAGCCTTCCGAAATGAGATATGTGGACAGAAGATCATACCACGCGCGTGGAGCTTGTTTCAACCCATAGAGAGCCTTCTTAAGCTTGTACACATGATTAGGAAACTCCGTGCTAACGAACCCATCCGGCTGACTAACATAGACTTCTTCCCTTAGTTCACCGTTCAAAAATGCCGTCTTCACATCCATTTATAGACGATCATATTCATATGAGCGGCATACACAAGGAATAGTCTAATGGCCTCCAATCTTGCCACAGGAGCAAAAGATTCTTCAAAGTCTATACCCAAGGCTTGTTTATATCCTCTAGCAACCAATCTAGCCTTATTCTTCAATACCGCACCCATCTCATCAAGTTTAACCTTATAAACCCATAACAAAGTAAGGATGTTGACCTTGTCAGGGAGAGGAACCAATTCCCATACTTCAAGTCGTTGGAATTCATTTAGTTCCTCCTGCATGGCTTCAATCCAAGATGATTGAGTCATAGCCTGCTGCCAATTTTTTGGTTCAACTTCAGAGAGAAATGCATCAAAGTAGCAATAGAGTGCACTCTTTTGTAATTGATGGCGTGTAGAGACTGGTCGATCTAGATCTCCAATGACATTCCTAATTGGGTGATCTTTTGTCCATTTAGTGCTATGGTTTTCAATCCTAGGTGGTCTGGAGTGAACAATAGAAGGAGCTTCTTCTGAGGTAGACGTGGCTGAAGGGTTTTCAGGTATCGCTACACCAAAGAAAGGAAGCTCTTGTAGGTGAGCATATTCCAAGTCGTGATCAATAGAATCCTCTTCCACATCATTAGGCACAAGTAGGGGTGACGATTCAGGTGTAGTTTGAGGATCACTGGGTGAAGGTGCATCCGGTTCAATGTGAATTGAAGATGCATTAGATAAAGGTTCATTAGCTTGAGCAACCACTTCAGGGATTTGAGCAATTACTACAGGTGCTGGAACTTCATCAGTAGGGGGATCGAAGAATTCATCAAACAACGGTTGAAACAGTTTATCCCACTCAGGCCTTGTTGGTGGTAAAAATGATGTAGAAGTAGGATTATTGGGAACTAATCCGGAACTAATAGCACCGGTTCCCATCTCATGAAGCGCGGGTTCAGAGCTGTGTTGCTCAGAAGCCATAGCTGTCAGCTCATCGAAATCTGCGTCCATAGTTTCTACAATCTTGCCAAGACGACGGTTGTAAATTCGGTATGCTTTCTTGGACGGTGAGTAACCAATGAAAATACCTATATCGGCTTTTGGTTGAAGCTTACCCAAGTTCTCACTATTAATGTTTGGATAACAAAGAGCACCAAACACATGAAAAAAATGAAACATCGGGTTAACGGTCATGTAGAAGCTCGTAAGGTGTTTTTCCATGGCGTTTCTGAATGATAGAACGGTTTTTGGTGAAAAATGCAGTAGATATAGCCTCTGCCCACAAGAACAATGGAGCGTTCGCATAGATAAGCATAGTCCTAGCAGCTTCCATAAGTGTACGATTCCGTCTTTCAACAACACCGTTTTGTTGTGGAGTGCGTGCAGCGGATGTTTCATGTGAGATACCAACTCCTTCATAATAATCACGAAGAGTCTGGTTGACGAACTCTGTACCATTGTCTGTACGAATACGGCGGACAGTAGTATTCAAACGTACCTGAATGAATTTCAGAAAAGTGATGATAGCCTTCGGTGCTTCATCATTTGTACGTAGAAATCTAACCCATGTAAACCTGGAGAAATCATCCACAATTACCAGAATGAATTTCTTACCGCTCACACTTTCAGTTCTCATTGGCCCACAAAGATCCATATGCAAAAGATGAAGTTTTTCTTGATTTGTGTCTTCAGCTTTGGGCTTGTAAGATTTCTTGGTACTTTTCCCCCTTGAACACGCGGAACATAAATGGTCCTTGTGAAATTTAAGCTTTGGAAGACCACGAACTAATTCGTTTTTAGCTAGATGATTAATAGCATCAAAGTTAAGATGAGATAATCTGCGATGCCATAACCAAGACTTGGTCTTAGATGCTTTAGAGAGAAGACATACTGGAGAGGCGGCCATCATGTCTTGTAAGGACAAGGTATAAAGATTTGCACCACGAGATCCCTTCAACAAATCTTTTCCTTCCAAGTTGCGGATGAAACAAGTGTGTTGTCGAAAAGCAACCTCAAGGTTGGAATCAAAAAACTGTCCTACTGAGAATAAATTATGACCAAGACCTTCTACATAGTATACCCTTGAAATCATCACGTTTCCAATCTGATATTCACCATACCCCATTATCTTTGCTATATGATCATTCCTGAATTTAACCGTACCAAGAAACTTGCTGACGAAATTTTGGAGCATCGAGCGATCTCCGGTCATATGTTTTGAACAACCGGAGTCCAAATACCACAGGATGATTTGGACCACCTGAAAATATCACCACACGAAGACAATGTAGAGGTATCGGAATCTGAGTGTTCCTTGTTATTAGCAGGTACAGATTTAATAATCTTAGATTTGCTAACTCTAGGTTTCTTAGATTTCCTAGCCTTTTTCTTCCTAGTTGGTGGTGTAGATTCTAGTTGGCTTAAATCCTGAGGTATTTCTTCACTGATAGGCACTATAGTGGGGGCTGACCTAATTAAAGGGCGTTGTTTCCATACTTGAGTGCGAGTGTTCCTAACTAAAGGACGCTTAGACCTAATCTCAATGGATGCATTCCTAGTTAAAGGGCACATTTTTCCATCTAATGTAAAGGTCCTACCAGTGGGACGCCATTGCCAGCCAACCTGGGCACGAGTTCTACCCGTTGGCTTCCATTCAAGACCATTCTTAATGGCATTCATTTCATTCACATGATCAATCAGACACAAATCATGACGTTGGGAAAACATACATTCATTACAATTCCAACAATTCAAATCAGAATTCACGAATGGTTTTGGCTTCTGCACAGGCGCAAAGCTTTTAGTCTTAACATTATTCTTTTTATTTAAAACTGAACTAACATTCCTATGGTGAGCTTATACTTCCTTCTTTTGGCACTACTAGTGGAGGGCTTGATCTTATCTTTCTTGAGTGGCGATCCTTTAGCCTTAGTAGTTTCTTTTAATCCTGTAGAAGGCAAAGTGGGAACATTAGCAACAGATTTTAAAGGTGCCTTACTTGATTGTGCCAATGACGGTTTTGCTCCTGGAGTCTTATTAAATGGAGTTACATCAATGGGCCTATTAGTAAGTAGTGAGAGCCTGGTGTACCTATGTATTGCAAATATGCTAAGCAATATTGAACTCGCTTAATATATTCATGAGCCGAATAATAGTAGCTAATTGAGGGATCTAAGGCATAAAGATCGTCTAAGATATCCCTAACAAGATCTACATGCTTAATGGTATTCCTCATATAATCATCGTAGGTAACCGGGTTTCTCTTATGAAGCGGATTCTTATAAAGCACTATTGACTTGGTTGTTGGAGCACTAGTGGACGGTGCAGAGTCGGTAGCTAAGTTATCAACAACTTCTTGTCGGGTGAGAAGAAGTGTCTCCTTTAATTCAGCCAAAACCATATTTTTGTCAATGAGCAGGATGTTCAAGTCAGAGATTTCCTCGCACTTTTGGTTCAGTTGTTCAACATAAGATTGTTGTTGTGCCGCATTAAAAGCGAAGCGTTCTTCTAGTGAACCATAAAGAGCGGATAGTCCCTGTCTTGTTTGATCCATCTCTCCTAGAACAGACGAAAGTCTAATTTCTAAGACCTGGTTTTTAGACTCTGCAGCCTCTAGTTCCAATTTTAATGTTTCATTTGATGACACATCTCTCTTCAATCTCATAATCTCTTCCTCTAATGCCTTAACAATTGCAATCATCTTGTCACTCGTCTCAACACCGTTTTCACAACCATTTGATATCAAAAGACCTTCATTTTGAGTTTGTTGTTTTAATTCTAAAGATATACAATGTTGTTCTAGTTGATTAAAGCGTTTTGAAAGTAAATTGTAAGAATCTTGTAGCTTTAAAAACTCAGCGTTAGATTCGTGACAAGAATGATTATCTACCTCATTTACAGTATCAGCAACATTTACAGAGAGATCACAAACATCATCACATATATGCACAGCATCACAATTAATCATAGCGGATGTAAGCTCATTCGAATAATTAACATTTACAATAGTAAGCACATCACACGAGATTACTGTAGACAAGAATCGGTCATATTCGGTTAAAATCTTTTCTTTTTCAATTAGTTGTAGTTCGTAAGCGGTGTCCATTTCATAAAACACTTTTTGAACTTCACCAATTTCAAACACAAGATTTTCCTTAAGAGATGCAAAAGTTCCTTTTAGACTTTCGACAAACGGATTGATCTCATTTTTAAACACCTCGTTCATATGTTCGAAAGCCCATTCTCCGGCGTTTAAGCCATTTGAAGTCGTACATTCCAAAATGACCTTGTCAAAATTAGTAAAGTATTGATTAATCTCTTGCAAGTTTAACCATACAGTGCTAACAGGTGGAAGATCCTTTGGAATTTCCTTAGGACCTTCCATATTGACAAGTGTAGGAAATGTACTAGGGTTTTCTTCATCTAATATGTAGGTTGGTGCTGTGATGAGATCTTTGTCCATATGGAAGCGAATTCTAAAATCCGTTTTTGCAAGCTCCTTATTCATTTTAAAATAATCACACTCGAGATATTTTGCAGAATTGTATGACCGACCTCATCAACTAGATCCTTACTTGTTCGATCATCAGGAAAAACAATCGGGTCTAAGGCCAATCCTAATTGAGTTGCATTATAAAGTCTAGGACTATGTCTTAAAGCTTGTTTTGCATACCGTGGATTAGGGGGAAGGCTTTTTTGACGTGATAAGTTAAATTCTCTAAACGAAGCATCAAATAAGTGTACTAGTTGAGAAGCAGCGTATTGTCTTAAAAGCAAGTAATCTAGACTTCTAATCTTATTAGTAGCATTAATCTCCATTTCATTCTTCTTAGACTCGAGTGATTCAAAATTCGTTTGAAGTTTTTGAAAATTAGTGACCACTAACTCCTTTTCTTTAAGTTCATTAGACAGATTTGCTCTTAAGTTTTCAATTTCTTGCAAGTGACCCATTTGTTTGTTTCGAAAGTGATCATATTCGGGATTTGTTAGAACACTAGACGAAGGCACTAATTCCAGAGTTTGAACTTTCTCGTTGCTTAAGGCAAGCTCATCAGACAAATTCTTATTCTTAGCTAGGGTTTCTAAGAGAGCAGCATTCATTTGGCTAAGTAATGTAGCAGGAACCATGACAAAATCTTGTTGAGCAGGAGTAGGCGTATGCGAAATGGCTCCCGGTTGTGGTTCACTCAAATTCTGGGGACTCACATTGATATTGCTATCATTGATCTTCTCCTCATTTGAAAGACTCACCACCGAAGAATCATTCGAATCAGCACTCTCTTGCACAACTTGATGTGGTTGAATACTAGCATCAGTGGTATTATCAGTGGTATTAATAAGTACCTCAGATCTCTTTTCTGGCCCTAAGCTGGAGATAGTTGCCATGAGAGCAGCCTTTGCAGATTGAAAGTCATCACAGTCTGAGTCATACGCATCGAGATCATCTGCTTGTTATGCTGCATTCTGTGTGGTGACAGTGTCTTGTTCAGCAATCCCTGGATCAGCAAGAAATGCAAGCTCCTCTTCATCAAGTTCCCTTCCTTGTGCCTGAGCATTCACCAGATAGATCTTCTCTGCAAACCATTGTCCATCCCTTCTCCTCTTGGATTTCTTACAATCCCTGGACATGTGACCCTCTTCCTTGCAGTTGTAGCATGTAATCATTCTCAACTTGCATGTGGAATTAGCCCGTGGAGCAGGATTGACCATTGGAGCCTGATTGACCGTGCGAGCATTGGTAGTTGATGTGGTAGGTCTCCCCTGATATGGTTGAATAGGCTGAACCATTACCCTGCCATTCTCAATAGTCGCTTGTTGGCGAGAATTGGATGAGTTCCTCAACTGATTGTTGGTAGGAGCTGATCCCCTAAATCCTCGTTTGCTTAAAGTCCTTGTGAGATAAGCAGACATAGTGGTTAACACTTCAACTGGGTCAGCACCTTGTTTGAATACAGGAACGAGGACTTCCTCATCATCACAGTACATTGCTTGGTCTTGATGAGCTGCATAATCACTAGAAGGAATACTCATTTGATCAGGGTAGCTTGTTGGATATGCTGCATTCTCTTGATAAGAAGAATATGAAGATTGAGCATAAGGTGCAATACTTGCGGGGTGAGGTTGTGTAGGATATTGTGATTAAGGTGCACTAAACCGATATTGTTGCTGATGTGAGGTGGGTGGTTGCGGTAGAATCGAGTATTGGGGAAAGGTTGGTGTCATGTAAGGTGATGGATGATAGGCTTGATGTCCCAAAATATAAAGAGTGTTGTTGTGAGACAAGCTTGGTTGATTCGCCATCAAAGCTAATGAATCAGGGTACATACCTCGTGGAGAACGGTGCATGATCACATGTTTCTCATGCTGCTGAAGAAAAGCATATAGTTGATCCAAATTGCACTTATGCAAATCCCTGGTTAACTTAACATCGGTAATACTCACCCCATTCAGCTTGAGGTAAAGTATTCAAGAATTTGGTGTTAACCTGGAATGGAGCAATCACAAGATTGTATACATTTAGATCATTCATGAGTGTGGTGAATCTGAAGTAATAATCGTGAAGCGTTTCCCCTGGGTTGTACGTGAATCTATCAAACAGGTCATACAACTGACATTCCCTTTCCTGTTTGGTGAGAGACGTACCTTGTAGCAACACCTTTAAACGTTCCCATAAGTCCTTTGCCACCGTATACTGACTTACCATCCTATAGATGTCATGGGGAAGAGCTTGGAGAATTGTTTGAAGTGGTTTTTCGTCTGCATCGGCAACAAGTTGTTGAGCTGGGGTAAGTTCTTCAAATTCTCTTGGTCGAGTCACATTGTTAGCCACGATGGTACCATAGTCAAGTGGACCATTTAAAATTGACTTAACCATAAGCCTCCCATAAACCGGTTTTCCCTTAAGGTAAGACATCATCCGGCCTTGCCATGCTTCAAAGACTTCTTTGATGAGCATTGGCGGGCGATTATCCGTTCCCGTAATGACGGAAATATCCGTAAGTGATGTCATCTGAGGCATTACTGAATTCGGATTCATTTTGTTAACTTCAAAGAGACAAAGATTATCGGTTGATCGAGCAGTGAAGTAAAGCTTGTGAATTATGTTGAGTTTTTATTGTAAGAAACCAAGATTAAATCCTCTAAAAAATCGTCGAAAAAACAAGCAAAATAACCCTTGATTCGGAACTTTTGTTGATTCGGAAGTGTTGATTCGGAACTTCTTGGTTCGGAACTTCTTGGTTCGGAACTTCTTGGTTCGAAACTTCTTGGTTCGGAACTTCTTGGTTCGGAACTTTTGGCTTGATCCGGAACTTCTTGGTTCGGAACTTTTGGCTTGATCCGGAACTTCTTGGTTCGGAAGTTCTTGGTTCGGAAGTTCTTGGTTCGGAAGTTCTTGATTCGGAAGTTCTTGGTTCGGAAGTTCTTGATTCGAAAGTTCTTGATTCAGAAGTTCTTGATTCGGAAGTTCTTGGTTCGGAAGTGCTTGGTTCGGAAGTGCTTGGTTCGGAAGTGCTTGGTTCGGAACTTTTTGGTTCTTGGTTCGGAACTTTTACTGGGAAAAACAGAAGGTTTGTTCGAGGTATACAGTCGATCAAAAACGGTGATTTAAACCCTCATTTTTTACCAAATAACCCAAAAAGTTTTGTGATTTCTACAATAATAAGTAAAAACTAGTACTTATCTACTAATCCCAATCACAAAAACACCAAAAAACACCAAGAATCAAGATGATCTTCTTAAAGAACACTAATACAATCAAAAACTAAAAACCACACAAATCATTACCTTAAATCACCCCATAGCTCTTGATACCAAATGTAGAATCTTGATAACCTATGAATCTATGAAGGGGGTTGATGATTTCTAGAGAGAGAAACTAGAGAGAGAAAGTGAGAGAAAACTATGTGTATTTTATTAAGTGGAACTAGAAAAATGACAACAACCAACCCCTTTCCAAGGAGGAAAGGGGTATTTATACTTCCAAGCTACATTGGGCTTGGGCCGGTCCATGACAAGCCCATGGACCGGTTCTTACTTAACTTAATAAGCAACTATTACCTACGAGCTATTACAATCATTAATAATATTGTGGAGTGACCGATACTTCTAATATACGTAAAAACGTATTTCTAACATTGACTTGGCTTAAATGTTAAAAATTAGGTGGTGAAGTAGATGTTGTTTTAGTCGACAAGGAACATCGTGATGACACATAATCAAATGATATTAAACATATGGGTGAGCTCTAACAACACTTATCATCGTTTCATCAACAAAACAATGACATTGATTTTCCTTAGGAAACCTACAAAGATGGATGACATATAAAACTAATGAACAAAACATAGCATCTATTAACATGTTATTAACTATGCTAGGACTTTAAAAGGTCAAATTAAAAAGTTTCTCTTATATTTGAAGTTTAATTTTCAATGTATTGTTTAGTTACACGACCTTGCAAGTTAGATTGAATTTTAGCTTATGGATACTGGTTCTTGGGTAAACCATCATCACGTCTTTTCTTACTTGGGTTATGTATATATTTTCATTGTCACATACTAACATAATAACTTTTAAACATGGTCACACACATCCAAATACGGTCGATGGGGGCTAAACCATTCGAAACTGGCCAAAACTGACCAAAAGGGAACTTAAACTGTAAAAACCGGAGAAAGTCTGAATAACCCGGTAAAACAATCCCATATTTCGGGGTAAATGTATTTCCACTATGTTTTGATTGTTGCGATCATGTTTTGGGGACCTTTAGCATGTTTTGGTCGGGTTTGGCTATATTTTGACTAGGCTTGGAGGTTGCAAATTAGTTGGTAAAGTAATATTCGTTTCACTAAACAATGAAATCATTAATACACACCATGTATTGGTATTAAATATATGAGTGAACTCCAACAACATTTATCATTATTTTATCAAGACAAAAACGACATTCAAATGTGGATAATATACCAAACGAATGAACAAAACATCTTATGTAACCAACTGTTGCTTAACGATCCCGGGACTTAGAAATGTCATATTATAAAAATTGTCTATGATTGTATAGTTAATTTATAATCTATTATTAACAACTTGGCATTACTAGTATGATCGAAATAAACCGTTGAATACAAATGGGTCGGACCTGAGCCCGAAAACAATATCCAACAAATTGTGAAAAATTGATAAAAATGAAAATATCTCATAAAATATAGTGTTTCGGGCCTCGAAATTTCTATAACCCAACAAAGTTAGGTTACAGCTACGTTCCCCTCGTTTTAGCCTTCAATTCACCTCGTCCCACGCCTGAAATGGACTTCTACAACCTATGTTATGACATTTTCAAAAAACTACTTTTCTTCACGCGATATTGGGCAACCAAATACGTTTGGGCTCTATCTTCTACACTTGTACATCCATCAAACCTTCTGAACCAACCAAAATAGACCAAAATGGAATTTAAGCGGGCAAACCCGGGGAAAGTCTGATCAATACGGGCAAACCATGCCAAATCCGTGGGATTACAATTTCTACATGGGTTTGATTGTTTTGATCATGGTTTGGGAGTCTTTGTCAGGTTTCGGTTGGGATTAACTATGTTTTAACCAGGCTTAAATGTTAAAAATTAGGTGGTGAAGTAGATGATGTTTTATTAGACAAGGAACATCGTGATGACACACAATCAAATGATATTAAATATATAGGTGAGCTCTAACAGCACTTATCATTGTTTCATCAACAAAACAATGACATTGATTTTCCTTAGGAAAATCTACAAAGATGGATAACATACAAAACTAATGAACAAAACATAGCATCTATCAACATGTTCTTAACTATCATAGGACTTTAAAAGGTCAAATTAAAAAGTTTCTCTTATATTGGAAGTTTAATTTTTAATGTATTGTTTAGTTACACGACCTTGAAAGTTAGATTGAATTTTAGCTTATGGATACTGGTTCTTGGGTTCACCATCATCACGTCTTTTCTTACTTGGGTTATGTATATATTTTCATTGTCACATACTAACTTAATAACTTTTAAACATGGTCACACACATCCAAATACGGTCGATGCGGGCTAAACCATTCGAAACCGGTCAAAACTGACCAAAAGGGAACTTAAACTGTAAAAACCGGAGAAAGTCTGAATAACCCGGTAAAACCATCCCAAATCCGGGGTAAATGTATTTCCACTATGTTTTGATTGTTGTGATCATGTTTTGGGGGCCTTTAGCATGTTTTGGTTGGGTTTGGCTATATTTTGACTAGGCTTGGAGGTTGCAAATTAGTTGGTAAAGTAATATTGGTTTCACTAGACAATGAAATCATTAATACACACCATGTATTGGTATTAAAGATATGAGTGAAATGCAACAACATTTATCATTATTCGATCAAGACAAAAACGAAATTCAAAGGTGGATAATATACCAAACGAATGAACAAAACATCTTATGTAACCAACTGTTGCTTAACGATCCCAGGACTTAGAAATGTCATATTAAAAAATTTGTCTTTGATTGCCAAGTTAATTTATAATCTATTATTAATAACTTGGCATTACTAGTATGATCGAAATAAACCCTTTTCTCTGACCTGTCTCTAAAACTCTCTCTCTAAACTTAAAAACCCTAAAGTATTTTATTAAGAATCATCATCTAATTTTGATCCAACCATGGGATCTTAAATTTTATTTTAGATCCTTGTTCTCCTTTTCATTACCTACAAATCCATATAACATTTCACCATTAAATCTTTCTTTTTCAGCTAAATAAAATCATTTTATTGAGTGGGTTTTACTGTTTGCTTAGTACCCATTTATTAATCCGTTTAACTAATCATTTTTAAATCATTTTCTAACCTCATACCTAATCATCATGTTTCATGTTTGATTCATCCTTAAACCCCATGGTTAATCCACCTCCGGTGGTTAACCCTTCTCCATTACCGGATTTTGCTCCGCAGGTGAATGCTCATGTTATGAAGAAACAACCCAAATCATCTTTAAAACCTGTCAAGACAACTAGGACTATGAATCCAGATCCTAGGGCTACGATGAAACATGTTTCTGTTGAAACTTTGTCACAAGCATCTTCTCAAGTTAATTTCAAGAAAGGATCATCTCAAGGTGAGAATAATGATGAAGTTAAGGTTATTGGGGATGAGAGTGTTGTTGCTGATGTGGGTAAGAAGAATGAAATTGTTATGGCTGAGGCTGAGGTGAATGTGATTTATTCTAACCTAGTTTTGAATGGTAATGATAGCTTGAATGATATGTTTCCTGAGTTAAATAGTGTTTATGCTAAGAGTAATGTGACTGTTAGTTCTAGTGTTGTTAATCCTGCCCCTAGTTTGCCTAATGTTGTTGTTTTGGGTGTTAATGATGTTAGTAAGATTAATAGTAGTAAGGATAATGTGGTTTTAAATGGTAATGGTGCTAGTGGTAGTGCTAATGATAGTCAAGGTATGCAGGGTGTAGTGATGCAAGGTGATTCTTCAGCTAGTAAGAATAATTTCAAGAGTGCTGTTTCATTTAGTAATGCAGTTAAGGGTACGGAATCTTCTTATGATAATAAGCTTAGGAAAATTCCATGTATTGTGAACAAAGAAGGTAAGAAGATGGTTGATATGGATCATATTATTAGTGAAGGTAGTAAGAGGTGGGGGCTTACTGTTGTTGGGTACTTTGTTGGTTTTAAGATGAGTCATAGGGAGATAGTTAGTCATCTAAAGCGAATGTGGAGGGCGTATCAGTTGGTGGATATTATTGTTAATGAAGGGCTATACTTTTTTAAGTTTAAATCCGAGGATGGCTTACAAACTGTAATTGAGAATGGCCCTTGGCTTGTTGATCAAAAGCCACTTTTTGTTCAAAGGTGGACTGCTGGTATCTGTTTTGATAAACCGGAGCCGACTAGAGTGCCATTATGGGTTAAGATTTTTAACATACCATTAGAAGCTTGGAACAAAGAGGGTATTAGTAGAATTGCTAGCCGATTAGGAACTCCTATTGTTATGGACAAGGTGACAACTGCTATGTGTGAGAAAGGTAATGGGAGAGCGACATTTGCTAGAGTTTTGGTTGAAGTTGATGCAGCTGATGGCATTTTAGACAAGGTAGAGATTTGGTATAATGAGCTTGGTAGAAGTATGGAATTGAAGGTTGAGTATGCTTGGCAACCTCCTGTTTGTAGTCATTGCAAGGTTTTTGGTCATAGTTTTAAGGGATGTAAGAATAAAGTCTTAACTGATGCTGAAAAGGCTGTGAGTTTAGATCCTAAAATTATGGTTAATAATGAAGTGAATGTGGGTGGAAATGTTAATGATGGATGGCAATCTGTTTCTAGCAATAGATTGGTGAATAATGCTACTGTTACGCCTAGAGCCCAAACTAATCAAGCTCAGGCTAATACTTCTTATTATGCGAGAGGTGGAGTCAATAGGTCTAGAGGGGGTAATTCTTTGGCAAGAGGTGGGAAGAATGGCCGTGGTAGAGGGGGTGTAAATGGTCGTGGAGGTATGAGTGGGAGTCAAGATAGTAAGGATTGGGTGTTTGTTCCTGTTTCTGCTAAGGGTAATGATATTGCTAAGACATCTGAGGTAGAGGGTAGTAAGAAACAAAAGAAATCTGATGTAGGTAATGTCAAGGTAATTGCTAATAAGAATTTTAAGGTAGAAAATAGGTTCAATGCTCTTTCGGAAGGGGGAGTTGCTGATGTTCAAGAGCAGGATTTACAGAATCTTAAAATTAATATAGATGTTGCATGTGATATGGGTCAGCCTATAGACGACAAGGTTGTTATGGAATGGCCTAAAGAAGTTCAAGGCTATTATAAGGAAAAGCGTGATTTTGTTATTAAGAAAAAGAAAGTTGAGGAAGTAACGAAGAAGATTAAAGATTTATCTGATGAGATTGAAGCTAGTAATAGAAGTGCCGAGTTTAATGCTTTTGAATATGCAAAGAAGAATGTTGATGAAGAAGTATAGAAAACTGGTGTTTCCCAAAGTCAAGCTTTTACTGTTGTGTATGAAAATGCGTTTGAGAGTGGTAAACAACGGGTTCTGAATTTGGTATCGATGAGGCAAATGGCTGAGGTTGACCTTTTCTGGTTGATGGGGCTACATTTCTCTGATGAGGTTAGGGATAAGTGGTCTGCTGGGATGGTTAAATACTACAAAGCTAAAGTTGCTGAGAAGAATGTTGAAGATGTTTCTAAATATGTGGATGTGATGGTGGAGGAAGTTAGTAATGACCCTTCTGCTCATGCTGAATTCATGGTCCAAGATACTGTCTCAGGTCCAGGTGAGACTAGTATGGCGAATGTATCTAATGATGGGAATGCTGGACCTTCCTCTTTGTCTTAATGGATTTAAAACTTGCCGCGTAGAACATTAGAGGTATGTCTAATACTTCTAAACAAGAGTAGGTCAAGTTATTAATTAGGGAGAATAATTTAAAAATGTGTGCGGTTATAGAAACTCAACTTTGTAAGAAGAAGGTGAATTCTGTTTGTGAGAATGTTTTTGGTCAATGGGATTGGGTTTCTAATTATTTTGATAGTCCGAAGGGTTGTAGGATTTGTGTAGGATGGGATACTGATTTTATTAAGGCTGTTTTGTTATCTGTTATTGATCAAGTTATGCACTTTGAGGTTTTGCTTGTTCATGATAGCATAAAGTTTTATGTTTCATTTGTTTATGGTGAGTCAACACCTAATGATAGGAATAAGCTTTGGAAAAATCTGCATAGTCACTCGGGTTTTATTAATCAAAAACCTTGGGTTCTTTTGGGAGATTTTAATGCTATTCTAAGTGTTGCTGAAAATTCTAAGGGTGATTTAGACAAAAATCACAGTATGTGTGATTTTAGGGATTGCATTGATAGTTTAGGATTCGAAGATCTGCCAATGAATGATTTATTTTTTACTTGGGTTCAGAAAAGGATGGATCCAGAGAATGGGATTATGAAGAAATTGGATAGGGTCATGAGTAATACTGAGTTTCTTGATATGTTTGAAATCAGTTTTGCTAAATTCCTTCCATATGTTGTTTCTGATCATTTCCCGGCTTTATTAGTTATCAGTGATGTTAAGAAGGGTAGGAAGCTGGCTTTTAGATTTATGAATTATCTAGCTTATAAGGATGAGTTTCACAACATTGTTAAGGAGCATTGGGGAATTCATGTGGGTGGATTTTCTATGTTAGTCCTTGCTAAGAGACTTAAGGCCATGAAGTATAACCTCAGAAATATGAATAAAAGAAATGGAAATGTTTATGATAAAGTTAAAATGCTAAGGATTGAGTTGAAAAAAGTTCAAACTGATTTGGATAAGGATCCGAATAATGTGTATCTTAAAGAGGTTGAGATGGTGTTTAACAGTGCTTATAGGGAAGCTTTGATTGATGAAGAGAGGGTTCTTAAGCAGAAGGCTAGGGTTGAGTGGCTTAAGGAGGGGGATCGGAATAGTTCTTATTTTCATAAGTTGATTAAGGGTCGTATGAAAAGAAGTAGGATTATTAGTGTGAAGAATGAAATTGGGGAAGAGTTCTTTGGTGATGCTGTTGCGGGGCAATTTGTTAATCACTTTCAGAATGTCCTTGGTCTTTGTGATGAAGTTTTCCCTATTGAGAATCCTAATGATCTTTTTGTCAAGAAAGTGGATCCTTTCGCTGCTTTTTATATGATTAGGCAGGTTTCTGATGTAGAGATTAAAACTGCAATGTTTGATATTCATGATGACAAAGCTCCGGGTCCGGATGGATACACAGCCAAGTTTTTTAAATCTGCTTCGGGTGTTGTGGGCAAGGATTGTTGGGAATAAAATATGGGTCAGATCACCAAACGCTGATAAGAAGAAAGTCAACGCTGATAGATTGACTTTGGACGCTGATAGAAGTCAACGCTGACAGCCTTGAAGATTGACACTGATAGAATATCTTTTGTTTATTTGTTTCTTTATTTATGTATGGTAAAGATAAGCACGACATTGTATTTTCTATTATTATCTTTACCTAGAATAGTTGATTCATAGCTTATTGTACAAGACTTCTTGTTCTATAAAAGAAGGTCTTTTAGGTTAAAGTCATATATCAGTTTTCATAGTATTCGCAAGTTAAACCTTTCATTGTAATCAACAAGATTATTCTAATACAAGTGAAAGTTTGTTTAACATCATTGTGTTTTAGATCAAGTGTTAATTCCGCATAACACTTTGTTACTTTATTCATAAGCAAAGGTTTCTCTACGTGTAGTACTTGATCTAATCTCGTATACACAAAGCTAATCGATCTAAGTTTGGGGATCAACAAGTGGTATCAGAGCTTGTTGAGAAACTTTTGATCTTTAAGTAACGCAGAACCCTAAAACACCAAACCCTAAAAACCCTAAATTCTCAAAACCCTAAAAACACCATGTCTGGCACAAATCAACCTCCTGCTTTGCTGCAAAACAACTTCTCAAACCCTAGTATCAAAATTCCCATGTTTGATGCCAGGAACTTTGAGCTTTGGAAATCCAATTTTGAGCAATACATAGCTATTCATGACTACACTCTTTGGGAAATTATCGAATATGGGAACACATTCGATAAAGCGGCAAAGATTACTGCTGCTATTGCTACAAGGACAGCTGTTCCTAATTGTCCTGAATCTGATAAGGTGGAAAAACCTGAAGATGGGAGAGCTGTTGCTGTTGAAGATATAGCCAAGAAGAGGGTGGACATGAAAATCCTGAACATCTTGAAACATGCCCTAGGTCATGAGAATCAGCACAAGTACAAACGATTTGAGTCTGCAAAAGAGCTTTGGGAAGCTCTTGAAGTGGCACATGGTGGCAATGCTGACACAAAAGAAGAAAAGAAGAA
Organism: Glebionis coronaria; assembly: GCA_025667525.1. NCBI lineage: Eukaryota > Viridiplantae > Streptophyta > Magnoliopsida > Asterales > Asteraceae > Glebionis > Glebionis coronaria. The sequence continues at coordinate 547,962 of JANFOE010000063.1, forward strand.
GCAACTCTTGCATGAGTATGCTGTCTTTAAAGCTCAACCTAATGAGAATCTCAGCAGTGTGAGAAGTAGACTTCTTGATATCACAAGTCAACTTTCCTTCATGGGAAAACAGATTGATGATCCTGAATTGAATGCTACTTTTCTCAAAAGCCTTGGTGATGTATGGAAGATTGAGACAAGATCCATTCTTGTCAATAACACCCACAAGACTTCCAGTTTTGATGACATCTTCAACAAGTTAAGACTATTGGAGAATGAATGGCAATTGGAAAGTGATAACAAATCTTCCAGCAGCAACATGGCCTTCTTTTCACAAAGTGAAGGCCAATTTGATTCCATGAACTTTTATGGACATTCAGCCTCTGGATCTCAAGGTGTCAGTGCTGGATGTCAATCTGTCAGCGCTGGATCATATCCTGTCAACGCTTTGTACTCAAGCGCTGACACACACAATCATGGCGCTGATAGAATTAAACCTGCTGGTTTTGATCTTGATACTGTGTGTGCCTTCATTGCTTCTTTGCCTAGTGATTCAAGGATCACTTATGAAGATCTTGAGCAGATAAGTGATGAACAATTGGAAGAGATGGATATAAAGTGGACTATGGCTCTTGTAAGTTTAAGAGCAAACAGGTTCAATAAAAGGTTCAAGAAGAAGATGACCTTTAATGCTAAGGATGTTGCTGGATTTGACAAGTCCAAGGTGGAGTGCTACAACTGTCATAGGATGGGGCACTTTATGAGGGAATGTAGATCTCCAAGGAGATCTGATGCTGGGAAGCCTTCAAGCCAAATGATTAAGAGCCCAGACCCCAAGGCCATGGTTGCTGTTCAACAAATTGATGGTGTTGGAGAATGGGATTGGAGCTGGATGGCTAAGAATGAGGAAGAGGACAGAGCTTTGGTTGCTGAAGTTAAAGAAGAGCATGCTGAATATGCTCTCATGGCACACTCCTCCTCTTCATCAGATAATGAGGTATATGATGATGCTTTCTGTTCTAAGGGTTGTCGTTTAAATACTGAAAAATCAAAACAAGAGATAGTTAAGTTATTAGATGAAGCAAGTACTCTTAGGTGCAAAGTATCTAACTATCAAGTTGCTCTTACCCAAACAGAAAAGACAGTATCTGAGTATAAGAAAATGGAGTTTGATTTAAAGGATCAAATAAATATCTTAAAACATGAGTTACATCAGAGTAAGGATGTTCAAGATATAGTGAATAGGGTTAATCTTGATTTGATAGCTCAGTTAGAGGAGGCTAACAAAAATAAAGATAATGTGAGTCTTAAAATCCAGAGATTTGATAAGGCCACACAATCCCTAGGAGAGTGTGTTAGTAAACAAAGAGACTCTAAGGATATGAGTGGGATTGGGATGAATGACTATACTGTTGTTCCACCACCAGCTGGGGATTTCTATGGTGTCCAATCAAAGGACTTATCTTGGACTGGCTTGCCAGAATGCCAAGAGGAGGAGTTTATTCCTCCACCTAGAGTGACTTCCCCAGTTGAGGAATATCAGCAAAAGCTGACTGACCTAGAAGAATGGAAGAAAGCAAACCACACTTTGTTTGTTAAGGGAGGGTTATTGTGTGAAAGTCCAAATGAGCCCACACCAATCACGAGCCTTGATCCTAAACCTATTAAGATCACACACCCTACTACTGGCAAACCTGTTGACCTTGGCCCACAAAATGTTAGAAAACCTAGTGTTAAATATGCAGAGATGTATAGAAATTCTAGGTCACCAAAAAGCCAAGTAAGTAATCATGGAACAGGCTTCTTTGCTTCTAGACCTAAGACTATGTCTAGAAAAGCTTGTTATACATGTGGTAGCTTCTCACATTTGGCCTACAAATGTGTCAATGCTTCCAATGTCAACGCTGACAGGAACCATTTCAGCGCTGACAAAAGTCAACATAGGTCAAACACTGTCAGACCCAATACCTTTGTGAACAAAAGTTCACAAGTTGTTAGACCAGCCCCATTCTTTTCTAGAGGGTCTAACACACAAGGCCTAAGACCTTTTCAAAAGTCAAATACTTGGTCAAATAGGCAATGGGTTCCTGTAGCAAACCCTAGGTTCAACGCTGATAAGAGCAATCGGGGCGCTGACAGGAGTAATTTCAGCGCTGATAGAAACACTGCTAAACCTAGGTATTTGCAGCCACAGGGAAATAGGTCTAAAGCTTCTACTAGCTTAACATGGAGACCAAAACAAGACCAGAACCCTAATAATACTGGTATTTCTATGACATGCAACAGGTTTCATTATATTTCTAAGGCATTGTCAACACCAATTGGGGTTAACTGGGAATTTCATTCAAACAGGGATGAAAATGGGGTTGTTATGAGAACCAAGTCTGTTCTTGTTGAACAACCAAATGAATCCAAGTCTTCCAAGGCTTGGGTTCCCAAAGAAAACTAATGTGTTTTCTTTATGTGCAGGGCATTCAGAAGAAGATCAATGACTATGGATACTGGGATAGTGGATGCTCAAGGCACATGACAGGAAAGGAAGACTATCTGACCAATTTCTCTCCTATTCAAGATGGTGATAAGGTATATTTTGGAGGGGGCTACGGCACCATCACTGGAAAAGGAACCCTTGTCACCAACAATCTAAGGTTTGATAATGTCTTCTTGGTGAAAGACCTGGATTATAATTTGTTTAGTGTATCACAAGTGTGTGATAACAAAAATAAGGTTCTTTTCACAGATACTGAGTGCTTGGTGTTAAGCAAAGATTATAAGCTCCCTGATGAGAAATACATAGATTTTAGAACACCAAGGCATAAAGACATATATAATGTGAATCTTAATGGAATTAAGGTAAATAATAAAATGTCATGTCTGTATGCTAAGGCCTCAGTAGATGAAAGTAATCTTTGGCACAGGAGACTAGGGCACATAAACTTTAAGAATATTAATAGACTTGTGAGGCTTGGTTTAGTTGATGGTTTGCCTGAAAAGGCTTTCCACAATGACCACTCTTGTGTTGCATGCCTTAAGGGCAAGCAGCACAAGGTCTCATTCAGGTCTAAACAGGTGCACTCTAGCTCTAAACCCCTTCACTTATTGCATATGGACCTCTTTGGTCCTACTAATATAGAGAGTTTGAAGGGTAAATCATATTGTTTTGTCATTACTGATGATTACTCCAGGTTCACATGGACTTTCTTTTTAGCTAAGAAAAGTGAAACTGCCCTTAGTCTGATTAATTTCATTACCCAGATTGAAAAGAAGAATGGTAATGAGGTCAAAATTATTAGAAGTGACAATGGGGGTGAGTTTAGAAATCAGTTATTAGATGATTTTTGTGCCAAGAAAGGGATTACTAGGCAGTTCAGCATAGCTAGAACTCCTCAGCAAAATGGAGTTGCTGAGAGGAAGAATAGGACCCTTATTGAAGCAGCCAGAACCATGTTGGCTGATGCCCACTTTCCTATAGCTTTTTGGGCTGAAGCTGTTAACACAGCTTGTTATGTTCAAAATAGGGCATTGGTCAACAAGATACATAATAAGACACCTTATGAATTACTTTGGGGAAGGAAGCCAAATATTGGTTTTCTGAAGCCTTTTGGTTGTCATGTAGTTGTGTTAGAAACTAGTGAGGCCCTAGGTAAATTTGATTCAAAAGGTGATGAAGGCTACTTCATGGGTTATTCAGTGCAGAGTAAAGGATATAGGGTTTACATTAAAAAGGAAAAACGTATACTTGAAAAGGTACATGTTAGGTTTTTAGAAAGTAAACCTAGTGATCCTCAGAGTGGTCCAAATTGGTTGTTTGACTTAGAACCTTTGTCTAGAGCTTTAAATTATATGCCTGTTACTGATCCAGACATTGTGAAGGTAACTTCAAGTGTTTTGGAAAAGAGAATTGGTAATGTTTCAGGTATACAGGTTGCTAAGGAGGATGGACCACCAGCAGTTAAATCATCTCCCACACAAGAATTTGTTACACTTCCTATATGGACAGATGAGTATTATGCTGCTGCTACTGCTGCAAGGAAAGATAATGGTGGTGTTCAGATACCACCAACTACAAACATGCATGATTCTTCAAGCGCTGACAAAGGGAAATCCAGCGCTGACACGACCAATTCAGACGCTGATGGCTCCAACGCTGACAACACCAGTTCAGGCGTTGTTAGCCCAAACGCTGACACACAAGGGTCAGACTTTGGAGACACCTTTACACAGCTTTTCTTTTCTCATTTTGAACAGGGTGGACCTTCCAATATCCATGAAGAGATTCCTTTTGATGAAGAAGAAACTGAAGAAGATATTGGCAACATGGAGCGTGAAATTGAGGACACCAGACTTTTTGAAGGAGGAGTTCTCACTTCCACAGCTAAAGATCACCCCACATCTCAAATCATTGGTAATGTTATGGCTCCAGTTCAGACAAGAAGATCCCATCAAGGTCTTGGTGGATTTATTGCCAATATACACAAGAAGGTTGATACCCCTCTTGTACAAGCATGTTTGTTTGCCTGTTTTCTGTCACAGGAAGAACCCAAGAAGATTTTTGATGCTCTCAAAGAACCAAGTTGGGTGGAAGCAATGCAGGATGAGCTTCACCAATTTGCTATCCAGGATGTTTGGGAGCTGGTTGATTGTCCTAGGTATGTGAGACCAATTGGGACAAGATGGGTTCTAAGGAACAAGAAAGATGAAAGAGGCATTGTGGTCAGAAACAAGGCACGTTTGGTAGCTCAGGGTTATACACAAGAGGAAGGCATAGATTATGAAGAAGTCTTTGCTCCAGTTGCAAGAATTGAAGCTATCAGAATTTTCTTAGCTTATGCTTCTTGCATGAATTTTACTGTTTATCAGATGGATGTGAAGAGTGCTTTTCTCTATGGCACAATTGTTGAGGAGGTTTATGTAATGCAGCCTCCTGGTTTTGAAGATCCTGAGAATCCAGACAAGGTTTATAGAGTAAAGAAGGCAATGTATGGCCTTCATCAAGCCCCAAGAGCATGGTATGGTACATTGTCCACCTACTTGGTGGAAAATGGTTTCAAGAGGGGCACCATAGACCAGACACTGTTTACAAAGAAGAAAGGAAAACATGTGTTACTTGTGCAGGTCTATGTTGATGACATCATTTTTGGCTCTACTGATCCAAAAATGAGTGAGGAATTTTCCAAGCTCATGACAGATATTCAAGATGAGTGCAATGGGTGAGATGAACTTCTTTCTAGGTTTACAAGTTCAGCAGAAAGAAGATGGTATCTTCATCTCCCAGGACAAGTATGTAGCTGAAATCTTGAAGAAATATGGTTTTTCTCCACATGAGAAGGAGGCTTCTACTCCTATGGACAGACAACACCCCTGGGGAAAACTTGGAGCTGGAAAGGATGTGGATGTTAGGCACTATAGATCAATGATTGGTTCATTGATGTATCTTACAGCCTCAAGACCTGACATCATGTTTGCTGTGTGTGCATGTGCACGCCATCAAGTGACTCCCAAAGAATGTCACCTTTTTGCTGTGAAGTGGATTTTTAGGTACCTAAGATGCTATCCAGATCTTGGATTATGGTACCCAAAAGATTCTCCATTGGATCTTATTGCATATTCAGACAGTGACTATGGTGGTGACAAGTTTGATAGGAAATCCACAACTGGTGGATGCCAATTTCTTGGGAGCAGATTAATATCTTGGCAATGCAAGAAACAAACAGTGGTGGCCAACTCTACAACTGAAGCAGAATATGTTGCTGCAGCTGCTTGTTGTGGACAAGTCTTATGGATTCAGAACCAGCTGTTGGATTATGGGTATAATTTTATGCATACCAAGATTTTTGTAGACAATAACAGTACTTTATGAATTATTAAAAATCCTGTACATCATTCTAAAACCAAACACATAGAAATTAGACATCATTTTATAAGAGATTGCTTTGAGAAAGGTTTAATACAACCAGATAGGGTAGATACTGAAGATAATGTAGCAGATTTATTAACTAAACCTTTTGATGCTGGAAGATTTCAATATTTGGTAACAAATATTGGAATGGTTAATCTCACTTAATATGTGTTTTGGAACATTTTTGTAAAAGTATGTACAGGATAATGCATTGTTATTGGTCTTTGTGATGATTTAGATTTTCCACATTATTTTTCTAACACTGACAAAGGTATATGTAACACTGTCAAGTGTTATTTTGCCGTTTTTAGAGATATTATGGTCTAACGCTGACAAGAGTTCCTTCAACGCTGTTAAGTGTTGTCGGGACGCTGTCAACAACAAATGTTAGTTTTGTGGTTTTCATCTAAATGTGCAGGTAATGGTAGCTTTATGCCATTGGATACAGAGTTGCTTATGGATCTTTGAAGAGTTATTTGGACATGTTTTTGTTTATGGATGATGGTTGGAATATTTATATTCCTATCTTGACATAAATTTTTAATGTTCATATATATTGTTGAGAACTCATGTATCATAGTTTGAGGGGAGGTTTAAGGAACCTTTAGGACTCTTGGGTATTCTTAGAATACTCTCATCACAATTCTAGATTGTGTCCACAGGTGAGTATGGGTTAGTTTTACTAAACCATGAGGCACTGTAGCATGCATAGTATATCAACTTTGCATGCTGCCAAGACATTTTTGACTTAGAATTGGTTATGGTCTGATGGGAGACTTGGGAATACTTTGGATATGGGTTTACCTGGGAGTTACAAAGAATTTTATGAAATAACTTTGTTGGTAAGTATTTTGGTTAGCAAGGGACTCTAGAGGACATTTGTGTCTATCTTGCTTATGCAAGTGTGTATAAATGGACAGTGCTTGCCGCCCAGTAATTATTATCAACTTGTAAGATATTTCCCTTAGGATAAATTACTTTGTTAAGGTCTTTTTCTTTTTAAATATTTTTATTTTTACTTTTTAGACGCTGACAAGTTTTTCTCCAAACGCTGTTACGTCCAATCGTGACGCTGACAAGGCTTTAGGCAAACGCTGACAAGAAAATATAGCCGTTGGGCGCTGATGGGCTATTTTTGACCGTTGACACCTAGTGGGCCCTACCCAGTTGTTATTTTTTTGACTAATCTTTGGCCGTAATTTTGGGGAGAAGTTACTTTTAATTAATGCATGAGATAAGTTATATTTGATTCAAGATTTTCATGATTGCTCTTTGAATATAACCGCCTCATTTTTGACCAATCAAAATCATGCATCTCTCCTATAAATTTGGCTCATCTTTTTATTCTGGGTATTCATATTTTCTTGTCTAACACTTTTCCTCCTAGATTTTTCCCATATCATATAACCTAAACAGCTTTAAATCATGGCACCCAAATTCAACTCAAAGAATTTAACATTGGAGTTCAAGAGCCAACACAATATGATCGCTTACTTGACTGCTGATGATGCTTTATTTCCTCAGTATTCACAGATGGTGGCATTTTTAAATGCATCTTCATTGAGGTATGCACTTTCTCATACACCATTAGTCCCTGTCGCACACATTAGACAGTTTTGGAACAATGTTAGTTCCACAACAACTAATGGAGTGACCACATTAACATCTACTGTTCATGGAAGAACATGGGTGGTCACTGAAGCTTTGGTTCGCCAAGCTTTGCGTCTTGATGACGCTGATGGTGTGACTACTCTTGCCATAGCAACAATAGAACAGGGTCTTAGGGAATTGGGTTATCCTATTCCTGCTGATGTCACTTTAAATAAATATCATAAGCAGGAATTTCCCTCTGACTGGAAATATTTGATACATGTCCTTTTACAATGCTTAAGTCCAAAATGTACTTCTTTTAATGAGATAAACAGGTCAATTGCAAGTGCTTTGGTTTGTATAACACGTGGGCTTAAGTATAATTTTTCAAAAATGATTTTTGAAGGGATGTGTAAAAACAAGGGAAGTAAAATGACTTTGGCTTACCCTAGATTTTTGCAAATGGTCTTTGATTTACAAGAATATTGTTCTAGGGATCATGACACTTTTTATGAGATCCCTAAACAACAGAAAACCATTTTTGCTAAAATGAGCTCCACAAACGACCCCATACCTCTTACCCAACCCATGCTTGAAGTAATTCAGGCTGCTCAACCACAACCAGACCCACAACCAGACCCTGAACCCCAACTTGAGCCTATTCATGATCCATCACCTTCACCAGAAAACATGGACATTGACCAACCCAGCGCTGACACTCAAAATGTGGGCGCTGACACAGCCAATCCCAACACTGATACACTTCCTGAACAATCCCAAACACCCCTTAATCAACCCACACCCACACAATCTACTTCATCTTCTACCCCATTACAATCTAGGTTGACTAAACGCCAAAGGGTTACTGGAGTGTTCTCCTCTAGTGATCCTAGCCTTGTAGCAGAGAGAACCACCTCCACAAGTGTGGCTGGTGAAATGGGTGAGGCTGGGGCTATTGACACAGGCTTAGACGCTGGTCAAGACAGTCCTAACATCATTAAGACCTCATCCATGCCCCATGATCCTATTTTGGGAGGTCAAATCCCCATTCTAGCTGAGGGCAGATTGGAACCTATGACCATAATTGAATTGACGGCGGCTGTCATTAGCTTGCAAAAGCAAAATGTCAGTCTTGTACAAACTGTCAACAAACAGGGACAAGAACTCCAAGCTTTGAGGGAGAGAGTAACTGTTTTGGAGAATCCCAGTAGCAGGAGTCTAATGGAGGAATCTTCCAAAGGGGAGGAAAAAGAGGATGAGGAGGATGAGTTGATTCACACAGCTAGTGAAAAGAGTTCAGAAAAGAGTTCACAATTTAGTGAATCTTTGCAGATTGCTGAAGCTCTCACCAACTTGAAGAAGCACCCAGTTGTTGATACATCCAAGGTGACACCAAAGAACTTGGAAGGGTCTTTCAAAGAAACATTGGGCGCTGATACAGGTTTGGACGCTGACACATCCAGCGCTGATAAAGGTAATCGTGGCGCTGATAGGAGCAACTTGGACGCTGACAAAGTTGCAGATGATGTTGATGTATTCCAGCCATCAACAATCATTAAAGATGTGTCCACACAGGTTTCTTCTTCTACTTTACCAATTATTGATCCAAAAGACAAAGGTAAAGGTATTTTGATTGAAGAAGATGTTCCAAAGAAAGATGCAGCACAAATAGCATTTGATGAACAGTTGGCTGCTCAACTTGTGGAAAGAGATTTGAGGAGGAGTAGAAGATCACCATTTGTTGTTTCTGAAAGTGAGGAGGAAAGTGGTGATGATAAAGAAGGTGATAGCTCAGATTCAAGCATTCAAATTATTGAAGATCCAGAGAGGCTTGAATATGGGGATGAGCTAGCAAAGGAAAGGTTGAGTGAGTTGAAGAATCAGATTGATTGGGACCTACCAGAAATCACCAGAATGTATCATGCTTGGGAAGATCAGGTGATGGACAACCCAGGTATGAGTTTATCAGATCAAATTTGGGGGTTGGAAGTTCTTCTTAGGGTACAAGAAGACATAAAGGTGATTATGAGATTTAATGCACAAGAGGTCAAGACCTGGCTCAAAAGAGATAGAAGGCAGTTGTACTATAAGTTGCTTAGATGTCATCAGCCTAATTGGACATCAAAGAAGTTGCTGGCCTTGTCTTTTGAGGAGTTAGAGTATAGGGCACATCCTATTTGGAGGAAGGTGCAAGAACAGAATGTCTACCAATTTCTTTCAGAAGAAAGAAAACAAGAGCTTGCAGAAGAGATGCAGATTCAAAAGGAAATAAGGATTGCTCAAAGACCAGTGAAGAAAGGAGATCCTTTTCAATTTCCTAAAGACATGGATGTGTATTTTCCAACTGAAGGTGTTATAAGGAAGCATCTCAAGCTTTCTCCCTTGGAAGCTTCAGATTTGGTAAATGTGGTACCTCTAGATGACAGAAATCCAATCATCAGTTTTGATGAAGATGAGTGTGGATTTTGGAAGGTTGGACGATTTGGAAAGGAGGTACATACTTTCACTTCAGTTATTTCTATATTTGCAAGCATAGACAGGGAAGACTTGGTGCATCTATGGAGGTTAATAGAGGCCAAGTATACAGCTGAAGCACCTACTTCAGCTAATGGAATAAGACTTTGGAACACATTTATGACTTTGTGTGGTCCAAAAGAAGCAGATCCTGCCATTTGGAAGGATCTTGAAGATGATCTCAGTAATCTTCATTGGAGGCTATATTCTACTTGTGGTGTATTTCATATGAGCTCTACAAAGTTTTCAGAATATTTGCTTGTGGATGCTGACTATTTCTTGTCCAAAGAAGTATTGGAGAAGATGCTAGAGACACCCTTGGAGATTGATTATACGAGTGATGTGGCCAAGGACTTGATCAGATATGTTTATCACCAACATAAGAAGTTATTGAAAGATTCCTCCTAAGCCTTTAGTTTTTATTCAGAAACTTGATCATTGGAATGGATATCAAGTTTAGGGGAGGATTGTTGGGAATAAAATATGGGTCAGATCACCAAACGCTGATAAGAAGAAAGTCAACGCTGATAGATTGACTTTGGACGCTGATAGAAGTCAACGCTGACAGCCTTGAAGATTGACACTGATAGAATATCTTTTGTTTATTTGTTTCTTTATTTATGTATGGTAAAGATAAGCACGACATTGTATTTTCTATTATTATCTTTACCTAGAATAGTTGATTCATAGCTTATTGTACAAGACTTCTTGTTCTATAAAAGAAGGTCTTTTAGGTTAAAGTCATATATCAGTTTTCATAGTATTCGCAAGTTAAACCTTTCATTGTAATCAACAAGATTATTCTAATACAAGTGAAAGTTTGTTTAACATCATTGTGTTTTAGATCAAGTGTTAATTCCGCATAACACTTTGTTACTTTATTCATAAGCAAAGGTTTCTCTACGTGTAGTACTTGATCTAATCTCGTATACACAAAGCTAATCGATCTAAGTTTGGGGATCAACAAGGATGTGTGTGATGCTGTGAAAGAATTCTTTGCTAAAGGTAAGATGTTGGGTGAGCTTAACACCACTCTTATTTCTTTAATTCCTAAGTGTAGTATTCCGCATAAAGTTACTGATTTCAGGCCGATTGCTTGTTGCAATGTTGTGTACAAGTGCATCAGAATAGTAATTACTAATAGATTAAATCTTGTGTTAAAGGATACTATTAGTGCTAATCAGAGTGCGTTTGTGGAGGGTAGGTTGATTACTGATAATGTTATGTTGGCTCAAGAACTGATGTGTGGTTATAATAACAATAACAAACCAGCCAGGTGTGCGTTTAAAATTGACATCCAGAAAGCTTATGATACGGTATCATGGTAATTCCTGGAATATGTTTTATTACAGTTTGGGTTACATAGTATTATGGTTGGATGGATTATGACTTGCTTAAAATCTGCTTCCTTCTCTATTAGTGTTAATGGGGAGTCTAAGTGTTTCTTTAAGGCTCGTCGTGGGCTCAGGCAGGGTGATCCTATATCACCCTACCTTTTTACTATTGTGATGGAGGTTTTCACATTGATGCTTAATAGACAGATTAAAGAGGAAAATAATTTTAAATATCACTGGGGTTGTAAGAAACTTGAGATTGTTAGTTTGTGTTTTGCTGACGACTTGATGATGTTCTGCCATGGAAACTTTATCTCAGCTTGTGTTCTGCGTAGAGCCTTGGATGAATTATGTTTAGCTTCAGGTCTTAGACCAAGTATGGTTAAAAGCACGGTATACTTTGGGAATGTTGCTCGTACAGTTCAGAATGATATTAGATTGGTTATGCCTTACGAAGTGGGAAGCTTACCGGTTAAATATTTAGGAATTCCCCTTGATGCCAGGAAACTTTCTAAATTGGATTGCAATGCTCTTGTTGATAGAGTCAAGAAGAGAATAGGTGATTTGAGGAACAAAGTGCTTTCTTTTGCTGGGAGGCTTCAACTGGTAACTTCTATTCTAAGCTCTCTTACTACTTATTGGGCTTCTATTTTAGTCTCCCTAAATGTATATGTGATGAAGTTGATAAAATATTAAAAAAATTTCTTTGGAATGCTGATGGTAGAAAAGGTTATTGTCATAGTGTTTCTTGAAAGGAGGTGTGTAAGCCAAAAAATGCTGATCTAATAGGAGTGATAACGATGTGTTTAGCATTATTTGTAACTCTGTTAGGAATAGGATTTTAAGTTTAAGTCTTAGATCTACTCCTGATGTTATTGAGGCTGCTAGGATTTGGAATTTTCCAGTTAGCATTAAGAATAAGAGTAAGGACATTACTGATGAGGTGTTTAGTGACTTAATGGATATTTATGGCGAGTGATACTTCTGTTATTTGGTGGAGTTGGTCCCATGGTGGGACGGGTTTTTGGGATTACAATAGAATGTGGTTTCAAATCTCTATTGTGCCAGTTTTTGTTACTCTTTTGAGAAGACCTTTAGCTGCTGCCTGCTTTTCTAGTTTGGTAGAGTTTGTTTGGTTTTCGCCTTGGGTACGACGTTGGTTATGGTATTCATACATTTTTATCTAACCTTTAATTATGTTTCAGATCTTTTGTTTAGGGAGCTTGGGGGAGGAATTTCTGGATTGGTTGTTATGAGGTTTGATGTGCTATTAGTGGGATTATAGGTAGTGTTTGGGGGAGTGTACTATGCCATCTAGAGCGTGCTGAAAGATGTGCCGTCTGTGCTTGGTATGGTGCATTTCTCCCATTTGCTACCTATTTAAACAAGTTTTAGTTGCCAAACCTGTTATTTTGATGCCTAGTCCTCCCTGTTATCTTTATTAACCATATATCTGTTTATTGTTGAGCTGATAGGTATTTTTGGTTATTGCATCTTGAGAGGATTCATATCTAGTTGTACTCTTTCCCCTGTTTATGGTTTCCCACTGGGTTTTACATAGACAGGGGTTTTGAGGAGGCAATAGATATGATATGCTACACTGGCACCTCTCTTTGGATTCTGCTTGTTCAGATGGCGATTTATGCAGGTTTATTATGGCTTGCTTTCCCTATACTTGTTGGGAATAAATTAAGGCCAGATCACTTGAACGCTGACAAGAACAATTCAAGCGTTGACAAGAGTAAAGTGAGCGCTGATAGCATAAGCGTTGACAAGTTAAAGTCAAGCGTTGACAGATTGAAGACAAGCACTGATGGAAGATGTGAGCTACACGTTTATTATATTCTAGAATACTTCTAGTAAGGATAGAGACGACAATGTATTTTCTATGTTTATCTTTACCTAGAATAGTTGATTCGTAGCTTATTGTACAAGACTTCTTGATCTATAAAAGAAGGTCTTTTAGGTTAAAGTTAATATCAGTTTTCATAAGTATTCGCAAGTTAAACCTCTTTCATTGTAATCAAGTACGATCATTCTAATACAAGTGAAAGTTTGTTTGACATCTTTGTGTTTTAGATCAAGTGTTAATTCCGCATAACACTTTGTTACTTTATTCATAAGCAAAGGTTTCTCTACGTGTAGTACTTGATCTAATCTCGTATACACAAAGCTTAATCGATCTAAGTTTGGGATCAACAAGTGGTATTAGAGCTTGTTGATAAACTTTTGATCTTTAAGTAACGCAAGAACCCTAAAACACCAAAAACCCTAAAAACCCTAAAATTCTCAAAACCCTAAAAACATCATGTCTGGCACAGATCAACCTGCTGCTTTGCTACAAAACAACTCCACTAATCCTAGTATCAAAATTCCCATGTTTGATGCCAGGAACTTTGAGCTTTGGAAGTCTAACTTTGAGCAGTATATAGCTATTCATGACTACACTCTTTGGGAGATTGTTGAATATGGGAACACATTCAAAAAAGCTCAAAAGATTGCTGCTGCTATTGCCGCAAGGGTAGCTCTTCCTAATTGTCCTGAAGCTGATAAGAAGGAAAAGCCTGAAGATGGAAGAGCTGTATCTGTTGAAGATATAGCCAAGAAGAGGGTGGACATGAAAATCTTGAACATCATGAAACACGCCCTAGGTCATGAGAATCAGCACAAGTACAAACGCTTTGAGTCTGCAAAAGAGCTTTGGGAAGCTCTTGAAGTAGCACATGGTGGCAATGCTGACACAAAAGAAGAAAAGAAGAAGCAACTCTTGCATGAGTATGATGTCTTTAAAGCTCAACCCAATGAGAATCTCAGCAGTGTGAGAAGTAGACTTCTTGACATCACAAGTCAACTTTCCTTCATGGGAACACAGATTGATGACCCTGAATTGAATGCTACTTTTCTCAAAAGCCTTGGTGATGTATGGAAGATTGAGACAAGATCCATTCTTGTCAATAACACCCACAAGACCTCCAGGTTTGATGACATCTTCAACAAACTAAGACTGTTGGAGAATGAATGGCAGTTGGATAGTGATAATAAATCTTCCAGTAGCAAAATGGCCTTCTTCTCACAAAGTGAAGGCCAATTTGATTCCATGAACTTCTATGGACATCCAGCCACTGGATCTCAATGTGTCAACGCTGGATCTCAGTCTGTCAGCGCTGGATCATATCCTGTCAACGCTTTATACTCAAGCGCTGACACACACAACTTTGGTGCTGATAGAATTAAGCCTGCTGGTTTAGATCTAGATACTGTGTGTGCATTCATTGCTTCTTTGCCCAGTGATTCAAGGATTACATATGAAGATCTTAAGCAGATAAGTGATGAACAATTGGAAGAGATGGACATCAAGTGGATTATGGCTCTTGTAAGTTTAAGAGCAAACAGGTTTAATAAAAGGTTCAAGAAGAAGATGACCTTTAATGCTAAGGATGTTGCTGGATTTGACAAGTCCAAGGTTGAGTGCTACAATTGTCATAGGATGGGGCACTTTATGAGGGAATGTAGATCTCCAAGAAGATCTGATGCTGGTAAGCCCTCAAGCCAAATGGTTAAGAGCCAAGATCCCAAGGCCATGGTTGCTGTTCAACAAATTGATGGTGTTGGAGAATGGGACTGGAGCTGGATGGCCAAGGATGAGGAAGAGGATAGAGCTTTGGTTGCTGAAGTTAAAGAAGAGCATGTTGAATATGCTCTCATGGCACACTCCTCCTCTTCATCAGATAATGAGGTATATGATGATGCTTTCTGTTCTAAGGGTTGTCGTTTAAATACTGAAAAACTAAATCAAGAGATAGTAAAATTATTAGATGAGGCAAGTACTGAAAGATGCAAAGTATCTAATTATCAACTTGCTCTTACCCAAACAGAAAAGACAGTAGCTGAGTATAAGAAAATGGAGTTTGATTTAAAGGATCAAATAAATATCTTAAAACATGAGTTACATCAAAGTAAAGATTGTCAAGATATAGTAAACAGGGTTAATCTTGATCTGATAGCTCAGTTAGAGGAGGCTAACAAAAATAAAGATAATGTGAGTCTTAAAATCCAGAGATTTGATAAGGCCACACAATCCCTAGGAGAGTGTGTTAGTAAACAAAGAGACTCTAAGGATATGAGTGGGATTGGGATGAAAGATTATACTGGTGTTCCACCACCAGCTGGGGATTTCTATGGTGTCCAATCAAAGGACTTATCTTGGACTGGCTTGCCAGAACTCCAAGAGAAGGAATTCATTCCTCCACCTAGAGTGACCTCCCCAGTTGAGGAATACCAACAAAAACTGACTGACCTAGATGAGTGGAAGAAAGCTAACCACACTTTTTGTTTGTTAAGGGAGGGTTGTTGTGTGAAAGTCCAAATGAGCCCACACCAAAAATGATACCAATTGTGGAGTCCAATGATCCTAAACCTATTAAAATCACACACCCTACCACTGGCAAAGCTGTTGACCTTGGCCCACAAACTGTTAGAAAACCTAGTGTTAAGTATGCAGAAATGTATAGGAATACTAGGTCACCAAAAAGCCAAGTTAGTAACCAAGGAACAGGCTTCTTTGCTTCTAGACCTAAGACTATGTCTAGAAAAGCTTGTTACACATGTGGTAGCTTCTCACATTTGGCATACAAATGTGTCAACGCTTCCAATGTCAACGCTGATAGGAACCATTTCAGCGCTGACAAAAGTCAACATAGGTCAAACACTGTCAGACCCAATACCTTTGTGAACAAAAGTTCACAAGTTGTTAGACCAGCCCCATTCTTTTCTAGAGGGTCTAACACACAAGGCCTAAGACCTTTTCAAAAGTCAAACACTTGGTCCAATAGGCAATGGGTTCCTGTAGCAAACCCTAGGTTCAACGCTGATAAAGGCAATCGGGGCGCTGACAAGAGCAATTTCAGCGCTGACAGACACACTACCAAACCTAGGTATTTGCAACCACAGGGAAATAGGTCCAAAGCTTCTACTAGCTTAACATGGAGACCAAAACAAGTCCAAAACCCTAATTCTACTGGTATTTCTATGACATGCAACAGGTTTCATTATATTTCAAAGGCATTGTCAACACCAATTGGGGTTAACTGGGAATTTCATTCAAACAGGGATGAAAATGGGGTTGTTATGAGAACCAAGTCTGTTCTTGTTGAACAACCAAATGAATCCAAGTCTTCCAAGGCTTGGGTTCCCAAAGAAAACTAATGTGTTTTCTTTATGTGCAGGGCATTCAGAAGAAGATCAATGATTATGGATACTAGGATAGTGGATGCTCAAGGCACATGACAGGGAAGGAAGACTATCTGACTAATTTCTCTCCTATTCAAGATGGTGATAAGGTATACTTTGGAGGGGGCTACGGCACCATCACTGGAAAAGGAACCCTTGTCACCAACAATCTACGGTTTGAGAATGTCTTCTTGGTAAAAGAACTGGATTATAATTTGTTTAGTGTATCACAAGTGTGTGATAACAAAAATAAGGTTCTTTTCACAGATACTGAGTGCTTGGTGTTAAGCAAAGATTATAAGCTCCCTGAGGAAAAATACATAGATTTTAGAACACCAAGGCATAAAGACATATATAATGTGAATCTTAATGGAATTAAGGTAAATAATAAAATGATGTCATGTCTTTATGCTAAAGCCTCAGTAGATGAAAGTAATCTTTGGCACAGGAGATTAGGGCACATAAACTTTAAGAACATTAATAGACTTGTGAGGCTTGGTTTAGTTGATGGTTTGCCTGAAAAGGCTTTCCACAATGACCACACTTGTGTTGCATGTCTTAAGGGCAAGCAGCACAAGGTCTCATTCAGGTCTAAACAGGTGCACTCTAGTTCTAAACCACTTCACTTATTGCATATGGACCTCTTTGGTCCAACTAATATAGAAAGTTTGAAGGGTAAATCATATTGTTTTGTTATCACTGATGATTATTCCAGGTTTACATGGACTTTCTTTTTAGCTAAGAAAAGTGAAACTGCCCAAAGTCTGATTAATTTCATTACCCAGATTGAAAAGAAAAATGGTAATGAGGTCAAAATTATTAGAAGTGACAATGGGGGTGAGTTTAGAAATCAGTTGTTAGATGATTTTTGTGCCAAGAAAGGGATTACTAGGCAGTTTAGCATAGCTAGAACCCCACAGCAAAATGGGGTTGCTGAAAGGAAGAATAGAACCCTTATTGAAGCAGCCAGAACCATGTTGGCTGATGCCCACTTTCCTATAGCCTTTTGGGCTGAAGCTGTTAACACAGCTTGTTATGTTCAAAATAGGGCATTGGTCAACAAAATACATAATAAGACACCTTATGAGTTACTTTGGGGAAGGAAGCCAAATATTGGCTTTCTCAAGCCTTTTGGTTGTCATGTAGTTGTTTTAGAAACTAGTGAAGCCCTAGGTAAATTTGATTCAAAAGGTGATGAAGGCTACTTCATGGGTTATTCAGTGCAGAGCAAAGGATATAGGGTTTACATTAAAAAGGAAAAACGTATACTTGAAAAAGTACATGTTAGGTTTTTAGAGAGTAAACCTAGTGATCCTGAAAGTGGTCCAAATTGGTTGTTTGACTTAGAACCTTTATCTAGAGCTTTAAATTATATGCCTGTTACTGATCCAGACATTGTGAAGGTAACTTCAAGTGTTTTGGAAAAGAGAATTGGTAATGTTTCAGGTATACAGGTTGCTAAGGAGGATGGACCACCAGCAGTTAAATCATCTCCCACACAAGAATATGTTACACTTCCTATATGGACAGATGAGTATTATGCTGCTGCTGCTGCTGCTAGAAAAGATAATGGTGGTTTTCAAATACCACCAAATATAAACATGCATGGTTCTTCAGGCGCTGACAAAGGGAAATCAAGCGCTGACAAGACCAATTCAGACGCTGATGGCTTAGACGCTGACAACAACAGTTCAAGCGCTGTTAGCCCAAGCGCTGACAAGCAAGGATCAGACTTTGGTGACACCTTTACACAGCTTTTCTCTTCTCATTTTGAACAAGGTGGACCTTCCAATGTCCATGAAGAGATTCATGTTGATCAAAGAGAGTCTGATGAAGAAGATATTGGCAACATGGAGCGTGAAGTTGAGGGCACCAGACTTTTTGAAGGAGGAGTTCTCACCTCCACAGCTAAGGATCACCCCACATCTCAGATCATTGGTGATGTTATGGCTCCAGTTCAGACAAGAAGATCCCATCAAAGTCTTGGTGGATTTATTGCCAATATACACAAGAAGGTTGATACCCCTCTTGTACAAGCATGTTTGTTTGCCTGTTTTCTGTCACAGGAAGAACCCAAGAAAATTTTTGATGCTCTCAAAGAACCTAGTTGGGTGGAAGCAATGCAGGATGAGCTTCACCAATTTGCTATACAAGATGTTTGGGAGCTGGTTGATTGTCCTAGATATGTGAGACCAATTGGGACAAGATGGGTTCTAAGAAACAAGAAAGATGAAAGAGGCATTGTGGTCAGAAACAAGGCACGTTTGGTAGCTCAGGGATATACACAAGAGGAAGGCATAGATTATGAAGAAGTTTTTGCACCAGTTGCAAGAATTGAAGCTATCAGAATTTTCCTAGCTTATGCCTCTTGCATGAACTTCACTGTTTATCAAATGGATGTGAAGAGTGCTTTCCTCTATGGAACAATTGTGGAAGAAGTATATGTCATGCAACCTCCTGGTTTTGAAGATCCTGAGAATCCAGACAAGGTTTATAGAGTGAAGAAAGCTATGTATGGACTTCATCAAGCCCCTAGAGCATGGTATGGTACCTTGTCTACATATTTGGTGGACAATGGATTCAAGAGGGGCACCATAGATCAGACACTATTCACAAAGAAGAAAGGAAAACATGTGTTGCTTGTGCAGGTCTATGTTGATGACATCATTTTTGGGTCTACTGATCCAAAAATGAGTGAGGACTTTTCCAAGCTCATGACAGATAAATTCAAGATGAGTGCAATGGGTGAGATGAACTTCTTTCTAGGTTTACAAGTTCAACAGAAAGAAGATGGTATCTTCATTTCCCAAGACAAGTATGTAGCTGAAATCTTGAAGAAATATGGTTTTTCTCCACATGAAAAGGATGCTTTTACTCCTATGGATAGGGAACACCCTTGGGGAAAAATTGGAGCTGGAAAGGATGTGGATGTTAGGCACTATAGATCAATGATTGGTTCATTGATGTATCTTACAGCCTCAAGACCTGACATCATGTTTGCTGTGTGTGCATGTGCACGCCATCAAGTGACTCCCAAAGAATGTCACCTTTTTGCTGTGAAGAGAATTTTTAGGTACCTAAGATGTTATCCAGATCTTGGCTTGTGGTACCCAAAAGATTCTCCATTGGATCTTATTGCATATTCAGACAGTGATTATGGTGGTGACAAGTTTGATAGGAAATCCACAACTGGTGGATGTCAGTTTCTTGGGAGCAGATTAATATCTTGGCAATGCAAGAAACAAACAGTGGTAGCAAACTCTACAACTGAAGCAGAATATGTGGCTGCAGCTGCTTGTTGTGGACAAGTCTTATGGATTCAGAACCAGCTGTTGGATTATGGGTATAATTTTATGCATACCAAGATTTTTGTAGACAATAACAGTACTTTATGCATTATTAAAAATCCTGTACATCATTCTAAAACCAAACACATAGAAATTAGACATCATTTTATAAGAGATTGCTTTGAGAAAGGTTTAATACAACCAGATAGGGTAGCCACAGAAGATAATGTGGCTGATTTATTAACTAAACCTTTTGATGCTGGAAGATTTCAATATTTGGTAACAAATATTGGAATGGTTAATCTCACTTAATATGTGTTTTGGAACCTTTTTGTAAAAGTATGTACAGGATAATGCATTGTTATTGGTCTTTGTGATGATTTAGATTTTTCCACTTTATTTTTCTAACACTGACAAAGGTAAATGTAACGCTGTCAAGTGTTATTTTGCCGTTGTTAGAGATATTATTGTCTAACGCTGACAAGAGTTCCTTCAACGCTGATAAGTGTTGTCGGGACACTGTCAGCAACAAATGTTAGTTTTGTGGTTTTCATCTAAATGTGTAGGTGGTGGTAGCTTTATGCCATTGGATACAGAGTTGCTTATGGATCTTTGAAGAGCTATTTGGACATGTTTTTGTTTATGGATGATGGTTGGAATATTTATATTCCTATCTTGACATAAATTTTTAATGTTCATATATATTTTGAGAACTCATGTATCATAGTTTGAGGGGAGGTTTTAAGGAACCTTTAGGATTTTTGGGTATCCATATGATACTCTTATCACAATTCTAGATTGTGTCCACAGGTGAGTATGGGTTAGTTTTACTAAACCATGAGGCACTGTAGCATGCATAGTATATCAACTTTGCATGCTGCCAAGACATTTTTGGCCTAGAATTGGTTGTGGTCTGTTGGGAGACTTGGGAATCATTTTGATATGTGTTTTACCTGGGAGTAACAAGGATTTTATAAGGTAATTTGGTTGTTAAGAATTTTGGTTAGCAAGGGACACTAGAGGACTGTTATGTCTATCTTGCTTATGCAAGTGTGCATAACTGGACAGTGCTTGCCGCCCTATGATAATTATCAGCTTTTGGTTATCTTCTCTAGGATAAATTACTTGTTAAGGTCATTTTTCACTTTTTAAAACAATTTTATTTTTGGACGCTGACAAAATTTTTCCAAGCGTTGTTGTGACCAAAATGGACGCTGACATGGCTTTAGGCGAACGTTGACAAGATTATAGCCGTTGGGCGTTGATGGGTTATATTTGACCGTTGACAATCAATGGGACCTACCCAGTTGTTACTTTTTGACATATTTTCAAGCCGTAATTTTAGGAGTTGTTACTTTCATTAAATGCATGAGATAACTTATAATTTTTTCAATATTTTCATGATTAGTTTTTGAAAATCTTTGCCTATTTTTGGGCCAATCACATGCATTCATCCACTCCTATAAATTTGGCTCTTATTTTTTTAAACAGGGTATCTATAATTCTTGTCTAACACTTTTCTCTTATCAACCTTCATCTTTTATACTTCAAATTAACAGCTTTCATCAATGACACCAAGATTTAACTCAGCAGAATTGGATTTGGGGTTCAAGTCTCAACACAACATGATTGCTTATCTTGTTGCTGATAATACTTTGTTTCCTCAATACACACAGATGGTGGAGTATTTGAACGCATCCCCATTAAGGTATGCTCTTTCTCATGCACCACTCATTCCAGTCACACACATTAAACAGTTTTGGAACACTGTTAGTTCCTCAACAGTTAATGGAGTGACCACATTAACTTCTATTGTTCATGGGAGATCTTGGGTGGTTACTGAGGCCTTGGTACGCCAGGCCTTGCATCTTAATGATGCTGATGGTGTAACCATTCTTCCCATATCTGAAATAGAACAAGGGCTTAGGGCTTTGGGATACCCTATTCCTGATGAAGGTACTCTTAATAAGTACCATAAGCAGGAATTTCCCCCAGCCTGGAAGTACCTCATTCACATTCTCCTTCAATGTTTGAGTCCCAAATGTACTGCACACAATGAGATCAATAGATCCATTGCAACTGCTATTGTGTGTATTGCAACAGGGCAAAAATATAATTGGTCTAAAATGATTTTTGAAGGAATGTGTAAAAACAAGGGGACAAAAATGACTTTAGCTTATCCCCGTTTTCTGCAAATGATTTTTGATGCTCAAAGATATTGTTCAAGGGATCACAATGATTTTTATAAAATTCCTGAACAAAAGAAAGCTATTTTTACCAAGATGAACTCACCACCTCATAGAGACCTACCTTTAACCACAGCCATGCTTGCTGTTATTGCAGCAGCACAACCCCAACCAGACCCCCAACCTCATATTGACCCTCACCCACAACTTGAACCTATCCCTGAACCTTTACCCTCACCTGACCAAATGCAAATAGACCAAAATCCCTTTGACGCTGACACATCTAATGTGGGCGTTGATGTGCCTATTTCCACCGCTGACACCCAACCATCACAATCCCAAACACCCCTTAACCAACCCACATTTACACCTTCTTCTACACCATCTTC
The DNA here is from genome assembly GCA_025667525.1 of Glebionis coronaria. Taxonomy (NCBI): domain Eukaryota; kingdom Viridiplantae; phylum Streptophyta; class Magnoliopsida; order Asterales; family Asteraceae; genus Glebionis; species Glebionis coronaria. Next base: position 570,369 of record JANFOE010000063.1, read on the forward strand.
CACACCACCTGAATATAGGTTGTTTAAACGCCAAAGGACTGCTGGAGTGTTCTCCTCTGGTGGTCCTAGCCATGAAACAGAGAGAACCACCACCACAAGTGTGGCTGGGGACCTGGATGAGGCTGGGACTATTGGTTCTGGCTTAGCAGCTGGCCAAGGCAGTCCCACCATAATTAAGTCCTCATCCATGCCCAATGAACCTGACTTGGGAGGTCAAATCCCCATTTTGGAAGAGGGCAGACTGGAACCAATGACGCTTTTGGAATTGACGGCTGTCTGCATTAGCTTGCAAAAGCAGAATGCAGACTTAGTACAAATTGTCAGTAACCAAGGCCTTGAACTCAAGGAATTGAGGGAGAGGATTGTTGTTTTGGAGAGTGCTCATTCAAAGGGAGGTATGGAGGAGTCTTCCAAAGGGGAGGAAGATCAAAGAAATCTGAGTGATAAGAGCAGTCAAGATGGTCAATCATTGGATGTTGCTGAAGCTCTTACTACTTTGAAGGAACAAACAGGTTTTGATACGTCCTTGATCTCTCCAACCAATTTAAATTTATCATTTACAGATATGTTGAGAGAGGTTACACAAGGCGCTGAGGGAAAATATTTGAGCGTTGACAAGACAAGTTTGGACGCTGATAGAAGTATTTTGGGCGTTGATAGAGGAAATTTGGGCGTTGACAGATCTGCATATGGAGGTGATGTATTCCAGTCATCATCTATCATCAAAGATGTTCCTACTCAGGTATTGCCATCTACTTTACCAACAATTGCACCATCAGATAAGGGTAAGGGTAAGTTGGTAGAAGAAATTGTTCCAAAGAATGCAGCTCAGGTTGAATTTGATAGAAGATTGGCTGAGCAAATGATGGAACAAGGTGAAAAGGAAAAGTCACCATTTGTTGTGACTTCTGAAGAAGAAAGTGATGGAGCTAGCTCAGATGCAAGTGTGATGATTGTTGAACCAGAAAGACTTGAGTATGGTGATGAGCTTGCTAGGGAAAAGCTGAGAGATTTAAAGTTGCAGATTGATTTTGATATGCCAGAGGTGGTTCAGATGTACAATTCTTGGGAAGAAAGCTGTATGGATAATCCAGACCTGACCATTTCAGATCAGATATGGGGTTTGGAAATTCTTCTTAGAGTTCAGAAGGATTGTAAGGTGATTTTGAAGCACAAGGCAAGCAACATTCTCTCTGAGTTGAAAAGGGATAGAAGGAAGCTCTATTTTATGTTGCTCAAATGTCATGGAGTTGGATGGACACATCAGAAGCTGAAGGCTTTGACATTTGATGAGTTGGAACATAGGGCTTATCCTATTTGGGTGAAAGTGCAGGAAGAAAACACTTTCAGACTTCTTTCAGATGAAAGAAAGGAGCAACTTGCAGAGGAGATGGAAATCAAGAGAGCTATGATAGTTCCTAGACCAGTAAAGAAGGGATTTGTACTTGAGTTTCCAAAAGATATGAATCAACTATATCCAAGTGAAGCAGTTATTAGAAAGAGCCTCAAGCTCTCCCCATTAGAAGCTTCAGATATGGTGCATGTGTTACCACTAGATTCTAGGAATCCAATTGTAAGTTATGATGAAGATGAATGTGGATTCTGGAAAATTGGACGATTTGGCAAAGAGGTACACACTTTTACCACTCTCATATCTTTATTTGCAAGTTGTGATAGAGAAGACTTGGTGGACCTTTGGAGGTTGCTAGAGACCAAGTATGAGGCTGAAGCACCAACTTCAGTCAATGGAATAAAACTTTGGACCACATTCAAAAGAATGTGTGGGACAAAAGAAGAAGATCCTGAAATATGGAAGGATCTTGAAGATGACCTCAGTGGTCTTCAATGGAGGTTATATTCAGCTGCTGGTGTATACCATTTGAGTTCTACAAAGTTTGCTGAGTATTTACTTGTAGATGCTCAGTATTTCATATCCAAGGCTGTTTTGGAAAAGATGAAGGACACCCAGTTGGAGATAGACTATACAAGTGACGTGGCAAAGAATTTAATCAGATTTATTTATTACCAATATGATAAGGTTTGTCAGACTCCTCCAAGTTCTTAGTGTTTATTCAGAAACTTGATCATAAGAGTGGATATCAAGTTTAGGGGAGGATTGTTGGGAATAAATTAAGGCCAGATCACTTGAACGCTGACAAGAACAATTCAAGCGTTGACAAGAGTAAAGTGAGCGCTGATAGCATAAGCGTTGACAAGTTAAAGTCAAGCGTTGACAGATTGAAGACAAGCACTGATGGAAGATGTGAGCTACATGTTTATTATATTCTAGAATACTTCTAGTAAGGATAGAGACGACAATGTATTTTCTATGTTTATCTTTACCTAGAATAGTTGATTCGTAGCTTATTGTACAAGACTTCTTGATCTATAAAAGAAGGTCTTTTAGGTTAAAGTTAATATCAGTTTTCATAAGTATTCGCAAGTTAAACCTCTTTCATTGTAATCAAGTACGATCATTCTAATACAAGTGAAAGTTTGTTTGACATCTTTGTGTTTTAGATCAAGTGTTAATTCCGCATAACACTTTGTTACTTTATTCATAAGCAAAGGTTTCTCTACGTGTAGTACTTGGTCTAATCTCGTATACACAAAGCTTAATCGATCTAAGTTTGGGATCAACAATACTTAGTTTTGGTTAGAGGATTGGGATGGATTGGCTGCTCTTGGTATTTTCCCTTTGTGGATTGTATTGAGGGTTGCCATGGATTTTGAAGTAGGATTCTTACTTAAAACTAAGTGATGGATTCTTTTGGTGTGCCATTGAAGAGCAGAAGCTTGGTCCTCATCAATTGGGATTAAGTTTTGATTGGAGTTAGTAGCTTTATCTACATTGGATTTAGTTGCTTTTTTGTATTAGTACTTGTTGGTATGAGCATGGGAATTGTCCATGGCCATTTTGTTTTTTGATACCAAAGCTAGAAGTTTAGGGGTTTGTCCTTGCTTCTTAGTCTTTGTGTTTTTTTGACTTTGTACTTTTCTTTTGTTTTTTAATGCAATTTACCTTTGGTAAAAAAAAATAATCGAAATAAACCCTTGAATGTAAATGGGTCGGACCTGAGCCCAAAAACAATATCCAACAAAATGTGAAAAATTGATAAAATGAAAATATCTCATAAAAATATAGTGTTTCGGACCTCGAAATTTCTGTAACCCAACCAAGTTAGGTTACATCTACGTTTCCCTCATTTTGGCCTTCGATTCGCCTCGTCCCGCGCCTGAAACGGACTTCTACAACCTAAGTTATGACATTTTCAAAAAAGTACCTTTCTTCACGCGATATTGGGAAACCAAATACGTTTGGGCTCTATCTTCTACACTTGTACATCCATCAAACCTTCCGAACCAACCAAAATAGACCAAAATGGTATTTAAGCGGGCAAACCTGGGGAAAGTCTGATTTATACGGGAAAACCATGCCAAATCCGTGGAAATATGATTTCCACTTAGGTTTGATTGTTTTGATCATGGTTTGGGAGTCTTTTTTAGGTTTCGGTTGGGATTAACTATGTTTTGACAAGGTTTAAATGTTAAAAATTAGGTGGTGAAGTAGATGTTGTTTTATTAGACAAGGAACATCGTCATGACACACAATCTGTTGATCCCAAACTTATATCGACTTAGCTTTATGTATACGAGATTAGATCAAGTAATACACTTAGAGAAACATTTGTATATGTATATGACAATCTAAGTGTTATGCGGAATTAACACTTAAAAAAGAACACACAAGATGTAAACAAACTTTCACTTTGATTAATGATATCAAACTTGCTTACAATGAAAGTGTTAACGTATGAAAACTTATATTGAACAATAACCTAAAGGTCTTCTTTTATAGACATAAGAAGCCTTGTACAATAATCTACGTATCAACTATTCTAGGTAAAGATAAATATAGAAAATACATTGTTGTTCCTATCTTTACTAGAAGTAATCTAGAATACAATAAACGCGTAGAGTATATCCTTCCATCAGTGCTTGTCTTCAATGTATCAACGCTTGACTTTGTCTTGTCAACGCTTGATCTGTCAGCGTTTGTTTTACTCATGTCAACGCTTGTTTTACTCTTGTTAGCGCTCAAGTAGACTGGCTATAATTTATTCCCAACAATCCTCCCCTAAACTTGATATCTACTCAAGTAATCAAGTTTCTAAATAAACATTAAGGACTAGGAGGAATCTTACAAACCTTCTCATATTGGTAATAAATAAATCTGATCAAGTCTTTGGCCACGTCACTTGAATAATCAATTTCCAGCTGTGTATTCTTCATCTTCTCCAAGACTTCCTTGGACATGAAATACTGACCATCTACAAGTAGATACTCAGCAAACTTTGTAGAACTCAAATAATAAACAACAGCAGCTGAATACAATCTCCATTGAAGACCACTGAGGTCATCTTCAAGATCCTTCCAAATAGCAAGATCTTCATCTCTTGGTCCACACATTCTCTTGAATGTGGACCACAGTTTTATTCCATTGACTGAAGTGGGAGCTTCAGTCTCATACTTGGCCTCTAACAACCTCTATAGGTCTACCAAGTATTCTCTATCAAAACTTGCAAACAAGGATATAAGGGTGGTAAAAGTGTGAACCTCTTTTCCATACCTGCCAATCTTCCAAAACCCACATTCATCTTCTTCATAGCTTATAATAGGATTTCTGGAATCAAGTGGTAACACTTGTACCATATATGAAGCTTCTAATGGTGAGAGCTTGAGGCTCTTTCTTATAACAGCTTCACTTGGATGTAATGGATCCATATCTTTGGGAAACTCAAGAGGAACTCCCTTTTTCACTGGTCTGGGAATAAACATTGCCTTCTTAAGCTCCATTTCCTCTGCAAGTTCTTCTTTTCTTTCATCAGAAAGAAGTCTTAGAGTGTTTTCTTCCTGCACTCTAACCCAAATGGGATAAGCTCCTCACTCCAACTCTTCAAATGTCAATCCAATCAATTTATTATAAGTCTACCCTGTTCCATGACATCTGAGCAGCATGAAGTACAACTCCTTTCTATCCCTCTTCTAATTTGAGAGAACATTGCTTGCTTTGTGTTTCAGAATGACCTTGCAATCCTTTTGTACTCTGAGAAGAATCTCCAAACCCCATATCTGATCTGAAATGGTCAAATGTGGATTCTCCATACACCTATCTTCCCAATCCTGGTACATCTGAACAACCTCTGGCATATCAAAATCAACCAGCAATTTCAACTCATTCAACTTCTCTTTTGCCAATTCATCACCATACTCAATCCTTTCTGGTTGTTCTATAATCATAACACTTGAGTCTGAACTGGCTTCATCACTTCCTTCGTGATCTTCTGAAGTGACCACAAAAGGTGATTCATCCACATTCTTTCTTTCTTGTTCCAAAATTTGTGCAGCCAACTTTCTATCAAACTCAATTTGTGCTGCATTATTTGGAACAACTTCTTCTACCATAATACCCTTACCCTTATCTAATGGATCAACTGTTGGTAAGGTAGAAGGTAATACCTGTGAAGAAACTTCATTAATGATGGATGATGACTGGAATACATCAACCTCATTTGCAGGTTTGTCAACGCCCAATTTTGCTTTGTCAGCGCCCAAGATACTCATGTCAGCGTTCACATTCTGCTTATCAACGCTCAAATTACTTGTCTTAGCGCCTCTTGCAATTTCCTCCAACATGGCTGTAAATGAAAAATTTACGTTTGTAGGAGAAACTTGAGACGTATCAAAACCTGTCTGTTTCTTCAAATCAGTAAGGGCTTCAGCTACACCCAAAGATTCTTCATCATATGAACCTTTTCCACTCTCAACAAATGGTTCTGTAGCAGCTTCATGTGAGCCTTTATCACTCAAATTAACAGGCTCTGTAGCAGCTTCCTCCCCTTTGTAAGAATTCTCCTCAGATAAAAGGACCCTTGTCTGCCTTCTCCTTGACTCAGCTGTTTCCAAAATAACAATCCTCTCCCTCAATTGCTTGAGTTCAAGGCCTTGTGTGCTGACAACTTGTACCAAGTCTGCATTTTGCTTTTGCAAGCTCATGCAGACAGCCGTCAATTCCATTAGGGTCATTGGTTCCAATCTGCCCTCTTCTAAAATAGGTATTTGACCTCCCAAGTTAGATTCATTGGGCATGGATGAGGTCTTAATTATGGTAGGACTGTCTTGGCCAGCTTCTAAGCCAGAACCAATAGTCCCAACCTCATCCATAGCACCAACCACACTTGTGGTGGTGGTTCTCTCTGCTACATGGCTAGGACAACTAGAGGAGAACACTCTAGTAGTCCTTTGGCGTTTTTGTAACCTATATTGTGTTAGGGGAGAAGAAGATGTGGATTGGGTGGATGTGGGTTGGTTAAGGGGTGTTTTGGTATGTGAAGCATTTGTGTTAACGTTTGAAATATGCACATCAACGCCAACATTTAATGTGTCAGCGTCGAAGGGTTCTTGGTCAATTTGAATATGTTGTGGTGAATGTAAAGGTTCAGGGATTGGGTCAATTTGAGGTTGGGGGTCTGGTTGGGGTTGTGCTGCTTCAATGACAGCAACCATAACAGGGGTTAGGGGTAGGTCACGATGTGGGGGTGAGTTAATCTTCATAAAAATTTCTTTCTTTTGCACAGGGATCTCATAAAAATCATCATGATCCCTTGTGTAGTAACCTTGGACATCAAAAACCATTTGTAAAAATCTGGGATAAGCTAAAGTCATTTTGTTCCCTTTATTTTTACACATGCCCTCAAAAATCATTTTGGAATAATTAAACTTTTGCCCAGTAGCAATGCACACAATAGCACTTGCAATAGATCTATTGATCTCATTGTGTGCAGTACACTTAGGACTCAAACATTGAAAGTTGACATGTATTAGGTACTTCCAGGCTGGGGGAAACTCCTGTTTATGATATTTATTTAAAGTTCCTTCAGCAGGAAAAGGATAACCCAAAGCCCGTAGTCCTTGTTCTATTTCAGTAATGGGGAGGGTGGTTATACCATCTGCATCATCAAGATGCAAAGCTTGGCGAACCAAAGCTTCAATAACCACCCATGTGCGCCCATGAACAATACAAGATAATGTAGTCACTCTATTAACTGTTTAGGAACTGACATTGTTCCAAAACTATTTAATATGTGTGACAGGAATGAGTGGAGCATGAGAAAGAGCATACCTAAAAGGGGATGTGTTCAAATACGCCACCATTTGTGTGTATTGGGGAAACAGAGTATCATCAGCTTTAAGATACGTGATCATGTTGTGTTGACTTCTGAATCCTAATTCCAAATCACTCAGTTTGAATTTGGGTTCCATTGTTGAAAGTTGTTTGAATGATTGATAAAGATGAAGTTGATAAGAGAAAATTGTGTTAGACAAGAATAATAGGTACCCTGTTTAAAAATAGGAGCCAAATATATAGGAGAAGAAAATGCATGTGATTGGCCCAAAAATAGGCAAGTATTTTCAAAATGCGATCATGAAAATATTGAAAAAGAATAAGTTTATCTCATGCATTAAATGAGAGTTATCTGCTCCCAAAATTACGGCCTAAAAATATGTCAAAAAGTAACAACTGGGTAGGTCCCTTGAGTGTCAACGGTAAAAATTAACCTATCAAAGCCCAACGGCTATATTCTTGTCAACGTTTGCCAAAGCCATGTCAGCATCTAAATTGGTCACAACAACGCTTGGAAAAATACTTTTCAGCGTCCAAAAAAAAAAATTTATAAAAATGAAAAATGACCTTAAAAAAGTAATTTATCCTAGAGAAGATAACCAAAAAGTTGATAATTATTATAGGGCGGCAAGCATTGTCCAGTTATGCACACTTGCTTATGCAAGATAGACATAACAGTCCTCTAGTGTCCCTTGCTAACCAAAACTCTTAACAACTAAGTTACCTTATAAAATCCCTTGTTACTCCCAGGTAAAACCCATGATAAAATCATTCCCATGTCTCCCAGCAGACCACAACCAATTCTAGGCCAAAAATGTCTTGGCAGCATGCATAGTATATATACTTTGCATGCTACAGTGCCTCATGATTTAGTAAAACTAACTCATACTCACCTGTGGACACAATCTAGAATTGTGATAAGAGTATCATATGGATACCTAAACATCCTAAAGGTTCCTAAAACCTCCCCTTAAACTATGATACATATGTTGCTGAAAATATGCATGAACATAAAAAATTTATGTCAAGATAGGAATTAAAAATTTCAACCATCATCCATAAATAAAAACATGTCCAAATTCTTCTCCAATGATCCATAAGCAACTCTGTATCCAATGGTATACTGCTAACACCACCTGCACATTGATATTGAAAACCACAAAACTAACATTGTTGCTGACAACGCCCCGATAACACTTGACATCGTTGAGGGAAGCTTTGTCAGCGTTAGACAAATATATTGCTGACAACGGCACAAAAACACTTATCAGCGTCCAAGCAAACTTTGTCAGTGTTAGAAAAATATAGTGGAAAAGCTAAATCCTCAAAAAGACCAAGAACAATGCATTATCCTGTACATACGTTTACAAAAAGACTCCAAAACACATATTATGTGAGATTGATCATCCCAATACTTGTTACTAAGTATTGAAACCTCCCAGCATCAAAAGGTGTAGTTAGTAAATCTGACACATTCTCTTCTGTGTCAACCCTATCTGGTTGTATTAAACCCTTTTCAAAACAATCTCTTATAAAATGGTGTCTAATTTCTATGTGTTTAGTTTTAGAATGATGTACAGGATTCTTAATAATGCATAATGTGTTGTTATTGTCAACAAATATCTTGGTATGCATGAAATTATACTCATAGTCTAACAGCTGGTTCTGAATCCACAAAACTTGTCCACAACAAGCAGCTGCAGCTACATACTCTGCTTCAGTTGTAGAATTAGCCACCACTGTTTGTTTCTTGCATTGCCAAGATATCAACCTGCTCCCAAGAAACTGACATCCACCAGTTGTAGATTTTCTATCAAACTTATCACCTCCATAGTCACTGTCTGAATATGCAATCAGCTCCAATGGTGAATCCTTTGGGTACCACAAACCAAGACTAGGATAGCATGTTAGGTACCTAAAGATCCTCTTGACAGCATAAAGGTGACATTCTTTGGGAGTCACTTGATGGCGTGTACAAGCACACACAACAAACATGATGTCAGGTCTAGAGGTTGTGAGATACATCAATGAACCAATCATTGATCTATAATGCCTGACATCAACATCCTTTCCATCTCCAATCTTTCCGCAAGGGTGTTCTCTATCCATAGGAGTAGTAGCCCTATTTTCATGTGGAGAAAAGCCAAACTTCTTCAAGATCTCTGCCACATATTTATCCTGGGAGATGAAGATACCATCTTCTTTCTGCTGAACTTGTAACCCAAGAAAGAAGTTCATCTCCCCCATAGAACTCATCTTGAATTTGTCTGTCATAAGCTTAGAGAATTCCTCACTCATATTTGGATCTGTGGATCCAAAAATGATGTCATCAACATAGACCTGAACAAGCAACACATCCTTACCTTTCTTCTTTGTAAATAGTGTCTGATCTATGGTGCCCCTCTTGAATCCATTGTCCACCAAATAAGTAGACAAAGTACCATGCCATGCTCTTGGGGCTTGATGAAGTCCATACATAGCCTTCTTGACTCTATACACCTTGTCTGGATTCTCTGGATCCTCAAAACCAGGAGGCTGCATCACATATACCTCCTCAACAATTTTTCCATAGAGGAAGGCACTCTTGACATCCATTTGATAGACAGTGAAGCCCATGTAGGATGCATAGGCTAGAAAGATCCTTATAACTTCAATCCTTGCAACTGGTGCAAAGACCTCCTCATACTTTATCCCCTCCTCTTGTGTATATCCCTGAGCCACTAATCTTGCCTTGTTTCTGACCACAATACCTCTTTCATCTATCGTGTTTCTTAGAACCCATCTTGTCCCAATAGGTCTAACATATCTGGGAAAATCAACCATATCCCAAACATCCTGAATTGCAAATTGGTGAAGCTCGTCCTGCATTGCTTCCACCCAACTTGGTTCTTTGAGAGCATCAAATATCTTCTTGGGTTCCTGTTGTGACAGAAAACAGGCAAACAAACATGCTTGCACAAGAGGGGTATCAACCTTCTTGTGAATATTGGCAATAAATCCACCAAGACCATGATGAGATCTTCTAGTCTGAACATGAGTCATAATATCACCAATGATTTGAGAAGTAGGGTGATTCTTCATAGTAGAAGTGAGAACTCCTCCTTCAAAAAGTCTGGTGTCTTCAATCTCATTATCCATGTTGCCAATATCTTCTTCTTCAGACTCTCTTTCATCAGTATGAGGATGAACCTCTTCATATAAATTAGAAGGTTCACCTTGTTCAAATGTAGAAGAGAAAAGATGCGCAAAAGTGTTTTCAACGCCTGAACCTTGGTTGTCAGCGTGTGGGCTAACAACGCTTGAACTATTGTTGTCAACGTCTGAGCCATCAACGTCTGAATTGGTCTTGTCAGCGCTAGATTTGCCTTTGTCAGCTCCTGAAGGACCATGCATGTTGTTATCTGGTGGTACTTGGGGATCACCATTATCTTTTCCAGCAGCAGCAGCAGCAACAAAAGCATCTGTCCATATGGGAATTGTGACATACTCTAGTATAGGAGATGACTTTTCTGCTTGTGATCCAACCTTTTCATGAACCTGTGTACCTGAAACATCAACAACTTGTTCTTCCACAACATTTGATGTTACCTTCACAATGTCTGGATTAGTGACAGGCATATAATTTAAAGTCCTAGATAAAGGTTCCAAGTCAAACAACCAATTTGGACCACTTTCAGGATCACTAGGTTTACTCTCTAAAAACCTAACATGTACTCTTTCAAGAATACATTTTTCCTTTTTAAGATAAACCCTATATCCCTTGCTCTACACTGAATACCCCATGAAATAACCTTAATCACCTTTTTCACTAAATTTACCTAAGGCATCACTAGTATCTAAAACAACTACATGACAACCAAAAGGTCTGAGAAAACCAATATTAGGTTTTCTTCCCCAAAGTAACTCATAAGGTGTTTTGTTTTTTATTTTGTTGACCAATGCTCGATTTTGAACATAGCAAGTTGTGTTAACAGCCTCAGCCCAAAAGGCTATAGGGAAATGAGCATCAGCCAACATGGTTCTGGCTGCTTCAATTAGGGTTCTATTTTTCTTCTCAGCAACCCCATTTTGCTTTGGGGTTCTGGCAACACTAAATTGCCTAGTAATCCCTTTCCTGGCACAAAAATCATCAAACACTTTATTCCTAAATTCACCACCATTATCAATCCTAAGAATTTTAACTTCATTACCAGTCTTCTTTTCACTCTAAGTGATAAAATCAATTAAAGTGTCAGCTGACTCTTTATAGCTAAAAAGAAAGTCCAAGTAAACCTAGAAAAGTCATCTGTGATGACAAAGCAGTATGATTTACCATTCAAACTCTCTATATTGGTTGGACCAAATAGGTCCATATGAAGCAAGTGAAGAGGTCTAGTACTAGAGTGCACCTGTTTGGACTTGAATGAGACCTTGTGCTGCTTGCCTTTAAGACATGCAACACAAGAGTGGTCATTGTGGAAGGCCTTTTCAGGCAAACCATAAACCAAGCCAAGTCTCACAAGCCTGTTAATATTCTTAAAGTTTATGTGCCCTAGTCTCCTATGCCATAGATTACTTTCATCTACTGAAGCTTTAGCATAAATACATGACATATTGCTATTCATTCTAATCCCATTCAGATTCACATTATATATGTCTTTATGTCTAGGTGTTCTATAGTCAATATATATCTCATCAGGGATCTTATAATCCTTGCTTAACACCAAACATTCAGTATCAGTAAACAAAACTTTATTTTTCTTATCAAAAAATTGTGATACACTAAAAAGATTGTAATCAAGTTCCTTTACCAAAAATACGTTCTCAAAACGCAAGTTCTTGGTGAGAAGTGTTCCTTTGCCTCTGATAGTACCATATCCGCCTCCAAAGTAAACCTTATTACCATCCTTAATGGGAGTGAAGTTAGTTAGATAATCTTCCTTCCCTGTCATGTGCCTTGAGCATCCACTGTCCCAATATCCATAATCATTGACCTGTTTTTGAATGCCTTGCACATAAAGAAAACAAGTTAGTTTTCTTTGGGAACCCAAGCCTTAGCAGACTTGGATTCATCTGGTTGTTCAACAAGAACAGACTTAGTTCTCATAACAACCCCTTGTTCATCCCTCTTTTGATGAAATACCCAGTTCACCCCAATAGGTTTTGTAATGACCTTTGAAATGTAATTAAATTTGTTGCAGGTCATTGAAATCCCATTATCATTAGTGTTTTGATCTTTCTTTGGTCTCCATGTCAGGCTTGAAGAAGCCTTTGACCCCTTACCCTATGGTTACAAATATTTAGGTCTGGTCACGTTTCTGTCAGCGTTAGATTTGGTCTTGTCAACGCTGAAATTACCCTTGTCAGCGTTGAACCTAGGGTTTGCTACAGAAACCCATTGCCTATTAGACCAAGTATTTGTCTTTTGAAATGGTCTTTGCCCATGAGTGTTAGACCTTCTAGTGAAGAATGGGGCAGGTCTAACGACTTGTGGACTTTGCTGCACACAAGGTTTGGGTCTAACAACGTTGACCTTAGAAGCGTTGACACACTTATATGCTAAATGTGAAAAGCTACCACAAGTGTAACAGGCTTTTCTATACACAACCTTAGGTCTAGAGGAGAAGAAGCATGTTCCATCATTGCTAACTTGGCTCTTAGGTGACCTAGTATTCTTATACATCTCTGCATACTTAATGCTAGGTTTTCTAACAGTGTTTAAGCCAAGGTCAACAGCCTTACCAGTGATTGGGTTTGTTACCTTAATGGGGGTTGACTCATTAGGACTTTCACATAACAAGCCACCCTTAACAAATAAGTTAGGGTTAGCTTTCTTCCATTCATTTAAGTCAGTCAACTTCTGTTGATACTCTTCAACTGGGGTAACAACTCTTGGTGGAGGAATGAATTCTTCCTCTTGAAGTTCTGGTAAACCAGTCTAAGATAGGTCCTTTTGTTGGACACCATAGAAGTCACCAGCTGGTGGTGGAACCACAGAGTAGTCTTTCATCCCAATCCCAGTCATGTCCTTAGGATCCCTTTGTTTATTAACACATTCTCCTAGGGTTTGGGTGGCCCTATCAAATCTCTGAATTTTAAGGCCAACATTATCTTTATTCTTAATGGCCTCATCTAACTTAGCCTGTAATTCACTATTATCCCTTTCCATGATGTTCCTTACATCATTACTAGCCTCTAACTCATGTTTTAAGATATTTATTTTATCGTTTAAATCAAATTCCATTTTCTTGTATTCAGAAACTGTTTTCTCAGTTTGAGTTAGAGCTAATTGATAGTTAGACAGTTTGCATCTCTCAGTACTCACATCATCTAACAACCTTACCACCTCTTTGTTAAGTTTCTCAGTATTTAACCTGCAACCCTTACTACAAAAAGCATCATCGTATACCTTATTATCTGATGAAGAGGAGGAGTGTGCCATGAGAGCATATTGAACATGCTCTTCTTCTTTAATTTCAGTAACCAAAGCTTTATCCTCTTCCACATCCTTAGCCATATAGCTCCAGTCCCATCCCATACCATCAATTCCTTGAACTGCAACCATGGCCTTAGGATCCTAAGCCTTAACAATTTGGCTTGAGGGTTTACCAGCATCAGATCTTTTAGGAGATCTGCATTCCCTCATGAAGTGCCCCACACGATGACAGTTGTAGCAATCAACTTTAGATTTATCAAATCCAGCTGTGTCCTTTGCATTGAAGGTCATCTTCTTCTTAAACCTTCTATTCCACCTGTTTGCTCTTATACTAGCAAGAGCCATGTTCCACTTGATATCCATCTCTTCCAAGTGCTCATCACTTATCTGCTCAAGGTCCTCATATGTAATCACTGAACCATTGGGCAAAATAGCAATATAAGCACATACAGTATCTAGGTCCAAACCAGCACGTTTAACTCTTGGTGAGTCACTTTTGTATGTGTCAGCGTCTGAATAGGAGGCGTTGACAGGACATGTTCCAGCGTTGACACATGATGATCCAGTAACTGGATGCATGTAAGAGTCCTTCTGTTCAAATTGGCCTTCACTATGTGAGAAGAAAGCCATGTTACTATTAGTAGACTTACTTCCATGCTCCAAAAGGGTTTCATTCTCCAACAGCCTTAGATTGTTGTAGATATCATCAAAAGTAGAACTTTTGTGAGTGTTGTTGGCAAGTATAGATCTTGCCTCAATCTTCCACGCTTCACCAAGACTTTTAAGAAAAGTGGCATTAATGTCAACATCACCAAGTTGTGTCCCCATGAAGGAGAATTTGTTTGTAATGTCAAGCAATCTGCTTCTCACACTGCTAAGCTTCTCAATCGGTTGAGCTTTGATAACAACATAATCATGCATGAGTTGTTTCTTCTTTTCTTCCTTAGTATCTTTAATGCCACCATATGCAACTTCAAGAACTGCCCAAAGGTCTTTAGCAGAACCATAACTTCTGTATTTATGCTGGTTCTCTTGTCCCAAAGAGACTTTCAGAATATTTAGGGTTTTCATATCAACCCTTCTCTTTGCTATGTCTTCAGTAGACACAACTCTACCATCACCAGGTTTTTCTTTCTTATCTGCTTCTAGACATCCAGCAACAGCAGTTCTTGTAGCAATAGCAGCAACAACCTTTTTCAGCTCTATTGAATGTGTTTCCATACTCATTGATCTCCCAAAGAGTGTAGTCATAGATCCCCAGATTTGCTCAAAGTTGAATTTCCACAATTCAAAGTTGGTTGCATCAAGCATGGGAATCTTATGTTTGGCAAAGGTGAGGAGGAAGAGGTTATTTCTGGATTTGACATGATGTTGTTTAGGGTTTTGAGAAAATTAGGGTTTTGGTGATTTTAGGGTTCTTGTGTTCTTTAAGATCAAAAGTTCCTCAATAAGCTCTAATATCACTTGTTGATCCCAAACTTATATCGACTTAGCTTTATGTATACGAGATTTGATCAAGTAATACACTTAGAGAAACCTTTGTATATGTATATGACAATCTAAGTGTTACGCGGAATTAACACTTAAACAAGAACACACAAGATGTAAACAAACTTTCACTTTGATTAATGATATCAAACTTGCTTATAATGAAAGTGTTAACGTATGAAAACTTTTGTTGAACAATAACCTAAAGGTCTTCTTTTATAGACATAAGAAGCCTTGTACAATAATCTACGTATCAACTATTCTAGGTAAAGATAAATATAGAAAATTCATTGTTGTTCCTATCTTTACTAGAAGTAATCTAGAATACAATAAACGCATAGAGTATATCCTTCCATCAGTGCTTGTCTTCAATGTATCAACGCTTGGCTTTGTCTTGTCAACGCTTGATCTGTCAGCGTTTGTTTTACTCCTGTCAACGCTTGTTTTACTCTTGTCAGCGCTCAAGTAGACTGGCTATAATTTATTCCCAACACAATCAAATGATATTAAATATATGGGTGAGCTCTAACAACATTTATCATTGTTTAATCAACAAAACAGTGACATTGATTTTCATTAGGAAATCTACAAAGATGGATAACATACAAAACTAATGAACAAAACATAGCATCTATTAACATGTTCTTAACTATGGTAGGACTTTGAAAGGTAAAATTAAAAAGTTTCTCTTATATTGGAAGTTTACTTTTTAATGTATTGTTTAGTTACACAACCTTGCAAGTTATATTGAATTTTAGATTATGGATATTGGTTCTTGGGTTCACCATCATCACGTCCTTTCTTACTTGGGTTATGTATATATTTTCATTGTCACATACTAACTTAATAACTTTTAAATATGGTCACACACATCCAAATACGGTCGATGCAGAATAAACCATTCGAAACCGACCAAAACTGACCAAAAGGGAACTTAAACTGTAAAAAGTGGAGGAATCTGAATAACCCGGTAAAACCATCCCAAATCCGGGGTAAATGTATTTTAACTATGTTTTTATTGTTGTGATCATGTTTTGGGGGCCTTTAGCATGTTTTGGACAGGTTTGGCTATGTTTTGACTTGGCTTGGAGGTTGCAAATTAGTCGGTAAAGTAATATTGGTTTCACTAGACAATGAATTCATTAATACACAACATGTATTGGTATTAAAGATATGAGTGAACTCTAGCAACATTTATCATTATTTGATCAAGACAAAAACGACATTCAAAGGTGGATAATATACCAAACGAATGAACAAAACATCTTATGTAACCAACTGTTGCTTAACGATCCCCGGACTTAGAAATGTCATATTAAAAATTTTGTCTATGATTCCCAAATTAGTTGATTATCTATTATTAATAACTTGGCATTACTAGTATGATCGAAATAAACCCTTGAATGTAAATGGGTCGGACCTGAGCCCAAAAACAATATCCAACAAAATGTGAAAAATTGATAAAAATGAAAATATCTCATAAAATATAGTGTGTCGGGCCTCAAAATTTCTGTAACCCAACAAAGTTAGGTTACAGCTACGTTTCCCTCGTTTTGGCCTTCGGCTCGCCTCGTCCCGCGCCTGAAACGGACTTCTACAACCTAAGTTATGACATTTTCAAAAAGGTACTTTTCTTCACGCGATATTGGGCAACCAAATACGTTTGGGCTCTATCATCTACACTTGTACATCCATCAAACCTTCTGAACCAACCAAAATAGACCAAAATTGATTTTAAGTGGGCAAACCCGAGGGAAGTCTGAATAATACGGGCAAACCATGTCAAATACGTGGAGATACAATTTCCACTTGGGTTTGATTGTTTTGAGCATGGTTTGGGAGTCTTTGTCAGGTTTCGTTTGGGATTAACTATGTTTTGACCAGGCTTAAATGTTAAAAATTAGGTTGTGAAGTAGATGTTGTTTTATTAGACAAGGAACATCATGATGACACACAATCAAATGATATTAAACATATCGGTGAGATCTAACGACACTTATCATTGTTTCATCAACAAAACAATGACATTGATTTTCCTTAGGAAACCTACAAAGATGGATGACATACAAAACTAATGAACAAAACATAGCATCTATCAACATTTTCTTATTAATGCTAGGACTTTGAAAGGTCAAATTAAAAACTTTCTATTATATTGGAATTTTAATTAATAATGTATGATTTAGTTACATGACCTTGAAAGTTAGATTGAATTTTAGCTTATGGATATTGGTTCTTGGGTTCACCATCATCATGTCTTTTCTTTCTGTGGTTATGTATATATTTTCATTGTCACATACTAACTTAATAACTTTTAAACATGGTCACACACATCCAAATACGGTCGATGCGGGCTAAACGATTCGAAACCGGCCAAAACTGACCAAAAGGGAACTTAAACTGTAAAAAACGGAGAAAGTCTGAATAACCCGGTAAAACCATCCCAAATCTAGGGTAAATGTATTTCCACTATGTTTTGATTGTTGTGATCATGTTTTGGGGGCCTTTAGCATGTTTTGGTCGGGTTTGGCTATATTTTGACTAGACTTGGAGGTTGCATATTAGTTGGTAAAGTAATATTGGTTTCAATAGACAATTAAATCATTAATACACACCATGTATTGGTATTAAAGATATGAGTGAACACCAAAAACATTTATCATTATTTTATCAAGACAAAAACGACATTCAAAGGTGGATAATATACCAAACGAATGAATAAAACATCTTATGTAACCAACTGTTGCTTAACGATCCCGAGACTTAGAAATGTCATATTAAAAATTTTGTCAATGATTTCCAAGTTAATTTATAACCTATTATTAATAACTTGGCATTACAAGTATGATCGAAATAAACCCTTGAATGTAAATGGGTTGGACCTAAGCCCAAAAACAATATCCAACAAAATGTGAAAAATTGATAAAAATGAAAATATCTCATAAAATATAGTGTTTCGTTCCTCAAAATTTCTATAACCCAACAAAGTTAGGTTACAGATACGTTCCCCTCGTTTTGGCCTTCGATTCGCTTCGTCCCGCACCTGAAACAAACTTCTACAACCTAAGTTATGACATTTTCAAAAAAGTACTTTTCTTCACGCGATATTGGGCAAACAAATACGTTTGGGCTCTATCTTCTACACTTGTACATCCATCAAACCTTCCGAACCAACCAAAATAGACCAAAATGGAATTTAAGCGGGCAAACCCGGGGAAAGTCAGAATAATATGGGCAAACCATGCCAAATCCATGGAAATACAATTTCCACTTCGGTTTGATTGTTTTTATCGTGGTTTGGGAGTCTTTGTCAGGTTATGGTTGGGATTAACTATGTTTTGACCAGCCTTAAATGTTGAAAATTAGGTGGTGAAGTAGATGTTGTTTTATTAGACAAGGAACATAGTGATGACACATAATCAAATGATACTAAATATATGGGTGAGCTCTAACAACATTTATCATTGTTTCATCAACAAAACAATGACATTGATTTTCCTTAGGAAACCTACAAAGATGGATGACATACAAAACTAATGAACAAAACATAGCATCTATCAACATGTTATTAACTATGCTAGGAATTTGAAAGGTTAAATTAAAAAGTTTCTCTTATATTGGAAGTTTAATTTTTAATGTATTGTTTAGTTACACAACATTGCAAGTAATATTGAATTTTAGCTTATGGATACTGGTTCTTGGGTTCACCATCATCACGTCTTTTCTTACTTGAGTTATGTATATATTATTGTCACATACTAACTTAATAACTTTTAAACATGGTCACACACATCCAAATACGGTCAATGCGGGCTAAACCATTCGAAATCAGCCAAAACTGACCAAAAGGGAACTTAAACTGTAAAAACCGGAGAAACTCTGAATAACCCGGTAAAACCATCCCAAATCAAAGGTAAATGTATTCCCACTATGTTTTAATTCTTGTGATCATGTTTTGGGGGCCTTTAGCATGTTTTGGTCGGGTTTGGCTATGTTTTGACTAGGCTTGGAGGTTGCAAATTAGTTAGTAAGGTAATATTGGTTTCACTAGACAATGAAATCATTAATACACACCATGTATTAGTATTAAAGATATGAGTGAACTCCACAACATTTATCATTATTTGATCAAGACAAAAACGACATTTAAAGGTGGATAATATACCAAACGAATGAACAAAACATCTTATGTAACCTACTGTTGCTTAACGATCCCGGGACTTAGAAATGTCATATTAAAAAATTTGTCTATGATTGCCAACTTAATTTATAATCTATTATTAATAACTTGGCATTACTAGTATGATCGAACTAAACCCTTGAATATAAATGGGTCGGACCTGAGCCCAAAAACATTATCCAACAAATTGTGAAAAATTGATAAAAATGAAAATATCTCATAAAATATAGTGTTTCGGGCCTCGAAATTTCTGTAACCTAACAAAGTTAGGTTACAGCTACGTTTCCCTCGTTTTGGCCTTCGATTCGCCTCGTCCCGCGCCTGAAACGGACTTCTACAACCTAAGTTATGACATTTTCAAAAAAACTACTTTTCTTCACGCGATATTGGGCAACCAAATACGTTTGGGCTCTATCTTCTACACTTGTACATCTATCAAACCTTCTGAACCAACCAAAATAGACCAAAATAGAATTTAAGCGGGCAAACCCGGGGAAAGTTTGAATAATATGGGAAAACCATGCCAAATCCGTGGAAATACAATTTATACTTGGATTTAATTGTTTTGATCATGGTTTGGGAGTCTTTGTCAGGTTTCGGTTGGGATTAACTATGTTTTGACTAGGCTTAAATGTTAAAAATTAGGTGGTGAAGTAGATGATGTTTTATTAGACAAGGAACATCGTGATGACACACAATTAAATGATATTAAATATATGGGTGAGCTCTAACAACACTTATCATTGTTTCATCAACGAAACAATGACATTGATTTTCCTTAGGAAAATCTACAAAGATGGATGACATACAAAACAAATGAACAAAACATAGCATCTATCAACATGTTCTTAACTATGGTAGGACTTTGAATGGTTAAATTAAAAAGTTTCTCTTATATTGGAAGTTTAATTTTTAATGTATTGTTTAGTTACACGACCTTGAAAGTTAGATTGAATTTTAGCTTATGGATATTGGTTCTTGGGTTCACCATCATCACGTCTTTTCTTACTTGGGTTATGTATATATTTTCATTATCACATACTAACTTAATAACTTTTAAACATGGTCACACACATCCAAATACGGTCGATGCAGGCTAAACCATTCGAAACAGGCCAAAATTGACCAAAAGGGAACTTAAACTGTAAAAAACGGAGAAAGTCTGAATAACCCGGTAAAACCATCCCAAATCCGGGGAAAATGTATTTCCACTATGTTTTGATTGTTGTGATCATGTTTTGGGGGCCTTTATCATGTTTTGGTCGGGTTTGGCTACGTTTTTACTAGGCTTGGAGGTTGCAAATTAGTTGGTAAGGTAATATTTGTTTCACTAGACAATCAAATCATTAATACACACCATGTATTGGTATTAAAGATATGAGTGAACTCCAACAACATTTATCATTATTTGATCAAGACAAAAACGACATTCAAAGGTGGATAATATACCAAACGAATGAACACAACATCTTATGTAACCAACTTTTGCTTAACGATCCCGGGTATAGAAATGTCATATTAAAAATTTTGTCTATGATTTCCAAGGTAATTTATAATCTATTATTAATAACTTGGCATTACTCGTATGATCGAAATAAACCCTTGAGTGTAAAGCGGTTGAACCTGAGCCCAAAAATAATATCCAACAAAATGTGAAAAACTGATAAAAATGAAAATATCTCATAAAATATAGTGTTTCGGGCCTCGAAATTTCTGTAACCCAACAATGTTAGGTTACAGCTACGTTCCCCTCGTTTTGACCTTCGATTCTCCTCGTCCCACGCTGGAAACAGACTTCTACAACCTAAGTTATGACATTTTCAAAAAATTACTTTCTTCACGCGATATTGGGCAACCAAATACGTTTGGGCTCTATCTTCTACACTTGTACATCCATCAAACCTTCCAAACCAACCAAATTAGACCAAAATGGAATTTAAGCGGGCAAACCCGGGGAAAGTCTGTATAATACGGGCAAACCATGCCAAATCCGTGGAAATACAATTTTCACTTGGGTTTGATTGTTTTGATCATGGTTTGGGAGTCTTTGTCAGGTTTCGTTTGGGATTAACTATGTTTTGACTAGGCTTAAATTTTAAAATTAGATGTTGAAGTAGATGTTGTTTTATTAGACAAGGAACATCGTGATGACACACAATCAAATGATCTTAAACATATGGGTGAGCTCTAAACACTTATCATTGTTTCATCAACAAAACAATGACACTGATTTTCCTTAGGAAACCTACAAAGATGGATGACATACAAAACTATGAACAAAACATAGCATCTATCAACATGTTATTAACTATGCTAGGACTTTGAAAGGTCAAATTAAAAAGTTTCTCTTATATTGGAAGTTTAATTTAATGTATTGTTTAGTTACACGACCTTGCAAGTTAGATTGAATTTTAGCTTATGGATACTGGTTCTTGGATTCACCATCATCACGTCTTTTCTTACTTGGGTTATGTATATATTTTCATTGTCACATACTAACTTAATAACTTTTAAACTTGGTCACACACATCCAAATACGGTCGATGCGGGCTAAAACATTCGAAACCGGCCCAAACTGACCAAAAGGGAACTTAAACTATAAAAACCGGAGAAAGTCTGAATAACCCGGTAAAACCATCGCAAATCCGGGGTAAATGTATTTATACTATGTTTTGATTGTTGTAATCATGTTTTGGGGGCCTTTAGCATGTTTTGGTCGGGTTTGGCTATGTTTTGACTAGGCTTAGAGGTTGCAAATTAGTTGGTAAGGTAATATTGGTTTCACTAGACAATGAAATCATTAATACACACCATGTATTGGTATTAAAGATATGAGTGAACTCCAACAACATTTATCATTATTTGATCAAGACAAAAATGACATTCAAAGGTGGATAATATACCAAACGAATGAACAAAACATCTTATGTAACCTAATGTTGCTTAACGATCCCGAGACTTAGAAATGTCATATTAAAAAATTTGCCTATGATTGCCAAGTTAATTTATAATCTATTATTAATAACTTGGCATTACTAGTATGATCGAAATAAACCCTTGAATATAAATGGGTCCGACCTGAGCCCAAAAACAATATCCAACAAATTGTGAAAAATTTATAAAAATGAAAATATCTCATAAAATACAGTGTTTCGGGCCTCGAAATTTTTGTAACCTAACAAAGTTAGGTTACAGCTACGTTCTCGTCGAGTTGGCCTTCGATTTGCCTCGTCCCGCGCCTGAAACGGACTTCTACAACCTAAGTTATGACATTTTAAAAAAAAACTAGTTTTCTTCACGCGATATTGGGCAACCAAATACGTTTGGGCTCTATCTTCTACACTTGTACATCAATCAAACCTTCCGAACCAACCAAAATAGACCAAAATAGAATTTAAGCGGGCAAACCCGAGGAAAGTCTGAACAATACGGGCAAACCATGCCAAATCCGTGGAAATACAATTTCTACTTGGGTTTGATTGTTTTGATCATGGTTTGGGAGTCTTTGTCAGGTTTCGGTTGGGATTAACTATGTTTTGACCAGGCTTAAATGTTAAAAATTAGGTGGTGAAGTAGATGATGTTTTATTAGACAAGGAACATCGTAATGACACATAATTAAATGATATTAAATTTATGGGTGAGCTCTAACAACACATATCATTGTTTCATCAACAAAACAATGATATTGATTTTCCTTATGAAAATCTACAAAGATGGATAACATACAAAACTAATGAACAAAACATAGCATCTATCAACATGTTCTTAACTATTCTAGGACTTTGAAAGGTCAAATTAAAAAGTTTCTCTTATATTGGAAGTTTAATTTTTAATGTATTGTTTAGTTACACGACCTTGAAACTTAGATTGAATTTTAGCTTATGGATACTGGTTCTTGGGTTCACCATCATCACGTCTTTTCTTACTTGGGTTATGTATATATTTTCATTGTCACATACTAACTTAATAACTTTTAAACATGGTCGCACACATCCAAATACGGTCGATGCGGGCTAAACCATTCGAAACCGGCTAAAATTGACCAAAAGGGAACTTAAACTGTAAAAAAACGGAGAAAGTCTGAATAACACGGTAAAACCATCCCAAATCTGGGGTAAATGTATTTCCACTATGTTTTGATTGTTGTGATCATATTTTGGGGTCCTTTAGCATGTTTTGGTCGGGTTTGGCTATGTTTTGACTAGGCTTGGAGGTTGCAAATTAGTTGGTAAGGTAATATTGGTTTCACTAGACAAATCATTAATACACACCATGTATTGGTATTAAAGATATGAGTGAACTCCACAACATTTATCATTATTTAATCAAGAAAAAAAACGTCATTCAAAGGTGGATAATATACCAAACGAATGAACAAAACATCTTATGTAACCAACTTTTGCTTAACGATCCCGGGACATAGAAATGTCATATTAAAATTTTTGTCTATGATTTCCAAGGTAATTTATAATCTGTTATTAATAACTTGGCATTACTTGTATGATAGAAATAAACCCTTGAGTGTAAATGGGTCGGACCTGAGCCCAAAAACAATATCCAACAAAATGTGAAAAATTGATAAAAATGAAAATATCTCATAAAATATATGTTTCGGGCCTCGAAATTTCCGTAACCCAACAAAGTTGGGTTACAACTACGTTCCCCTTGTTTTGGACTTTGATTTGCCTCGTCCCGCGCCTGAAACGGACTTCTACAACCTAAGTTATGACATTTTCAAAAAAGTAGTTTTCTTCACGCGATATTGGGCAACCAAATACGTTTGGGCTCTATCTTCTACACTTGTACATCCATCAAACCTTCCGAACCAACCAAAATAGACCAAAATGGAATTTAAGCGGGCAAACCCGGGGAAAGTCAACCAAATACGTTTGGGCTCTATCTTCTACACTTGTACATCCAACAAACCTTCCAAGTCAACCAAAATAGACCAAAATGGAATTTAAGCGGGCAAACCCAGGGAAAGTCTGAATAATACAGGCAAACCATGACAAATCCGTGGAAATACAATTTCCACTTGGGTTTGATTGTTTTGATCATGGTTTGGGAGTCTTTGTCAGGTTATGGTTGGGATTAACTATGTTTTGACCAGGCTTAAATGTTGAAAATTAGGTGGTAAAGTACATGTTGTTTTATTAGACAAGAAACATCGTGATGACACACAATCAAATGATATTAAATATATGGGTCAGCTCTAACAACATTTATCATTGTTTCATCAACAAAACAATGACATTGATTTTCCTTAGGAAACCTACAAAGATGAATAACATACAAAACTAATGAACAAAACATATCATCTATCAACATGTTCTTAACTATTCTAGGACTTTTAAAGGTCAAATTAAAAAGTTTCTCTTATATTGGAAGTTTCATTTTTAATGTATTGTTTAGTTACACGACCTTGCAAGTTAGATTGAATTTTAGCTTGGAAACTGGTTCTTTGGTTCACCATCATCACGTCTTTTCTTACTTGGGTTATGTATATATTTTCATTGCCACATACTAACTTAATAACTTTTAAACATGGTCACACACATCAAAATATGGTCGATGCGGGCTAAACCATTCAAAACCGGCTAAAACTGACCAAAAGGGAACTTAAACTGTAAAAACCGGAGAAAGTCTGAATAACCCGGTAAAACCATCCAAAATCCGGGGTAAATGTATTTCTACTATGTTTTGATTGGTGTGATCATCTTTTGGGGGCCTTTAGCATGTTTTGGTCGGGTTTGGCTATATTTTGACTGGGCTTGGAGGTTGTAAATTAGTTGGTAAAGTAATATTGGTTTCACTAGACAATGAGTGAACTCCAACAACATTTATCATTATTTGATCAAGACAAAAACGACATTCAAAGGTGGATAATATACCAAACGAATGAACAAAACATCTTATGTAACCAACTGTTTCTTAACGATCCCGGGACTTAGAAATGTCATATTAAAAAATTTGTCTATGATTGCCAAGTTAATTTATAATCTATTATTAATAACTTGGCATTACTAGTATGATCGAAATAAACCCTTGAATATAAATGGGTCGGACCTGAGCCCAAAAACAATATCCAACAAATTGTGAAAAATTGATAAAAATGAAAATATCTCATAAAATGTAGTGTTTCGGGCCTCGAAATTTCTGTAACCCAACAAAGTTAGGTTACAGCTATGTTCCCCTCGTTTTGGCCTTCGATTCGCTTCGTCCTGTTGGGTCCAATTATTGAGTTGATAAGTCAAAACACAACAAAATAAGAAGACAAGGGCTAAAAAGTACAAGTTGCAAAAGAACAAGCCGTTGGAGTCTTTTTATTACTTTAGCTTTCTTTGTAAGCTATGTTTTCTAGTATATAAAGAAAACATAGGTCGTAGGTTTTATATAATATTATTCATTCACAATGTAAACCTATAGTGTGTGTCGCACTAGACGTGGGATTAAATGTATACACGTCTAGTGGATGTTTGTTATTAATATAATGAACATCCCATTTGTTTTAATTCGTGTTCTTTGTGCCTAAACACCTTGTTATGATCATTGTTCTTTTCCGCTATGTTATCATATGAACGATGATCAAACCTAGATATATGGTTCATAACCATTGAGCCCAACGATCTATAGGTTCCACAATTGGTATCAGAGCCTAAGGCTCTTGATATCTAGGTCCGACGAGGTGTTCGTGTATGGTGAAGAAGAAAAATTCGTATAGAGTTTTTCTGGACGTTTTTGTGTGCGCAGCAGTATTCAGAAGGTCATAACTTTTGATTGAACCGTTGGATCGTCACGAAATTTTAGATGTGTGTTCTACATACATAGATCTAAACATCCACCGGAGGGATTGTCGAGTTTTATCCTCAAGCAAAAGTTATTAAGCGTCAAAGTCGGCTGATCAATGATTTTCAGTTTTTCTGCTTTCACATGAAATCATGAACTAGGGTTCTTCAAACCCTAGATCTATTTAAAAGCAGGAAGAATTGATGTTTGTTGCTGTTATAACGTGTGAAGATTCACGATCTAAGGTTAATTTATAAACCCTAATTAGGGTTTCGATGTTTAACTTTATAAACCCTAGATCCAAGATTATGTGTGGTTGTCGTTTGCTGCAAAGAAAAAGGAGGAAATTTAGCATTCACACGGCTTAAAACCCTAATGTTCGGATCCTCTACACGCTAGATCATCATGTTACCATGAGTCCCTCTTCTTATTTGTGGAGAATTATGCATTCACACGGTTGAAGTATTCTGATTGGATGGCATGTTTTCTCTTCACATGGTCTGCGATTGCATTTACACGGCAAATAGACAAAACCCTAATTTGTTATTTGAAGCTTTGATACTCTACATGCTAGTGTAGTGTATTACCATGAAGCTCACGTTCTGATTGGTCAAAAGATCTTGTGTTCACACGGTACTTAAGTTTCTATTGGTTAAAGCTTTTGCTTTCACACGGTCACTCAACTCCCATTGGTGGAGATTGTTGCGTTCATACGGTCGAAGATATAACTTTGTGTTCACATGATGCGACTTCTCTTATTGGTGGAAGACCTGCGAAGCAAGTAACGTTATTTGTAACAGATTTTCATTGATTGAAAATGCTTGTGTTCACACGGTTATAAAACAAGGAAGTATGACGTTTATATTCATTGTTTTAACGTTGATAAAGTTTTGGTGAAACGCTGATAAGAACGAAGAATGAACGCTGACAAGCATAAGAGTGGACGCTGACAAGATTGAAGGTTGGCGCTGACGTTTGTTATTTGGGCGCTGACAGGAAGGGTTTCGACGCTGACAGGAATAAGTCAACACTGATAGGTTGGCAGTGTTGTCTGAGATATGTTCTTCAAACGCTGATACGCCTTGTCCGATATCGGGTAATGAATGTGGATATTGGACAAAAGAGGATCTCGGGTAACACACTGTTTGCTGCTGTTTGAGAAAACTAGTACGTTTTAAGCACACAAAAAGAAGGGAAATACACACAAAGGTACATGGAATCTCCGTTATAATTTAGAATATCAAGTTGATATTTATGGCTCGGATATTTTTAAATGGATTAATGATTTTAATGCGAGTTAGCAACAATTCGTGAGGTAATTTATTGGATTTGATTATGTAATCGGGGTAGCCTTGTAAAAGAGTTATCCGTCTTATCACTTTTACATATGATATGAAGATTAAGTTTCTTCATGAAGAAGTGTTAGCTTAAGGGGAAGAATTCTTATAGAAGTTTGATGATTGAAGAAGATTTTCGCGAGTTTGTGTTCTATCATATCTTAAAGTCATGGACTTCTAGCCACTGACTTTAAAGGTAACTTGTTCGTGCTTACATAGTTGGTGACGAAGACTTGTCATAAACACTTGAAGGAGTTACATTATCGTGCTCAGTGTCTCACAAAGGATGAGAATATTGACAAGGGATCGAGGTCTACTTATATTTTTAACACCTGGTATAAGTTCTTCATCACATGGATAAACAAGACATGGAACATAGGTTTGTGGTTATTTTACTTCTACATCAAGACTACTTTAAGTTATTTTTCTTCAGGATCATTACACAGAGCCTACTTTTGGAGAATCTACAAGATTGCATACTTTCACATATTCCCTATTGATGTGTCAAAAAGGGGAAGAATATGTGCTATACTTAAGGGGAAGCTTCTTGGAGATCATGTACTACATACAAAGGATTCATGCTTAAGAAGAGTGTTTTGACATCATCAACTAGGGGAAGATTGTTGGGTCCAATTATTGAGTTGATAAGTCAAAACACAACAACATAAGAAGACAAGGGCTAAAAAGTACAAGTTGCAAAAGAACAAGCCGTTGGAGTCTTTTTATTACTTTAGCTTTCTTTGTAAGCTATGTTTTCTAGTATATAAAGAAAACATAGGTCGTAGGTTTTATATAATATTATTCATTCACAATGTAAACCTAAAGTGTGTGTCGCACTAGACGTGGGATTAAATGTATACACGTCTAGTGGATGTTTGTTATTAATATAATGAACATCCCATTTGTTTTAATTCGTGTTCTTTGTGCCTAAACACCTTGTTATGATCATTGTTCTTTTCCGCTATGTTATCATATGAACGATGATCAAACCTAGATATATGGTTCATAACCATTGAGCCCAACGATCAATAGGACTCAACACGTCCCGCGCCTGAAACGGACTTCTACAACCTAAGTTATGACATTTTCAAAAATGTACTTTTCTTCACGCGATATTGGGCAACCAAATACGTTTGGGCTCTATCTTCTACACTTGTACATCAATCAAACCTTCCGAACCAACCAAAATAGACCAAAATGGAATTTAAGCGGGCAAACCCGTGGAAAGTCTGAATAATACGGGCAAACCATGCCAAATCCATGGAAATACAATTTCCACTTGGGTTTGATTGTTTTGATCATGGTTTGGGAGTCTTTGTCAGGTTTCAGTTGGGATTAAGTATGTTTTGACCAGGCTTAAATGTTAAAAATTAGGTGGTGAAGTAGATGTTGTTTTATTAGACAAGGAACATCGTGATGACACACAATCAAATGATATTAAACATATGGGTGAGCTCTAACAACACTTATCATTGTTTCATCAACAAAACAATGACATTGATTTTCCTTAGGAAACCTACAAAGATAGATGACATACAAAACTAATGAACAAAACATAGCATCTATCAACATGTTATTAACTATGCTAGGACTTTGAAAGGTCAAATTAAAAAGTTTCTCTTATATTGGAAGTTTAATTTTTAATGTATTGTTTAGTTACACGACCTTGCAAGTTAGATTGAATTTTAGCTTATGGATACTGGTTCTTGGGTTCACCTGTTGGGAATAAAATGTAGCCATTACACTTGAACGCTGAAAAGAAGAAAACAAGCGTTGTCAGATCAAGCGTTGATAGGAAGATGTCAAGCGTTGATAGGATGAAGTCAAGCACTGATAGAAAGTTATAGTCTACTCGTATTATGTTTCTAGTTTGTTTCTAGTAAAGATAGGATCGACAATGTATTTTCTATATTTATCTTTACCTAGAATAGGTGATGCGTAGACTCTTGTACAAGGCTTCTTATGTTTATAAAAGAAGACCTTTAGGTTTTGTTTCATATAAGTTTTTCATACGTTTAACACTTTCATTGTATGCAAGTTTGTTATAATCAATCAAGTGAAAGTTTGTTTTATAATTGTTTGTGTGTTCTTATTTAAGTATTAATTCCGCATAATACTTGAATTGTTTTATACACAACAAAGTTTCTCTACGTGTTTAACTTGATTTAATCTCGTTTACACAAGCTAAATCGATCTAAGTTTGGGATCAACAAGTGGTATCAGAGCTTGTTGAGAAACTTTGATCTAAAGAACACAAGAACCCTAAATTACCAAAAACCCTAATATTTACAATACCCTAAAAGCATCATGTCTACCCCAGAAGTAAACTCCTCCTCCTCCTCAAATCACAAAATCAAGATTCTCATGCTAACCCAGACTATTTTGAGTTGTGGAAGTTTAACTTTGAGCAATATCTACAAATCCATGACTACACTCTATGGGAAATTATTGAATATGGAAACACATTCAATAAGGCTCAAAAGATTGCACACTACTACAAAAAATGACATAGAAACTGGTATGAATCGCCTACGAAGAGTGGTTTCTAGACCACTCTCCTAAGGGGGTATCTCCATGATCGAGACATTTGAAAACCGGTTATACAACCAGTCTCTATTTGAAGAATTGACACCGGTTCTCTCCCTAAAGAAGAGTCTTTATAATAAAATAAAGACACGTTTTTATTGAAAATAAACACTGGTTCTATCGCAACATGTCTTTATAAAAAATCCAACCTGTCTTTATATATACTAAAAAGATATGTTTTGATTTCAAAAACTGTCTTTTTTCTATCTATTTTCTTAAATAAAATAATTTCAGAATTCTTTTATAAATTCTAAATGTTACAAATTTGACCCACCAAAATAAAGAAATATAAATACAACTTATATATATAATATGATATAGATGGACTTAATTGTCAAAACAAACTTATATATAATATTATTTAGATGGACTCAATTTCAAAAAAAACAAATTAAAGGAGATTATAATGATACTTCAATTTATCGTAACATAAATCACATACAAAATTCAAATCAAATAAAGGCACTAGAATTCAAAAAATAACTATAAAGAAACCCACTAAAATTCAATGTAAACCATGCGCCTATGATCGTATTCAACTCTTCAACTCTACTTTGTCCAACGAACGACCATTACTCCAATGTACCTAGAAGTAATTTCATGAAATGAAAATGTAAGCAATCTAAAAAACAAGAACTCTCGCATGGTCGTTGAAGTACTACACTAAATCCAACTGATAGCCATCTGAGGTTTAGGATAGTTTATGAAACAATAGATTCAACCTCATAGTGTGCAGATCACTTGACACATTAAGAAACAATATATTCAACCTTAAAATGTGCAGTTCATTTGAAAATTAAAATGGCTAGGCGCGTTAGATTGTTGTTCCTAACTTGACATCAAATAACTAATTAGCATCCCAACTTCGAGAAGCATCCTTAACTGAGATTATCCTATACCAAAAGAAAATTGCATAATTAGTACAATAGAACCGAGGAAATTATGTAAAAAAACAATCACATAACAATAGACGTGATCTATATAAGTAACTAGAATTACTGGTTTAGGGGAAAGAATAGAAGCAATCATTTTCCGTTGCTCATATGGCGTTCTTAGTTTTTATGTTGGTTATGACAGAGTATGAATTATCAAACATACATGACAATCCTATAATTCATTCATGAAGAATATCAATCTTTGTATTTCTGCTGGGATACTATCCTATAAATCCAATCAAATGTTTAGCAACAAGCCTAGTAGAGAAAAGAAAAGTAGACCGATCAATGATGTAGTAACAAATAAGCCTAGCAAGTATGCATACAAATGATCTCAATCTGATTATCATATGTATATATGATAACATAATAGCAGTCTAGTTACTCCTAATATAATTGCAATTTTCTTGCTTTTATAAACATGTTTGCATTTATTCAACAAAGACAAATCACGTTATTAATTACTCCATGTAACCAACTCTTATCATAAATAAAAAAACACAGAAGATCCAATCATAGTATCTATGAGTGTTTGGATTAACTAATTACTAATAAGTACATAAGCAATCTGGATAAGCATTTGAAATACGCTGAAAAATTATTTCCGTGATACATATGCAAATACTGAGGTAACATATGTGTAAACATCTAAACACAAAAAAATATACCAAACGGTGTTATTGACCAAAACTATTAACCCCAACTGATTTCTCAATTTCAAAATACATTCAAGAGTCTTCTATTACAAAAAAAATGACGAAAAGAAACCTCATAGCATATATGTCACTTAAAGATGGATTAATAGTATCTACAAATCTATAGAAGTAGCAGAAAAATCATACATACGGTGTCACAAGACTACAACTAGTAGCCTTTCAATCAATACCAAAGAAATATAAATCTAAGCCAAAACAATGTTTCTACATGGTTTTCTACATTTAAATAAGTATACTACAAGTTTAAGCGTTCCTATTGAGTAATATTTTTAAACTTGGTATTTTCTTTAACAACTAAAAAACACATGTATAAATTACATTGCAATTTTTGTTACTACATACTTATAAATTTATTGAATAATGATTAAATTATACTTATTAACAATTAAAACACAATGAGATCTCTAGATTCATAACAAAATCAAATATAAACATTGGCAGAATGTCAATTTGGTCATGCATAATGTATCGAATGAGTTACGTATAAAAATAAACTTATAACATTAGACAACAATTGGTACACCATACAACAAATTGTAAAATCTTTATGCATTGCATGATTCAAATTGGATTAGTAGAGAAATTGCATTAGTACGCAACAACAAGTGGGTCAAGTTTACTAAGTTTACATGTATTCATTTTACTTGTACTTTCAAACAGAGATTAGCAAAAAATATAGATTGAAAAAAAAGACCAGCTTAGGTCATTCGGATTGACCCGAACCCGAATAGGTTAAGTATTTTAAACCCAAAACCCGACCCTATTTCGTACTCGGGTGACTCGGGTTGATCTGATTGACCCTAGTTAGATTTTGGACCTGAGTAACCCGACCCGAGTATCCTTATTCGGGTTCATGTTCGGGTCTGGGTGAGGGTTTTATTAGTTTCCTGTTTACTATTGTACTTCATTATAAATCAATTAAGTTATTAGCCACCTTTTAGGCAATGATAAATATGAAAGTGAAGATAAAAATCAGAAAACGTACCTATAAGTAAAATTTTTGTGTACCTTATACGAATTTTCGAGCGAGCGGCCTCCCCACTGTCCTTATTGCAACAACGCATATGAACAGTTGCTCCTGTTATGTCAAACATATTGTCATCCAATGACCGGAAAATAGCTACGGCAAGTTAAAATAATTATTTATTCAATGTTCTCGTGGCTTAGTGGGAAACGCCAGGGAAGAAGCGGGGTACCTTGCTTACTAATCTTTTCAGTTCTTACAATGTCGCGACCACGTCAAGCGTTTTCAGTCTATGTCAATCCCTGCATCCACATGAGAACTAACATACATTTTCCTATCATTAAAAATCACCCAAATAATTGAGGTGAAGCTATAAACAGTAATAAACAAATAAAAAACATGGAAAACTTGAATTACCTCCGTGTGTTGGAGTCCTGTGGGGTTAGCAATTTCTACTTGACATTTCAACAAATGCATGGCTGGCAACTTCAACTCACTACCAAAGATCCCAAATTATGAAAAGAAGTATCAAACAATACATGTATCATATTTGTAACAATTTGTAGGTGTATAGTAGTGAACAAAGACAGACCTCGAAAAGAGAAATTTCTAAACCAACTTATAGGCGAAACATATCAATTTGAAAGAATAGCAGACAACCATGAATGATTAGACATGCAAATTTTGTTCCATTTGATAAAAAGTAACAATCCATTTTTACCAATATTTATAAACCAAAATAAATATAAAAAATTATTGGAACTTGACTTGCTTTTATACCTTTACATATCAAGAAAAACTAAATCACTAGTCCCTTGATCCAAACGAACCCTCTTATCTTGGTAAGCATCTTTACACCTCGTGTATTCATCTGTAATTGATATGAAAGGAGTTTTGTTAGGTGAGTATACTGAGTCATTGAATCTGGTATTGTGATGTTTGATAGATGTTTGGATAAGATGGAAGGATGAAGACTATATCATTTGATAACCAAACAGATTTTCAGTATTTTTTATGATAACTAAACAGTAGGAATGGGATGGGTGTGTTTTTTTTCTTCTGATGGGTTTGTGAAAATTTAAGATTCAATATAGCTTGTATAAAGGAAAATATGAAATTTTGATTTTCAGTATTTTTTTTTAGTCCCGGGTAATATAATGAGCCCGTCTAAATAATGTGTTTTTTGATTGTTTAAAAAGATAGGTTTTCAAGTATGAAACTGATATCGCTCATTTATACGAGTTTTTCATAGCGATATTTGTTATGTTTTGTGTCCTAAACGTAATGGATAGACCCCGTATTGCTTATATTTTGTGTAAAGTATGTTTTATAGGTTCTCAACTCACCATGTCTTACCGACAAGAAAGAGTTGATTCACCTTGAGGGTACGGCTCTTGGTGTGACACATCAAATCCGTTGATGGTTGCCAGGTTACCCAAAACTGGATGGTTTTCACTTGCCATGGTCCTAGACTGAAAAGTGGCTAATCCAAGGGGGTACGGCTCTTGGTAAAGATTTTATCAAATCCGTTGATAGCTGTAATAGCTTGCTTAAAGCTATAGGGTGTTCAATTCACCGATGCTTCATTGCTAAGAATTGGCGAGTCCAGAAGGGTACGGCTGTGACACCCTAGAATCGAGGTCATTAACGATACCCTAAATTACGCTAATTTTTGAAATTTTTGATGAATTTTAATTTCTATAATTATAAGTATTTTGGTTAGAGCCGACGTTCGAGGTTATAATTTTTACGGTTGACGTTTTGAGAAGGACGATGACGATTACGACCCCGAGAGATGCCCAATTTTATATAATTTTTGACGATTTATCGATAATGTAATTTTTCGAGAATTTTATTTACGGTACGTGTTAAGTTGAGTCGTGTGAGTTTTATAGCCTTCCAAGTACATTTAAAGTATCCCAAAAATATTTTGGAGCATTCGGGAAGATTTCCGACTCCCGTAAAATTTTCAAAATTGACAAATGAGTCAAACCCGCAAAGTTTTGAGGTCGTTTTCTATTTAAGGACAAAAGAAACCCAATATTGCACTTAGGTCCCTCCTAACTAACAAAAGGGGGCAAAGTGGACAAACACACAAACACACACAACATTTCACAAGAAAAAAATCAAACACACACTCTC
Organism: Glebionis coronaria; assembly: GCA_025667525.1. Lineage (NCBI taxonomy): Eukaryota > Viridiplantae > Streptophyta > Magnoliopsida > Asterales > Asteraceae > Glebionis > Glebionis coronaria. The sequence continues at coordinate 605,106 of JANFOE010000063.1, forward strand.
CTTGTCTCTCTCAAACTCACGGCACACCTCAAACAAACAAAAATCCACCAAAAATCTTTTCTACTTGATTTTTCAAAAATCTAAGGTTAGACCACGCTTAGTTTGGTCATTACCCACCTATTCATGTAATCAAATCCAACATGCATTGATAAAAATTTTTCAAGATTTTTCATATGATCCAAAATTCGTTTTTGTGGCTATTTGAGCTAATGCATGTTAATTTTGAGTGTTATGGAAGTATAAACACCATGAAAACCCACCAAAATTAATTTGGTTGTGGTGAATGGGTCACCCAAACCCCACGGCAAAGGGGTGTTTGGGGGAGCCATGGTGGTTGATGAATATGCATGTTATTATTGTGTTTGGTTATTTGTTTTATGATGATTTACATAGGTGTTACTACTTGCATGTGTATTTTTCTTTGATTTTGATATTGAGATTGGTTGATCAATAGGGGTAGGATGGAAGTTTGATGTTAGGATATGTTTGGGAAGTCTTAGGATGATGTTTAGAGTTGGTTAGAAGTCTTGGAATCGAGTCTAAGCATGTTTTTGGTATGGTCATTTTTAGGCAGAAACATTTGGTCTATTTTGGAAAAATGATTTTTGTTCCAGGTCTTGAAAACTAAATATAGTGATAGAGGGTTTTTCTAGCTTTAATTTGGTATAAGGTAGAGCCCGTGACTCAAAACGAGCTAAAAGTTATGACATTTTAAAGATCGGGTACCGGGAGACGAGGACTTTCACAATCCGGATTTGTGCAAAGTTTTAGTCAAATCCCGAGGGTCACAAGTATAATTTGGTGAATGATCAAGGGTCAAAACTTGGTCCCTAACCTGTACAAATGAGTCTATATGTTGACTTATGAGTCAAGGAAGTCAAAGGTATTTTTCATATAGGTCAAAGTGGTCAAAATTGGTCGAAGCGCAATTTCAGCCCGTAAAATGTAGTCGTGGAAATGAGTTGCGTAACGGGTCGTAAAAGTGAAAACTTTTGTTGGACTTAAAAACATGTTATCTACAGGTCATATAGGATTTTTGGAAATTTTGTCAAATTTTATAAGCATGGTTTAATAAGGTAAAACAGCCCGTACTTTAGTCAAGTACCGGCGAGAACGTGTAAAAATGGACAACGTAGGTTATAATAATGAATGGTATAAAATGAATGATACTTGTTGTTTTTGTTTTTGGCGTGAGTTATATTGGTATTAAGTGACTTATATATATGTATTTTATACAGTACCGTAAGTATTTAAATGAGATTACTCATTACGCGTTATTTGTGATAGGTGTTGATTTACCCGGGCATCCGTAACATCGTCAGTGAACACTCCTCGAACTACCGACTACTTAATATCTAAGGTGTGAATTTATAGCCTCGCTTATATTATTTCAAATTGTTTTACCCGCGAGGGAAATGCATGCTAGTTTTTAAAAGGAACGTATATCATGAATGATTGTTAGACCCGAAAGTTGCCTTAGAAATTGTGTTGAGTACCAAAGTTGCAAAAGTCCCTAAATTCATGAACTATTAACTATTGTCTTGCCCTTGCGAAGGGGGAAATAGCCGCTTATGCAATTTGTAGTACTACGGGGTTAACGACCCAATGCTAGCCGAGAAGCTGTACTTATAGTAAGTTCTGCGGTAGATTATTTTGTATGAGAAATAAGGTATAATTGCAACTGATGCCTTTAGTGGGGCACTGGTTTCATCTGAATCATGCCGGTATATTTACGCGGGTGATTGAGTTAACGGATTAGTGTCATGAGCTTAAACACAATTGTCAGTATCCTGATTATAGTTTGTTTGATCGACAAGACTATAAATGATCACGAATGGTTTTTATTATATATACGTTCAAATGGATTGAAAAACCTATGAATTCCACTCAACGTTTTCGTTGACCAAATTTTTGGCATGTATTTCAGGTAACCGCTGAGCAGTAGGATGGAGCATGCATGGGATGGAGGTTGTGTGATCGGCTTGGTGTCCGCTTGTTTTTCCCTCCTTTTCTACTTAAACAAATTTTATGTTTAATGTCATGTGGTTGTAAAACTGAAGTTTTTGGGGTTGAGATTCATGGGGACCGAAACGCTAAACTCTGTGCACTATTTGGGGTTGGGAAAACTGTGGACATGTATTATTTAAAAATTTTAAATGTTAAATTTTAAGATGACGTCTTTTTAGCGTCGTTTGATATATCTTGTGTGCAATGAATACTGTGTAGCACCCATTGTTGTAGTTCCGCTGCGCATAACAATTGTGGGGGTGTTACAGATTGGTAATCAGAGCCACGAGTTATAGAGAACTAGGTCGTTTTTGAAAATCCTAAACTATAACTTTTGGTGTCGTAAGAAAGGGTCCAAGCACACACAACTATCCTGCATGGCTCCGGTAAGATTTATTGTTGTATTTATGGCATTTGACGTATACTTTTGAGTAAAGTATATATGTGGGTAATTATTATATAAATATGGAATTACTATATGTAGACGTTAAATTTTACGTGAAATATCCGACATCGTAATTTTCATATTTATCATGCATGAGCATCATATTATTACATTTCGGGCATATGTACCACCTTTGCATTGCATTTGCATGCATATATTTATAATTATTGTATAATTACTTATGTACCCTCCGAAATTCGCTGTTATTGCAGGAATGGCCGAGGTACCGCCCAACGATTACGTCGTAGGTCACGAAGGGGGACCGTTTCCTCCGAACCCGCCGGACAATAATAATGGATGGATCGCTCCAGAAGACGAAATAGGGCCGGAAAACGACAATGGCGAAAGTGAGGTGGATAACTTCAGCATGAGTAGTGACGACAATGAGGATTCCGAAGAAGAGCCCGAGGAGCTATTGGATGATGGCATTCCCGAGGATGCCGTAGGCCAGACCGAACCCGATTTGCTTCAGTCTCCGAATTCGCCGAAGGGTTATGAGGTACCACCGACCGGTCGTTATGAGCAGCAACCTTTTGATCGCTCGATGGACAATAGTAATGGGAGCAGTGGAGAGTCATCCAAGTCGCCATCGATTCACGAGAACATTGCAAGGGTCTATTTTCCGAGACCGAGTCACTACTGGGATCCCGCAGGTCGTTTGGGGAGGATGGAAAGGTGGATGTATGAGCGGTTTGTAGTTGAGACTAGGGTGATTAAAAAGTTTGATAAGACTGAGAGGGAGCATCAAAGATTGTTGGAAAGGACTTCAAGAATTGCGTATGATGGGATGATGAACACAAGTGCCATCAACAGTTTGAAATCAATGATTGCGAATTTAAGTGCTAGTCTTGATCGTGTGAGGGAAGATCAGATGAGGTTGTCGAGGATGCAGAGTTGGGAGCATCGTGTGAGGGATTCATTGCCCCCGGATTGGAGATTCGTGGACGATGTGGAGATGGAGGCGAATGACTTCATGGTTCAGCCGCCTACTGGAGATGCTTGTATTTCGGTGGGAAATCAAGTAGCGATTGAGCATGGATCCACATCAGGGACGAAAAAGGAAACAGAATGTGGACCAGATGAGAAAGGAAAGGGAAAAGTGGATGATGTGGACGAGGACGTGAGTGATGAGGAAACCGAGGACGACGACGAGCCGCCATCCAAGAGGCCGTGTGGATCACCACATGCCTAGTTACTTGTTTTGTATTTTTCTTTGATCATTGTAATAGAACTATTTTAGACCTTTGTATGATGGTATTATGACGAGAAACTCAAGTACTTGATGTTTTGTGGTGAATGATTGTAGTGGCATTACTTGTCACGATTTTGGTTAACTATCAATACAATCTATGTTACCTTTCATGATCTGTGATATGTCTTAAATTTGATCTTTTGTGGTGTGAATTGATGAATATTAGTAACTCCGTAGTGATGTGTCGTTGTATGTATTTTATGTCTGGGAAACTTGATATGAATACTTACATTGTTTTTCTATTTTTCTTGTCTTGCAGAAAGAGATATTCGATAAAACAATGCCTCCAAAGTTGACTGCCGATCGTGTTAACAACATGATTCAGGAAGCGATAGCTAATGCGTTGGAAGCAGACCGAGCTGGGAGAAATCAGGATCCAGGAAGGAACGCGGGGAGACAACCAGCCCCGAGAGTGTGTACCTATTCAAGCTTTATGAAGTGCGGTCCCACGCAGTTCCGTGGATCAGGTGGAGCCCTAGAACTTAGGCGATGGTTGGAAAAAGTTGAGAGTACGTTTGAAATCAGTGGTTGTGCAGAGGCGGATAAAGTAAAGTTTGCAGCAGCTACATTTCTGGATGATGCGTTAAGCTGGTGGAATACCCAGGTAGCTACGGTGGGATTGGCTGTGGCGAATGCGAGAACGTGGAATGCGACCAAAGCTTTGTTGACAAAGAAGTTTTGCCCAGAGGAGGAATTGGGGCAATTGGAGGACGAATTGAGGCATTTGACCTTAAGGAACAACGATATAGCTGCTTACACCAGGAGATTCAATGAGTTAAGTCTTTTGTGTCCGGACATATTTGCCAATGACGCCAAGAAAATGAAGCAGTATATAAAGGGTTTATCTAGCAACATCAAGGGTGAAACAACTTCGTCGAAACCTGGAACGTTTGACGAGGCGGTTCAAATGGCACACGCTTTGATGGACGTTAAGCTTCAGGATAAGCAGAACTACATTGCTGAAGGCAACAAAAGAAAATGGGAGGCAGCACAAAGTAATCAATCCCAAGGCCAGAACCGAGGAGGAAACCGAATCAACCATGGGCCGAACCGTAATCAGCAGTTTAATCAGAGAAGGAACGAAGGGATGAGGGCCGTGACAAACCCTAGAGGTGTGAAGGTGAATCCCCATTGTGGAAAGTGCAACTTGTATCATGTTGGAAACTGCCCGCAGGCATGCGGCAAGTGTGGAAAGGCAGGTCATAGGACTGCTAGTTGTCGAATGGGAGGAGTAGCCACTGGGGCTAATGCTATCAGGATGAGAGGATGTTATAGCTGTGGAGAAAGAGGGCATGTGCAAGCAAATTGCCCGAAGACAGGGAACAGACGGGGAGGAAATAATGCGGCTGCTGTGTATCAAGTGGGAACTGCTGATAAACCACAAGGTCCCAATGTGGTTACCGGTACGTTTTTGCTAGACGCTTGTTATGCTAGTATTTTATTTGATTCTGGCTCCGACAAGAGTTTTGTAGACGTTAGATTTAGTCGTCATATCGATAGAGAACCGGTATTGTTAACGACTAGTTATAATGTTGAATTAGCCGATGGAAAAATTGTTAGTACGAATTCTATACTGAAAGGGTGTACCTTGAAGTTAGGAAACTACGCTTTTAAAATCGACTTGATGCCTATAGAGCTAGGATCGTTTGACGTGATTGTGGGAATGGATTGGCTAATGGCGCATAATGCTACAATCGTCTGTGGTGAGAGATTGGTGCAGATTCCGCTGAGGAATAGGGTTTTGACGGTTAAGGGAGACGAATGCACTTCTCGTTTGAAGGTGATTTCGTGTTTGAAGATGATGAAGTACGTAGAGAGCGGATGCGATGTGTTTTTGGCACAGGTTTCGAGCGATGGTGATGTAGAGGCGAGGATTGAAGAGGTACCAATTATTCGCGAGTATCCGGACGTTTTTCCAGACGAGTTGCCAGGTTTACCGCCTAACCGTGAGGTCGAGTTTCGAATTGATTTAGTGCCAGGAGCTGCACCGGTTGCACGAGCACCTTATCGTTTAGCACCATCTGAGTTAAAGGAGTTAGCGGATCAATTGAAGGAGATGATGGACAAAGGATTTTATAGGCCGAGCTCATCACCTTGGGGAGCGCCAGTGTTGTTCGTAAAGAAGAAGGATGGTTCGTTTAGGATGTGTATCGACTATAGAGAACTCAATAAGCTGACGGTTAAGAATCGGTACCCATTACCGAGGATTGATGATTTGTTCGATCAATTACAAGGTTCCAGTGTATACTCAAAGATCGATTTAAGATCAGGGTATCATCAACTGCGTGTAAGAGAGGAGGATATTCCTGTAACTGCCTTTCGTACGCGGTATGGACACTTTGAATTTCGAGTGATGCCGTTTGGGTTGACTAACGCGCCTGCTGTATTCATGGATCTTATGAATCGCGTGTGCAAGCCGTATCTAGATAAGTTTGTTATTGTTTTCATCGACGACATACTTATTTACTCTAAGAGTAAGGAGGAGCACGAGAAGCACCTGAGAAAGATTTTGGAGTTGTTAAGGAAGGAGAAGCTGTATGCAAAATTCTCTAAGTGTGAGTTTTGGTTGGAATCAGTGCAGTTTCTAGGTCATGTGATTGATAAGGAAGGAGTTCGTGTAGATCCTGCTAAGATCGAAGCGATCAGGGAATGGTCAGCACCGACGACGCCGACTGAAGTTCGACAATTTTTGGGTTTAGCTGGGTATTATAGAAGGTTTATTGAAGGATTTTCGTTGATTGCGAAACCATTGACGCGGCTTACCGAGAAGAATAGGGTGTATGAATGGGGAAATGAGGAAGAGCTTGCTTTCGAAACGCTCAAGGATAAGTTATGTTCCGCGCCGATCTTATCATTGCCTGAAGGAACCGAAGATTTCGTGGTGAATTGTGATGCGTCTCGTAAAGGTTACGGAGCAGTGTTAATGCAACGTGAGAAGGTGATAGCTTACGCGTCGAGGCAATTAAGGAAGAACGAGGAGAACTACACGACGCACGATTTGGAATTAGGAGCGGTAGTTTTTGCGTTGAAGCTGTGGAGACACTATCTGTATGGGACAAAGTGTGTTGTATTCACTGATCACAAGAGTTTGCAGCACATTTTAGATCAAAAGGAGTTGAATATGCGACAAAGACGATGGGTTGAACTATTGAGTGATTATGATTGTGAAATTCGCTATCACCCTGGGAAGGCGAATGTTGTAGCGGATGCATTGAGTAGGAAAGAACGGGAGAAACCTTTGAGGGTTAGAGCTTTAGTGATGAGTGAGAGCGTTGACTTAACCGAAACCATACTGAAGGCTCAGGAGAGAGGATTGATGAAAGGGAATGTTGAAGCCGAGAATTTGGGACGAATGTTGAAACCTATTTTCGTGATTAGGTCTGACGGACTAAGATATTTTGAGAATCGAATTTGGTTACCATTGTGTCCATCTGAGGAAGGAAAGCCTGGAGTTCGAGAATTGGTTATGAATGAGTCGCATAAGTCGAAGTATTCGATACATCCTGGATCGGATAAGATGTACCACGACCTGAAGAAAGTCTATTGGTGGCCGAATATGAAGGCAGATATTGCTCGTTACGTTAGTAAGTGTTTGACTTGCGCGAAGGTTCAGGCAGAACATAAGAAACCATCTGGATTGTTGGTACAACCGGAAATCCCAGAATGGAAATGGGAGAAAATCGCAATGGATTTTGTGACGGGTTTACCTAGGACTCCTAGTGGATGCGATATGATATGGGTAATTGTGGACAGGTTGACGAAATCTGCTCATTTCTTACCTATGAAGAAGACGGACAGCATGGAAAAACTCGCCAGCGTGTACGTGAGAGAGATCGTCTGTAGACATGGAGTGCCGTTATCGATCATTTCGGATCGTGACAGTAGATTTACGTCGGAATTTTGGAAATCGCTTCAACGTGCGATGGGCACTGAACTGAGTTTAAGCACGGCTTATCACCCGGAAACTGACGGCCAGAGTGAACGAACGATTCAAACGATGGAGGACATGCTCCGAGCGTGCGTGATTGATTTTGGAGGAAGTTGGGAACGCCACTTGCCTCTGGTGGAATTTTCGTACAATAATAGTTATCATGCGAGTATCAAAGCAGCACCGTTCGAAGCATTGTATGGAAGGAAGTGTAGATCGCCCGTGTGTTGGAGTGAAGTAGGGGAAAGTCAATTGACTGGACCCGAAATGGTTTTAGAAACGACAGAGAAGATCGTGCAGATCAAGAACCGACTACTTGCTGCGAGAAGCCGACAGAAGAGTTATGCTGATAACCGAAGGAAACCGTTGGAGTTTGACGTTGGAGATATGGTTATGCTCAAGGTATCGCCATGGAAGGGTGTAATTCGTTTTGGGAAGAAAGGAAAGTTGAGTCCGAGGTATATTGGACCGTTTAAGATCGTTGAACGAATTGGACCAGTAGCGTACAAGTTAGAATTGCCGACCGAGCTTAGTGCTATTCATGACACGTTCCACGTATCGAACCTGAAGAAGAGTTTGGCGGACAAGGAATTGGTGATTCCTTTGGACGAGATTCGACTAGACGACAAAATGCACTTTGTGGAAGAACCTGTGGAAATCATGGACCGGGAGGTCAAGCGGTTGAAGCATAGTAGGATTCCTATTGTGAAGGTCCGATGGAATTCTAAGCGTGGACCGGAATACACCTGGGAACGTGAGGACTTTTTCAAGGAAAGGTATCCTCATTTGTTCCAGTAAGACGAAATGTGAGCCCAAGAAGAGGCGAGCGCCGGGACGTCGCTCTCTTTAAGGAGGGGTGGATGTGACACCCTAGAATCGAGGTCATTAACGATACCCTAAATTACGCTAATTTTTGAAATTTTTGATGAATTTTAATTTCTATAATTATAAGTATTTTGGTTAGAGCCGACGTTCGAGGTTATAATTTTTACGGTTGACGTTTTGAGAAGGACGATGACGATTACGACCCCGAGAGATGCCCAATTTTATATAATTTTTGACGATTTATCGATAATGTAATTTTTCGAGAATTTTATTTACGGTACGTGTTAAGTTGAGTCGTGTGAGTTTTATAGCCTTCCAAGTACATTTAAAGTATCCCAAAAATATTTTGGAGCATTCGGGAAGATTTCCGACTCCCGTAAAATTTTCAAAATTGACAAATGAGTCAAACCCGCAAAGTTTTGAGGTCGTTTTCTATTTAAGGACAAAAGAAACCCAATATTGCACTTAGGTCCCTCCTAACTAACAAAAGGGGGCAAAGTGGACAAACACACAAACACACACAACATTTCACAAGAAAAAAATCAAACACACACTCTCCTTGTCTCTCTCAAACTCACGGCACACCTCAAACAAACAAAAATCCACCAAAAATCTTTTCTACTTGATTTTTCAAAAATCTAAGGTTAGACCACGCTTAGTTTGGTCATTACCCACCTATTCATGTAATCAAATCCAACATGCATTGATAAAAATTTTTCAAGATTTTTCATATGATCCAAAATTCGTTTTTGTGGCTATTTGAGCTAATGCATGTTAATTTTGAGTGTTATGGAAGTATAAACACCATGAAAACCCACCAAAATTAATTTGGTTGTGGTGAATGGGTCACCCAAACCCCACGGCAAAGGGGTGTTTGGGGGAGCCATGGTGGTTGATGAATATGCATGTTATTATTGTGTTTGGTTATTTGTTTTATGATGATTTACATAGGTGTTACTACTTGCATGTGTATTTTTCTTTGATTTTGATATTGAGATTGGTTGATCAATAGGGGTAGGATGGAAGTTTGATGTTAGGATATGTTTGGGAAGTCTTAGGATGATGTTTAGAGTTGGTTAGAAGTCTTGGAATCGAGTCTAAGCATGTTTTTGGTATGGTCATTTTTAGGCAGAAACATTTGGTCTATTTTGGAAAAATGATTTTTGTTCCAGGTCTTGAAAACTAAATATAGTGATAGAGGGTTTTTCTAGCTTTAATTTGGTATAAGGTAGAGCCCGTGACTCAAAACGAGCTAAAAGTTATGACATTTTAAAGATCGGGTACCGGGAGACGAGGACTTTCACAATCCGGATTTGTGCAAAGTTTTAGTCAAATCCCGAGGGTCACAAGTATAATTTGGTGAATGATCAAGGGTCAAAACTTGGTCCCTAACCTGTACAAATGAGTCTATATGTTGACTTATGAGTCAAGGAAGTCAAAGGTATTTTTCATATAGGTCAAAGTGGTCAAAATTGGTCGAAGCGCAATTTCAGCCCGTAAAATGTAGTCGTGGAAATGAGTTGCGTAACGGGTCGTAAAAGTGAAAACTTTTGTTGGACTTAAAAACATGTTATCTACAGGTCATATAGGATTTTTGGAAATTTTGTCAAATTTTATAAGCATGGTTTAATAAGGTAAAACAGCCCGTACTTTAGTCAAGTACCGGCGAGAACGTGTAAAAATGGACAACGTAGGTTATAATAATGAATGGTATAAAATGAATGATACTTGTTGTTTTTGTTTTTGGCGTGAGTTATATTGGTATTAAGTGACTTATATATATGTATTTTATACAGTACCGTAAGTATTTAAATGAGATTACTCATTACGCGTTATTTGTGATAGGTGTTGATTTACCCGGGCATCCGTAACATCGTCAGTGAACACTCCTCGAACTACCGACTACTTAATATCTAAGGTGTGAATTTATAGCCTCGCTTATATTATTTCAAATTGTTTTACCCGCGAGGGAAATGCATGCTAGTTTTTAAAAGGAACGTATATCATGAATGATTGTTAGACCCGAAAGTTGCCTTAGAAATTGTGTTGAGTACCAAAGTTGCAAAAGTCCCTAAATTCATGAACTATTAACTATTGTCTTGCCCTTGCGAAGGGGGAAATAGCCGCTTATGCAATTTGTAGTACTACGGGGTTAACGACCCAATGCTAGCCGAGAAGCTGTACTTATAGTAAGTTCTGCGGTAGATTATTTTGTATGAGAAATAAGGTATAATTGCAACTGATGCCTTTAGTGGGGCACTGGTTTCATCTGAATCATGCCGGTATATTTACGCGGGTGATTGAGTTAACGGATTAGTGTCATGAGCTTAAACACAATTGTCAGTATCCTGATTATAGTTTGTTTGATCGACAAGACTATAAATGATCACGAATGGTTTTTATTATATATACGTTCAAATGGATTGAAAAACCTATGAATTCCACTCAACGTTTTCGTTGACCAAATTTTTGGCATGTATTTCAGGTAACCGCTGAGCAGTAGGATGGAGCATGCATGGGATGGAGGTTGTGTGATCGGCTTGGTGTCCGCTTGTTTTTCCCTCCTTTTCTACTTAAACAAATTTTATGTTTAATGTCATGTGGTTGTAAAACTGAAGTTTTTGGGGTTGAGATTCATGGGGACCGAAACGCTAAACTCTGTGCACTATTTGGGGTTGGGAAAACTGTGGACATGTATTATTTAAAAATTTTAAATGTTAAATTTTAAGATGACGTCTTTTTAGCGTCGTTTGATATATCTTGTGTGCAATGAATACTGTGTAGCACCCATTGTTGTAGTTCCGCTGCGCATAACAATTGTGGGGGTGTTACAACGGCTTCTGGTAAAGACATATCAAATCCGTTGACGGCTGTGATGGTTTGCCTAAAATCATCAGGGTACCCCCACTCACCATTGATTCACGTTCTAAGAGTTGGGCTGGGTTCTAGTCTCCCAGGGTGATGCTTATTCCACCAGAAAGACTGGCTAGCCCAAGAGCGAGAAGCTACTTGGTAAAGGCTCATCAAATCTGCTCATGTTGCTGTAAAGATTCAACACGATGCTGATTTGTTTCAAGCTTTGGAGAAGCTTCTAGTGTTCCTTGGTGCGGCGGTTCTATTGGTTCTTGTGCTGCTGTTGTTCTCTTTGCTGGATCAATCCTCAAGCTTTATTGCACTTTGTACCAGGAAACTTGAACTCAACAGGTTTTAGTTATGTTTGGAGTTATTGGAGGCGATTTGGGACCAAAAGGAGCTAAGCAAACAAGTCAGGGATCAATTGGTCTAATGTTGCGCCGCAACTCCTACCTACTGCGGCGCAAGTGATTGACACCCAAATCAGTACCAGCTTCGGAAGCCGAGTTGCGGCGCAACTCCTACCTATTGCGGCGCAATTGAAGGGGCTACAGATCATGGTGCTTGCGGATCACTAGTTGCGGCGCAAGACACATGAGTTGCGGCGCAACAGATGCAGTTACGAAATTGTGTTTTTATTCCTAATTAAGGGGGAGCCCAAAGAGTTAGTGGGACATTATGGCTGAACGTTTTTTAAACTACCAGGAGGAATATATAACAAAGGAGTGAGTGGAAGAAAAAGAAAGAAGCATTACCATCATACACAGAAGCATCATCTATCATCACACATCATCATAATCATAATTTTCTGTTGAACAATCGTTGTTTTCAATTTCTACTTTGTTAATTTGGGAGATCATTGGAACCTATTTCTCAGTTTGGTATTGAATCTTCTATCATTTTAATTGCAATTTGAAGTATGTCTTTTACATATTTAATTGTGTTTGTTACGATCATGAGTAGCTAATTTCTTAATACGTTTGCTAGGATTATGTGATGTTTATGTGTTAGGTTTTGGGTTTAAAATTCGATTGATGTGTTGAGATTAATTGGGGATCCGTTTGGGTTAATAACTTAATTATCTTGTTAAAATTGTTTATACTCTTGTTTGGTAATCTAAAAACGGGTATTCGAAAGGAATCCGTAATTTTTACTAAAATAGGAACGAATTAATCGGCCTGTCTTTAGTTGATTATAAGTGAATGATATTCGAAAGGAGTCATTAACAACAATTTTTACAAGTAGTTATTCACACAAACGCTAGCTACTAAATTAAGAGAAATCGGTTTAGGAGTTGGTAAGCTATTCGAAAGGAAGCTTATAAATTAATTCTCACACATCAGCTTGGAACTTTATGCACAATATCTTGAGGTGTTAACGGTATTCGAAAGGAATCGTTGCATGGTTAGGGAATTGGAGAAATCCGGTATTCGAAAGGAACTTAGGATTTTACATTAGAAGTTTATCGATATTTTCATACCTAAGAGATAACGCATATTCATTAACGGTCCAAGCAAGCGTTTCTTTTATTCATATTTGAAATCTTAAATATTTTTACTGTTATTATAAGCAAGTCTTCACTAAGACTAAAACCAACTTGTTACTCGTTACGCGTTTTTATAAACTAATACTTCCAACTATAAATAGTCCCTGTGTTCGAACCCGATATTTGCTAATACTATTTTACAACTGACAAGGGTACACTGCCCGTGTCATAATCTAGTAAAGGTTAATTTTGGGAAAACTAGATTTTTCGCATCAAGTTTTTGGCGCCGCTGCCGGGGACTTGATTTAGTTGAAGTTTTTAGTTTATTGTTTGATTACTTGTTTGAATATTTTTCACGGGTTTTTTTTTTTTTTTTTTTTTGTTTGTGTTGTGATTTTCAGGATTATTGATTGTGTATGTACTTGAGATCCCAAGGGAAACAAGTGCAAAGTCCTCTTTCGGATCCGGAAAAACTTTTGAGGAAACGGGGTTTAGGAGCAGCCGCTTCGGTAGTTTATAGTGAAAGCATATCCTCCGAGGAGGAAGTTGAACCAGTTTTTGAAGAAGAAATGTCAGAAAACGGAGATGATGATATACTAAGAAACAACCCACCCAATCCTTTTGACATACCGATGATCGATAGGAATAGGATAGTACCACAGACGAATGGGTCGGCCATTGTGGTACCGGATTTGGGGGATGAATTTTCCGTTAAAGGTCATCACTTAAAGATGATTCAAGATAGTACTTTTGACGGACATTTCAAGTCCGACCCGCACAAGCATGTGGCGAGTTTCATAGAGACATGTAGAATGTTTCGATATGGAGCGGGTCACGAGGAAAGCGTTATGCTAAGTTTGTTTCCATCGTCTCTCACGGGAGAGGCGAAAACGTGGTTTAATGAATTAGAGCCGGGTACGATTGCAACTTGGGAAGAAATGAGGGAGCTTTTTGTAACAAGATTTTTTCCACCCATCTTGCGCAGGAAGCTATTGAACCAAATCCGTTCTTTTCAACAATGGGACAACGAGACCATAACAAGTTCTTGGATTAGGCTTAGGGAATTGTTAAGGAACTGCCATGGGCACGAGTTAGATAAAGATGAAGTTATTGATATCTTCTACTACAGTTTGGATAGTCGTTCTCAACACGACTTGGATTTGGCGGGTGGTGGCAGTTTCCTATACAAGTCACCAAACGAGGCTCACCGAATGATGGAAGACCAAGTTCAAGCTCATATTGCTAGGGATCGGGTTAATAGGAATAGGAGAGTTAGAGGAACGGTGAACCAAGTTGAAGAAGGAGGTAGTAGTGGTAGCAACAAAGAAGTGGTGAACGAGATTAAAGCCTTGGGTAATGAAATGAAAAACCGAATGGGTCGTTTGGAAAAAGATGTACACTTAGTGAAGAACGGTTGCGGGAAATGCGGGGGACCTCACTACACGGATGATTGTGAGCCGAAATCTGAGGAGGCTAACTATGCCAACTATGGGTATCAAAACCGGGGAAATAGTGGGTATGGAAATAAGAATCAGGGAAACAGAAATGAGGCGAGATTTCAACCCAACCAATCGAAACAAAAGGAGGAGCATACCGAACAGAATTTTGAGGAAATGATGAAAGATTTTGTCTACTCCCAAAAGGCGGCAAATGATATTATGGCTAACTCCATGAAAGGATTCACCGCAAAATGGGAGCAAAACCAACGGAACACCCAAGCTAACATGCAAGACTTGGAGCGAAAATTTGAAAGATTAAGTGAAAAGTTCTCGAACCGACCAACGGGTCAAATGCCAAGTTCAACCCAACCAAATCCGAGGCAAAATCAAAACAACACCGGAGGATCATCGAATCAAGGGTCGAAGTATGTACCACCAAATAATCGTGATGAGCAAGTGAACGTTGTGGAGACTAGGTCTGGACCTAAGTATGGGGGGGACCGAAAAATGGTGCTGAACAAAGACAAAACGGAAATTTCAGCTGAAACAGACATCTTGCGCCGCAACAACAGGGACTTGCGCCGCAACTCGTACTCCGTGGGGAACCCGATTGTCATTGACCAACCAATTGCGCCGCAACTCGAGATCCGAGACTTCGAAAAGAACCATGAACCCATCGATAGTGATTCGGACGACGAGGAAGAGATAGAAATGGAGTCGAAACCTGGGAAGGAACCAAAGGGTGATAATAAAGAAAAAGAACCGGAAATCGAACCAAAAGGGCCATACAAGCCACATATCCCATATCCGCATAGACTTCGAAAAGAAAAGAAAAAGGAACAATACGGGAAATTCATCGAGTTAATGAAAACTGTTAAGATTAATGTTCCTTTAGTTGATCTTATTGCGGGTATGCCAAATTATGCAAAATTCATGAAGGAACTCGTGAGCGGGAAAGGTGATTACATGGAGAAAATCACCGCGTTCTTAAATGCCGAATGTTCAGCAATTGTGAAGAGGTCTATTCCACCGAAACTTGAAGACCCCGGAAGTTTTCTTTTAACTTGCACTTTTAACGATACATTTACTTTTAGTGCATTAGCGGATTTAGGGGCAAGCATTAACTTAATGCCCTACTCTATTTACACTAAATTGTCTTCAAATGTTTTAACCCCAACACGTATGAGCATAAGATTGGCCGATCGATCTTATCAATATCCATTGGGTATTGCCGAAAATATGCTCATACGGGTTGGAGAATTTTTATATCCCGTGGATTTTGTTATTCTTGAAATGGAGGAGGATGAAAAAGTTCCTCTCATTTTGGGTAGACCATTTTTGAACACCGCGGATGCTATCATCCGGGTTCGGGATACCGAAATTTCTTTGGGTTTGGGTGATGAAAGGGCAACATTTTCTTTGAATCAAGCAATGAAACATTCATATTCTACTGATGAATCTTGTTTTAGAATTGATGTTATAGATGAAGCTTATGACCTCGATTGGGAAGGCATTTTGGAAGCAGAGGCGGAAATGGAAATGCTGAATTCCATTGTTAAAAAAGAGGCGAATGATGAGGAAAGCTCGAATGAAGTGAAGGAGTTGGTAGTTAACGACGGGGAGAGGATCAAAACTTCTATTGAGGATCCCCCGAAGGATTTGGAACTTAAGCAATTACCGGCACATCTAGAGTATGCATTCTTAGATGGTAATTCTAGTCTCCCAATTATTATTTCGTCCTCACTTTTGGAAGACGAGAAGGTTAAATTACTAACGGTCCTTAAAAGCCATAAAAAGGCTTTCGCTTGGCGTATTTCTGATATTCCGGGTATAAGTTCTGATTTTTGTAAACATAAAATCAACTTTTTAGATAATGTAAAACCCGTTGTCCAAAGACAACGGAGACTTAACCCGAATATGCAAGATGTGGTCAAAAAGGAAATTGTTAAACTCTTGGATGCAGGTATAATTTACCCGATAGCAGATAGCCCCTGGGTTAGTCCGGTCCATTGTGTGCCCAAGAAAGGTGGAATGACTGTGGTATTGAATGAAAAGAACGAATTGGTACCGACAAGAACAGTGACGGGCTGGAGGGTTTGTATCGATTATAGGAGGTTAAATGAGGCGACTCGAAAGGATCATTTTCCATTGCCATTTATGGATCAAATGATAGAAAGGTTGGCGGAAAACGAGTTTTATTGTTTTCTTGATGGTTTCTCGGGTTATTTTCAAATTCCAATTGACCCCGAGGACCAAGAGAAAACAACATTTACTTGTCCTTTCGGTACCTTTGCTTATAGACGGATGCCATTCGGGTTATGTAATGCACCGGGAACATTTCAGAGGTGTATGATGGCGATTTTTCAGAATATGGTTGAGAATTCTATGGAGGTTTTTATGGACGATTTTTCGGTTTATGGGAGTTCATTTGATGGTTGTTTAAAAAGTTTAGATAAGATGCTAGCACGGTGTGAAGAAACAAATTTGGTGCTTAATTGGGAAAAATGCCATTTCATGGTGAAGGAAGGAATAGTATTGGGGCACAAAATTTCTAAGGCGGGAAATGAGGTTTACGATGCAAAGCTAATCCAGTTTCGGTTAGGGGGGAAAGCTCATGAGGTCACCCTGCCACATTTTGGGTATTTGACGGGTTTATTCACTGAAGCTGAATATATGGATAAACCCAATATGGCGAATTATATTGTTGAGGGAAGTTGGAACTGGAATGCAATCCGGAGTAAGAAAAATGAGGTGTGGTTTGATTTGTCCGGACATAGGCCTCACGCCTCCACCAATAAAGCGAACAATCTCACGAATCCAATATTTAGAGTGCTTGAAAAAGGAATCTCCAATTCATTCTTGCACCGGTTTCAGCATCAGGACAAAGTTTATCTCGATGATTTGTGGCTGTTGAATTTCTTCGCAAAAAGGGATCCGACTGAGTATGTGAATGCCCCGTGGGCACTGGTTGAGTATATGAACGAGAAAGGGTCGGGACGACAAGCCGCAGGGCCTATGGTTTGTGGCCATTTTATTACGAGGATAGCAAAGAATTTGGGTGTTCTGACTCAGGCAGGGATTCAAAAGTGCAGTCCACCAGTGGGATGGAAGATGGTTACAATGAATGATTTGCTTCGGGCAAAAATTATAACCGCAAACAGAGTTTATGTTGGTCATGTGCAAGAGGAAGCGGGTGACGGTGCTGAGGAAGAGAATGAGGAGGAAGAGGGTAACGCGAACGCAGCGGGAGCGGTTCCCCCACAACCTGGCCCGTTTGATTTTAACCCCATGATGCAGGAACTGTATAGGATTGGGCGCCGAGTGGACGAGACATATGCGGAGGTTCATCAGATCAGGACAGAGGTCGATAGGACCCGCTCGGATGTTCACCAGTTTGGGGATTATACGCAGTACCACATGGCGCGATACCAGCCCATGTGGGAATATATGACCACTTCCCAGTACCATGTGCATCATCCCGAGGCAGCGAGTGGGTGGACTGAATACAACCCACCTCCCATGTGGTACCAACCACCACCTACTGATGATGAGTGAAGAAGTTGAAGCCGTTTGTGGGGCTTATTTGATTGTTGTTGTACTTTATGATGTCGAACTATTTACTTTTCAGTTGTGTCGGGTCGCGTTTGGAACTATTTAATCTTTCGTTGCTTAGGATATATGTTTATGCTCATTAACATGTTTGTTTATGTGTTTGTACCTTACCAAGACTGGCATTAAGTTCAGCACGTGCGGAGTAGACTCGGAATTCATACCACATCAAACGGAACTAGCACGGTGTTATCTCTCTTTTTCCCTTTTATTTTTTTTTAATTTTATTTTAATTTCCCTTTTAGTTAGATTTTCTTTTGATGGAACACATTAGGGACAATGTGTTAGTCAAGTATGGGGGGGTGAGTCGGGAAATTAGTTAGTTTTGTCCCCTATATCAATTACGGTTTGAGTCGGATTTGCTTAGGGACAAGCAAATGCTTAAGTATGGGGGGTTTGATATCGCTCATTTATACGAGTTTTTCATAGCGATATTTGTTATGTTTTGTGTCCTAAACGTAATGGATAGACCCCGTATTGCTTATATTTTGTGTAAAGTGTGTTTTATAGGTTCTCAACTCACCATGTCTTATCGACAAGAAAGAGTTGATTCACCTTGAGGGTACGGCTCTTGGTGTGACACATCAAATCCGTTGATGGTTGCCAGGTTACCCAAAACTGGATGGTTTTCACTTGCCATGGTCCTAGACTGAAAAGTGGCTAATCCAAGGGGGTACGGCTCTTGGTAAAGATTTTATCAAATCCGTTGATAGCTGTAATAGCTTGCTTAAAGCTATAGGGTGTTCAATTCACCGATGCTTCATTGCTAAGAATTGGCGAGTCCAGAAGGGTACGGCTTCTGGTAAAGACATATCAAATCCGTTGACGGCTGTGATGGTTTGCCTAAAATCATCAGGGTACCCCCACTCACCATTGATTCACGTTCTAAGAGTTGGGCTGGGTTCTAGTCTCCCAGGGTGATGCTTATTCCACCAGAAAGACTGGCTAGCCCAAGAGCGAGCAGCTACTTGGTAAAGGCTCATCAAATCTGCTCATGTTGCTGTAAAGATTCAACACGATGCTGATTTGTTTCAAGCTTTGGAGAAGCTTCTAGTGTTCCTTGGTGCGGCGGTTCTATTGGTTCTTGTGCTGCTGTTGTTCTCTTTGCTGGATCAATCCTCAAGCTTTATTGCACTGTGTACCAGGAAACTTGAACTCAACAGGTTTTAGTTATGTTTGGAGTTATTGGAGGCGATTTGGGACCAAAAGGAGCTAAGCAAACAAGTCAGGGATCAATTGGTCTAATGTTGCGCCGCAACTCCTACCTACTGCGGCGCAAGTGATTGACACCCAAATCAGTACCAGCTTCGGAAGCCGAGTTGCGGCGCAACTCCTACCTATTGCGGCGCAATTGAAGGGGCTATAGATCATGGTGCTTGCGGATCACTAGTTACGGCGCAAGACACATGAGTTGCGGTGCAACAGATGCAGTTACGAAATTGTGTTTTTATTCCTAATTAAGGGGGAGCCCAAAGAGTTAGTGGGACATTATGGCTGAACGTTTTTTAAACTACCAGGAGGAATATATAACAAAGGAGTGAGTGGAAGAAAAAGAAAGAAGCATTACCATCATACACAGAAGCATCATCTATCATCACACATCATCATAATCATAATTTTCTGTTGAACAATCGTTGTTTTCAATTTCTACTTTGTTAATTTGCGGCGCAACTCCTACCTATTGCGGCGCAATTGAAGGGGCTACAGATCATGGTGCTTGCGGATCACTAGTTGCGGCGCAAGACACATGAGTTGCGGCGCAACAGATGCAGTTACGAAATTGTGTTTTTATTCCTAATTAAGGGGGAGCCCAAAGAGTTAGTGGGACATTATGGCTGAACGTTTTTTAAACTACCAGGAGGAATATATAACAAAGGAGTGAGTGGAAGAAAAAGAAAGAAGCATTACCATCATACACAGAAGCATCATCTATCATCACACATCATCATAATCATAATTTTCTGTTGAACAATCGTTGTTTTCAATTTCTACTTTGTTAATTTGGGAGATCATTGGAACCTATTTCTCAGTTTGGTATTGAATCTTCTATCATTTTAATTGCAATTTGAAGTATGTCTTTTACATATTTAATTGTGTTTGTTACGATCATGAGTAGCTAATTTCTTAATACGTTTGCTAGGATTATGTGATGTTTATGTGTTAGGTTTTGGGTTTAAAATTCGATTGATGTGTTGAGATTAATTGGGGATCCGTTTGGGTTAATAACTTAATTATCTTGTTAAAATTGTTTATACTCTTGTTTGGTAATCTAAAAACGGGTATTCGAAAGGAATCCGTAATTTTTACTAAAATAGGAACGAATTAATCGGCCTGTCTTTAGTTGATTATAAGTGAATGATATTCGAAAGGAGTCATTAACAACAATTTTTACAAGTAGTTATTCACACAAACGCTAGCTACTAAATTAAGAGAAATCGGTTTAGGAGTTGGTAAGCTATTCGAAAGGAAGCTTATAAATTAATTCTCACACATCAGCTTGGAACTTTATGCACAATATCTTGAGGTGTTAACGGTATTCGAAAGGAATCGTTGCATGGTTAGGGAATTGGAGAAATCCGGTATTCGAAAGGAACTTAGGATTTTACATTAGAAGTTTATCGATATTTTCATACCTAAGAGATAACGCATATTCATTAACGGTCCAAGCAAGCGTTTCTTTTATTCATATTTGAAATCTTAAATATTTTTACTGTTATTATAAGCAAGTCTTCACTAAGACTAAAACCAACTTGTTACTCGTTACGCGTTTTTATAAACTAATACTTCCAACTATAAATAGTCCCTGTGTTCGAACCCGATATTTGCTAATACTATTTTACAACTGACAAGGGTATACTGCCCGTGTCATAATCTAGTAAAGGTTAATTTTGGGAAAACTAGATTTTTCGCATCAGAAACTAGTTTCTATGCATTTTTTTATAATGAACATTAGTATTTATAAGAAAACCAATCTCAGTTTTATCATAGGGACAGGGTCTTTTGAAACCAGTCTTTATTTGGGGGTGTTTATAGCCTTTTCTGTAGTAGTGGCAGCTGTCATTGCTGCAAGTACAGCTATTCAAGGTTCTACTAAAGAGGAACGAAGAGAAAAACCTGAAGACGGTAGAGCTGTCTCGAGTGAGGATATAACAAAAAGAAGGGTTGATATGAAAACCCTAAGCATTCTGAAACTCTCTTTGGGACAAGAAAATCAGCACAAATACAAAAGTTATGAGTCTGCAAAAGATCTTTGGGCAGCTCTTGAAGTTGCTTATGGTGGTAATGCTGATACTTTGCAAGAGAAAAAGAAGCAACTCTTGCATGAGTATGTTGTTTTCAAGGCTCAACCTAATGAGAAGCTAAGTAGTGTGAGAAACAGACTTCTTGACATTACAAGCAAACTGTCCTTCATGGGAACAGTGCTTGGTGATGTTGATATCATCTCCACTTTTCTTAAAAGCCTTGGTGATGCATTGAAAATTGAAGCAAGGTCTATAATTGCTAATAACACTCACAAAAGTTATACTTTTGATGATGTTTACAATAAACTGAGGCTGATAGAGAATGAAACTCTTTCGGATCATGGAAGCAAGTCTACCAATGGAGACATGGCCTTCTTCTCACATAATGAAGGTCAATTTGATCACAAGGAGTCATACATGCATCCATGTTAGCCCTATATTTTATATAGTCGAACAAGAATGTAATAGGTCATCTTAGTCGTTAAAAGGTCTTGTATTGTAATAGGTTAGTCGGGAAAACCGGGCTTGGACTTTAAGATAATATTGTATAAGTTAGGGGCGTAAGCCCAAAAGAAAGCCAAGCCCGGCCCAAGATGAAGCCCACAAAGGCCTTAGTGCCGTGGGGTATATAACCCTCTTTCAAATGTGAAAGAGGGTGTTGGTTCATTTCATTAAACACATAGTTTTAGTGTAAACCTTCCACTTCTCTCTCTACTCTCTCTCTCTACTTTTCTCCTCTTTCTCTCTCTAAGAATCTTGTGTTATGGATTGAATGGGAATAACATTTGGTATCAAGAGCCTATAGTGGATAGGTGATTGAAGATTCGTGTGTGGTGTTCTTGAATTTTCGTGGCCTTTTTGATCTTCATCTCACGTCCAATATTTTTTTTTGTGTTTTTTATAGTCTTTTCTCGATACAAATCATATACATACTAGTAGTAGTGATTTGGGTATCTTGGTTTTGGCTAAAACACAAATCTTTTGGATCAAAAGTTACGAAATTTCTTCTTGTTCTTCATTCCGAAATTCTAGCAGAAACTTCCATCGGAAAGTACAAATTGTACTTGGGCTTCCATCGCAATAACCTTACCATCGGAAAGGGTTTGGTTCTACATTGCGATCGTGGGTTTTTATTACTTATTCCGATCTGAACATTCCGATCGTACTTTGCGATCTGGATTCCGACGGGTATAAGGAAGTATTTTAAGTCGTTACTCTGCTTGAATTTTGACAGCCACATTGCGATCTGGACATTCCGATAGGCTTTGCGATCTGAGTATTCCGACAGGCTTTCCGATCTGGACATTACGATCTGGACATTACGATCTGAGCATTGCGATCTGAGCATTGCGATTGAGCATTGCGATCTGAGCATTGCGATTGAGCATTCCAATTGAGCATTCCGATCTGGACATTTCGATAAGTATTCCGATGGACATTCCGATTGAGTTAAAATTTTTAGGTCAAGTAAATTCAAATTTTTTCCCTACTAGTTTTTGGCTATTTCTAACTCAAATTCAAAATTTGGCGATACAAAATTTTTCGGCTTACCGTTTTGTCAGACTGAGGAATTTAATTGTCGGACTGAGAAAAAAATTTTGAATTTTCGGAATTTCAATTTTAACCACACATCATCACAACAAATCCACTAAGATCTGCAATTCATCCACAAGTATTCACCATGTCTAACAACAACATCAACATTGCAACTGCTAATCAAATTCGTTTGGAACAAGGTGGCAACGGTAACCCACCTGTGCTCACTGCCGGTTGCTACGTTCAATGGAGATCTCGTTTTCTCAGATTTCTTGATGGAAAAGAAAACCGAACTGCTCTTCGTCACTGCCTTGAGAACCCACCTCCAGTTTTTGAATTCAAACCAATTACAACACAGGCAGAGGATGGTACTTCATCAACTATACGAGCTATGGAGGATTTTGACACATGTTCTGCTGAGAAAAAGAAACTCCTCCAAGCTGAAGCTGATGCTGTAAATTTCATACTCACTGGAATTGATAATGATATCTATTCCACAGTTGATGCATGTCCTAATGCTATGGAAATGTGGAATGCAATTCATCGATTGAAGCAAGGTGAGTCAATCAATGTTCAAGATCTCGAGACTTATCTACTTTGGGAGTTTGGAAAATTCACATCTGAAGATGGTGAATCCATTGACTCATATTACTCGAGATTCTACAAAATGATGAATGAGCTTGTAAGAAATCAGTGCACCATCTCCAATCATCATGCCAATGAATGGCAAAGGTTTGTGACTTTGGTCAAACAAAGGGAGGATATCAAGACTATATCTTACCACAAACTTTATGATATCTTGAAACAACATCAGAATGAAGTGAATGAACTAAGGGCTGAAAAGGCAGAACGGTCTGCTAATTCTATTGCTTTTGTGGCTGCTACTTCAACAAAACCCGTTCCTCGTCAACAACCACCTAATCATTCCTCGAAGTCATCAAGCTCATCCACCAAACCTCTAGCTGCTGCTAAACACAAAGCAAAAGCAATTGTCCCCACTCCACCTCCAAAGTATGACACCGAGTCAGATGGAGACAGTGATGATGAACAAACTTCAAGGGACAAGAAGATTGAAGAACTCATGTCTTTACTCACCCCAACTTATAAGAAGATCTACAAACCTACCAACAACAATCTCAGATCATCATCCAATGCTAGATATAAGGAAGTTGATCATGCACCTAGGTATGATCGTGATGCTAGGTATGATAATCAGAGGATGTTGAATCAAGTTGGGGCTAGAGATACTGTAGGCACTCCGGTGGTGCATTCAATGCTTCAACTGCAAGGGATTTGGGCACATGGCTAGGGAATGTAAGAAGCCAAAACGGGTTAAGGATTCGGGATATCACAAGGAAAAGATGTTGCTGTGCAAGAAAGAAGAAGCAGGAATTCCACTCACAGCAGATGAAGTTGACTGGCATGATGACACTGATGATGAAGCCGATGATCAAGAGCTAGAGGCACATTATGTGTACATGGCAAAGATTCAGGAAGTGCTTCCAGAGACTGCTGATACTTCTGGACCTATCTTTGATACTGAGCCAAATGAAAAGGTACCAACAAATGATAACTATAATGTGTTTGCTAATGAACGACGGCATCCTGAGCAACCCGAAAGCATCAATGACACATATGTAATGGACACGGAGGATAGCAATATCTCTACGGATTCACAACATATGTGTAATGATGAAGGTAATGCTGCTCAGGATACTGACTCGGATGAGGACCGTGATTTGCTTGCGTCTATAATTGATTCTTTAAAACATGAAATTGAGGTAAACAAAGATGCTAATAAACGTTTGAAGCAAGCAAACACATCCTTAGCCGAGGAGATAGACAGGCTTAAAAGTGTGATTATGTAAAAGAAGCTGATCGACGGGTTGCAATAGCTAATGGTTTGGTATATGAACGTAAGGTGCTCAACGAACAATATTGTTCTGAAGTAACACACGAAATTCATATGTCAAAACAGAAGATATCGGAACTTGAAGAACAACTGCTGCTACATAAACTCCAAATTACTGAATTAGAGTCGGTTAACAAAGAACAAACTGAGCTTTATAAAACTCGTGAAGAAAAGGATATTGAAAAAATTCTTGCTTTGGAAAAGAGAGTCGACACGTTAAACAACATTGTTTACAAAACGGGTCAGTCTATTCAAACTATGAATA
This sequence comes from Glebionis coronaria, assembly GCA_025667525.1. NCBI lineage: Eukaryota > Viridiplantae > Streptophyta > Magnoliopsida > Asterales > Asteraceae > Glebionis > Glebionis coronaria. The sequence continues at coordinate 629,905 of JANFOE010000063.1, forward strand.
TGCTCAATAGAAATATGAAAACGAGTTTTGTCAAGCCTGAATATCTCAAGAAAGCTCAAAGTACCAAGCCTGCTCTTTATGATATCGGTTGTTATGTTGATAATCTTGCTCTTATGCTCTCCCCTGACTGCGACGAAATCATTCGTCAACAAGAAGAAAGTCGATCAAACTTAAGTGATTTAATAAACCTTTCTGATTCTAACAATCATATTAAGTTTGTCCCTCAAAAAGAACTTTCAAAAGAACAAAAGATGTATAACAGTGTTCCACCACCAAGTGATGAACCACAAAAGAAAGTTTCTTTAAAAAGGAGTTTCAAAAAGCAATCAATTTTGTTAGAAAAGCGAATTTTGGATGAAAAACGTAAATGGGATGAGAAAAGCAAAAGTGTTCAGCAATTTGAGTTTATAAAACAAGGGGTTTTAAATTTGTACAAAGGTGTCGTCGACTATGAAAAAGTTTCTAGGGATACCATTTGGAATATTAAACCTAACCCACAAGTAGAAGTCGTCATCCAACAATGCATTGTTCCAACCATTGATGATCTTTCAAAAAATGTGGAAATGTTTTATAATGCTCTCACTGAGGAAATGTTAACTGATTTAAGCTATGTCAAATCTCTTGAAGATGAAGTTGATTTTCTTCAAATTAAATTAAAGACACAAGAACACCAACTTTCTAACGAAATTGATCGACTTTCTAAGGAATACTTTTATGCTGACCATATGAATGCTATGCTTGGTGTGTATACCGATCTGGATCAATATTGTCATGTAGCATGTCTAGTGTCAGAATCGGACGCGAAATGTCGCAATCTTGAAGTAGAGCTTTCAAAACAAATTCAGTCATACAACAAACTTTCGAAAAGCTTTTCTCAACTTGAGAAACACTCCATTTCTCTTGAACTTGCTTTACAAAAAGGTGAAAAATCTCATAATCATAAAAAGTGTCAAGAAATGTCAGCTTCTTCGTTTCGTCTACTGAATGAAAAAGATTTCGAAATAAATGATTTGAAAGCTCAGCTAAAAGAAAGGGACATTGCCATTAGTGAGTTACAGAAACTCATTGAGAAAATGAAAGGAAAGTCTGTTTTGGGTAAACCATTTGCCGTTCGTCAACCGAATGCGGTTAAATGCCCTAAATCATCTATTTTGGGACAATCCCCACAGACTTTGCCTAAGATAGGAAATGATAAGAGCACTAATGTGATAGCACCTGGAATGTATAAGATGAACACTAGGTCCACTCAAACTGGAACAACGCAGTTACCTCAGAATACTAGGAAAACTAATCAACGTGTGTCTTCTTCTACAGGAGTAAATCCCACTACTAGTGTTAGCAGACCACAGCTTAAGAGCACTAGAGTTGAAGATAGAGTCATGCCTAACAATAGTCAAGGGAAGAAGAATGAAGTAGAAGATCACCGTAGGAATTTTAAGTTTTCTATGAATAAAACATCTGTAACTGCATGTAATGACAGTTTAAATGCTAAGACCTCGAATGTTGAATTTGTTTGTGTTGAATGTGGCAAATGTGTTCGTACTTTCAATCATGATGCTTGTGCTCTTAATTATAATGGCGTGAATACTAGAACTAGGAAGCCTATTCGTATGCCCACTAGTACTAGTAAACCCACAAGAACTTTGAACCAATCCACTGAGCAACCACTTGAGAAACTAAGTGCGTTAGAATCCACTACTCTACGTAAACAAAGCAGGTTAAAGAAGCTTTATGAGAACATGATTAGGACATGTACACGGGGGTATTCAAGATTTACACCACCCGGATACAAATGGGTACCTAAGACAACCCCCATTCTAATTGGGTCTATGAATGTTAGCTTGCCTTTAGAATCTAGGTCCACTACTATTTTGGAACCCGTTTCTATCAAGGGCTCCCATTTGTCAAATGCTACATTGTCTTCTAATTCTTCTGCAGCTCGTCGAACTCATCCTATTCATAATGGACTCCGGGTGCACAAAGCACATGACGGGCAATCTCAAGCTTCTCATTAACTTCATGGAGAAGTTTCTGGGTACGGTACGGTTTGGAAATGATCAATTTGCACCGATACTCGGATATGGAGACTTGGTTCAAGGGAATATCACTATAAAACGGGTTTATTACGTCGAGGGACTGAATCACAATTTATTCTCGGTTGGTCAATTTTGTGATGCGGATTTGGAAGTGGCTTTTCGGAAATCTACTTGCTATGTTAGAGACTACGATGGGAATGACCTTCTTACAGGTTCTCGTGGTTCTGATCTCTACACAGTAACTCTTCAAGACACATCTTCAACAAATCCAATTTGCTTAATGGCTAAAGCTTCATCATCTCAAGCATGGTTATGGCATCAACGATTGTCACATCTCAATTTTGACACCATCAACTTGCTTTCGAAGAATGATATTGTGACTGGTCTTCCTAAGTTGAAATTCGTCAAAGACCATCTTTGTTCTTCTTGTGAGTTGGGGAAAGCAAAACGGAAGTCTTTCAAAACAAAGACTACCCCAAGCTCAAAAGGACGATTGGAACTTCTACACATGGATTTATGTGGTCCCATGCGTGTAGAGAGTATTAATGGGAAAAAGTATATTCTCGTGATTGTTGACGATTACTCTAGATACACATGGAGTTTCTTCTTAAAGTCCAAAGATGAAACACCAGAGGTTCTCAAAAACTTTCTCAAGATGATACAACGCAATCTTCAAGCTCAAGTCTTAACCGTAAGAACGGATAGGGGTACTGAATTTTTGAACAAGAACTTGCAATCTTACTTTCAAGAAGAAGGCATCGAACATCAAACGTCTATTGCTCGAACTCCTGAACAAAACGGCGTTGTCGAAAGGCGGAACCGTACTTTGGTTGAGGCTGCTCGAACAATGCTCTCTGCTTCAAAATTACCGCTATTCTTCTGGGCTGAAGCAATTGCAACTGCCTGTGATACTCAGAATCGTTCTCTCGTTATCCCTAGACATGAAAAGACACCTTACCACATCATCAATGGTAGGAAACCTACTGTCAAATTCTTTCACGTATTTGGATCTTTATGCTACATTCTTAAAGACGGTGAGAATCTCGACAAGATGAAAGAAAAAGGTGATGCATGTATTTTTGTGGGGTATGCGACATTGTCGAAAGGATATCGGGTCTATAACAAGAGAACAAAGATTATTGTCGAAACAATTCATGTGAACTTTGACGAATTGCCACTAATGGTACTTGATCACAACAGCTCAAGTCCCGCTCCTCAATGTCCAGCAATGGCACCTACACAAAACAGTGTACGTCCCGTGCAAGAATGTCAACAAAGTACTCCTACAACATACTCGACGGATACGACACATATGAATGAGTTGGTTGACTTATATGATCCTATGTTTGATGAATATTACTATGGAAACAATCAAGTTGTGTCAAAGTCTTCCGCTGTCAATACTGCTGATGCACCTGAACAAAATCAACAAGACACAACTGCCTCTACTTCAGCAACCGTTGCTCAAGAGACAATTCCAGTGGATACTCAACAAACTCAAGAAACTGTCATACAACCAACATCACCAACCGTCAATGCTGAAGGAGGAAACAACAATCAAGCAGTCGATGCACAACCTGACGATGAAGAATTTATCAATCCGTTCGGTACACCGGTACACGAAGTCGGAGAGTCTTCTAGTCAACATGTTGATCCGTCCAACATGCATACATTCTACCAACCATATCCATCCACTCACCATTGGACACGTGATCATCCATTGGAGCAAGTCATTGGAAATCCTTCACAACCGGTTCGAACACGCAGACAACTCGAAACCGATGGTGATGTGTGTATGTATGCACTCACCGTGAGTTCAACTGTACCTACCAACATCAAACAAGCCATGACTGATCATGCGTGGATTGAATCAATGCAAGACGAAATTCATCAGTTTGAACGCCTAAATGTTTGGGAACTTGTTGACCGACCCTATGGAATGTCAATTTTAGATTTCAAATGGATCTGGAAAAACAAACTGGATGAAGAACAAACCATCATCAAAAACAAATCTCGTCTTGTGGTTAAGGGATACCGTCAACAAGAAGGCATAGACTACGATGAATCATTCGCTCCAGTCGCTCGTTTGGAAGCAGTCAGGATATTCCTTGCTTATGCTGCACATAAGGGCTTCACGGTTTTTCAGATGGACGTCAAAACAGCTTTTCTCAACGGTCATTTGAAGGAAGAAGTGTATGTGAATCAGCCGGAAGGATTCGTCGATCCTCATCATCCTGACAAAGTCTATCGTCTCAAGAAGGCTGTATATGGACTTAAACAAGCTCCAAGGGCATGGTACGAAGAACTTTCAAACTTCTTGGTGTCCAAAGGATTCTCCAAAGGTTCTATTGATCCTACTCTCTTTACTAATAAATATGGGGATGACATAATGCTGGTGCAAGTTTATGTTGATGACATTATTTTTGGTTCTACGAACCCAAAACTTTCAAAACGTTTTGAAAAATTAATGCACAGCAGATTTGAAATGTCAATGATGGGGGAGCTAAAATTCTTTTTAGGCCTCCAGATTCATCAATCCCCACGTGGTATCTTCATTAACCAAGCTAAGTATGCTCAAGAGATACTTAAAAAGCATGGTATGACCTCATGTGCTCGCGTTGGTACACCATTGTCGACCACATCCCTAGACGCTGACTTGTACTCATATCCCGTAGATCAAACGCGATATCGCAGTATGATCGGGTCACTTATGTACCTTACAGCCAGCAGGCCTGATATTCATCATGCCACATGCTATTGTGCACGATATCAAGCCAGACCTACTCAAAAGCACCTCAAAGAGGTTAAACGGATCTTTCGGTACCTTAAGAATACCATTCACATGGGACTCTGGTATCTGAGGGAAACCGGTTTTCATCTAACGGCTTTTTCAGATTCTGATCACGCAGGTTGTCTTGATAGTCGTAAAAGCACTTCTGGTAGCATACAAATTCTAGGGGAAGACAAGCTTGTCAGCTGGTCGTCAAAGAAGCAGGATTGCACTTCGCTCTCATCAGCTGAAGCAGAATATGTGGCTCTATCCGCGTGTTGTGCTCAAGTCCTCTGGATGAGAACTCAACTCACGGATTATGGCTTCCACTTTGATAAAATACCTATGTATTGTGACTCAAAGTCGGCCATAGCCATATCTTGCAATCCGGTTCAGCACTCCCGCACCAAGCACATCGATGTCAGATATCACTTCATCAAGGAACAAGTGGAACGTGGCATCGTGGAATTATACTTTGTCAGAACTGAGTACCAGCTGGCAGACTTGTATACAAAAGCTCTATCGAAAGATAGGTTTGCGTATCTCGTTGGCCGTCTTGGTATGAAGTATATGACTCCAGAAGACTTGGAGGTTTTGGCAAATGAAGCTGCTTGATATTCTCTCATTATGACTTTTAGGCGCATCACAGCTTAGAACTCGGACCTCAACTAAGGAAATTTTATCTCGGACGATAACTTATCCTTCTCAACGAGAAATTCATATTTCTCGGTCATGAGCTTCTCATAAAAACATTCAAAGTTTTTAAGTTCATGAAAACGATTTCTAAGTAAATATCAGCTTAGAACTCGAACTTCAACATAAGGAAAGTTTATCACGGATGATAACTTATCCTTCACAACGGGAAATTTATTTTTCTCGGTCATGAGCTAGTCACGAAACAATCAAAGTTTTGAGCCCATGAAAAACGGACCCGAAAGGGGAGTGTACGTTTCAGTGCGCTTTCCCTAATGAATAGAAGAGAAGTCTTCTATCCTGATTATTTTAAAACCGTTGAACACAATTTTTCAAGAATTTCTCAAAAGGTTTTTCTAAATCTTTCAAAATTGTGTGTTCAACACTCCCTTCCTCATAAGTGGTTTTTATATCTCAAAATTGTCATATGTTATTTTGATTAATTTTTGAGGGGGAGCGTTTCAAAATCAAGCCTTTTAATGTTGTTGGGTACATCTCTAAAATTGTCATATTTTATGTATCCAACACATTCCGAAAATGATATGAAATTGTCAAATGTAATATATTATATCGGAAAAGGCATCTCAACTCCGTACCTCAACATATTTTGTGGTGTCGTTTTTCTAAAATTTTGTCAAATTTTGTCTCAAGACACACATATATTGTTGAGGGGGAGCGTCCCGACTAAAAATGTTCCATCATTCATGCGTGCACACATGTTTCTCTCCCGTCGATTTTTCAGAAAATGTCATATTTTAATCAATTGGTATCTCTAATATTATATTTTTATATTAGAGATAGGGGAGAAAATGTGAATAAAATGTAATATATCGCAACATGTGATCTTAAAGACTCAAGTGCAACTCTTTCCTTCACATGCCAAACTATTTCGTATATCGATGCATGTGTGTAGGGGGAGCTTTTCGGAAATGTAAAACTTTCAAGTGTTAAAAGTTTTGATTTTTATCAAACACTTTGAATGGTTTTCAATGGTTTAATGGTTACGATCTATACCCAAAACAACCTACTATCCACGACGGAACGATGGAGTCAAAAGGTGGTTTAGGATAGGAAACTAAGTCCTATGATCCAACCAGAACCAGAGGGATCTACCCAAGGACATTCCATAGCTAGAAATAGTTGTCCTTAGGAAAGATGGAGTGGAATGAAGCTGAATGCGGACCAATTACTTAAGTTAGCACTAGAACAATCACAACAAGGTGCTAATGATGACGTATTGGTAAGCATTGAAGGAGTTGAATATTCTGTGCAACTTAGGTAGAAACCGGGTTAACACATCTTTTGAAGACAAGTGTCATGGACCCAGTGATGCAATGCACAACCCTTCCCAGCCATTCGAGTTTCTCTCAAAAGAAACTTGTCTCATTGTCACGGAGATCAACACGTATCTATTGACTTTCTCACTCCGAGTCAGTTAATATTGAAAAGGTGGCAGTCTGCTCCAGCCTCCGATTACCAAAATGCACTTATTGAGTCTAGAGCCAAACGAGATCAATTTATCATCTCATTAGGACACAATCGAGTCCTACGCATTATCCTTGTGATATTGCCAGAACATCTGAGTGATACGATTCACAATGAAGATGGAAATCCTGCTTGAGCCAGCATCAAACAAGCTCATGGTAGGTAACTTGTGCGATTCTACACGAATCAAACTTGTGAGAACTAGAAAGCAACTAAGTTTGGATTCTTCATTGATTCAAACTTGATTCAAGGTTTCTTCGCAAAATCCATGTGATCTTGCCAGAACATTCAGAGTGACACTCATTAGTGTTCACAGTGACGAATGGAAATCCTTCCAGTGTCAACATCAAACAGCACTGCGGTAGGTAACTCGCAAGATTCTCTATGAATCAAGCTTGTGACAAACTGGAAAGCAACAATGGTGCGATTCTTTTAGAATCAAACTTGTTCCAGGAAATCTGAATTGACGACTCTAATCAGACGGATAATTTATCCTTATGATTCACTCTTTACGTTCGCAGTCTGCTTTGAGACGGTCGAGTAAAGAGAACTGGCTACTACCGCCGGGAAACCCTGTCAAGGAGGTTCTTAATCGAATCTACCTGATCACAGGTACGGTATTTAATACCGTTTAACGGTCTTCACCGACCGGAGGTAAAACGCTACCGAATTAGGGTGAAATGTTCAAAGCCATTTCATCCGTGTCTATATATGTTGTTGCATATCAAGAAGGTGGCGTAGCTGTGCAACCGATGTCGATTCAGAAGTCACAAGAGCACAAGATGGCGATAATCAAGATACCTAAGAATGTAAGAATGTAATAGGTCATCTTAGTCACAAGGACTACAGATGAAGATCTCAAGCACTTAAAGTCAAATAACAAAGGCTCAAGATAAAGATCACGAAAGCATGAAGGAACAAAGCTGTTACAAACAAGATCAAGATCAAGATACAAGACCAAAGAAGGAAGATCTCCTCTACGAGAATGTATTCACTCAACCATCTTATGCTTTTTAAGCATCTTAAGATGACCGATACATTGGGGGAGATTGTTAGCCCTATATTTTATATAGTCGAACAAGAATGTAATAGGTCATCTTAGTCGTTAAAAGGTCTTGTATTGTAATAGGTTAGTCAGGAAAACCGGGCTTGGACTTTAAGCTAATATTGTATAAGTTAGGGGCGTAAGCCCAAAAGAAAGCCAAGCCCGGCCCAAGATGAAGCCCACAAAGGCCTTAGTGCCGTGGGGTATATAACCCTCTTTCACATGTGAAAGAGGGTGTTGGTTCATTTCATTAAACACATAGTTTTAGTGTAAACCTTCCACTTCTCTCTCTACTCTCTCTCTCTACTTTTCTCCTCTTTCTCTCTCTAAGAATCTTGTGTTATGGATTGAATGGGAATAACAATCCAGTTACTGGATCAACCTGTGTCAACGCTGGATCATATCCTGTCAACGCCTCACATTCAGACGCTGACACATACAAAATTGACTCACCAAGAGTTAAGCTTGCTGGTATTGATCTAGATACTGTGTGTGCATACATTGCTTCATTGCCCAATGGTCCAGTGATTACTTATGAGGACCTTGAGCAGATTAGTGATGAGCATTTGGAGGAGATGGACATAAAGTGGAATATGGTTCTTGCAAGTATAAGAGCAAACAGATGGAATAGAAGATTTAAGAAGAAGATGACTTTTAATGCTAAGGACACTGCTGGATTTGATAAATCCAAGGTTGAGTGTTATATTTGTCATCGTATGGGACACTTTATGAGAGAATACAGATCTCCAAGAAGATCTGATGCTGCAAAACCCTCAAGCCAAATTGTTAAGGCTCAGGACCCCAAGGCCATGGTTGCAATGCAAGAAATTGATGGTGTTGGATGGGATTGGAGCTATTTGGCTAAGGATGAGGAAGAGAATAAAGCTTTGGTTGCTGAGATGGAAGAAGAAGAGCATGTTCACTATGCTCTCATGGCACACTCCTCGTCTTCATCAGACAATGAGGTATATGATGATGCTTTTTGTAGTAAGGGTTGTCGTTTAAATACTGAAAGACTTAACAAAGAGGTTTTAAGATTGTCAACAGATGTGGGTAATGAAAGATGCAAGTTGTCTAACTATCAACTTGCTCTTACTCAAACTGAAAAGACTGTAGCTAAGTATAAGAAAATGGAGCTTGACCTAAAAGATAAAATCAATATCATAAAACATGATATAAATGCTAGTACTGATATTAGAAACATCATGGAGAGGGTCAATGCTGAATTACAGGCTAAGTTAGATGAGGCTATCAAGAATAAGGATAATGTAGATCTTAAAATTCAGAGATTTGATAAAGCCTCACAAACCCTAGGAGAATGTGTTAGTAAACAAAGGGATTCTAGGGATATGACTGGGATTGGGATGAAAGAGTATGCTGTTGTTCCACCACCAGCTGGGGACTTCTATGGTGTCCAAAGAAAGGACTTATCATGGACTGGTTTACCAGAACTCCAAGAAGAGGAATTTATTCCTCCACCAAGAGTTCTTACCCCAGTAGAAGAATATAGGCAGAAGTTGACTGATTTGGACCAATGGAAGAAAGCCAACCCTACCTTGTTTGTCAAGGGTGGCATGCTTAGTGATAGTCCAAATGAGTCTACCCCTATCAAAGTAACAAACCCAATCACTGGCAAGAGTATTGACCTTGGCTCAAACGTTGTTAGAAAACCTAGCATTAAATATGCAGAAATGTATAGAAATACTAGGTCACCAAAAAGCCAAATTAGTGATAATGGAACAGGTTTCTTTTCTTCTAGACCTAGAGTTATGTCTAGAAAAGCATGTTATACTTGTGGTAGCTTTTCACATTTTGCCTATAAGTGTGTCAACGCTTCAAATGTCAACGCTGACAAAAGGTCAAACACTGTCAAACCCAAAACTTTTGTGCAGCAAAGTCCACAAGTTGTTAGACCAGCCCCATTCTTTACTAAAGGGTCTAACACTTATGGACAAAGACCTTTTCAGAAGACCAATACATGGTCTAATAGACAATGGGTTCCTGTAGCAAACCCTAGGTTCAATGCTGACAAGGGTAATTTCAGCGTTGACAAGACCAAATCAAACGTTGACAGAAACGTTGCCAGACCAAATAATGGTAAATATTTGCAACGACATGGAAAGGGGTATAAAGCTTCTTCTAGTTTGACATGGTGACCTAAGCAAGATCAAAACCCTAATTCAAATGGGATTTCTTGACCTGTAACAGATTTAATTATATTTCAAAGGTCATCACAAAACCAATTGGGGTTAACTGGGTGTTTAATCCAAAAAGGGATGAACAAGGGGTTGTTATGAGGACTAATTCTGTTCTTGTTTAACAACCAAATGAATCCAAGTCTGCTCAGGCTTGGGTTCCCAAAGAAAACTAATTTGTTTTCTTTATGTGCAGGGCATTCAAAAATAGGTTAATGATTATGGCTATTGGGATAGTGGATGCTCTAGGCACATGACTGGGAAGGAAGATTATCTCACAAACTTCACTCCTATTAAGGATGGTGATAAAGTTTACTTTGGAGGCGGATATGGAACTATCACAGGCAAAGGAACTCTTCTCACCAACAATTTGCGTTTTGAAAACGTGTTTTGGTAAAAGAACTGGGCTATAATCTTTTTAGTGTATCACAAGTTTGTGATAACAAAAATAAGGTTCTTTTCACTAATATTGAATGCTTGGTGTTGAGCAAGGATTTTAAAATACCAGATGAGAAATTCATTGATTATAGAACACCTAGACATAAGGACATTTATAATGTGACTCTTAATGGGATTAGGATGAATAATAACTTGTCATGTCTTTATGCTAAGGCTTCAGTTGATGAGAGTAATCTATGGCACAGGAGACTAGGGCACATTAACTTTAAAAATATAAACAGACTTGTGAGACAAGGTTTGGTTGATGGTTTGCCTGAAAAGGCTTTCCACAATGACCACTCTTGTGTTGCATGCCTTAAAGGCAAACAACACAAGGTCTCATTTAAGTCTAAACAGGTGCACTCTAGTTCTAAGCCACTTCACTTGCTGCATATGGACCTGTTTGGTCCAACTAATATAGAAAGCTTGAATGGTAAATCTTACTGCTTTGTCATTGCTGATGATTTTTCTAGGTTTACTTGGACTTTCTTTTTAGCTTTGAAAAGTGACACTGCTGATACTTTAATTAACTTTATTAACCAAATTGAAAAGAAGACTGGTAATGAAGTTAAGATGGTTAGAAGTGACAATGGTGGTGAGTTTAGAAATAAACTGTTGGATGATTTTTCTACCAAGAAAGGGATTACTAGACAGTTTAGTGTAGCCAGAACCCCACAACAAAATGTGGTTGCTGAGAGAAAGAATAGAACCCTCATAGAAGCAGCTAGGACTATGTTGGCTGATGCTCACTTTCCCATTGCTTTTTGGGCTGAGGCTATGAATACAGCTTGTTATGTTCAGAATAGAGCATTAGTCAACAAGATACATAACAAAACACCTTATGAGTTACTTTGGGGAAGGAAACCTAATATTGGTTTTCTTAAACCTTTTGGTTGTCATGTAGTTGTGTTAGACACTAGTGATCCCTTAGGTAAATTTAGTGCTAAAGGTGATGAAGGCTACTTTATGGGTTATTCAGTGCAGAGCAAAGGATATAGGGTTTACATTAAGAAGTAAAAACGTATACTTGAAAAAGTACATGTTAGGTTTTTAGAAAGTAAACCTAGTGATCCTGAGAGTGGTCCAAATTGGTTATTTGACTTGGAACCTCTATCTAGGACTTTGAATTATATGCTTGTTACTAATCCATACATTGTGAAGGTAACTTTTTTTTTACCAAAGGTAAATTGCATTAAAACAAAAGAAAAGGTACAATGTCAAAAACACAAAGACTAAGAAGCAAGGACAAACCCCTAAACTTCTAGCTTTGGTATCAAAAAACAAAATGGCCATGGACAATTCCCATGCTCATACCAACAAATACTAAACAAAAAAGTAACTAAATCCAATGTAGATAAAGCTACTAACTCCTATCAAACTTAATCCCAATAGATGAGGACTAAGCTCCTGCTCTTCAATGGCACACCAAAAGAATCCATCACTTAGTTCAAGTAAGAGTCCTACTTCAGAATCCATGCACTACTACAAAAAATGCCATAGAAACTGGTCGAAAAAGCCCATAAAGAGTGGTTTGGGAACCACTCTCCAAAGGGGGATATCTCCATGATCGAAACATATGAAAACCGGTTATGCAACCAGTCTCTATTAGAAGAATCGCCACCTGTTTTCTAACTAAAAACTCGTCTCCTTAAGGATTAGTCTCCATACCAGTCCTCCAGAAACATGTCTTTTTAACAAAATCCAACCAGTCTTTATATAGATTAAAAAGATGTGTTTTTTCTCAAAACCTATCTTTTTAAATCTTTTTTTATAAAGAAAATTAGAATTTTTAATTAATTCCAAAATTTACAAATTTAACCCACCAAAATGAAGAAATATAAATACATAAAATATATATAAACTGATTTAGCGTAACCAATTCAAAAACAACAAATTAAAGTAACTAAAGATAACATTAATTCATCTTAACATAAAGAAAATACAACATTCAAATCCAAATTATATTACCAGAATTCAACAAGTAACCATAAAGAATAACATTAGAATTCAACTTAATATCTATGTCTAATCTTGCCACAATGTAAACCATGCGCCAATGATCGCGTTCAACTCTTTCTTCTCCAAAGAATTCTCATTATACCACGGTACCTACAAGTAATCTAATCAAATAAAAAATGAGTAATGTATATGTAGTTTTAACCTTGTTAAAACTGTGTTATCACTATTTGTTGTTCCAAAGCTTACAAAACCTAGAAAAACCTGATAATGCATACTGAGGCGAATTCTGGAAAAATAAAATATGTACACTCGAAAGAATTAGATTCCGCTGCAATAGTTCCCTTAGGCAGCTTTTACACATATTTTTGTTGGAGTAAGTATATTAAGTAATCTGATATTCTAAAGCTTCTAAGTCTATTATAGTTCTTATCGAGGGATTAAGTATGTTAAATAGACATCCTGGACACATCATTTTGTCCTCTGGAAATATTCTTAAACAAAGACCAAAATGTCTTGTTTAACGAAACTCATTTTTTTGGCCTTTGAAAGACTATTATGATCGATCTTTGTCATTCAGTGAACAAATCAATTCCAAGCCAAAACAAGTGCCCCTAGGACAGTGGAATAAACTTGTTAAGACTTGGAAGAAAAAAACTTAAATGTACGTGTATAAGAAAACTCTTGTCAATGTATACTTATGCCCTTTTTCACCACTCTCTTGTTTGTGTTCAAAATCGTTGTTTGCAAATTTGCTTTAGATACACACAATTACTTTCTCGTCAAATTTATACGTGAACAAAGATTTTCTAAATTGCTACTAGTGTTCCTACTAGTTTGACCCTTTAGAGTTACTAAGGTAGAATGTAAGCTGATTTGACCTATACATAAGGGATCAAAACTGCCACATAAAGAAGAAATGTAGCAAGCAGAGTTAAAAACATCACCAGGAATATGCACTTTCTGCTATGTGTAACGGTTATCCGTGATAGAAGATCGAAGATCGTCAACAATCCTTCTTTCAACATAAAAATCAAGGACATATTTACTACCAAGTTGCTTATGCCGAGTTATCCAAATGCCATCTCCAACGAGTAAGCGCCTGACCTGTGAACAGTTATAACATTATCGTTTATTGGCTTATGGGTTGAGCATATATATTCAAATCTGGCAAGCAGGGACCTAAAAATCAAAAAGCACAAAATCAAATCATGATAAGATATTAATCGTTATGATTCTTCACGATACAAAAAAACTTATAAATACAAGACAAACATATTTTATAGTAAAATTTGGTGTGATCTGATTAGAAACTTCAAAATAATTTAAGAGAAGGTACTCACTCTCTAGTGATCTTCTCCAGATCATCCAAATCAGAACCACCACATATCTCCAAAAATTAAAGGTTGCATTGATAAAATATTCGATTTGGCTTCTAAATTATTTCCACCAAGCATATGCACATTCTCGTCCGACAAAACCATGCAAAAACAAAAAGATTAACTAAAGGGATTATCAGTTATGTATTGAGAGGCCACCTAAGTACGAATCTAGCATTTTAAATCATGGTCATCCAACCAATTTTTGCTGGATTTGGTAAATAGTGATATGCAGACATTTATTTAGTTTACCTTATGATTCTAGTTTCTCATGTTAATTTTTTTTGTTTTTGGTTGCAACCTTTCAATCTCTTGCTGGGTGTATTCAAATCGTCCTAACACGAGTTATCTCTTTTACTATGACAGCTTGGTTTCATGTGTAATAATACTTCCCAAGTCAATTACTTGTGATAAATGCCTAAATAATAAAATATATTTGAAGAAGTCTGAGAGTGTGGTAAAATCAGTCAGTTATGAGTTCAGGTCATGTTTTCTGTAAGGTCTAACAGTATAGTAAATTTGGTTTGCAGTTGTTATGTACTGCCATTTAGGTAGAATAATGTTGCAAGATAGATATGGTTGGTTCCTTTTGGCTGGTATGGGTGTTTGATTGGTCCAGGTTCATGGGAGAATTGTATTTCTCGACTGGGCCTGAGTTCATTTAATTTAAGCACCAATGAGTTTTTTCTTATATATGGTGTGGTCAAGTGACTTTAAAGGGCAATTTTTTTTTAAGATGTGTGGTTAAGTGACTTTAACGGGTCAACTCATCCAGCAAATCCCATTCTATACAAGATAACAAACCTATATCATATGTAATTGATTATTTGTCTAATACGATTCATTAAAACTAAAGCATATTCGAACTGCCATATATATAACGATGCCGATATAACCAAGCTGACACGTATAAAATATATACATGAAAAAACACCTAACAAATTGTAACAAAGTACAAACAACAAAAACCATAGCCCATATTTTGATATTCTAATCTTGATCAAAAGTTACAACCACATTTATAATTTAACAATAGTACTACAAACAACAAGCAAAGCCCAAACCATAGGACCTGTAAACATGATTTTGCATATCAACTTTCATTTTTTATCATAATAGCTTAGTCGTTACTCATTCACTAACGACCTGAGGCTAGTAGGTAAAACAATTCAACACCATGGCTTTTTGACATTCAATTACATTAGTAAATTAATTAGATAAAATTCAAGTCAACAACTAAACTATAAAAGAAGATACTAAACAATCAGATTTAATATCCATTTAGCAACTTGCATTGATGCCATGGCCAAAGAAGTAATTATATTACGTAAATAGAGTTGCTATACTATAGAAATGGATATAGCTTGCTCAAATAAAATCTTGGAGATTAAATATGAGATGTAACCAGGCTGTGAAGAAGATGCTTTCGTCTCTCCAAACGCTTAGAAAGTATACTTTCTTTCTGCGAAAAATCACAAATCTGAAGATATACTATATAAATTTAACCGTGATATAAGTAACATAAATATAAATTAGCATCAAAGAATAACCAGCTTCACCATAAATTAAACTCGGTAATGAATCGGAAAGTAAAAATAAGGAGAGAAACGACCTTTAATGACGGGTTGGTGCTTAGACTCGACTTTTGATGAATATCTACGACTCAATCACACCTGATTCGAGTTCATGGCACAATTGATGTCGATCAATGTTTACATGTATGGTGAATTTGGTCGTGACTGAGAAGCACAAATCATAAATTTTGATATATGTGTATTTAGGAGTGGGAAAAGTAAACAAAGAGGGGCGGCAGATATTAGAGATTTCTAGGGAAGAAGTTCTAGGGTTTTTATTTTGATGGAAAAAGGGGGGAGTAGGCGGGAGAATTGGGAAGTGTTCGGCGGGATGTGAAATTTTCACTTCCAATAAAATGAAACATATACGATGTATAAAAAAATAGTGTTAATGTTATTTTTATACTTTTTTTCATAAAAAGATTATAACCTTGTCTAATTTAAATTAGTGTTAATGTTATTTTTATATTATTGCCATTTTTCGCAGGGACGGAATCAGGGTTCCGCGGATGCCCGAGAACCCTATAAATTTTTTCGATAAAATACTAATTTTCGAAAAGAAATCATTTTTTTCTAAAAATATCTTAATGCACCCAGTTTATTAAAATATGTTTCTAATAACTCTATTAAGTTCTGGTTCCATCTCTGATTTTCTGTGACCGATAGGTGTGTGGAGATGGGTAAAGGTGACATATTGGTACATACAAACGTGTGCCTCTAATTGTATAAAAAGAGTTGTTGCATCCCAAAAAACCAATTTTTATACAATTTACATTATGGACACTGGTTTTTTCCAGAAAACCTATTTCCATCCATTCTCTTCCCACCATTTTTTGGTCTTAGAGATAGGTCTTTACATAGGCGATCTTTTTAGGGGGGTGTTTTTAGCCTTTTTTGTAGTAGTGATGGCAACCCTCAATTCAATCCACAAAGGGAAAGTATCAAGAGCAGCCAATCCATCCCAATAGAACCTCTAACCAAAACTAAGTATAGGGAAAGCAAGCCACAATAAACCTGCATAAATCGCCATCAGAACAAGCAGAATCCATAGAGAGGTGCCAGTGTAGCACATCATATCTATTGCCTCCTCAAAACCCCTGTCTATGTAAAGCCCAGTGGGAAACCATAAACAGGGGAAAGAGTACAACTAGATATGAATCCTCTCAAGATGCAATAACCAAAAATACCTATCAGCTCAACAATAAACAGATATCTGGTTAATAAAGATAACAGGGAGGACTAGGCATCAAAAAATAACAGGTTTGGCAACTAAAAAATTGTTCAAACAGGCAGTAAATGGGAGAAATGCACCATACCAAGCAAGACGGCACATCTTTCAGCACGCTCTAGTTGGCATAGTACACTTCCCCAAACACTACCCATAAGCCCACTAGTAGCACATCAAACCTCGACAAAACCAATCCAGAAAGTCCTCCCCTAAGCTCCCAAAAGATAAGAGCTGAAATCATAACAAAGGTTAAATAACAAGGTAAATAATAACATGAATGATCTTACCATAAGTGAAAACCAAAAGAACTACACCAAACCAACAAAGCAAGGAAGTAGCACCAGGTTTTCAACCCATAATAATAATCTGGTGCAATGGACAATTGGAACCACCTTCTGTTACATTCCCAAAAACCCGTCCCACCATGGGACCAACACCACCACAAATCAGAAAAATCACTCGCCATCATCATCCATCAGATCATTAACACCCTCATCATCAATAACCTTAAACTTATCCTTATTGACTAAAGGAAAGTTCCAAATCCTAGAAGCCTCTAAAACTTCAGGAGTGGTCTTAATACTAAGGCTTAAAATTCTCGTCCTGATAGAGTTACAAATGATGTTGAACAACTCATTCTCACTCCTAGATAAACCCTGAAACAATCTAACATTCCTTTCTTGCCAGATATAGTAAATAACAGCACCAAGCAACAACCTCTGAATGACACTCCAAATTTTATTACTGGCAGCAACATTAACAAATCTAGAAATAACTTGAGCCCAATCATTCGACACATTATCTAAATTAACCAAGCATTTAAGCCTTTCCCATAGCCTTCTAGTAAAATGACAGTTAAAAAAGAGATGGCTATGAGAATCCTTGCACTGTTTGCAAAAAGCGCAAGACATATCAGGAATATTCAACCATTTTGATAGTCTATCTTGAGTCTTAAGCCTCCCTTTTACAGCCAACCATAGAATAAAAGCATGACTTGGAACACATTGATTATACCAAACATGATCACACCATATGACACTAGCCGAATCATCTTGAATACCTTTCCAAACATCAGAAACACAAAAGGTTTTAGTCATACCTTTTTTATCCACCCAAATGGTTTCATCAGCAACATCCGGCTTAATATCAGGAACACCAATATTGCAAATCTCAGCATACTTTTCATTCCAATCGTCAGGCAGCTTCCAAGCTTTATCTTCAATAAGATCAGCAACTTTAACCTTCAAAGCAAAACTATCAGCAGCTAAAATGTTAGACCTAATCAAGTTGCATAAGGGAGTTCCATTCCTCCAGTTATCAAACCAGAAAAAACAGTCATTCCCATTCCCAATTTTAACCCTGATAAACCTTCTGATAATATCTCTTGTGTGAAGAATTTGATTCCAGGTCCAAGAAGTACGTTTCCTGCTATTTGCAGACCAAACACTCTCACCCTTAAGCCACTTAGATTTAACCCAGCTAACCCAAATAGACTTTCTATTAGTTAAAATACTCCATAGATGCTTGGCCATAAGAGAAACATTGATGTCATAAAGAGACTTAAGGCCAAGGCCACCATCACTCTTCTTTTTACATACTTCTTTCCAAGAAATACTATGCTTATAACCTTGTTTCCCTTCCGCCATCCAAAGAAAATTCTTTAACAGCTTATCAACCTCATCACAAACAATTTTAGGCAGACTAAAAATGGAAGCCCAATAAGTACTAATAGAGCAAAGGACTGAAGTCACAAGCTGCAATCTACCAGCAAACGATAACAACTTATTTCTCCAATCCCCAATCCTTTTCTTAATCTTCTCTAAGAGAGTGTCACAATCATTTCTAGATAGCTTCCTAGCATCAAGAGGAATACCTAAATATTTGACAGGCAAACTTCCAATATTATATGGCATAACCAACCTAATGTCATTTTGGACCCTTCGATCAACATTCCCAAAGTAAACCGTACTTTTATTCATGCTTGGCCTTAGACCAGAAGCTAAACAAAATTCATCAAGGGCTCTACGAATAACACAAGCTGAAATAAAATTACCATGGCAGAACATCAGCAAATCATCCGCAAAGCACAAACTAACAATCTCAAGTTTCTCACATCCCCAATGGTATTTGAACTTCTTTTCCTCCTTTATTTGTCTTTTAAGCATTAAAGTAAAAACTTCCATAACCATGGTAAACAAGTAGGGTGATATTGGATCACCCTGCCTGAGCCCACGACGGGCTTTAAAGAAACCATTAGATTCTCCATTAACACTAATGGAGAAAGAGGCAGATTTCAGGCATATCATAATCCAACTTACCATAATTTTATGCAGACCAAAATGGAGCAAAATGCCTTCAAGAAACTCCCAAGATACCGTATCATACGCCTTCTGGATGTCAATTTTAAAAGCACATCTAGGAGGTTTATGCTTGTTAAAATATCCACACATTAATTCTTGGGCAAGCATAATATTATCACTAATTAACCTTCCTTCAACAAAAGCACTTTGATTAGGACTAATAGTATCCTTAAGAACTTCTTTCAATCTATTAGTGATAACCTTACTGATACATTTATAGGCAACATTGCAGCAAGCTATCGGCCTAAAATCAGTGACAAGACTAGGCAGATTACATTTAGGTATTAAAGATATAAGAGTAGTGTTAAGTTCTCCTAACATCTTACCTTTTGCGAAGAATTCCTTAACTGCCATACAAACATCCTTGCCCACCACATCCCATGAAGACTTGAAGAACTTCGCAGTATAGCCATCTGGTCCTGGTGCCTTGTCATCATGGATATCAAACATGGCGGTTTTAATTTCATCATAAGAGACCTCTCTGATCATGTGAACAGCAGCAATAGAGTCCACTTTCTTAACAAAGAGATCATCAGGATTCTTAATGGGAAAAATTTCATCACACGTACCGAGGAAATTCTGAAAATGATCAACAAAAACCTTGGCAACTTCATCACCAAAAAACTCCTTCCCATTAACATCTTTTACACTAATAATCCTACTTCTTTTCATCCTTCCTTTTATCATCTTATGAAAATAAGCACTATTACGATCCCCCTCATTTAACCATTCAATCTTAGCTTTCTGCCTAAGAACCCTCTCTTCATCAAGAGCAACACTTCTATACGCACTATTAAAAATCATCTCAACCTCTTTAAGAAACACATTGTTAGGATCAAAATCCAATTCAGCTTGGACTTTCTTCAGCTCAGTCCTAAGCATTTTGACTTTATCGAAAACATTCCCATTTCTTTTATTCAAATTTCTAAGATGATACTTCATAGCTTTAAGTCTTCTAGCCAAAACAAACATAGCAAACCCATCCACATTTATACCCCAATGATCCTTAACAATGCTATGAAATTCTTCCTTATGCGCCAAATAATTCATAAATCTAAACGCACGCTTCCTACCTTTCTTAACATTATTAATGACCAAAACAGCAGGGCAGTGATCAGAAACAACATACGGAAGGAACCTAGCATAACTAATTTCAAATAACTCAATAAATTCAGTGTTGCTCATAATTCTGTCTAATTTCTTCATAATCCCATTTTCAGGATCTTTCCTTTTTTGAACCCAAGTAAAGAAAAATCCACTCTTAGGCAAGTCTTCAATGCCAAACCCATCAATACAATCCCTGAAATCCTGCATCCTATGATTTTTATTAAAATCACCCTTAGAATGTTCAGTAGAACTAAGGATAACATTAAAATCTCCTAATAGAACCCAAGGCTTCTGATTAATAAAAACAGCATGATTCTGAAGATTACTCCAAAGTTTACTCCTATCATTAGGCGTTACTTCACCATAAACAAAAGAAATAAAAAATTTCCTACTGTCATGAATAAGCGTTACCTCAAAGTGCATAACCTGGTCACTAAAAGACAACATAACAGCATGAATCTCAGCGGTATCCCATCCCACACAAATTCTGCATCCCTTAGGACTCTCAATAGAGTTAGAAACCCATTCCCATTGACCAAAGACATTCTCACAAACTGAAGTCACTTTCTTCTTACAAAGTTGAGTTTCAATAACCGCACACATTCTTAAATTATTCTCACTAATTAATAATTTGACTTCATCCTGCTTAGAGGTGTTAGACATACCTCTAATGTTCCACGCAGCAACTTTAATATCCATTAACATAGAGAAGATGAGGCACCATTACCCTCCTTTGATACATCAGCCATGCTAGACTCACCCGGGCCTGAGACAGTATCTTGGACCATGAATTCAGCATGTGCAGAAGGATCGTTACTAACTTCCTCCACCATTGCATCCACATACTTAGAAACATCCTCTATATTCTTCTCAGCAATCTTAGCCTTGTAATATTTAACCATACCAGTAGACCACTTATCCTTAACATCATCCGAGAAATGATGACCCGACAAACAGAAAAGATCCACTTCAGCCATTTGCCTCATCGACACCAAATCAAGGATTCTTTGCTTACCATTCTTAATTGCATTCTCATAAACCACAGTGAAAGCTTGACTTTGAGACACACCCATTTTCTGCATTTCTTCCTCAACATTCTTCTTGGCATGTTCAAAAGCATTAAATTCAGCACTCCTATTACATGCATCAATCTCAACTGATAAGTCATTGATTTTCTTCGTTACTTCTTCAATTTTCTGCTTTTTTATAACAAAATCACGCCTCTCTTTATAATAACCTTGAACTTCCTTAGGCCATTCCATAACTACCTTATCATCAATTTGTTGTCCCATATCACAAGCAACATCAATATTAATCTTAAGACTTTGTAAATCTTGTTCTTGAATATCAGCAACTCCTCCTTCCAACAAAGCATTAAACCTATTTTCAACCTTAAAATTCTTGCTAGCAATTACCTTGACATTCCCAACATCCAATTTCTTCTGCTTCTTACTTTCTTCTACCTCAGATGTCTTGGTGTTATCATTACTCTTTGCAAGAACAGGAACAAAAACCCAATCCTTACTATCTTGATTACCATTCATACCTCCACGACCATTAGCACCCTCTCTCCCACGGCCATTCATTCCTCCTCTAGCCGAAGAATTACTCCCTCTAGATCTATTAAAACCATCTATAGCATAGTATGAAGTATTAACCGGAGCTTGATTAGATTGGGTTTTAGAAGGAGCCGTAACATTACTCACCATTTTCCTATTAGAAACCGACTGCCACCCTTCATTATCATTACCACTCACATTAACTCCATTGTTACTCATAACTTTCGGCACTTGAGTCTCAGCCTTCTCAGCATCACTAATCACTCTATTCTTACATCCCTTGAAACTATGACCAAACACCTTGCAATGACTACACACAGGAGGTTGCCACGCATATTCAACCTTCAACTCCATACCCCTTCCAAGATCATTATACCAAATCTCAATCTTATCTAAAATGCCATCCGCTGCATCCACTTCAACCAAAACTCTAGCAAAAGTCGCTCTACCATTACCTTTCTCACACATAGCAGTTGTAACCTTATCCATCACAATAGGATTTCCTAACCTACTAGCAATTCTGCTAATACCTTCATTATTCCAGGCTTCTAACGGTATGTTAAAAATCTTCACCCATAATGGTACTCTACTCGGTTCAGGCTTATCAAAGCAAATACCAGCAGTCCATCGTTGCACAAACAATGGCTTCTGATCAACTAGCCACGGGCCATTCTCAATCACGGTTTGTAGACCATCCTCAGATTTAAACTTGAAAAAGTATAACCCTTCATTAACAATAATATCCTCAAGCTGATACGCCCTCCACATTCTCCTTAAATGACTTACAATCTCCCTATGACTCATCTTAAAACCAACAAAATTGCCAACAACAGTGAGCCCCCACCTCTTACTGCCTTCACTAATAACCGGGTCCATATCAACCAATTTCCTACCCTCCTTATTCACAATACATGGAAATTTCATAAGCTTGTTATCATAAGTAGACTCCGTCCCTTTAACCGCATTACTAAAAGAAACAGCACTCTTAAAGTTACTCTTACTAGACGAAGAATCTCCTTGCATCACAACCCCTTGCATACTCTGCACACCAACCTTGCTACCACTAGCACCATCACCAATACTTACACCATTACCATTGTTAACAATACTGCCACTAGCACCATTACCATTTAACACCACCTTATCCTTACTGCTATTGATATTACTACCATCATTAACACCCACAACAGTAATCTTAGGCAAATTAGGGGCAGAATTAACAACACTAGCATTACTAGCACCCTTACTACTAGCATAAACACTATTTAATTCAGGAAACATATCATTCAAATTACCATTACCATTCAAGACTAAAGTAGTATCAACAAGTCCCACTTCAGCCTCAGCCATTACAACTTCATTCTTCTTACCCACGTCAGCAACAATACTCTCATCCCCAATAACCTTAGCTTCTTCACTGCTATCACCTTGAGAAGCCCCCTTCTTAAAATTAACCTGAGAGGATGCTTGAGCCATGGTTTCAACTGAAACATGTTTCATAGTAACCCTAGGATCTGGGTTCATCGTCCTAGTGGTTTTCATTGGTTTTAGTGATGGCTTAGATGTTTTCTTCATAACATGAGTGCTCAACGGCGGAGGAACATCCGGCGCCGGTGAAGGGTTAACCACCGGAGGTGGATTAACCATGGGGTTTAATGACATATCAGACATAAAACATTATATTTGGTACGAGGTTATGAAATGATTTGGAAATGATTAGGCAAAGGTTTAAGGAAACGGATTAAAAAATGGGTAATAGCCAAACAGTAATACGCACTCAATAAAATGAATTTATTTAGGTGATTAAGTGAAAAATTATGGTAAAATGATATATGGATTTGTAGATAATGAATAGGAGAACAAGGATCTAAAATAAAATTCAAGATCCCATGGTTGGATCAAGATTAGATGATGGTTGGTTTTCTTAAACCTTTTGGTTGTCATGTAGTTGTGTTGGACACTAGTGATCCCTTAGGTAAATTTAGTGCTAAAGGTGATGAAGGCTACTTTATGGGTTATTCAGTGCAGAGCAAAGGATATAGGGTTTACATTAAGAAGTAAAAACGTATACTTGAAAAAGTACATGTTAGGTTTTTAGAAAGTAAACCTAGTGATCCTGAGAGTGGTCCAAATTGGTTATTTGACTTGGAACCTCTATCTAGGACTTTGAATTATATGCTTGTTACTAATCCATACATTGTGAAGGTAACTTCAAGTGTTGTGGAAGAACCAATTGTTGATGTTTCAGGTACACAGGTTAATGAAGAGGTTGGATCACAAGCAGACAAATCATCACCCATACTTGAGTATGTCACTATTCCCATATGGACAGATTCTTTTGCTGCTGCTGCTAGAAAGGAAAATGGTGGTCCCCAAGTATCACCAGTTAACAACATGCATGGTCTTTCAGGCGCTGACAAAGGAAAATCTGGCGCTGACAAGACAAATTCAGGCGTTGATGGCTCAAACACTGACAACCTTGGTTCAGGCGTTGACAACTCTTTTGCCCATATTTTCTCTTCCAATTTTGAACAAGGTGAACCTTGAAGCATAAATGGTGAGGTTCATACAGATGTTGAGGGAAGAGAGTCTAAAGAAGATATTGGTAACATGGAGGATGAGATTGAAGACAACACACTTTTTGAGGGAGGAGTTCTTACTTCTACATTGAAGGATCACCCCTCTTCTCTCATTATTGGTGATGTGATATCTCCTGTTCAAACTAGAAGATCTCATCCGAATCTTGGAGGATTTATTGCCAATATTCACAAGAAGGTTGATACCCCTCTTGTTCAAGCATGTTTGTTTGTGTTTTTTCTGTCACAACAGGAACCCAAGAAGATTTTTGATGCTCTCAAAGAACCAAGTTGGGTGGAAGCAATGCAGGATGAGCTTCACCAATTTGCTATTCAGGATGTTTGGGAGTTAGTTGATTGTCCCAGACATGTCAAACCTATTGGGACAAGATGGGTTCTTAGAAACAAAAAGGATGAAAGAGGCATTGTGGTCAGAAACAAGGAACGTTTAGTGGCTCAAGGATATACACAAGAGAAAGGGATAGACTATGAGGAGGTCTTTGCACCAGTTGCAAGGATTGAGGTTATAAGGATATTTCTAGCCTATGCTTCCTGCATGGCCTTTACTGTCTATCAAATGGATGTGAAGAGTGCTTTTCTTTATGGCACAATTGTAGAGGAGGTCTATGTAATGCAGCCTCCTGGTTTTGAAGATTCGGAACATCCAGACAAGGTGTATAGAGTCAAGAAAGCTATGTATGGACTTCATCAAGCCCCAACAGCATGGTATGGCACATTGTCCACCTATTTGGTGGAAAATGGATTCAAAAGGGGCACCATAGACCAAACCTTATTTACAAAGAAAACTGGTAAGGATGTCTTACTTGTTTAGGTTTATGTGGATGATATCATCTTTGGCTCATCAAACCCAAAGATGAGTGAAGACTTTTCCAAGCTTATGACAGAAAAGTTCAAGATGAGTGCAATGGGGAAGATGAACTTCTTTTTAGGGTTACACGTTCCGTAGAAAGAAGATGGTATCTTCATCTCTCAAGAAAAACATGTAGCAGAAATCTTGAAGAAGTTTGGCTTCTCTCCACATGAGAAAAGGGCTAGTAATCCTATGGATAGGGAAGACCCTTGGGGAAAAAATGGAGATGGAAAAGATGTGGATGTCAGGCACTATAGATCAATGACTGGTTCATTGATGTATCTCACAGCTTCAAGACCTGACATTATGTTTACTGTGTGTGCATGTGCACGCCATCAAGTGACTCCTAAAGAGTGTCATCTTCATGCTGTCAAGAGAATCTTTAGGTACCTTAGATGTTATCCAGACTTGGGATTATGGTATCCAAAAGATTCACCATTGGAGCTTATTCCATATTCAGACAGTGACTATGGTGCTGATAAATTTGATAGAAAATCCACAACTGGTGGATGTCAGTTTCTTGGGAGTAGGTTGATATCTTGGCAATGCAAGAAACAAACAGTGGTGGACAATTCTACAACTTATGCAGAGTATGTTGCAGCAGCTGATTGTTGTGGACAAGTCTTATGGATTCAGAACCAGCTGTTGGATTATGGGTATAATTTCATGCATACCAAGATTTTTGTAGATAATAACAGTACTTTATGCATTATTAAAAATCTTGTACATCACTCTAAAACAAAACACATAGAAATTAGACATCATTTTATAAGAGATTGTTTTGAAAAGGGTTTAATACAACCAGATAGGGTTGACACAGAAGAAAATGTGTCTGATTTATTAACTAAACCTTTTGATACTGGAAGGTTTCAATACTTGGTAACAAGTATATGATCAATCTCACTTAATATGTGTTTTAGGATCTTTTTGTAAAAGTATGTACATGATATGCATTGTTATTGGTCTTTTTGAGAAGTTAGATTTTCCACTATATTTGCCTAATGCTGACAAAGGTTATCTTAACGCTTATAAGTGTTATCGTGACGGTGTCAGCAACATGTTAGTTTTGTGGTTTTTGATCTAAAGTGTGCAGGTGATGTTAGCATTGTACCATTGGATACAGAGTTGCTTATGGATACTTGGAGAATCATTGGAGCATGTTTCAAATTATGGATGATGGTTGGAATATTTATATTCCTATCTTGACATAAATTTTTATATACATGCATATTATTGGGCAACATATGTATCACAGTTTAAGGGGAGGTTTTAGGAACCTTTAGGATTTTTGGGTATTCTTATAATACTCTTATCAGAATTCTAGATTGTGTCCACATGTGAGTATGAGTTAGTTTTCTATCTCATGAGGCACTGTAGCATGCAAAGTTGATAAACTATGCATGCTGCCAAGACATTTTTTGCCTAGAATTGGATGTGGTCTGTTGGGAGACTTGTTGGGAATAAATTATGGGTCAGTTCACTAGACGCTGATAAGAAGAATGTCAACGCTGATAGGATGACATTAGACGCTGACAGCCAAGCGTTGACATTGAAGAAGTCAACGCTGACAGCCTTGAAGATTAGCACTGATGGAATATATCTTCATACGAATCTTTTTGTTTATTTGTTTCTTTATTTGTGTATGGTAAAGATAAGCTCGACATTGTATTTTCCATTATTATCTTTACCTAGAATAGTTGATTCGTAGCTTATTGTACAAGACTTCTTGTTCTATAAAAGAAGATCTTTTAGGTTAAAGATATATATCAGTTTTCATAAGTTTTCACAAGTTAAACCTCTTTCATTGTAATCAAGTTCGATCATTCTAATACAAGTGAAAGTTTGTTTAACATCTTTGTGTTTTAGATCAAGTGTTAATTCCGCATAACACTTAGTTACTTTATTCATAAGCAAAGGTTTCTCTACGTGTATTACTTGATCTAATCTCGTATACACAAAGCTTAATCGATCTAAGTTTGGGATCAACAAGTGGTATTAGAGCTTGTTGAGAAACTTTTGATCTTTAAGTAACGCAAGAACCCTAAAACACCAAACCCTAAAAACCCTAAAATCTCTCAAAACCCTAAAAACATCATGTCTGGCACAAATCAGCCTTCTGCTTTGCTACAAAACAACTCCACAAACCCTAGTATCAAAATTCCCATGTTTGATGCCAGGAACTTCGAGCTTTGGAAGTCTAATTTTGAGCAATATATAGCCATCCATGACTACACTCTTTGGGAGATTGTTGAATATGGGAACACATTCAACAAAGCTCAAAAGATTGCTGCTGCTATTGCCGCAAGGGTAGCTCTTCCTAATTGTCCTGAAGCTGATAAGAAGGAAAAGCCTGAAGATGGAAGAGCTGTCTCTGTTGAAGATATAGCCAAGAAAAGGGTGGACATGAAAATCTTGAACATCATGAAACATGCCCTAGGTCATGAGAATCAGCACAAGTACAAACGCTTTGAGTCTGCAAAAGAGCTTTGGGAAGCTCTTGAAGTAGCACATGGTGGCAATGCTGACACAAAAGATGAAAAGAAGAAGCAACTCATGCATGAGTATGCTGTCTTTAAGGCACAACCAAATGAGAATCTCAGCAGTGTGAGAAGTAGATTGCTTGACATCACAAGTCAACTTTCCTTCATGGGAACACAGATTGATGACCCTGACCTGAATGCTACTTTTCTCAAAAGCCTTGGTGATGTATGGAAGATTGAGACAAGATCCATTCTTGTCAATAACACCCACAAGACCTCCAGGTTTGATGACATCTTCAACAAACTAAGACTGTTGGAGAATGAATGGCTTTTGGATAGTGATAATAAATCTTCCAGTAGTAACATGGCCTTCTTCTCACAAAGTGAAGGCCAATTTGATTCCATGAACTTCTATGGACATCCAGCCACTGGATCTCAATGTGTCAACGCTGGATCTCAGTCTGTCAGCGCTGGATCATATCCTGTCAACGCTTTATACTCAAGCGCTGACACACACAACTTTGGCGCTGATAGAATTAAACCTGCTGGTTTAGATCTAGATACTGTGTGTGCATTCATTGCTTCTTTGCCCAGTGATTCAAGGATTACATATGAAGATCTTGAGCAAATAAGTGATGAACAATTGGAAGAGATGGACATCAAGTGGACTATGGCTCTTGTAAGTTTAAGAGCAAACAGGTTTAATAAAAGG
This sequence comes from Glebionis coronaria, assembly GCA_025667525.1. NCBI lineage: Eukaryota > Viridiplantae > Streptophyta > Magnoliopsida > Asterales > Asteraceae > Glebionis > Glebionis coronaria. The sequence continues at coordinate 658,369 of JANFOE010000063.1, forward strand.
TTCAAGAAGAAGATGACCTTTAATGCTAAGGATGTTGCTGGTTTTGACAAATCAAAGGTTGAGTGCTACAATTGTCATAGGATGGGGCACTTTATGAGGGAATGTAGATCTCCAAGAAGATCTGATGCTGGTAAGCCCTCAAGCCAAATGGTTAAGAGCCAAGATCCCAAGGCCATGGTTGCTGTTCAACAAATTGATGGCGTTGGAGGATGGGACTGGAGCTGGAACTTTATGGCTAAGGATGAGGAAGAAGACAGAGCTTTGGTTGCTGAAGTTAAAGAAGAGCATGTTGAATATGCTCTCATGGCACACTCCTCCTCTTCATCAGATAATGAGGTATATGATGATGCTTTCTGTTCTAAGGGTTGTCGTTTAAATACTGAAAAACTAAATCAAGAGATAGTAAAATTATTAGATGAGGCAAGTACTGAAAGATGCAAAGTATCTAATTATCAAATTGCTCTTACCCAAACAGAAAAGACAGTAGCTGAGTATAAGAAAATGGAGTTTGATTTAAAGGATCAAATAAATATCTTAAAACATGAGTTACATCAAAGTAAAGATTGTCAAGATATAGTAAACAGGGTTAATCTTGATTTGATAGCTCAGTTAGAGGAGGCTAACAAAAATAAAGATAATGTGAGTCTTAAAATCCAGAGATTTGATAAGGCCACACAATCCCTAGGAGAGTGTGTTAACAAACAAAGAGACTCTAAGGACATGAGTGGGATTGGGATGAAAGATTATACTGGTGTTCCACCACCAGCTGGGGATTTCTATGGTGTCCAATCAAAGGACTTATCTTGGACTGGCTTGCCAGAACTCCAAGAGAAGGAATTCATTCCTCCACCTAGAGTGACTTCTCCAGTTGAAGAATACAAACAGAAACTGACTGACCTAGATGAGTGGAAGAAAGCTAACCACACTTTGTTTGTTAAGGGAGGGTTGTTGTGTGAAAGTCCAAATGAGCCCACACCAAACACGAGCCATAATATTGTGGAGTCCAATGATCCTACACCTATTAAAATCACACACCCTACCACTGGCAAAGCTGTTGACCTTGGCCCACAAACTGTTAGAAAACATAGTGTTAAGTATGCAGAGATGTATAGGAATACTAGGTCACCAAAAAGCCAAGTTAGTAACCATGGAACAGGCTTCTTTGCTTCTAGACCTAAGACTATGTCTAGAAAAGCTTGTTACTCATGTGGTAGCTTCTCACATTTGGCATACAAATGTGTCAACGCTTCCAATGTCAACGCTGATAGGAACCATTTCAGCGCTGACAAAAGTCAACATAGGTCAAATACTGTCAGACCCAATACCTTTGTGAACAAAAGTTCACAAGTTGTTAGACCAGCCCCATTCTTTTCTAGAGGGTCTAACACACAAGGCCTAAGACCTTTTCAAAAGTCAAACACTTGGTCCAATAGGCAATGGGTTCCTGTAGCAAACCCTAGGTTCAACGCTGATAAAGGCAATCGGGGCGCTGACAAGAACAATTTCAGCGCTGACAGACACACTGCCAAACCTAGGTATTTGCAACCACAGGGAAATAGGTCTAAAGCTTCTACTAGCTTAACATAGAGACCAAAACAAGACCAAAACTCTAATTCTAGGTATTTGCAACCACAGGCAACAGGTTTCATTATATTTCAAAAGCAATGTCAACACCAATTGGGGTTAACTGGGAATTTCATTCAAAAAGGGATGAAAATGGGGTTGTTATGAGAACCAAGTCTGTTCTTGTTGAACAACCAGATGAATCCAAGTCTTCCAAGGCTTGGGTTCCCAAAGAAAACTAATGTGTTTTCTTTATGTGAAGGGCATTCAGAAGAAGATCAATGATTATGGATATTGGGATAGTGGATGCTCAAGGCACATGACAGGAAAAGAAGACAATCTGACAAACTTTACTCCTATTCAAGATGGTGATAAGGTATACTTTGGAGGGGGCTATGGCACCATCACTGGAAAAGGAACCCTTGTCACCAACAATCTACGGTTTGAGAATGTCTTCCTGGTAAAAGAACTGGATTATAATTTTTTTAGTGTATCACAAGTGTGTGATAACAAAAATAAGGTTCTTTTCACAGATACTGAGTGCTTGGTATTAAGCAAAGATTATAAGCTCCCTGAGGAGAAATACATAGAATTTAGAACACCAAGGCATAAAGACATATATAATGTGAATCTTAATGGAATTAAGATAAATAATAAAATGATGTCATGTCTTTATGCTAAAGCCTCAGTAGATGAAAGTAATCTTTGGCACAGGAGATTAGGGCACATAAACTTTAAGAATATCAATAGACTTGTGAGGCTTGGTTTAGTTGATGGTTTGCCTGAAAAGGCTTTCCACAATGACCACACTTGTGTTGCATGTCTTAAGGGCAAGCAGCACAAGGTCTCATTCAGGTCTAAACAGGTGCACTCTAGTTCTAGACCACTTCACTTATTGCATATGGACCTCTTTGGTCTAACTAATATAAAAAGTTTGAAGGGTAAATCATATTGTTTTGTCATCACTGATGATTTTTCCAGGTTTACATGGACTTTCTTTTTAGCCAAGAAAAGTGAAACTGCCCAAAGTCTGATTAATTTCATTACCCAGATTGAAAAGAAGAATGGTAATAAGGTCAAAATTATTAGAAGTGACAATGGGGGTGAGTTTAGAAATCAGTTGTTAGATGATTTTTGTGCCAAGAAAGGGATTACTAGGCAGTTCAGCATAGCTAGAACCCCACAGTAAAATGGGGTTGCTGAAAGGAAGAATAGAACCCTTATTGAAGCAGCCAGAACCATGTTGGCTGATGCCCACTTTCCTATAGCCTTTTGGGCTGAAGCTGTTAACACAGCTTGTTATGTTCAAAATAGGGCATTGGTCAACAAAATACATAATAAGACACCTTATGAGTTACTTTGGGGAAGGAAGCCAAATATTGGCTTTCTCAAGCCTTTTGGTTGTCATGTAGTTGTTTTAGAAACTAGTGAAGCCCTAGGTAAATTTGATTCAAAAGGTGATGAAGGCTACTTCATGGGTTATTCAGTGCAGAGCAAAAGGATATAGGGTTTACATTAAAAAGGAAAAACGTATACTTGAAAAAGTACATGTTAGGTTTTTAGAGAGTAAACCTAGTGATCCTGAAAGTGGTCCAAATTGGTTGTTTGACTTAGAACCTTTATCTAGAGCTTTAAATTATATGCCTGTTACTGATCCAGACATTGTGAAGGTAACTTCAAGTGTTTTGGAAAAGAGAATTGGTAATGTTTCAGGTATACAGGTTGCTAAGGAGGATGAACCACCAGCAGTTGAATCATCTCCCACACAAGAATATGTTACACTTCCTATATGGACAGATGAGTATTATGCTGCTGCTGCTGCTGCTAGAAAAGATAATGGTGGTCTCCAAGTACCACCAAATACAAACATGCATGGTTCTTCAGGCGCTGACAAAGGAAAATCAAGCGCTGACAAGAACAATTCAGACGCTGATGGATCAGACGCTGACACCAACAGTTCAAGCGTTGTTAGCCCAAGCGCTGACAAACAAGGATCAGACTTTGACAACACCTTTGCACATCTTTTCTCTTCCCATTTTGAACAAGGTGGACCTTCCAATGTCCATGAAGAGATTTCTGTTGATCAAAGAGAGTCTGATGAAGAAGATATTGGCAACATGGAGCGTGAAGTTGAGGACACCAGACTTTTTGAAGGAGGAGTTCTCACTTCCACAGCCAAGGATCACCCCTCATCACAGATCATTGGTGATGTTATGGCTCCAGTTCAGACAAGAAGATCCCATCAAAGTCTTGGTGGATTTATTGCCAATATACACAAGAAGGTTGATACCCCTCTTGTACAAGCATGTTTGTTTGCATGTTTTCTGTCACAAGAAGAACCCAAGAAGATTTTTGATGCTCTCAAAGAACCTAGTTGGGTGGAAGCAATGCAGGATGAGCTTCACCAATTTGCTATACAGGATGTTTGGGAGCTGGTTGATTGTCCTAGATATGTGAGACCAATTGGGACAAGATGGGTTCTAAGGAACAAGAAAGATGAAAGGGGTATTGTGGTCAGAAACAAGGCACGTTTGGTAGCTCAGGGATATACACAAGAGGAAGGAATAGATTATGAAGAAGTTTTTGCACCAGTTGCAAGAATTGAAGCTATAAGAATTTTCATAGCTTATGCCTCTTGTATGAATTTCACTCTTTATCAAATGGATGTGAAGAGTGCTTTCCTCTATGGAACAATTGTTGAGGAGGTATATGTCATGCAACCTCCTGGTTTTGAAGATCCTGAGAATCCAGACAAGGTTTATAGAGTGAAGAAAGTTATGTATGGACTTCATCAAGCCCCTAGAGCATGGTATGGTACCTTGTCTACATATTTGGTGGACAATGGATTCAAGAGGGGCACCATAGATCAGACACTATTTACAAAGAAGAAAGGAAAACATGTGTTGCTTGTGCAGGTCTATGTTGATGACATCATTTTTGGGTCTACTGATCCAAAAATGAGTGAGGACTTTTCCAAGCTCATGACAGATAAATTCAAGATGAGTGCAATGGGTGAGATGAACTTCTTTCTAGGTTTACAAGTTCAGCAGAAAGCAGATGGTATCTTCATCTCCCAAGACAAGTATGTAGCTGAAATCTTGAAGAAATATGGTTTTTCTCCACATGAAAAGGATGCTTCCACTCCTATGGATAGGGAACATCCTTGGGGAAAAATTGGAGCTGGAAAGGATGTGGATGTTAGGCACTATAGATCAATGATTGGTTCATTGATGTATCTTACAGCCTCAAGACCTGACATCATGTTTGCTGTGTGTGCTTGTGCACGCCATCAAGTGACTCCCAAAGAATGTCACCTTTTTGCTGTGAAAAGAATTTTTAGGTACCTAAGATGTTATCCAGATCTTGGCTTGTGGTACCCAAAAGATTCTCCATTGGAGCTTATTGCATATTCAGACAGTGACTATGGTGGTGACAAGTTTGATAGGAAATCCACAACTGGTGGATGCCAATTTCTTGGGAGTAGATTGATATCTTGGCAATGCAAGAAACAAACAGTGGTGGCAAACTCTACAACTGAAGCAGAATATGTTGCTGCAGCTGCTTGTTGTGGACAAGTCTTATGGATTCAGAACCAGCTGTTGGATTATGGGTATAATTTCATGCATACCAAGATTTTTGTAGACAATAACAGTACTTTATGCATTATTAAAAATCCTGTACATCATTCTAAAACCAAACACATAGAAATTAGACATCATTTTATAAGAGATTGCTTTGAGAAAGGTTTAATACAACCAGATAGGGTAGCCACAGAAGATAATGTGGCTGATTTATTAACTAAACCTTTTGATGCTGGAAGATTTCAATATTTGGTAACAAATATTGGAATGGTTAATCTCACTTAATATGTGTTTTGGAACCTTTTTGTAAAAGTATGTACAGGATAATGCATTGTTATTGGTCTTTGTGATGATTTAGATTTTTCCACTTTATTTTTTCTAACACTGACAAAGGTAAATGTAACGCTGTCAAGTGTTATTTTGCCGTTGTTAGAGATATTATTGTCTAACGCTGACAAGAGTTCCTTCAACGCTGACAAGTGTTGTCGGGACGATGTCAGCAACAAATGTTAGTTTTGTGGTTTTCATCTAAATGTGTAGGTGGTGGTAGCTTTATGCCATTGGATACAGAGTTGCTTATGGATCTTTGAAGAGCTATTTGGACATGTTTTTGTTTATGGATGATGGTTGGAATATTTATATTCCTATCTTGACATAAATTTTTAATGTTCATATATATTTTGAGAAACTCATGTATCATAGTTTGAGGGGAGGTTTAAGGAACCTTTAGGACTCTTGGGTATTCTTATAATACTCTCATCACAATTCTAGATTGTGTCCACAGGTGAGTATGGGTTAGTTTTACTAAACCATGAGGCACTGTAGCATGCAAAGTTGATAAACTATGCATGCTGCCAAGACATTTTTGGCCTAGAATTGGTTGTGGTCTGATGGGAGACTTGGGAATAGTTTGGTTATGGGTCTACCTGGGAGTTACAAAGAATTTTATGAAATAACTTTGTTGGTAAGTATTTTGGTTAGCAAGGGACTCTAGAGGACATTTGTGTCTATCTTGCTTAAGCAAGTGTGCATAAATGGACAGTGCTTGTCGCCCAGTAATTATTATCAACTTGTAAGATATTTCCCTTAGGATAAATTACTTTGTTAAGGTCTTTTTCTTTTTAAATATTTTTATTTTTAGACGCTGACAAGTTTTTCTCCAAACGCTGTTACGTCCAATCGTGACGCTGACAAGGCTTTAGGCAAACGCTGACAAGAAAATATAGCCGTTGGGCGCTGATGGGCTATTTTTGACCGTTGACACCTAGTGGGCCCTACCCAGTTGTTATTTTTGACTAATCTTTGGCCGTAATTTTGGGGAGTTGTTACTTTTAATTAATGCATGAGATAAGTTATATTTGATTCAATATTTTCATCATTACTCTTTGAATATAACTGCCTCATTTTTGACCAATCAAACTCATGCATCTCTCCTATAAATTTGGCTAATCTTTTTATTCTGGGTATTCATATTTTCTTGTCTAACATTTTTCTCCTAGATTTTTCCCATATCACATAACCTAAACAGCTTTCACCATGGCACCAAAGTTCAACTCAAAGACATTAACATTGGAGTTCAAGAGCCAACATAATATGGTAGCTTACTTGACTGCTAATATTGATTTGTTCCCTCAGTATTCAAAAATGGTGGCATTTTTAAATGCATCCTCCTTAAGGTATGCACTTTCTCATACACCATTGGTCCCTGTCGCACACATTAGACAGTTTTGGAATAATGTCAGTTCCACAACAGCTAATGGAGTGACCACATTAACATCTACTGTTCATGGAAGAACATGGGTGGTCACTGAAGCCTTGGTTCGCCAAGCTTTGCGTCTTGATGACGCTGATGGTGTGACTACCCTTGCTATTGCAACAATAGAACAAGGTCTTAGGGAATTGGGTTATCCTATTCCTGCTGATGTCACTTTAAATAAATATCATAAGCAGGAATTTCCCTCTGACTGGAAATATTTGATACATGTCCTTCTCTAATGCTTAAGTCCAAAATGTACTTCTTTTAATGAAATAAACAGGTCAATTGCAAGTGCTTTGGTTTGTATAACACGTGGGCTTAAGTATAATTTTTCAAAAATGATTTTTGAAGGGATGTGTAAAAATAAGGGAAGTAAAATGACTTTGGCTTACCCAAGATTCTTGTTGATCCCAAACTTAGATCGATTAAGCTTTGTGTATACGAGATTAGATCAAGTAATACACGTAGAGAAACCTTTGCTTATGAATAAAGTAACTAAGTGTTATGCGGAATTAACACTTGATCTAAAACACAAAGATGTTAAACAAACTTTCACTTGTATTAGAATGATCGAACTTGATTACAATGAAAGAGGTTTAACTTGTGAAAACTTATGAAAACTGATATATATCTTTAACCTAAAAGATCTTCTTTTATAGAACAAGAAGTCTTGTACAATAAGCTACGAATCAACTATTCTAGGTAAAGATAATAATGGAAAATACAATGTCGAGCTTATCTTTACCATACACAAATAAAGAAACAAATAAACAAAAAGATTCGTATGAAGATATATTCCATCAGTGCTAATCTTCAAGGCTGTCAGCGTTGACTTCTTCAATGTCAACGCTTGGCTGTCAGCGTCCAATGTCATCCTATCAGCGTTGACATTCTTCTTATCAGCGTCTAGTGAACTGACCCATAATTTATTCCCAACAATCCTCCCCTAAACTTGATATCTATTCCAATGATCAAGTTTCTGAATAAAAACTTAAGGCTTAGGAGGAATCTTGCAAAAACTTCTTATGTTGGTGATAAACATATCTAATCAAGTCCTTGGCCACGTCACTAGTATAATCAATCTCCAAGGGTGTCTCTAGCATCTTCTCCAACACTTCTTTGGACAAGAAATAGTCAGCATCCACAAGTAGATATTCTGAAAACTTTGTAGAGCTCAAATGAAATACACCACAAGTAGAATAAAGCCTCCAATGAAGATTACTGAGATCATCTTCAAGATCCTTCCATATGGCAGGATCTGCTTCTCTTGGACCACACAAAGTCAAAAATGTGTTCCAAAGTCTTATTCCATTTGCTGAAGTAGGTGCTTCAGCTGTATACTTGGCCTCTATCAATATCCATAGATGCACCAAGTCTTCTCTGTCTATGCTTGCAAATATAGAAATAACTGAAGTGAAAGTATGTACCTCCTTTCCAAACCTGCCAATCTTCCAAAATCCACACTCATCTTCATCAAAACTGATGATTGGATTTCTGTCATCTAGAGGTACTACATTAACCAAATCTGAAGCTTCCAATGGAGAAAGCTTGAGATGCTTCCTTATGACACCTTCAGTTGGAAAATACACATCCATATCTTTGGGAAATTGAAAAGGATCTCCTTTCTTTACTGGTCTTTGAGCAATCCTCATTTCCTTTTGAATCTGCATTTCCTCAACAAGCTCTTGTTTCCTTTCTTCTGAAAGAAACTGGTAGACATTATTTTCTTGCACATTCCTCCAAATAGGATGTGCCCTATACTCTAGCTCCTCAAAAGATAAAGCCAGCAGCTTCTTGTATGTCCATCTAGGTTGATGGCATCTAAGCAACTTGTAGTACAACTGCCTTCTATCTCTTTTGAGCCAAGTCTTGACCTCTTGTGCATTAAACCTCAAAATCACCTTTATATCATCTTGTACCCTGAGAAGAACTTCCAACCCCCAAATTTGATCTGATAAACTCATCCCTGGGTTGTCCATAACCTTGTCTTCCCAAGCATGGTACATTCTGGTGATTTCAGGAAGGTCCCTATCAATCTGATTCTTCAAATCACTCAATCTTTCCTTTGCTAGCTCATCCCCATATTCAAGCCTTTCTGGATCTTCAATAATTTGAATACTTGAATCTGAGCTATCTCCTTCTTTATCATCACCACTCTCTTCCTCACTCTCAGAAGTAGCAACAAATGGTGATCTACCACTCCTCTTCAAATCTCTTTCCAAAAGTTGTGCAGCCAACTGTTCATCAAATGCAATTTGTGCTGCATCTTTCTTTGGAACATCTTCTTCAACCAATTTTCCTTTACCTTTGTCTTTTGGATCAATAATAGGTAAAGTAGAAGAAAGAACCTGTGTGGACACATCTTTGATGATTGTTGATGACTGGAATACATCAACACCACCTGCAACTTTGTCAGCGTTCAAGTTACCTCTATCAGCGCCACGATTACCTTTGTCAGCGCTGGATGTGTCAGCGTTCAAACCTGTATCAGCGCCCATTGTTGCTGTGAAAGATCCTTCCAAGTTTAATGGTGTCACCTTGGATGTATCAATAACTGGGTGCTTCTTCAAGTTGGTGAGTGCTTCAGCAACCTGTAAAGATTCACTAAATTGTGAACTCTTCTCTGAACTCTTCTCACTAGCTGTATGAATCAGCTCATCCTCTTCATCCTCTTCATCCTCCCCTTTGGAAGATTCCTCCATTAGACTCCTGCTACTTGGATTCTCCAAAACAGTTACCCGCTCCCTCAATACTTGGAGTTCACGGCCCTGGTTGTTGACAATTTGTACAAGGCTGACATTTTGCTTTTGCAAGCTAATGACAGCAGCCGTCAATTCAGTCAAAGTCATAGGTTCCAATCTGCCCTCAGCTAGAATGGGGATTTGACCTCCCAAAATAGAATCATAGGGCGTGGATGAGGTCTTAATGATGTTGGGACTGTCTTGACCAGCATCTAAGCTTGTGATAATAGCCCCAGCCTCATCCATGGCACCAGCCACACTTGTGGAGGTGGTTCTCTCTGCTACAAGGCTAGGACAACTAGAGGAGAACACTCCAGTAGTCCTTTGGCGTTTATTCAACCTAGATTGTAATGGGGTGGAGAGCTGAAGTAGATTGTGTGGGTGTTGGTTGGTTAAGGGGTGTTTGGGATTGTTCAGGGATGTTATCAGTGTTGGGATTGGCTGTGTCAGCGCCCACATTTTGAGTGTCAGCGCTGGGTTGGTCAATGTCCATGTGGTCTGGTGAAGGTAAAGGTTCATGGATAGGCTCAAGTTGGGGTGCAGGTTCTGGTTGTGGTTGAGCAGCCTGAATTACTTCAAGCATGGCTTGGGTGAGAGGTATGGATCTGTTTGTGGAGCTCATTTTGGCAAAAATGGTTTTCTGTTGTCTAGGGATCTCATAAAAAGTGTCATGATCCCTAGTACAATATTCTTGTAAATCAAAGACCATTTGCAAAAATCTTGGGTAAGCCAAAGTCATTTTACTTCCCTTATTTTTACACATCCCTTCAAAAATCATTTATGAAAAATTATACTTAAGCCCACGTGTTATACAAACCAAAGCACTTGCAATTGACCTGTTTATTTCATTAAAAGAAGTACATTTTGGACTTAAGCATTGGAGAAGGACATGTATCAAATATTTCCAGTCAGAGGGAAATTCTTGCTTATGATATTTATTTAAAGTGACATCAGCAGGAATAGGATAACCCAATTCCCTAAGACCTTGTTCTATTGTTGCAATAGCAAGGGTAGTCACACCATCAGCGTCATCAAGACGCAAAGCTTGGCGAACCAAGGCTTCAGTGACCACCCATGTTCTTCCATGAACAGTAGATGTTAATGTGGTCACTCCATTAGCTGTTGTGGAACTGACATTATTCCAAAACTGTCTAATGTGTGCGACAGGGACCAATGGTGTATGAGAAAGTGCATACCTTAAGGAGGATGCATTTAAAAATGCCACCATTTGTGAATACTGAGGGAACAAATCATTATCAGCAGTCAAGTAAGCTACCATATTATGTTGGCTCTTGAACTCCAATGTTAATGTCTTTGAGTTGAACTTTGGTGCCATGGTGAAAGCTGTTTAGGTTATGTGATATGGGAAAAATCTAGGAGAAAAATGTTAGACAAGAAAATATGAATACCCATAATAAAAAGATTAGCCAAATTTATAGGAGAGATGCATGAGTTTGATTGGTCAAAAATGAGGCAGTTATATTCAAAGAGTAATGATGAAAATATTGAATCAAATATAACTTATCTCATGCATTAATTAAAAGTAACAACTCCCCAAAATTACGGCCAAAGATTAGTCAAAAATAACAACTGGGTAGGGCCCACTAGGTGTCAACGGTCAAAAATAGCCCATCAGCGCCCAACGGCTATATTTTCTTGTCAGCGTTTGCCTAAAGCCTTGTCAGCGTCACGATTGGACGTAACAGCGTTTGGAGAAAAACTTGTCAGCGTCTAAAAATAAAAATATTTAAAAAGAAAAAGACCTTAACAAAGTAATTTATCCTAAGGGAAATATCTTACAAGTTGATAATAATTACTGGGCGGCAAGCACTGTCCATTTATGCACACTTGCTTAAGCAAGATAGACACAAATGTCCTCTAGAGTCCCTTGCTAACCAAAATACTTACCAACAAAGTTATTTCATAAAATTCTTTGTAACTCCCAGGTAGACCCATAACCAAACTATTCCCAAGTCTCCCATCAGACCACAACCAATTCTAGGCCAAAAATGTCTTGGCAGCATGCATAGTTTATCAACTTTGCATGCTACAGTGCCTCATGGTTTAGTAAAACTAACCCATACTCACCTGTGGTCACAATCTAGAATTGAGATGAGAGTATTATAAGAATACCCAAGAGTCCTAAAGGTTCCTTAAACCTCCCCTCAAACTATGATACATGAGTTTCTCAAAATATATATGAACATTAAAAATTTATGTCAAGATAGGAATATAAATATTCCAACCAGCATCCATAAACAAAAACATGTCCAAATAGCTCTTCAAAGATCCATAAGCAACTCTGTATCCAATGGCATAAAGCTACCACCACCTACACATTTAGATGAAAACCACAAAACTAACATTTGTTGCTGACAGCGTCCCGACAACATTTGTCAGTGTTGAAGGAACTCTTGTCAGCGTTAGAAAATAATATCTCTAACAACGGCAAAATAACACTTGACAGCGTTACATTTACCTTTGTCAGTGTTAGAAAAAATAAAGTGGAAAAATCTAAATCATCACAAAGACCAATAACAATGCATTATCCTGTACATACTTTTACAAAAAGGTTCTAAAACACATATTAAGTGAGATTAACCATTCCAATATTTGTTACCAAATATTGAAATCTTCCAGCATCAAAAGGTTTAGTTAATAAATCAGCCACATTATCTTCTGTGGCTACCCTATCTGGTTGTATTAAACCTTTCTCAAAGCAATCTCTTATAAAATGATGTCTAATTTCTATGTGTTTGGTTTTAGAATGATGTACAGGATTTTTAATAATGCATAAAGTACTGTTATTGTCTACAAAAATCTTGGTATGCATGAAATTATACCCATAATCCAACAGCTGGTTCTGAATCCATAAGACTTATCCACAACAAGCAGCTGCAGCAACATATTTTGCTTCAGTTGTAGAGTTTGTCACCACTGTTTGTTTCTTGCATTGCCAAGATATCAATCTACTCCCAAGAAATTGGCATCCACCAGTTGTGGATTTCCTATCAAACTTGTCACCACCATAGTCACTGTCTGAATATGCAATAAGCTCCAATGGAGAATCTTTTGGGTACCACAAGCCAAGATCTGGATAACATCTTAGGTACCTAAAAATTCTTTTAACAGCAAAAAGTTGACATTCTTTGGGAGTCACTTGATGGCGTGCACAAGCACACACAGCAAACATGATGTCAGGTCTTGAGGCTGTAAGATACATCAATGAACCAATCATTGATCTATAGTGCCTAACATCCACATCCTTTCCAGCTCCAATTTTTCCCCAAGGATGTTCCCTATCCATAGGAGTGGAAGCATCCTTTTCATGTGGAGAAAAACCATATTTCTTCAAGATTTCAGCTACATACTTGTCTTGGGAGATGAAGATACCATCTGCTTTCTGCTGAACTTGTAAACCTAGAAAGAAGTTCATCTCACCCATTGCACTCATCTTGAATTTATCTGTCATGAGCTTGGAAAAGTCCTCACTCATTTTTGGTTCAGTAGACCCAAAAATGATGTCATCAACATAGACCTGCACAAGCAACACATGTTTTCCTTTCTTCTTTGTAAATAGTGTCTGATCTATGGTGCCCCTCTTGAATCCATTGTCCACCAAATATGTAGACAAGGTACCATACCATGCTCTAGGGGCTTGATGAAGTCCATACATAGCTTTCTTCACTCTATAAACCTTGTCTGGATTCTCAGGATCTTCAAAACCAGGAGGTTGCATGACATATACCTCCTCAACAATTGTTCCATAGAGGAAAGCACTCTTGACATCCATTTGATAAACAGTGAAATTCATACAAGAGGCATAAGCTAAGAAAATTCTTATAGCTTCAATTCTTGCAACTGGTGCAAAAACTTCTTCATAATCTATTCCTTCCTCTTGTGTATATCCCTGAGCTACCAAACGTGCCTTGTTTCTGACCACAATACCCCTTTCATCTTTCTTGTTCCTTAGAACCCATCTTGTCCCAATTGGTCTCACATATCTAGGACAATCAACCAGCTCCCAAACATCCTGTATAGCAAATTGGTGAAGCTCATCCTGCATTGCTTCCACCTAACTAGGTTCTTTGAGAGCATCAAAAATCTTCTTGGGTTCTTCTTGTGACAGAAAACATGCAAACAAACATGCTTGTACAAGAGGGGTATCAACCTTCTTGTGTATATTGGCAATAAATCCACCAAGACTTTGATGGGATCTTCTTGTCTGAACTGGAGCCATAACATCACCAATGATCTGTGATGAGGGGTGATCCTTGGCTGTGGAAGTGAGAACTCCTCCTTCAAAAAGTCTGGTGTCCTCAACTTCACGCTCCATGTTGCCAATATCTTCTTCATCAGACTCTCTTTGATCAACAGAAATCTCTTCATGGACATTGGAAGGTCCACCTTGTTCAAAATGGGAAGAGAAAAGATGTGCAAAGGTGTTGTCAAAGTCTGATCCTTGTTTGTCAGCGCTTGGGCTAACAACACTTGAACTGTTGGTGTCAGCGTCTGATCCATCAGCGTCTGAATTGCTCTTGTCAGTGCTTGATTTTCCTTTGTCAGCGCCTGAAGAACCATGCATGTTTGTATTTGGTGGTACTTGGAGACCATCATTATCATTTCTAGCAGCAGCAGCAGCAGCATAATACTCATCTGTCCATATAGGAAGTGTAACATATTCTTGTGTGGGAGATGATTCAACTGCTGGTGGTTCATCCTCCTTAGCAACCTGTATACCTGAAACATTACCAATTCTCTTTTCCAAAACACTTGAAGTTACCTTCACAATGTCTGGATCAGTAACAGGCATATAATTTAAAGCTCTAGATAAAGGTTCTAAGTCAAACAACCAATTTGGACCACTTTCAGGATCACTAGGTTTACTCTCTAAAAACCTAACATGTACTTTTTCAAGTATACGTTTTTCCTTTTTAATGTAAACCCTATATCCTTTGCTCTGCACTGAATAACCCATGAAGTAGCCTTCATCACCTTTTGAATCAAATTTACCTAGGGCTTCACTAGTTTCTAAAACAACTACATGACAACCAAAAGGCTTGAGAAAGCCAATATTTGGCTTCCTTCCCCAAAGTAACTCATAAGGTGTCTTATTATGTATTTTGTTGACCAATGCCCTATTTTGAACATAACAAGCTATGTTAACAGCTTCAGCCCAAAAGGCTATAGGAAAGTGGGCATCAGCCAACATGGTTCTGGCTGCTTCAATAAGGGTTCTATTCTTCCTTTCAGCAACCCCATTTTGCTGTGGGGTTCTAGCTATGCTGAACTGCCTAGTAATCCCTTTCTTGGCACAAAAATCATCTAACAACTGATTTCTAAACTCACCCCCATTGTCACTTCTAATAATTTTGACCTCATTACCATTCTTCTTTTCAATCTGGGTAATGAAATTAATCAGACTTTGGGCAGTTTCACTTTTCTTGGCTAAAAAGAAAGTCCATGTAAACCTGGAAAAATCATCAGTGATGACAAAACAATATGATTTACCCTTCAAACTTTCTATATTAGTTGGACCAAAGAGGTCCATATGCAATAAGTGAAGTGGTCTAGAACTAGAGTGCACCTGTTTAGACCTGAATGAGACCTTGTGCTGCTTGCCCTTAAGACATGCAACACAAGTGTGGTCATTGTGGAAAGCCTTTTCAGGCAAACCATCAACTAAACCAAGCCTCACAAGTCTATTGATATTCTTAAAGTTTATGTGCCCTAATCTCCTGTGCCAAAGATTACTTTCATCTACTGAGGCTTTAGCATAAAGACATGACATCATTTTATTATTTATCTTAATTCCATTAAGATTCACATTATATATGTCTTTATGCCTTGGTGTTCTAAATTCTATGAATTTCTCCTCAGGGAGCTTATAATCTTTGCTTAATACCAAGCACTCAGTATCTGTGAAAAGAACCTTATTTTTGTTATCACACACTTGTGATACACTAAACAAATTATAATCCAGTTCTTTTACCAGGAAGACATTCTCAAACCATAGATTGTTGGTGACAAGGGTTCCTTTTCCAGTGATGGTGCCATAGCCCCCTCCAAAGTATACCTTATCACCATCTTGAATAGGAGTAAAGTTTGTCAGATAGTCTTCTTTTCCTGTCATGTGCCTTGAGCATCCACTATCCCAATATCCATAATCATTGATCTTCTTCTGAATGCCCTGCACATAAAGAAAACACATTAGTTTTCTTTGGGAACCCAAGCCTTGGAAGACTTGGATTCATCTGGTTGTTCAACAAGAACAGACTTGGTTCTCATAACAACCCCATTTTCATCCCTTTTTGAATGAAATTCCCAGTTAACCCCAATTGGTGTTGACATTGCTTTTGAAATATAATGAAACCTGTTGCATGTCATAGAAACACCAGTAGAATTAGAGTTTTGGTCTTGTTTTGGTCTCCATGTTAAGCTAGTAGAAGCTTTAGACCTATTTCCCTGTGGTTGCAAATACCTAGGTTTGGCAGTGTGTCTGTCAGCGCTGAAATTGTTCTTGTCAGCGCCCCGATTGCCTTTATCAGCGTTGAACCTAGGGTTTGCTACAGGAACCCATTGCCTATTGGACCAAGTGTTTGACTTTTGAAAAGGTCTTAGGCCTTGTGTGTTAGACCCTCTAGAAAAGAATGGGGCTGGTCTAACAACTTGTGAACTTTTGTTCACAAAGGTATTGGGTCTGACAGTATTTGACCTATGTTGACTTTTGTCAGCGCTGAAATGGTTCCTATCAGCGTTGACATTGGAAGCGTTGACACATTTGTATGCCAAATGTGAGAAGCTACCACATGAGTAACAAGCTTTTCTAGACATAGTCTTAGGTCTAGAAGCAAAGAAGCCTGTTCCATGGTTACTAACTTGGCTTTTTGGTGACCTAGTATTCCTATTCATCTCTGCATACTTAACACTAGGTTTTCTAACAGTTTGTGGGCCAAGGTCAACAGCTTTGCCAGTGGTAGGGTGTGTGATTTTAATAGGTGTAGGATCATTGGACTCCACAATATTATGGCTCGTGTTTGGTGTGGGCTCATTTGGACTTTCACACAACAACCCTCCCTTAACAAACAAAGTGTGGTTAGCTTTCTTCCACTCATCTAGGTCAGTCAGTTTCTGTTTGTATTCTTCAACTGGAGAAGTCACTCTAGGTGG
This sequence comes from Glebionis coronaria, assembly GCA_025667525.1. Lineage (NCBI taxonomy): Eukaryota > Viridiplantae > Streptophyta > Magnoliopsida > Asterales > Asteraceae > Glebionis > Glebionis coronaria. The sequence continues at coordinate 675,180 of JANFOE010000063.1, forward strand.
AGGAATGAATTCCTTCTCTTGGAGTTCTGGCAAGCCAGTCCAAGATAAGTCCTTTGATTGGACACCATAGAAATCCCCAGCTGGTGGTGGAACACCAGTATAATCTTTCATCCCAATCCCACTCATGTCCTTAGTCTCTTTGTTTGTTAACACACTCTCCTAGGGATTGTGTGGCCTTATCAAATCTCTGGATTTTAAGACTCACATTATCTTTATTTTTGTTAGCCTCCTCTAACTGAGCTATCAAATCAAGATTAACCCTGTTTACTATATCTTGACAATCTTTACTTTGATGTAACTCATGTTTTAAGATATTTATTTGATCCTTTAAATCAAACTCCATTTTCTTATACTCAGCTACTGTCTTTTCTGTTTGGGTAAGAGCAATTTGATAATTAGATACTTTGCATCTTTCAGTACTTGCCTCATCTAATAATTTTACTATCTCTTGATTTAGTTTTTCAGTATTTAAACGACAACCCTTAGAACAGAAAGCATCATCATATACCTCATTATCTGATGAAGAGGAGGAGTGTGCCATGAGAGCATATTCAACATGCTCTTCTTTAACTTCAGCAACCAAAGCTCTGTCTTCTTCCTCATCCTTAGCCATAAAGTTCCAGCTCCAGTCCCATCCTCCAACGCCATCAATTTGTTGAACAGCAACCATGGCCTTGGGATCTTGGCTCTTAACCATTTGGCTTGAGGGCTTACCAGCATCAGATCTTCTTGGAGATCTACATTCCCTCATAAAGTGCCCCATCCTATGACAATTGTAGCACTCAACCTTTGATTTGTCAAAACCAGCAACATCCTTAGCATTAAAGGTCATCTTCTTCTTGAACCTTTTATTAAACCTGTTTGCTCTTAAACTTACAAGAGCCATAGTCCACTTGATGTCCATCTCTTCCAATTGTTCATCACTTATTTGCTCAAGATCTTCATATGTAATCCTTGAATCACTGGGCAAAGAAGCAATGAATGCACACACAGTATCTAGATCTAAACCAGCAGGTTTAATTCTATCAGCGCCAAAGTTGTGTGTCTCAGCGCTTGAGTATAAAGCGTTGACAAGATATGATCCAGCGCTGACAGACTGAGATCCAGCGTTGACACATTGAGATCCAGTGGCTGGATGTCCATAGAAGTTCATGGAATCAAATTGGCCTTCACTTTGTGAGAAGAAGGCCATGTTACTACTGGAAGATTTATTATCACTATCCAAAAGCCATTCATTCTCCAACAGTCTTAGTTTGTTGAAGATGTCATCAAACCTGGAGGTCTTTTGGGTGTTATTGACAAGAATGGATCTTGTCTCAATCTTCCATACATCACCAAGGCTTTTGAGAAAAGTAGCATTCAGGTCAGGGTCATCAATCTGTGTTCCCATGAAGGAAAGTTGACTTGTGATGTCAAGCAATCTACTTCTCACACTGCTGAGATTCTCATTTGGTTGAGCCTTAAAGACAGCATACTCATGCATGAGTTGCTTCTTCTTTTCATCTTTTGTGTCAGCATTGCCACCATGTGCTACTTCAAGAGCTTCCCATTTGCAGACTCAAAGCGTTTGTACTTGTGCTGATTCTCATGACCTAGGGCATGTTTCATGATGTTCAAGATTTTCATGTCCACCCTTTTCTTGGCTATATCTTCAACAGAGACAGCTCTTCCATCTTCAGGCTTTTCCTTCTTATCAGCTTCAGGACAATTAGGAAGAGCTACCCTTGCGGCAATAGCAGCAGCAATCTTTTGAGCTTTGTTGAATGTGTTCCCATATTCAACAATCTCCCAAAGAGTGTAGTCATGGATGGCTATATATTGCTCAAAATTAGACTTCCAAAGCTCGAAGTTCCTGGCATCAAACATGGGAATTTTGATACTAGGGTTTGTGGAGTTGTTTTGTAGCAAAGCAGAAGGCTGATTTGTGCCAGACATGATGTTTTTAGGGTTTTGAGAGATTTTAGGGTTTTTAGGGTTTGGTGTTTTAGGGTTCTTGCGTTACTTAAAGATCAAAAGTTTCTCAACAAGCTCTGATACAACTTGTTGATCCCAAACATAGATCGATTAAGCTTTGTGTATACGAGATTAGATCAAGTAATACACGTAGAGAAACCTTTGCTTATGAATAAAGTAACTAAGTGTTATGCGGAATTAACACTTGATCTAAAACACAAAGATGTTAAACTAACTTTCACTTGTATTAGAATGATCGAACTTGATTACAATGAAAGAGGTTTAACTTGTGAAAACTTATGAAAACTGATATATATCTTTAACCTAAAAGATCTTCTTTTATAGAACAAGAAGTCTTGTACAATAAGCTACGAATCAACTATTCTAGGTAAAGATAATAATGGAAAATACAATGTCGAGCTTATCTTTACCATACACAAATAAAGAAACAAATAAACAAAAAGATTCGTATGAAGATATATTCCATCAGTGCTAATCTTCAAGGCTGTCAGCGTTGACTTCTTCAATGTCAACGCTTGGCTGTCAGCGTCCAATGTCATCCTATCAGCGTTGACATTCTTTCTTCTACTTTACCTATTATTGATCCAAAAGACAAAGGTAAAGGAAAATTGGTTGAAGAAGATGTTCCAAAGAAAGATGCAGCACAAATTGCATTTGATGAACAGTTGGCTACACAACTTTTGGAAAGAGATTTGAAGAGGAGTGGTAGATCAACATTTGTTGCTACTTCTGAGAGTGAGGAAGAGAGTGGTGATGATAAAGAAGGAGATAGCTCAGATTCAAGTATTCAAATTATTGAAGATCCAGAAAGGCTTGAATATGGGGATGAGCTAGCAAAGGAAAGATTGAGTGATTTGAAGAATCAGATTGATTGGGACCTTCCTGAAATCACCAGAATGTACCATGCTTGGGAAGACAAGGTTATGGACAACCCAGGGATGAGTTTATCAGATCAAATTTGGGGGTTGGAAGTTCTTCTCAGGGTACAAGATGATATAAAGGTGATTTTGAGGTTTAATGCACAAGAGGTCAAGACTTGGCTCAAAAGAGATAGAAGGCAGTTGTACTACAAATTGCTTAGATGCCATCAACCTAGATGGACATACAAGAAGCTGCTGGCTTTATCTTTTGAGGAGCTAGAGTATATGGCACATCCTATTTGGAGGAATGTGCAAGAAAATAATGTCTACCAGTTTCTTTCAGAAGAAAGGAAACAAGAGCTTGCTGAGGAAATGCAGATTCAAAAGGAAATGAGGATTGCTCAAAGACCAGTAAAGAAAGGAGATCCTTTTCAATTTCCCAAAGATATGGATGTGTATTTTCCAACTGAAGGTGTCATAAGAAAGCATCTCAAGCTTTCTCCATTGGAAGCTTCAGATTTGGTTAATGTAGTACCTCTAGATGACAGAAATCCAATCATCAGTTTTGATGAAGATGAGTGTGGATTTTGGAAGATTGGCAGGTTTGGAAAGGAGGTACATACTTTCACTTCAGTTATTTCTATATTTGCAAGCATAGATAGAGAAGACTTGGTGCATCTATGGAGATTGATAGAGGCCAAGTATACAGCTGAAGCACCTACTTCAGCAAATGGAATAAGACTTTGGAACACATTTTTGACTTTGTGTGGTCCAAGAGAAGCAGATCCTGCCATATGGAAGGATCTTGAAGATGATCTCAGTAATCTTCATTGGAGGCTTTATTCTACTTGTGGTGTATTTCATTTGAGCTCTACAAAGTTTTCAGAATATCTACTTGTGGATGCTGACTATTTCTTGTCCAAAGAAGTGTTGTAGAAGATGCTAGACACACCCTTGGAGATTGATTATACTAGTGACGTGGCCAAGGACTTGATTAGATATGTTTATCACCAACATAAGAAGTTTTTGCAAGATTCCTCCTAAGCCTTAAGTTTTTATTCAGAAACTTGATCATTAGAATAGATATCAAGTTTAGGGGAGGATTGTTGGGAATAAATTATGGGTCAGTTCACTAGACGCTGATAAGAAGAATGTCAACGCTGATAGGATGACATTGGACGCTGACAGCCAAGCGTTGACATTGAAGAAGTCAACGCTGACAGCCTTGAAGATTAGCACTGATGGAATATATCTTCATACGAATCTTTTTGTTTATTTGTTTCTTTATTTGTGTATGGTAAAGATAAGCTCGACATTGTATTTTCCATTATTATCTTTACCTAGAATAGTTGATTCGTAGCTTATTGTACAAGACTTCTTGTTCTATAAAAGAAGATCTTTTAGGTTAAAGATATATATCAGTTTTCATAAGTTTTCACAAGTTAAACCTCTTTCATTGTAATCAAGTTCGATCATTCTAATACAAGTGAAAGTTTGTTTAACATCTTTGTGTTTTAGATCAAGTGTTAATTCCGCATAACACTTAGTTACTTTATTCATAAGCAAAGGTTTCTCTACGTGTATTACTTGATCTAATCTCGTATACACAAAGCTTAATCGATCTAAGTTTGGGATCAACAAGACTTGGGTATGATTTATATTGGGTTTACCTGGGAGTTACAAGGAATTTTATGAGATAACTTAATTGTTAAGAATTTTGGTTAGCAAGGGACACTAGAGGATTGTTATGTCTATCTTGCATAAGAAAGTGTGCATAACTAGACAGTGCTTGCCTCCCTATAATAATTTTCAGTTTATAGGTTATCTTCACTAGGAAAAATTACTTTGTTAAGGTCCTTTTTTATTTTTATTACTTTTATTTTTGGACGCTGACAAATATTTTTCCAAACATTGTTGTGATCAATTTAAACGTTGACATGGCTTTTGCAAACATTGACAAGAATATAGCTGTTGGGCGTTGATGGGTTATTTTTTACCGTTGACACTCATTGGGACCTACCTAGTTGTTATTTTTGACGAATTTTGGGGCCGTAATTTTGGGAGTAGATAACTTTTAATTAATGCACAAGATAACTTATTTTCTTTTCAATATTTTCATCATTATATATTGAAAATACTTGCCTTATTTTTTACCAATCACATGTGCCTATCTTCCTATATATTTGGCTCCTATTTTTAAACAGGGTACTATCATATTCTTGTCTAGCACTTTTTCTCCTATAATTCATCTTTCATCAATCTTTCACAAACAACTTTCTTCAACAATGGCACCAAATTTTAAACCAAGTGACTTGGTATTGGGATTCAGGATACAGCACAACATGATTGCTCATTTGGAGGCTGATGATACTTTGTTTCCTCAATACACCCAGATGGTGGCGTATTTGAATGCATATCCTCTTAGGTATGCACTTTCTCATGCTCCTCTCATCCCTGTCACTCATATTAAACAAATTTGGAACACTGTTAGTTCCTCAACGCTTAATAATGTGACTACATTAACAGCTATTGTTCATGGGCGTACTCGGGTGGTTACTAAAGCCTTGGTTCACCAGGCTTTGCATCTTAATGATGCAGATGGTATAACCACTCTCCCCATTAATGAGATAGAACAAGGACTTCGGGCTTTGGGGTATCCTTTCCCTGAAGAGGGAACTTTAAATAAATATCATAAACAAGAATTCCCCCTAGCTTGGAAGTACCTCATACATGTCATCCTTCAATGTTTGAGTCCCAAATGTACTGCACATAATGAAATTAACAGATCTATTGCTAGTGCAATTGTGTGTATTACAAATGGGCAAAAGCATAATTTTTCAAAAAATAATTTTTGATGGCATGTGTAAAAACAAAGGGAATAAGATGACTTTGGCTTATCCTAGATTTTTATAAATGGTTTTTGATGAACAAAGATACTGCATAAGGGATCATGATGATTTTTATGAGATCCCTATGTAAAAGAAAGCTATTTTCAGTAAGATGAACTCACCCCCTCACCGTGACTTACCCCTCACCAAAGCTATGCTTGCTGTTATTGTAGCAGCACAACCTCAACCAGACCCACAACCACAACTTGACCCAATACCAGACCCTTTGCCTTCACCTCAACACATGGAAATTGCACAAGAATCCTTCAACGCTGACACATTAAATGTTGGCGTTGACACTAGTAATCCAAACGTTGACACCTTTCCTTCATAGACCCAAACACCCCTTAACCTTCAAACTACCACCCAATCCAAATCATCTTCTATACCCCCTGAATATAGGTTGATTAAACGCCCACGAACTATTGGAGTGTTCTCCTCTAGTGGTCATAGCCATGTTGCAGAGAGAACCACCACCACAAGTGTGGTTGGTGCTATGGATGAGGCTGGGACTATTGGTGCTAGCTTAGATGCAAGCCAAGCCAGTCCTAACATCTTTAAGACCTCATCCATGCCCCATGACTCTACTTTGGGAGGTTAAATACCCATTCTAGAGGAGGGCAGATTGGAACCATACACAATGATGGAATTGACGGCTGTCTGCATTAGCTTGCAAAAGCAAAATGCAACCCTGGTAAAAACAATTAGTACACAAGGCCTTGAACTCAAGCAATTGAGGGAGAGGATTGTTATTTTGGAGGATGCTAACACTAGGCGTAGTATGCAGAAATATTCCAAAGGGGAGGATGAGCAGATCCATGTGAGTGACAAAGGCTCACATGATGGAGAATCTTTGGGTGTTGCTGAAGCCCTCACTGAATTGAAGAAGCAACCAGATTTTGATACATCTTTGGTTACTCCTGCAAACTTGAACTTGTCTTTTATAGCTATGATGGAGCAGTTCACAAGAGGCGCTGAGACAAATAAGGTGAGCGTTAACAAGCAAACTTTGGACGTTGACACACCAAGCGCTGACAAGAGTAAGTTGGGCGCTAACACACAAAATTTGAGCGTTGAAAGACCTGCAGATGTGGTTGATGTATTCCAGTCATCAGCTATCATCAAAGAAGTGTCTTCACAGGTACCATCATCATCTTTACCTATCATTGATCCATTAGATAAGGGTAAAATAATTATGGTAGAAGTAGAAGTTCCAAAGGATGCAGCACTAGAGTTTGATTCAAGGTTGCCTGCACAACTTGTGGTACAAGAAATGAAGAAGGTTGGTGAATCACCATTTGTTGTTACTTCTGAGGAACAACAAGGAAGTGATGAAGGGAGTTCAGATTCAAGTGTTATGATAATTGAACAACCAGAAAGACTTGAATATGGTGATGACTTGGCAAGAGAGAAGCTTAGAGAGTTAAAATTGTAGGTAGACTATGATATGCCAGAAGTTGCTCAGATGTACCATGCTTGGGAGAGTAGGATTATCGAGAATCTAGATTTAACAATATCAGATCAAATTTGGTGTTTGGAAATTCTTCTAAGAGTTCAAAGAGACTGCAAGGTAATTCTGAAGCATAAGGCTAGCAATGTTTTCTCACTGCTGAAGAGGGATAGAAGGGATCTTTACTACATGTTACTTAGATGTCATGGAAATGGATGGACCTTTAAGAAATTGCAGGGATTATCCTTTGAAGAATTGGAGTATAAGGCTTATCCCATTTGGGCAAGAGTGCAGGAAATGAATACTATCAGACTTCTTTCAGATGAAAGGAAAGAAGAACTTGCAGAAGAGATGGAGATTCAGAAGGCTATGTGTACCAAGGCCTTTGAAGAAGGGAGTTCCACTTGAGTTCCCTAAAGGTTTAAATAAAGCGAACCCCAGTGAAGCTGTTCTTAGAAGGAGCATTAAGCTCTCACCCATGGAAGCTTCAGATATGGTACAAGTGTTACCTCTTGATGCCAAAAACCCTATCATTAGCTATGAAGAAGATGAAAGTGGGTTTTGGATGATTGGCAGATATGGGAAAGAGGTACACACATTTACTACTCTTATGTCTCTTTTTGCAAGTATGGATAGGGAAGACTTGGCAGACCTTTGGAGGTTGTTGCTGGGCAAGTATGAGACTGAAGCACCTACTTTAGTCAATGGAATAAAGCTTTGGTCAACATTCAAGTGAATGTGTGCACCAGAAGAAGAAGATCCTGTTTGGAAGGATCTTGAGGATGATATCAGTGGACTTCAATGGCGTTTGTATTCAGCTGCTGGTGTGTATTATTTGAGTTCTACAAAGTTTGCTGAGTGTCTTCTTGTAGATGCTGAGTATCCCATGTCCAAAGAAGTTTTGGACAAGATGAAGACAACACAGCTGGAGATTGACTATTCAAGTGACGTGGCCAAAGATTTGATTAGGCATGTTTATTACCAATATGATAAGATTTGTAAGATTCCTCCTTTATTCAGAAAAATGATTGCTAGAGTAGATATCAAGTTTAGGAGAGGATTGTTGGGAATAAAATGTAGCCAGTACACTTGAACGCTGACAAGAAGAAAACAAGCGTTGATAAGAAGAAAACAAGCGTTGTCAGATCAAGCGTTGACAGGAAGATGTCAAGCGTTGATAGGATGATGTCAAGCACTGATAGAAAGATATAGTCTACACGTATTATGTTTCTAGTTTGTTTCTAGTAAAGATAGGATCTACAATGTATTTTCTATATTTATCTTTACCTAGAATAGCTGATACGTACACTCTTGTACAAGTCTTCTTATGTCTATAAAAGAAGACCTTTAGGTTTTGTTTCATATAAGTTTTTCATACGTTTAACACTTTCATTGTATCAAGTTTGTTATAATCAATCAAGTGAAAGTTTGTTTTATAATTTTTTGTGTGTTCTTGTTTAAGTATTAATTCCGCATAATACTTGAATTGTTTTATACACAACCAAGTTTTTCTACGTGTTTAATTTGATTTAATCTCGTTTACACAAGCTAAATCGATCTAAGTTTGGGATCAACATCACCATCATCACGTCTTTTCTTACTTGGGTTATGTATATATTTTCATTATCACATACTAACTTAATAACTTTTAAACATGGTCACACACATTCAAATACGGTCGATGCGGGCTAAACGATTTGAAACCGGCCAAAACTAACCAATAGGGAACTTAAACTATAAAATCGTAGAAAATTTGAATAACCCGGTAAAACCATCCCAAATCCGGGGTAAATGTGTTTCCACTATGTTATGATTGTTGTGATCATTTTTGGGGGCCTTTAGCATGTTTTGGTCGGGTTTGGCTATATTTTTTACTAGGCTTGGAGGTTGCAAATTAGTTGGTAAAGTAATATTGGTTTCACTAGACAATGAAATCATTAATACACACCATGTATTAGTATTAATGATATGAGTGAACTCCAACAACATTTATCATTATTTGATCAAGACAAAAACGACATTCAAAGGTGGATAATATACCAAACGAATGAACAAAACATCTTATGTAACCAACTGTTGCTTAACGATCCCGGGACTTTGAAATGTCATATTAAAAAATTCGTCTATGATTGCCAAGTTAATTTATAATCTATTATTAATAACTTGGCATTACCAGTATGATCGAAATAAACACTTGAATATAAATGAGTCGAACCTGAGCTAAAAACAATATCCAACAAATTGTGAAAAATTGATAAAAATGAAAATATCTCATAAAATATAGTGTTTTGGGCCTCAAAATTTCTGTAACCCAATGAAGTTAGGTTACGGCTATGTTCCCCTCGTTTTGGCCTTCGATTCGCCTCGTCCCACGCCTGAAACAGACTTCTACAACCTATGTTATGACATTTTCAAAAAACTACTTTTCTTCACGCGATATTGGGCAACCAAATACGTTTGGGCTCTATCTTCTACACTTGTAAATCCATCAAACCTTCCGAACGAACCAAAATAGACCAAAATGGAATTTAAGCGGGAAAATCCGGGGAAAGTCTGAATAATACGGGCAAACCATGCCAAATCCATGGAAATACAATTTCTATTTGGGTTTGACTGTTTTGATCATGGTTTGGGAGTCTTTGTCAGGTTTCGGTTGGGATTAACTATGTTTTGACTAGGCTTAAATGTTAAAAATTAGGTGGTGACGTAGATGATGTTTTATTAGACAAGGAACATTGTGATGACACACAATCACATGATATCAAATATATGGGTGAGCTCTAAAAACACTTATCATTGTTTCATCAACAAAACAATGACATTGATTTTCCTTAGGAAAATCTGCAAAGATGGATAACATACAAAACTAATGAACAAAACATAGCATCTATCAACATGTTCTTAACTATGCTAGGACTTTGAAAGGTTAAATTACAAAGTTTCTCTTATATTGGAAGTTTAATTTTTAATGTATTGTTTAGTTACATGACCTTGCAAGTTAGATTGAATTTTAGCTTATGGATACTGGTTCTTGGGTTTACCATCATCATTGTTGGGAATAAATTTAGGCCAGAACACTTGAACGCTGACAAGAACAACTTAAGCGTTGACAAGAGCAAAGTGAGCGCTGACAGCATAAGCGTTGACAAGTTAAAGTCAAGCGTTGACAGATTGAAGACAAGCACTGATGGAAGATGTGAGCTACACGTTTATTATATTCTAGAATACTTCTAGTAAGGATAGAGACGACAATGTATTTTCTATGTTTATCTTTACCTAGAATAGTTGATTCGTAGCTTATTGTACAAGACTTCTTGTTCTATAAAAGAAGATCTTTTAGGTTAAAGTTTTATATCAGTTTTCATAAGTTTTCGATTGTTAAGCTCTTTCATTGTAATCAACAAGAATCATTCTAATACAAGTGAAAGTTTGTTTAACATCATTGTGTTTTAGATCAAGTGTTAATTCCGCATAACACTTTGTTACTTTATTCATAAGCAAAGGTTTCTCTACGTGTAGTACTTGATCTAATCTCGTATACACAAAGCTTAATCGATCTAAGTTTGGGATCAACAAGTGGTATCAGAGCTTGTTGAGAAACTTTTGATCTTTAAGTAACGCAAGAACCCTAAAACACCAAAAACCCTAAAAACCCTAAAATTCTCCAAACCCTAAAAACATCATGTCTGGCACAGATCAACCTGCTTCTTTGCTACAAAACAACTTCTCAAAACCTAGTATCAAAATTCCCATGTTTGATGCCAGGAACTTTGAGCTTTGGAAGTCCAATTTTGAGCAATACATAGCTATTCATGACTACACTCTTTGGGAGATTATCGAATATGGGAACACATTCGATAAAGCAGCAAAGATTACTGCAGCAATTGCCACAAGGACAGCTGTTCCTAATTGTCCTGAATCTGATAAGGTGGAAAAGCCTGAAGATGGGAGAGCTGTAGCTATTGAAGACATAGCCAAGAAGAGAGTGGACATGAAAATCCTGAACATCTTGAAACATGCTCTAGGTCATGAGAATCAGCACAAGTACAAACGCTTTGAGTCTGCAAAAGTGTTGGGTCAAAAAGTTGATGTGGCAGAAACTCAAAAATGAAGAAAACGTGAAGTATTTGTCTAGGCGTTGACAAGAGCATTCCAGGCGTTGACAAGAGTTATTTAGGCGTTGATGGAATCAAGCATTGTCAAGAGCAATCCAAGCATTGTCACATGCAATTCAAGCATTGACAAAACGTAGACAAAAGAAGCTAATGGAAGCTTCTATTTAGATAAACATGCAAAAGATATTCTGCATAAGTTTATTTAAATAGAAGATTTACTTGTTTATTCATTCTTATCTCTTGTAAACCCTAATCCTTACACTATAAAAGGAACCAAGGGTCATAGGTTATAATACAAAGGAAACAACGATTATAGAAGCTTCCATTAGCTTCTTTTGTCTACGTTTTGTCAATGCTTGAATTGCATGTGACAATGCTTGGATTGCTCTTGACAATGCTTGATTCCATCAACGCCTAAATAACTCTTGTCAACGCCTGGAATGCTCTTGTCAACGCCTAGACAAATACTTCACGTTTTCTTCATTTTTGAGTTTCTGCCATATCAACTTTTTGACCCAACAATCTTCCCCTAGTTGATAGTGGCAAAACTCTATGTGTATCTCTTGTAAGTTATACATGATCTTCAAATTGCTTCCCCTCAAGTGTAGCATGTATTTTCTTCCCCTTTTTGTCACATCAACAAGGAAGTAAACAATGTTGCAATATTGAAGATTCTCCAGAAGTAGGCTCTGTGTAATGATCCTGAAGAAAAATAACTACAGTATTTTTGATGTAGAAGTAGAGTAACCCAAACCTATATTCCATGTCTTGTTGTATCCATGCGACTTCAAAACTCACGGCTATAATGAGCAGACTTAAAAACTCACGGCTATAATGAGTAGTCTCTTGACAAAAAGAGTTCTCTAGCAAATATCAGCATAGAGCATCTTAAGAAAAATCCCATACCTTTGCTATCTTTTTATCAAGTCCGTTGTCACCAATTATACAAGTATGAACAAGTTATCTTCAAACCCGCTGAAAGTTTGAAGATATGATAGAACACAAACTCACGCAAATCTTCTTCAATCATCAATCTTACCATAAGAATTCTTCCCCTTAAGCTAACACTTCTTCATGAAGAATCTTAATCTTCATATCATATGTAAAAGCATTAAGACGGATAACTCTTTTACAAGGCTACCCCGATTACATAATCAAATCCAATAAATTTCCTCACGAATTGTTGTCAACTCGCATTAAAACCATTAATCCCTTTCAAAATATCCGAGCCATAAATATCATCATGATATTCTAAATTATAACGGAGATTCCATGTACCTTTGTGTGTATAATCCTCCTTTTTGTGTGCTTAAAACGTACCAGTTTTCTCAAACAGCAGCTATCCATGTGTCGTCCAACATCTCTTCTGTCCAATATCTTGGTCAGATGTATTGTCTGATATCTGACAATACGTATCAGCGTTGAAGCTCATATATCGGACGACACTGTCAACCTATCAGCGTTGACTTATTCCTTGTCAGCGTCGAAATCCTTCCTGTCAGCGTCTAGATTTCAAACATCAGCGTCGATGTTAAACCTTGTCAGCGTCTTATGAAGTCTTGTCAGCGTCCACGCCCTTTTCACTTGTCAACGTTGAATTAAATATCAACGTTGAATTAAATAAGTAAATAAAGGTTCTTTTGATCATATACCGTGTGAACGCAGACTTCTAAACCAATCAATATCATCCCTTGGTCGTGTGAACATAACTTGTCATCCAATCACAACCTTTGAAATCTGTATACCACGTCAATCCTCCTTGGCTGTGTTCTCTTTTGCTGCGAGACATTATATCGTGTGAACACAATATTTTCCACCAATAGGAATCCTTATTTGAACCGTGTATATGCAAACTTAAATAGCCAATTAAAAAGCTCAAACCGTGTGAATGCATTCTGTTTGAATGGCAGAATCATGGTCAAACCGTGAACCAATTAAAAAGCTCAAACCGTGAAGATGTTTTCCACCAATCAGAAACAATACCTCGTGTGAACACATTGTAAATAACCAATAGGAATGAGTGACCCACCGTAATACGGAGAACTAGCATGTAGAGGATTCAAACTATATAACGAATATTAGGGTTTACTATTGGCCGTGTGAATACATATTATCCCACCAATAAGAATCGAGTAAATGACCTTTCTTTTAAACATCTTCACGTCATGGATGGACTTTGATCATGTAGCCGCAAGTCCACCATAACCATGTGTATATCGAAACCAACCAGCGAGAATGACAATAACCAACCAATGAGAAATCTGTATTCGTGTGAACACAAGCTGCTTCATTCAATGAACATAATGGGATCACAGAAACATCACAAACAACACTTCTTGTCGTTTCCTTTTTGCTGCTACTGTCATACGTCCAGATCTAGGGTTTTGAAAGTTAAACATCGAAACCCTAACTTAGGGTTTATAAATTAACCATAGATCCTGAATTAACAGCCACCAATTTCAATGCTTCCTGTTTTTTAAGTAGATCTAGGGTTTGAGAAACCCTAGGTCATGATTTTATGTAAAAGCAGAAAACTGAAAATCTACCATCAGCCAACTTCGACGCTTAATAACTTTTGCCTGGGGATAAAACTCGACAATCCCTCCGGTGGATGTTTAGATCTATGTATGTAGAACACACATCTAAAATTTCGTGACGATCCAACGGTTCAATCAAAAGTTATGACCTTCTGAATACTGCTGCGCACACAAAAACGTCCAGAAAAATTCAATACGAATTTTTCTTCTTCACCATACACGAACACCTCGTCGGACCTAGATATCAAGAGCCTTAGGCTCTGATACCAATTGATGATCCCTTTAATCGTTCGACTCAATGGTTATGAACCATATATCTAGGTTTGATCATCAGTCATATGATAACATAGCGGAAAAGAACAATGATCATGACAAGGTGTTTAGGCACAAAGAACACGAATTAAAACAAATGGGGATGTTCATTATATTAATAACAAACATCCACTAGACGTGTATACATTGAATCCCACGTCTAGTGCGACACACACTTTAGGTTTACATTGTGAATGAATGATATATCTAAAACCTACGTCTGTTATTTTCTTTATATACTAGAAAATACAGACTTTACAAACGAAACAAGATATTGACTAAATCTTCTATTTTCTTGCAAATATATCTTCTACAAGTTTGTCCACCGACTTGTAGAATCTTCTCTTGTCAGAATTAGTCCTTGTCTTTTAGTTTTGACACATCAACGCAAGACTCCTATTGGTGGAAAACAATCAAGGAGTCTTGCGTTCACAAGGTCAGCCAAAACAAGTTATTTACTTCCCATGTTGCGTAATAGTGTGTTCACACGACGAAGAAAGAAAAACACATGATTCTTACTGGTGGAATATAGTTGTGTTCACACGGTGAGAAGTATGTGATTGGCTATTAAGTTAGTGTTTACACGATCAATAGGACTCAACAATTGGTATCAGAGCCTAAGGCTCTTGATATCTAGGTCCGACGAGGTGTTCGTGTATGGTGAAGAAGAAAAATTCGTATTGAATTTTTCTGGACGTTTTTGTGTGCGCAGCAGTATTCAGAAGGTCATAACTTTTGATTGAACCGTTGGATCGTCACGAAATTTTAGATGTGTGTTCTACATACATAGATCTAAACATCCACCGGAGGGATTGTCGAGATCTATCCCCAAGAAAAAGTTATTAACCGTCGAAGTCAGCAGGGGTCATATGCTGTTTTCTGTGAACAGTAATAGTAAAAACGCGATTTCTCCTTCGTTAACCGTTGGATCGTCGTGAAATTTGATCTGTAGGTTCTTGACACTTATGTCTAGGATCTCACCAAAGGGATCTTCGATCTGAGCATTTATGAAGAAGTTATTCGCTGTCGAAGTTCACTGCAGTTTATGGATTTTCACATGAAATAATGATTTAGGGTTTATAAAACCCTAGATCAATTAGCCGCTGATAGGAGTTATTTTGACACTGATAGATGTTAGTGTCAGTAGATGTCGTTGACGCTGACAAGGCATAGAGGAGACGCTGATGACCAGGCGCTGACGGGTTTAAAGATGGCGCTGACAAGTTATATGTAGGCGCTGACAGAAATTCATGTGTTGTCCGAGATATGGTTTTTCAAACGCTGACAAGTGTTGTCCGATATTGGACAACACACACTGATAAGATCTTGGACAGTGAAGGATATTGGACGACAAAGGATTCGCTGCTGTTTGGTATTTTGGTTACGTTTTTGCACACAAAACGAGGTATTTACACACGAAGGTACATGGGATCTCCGTTTCTATACAGAATATCAAATTGATATTCATGGCTCGGATATTTTTTATAAAGTCGTATATGATTAAGGGGAAGAGTTCTTATGGTAAGTTTGATGTTGAAGTTAGTTTTCACAAATTTGTTTTTCTTATTTAGGTGAGCAATACACCTTGTCTCTGAACTAAATATATTGTTACAGCGTACGACTGGCTCATAGTCGTGAAGGTTACCAGTTCCCATGTAACAAAAACTGTGGTGAGCAATACACCTTGTCATTGGACTAAATATATTGTTATAGCATACGATTGGCTCATAGTCGTGAAGGTTACCAGTACCCATGTAATAAAAACTGATGGGTGAGCAATACACCTTTATCATTGGATCTAAATATATTGTTATAGCTAACAACTGGCTTATAGTTGTGCGGTTTTTGTTGGTTTCAGTTCCCGTTCTTACCAATAAACTGAGCTCCCTTTTGCAGTGAAAGAGTTGCATTTTTCTCTAGTCGTTTCGACAACTAGGGGAAGAGTTTATCAACTAGTGAGCAATTGGGTGAAAGAAATACAAAGTTTGGGTTATTCTGCTTCTACATCAAAATTATTGTACTTATTTTTCATCAAGATCATTACATAGAGCTACTTTTAGAGAATTTTCAAGATTGCATACTTTCACATATTCCCTATTGATGTGTCAAAAAGGGGAAGAATATGTGCTATACTTAAGGGGAAGCAATTTGAAGATCGTGTACCGTATACAAAGGGTTTTGACATCATCAACTAGGGGAAGATTGTTGGGTCGAAAATATAAAGTATTATGAGTTGATGTGTCAAAACTAAAAGACAAGGACTAATTCTGACAAGAGAAGATTCTACAAGTCGGTGGACAAACTTGTAGAAGATATATTTGCAAGAAAATAGAAGATTTAGTCAATATCTTGTTTCCTTTGTAAAGTCTGTATTTTCTAGTATATAAAGAAAATAACAGACGTAGGTTTTAGATATATCATTCATTCACAATGTAAACCTAAAGTGTGTGTCGCACTAGACGTGGGATTCAATGTATACACGTCTAGTGGATGTTTGTTATTAATATAATGAACATCCCCATTTGTTTTAATTCGTGTTCTTTGTGCCTAAACACCTTGTCATGATCATTGTTCTTTTCCGCTATGTTATCATATGAATGATGATCAAACCTAGATATATGGTTCATAACCATTGAGTCGAACGATTATAGGGATCATCAAAAAGAGCTTTGGGAAGCTCTTGAAGTAGCACATGGTGGCAATGCTGACACAAAAGAAGAAAAGAAGAAGCAACTCTTGCATGAGTATGCTGTCTTTAAAGCTCAACCTAATGAGAATCTCAGTAGTGTGAGAAGTAGACTTCTTGATATCACAAGTCAACTTTCCTTCATGGGAAAACAGATTGATGATCCTGAATTGAATGCTACTTTTCTCAAAAGCCTTGGAGATGTATGGAAGATTGAGACAAGATCCATTCTTGTCAATAATACCCACAAGACCTCAAGGTTTGATGACATCTTCAACAAGCTAAGAATGTTGGAGAATGAATGGCAGTTGGAAAGTGATAATAAATCTTCCAGCAGCAACATGGCCTTCTTCTCACAAAGTGAAGGCCAATTTGATTCCATGAACTTCTATGGACATTCAGCAACTGGATCTCAAGGTGTCAGCGCTGGATGTCAATCTGTCAACGCTGGATCATATCCTGTCAACGCTTTATACTCAAGCGCTGACAAACACAATCATGGCGCTGATAGAATTAAGCCTGCTGGTTTTGATCTAGATACTGTGTGTGCATTCATTGCTTCTTTGCCCAGTGATTCAAGGATTACATATGAAGATCTTGAGCAGATAAGTGATGAACAATTGGAAGAAATGGACATCAAGTGGACTATGGCTCTTGTAAGTTTAAGAGCAAACAGGTTCAATAAAAGGTTCAAGAAGAAGATGACCTTTAATGCTAAAGATGTTGCTGGGTTTGACAAGTCCAAAGTTGAGTGCTACAACTGTCATAGGATGGGGCACTTTATGAGGGAATGTAGATCTCCAAGAAGATCTGATGCTGGGAAGCCTTCAAGCCAAATGATTAAGAGCCCAGATCCCAAGGCCATGGTTGCTGTTCAACAAATTGATGGTGTTGGAGAATGGGATTGGAGCTGGATGGCTAAGAATGAGGAAGAGGACAGATCTTTGGTTGCTGAAGTTAAAGAAGAGCATGCTGAATATGCTCTCATGGCACACTCCTCCTCTTCATCAGATAATGAGGTATATGATGATGCTTTCTGTTCTAAGGGTTGTCGTTTAAATACTGAAAAATTAAAACAAGAGATAGTTAAATTATTAGATGAGGCAAGTACTGAAAGATGCAAAGTATCTAATTATCAAATTGCTCTTACCCAAACAGAAAAGACAGTAGCTGAGTATAAGAAAATGGAGTTTGATTTAATGGATCAAATAAACATCTTAAAACATGAGTTATTTCAGAGTAAAGATGTTCAAGATATAGTAAATAGGGTTAATCTTGATTTGATAGCTCAGTTAGAAGAGGCTAACAAAAATAAAGATAATGTGAGTCTTAAAATCCAGAGATTTGATAAGGCCACACAATCCCTAGGAGAGTGTGTTAGCAAACAAAGAGACTCTAAAGATATGAGTGGGATTGGGATGAATAATTATACTGTTGTTCCACCACCAACTGGGGATTTCTATGGTGTCCAATCAAAGGACTTATCTTGGACTGGCTTGCCAGAATGTCAAGAGGAGGAATTCATTCCTCCACCTAGAGTAATTTCCCCAGTTGAGGAATACAAGCAAAAACTGACTGACCTAGATGAGTGGAAGAAAGCTAACCACACCTTGTTTGTAAAGGGAGGGTTATTGTGTGAAAGTCCAAATGAGCCCACACCAAACATGATACCAATTGATGAGTCCATTGATCGTAAACCTATTAAGATCACACACCCTACCACTGGCAAAGTTGTTGACCTTGGCTCACAAACTGTTAGAAAACCTAGTGTTAAGTATGCAGAAATGTATAAGAATACTAGGTCACCAAAAAGCCAAGTTAGTGATCATGGAATAGGCTTCTTTGCTTCTAGACCTAAGACTATGTCTAGAAAAGCTTGTTACACATGTGGTAGCTTCTCACATTTGGCATACAAATGTGTCAATGCTTCCAATGTCAACGCTGATAGGAACCATTTCAGCGCTGACAAAAGTCAACATAGGTCAAACACTGTCAGACCCAATACCTTTGTGAACAAAAGTTTACAAGTTGTTAGACCAGCCCCATTCTTTTCTAGAGGGTCTAACACACAAGGCCTAAGACCTTTTCAAAAGTCAAATACTTGGTCAAATAGGCAATGGGTTCCTGTAGCAAACCCTAGGTTCAACGCTGATAAGAGCAATCGGGGAGCTGACAAGAGAAATTTCAGCGCTGACAGACAAACTGCTAAACCTAGGTATTTGCAACCACAGGGAAATAGGTCTAAAGCTTCTACTAGCCTAACTTGGAGACCAAAACAAGACCAAAACCCTAATTCTACTGGTATTTCTATGACATGCAACAGGTTTCATTATATTTCAAAGGCATTGTCAACACCAATTGGGGTTAACTGGGAATTTCATTCAAACAGGGATGAAAATGGGGTTGTTATGAGAACCAAGTCTGTTCTTGTTGAACAACCAAATGAATCCAAGTCTTCTAAGGCTTGGGTTCCCAAAGAAAACTAATGTGTTTTCTTTATGTGCAGGGCATTCAGAAGAAGATCAATGATTATGGATACTGGGATAGTGGATGCTCAAGGCACATGACAGGAAAGGAAGACTATCTGACCAATTTTTCTCCTATTCAGGATGGTGATAAGGTATATTTTGGTGGGGGCTATGGCACCATCACAGGAAAAGGAACCCTTGTCACCAACAATCTACGGTTTGAGAATGTCTTCTTGGTAAAAGATCTGGATTATAATTTGTTTAGTGTATCACAAGTGTGTGATAACAAAAATAAGGTTCTTTTCACAGATACTGAGTGCTTGGTGTTAAGCAAAGATTATAAGCTCCCTGAGGAGAAATTCATAGATTTTAGAACACCAAGGCATAAAGACATATATAATGTGAATCTTAATGGAATTAAGATAAATAATAAAATGTCATGTCTGTATGCTAAAGCCTCAGTAGATGAAAGTAATCTTTGGCACAGGAGATTAGGGCACATAAACTTTAAGAATATTAATAGACTTGTGAGGCTTGGTTTAGTTGATGGTTTGCCTGAAAAGGCTTTCCACAATGACCACTCTTGTGTTGCATGTCTTAAGGGTAAGCAGCACAAGGTCTCATTCAAGTCTAAACAGGCGCACTCCAGTTCTAAACCTCTTCACTTATTGCATATGGACCTCTTTGGTCCAACTAATATAGAAAGTTTGAAGGGTAAATCATATTGTTTTGTTATCACTGATGATTATTCCAGGTTTACATGGACTTTCTTTTTAGCCAAGAAAAGTGAAACTGCCCTAAGTCTGATTAATTTCATTACCCAAATAGAGAAGAAGAATGGTAATGAGGTCAAAATTATTAGAAGTGACAATGGGGGTGAGTTTAGAAATCAGTTGTTAGATGATTTTTGTGCCAAGAAAGGGATTACTAGGCAGTTTAGCATAGCTAGAACCCCACAGCAAAATTGGGTTGCTGAAAGGAAGAATAGGACCCTTATTGAAGCAGCCAGAACCATGTTGGCTGATGCCCACTTTCCTATAGCCTTTTGGGCTGAAGCTGTTAACACAGCTTGTTATGTTCAAAATCGGGCATTGGTCAACAAGATACATAATAAGACACCTTATGAATTACTTTGGGGAAGGAAGCCCAATATTGGCTTTCTCAAGCCATTTGGTTGTCATGTAGTTGTTTTAGAAACTAGTGAGGCCCTAGGTAAATTTGATTCAAAAGGTGATGAAGGCTACTTCATGGGTTATTCAGTGCAAAGCAAAGGATATAGGGTTTACATTAAAAAGGAAAAACGTATACTTGAAACGGTACATGTTAGGTTTTTAGAAAGTAAACCTAGTGATCCTGAGAGTGGTCCAAATTGGTTGTTTGACTTAGAACCTTTATCTAGAGCTTTAAATTATATACCTGTTACTGATCCAGACATTGTGAAGGTAACTTCAAGTGTTTTGGAAAAGAGAATTGGTAATGTTACAGGTATACAGGTTGCTAAGGAGGATGGACCACCAGCAGTTGAATCATCTCCCACACAAGAATATGTTACACTTCCTATATGGACAGATGAGTATTATGCTGCTGCTGTTGCTGCTAGAAAAGATAATGGTGGTTTTTAGATACCACCAACTACAAACATGCATACTTCTTCAGGCGCTGACAAAGGGAAATCAAGCGCTGACAAGAGCAATTCAGACGCTGATGGATCAGACGCTGACACAAGCAGTTCAAGCGTTGTTAGCCCTAACGCTGACAAACAAGGATCAGACTTTGACAACACCTTTGCACATCTTTTCTCTTCACATTTTGAACAAGGTGGACCTTCAAATGTCCATGAAGAGATTCATGTTGATCAAACAGAGTCAGATGAAGAAGATATTGGCAACATGGAGCGTGAAATTGAGGACACCAGACTTGTTGAAGGAGGAGTTCTCACTTCCACAGCAAAGGATCACCCCACATCTCAGATCATTGGTGATGTTATGGCTCCAGTTCAGACAAGAAGATCCCATCAAGGTCTTGGTGGATTTATTGCCAATATACACAAGAAGGTTGATACCCCTCTTGTACAAGCATGTTTGTTTGCCTGTTTTCTGTCACAGGATGAACCCAAGAAAATTTTTGATGCTCTCAAGGAACCAAGTTGGGTGGAAGCAATGCAGGATGAGCTTCACCAATTTGCTATTCAGGATGTTTGGGAGCTGGTTGATTGTCCTAGATATGTGAGACCAATTGGGACAAGATGGGTTCTAAGGAACAAGAAAGATGAAAGAGGCATTGTGGTCAGAAACAAGGCACGTTTGGTAGCTCAGGGTTATACACAAGAGGAAGGAATTGATTATGAAGAAGTTTTTGCACCAGTTGCAAGAATTGAAGCTATAAGAATTTTTCTAGCTTATGCCTCTTGTATGAATTTTACTGTTTACCAAATGGATGTGAAGAGTGCTTTCCTCTATGGGACAATTGTTGAGGAGGTATATGTCATGCAACCTCCTGGTTTTGAAGATCCTGAGAATCCAGATAAGGTCTATAGAGTGAAGAAAGCAATGTATGGACTTCATCAAGCCCCAAGAGCATGGTATGGTACATTGTCCACCTACTTGGTGGAAAATGGTTTCAAAAGGGGCACCATAGATCAGACCTTGTTTACAAAGAAGAAAGGAAAACATGTGTTACTTGTGCAGGTCTATGTTGATGATATCATTTTTGGGTCTACTGATCCAAAAATGAGTGAGGACTTTTCCAAGCTCATGACAGATAAATTCAAGATGAGTGCAATGGGTGAGATGAACTTCTTTCTAGGTTTACAAGTTCAGCAGAAAGAAGATGGTATCTTCATCTCCCAAGACAAGTATGTAGCTGAAATCTTGAAGAAATATGGTTTTTCTCCACATGAAAAGGAGGCTTCCACTCCTATGGATAGGCAACATCCTTGGGGAAAGATTGGAGCTAGAAAGGATGTGGATGTTAGGCACTATAGATCAATGATTGGATCATTGATGTATCTTACAGCCTCAAGACCTGACATCATGTTTGCTGTGTGTGCATGTGCACGCCATCAAGTGACTCCCAAAGAATGTCACCTTTTTGCTGTTAAGAGAATTTTTAGGTACCTAAGATGTTACCCAGATCTTGGATTGTGGTACCCAAAAGATTCTCCATTGGACCTTATTGCATATTCAGACAGTGACTATGGTGGTGACAAGTTTGATAGGAAATCCACAACTGGTGGATGCCAATTTCTTGGGAGCAGATTAATATCTTGGCAATGCAAGAAACAAACAGTGGTGGCAAACTCTACAACTGAAGCAGAATATGTGGCTGCAGCTGCTTGTTGTGGACAAGTCTTATGGATTCAGAACCAACTGTTGGATTATGGGTATAATTTTATGCATACCAAGATTTTTGTAGACAATAACAGTACTTTATGCATCATTAAAAATCCTGTACATCATTCTAAAACCAAACACATAGAAATTAGACATCATTTTATAAGAGATTGCTTTGAGAAAGGTTTAATACAACCAGATAGGGTAGAGACAGAAGATAATGTAGCTGATTTATTAACTAAACCTTTTGATGCTGGAAGATTTCAATATTTGGTAACAAATATTGGAATGGTTAATCTCACTTAATATGTGTTTTTGGAATCTTTTTGTAAAAGTATGTACAGGATAATGCATTGTTATTGGTCTTTGTGATGATTTAGATTTTCCACATTATTTTTCTAACACTGACAAAGGTAAATGCAACGCTGTCAAGTGTTATTTTGCCGTTGTTGGAGATATTTTTTGTCTAACGCTGACAAGAGTTCCTTCAACGCTGATAAGAGTTGCTTATGGATCTTTGAAGAGCTATTTGGACATGTTTTGTTTATGGATGATGGTTGGAATATTTATTTTCCTATCTTGACATAAATTTTTAATGTTCATATATATATTTTGAGAACTCATGTATCATAGTTTCAGGGGAGGTTTAAGGAACCTTTAGGACTCTTGGGTATTCTTAGAATACTCTCATCACAATTCTAGATTGTGTCCACAGGTGAGTATGGGTTAGTTTTACTAAACCATGAGGCACTGTAGCATGCATAGTATATCAACTTTGCATGCTGCCAAGACATTTTTGACCTAGAATTGGTTGTGGTCTGTTGGGAGACTTGGGAATCCTTTTGATATGGGTTTTACCTGGGAGTAACAAGTATTTTATGAGGTAACTTGGTTGTTAAGAATTTTGGTTAGCAAGGGACACTAGAGGACTGTTATGTCTATCTTGTTTATGCAAGTGTGCATAACTGGACAGTGCTTGCCGCCCTATGATAATTATCAGCTTTTGGTTATCTTCTCTAGGATAAATTACTTGTTAAGGTCATTTTTTACTTTTTAAAACAATTTTATTTTTGGACGCTGACAAGATTTTTCCAAGCGTTGTTGTGACCAAAATGGACGCTGACATGGCTTTAGGCGAACGTTGACAAGATTATAGCCGTTGGGCGTTGATGGGTTATATTTGACCGTTGACAAACAATGGGACCTACCCAGTTGTTACTTTTTGACATATTTTCAAGCCGTAATTTTAGGAGTTGTTACTTTCATTAAATGCATGAGATAACTTATAAACTTTTTCAATATTTTCATGATTGATTTTTGAAAATCTTTGCCAATTTTTGGGCCAATCACGTGCATTCATCCACTCCTATAAATTTGGCTCCTATTTTAAACAGGGTATCTATAATTCTTGTCTAACACTTTTCTCTTATCAACTTTCATCTTTTATACTTCAAATTAACAGCTTTCATCAATGGCACCAAGATTTAACTCAGCAGAATTGGATTTGGGGTTCAAGTCTCAACACAACATGATTGCTTATCTTGTTGCTGGTAATACTTTGTTCCCTCAATACACACAGATGGTGGAGTATTTGAATGCATCCCCATTAAGGTATGCTCTTTCTCATGCACCACTCATTCCAGTCACACACATTAAACAGTTTTGGAACACTGTTAGTTCCTCAACAGTTAATGGAGTGCCAACATTGACTTCTATTGTACATGGGAGACCTTGGGTGGTTACTGAGGCCTTGGTACGCCAGGCCTTGCATCTCAATGATGCTGATGGTATAACCATGCTTCCCATATCTGAAATAGAACAAGGGCTTAGGGCTTTGGGATACCCTATTCCTGATGAATGTACTCTTAATAAGTACCATAAGCAGGAATTTCCCCCAGCCTGGAAGTACCTAATTCACATTCTCCTTCAATGTTTGAGTCCCAAATGTACTGCACACAATGAGATCAATAGATCCATTGCAACTGCTATTGTGTGTATTGCAACAGGGCAAAAATATAATTGGTCTAAAATGATTTTTGAAGGAATGTGTAAAAACAAGGGGACAAAAATGACTTTAGCTTATCCCCGTTTTCTGCAAATGATTTTTGATGCTCAAAGATATTGTTCAAGGGATCACAATGATTTTTATAAGATCCCTGAACAAAAGAAGGCTATTTTTACCAAGATGAACTCACCACCTCATAGAGACCTACCATTAACCCCAACCATGCTTGCTGTTATTGCAGCAGCACAACCCCAACCAGACCCCCAACCTCATATTGACCCTCACCCACAACTTGAACCTATTCCTGAACCTTTACCTTCACCTGACCAAATGCAAATAGACCAAAATCCCTTCGACGCTGACACATCTAATGTGGGCGTTGATGTGCCTATTTCAACCGCTGACACCCAACCATCACAATCCCAAACACCCCTTAACCAACCCACATCTACACCTTCTTCTACACCATCTTCCACACCACCTGAATATAGGTTGATTAAACGCCAAAGGACTGCTGGAGTGTTCTCCTCTGGTGGTCCTAGCCATGTAGCAGAGAGAACCACCACCACAAGTGTGGCTGGTGACCTGGATGAGGCTGGGACTATTGGTTCTGGCTTAGAAGCTAGCCAAGGCAGTCCCACCATAATTAAGTCCTCATCCATGCCCAATGAACCTGACTTGGGAGGTCAAATCCCCATTTTGGAAGAGGGCAGACTGGAACCAATGACGCTTTTAGAATTGACGGCTGTCTGCATTAGCTTGCAAAAGCAAAATGCAGACTTAGTACAAATTGTCAGTAACCAAGGCCTTGAACTCAAAGAATTGAGGGAGAGGATTGTTGTTTTGGAGAGTGCTCATTCAAGGGGAGGTATGGAGGAGTCTTCCAAAGGGGAGGAAGATCAAAGAAATCTGAGTGATAAGAGCAGTCAAGATGGACAATCATTGGATGTTGCTGAAGCTCTTACTACTTTGAAGGAACAAACAGGTTTTGATACGTCCTTGATCTCTCCAACCAATTTAAATTTGTCATTTACAGATATGTTGAGAGAGGTTACACAAGGCGCTGAGGGAAGATATTTGAGCATTGATAAGACAAGTTTG
The DNA here is from genome assembly GCA_025667525.1 of Glebionis coronaria. Classification (NCBI taxonomy): domain Eukaryota; kingdom Viridiplantae; phylum Streptophyta; class Magnoliopsida; order Asterales; family Asteraceae; genus Glebionis; species Glebionis coronaria. Next base: position 700,908 of record JANFOE010000063.1, read on the forward strand.
GACGCTGACAGAAGTATTTTGGGCGCTGATAAAGGAAATTTGGGCGTTGACAGATCTGCATATAAAGGTGATGTATTCCAGTCATCATCTATCATCAAGGATGTTCCTACTCAGGTATTATCATCTACCCTACCAACAATTGAACCAAAAGATAAGGGTAAGGGTAAGTTGGTAGAAGAAATTGTTCCAAAGAATGCAGCTCAGGTTGAATTTGATAGAAGATTGGCTGAGCAAATGATGGAACAAGGTGAAAAGGAAAAGTCACCATTTGTTGTGACTTCTGAAGAAGAAAGTGATGGAGCTAGCTCAGATTCAAGTGTGATGATTGTTGAACCAGAAAGACTTGAGTATGGTGATGAGCTTGCTAGGGAAAGGCTGAGAGATTTGAAGTTGCAAATTGATTTTGATATGCCAGAGGTAGTTCAGATGTACAATTCTTGGGAAGAAAGCTGTATGGATAATCCAGACTTGACCATTTCAGATCAAATATGGGGTTTGGAAATTCTTCTTAGAGTTCAGCAGGATTGTAAGGTGATGTTGAAGAACAAGGCAAGCAACATTCTCTCTGAGTTGAAAAGGGATAGAAGGAAGCTCTACTTTATGTTGCTCAAATGTCATGGAGTTGGATGGACACATCAGAAGCTGAAGGCTTTGACATTTGATGAGTTGGAACATAGGGCTTATCCTATTTGGGTGAAAGTGCAAGAAGAAAACACTTTCGGACTTCTTTCAGATGAAAGAAAGGAGCAACTTGCAGAAGAGATGGCAATCAAGAAAGCTATGATAGTTCCTAGACCAGTAAAGAAGGGATTTATTCTTGAGTTTCCAAAAGATATGAATCAACTATATCCAAGTGAAGCAATCATTAGAAAGAGCCTCAAGCTCTCCCCATTAGAAGCTTCAGATATGGTGCATGTGTTACCACTAGATTCCAGGAATCCAATTGTAAGTTATGAGGAAGATGAATGTGGATTCTGGAAAATTGGAAGATTTGGCAAGGAGGTACACACTTTTACCACTCTCATATCTTTATTTGCAAGTTGTGACAGAGAAGACTTGGTGGACCTTTGGAGGTTGCTAGAGACCAAGTATGAGGCTGAAGCACCAACTTCAGCCAATGGAATAAAACTTTGGACCACATTCAAAAGAATGTGTGGGACAAAAGAAGAAGATCCTGAAATATGGAAGGATCTTGAAGATGATCTCAGTGGTCTTCAATGGAGGTTATATTCAGCTGCAGGTGTATACCATTTGAGTTCTACAAAGTTTGCTGAGTATTTACTTGTAGATGCTCAGTATTTCATATCCAAGGCTGTTTTGGAGAAGATGAAGGACACCCAGTTGGAGATAGACTATACAAGTGACGTGGCAAAGAATTTAATCAGATTTATTTATTACCAATATGATAAGGTTTGTCAGACTCCTCCAAGTCCTTAATGTTTATTCAGAAACTTGATCATAAGAGTGGATATCAAGTTTAGGGGAGGATTGTTGGGAATAAATTTAGGCCAGAACACTTGAACGCTGACAAGAACAACTTAAGCGTTGACAAGAGCAAAGTGAGCGCTGACAGCATAAGCGTTGACAAGTTAAAGTCAAGCGTTGACAGATTGAAGACAAGCACTGATGGAAGATGTGAGCTACACGTTTATTATATTCTAGAATACTTCTAGTAAGGATAGAGACGACAATGTATTTTCTAAGTTTATCTTTACCTAGAATAGTTGATTCGTAGCTTATTGTACAAGACTTCTTGTTCTATAAAAGAAGATCTTTTAGGTTAAAGTTTTATATCAGTTTTCATAAGTTTTCGATTGTTAAGCTCTTTCATTGTAATCAACAAGAATCATTCTAATACAAGTGAAAGTTTGTTTAACATCATTGTGTTTTAGATCAAGTGTTAATTCCGCATAACACTTTGTTACTTTATTCATAAGCAAAGGTTTCTCTACGTGTAGTACTTGATCTAATCTCGTATACACAAAGCTTAATCGATCTAAGTTTGGGATCAACAATCATGTCTTTTCTTACATGGGTTATTTATATATTTTCATTGTCACATACTAACTTAATAACTTTTAAACATGGTCACACACATCCAAATACGGTCGATGCGGGCTAAACCATTCGAACCCGGCCAAAACTGACCAAAAGGGAACTTAAACTGTAAAAACCGGAGAAAGTTTGAATAACCCGGTAAAACCATCCCAAATCCAGGGTAAATGTATTTCTACTATGTTTTGATTGTTTTGATCATGTTTTGGGGGCCTTTAGCATGTTTTGGTCGGGTTTGGCTATATTTTGACTAGGCTTGGAAGTTGCAAATTAGTTGGTAAAGTAATATTGGTTTGAATAGACAATGAAATCATTAATACACACCATGTATTGGTATTAAATATATGAGTGAACTCTAAACACATTTATCATTATTTTATCATGACAAAGACGACATTCAAAGGTGGATAATATACCATACGAATGAGTAAAACATCTTATGTAACCAACTGTTGCTTAACGATCCCGAGACTTAGAAATGTCATATTAAAAATTGTGTCTATGATTGCCAAGTTAATTTATAATCTATTATTAATAACTTGGCATTACTAGTATGATAAAAATAAACCCTTGAATGTAAATGGGTCGGACCTAAGCCCAAAACCAATATCCAACAAAATGTGAAAAATTGATAAAAATGAAAATATCTCATAAAATATAGTGTTTCGGGCCTCGAAATTTCTGTAACCCAACAAAGTTAGTTTACAGCTACGCTCCCCTCGTTTTGGCCTTTGATTCGCTTCGTCCCACGCCTGAAACAGACTTCTACAACCTAAGTTATGACATTTTCAAAAAAGTACTTTTGTTCACGCGATATTGGGCAACCAAATACGTTTAGGGTCTATCTTCTACACTTGTACATCCATCAAACCTTCCGAAACAACCAAAATAAACCAAAAAGGAATTTAAGCGGACAAACCAGGGGAAAGTCTGAATAATACGGGCAAACCATGCCAAATCCATGGAAATACTATTTCCACTTGGGTTTGATTGTTTTGATCATGGTTTGGGAGTCTTTGTCATGTTTCGGTTGGGATTAACTATGTTTTGACTAGGCTTAAATGTTAAAAATTAGGTGGTGAAGTAGATGTTGTTCTATTAGACAAGGAACATCGTGATGACACACAATCAAATGATATTAAACATATGGGTGAGCTCTAACAACACTTATCATTGTTTCATCAACAAAACAATGACATTGATTTTCCTTAGGAAACCTACAAAGATGGATGACATACAAAACTAATGAACAAAACATAGCATCTATCAACATGTTATTAACTATGCTAGGACTTTGAAAGGTCAAATTAAAAAGTTTCTCTTATATTGGAAGTCTAATTTTTAATGTATTGTTTAGTTACACGACCTTGCAAGTTAGATTGAATTTTAGCTTATGGATACTGGTTCTTGGGTTCACCATCATCACGTCTTTTCTTAGTTGGGTTATGTATATATTTTTATTGTCACATACTAACATAATAACTTTTAAACATGGTCACACACATCCAAATACGGTCGATGCGGGCTAAACCATTCGAAACCGGCCAAAACTGACCAAAAGGGAACTTAAACTGTAAAAACCGGAGAAAGTCTGATTAACCCGATAAAACCATCCCAAATCCGGGGTTAATGTATTTCCACTATGTTTTGATTGTTGTGATCATGTTTTGGGGGTCTTTAGCATGTTTTGGTCGGGTTTGGCTATATTTTGACTAGGATTGGAGGTTGCAAATTAGTTGGTAAAGTAATATTGGTTTCACTAGACAATGAAATCATTAATACACACCATGTATTGGTATTAAAGATATGAGTGAACTCCAACAACATTTATCATTATTTGATCAAGAAAAAAACGACATTCAAAGATGGATAATATACCAAACGAATGAACAAAACATCTTATGTAACCTAATGTTGCTTAACGATCCCGGGACATAGAAATGTCATATTAAAAAATTTGGCTATGGTTGCCAAGTTAATTTATAATCTATTATTAATAACTTGGCATTAGTACTATGATGGAAATAAACCCTTGAATATAAATGGGTCGGACCTAAGCCCAAAAACAATATCCAACATATTGTGAAAATTGATAAAAATGAAAATATCTCATAAAATATAGTGTTTCGGGCCTTGAAATTTCTGTAACCCAACAAAGTTAGGTTACAGCTACGTTCCCCTCGTTTTGGCCTTCGATTCGCCTCGTCCCGCGCCTGAAACGGACTTCTACAACCTAAGTTATGACATTTTCAAAAAACTACTTTTCTTCACGCGATATTGGGCAACCAAATACGTTTGGGCTCTATCTTCTACACTTGTACATCCATCAAACCTTCCGAACCAACCAAAATAGACCAAAATGGAATTTAAGCGGGCAAACCCGGGGAAAGTCTGAATAATACGGAAAAACCATGCCAAATCCGTGGAAATACAATTTCTACTTGGGTTTGATTGTTTTGATCATGGATTGGGAGTCTTTGTCAGGTTTCGGTTAGGATTAATTATGTTTTGACCCGGCTTAAATGTTAAAAATTAGGTGGTGAAGTAGATGATGTTTTATTATACAAGGAACATCGTGATGACACACAATCAAATGATATTAAATATATGGGTGAGATCTAACAACACTTATCATTGTTTCATCAACAAAACAATGACATTGATTTTCCTTAGGAAAATCTACAAAGATGGATAACATACAAAACTAATGAACAAAACATAGCATCTATCAACATGTTCTTAACTCTGCTAGGACTTTGAAAGGTTAATTTATAAAGTTTCTCTTATATTGGAAGTTTAATTTTTAATGTATTGTTTAGTTACACGACCTTGAAAGTTAGATTGAATTTTAGCTTATGGATAATAGTTCTTGGGTTCACCATCATCACGTCTTTTCTTACTTTGGTTTTGTATATATTTTCATTGTCACATACTAACTTAAATACTTTTAAACATGGTCACACACATCCAAATACGGTCGATGCGGGCTAAACCATTCGAAACCGGCCAAAACAGACCAAAAGGGAACTTAAACAGTAAAAACAGGAGAAAGTTTGAATAACCCAGTAAAACCATCCCAAATCCACGGTAAATGTATTTCCACTATGTTTTGATTATTGTGATCATGTTTTGGGGGCCTTTAGCATGTTTAGTCGGGTTTGGATATGTTTTGACTAGGCTTGGAGGTTGCAAATTAGTTGGTAAGGTAATATTGGTTTCACTAGACAATGAAATCATTAATACACACCATGTATTGGTATTAAAGATATGAGTGAACTCCAACAACATTTATCATTATTTGATCAAGACAAAAACGACATTCAAAGGTGGATAATATACCAAACGAATGAACAAAACATCTTATGTAACCAAATTTTGCTTAACGACCCCGGGACATAAAAATGTCATATTAAGTGTCTATGATTTCCAAGGTAATTTATAATCTATTATTAATAACTTGGCATTACTTATGATCGAAATAAACCCTTGAGTGTAAATGGGTCGGACCTGAGCCCAAAAACAATATCCAACAAAATGTGAAAAATTGATAAAAATGAAAATACCTCATAAAATATAGTGTTTCGGGCCTCGAAATTTCCGTAACCCAACAAAGTTAGGTTACAGCTACGTTCCCCTCGTTTTGGCCTTCGATTCGCTTCGTCCCACGCCTGAAACGGACTTCTTCAACCTAAGTTATGACATTTTCAAAAAAGTACTTTTGTTCACGCGATATTGGGCAACCAAATACGTTTGGGCTCAATCTTCTACACTTGTACATCCATCAAACCTTCCGAAACAACAAAAATAAACCAAAAAGGAATTTAAGCGGGCAAACCAGGGGAAAGTCTGAATAATACGGGCAAACCATGCCAAATCCGTGGAAATACAATTTCCACTTGGGTTTGATTGTTTTGATCATGGTTTGGGAGTCTTTGTCGGGTTTTTGGTGGGATTAACTATGTTTTGACTAGGCTTAAATGTTAAAAATTAGGTGGTGAAGTAGATGTTGTTTTATTAGACAAGGAATATCGTGATGACACACAATCAAATGATATTAAACATATGGGTGAGCTCTAACAACACTTATCATTGGTTCATCAACAAAACAATGACATTGATTTTCCTTAGGAAACCTAGAAAGATGGATGACATACAAAACTAATGAACAAAACATAGCATTTATCAACATGTTATTAACTATGCTAGGACTTTGAAAGGTCAAATTAAAAAGTTTCTCTTATATTGGAAGTTTAATTTTTAATGTATTGTTTAGTTACACGACCTTGCAAGTTAGATTGAATTTTAGCTTATGGATACTGGTTCTTGGGTTCACCATCATCACGTCTTTTCTTAGTTGGGTTATGTATATATTTTTATTGTGACATACTAACTTAATAAATTTTAAACATGGTCACACACATCCAAATACGGTCGATGCGGGCTAAACCATTCGAAACCGGCCAAAACTGACCAAAAGGGAACTTAAACTGTAAAAACCGGAGAAAGTCTGACTAACCCGGTAAAACCATCCCAAATCCGGGGTTAATGTATTTCCACTATGTTTTGATTGTTGTGATCATGTTTTGGGGGCCTTTAGCATGTTTTGGTCGGGTTTGGCTATATTTTGACTAGGATTGGAGGTTGCAAATTAGTTGGTAAAGTAATATTGGTTTCACTAGACAATGAAATCATTAATACACACCATGTATTGGTATTAAAGATATGAGTGAACTCCAACAACATTTATCATTATTTGATCAAGAAAAAAATGACATTCAAAGATGGATAATATACCAAACGAATGAACAAAACATCTTATGTAACCTACTGTTGCTTAACGATCCCGGGACATAGAAATGTCATATTAAAAAATTTGTCTATGGTTGCCAAGTTAATTTATAATCTATTATTAATAACTTGGCATTACTAGTATGATGGAAATAAACCCTTGAATATAAATGGGTCGGACCTGAGCCCAAAAACAATATCCAACAAAATGTGAAAAATTGATAAAAATGAAAATACCTCATAAAATATAGTGTTTCGGGCCTCGAAATTTCCGTAACCCAACAAAGTTAGGTTACAGCTACGTTCCCCTCGTTTTGACCTTCGATGCGCCTCGTCCCGCGCCTGAAACAGACTTCTACAACTTAAGTTATGACATTTTCAAAAAGTTATTTTTCTTCACGCGATATTGGGCAACCAAATACGTTTGGGCTCTATCTTCTACACTTGTACATCCATCAAACCTTCCGAACCAACCAAAATAGACCAAAATGGAATTTAAACGGGCAAACCCAGGGAAAGTCTGAATAATACGGGCAAACCATGCCAAATCCGTGGAAATACAATTTCCACTTGGGTTTGATTGTTTTGATCATGGTTTGGGAGTCTTTGTCAGGTTTCGGTTTGGATTAACTATGTTTTGACCAGGCTTAAATGTTAAAAATTAGGTGGTGAAGTAGATGTTGTTTTATTAGACAAGGAACATCGTGATGACACACAATCAAATGATATTAAACATATGGGTGAGCTCTAACAACACTTATCATTGTTTCATCAACAAAACATTGACATTGATTTTCCTTAAGAAACCTACAAAGATGGATAACATACAAAACTACTGAACAAAACATAGCATCTATCAACATGTTCTTAACTATGCTAGGACTTTGAAAGGTCAAATTATAAAGTTTCTCTTATATTTGAAGTTTAATTCTTAATGTATTGTTTAGTTACACGACCTTGCAAGTTAGATTGAATTTTAGCTTATGGATACTGGTTCTTGTGTTAACCATCATCACGTCTGTTCATACTTGGGTTATGTATATATTTTCATTGTCACAAAATAACTTAATAACTTTTAAACATGGTCACACACATCAAAATACGGTCGATGCGGGATAAACCATTCAAAACCGGCCAAAACTGACCAAAAGGGAATTTAAACTGTAAAAACCGGAGAAAGTCTGAATAAACCGGTAAAACCATCCCAAATCCGGGCTAAATGTATTTACACTATGTTTTGATTGTTGTGATCATGTTTTGGGGCATTTAGCATGTTTTGGTCGGGTTTGGCTATGTTTTGACTAGGCTTTGAGGTTACAAATTAGTTGGTAATGTAATATTGGTTTCACTAGACAATGAAATCATTAATACACACCATGTATTGGTAAAAAAGATATGAGTGAACTCCAACAACATTTATCATTATTTGATCACGACAAAAACGACATTCAAAGGTGGATAATATACCAAACGAATGAACAAAACATCTTATGTAAACAACTTTTGTGTAACGATCCCGGGACTTAGAAATGTCATATTATAAATTTTGTCTATGATTGCCAAGTTAGTTTATAATCTATTATTAATAACTTGGCATTACAAGTATGATCGAAATAAACCCTTGAGTGTAAATGGGTCGGACCTGAGCCCAAAAACAATATCCAACAAAATATGAAATATTGATTAAAATGAAAATATCTCATAAAATATATGTTTTGGGCCTCGATTCGCCTCGTCCCGCGCCTGAAACGGACTTCTACAACCTAAGTTATGACAATTTCTAAAAAGTAGTTTTCTTCACGCGATATTGGGCAACCAAATACGTTTGGGCTCTATCTTCTACACTTGTACATCCATCAAACTTTCCGAACCAACTAAAATAGACCAAAATGGAATTTAAGCAGGAAAACCATGGGAAAGTCTTAATAATACGGGAAAACCATGCCAAATCCGTGGAAATACAATTTCCACTTGGGTTTGATTGTTTTGATCATGGTTTGGGAGTCTTTGTCAGGTTTCGGTTGGGATTAACTATGTTTTGACTAGGCTTAAATGTTAAAAATTAGGTGGTGAAGTAGATGTTGTTTTATTAGACAAGGAACATCGTGATGACACACAATCAAATGATATTAAACATATGGGTGAGCTCTAACAACACTTATCATTGTTTCATCAACAAAACAATGACATTGATTTTCCTTAGGAAACCTACAAAGATGGATGACATACAAAACTAATGAACAAAACATAGCATCTATCAACATGTTATTAACTATGCTACGACTTTGAAAGGTCAAATTAAAAAGTTTCTCTTATATTGGAAGTTTAATTTTTAATGTATTGTTTAGTTACACGATCTTGCAAGTTAGATTGAATTTTAGCTTATGGATACTGGTTCTTGGGTTCACCATCATCACGTCTTTTCTTAGTTGGGTTATGTATATATTTTTATTGTCACATACTAACTTAATAACTTTTAAACATGGTCACACACATCCAAATACGGTCGATGTGGGCTAAACCATTCGAAACCGGCCAAAACTGACCAAAAGGGAACTTAAACTGTAAATACCGGAGAAAGTCTGACTAACCCGGTAAAACCATCCCAAATCCGGGGTAAATGTATTTTCACTATGTTTTGATTGTTGTGATCATGTTTTGGGGGCCTTTAGCATGTTTTGGCCGGGTTTGGCTATATTTTGACTAGGATTGGAGGTTGCAAATTAGTTGGTAAAGTAATATTGGTTTCACTAGACAATGAAATCATTAATACACACCATGTATTGGTATTAAAGATATGAGTGAACTCCAACAACATTTATCATTATTTGATCAAGACAAAAACGAAATTCAAAGATGGATAATATACCAAACGAATGAACAAAACATCTTATGTAACCTACTGTTGTTTAACGATCCCGGGACATAGAAATGTCATATTCAAAAATTTGTTTATGGTTGCCAAGTTAATTTATAATCTACTATTAATAACTTGGCATTACTAGTATGATCGAAATAAACCCTTGAATATAAATGGGTCGGACCTGAGCCCAAAAACAATATCCAATAAATTGTGAAAAATTGATAAAAATGAAAATATCTCATAAAATATAGTGTTTCGGGCCTCGAAAATTCTGTAACCCAACAAAGTTAGGTTACAGCTACGTTCCCCTCGTTTTGGCCTTCGATTCACGTCGTCCCACGCCTGAAACGAACTTCTACAACCTAAGTAATGACATTTTCAAAAAAGTACTTTTGTTCACGCGATATTGGGCAACCAAATATGTTTGGGCTCTATCTTCTACACTTGTACATCCATCAAACCTTCCGAAACAACCAAAATAAACCAAAAAGGAATTTAAGCGGGCAAACTATGGGAAAGTCTAAATAATACGGGAAAACCATGCCAAATCCGTGGAAATACAATTTCCACTTGGGTTTGATTGTTTTGATCATGGTTTGGGAGTCTTTGTCATGTTTCGGTTGGGATTAACTATGTTTTGACTAGGCTTAAATGTTAAAAATTAGGTGGTGAAGTAGATGTTGTTTTATTAGACAAGGAACATCGTGATGACACACAATCAAATGATATTAAACATATGGGTGAGCTCTAACAACACTTATCATTGTTTCATCAACAAAACAATGACATTGATTTTCCTTAGGAAACCTACAAAGATGGATGACATACAAAACTAATGAACAAAACATAGCATCTATCAACATGTTATTAACTATGCTACGACTTTGAAAGGTCAAATTAAAAAGTTTCTCTTATATTGGAAGTTTAATTTTTAATGTATTGTTTAGTTACACGAACTTGCAAGTTAGATTGAATTTTAGCTTATGGATACTGGTTCTTGGGTTCACCATCATCACGTCTTTTCTTAGTTGGGTTATGTATATATTTTTATTGTCACATACTAACTTAATAACTTTTAAACATGGTCACACACATCCAAATACGGTCGATGCGGGCTAAACCATTCGAAACCGGCCAAAACTTACCAAAAGGGAACTTAAACTATAAATACCGGAGAAAGTCTGACTAACCCAGTAAAACCATCCCAAATCCGGGGGTAAATGTATTTCCACTATGTTTTGATTGTTGTGATCATGTTTTGGGGAGCCTTTAGCATGTTTTGGTCGGGTTTGGCTATATTTTGACTAGGATTGGAGGTTGCAAATTAGTTGGTAAAGTAATATTGGTTTCACTAGACAATGAAATCATTAATACACACCATGTATTGGTATTAAAGATATGAGTGAACTCCAACAACATTTATAATTATTTGATCAAGACAAAAACGAAATTCAAAGATGGATAATATACCAAACGAATGAACAAAACATCCTATGTAACCTACTGTTGTTTAACGATCCCGGGACATAGAAATGTCATATTCAAAAATTTGTCTATGGTTGCCAAGTTAATTTATAATCTGTTATTAATAACTTGGCATTACTAGTATGATGGAAATAAACCCTTGAATATAAATGGGTCGGACCTAAGCCCAAAAACAATATCCAACAAATTCTGAAAATTGATAAAAATGAAAATATCTCATAAAATATAGTGTTTCGGGCCTTGAAATTTCTGTTACCCAACAAAGTTAGGTTACAGCTACGTTCCCCTCGTTTTGGCCTTCGATTCGCCTCGTCCCGCGCCTGAAACGGACTTCTACAACCTAAGTTATGACATTTTCAAAAAACTACTTTTCTTCACGCGATATTGGGCAACCAAATACGTTTGGGCTCTATCTTCTACACTTGTACATCCATCAAACCTTCCGAACCAACCAAAATAGACCAAAATGGAATTTAAGCGGGCAAACTCGGGGAAAGTCTGAATAATACGGGAAAACCATGCCAAATCCGTGGAAATACAATTTCTACTTGGGTTTGATTGTTTTGATCATGGATTGGGGGTCTTTGTCAGGTTTCGGTTGGGATTAACTATGTTTTGACCAGGCTTAAATGTTAAAAATTAGGTGGTGAAGTAGATGATGTTTTATTATACAAGGAACATCGTGATGACACACAATCAAATGATATTAAATATATGGGTGAGATCTAACAACACTTATCATTGTTTCATCAACAAAACAATGACATTGATTTTCCTTAGGAAAATCTACAAAGATGGATAACATACAAAACTAATGAACAAAACATAGCATCTATGAATATGTTCTTAACTCTGCTAGGACTTTGAAAGGTTAATTTATAAGGTTTCTCTTATATTGGAAGTTTAATTTTTAATGTATTGTTTAGTTACACGACCTTGAAAGTTAGATTGAATTTTAGCTTATGGATACTAGTTCTTGGGTTCACCATCATCACGTCTTTTCTTACTTGGGTTTTGTATATATTTTCATTGTCACATACTAACTTAATTACTTTTAAACATGGTCACACACATCCAAATACGGTCGATGCAGGCTAAACCATTCGAAACCGGCCAAAACTGACCAAAAGGGAACTTAAACTGTAAAAATCGGAGAAAGTTTGAATAACCCGGTAAAACCATCCCAAATCCGGGGTAAATGTATTTCCACTATGTTTTGATTATTGTGATCATGTTTTGGGGGCCTTTAGCATGTTTTTTTCGGGTTTGGATATGTTTTGACTAGGCTTGGAGGTTGCAAATTAGTTGGTAAGGTAATATTGGTTTCACTAGACAATGAAATCATTAATACACACCATGTATTGGTATTAAAGATATGAGTGAACTCCAACAACATTTATCATTATTTTATCAAGACAAAAACGACATTCAAAGGTGGATAATATACCAAACGAATGAACAAAACATCTTATGTAACCAACTTTTGCTTAACGACCCCGGGACATAGAAATGTCATATTAAAAATTTTGTCTATGATTTCCCTCCAAGGTAATTTATAATCTATTATTAATAACTTGGCATTACTTATGATCGAAATAAACCCTTGAGTGTAAATGGGTCGGACCTGAGCCCAAAAACAATATCAAACAAAATGTGAAAAATTGATAAAAATGAAAATACCTCATAAAATATAGTGTTTCGGGCCTCGAAATTTCCGTCACCCAACAAAGTTAGGTTACAGCTATGTTCCCCTCGTTTTGACCTTCGATTCGCCTCGTCCCGTGCCTGAAACAGACTTCTACAACCTAAGTTATGACATTTTCAAAAAATTACTTTTCTTCACGCGATATTGGGCAACCAAATACGTTTGGGCTCTATCTTCTACACTTGTACATCCATCAAACCTTCCGAACCAACCAAAATAGACCAAAATGGAACTTAAACGGGCAAACCCAGGGAATGTCTGAATAATACGGGCAAACCATGCCAAATCTGTGGAAATACAATTTCCACTTGGGTTTGATTGTTTTGATCATGGTTTGGGAGTCTTTGTCAGGTTTCGGTTGGGATTAACTATGTTTTGACTAGGCTTAAATGTTAAAAAATAGGTGGTGAAGTAGATGTTGTTTTATTAGACAAGGAACATTGTGATGACACACAATCAAATGATATTAAATATATGGGTGAGCTCTAACAACACTTATCATTGTTTCATCAACAAAACAATGACATTGATTTTCCTTAAGAAACCTACAAAGATGGATAACATACAAAACTAATGAACAAAACATAGCATCTATCAACATGTTCTTAACTATGCTAGGAATTTGAAAGGTCAAATTATAAAGTTTCTCTTATATTTGAAGTTTAATTCTTAATGTATTGTTTAGTTACACGACCTTGCAAGTTAGATTGAATTTTAGCTTATGGATGCTGGTTCTTGGGTTAACCATCATCACGTCTTTTCATACTTGGGTTATGTATATATTTTCATTGTCACAAAATAACTTAATAACTTTTAAACATGGTCACGCACATCCAAATACGGTCGATGCGGGATAAACCATTCAAAACCGGCCAAAACTGACCAAAAGGGAATATAAATTGTAAAAATCAGAGAAAGTCTGAATAAACTGTAAAACCATCCTAAATCCGGGCTAAATGTATTTACACTATGTTTTGATTGTTGTGATCATGTTTTGGGGCATTTAGCATGTTTTGGTCGGGTTTGGCTATGTTTTGACTAGGCTTTGAGGTTGCAAATTAGTTGGTAAAGTAATATTGGTTTCACTAGACAATGAAATCATTAATACACACCATGTATTGGTAAAAAAGATATGAGTGAAATCCAACAACATTTATCATTATTTGATCAAGACAAAAACGACATTCAAAGGTGGATAATATACCAAACGAATGAACAAAACATCTTATGTAAACAACTTTTGCGTAACGATCCCGGGACTTAGAAATGTCATATTATAAATTTTGTCTATGATTGCCAAGTTAGTTTATAATCTATTATTAATAACTTGGCATTACTAGTATGATCGAAATAAACCCTTGAGTGTAAATGGGTCGGACCTGAGCCCAAAAACAATATCCAACAAAATATGAAAAATTGATTAAACTGAAAATATCTCATAAAATATATGTTTCGGGCCTCGATTCGCCTCGTCCCGCGCCTGAAACGGACTTCTACAACCTAAGTTATGACAATTTCTAAAAAGTAGATTTCTTCACGCGATATTGGGCAACCAAATATGTTTGGGCTCTATCTTCTACACTTATACATCCATCAAACCTTCTGAACCAACCGAATTAGACCAAAATGGAATTTAAGCGGGCAAACCCGGGGAAAGTCAACCAAATACGTTTGGGCTCTATCTTCTACACTTGTACATCCATCAAACCTTCCGAACCAACCAAAATAGACCAAAATGGAATTTAAGCAGGCAAACCCGGGGAAAGTCTGAATAATATGGGCAAACCATGCCAAATCCATGGAAATACAATTTCCACTTAGGTTTGATTGTTTGTATCATGGTTTGGGAGTCTTTGTCAGGTTTCGGTTGGGATTAACTATGTTTTGACTAGGCTTAAATGTTAAAAATTAGGTGGTGAAGTAGATGTTGTTTTATTAGACAAGGAACATCGTGATGACACACAATCAAATGATATTAAACATATGGGTGAGCTCTAACAACACTTATCATTGTTTCATCAACAAAACAATGACACAGATTTTCCTTAGGAAACCTACAAAGATGGATGACATACAAAACTAATGAACAAAACATAGCATCTATCAACATGTTATTAACTATGCTAGGACTTTGAAAGGTCAAATTAAAATGTTTCTCTTATATTGGAAGTTTAAGTTTTAATGTATTGTTTAGTTACACGACCTTGCAAGTTAGATTGAATTTTAGCTTATGGATACTGGTTCTTGGGTTCACAATCATCACGTCTTTTCTTACTTGGGTTATGTATATATTTTCATTGTCACATACTAACTTAATAACTTTTAAACATGGTCACACATATCCAAATACGGTTGATGCGGACTAAACCATTCGAAAGCGTCCAAAACTGACCAAAAGGGAACTTAAACTATAAAAACCGGAGAAAGTCTGAATAACCCGGTAAAACCATCCCAAATCCGGGGTAAATGTATTTCCACTATGTTTTGATTGTTGTGATCATGTTTTGGGGGCCTTTAGCATGTTTTGGTCGGGAAAGGCTATATTTTGACTAGGCTTGGAGGTTGCAAATTAGTTGGTAAAGTAATATTGGTTTCACTAGAGAATGAAATCATTAATACACACCATGTATTGGTATTAAAGATATGAGTGAACTCCAACAACATTTATCATTATTTGATCAAGACAAAAACGACATTCAAAGGTGGATAATATACCAAACGAATGAAAAAAACATCTTATATAACCTACTGTTGCTTAACGATCCCGGGACTTAGAAATGTCATATTAAAAAATTTGTCTATGATTGCCAAGTTAATTTATAATCTACTATTAATAACTTGGCATTACTAGTATGATCGAAATAAACCCTTGAATATAAATGGGTCGGACCTGAGCCCAAAAATAATATCCAACAAATTGTGAAAAATTGATAAAAATGAAAATATCTCATAAAATACAGTGTTTCGGGCCTCGAAAATTATGTAACCCAACAAAGTTAGGTTACAGCTACGTTCCCCTCGTTTTGGCCTTCGATTCGCCTCTTCCCGTGCCTGAAACGGACTTCTATAACCTAAGTTATGACATTTTCAAAAAACTACTTTTCTTCACGCGATATTGGGCAACCAAATACGTTTGGGCTCTATCTTCTACACTTGTACATCCATCAAACCTTCCAAACCAACCAAAATAGACCAAAATGGAATTTAATCGGTCAAACCCGGGGAAAGTCTGAATAATATGGGCAAACCATGCCAAATACATGGAAATACAATTTCCACTCGGGTTTGATTGTTTTGATCATGGTTTGGGAGTCTTTGTCAGGTTTCGGTTGGGATTAACTATGTTTTGACTAGGCTTAAATGTTAAAAATTAGGTGGGGAAATAGATGTTGTTTTATTAGACAAGGAACATCGTGATGACACACAATCAAATGATATTAAACATATGGGTAAGCTCTAACAACACTTATCATTGTTTCATCAACAAAACAATGACATTGATTTTCCTTAGGAAACCTACAAAGATGGATGACATACAAAACTAATGAACAAAACATAGCATATATCAACATGTTATTAACTATGCTAGGACTTTGAAAGGTCAAATTAAAAAGTTTCTCTTATATTGGAAGTTTAATTTTTAATGTATTGTTTAGTTACACGACCTTGCAAGTTAGATTGAATTTTAGCTTATGGATACTGGTTCTTGAGATCACCATCATCACGTCTTTTCTTACTTGGGTTATGTATATAATTTCATTGTCACATACTAACTTAATAACTTTTAAACATGGTCACGCACATCCAAATACGGTCGATGCGGGATAAACACTTCAAAACCGGCCAAAACTGACCAAAAGGGAATTTAAAACTGTAAAAACCAGAGAAAGTCTGAATAAACCGGTAAAACCATCCCAAATCCGGGCTAAATGTATTTAAACTATGTTTTGATTGTTGTGATCATGTTTTGGGGCATTTAGCATGTTTTGGTCGGGTTTGGCTTTGTTTTGACTAGGCTTTGAGGTTGCAAATTAGTTGGTAAAGTAATATTGGTTTCACTAGACAATGAAATCATTAATACACACCATGTATTGGTAAAAAAGATATGAGTGAACTCCAACAACATTTATCATTATTTGATCAAGACAAAAACGACATTCAAAGGTGGATAATATACCAAACGAATGAAAAAAACATCTTAGGTAAACAACTTTTGCGTAACGATCCCGGGACTTAGAAATGTGATATTATAAATTTTGTCTATGATTTCCAAGTTAGTTTATAATCTATTACTAATAACTTGGCATTACTAGTATGATCGAAATAAACCCTTTGAGTGTAAATGGGTCAGACCTGAGCCCAAAAACAATATCCAACAAAATATGAAAAATTGATTAAATTGAAAATATCTCATAAAATATATGTTTCGGGCCACGATTCGCCTCGTCCCGCGCCTGAAACGGACTTCTACATCCTAAGTTATGACAATTTCTAAAAAGTAGATTTCTTCACGCGATACTGGGTAACCAAATACGTTTGGGCTCTATCTTCTACACTTTTACATCCATCAAACCTTCTGAACCAACCGAAATAGACCAAAATGGAATTTAAGCGGGCAAACCCGGGGAAAGTCAAGCAAATACGTTTGGGCTCTATCTTCTACACTTGTACATCCATCAAACCTTCCGAATCAACCAAAATAGACCAAAATGGAAATTAAGTAGGCAAACCCGGGGAAAGTCTGAATAATATGGGCAAACCATGCCAAATCCATGGAAATACAATTTCCACTTGGGTTTGATTGTTTGTATCATGGTTTGGGAGTCTTTGTCAGGTTTCGGTTGGGATTAACTATGTTTTGACTAGGCTTAAATGATAAAAATTAGGTGGTGAAGTAGATGTTGTTTTATTAGACAAGGAACATCGTGATGACACACAATCAAATGATATTAAACATATGGGTGAGCTCTAACAACACTTATCATTGTTTCATCAACAAAACAATGACACAGATTTTCCTTAGGAAACCTACAAAGATGGATGACATACAAAACTAATGAACAAAACATAGCATCTATCAACATGTTATTAACTATGCTAGGACTTTGAAAGGTCAAATTAAAAAGTTTCTCTTATATTGGAAGTTTAAGTTTTAATGTATTGTTTAGTTACACGACCTTGCAAGTTAGATTGAATTTTAGCTTATGGATACTGGTTCTTGGGTTCACCATCATCACGTCTTTTCTTACTTGGGTTATGTATATATTTTCATTGTCACATACTAACTTAATAACTTTTAAACATGGTCACACATATCCAAATACGGTCGATGCGGGCTAAACCATTCGAAAGCGGCCAAAACTGACCAAAAGGGAACTTAAACTATAAAAACCGGAGAAAGTCTGAATAACCCGGTAAAACCATCCCAAATCCGGGGTAAATGTATTTCCACTATGTTTTGATTGTTGTTTATCATGTTTTGGGGGCCTTTAGCATGTTTTGGTCGGGAAAGGCTATATTTTGACTAGGCTTGGAGGTTGCAAATTAGTTGGTAAAGTAATATTGGTTTCACTAGACAATGAAATCATTAATACACACCGTGTATTGGTATTAAAGATATGAGTGAACTCCAACAACATTTATCATTATTTTATCAAGACAAAAACGACATTCAAAGGTGGATAATATACCAAACGAATGAACAAAACATCTTATATAACCTACTGTTGCTTAACGATCCCGAGACTTAGAAATGTCATATTAAAAAATTTGTCTATGATTGCCAAGTTAATTTATAATCTACTATTAATAACTTGGCATTACTAGTATGATCGAAATAAACCCTTGAATATAAATGGGTCGGACCTGAGCCCAAAAACAATATCCAACAAATTGTGAAAAATTGATAAAAATGAAAATATCTCATAAAATATAGTGTTTCGGGCCTCGAAAATTCTGTAACCCAACAAAGTTAGGATACAGCTACGTTCCCCTCGTTTTGGCCTTCGATTCGCCTCTTCCCGCGCCTGAAACGGACTTCTAAAACCTAAGTTATGACATTTTCAAAAAACTACTTTTCTTCACGCGATATTGGGAAACCAAATACGTTTGGGCTCTATCTTCTACACTTGTACATCCATCAAACCTTCCGAACCAACCAAAATAGACCAAAATGGAATTTAAGCGGGCAAACCCGGGGAAAGTCTAAATAATATGGGCAAACCATGCCAAATACATGGAAATACAATTTCCACTCGGGTTTCATTGTTTTGATCATGGTTTGGGAGTCTTTGTCAGGTTTCGGTTGGGATTAACTATGTTTTGACTAGGCTTAAATGTTAAAAATTAGGTGGGGAAATAGATGTTGTTTTATTGGACAAGGAATATCGTGATGACACACAATCAAATGATGTTAAACATATGGGTAAGCTCTAACAACACTTATCATTGTTTCATCAACAAAACAATGACATTGATTTTCCTTAGGAAACCTACAAAGATGGATGACATACAAAACTAATGAACAAAACATAGCATCTATCAACATGTTATTAACTATGCTAGGACTTTGAAAGGTCAAATTAAAAAGTTTCTCTTATATTTGAAGTTTAATTTTTAATGTATTGTTTAGTTACACGACCTGGCAAGTTAGATTGAATTTTAGCTTATGGATACTGGTTCTTGAGATCACCATCATCACGTCTTTTCTTACTTGGGTTATGTATATAATTTCATTGTCACATACTAACTTAATAACTTTTAAACATGGTCACACATATCTAAATACGGTCGATGCATGCTAAACCATTCGAAACCGGCCAAAACTGACCAAAAGGGAACTTAAACTGTAAAAACCGGAGAAAGTCTGAATAACCCGGTAAAACCATCCCAAATCCGCGGTAAATGTATTTCCACTATGTTTTGATTGTTGTGATCATGTTTTGGGGGCCTTTAGCATGTTTTGGTCGGGTTTGTCTATATTTTGACAAGGCTTGGAAGTTGCAAATTAGTTGGTAAAGTAATATTGGTTTCACTAGACAATGAAATCATTAATACACACCATGTATTGGTATTAAAGATATGAGTGAACTCCAACAAAAGTTATCATTACTTGATCAAGACAAAAACAACATTCAAAGATGGATAATATACCAAACCAATGAACAAAACATCTTATGTAACCTACTGTTGCTTAACGATCCCGGGACTTAGAAATGTCATATTAAAAAATTTGTCTATGATTTCCAAGTTAATTTATAATCTACTATTAATAACTTGGCATTACTAGTATGATCTAAATAAACCCTTGAATATAAACAGGTCGGATCTGAGCCCAAAAACAATATCCAACAAATTGTGAAAATTGATAAAAATGAAAATATCTCATAAAATATAGTGTTTCGGGCCTTGAAATTTCTGTAACCCAACAAAGTTAGGTTACAGCTACGTTCCCCTCGTTTTGGCCTTCGATTCGCCTCGTCCCGCGCCTGAAACGGACTTCTACAACCTAAGTTATGACATTTTCAAAAAACTACTTTTTCTTCACGCGAATTGGGCAACCAAATACGTTTAGGCTCTATCTTCTACACTTGTACATCCATCAAACCTTCTGAACCAACCAAAATAGACCAAAATGGAATTTAAGTGGGCAAACCTGGGGAAAGTCTGAATTATACGGGCAAACCATGCCAAATACATGGAAATACAATTTCCACTCGGGTTTGATTGTTTTGATCATGGTTTGGGAGTCTTTGTCAGGTTTCGGTTGGGATTAACTATGTTTTGACTAGGCTTAAATGTTAAAAATTAGGTGGGGAAATAGATGTTGTTTTATTAGACAAGGAACATCGTGATGACACACAATCAAATGATATTAAACATATGGGTAAGATCTAACAACACTTATCATTGTTTCATCAACAAAACAATGACATTGATTTTCCTTAGGAAACCTACAAAGATGGATGACATACAAAACTAATGAACAAAACATAGCATATATCAACATGTTATTAACTATGCTAGGACTTTGAAAGGTCAAATTAAAAAGTTTCTCTTATATTGGAAGTTTAATTTTTGATGTATTGTTTAGTTACACGACCTTGCAAGTTAGATTGAATTTTAGCTTATGGATACTGGTTCTTGAGATCACCATCATCACGTCTTTTCTTACTTGGGTTATGTATATAATTTCATTGTCACATACTAACTTAATAACTTTTAAACATGGTCACGCACATCCAAATACGGTCGATGCGGGATAAACCATTCAAAACCGGCCAAAACTGACCAAAAGGGAATTTAAACTGTAAAAACAAGAGAAAGTCTGAATAAACCGGTAAAACCATCCCAAATCCGGGCTAAATGTATTTAAACTGTGTTTTGATTGTTGTGATCATGTTTTGGGGCATTTAGCATGTTTTGGTCGGGTTTGGCTATGTTTTGACTAGTCTTTGAGGTTGTAAATTAGTTGGTAAAGTAATATTGGTTTCACTAGACAATGAAATCATTAATACACACCATGTATTGGTAAAAAAGATATGAGTGAACTCCAACAACATTTATCATTATTTGATCAAGACAAAAACGACATTCAAAGGTGGATAATATACCAAACGAATGAACAAAACATCTTATGTAAACAACTTTTGCGTAACGATCCCGGGACTTAGAAATGTCATATTATAAATTTTGTCTATGATTTCCAAGTTAGTTTATAATCTATTATTAATAACTTGGCATTACTAGTATGATCGAAATAAACCCTTGAGTGTAAATTGGTCGGACCTAAGCCCAAAAACAATATCCAACAAAATATGAAAAATTGATTAAAATGAAAATATCTCATAAAATATATGTTTCGGGCCTCGATTCGCCTCGTCCCGCGCCTGAAACGGGCTTCTACATCCTAAGTTATGACAATTTCTAAAAAGTAGATTTCTTCACGCGATATTGGGTAACCAAATACGTTTGGGCTCTATCTTCTACACTTGTACATCCATCAAACCTTCTGAACCAACCGAAATAGACCAAAATGGAATTTAAGCGGGCAAACCCGGGGAAAGTCAAACAAATATGTTTGGGCTCTATCTTCTACACTTGTACATCCATCAAACCTTCCGAACCAACCAAAATAGACCAAAATAGAAATTAAGCAGGCAAACCCGGGGAAAGTATGAATAATATGGGCAAACCATGCCAAATCCATGGAAATACAATTTCCACTTGGGTTTGATTGTTTGTATCATGGTTTGGGAGTCTTTGTCAGGTTTCGGTTGGGATTAACTATGTTTTGACTAGGCTTAAATGTTAAAAATTAGTCGGTGAAGTAGATGTTGTTTTATTAGACAAGGAACATCGTGATGACACACAATCAAATGATATTAAACATATGGGTGAGCTCTAACAACACTTATCATTGTTTCATCAACAAAACAATGACACAGATTTTCCTTAGGAAACCTACAAAGATGGATGACATACAAAACTAATGAACAAAACATAGCATCTTGATGAGACTGCTTTTATACATGGTCTCATCGTCCAAAACGGCCTTTAAATGCATTAAATATCATAAAATATGCCAAATATATGCTCGTGTTTGTTACTTGTGTATTTTTAGGTACGGATATTGAGGAATTGGCAAAAGATCACAAGAATCAATCAAAAACGAACACGGGAAACGAAGTCACACAATGAACCGGGCCCAAGTTTGGAAATTTGCAAAAAGACCCTTGAAGAATTGAAGATTGTCAAGTTTAGTCCCTCATCTTTGAAGAACTTGTCACATTTGACCCTCAAAATATCAAATGTACAAGTATAATCCTTAATGTTTGAAGATTGTTCAAGATCAGTCCCTGGAATTTGAAGATAATACAAAAGAAACCCTTGGATTAAGCTTTGGAAGTAATTGTGCCAAAAGTGACAACTTGCCAAAAGTTGTCACTTGTTATTTGGGCGCTGACAGCATTTAAATACAAAGTGGAAAGAATGTGATAACTTGGGGACCAAATTAGCCAATTACCCAAACCTACCCACCCATTCAGCTTGTGACACCTCATCATAACCCACCCACCAACCCATATCCTACCCACACCCGACCCTATACCCATTAACCAAACCGTTTTCCATTTAAATAAATGGTCAAATGAGGTCAAACCCCACTTAACCCGTTTATTTCCCACCAAAACATGATTTTTAAATCATGATTACCCAAATTAAGATTAAACCCACCCTTGTATCCTGATAAACCCTAATCCTATCCCAGTTCCAATTACACTCTAAACAAAGGGGTAATTCCCTATCTAGTGCAGATTGCTAATTCACCATATCCTCACCCTTTCCCACCTCACTTGACAAACCCACATGGGCTGTGGACCCCTCCCCAAACCTCCCCTGCACCCGTCTCTTTCCCACAACCCCAAAACCCGACCAAGCCAACCATCCAGATACTCCCCTTGGTCCCCAAGCTCAAATGGACGTCCAAGATTCATTCAAATGTCACCAACACCAGCTGGCTCATCACATGGCATGAATTTGACTAAATTTCAGTCAAGGACTCAAGGGCCTTTTTGGCAATTCATATCTTAGGGTTTTTGTAACTAGAATCTTCTATCTAGTAGTATTTAAAGAGAATGCGACATGTGCATTACTCTTGTTCCAGTTTTTAGCCAAAACCTTGTAATCCCTTTTTTAAGAAATAAAGTTTGGTATTTGTGAAAGACAATTGTAATTCCTTTTATGTTTTTAAAAAGTTTGTGTGTTGTGTTAAGGTTAATTGACTGAGTTCCATTTACTTTGTGAAAGTTTTGAGTAATTCAAGTTTTCAAAAGGTTTTAAAAGACTTTTAATTTCACAAAATTAGCAACCAGAAAAGTGAAAGTGTATTTGGATTGTTGTTTTGTGAATTAAAAGTGTTTTTAAATCGTGTGTGTTGAGTTTTAAAAAGGTTTTGTGAAAGTTTTTAAGAAAGAAAAGAGGAAACAGTATATATACATATATTGCTTGTTTTTTTTGTTTTTCTTCTTAACAGGTTTTAAGAGAGTTGATTTGTTGATTGAGTTCTGCACCAACCCCAGTTGGTATTGGAGGTGGATTTACATCCACTAGGGCCTTGGATGTAAGGCCCTAAGGTATTTTCTTTTTCCTTTTAAAATTTCAGAAAAAAAGCAAGTGTATGTGATCTTGTTTGATTTCCTGCTATAAGTGTGTTATAGTTGATGATTTGTGTTCTTATGTGTTGGTATGCATGATTGGAAGCTTATTTATCAGTTTGATTAGGTTTGTGAAGGTTTTGATTTGAAAAAAGTGCATAAAGAGTTTTAAAGGGGTGTTTGGATTAGTATTTTAGCAGGGCAAAAGTTTGATTTGTGATTTAAAAAACGTGTTAGAGTTGGTAAAAAAAGGTTAAGATAGGTTGCTTGTTAGTTATAGTTTAGTTTGGTACAGGTTTTAAGCTAGTTGGTGTGTTGAAAGTGAAATTAGCTTAGCCAAATCTGCATAGTCACTTTCTGCCTTCTTTTTCCTAGATTTTTGTGGTTGAATCTTGCAAACTGTTTAGAATTAGGGTTGTTGAGTTATTGCTATTGATTGTGCACCATTTGGTGATTGTGTGTGCAAAGTTTAGTTGTTTGAAAGTTCATGGTGTGCTAGTAAACTGCATAAACAACCACCAGACCTGCCTACTGTCACAGAAACATTGTATTGCCTTGTGTGCTTGGTTTGTGATCATCTTATGTGCTAGGTGTTGTTTTTCTGCTTGTTCTTGACTCCCTACACTGAGAAAGAGTGTAGGGGTGCCCTTTTGTTCCAAAAAAAAAACATCACCAAGTACACAGCCAAGCCCTCTTGGTTTTACTCTTAACAAGTGACCAAAGTCACTTGTTCATCAGGAACACCACCAGACCTGCCCACGTTTTTGTTCTTAATCTTGATTAATCTTGGATAAAAATAGAAATTTGGATTGGATTACAAGTTAAAAAGGGTGACTGTTTGAGTTTATAAAGAAAAGAAAAAAAAAGAAATTTTTATAAAAAGTCACCCGTAGCAGGACTCGAACCCCAGACCTCTCGTTGGAGGGTTAGGAGCTCTACCGCTAATCTAGATGCTTTTTTACGTTAGCCTTCCAATTCCATAAGTATTTAACCACGTTTTCATTTTGGCTTAAATAAATAAGCCGTAGCTTATTTCTAATTTTCCAGCTTATTTAGTAAGCTTCTTGGGCTTATTTCATTTTTCATAGGATATTTACTAGTTTTAGGATTTTTCTGTTCAAAAGTTTTATTTTTCACATTATTTAATTAATTTCTAGGATTATTTTTAGTTTTAAAATTAGAAAGTATTTTAAAAATATTAAACAGTGATTAAAAAATACAAAAAAATAGTTTTTAGGTTTTAGTTCTTATTTTTGAGGTTTACATATAAAAAAGTTGTCAAAAACTTTAATTTTTAATTTTATTTAATTTTAGGGTTTTTAGACAACTTTAAAAATTAATATAAAATTAACTAAAAGGTTTTAGGAGCTTTAATTTACATTTTCTTCTTAGTTAGAATATTTAGGATTTTTGAGAATTTTTTAGAATTTATTTAAGAACTTTTAATTTTTTAGATTATTTTAATATTATTTTAATCATAAAAAGTCAAAGTTTTATTTTTATTTCTTTTTCATTTTTCCTAGGTTCTTTATCATTAATTAGGACTTTTCCCATTTGTAGAATAATTTTTAGGCTTTTCAATTAATTTTTAGAATTAATTTAAGTTTTAATAGATTTTAATAGTTTTTTAGTGTTTAAAAATAGGTTTAAATTGGTTTTAAAATTTTTAAAAATAGTTTTTAGTTTAATTAGGTCATTTTTAAGGTTTACAAACTTGAAAACCTTGTTTAGGGCTTTTTAATATTTAAAAGTGATTTTTAGGGCTTTAATTAGCATTAAAAAGTCATTATTAAATTAATTAAAAGGTTTTGGCAAGTTTTGATTTTTTGTAAACTCTTAGAATTTTATTGTGGATTTTTTAGTAATTTTTAGGAATTTTTAGGTTAAAATTTTAAATTTTGCATTTTTTACGTTCTTCGTCGTAACTTTCTAGTAGTGTTTTTGCCTTATTTTTCTATTTTTTTCGTCTTCGTCATATTCTCTTCTTTTCTTCTCATTAATAATCAAAAACATAATCAATCATTCATTACACAACACACGTGCCTCCTCGAGAGAACGATCCCCACTCATTGGGTCATAACTTGTGGTTTTCCTAAACCGCTCGTTAACGCTTACCGCTTTTTACGCTCTTTTCCTAAAGGGTAGTAAAATCACTACATCAATTTTTGGCGCCGCTGCCGGGGAGGCGTGTTGTGTTTTGATTGAACCATTGTTGTTTTTCTATATTAGCCATATAGTATTTGTATTAATAGCACTCTATTAATACGTATTATCGTTTTTCGGTTTTTGTGTGAATACTATTACTATATTGTATACGTAGAACAATAAATACACAAGTACTCCAAATACGTGAGCAATCACAACCTTGATTCGGGATTTCATCACTCGATCATTGTATTCGAATCTCAAACCAAAGAAAAAGGCAAAAATAGATAAATACTTTCGTGAAGCTTAATCTTGATAATACAAACTATAAGGTGGGTATAAGGCGGTTGTATTTCACAACCTAAAGGAAAAAGGCTCTTAAGTGCTTCGCGCCGCCTCGTTTCCTCCGCTTGCTTGTGCGTATTTGATTTTGAGAGTGAACCGAGGGTTTTGCCGCCCAAAGTATTACTACATATCATATATATTTTCTTGGTTTCCATTTGATTAAACCCTCTTGAACGATTTGGTGTTCCACCATCGTTCTAAAGTCATCGAAGGCGTTCACTCCACGTGATCGTTTTCATTCCTTGAGGCCTTTTTAATCAAGAGATTTGATTAAGTGAGGAGATTTGTGGACTCATTGTCTACTTAATATATTCACCAATTTCCAAAAAGGTTAATACAATCAAAAACCACAAAAAAAAAAAAAATTGAAAAACACAAAATACCAAAAAGAATCTTCTTTGCTCGTCTCCACGTTGTACGTGACGTTTATGCTCACTCGTAATCAAGCAAAACGTGCACGTAGACGCAAGAACAAAACTCCTACTAAAACTCATTCTAGTGAGGAGTCTCCAAGTGAGGAACCTATTGTAGAACAAGAAGCTATCATGGCTAATCGTACTATGATGGAGTTGCTTCAAGCACCCACCGAGGGTTTTGGAGAGGCCATTGTGATTCCCGCCATCCTTGCGGAGAACTTTGAGATCAAAACGGGTTTAATGTCTATGCTTCAAGCAAACAAGTTTCGCGGTCATGAAAAAGACAACCCACATTATCACATTAGGCAATTTAATCGTCTCACCGCGACAAGCAAGTTTAAGGATGTACCACACGATGCCATTAAGATGATGTTGTTTCCTTACTCGTTAGATGGACCCGCCAAGATTTGGCTTGAGAAAGAGCCGCCGAATTCGATTTTGACATGGGCCGATCTCGTGTCTAAATTTGTGAATCAATTTTTTCCACCATCTAAGACAACACATTTGAAAAACGAGATTTCACGTTTTACACAAAGACCAAATGAAAGTTTTTCAATGGCTTGGGAAAGGTTTAAAGAAATGTTACATGAATGTCCACACCATGATTTTTCCGAATTGCATCAAATTGACACTTTTTATAATGGGCTTAATGAACATGAACGAGATTATTTAAATGCCGCCGCGGGTGGTAATTTTTTGTGCAAAACGACCAATGAGGCTTTGAAAATCATAGAAAATAGGTCTAAGGTCTATAGCCCTCGTAACACACCGAGTGTTGCCAATTTGGGCTCGTCATCATCTCGTTCCATTAATGCCTTGCAAGATGAAGCAAATGAGGAGAATCGGTTTTTCGATAGGTTTTCGACTCTTATGTCTCATTGGAAAGCTCAAGAAGCTTCAAACACCGCTTCAGTTAAAGCGGTTGCTAAGAGTTGTATTTCATGTGGTGGAGCTCATGATTTTTCCGAGTGCATTACCGCGGATGGTAACACTTCGAATGCTTATGTAGCCACGGGAACTTATAGCCAAATCGGTCAAGGTTCCCGCCAAAATCAAGCTCCACAAAATCAAAATGCTAATAACTATCGAAACAACAATCAAGGTGGAAATTACCAAGGAAATCAAAGGAATTATAACAAGGGTAATTACCAAAGTGGAAATGGGCAAATTTCAAACCAAAACCAAAACCGTGATTTTCAAACTCCTACTCAAGGTTTTCAAAATGCTCACACTAAAAATTTGCAAGGAGAATTTTTAGATTATGCTAAGGCTAATGATGCTAAGTTTGACAACATGCAACGTGAGATGATTAGCTTAAGGTCCGAGTTGAAAAACGAGCTTAAAACCGAACTTGCTAATGAACTTAAAACTCATGCTAATAAAATGGAAGGAAATGTCACACGACTCCAACAAAATCAACAAAAAATGGAGCAAGGACAACATGAGATTAAGCAAGAATTGTTAAAAGCGGATGCTAGGCAATCTAAGTTTGAAGATCGAATGGCTAAAATGTTTGAAGCTATCATGTGTAAGCCCTCTTCTTCGGGTGGTCTTCCTAGTGACACCATCGTGAACCCGAAAGGAGAATTGAAGGTTATTACCACTCGTAGTGGTAAAACTTTCAAAGAACCCATTTCTCGTCCAAGTACTTCTATGGAGAAGGAAAAAGAGAAAGAACCCGAGGTTGTGGTTGAAAAGGAGCACATTACAAGCCCACGAAGTACCGCTCAAACCACACCTACAGTTGAACCTACACCAATCATGGAACCCGAGATTCCAAGGCCGATGCCTATGCCTAATTTGCCCCAACCCACACCACCTTTACCCTACCCATCAAGACGAGACAAGGAAAAGGCACAAGAACGAAATAATTATCAATTTGAACTCTTTATGAAAATGTTTCGTGACTTGCATTTTAATATAAGTTTTGCCGACGCCTTAGTCATGATGCCTCGATTTGCCGCGAACTTCAAAAGTATGTTAAACAACAAAGAGAAATTGCAAAAATCGTCTAGTTGTTCTTCGGTTTTTCTAAGCCGCATACCTCAAAAAGTCGGTGATCCTGGAAAGTTTTTAATCCCATGTGCTATCCAAGACATGGAAGAATGCTACGCCTTGGCCGATCTTGGTGCTAGTATTAATTTGATGCCTCTCGAGATTTTTAAATCGCTCAATCTTCCAAATCTCACTCCTTCAAGAATGTCAATCGAAATGGCCGATCATTCTACGATTCTAGCTTGTGGAGTTGCCGAGGACGTCTTTGTGAAAGTTGGGAAATTCTATTATCCCGTGGACTTCATTGTTGTTGACATTCCCATCGATCCTAAAGTTCCGTTAATTTTAGGTCGATCTTTTTTGGATACCCCGAGAGCACTTATCGATGTGCATGCAAGAAAAATCACTCTTCGTTTCAATGAGGAAGAACTCGTCATTAATGCAACCCAAAACTCCACGCTTTCTCATGTTTATTCGATCACATCTTTGTACAATGTCAATTCCACCAAAAACATGTGTCAAAAGATTTCAAATAGAGTTTTAGGAGTTGAGAAAAATGAAGTTCCGTCCCCTCCGCCGATGGAGGTTAAGAGTGTTAAGCCTATGATTCCAATCTCGAGTGATTCTTCGGATGATGAATACGTTGATCCCGATGGGGAGGTTTTCTTTGTTGACAAAAGATTTGAAAACTTGCCACCACCTAAACCAAAACGCTTTCAAAATGTGAGAATTTTTAGTGTGACTAACATTGTTTTAGATACACCAAATATTTTTGACATAATTAAATCGGGTTTTCATAAGGAGAGTGTTAAAGATGAAAAAGGAAAAGATTTTGAATCTAATTTAAAAGATTTTTCTACAATTCTAACTCCGTCATCACCGCGTGTCTTGAGTACTACAAGCTCGTCTTCTCCTTTTGACGATGCTTTGTGTGGACCTAGTGTGGGGGAAGCCCCTTATGTTCCCTCCCCTTTCTCCACCGAGGACGAGATATTTGATCCTGGAATTGCTTTTATAGGGAAATCTCGGTCTTCCACCGATGCAATAAATGGAAAATTTCATTTGATTGGTGCGAGTCTACCTCGAGTAGCTCAATGTTTTGCCTTACCCATTGTCCCACCCTTCTATTTCTTCTCTCCTATTTTTTTCTATCCCATTGGGATTTGTGTTAGAGTTGTGTTGTCTCGTCTTTCATCCGAAAACGAGGACGCTATCTTTGACTCCGGTATACGTTTATCGGATTTTTAAAGTACTCCACGTACTTTTGGGCCTTGTTTATCATGTAAGCCCCACCAAAAATTGACCACACCATGATTATCCCTAAATGATCACATTTATGGGGATTCGAGTCGAGCTTTTGACTCGGTTATCAAAAACAAGGTGCCTCGTGGGGGAGACCCATGCTTATCCATGTACATATTATTGCTTTCTAATTAGTGTAATGTGAGGGGATTTGTGCCCTTCCAACCTTTGTTCTGTGGTTGTTTGTGAATTGTGTCTTTTAGATTATCATCTTCACGATTGGAGCCTCTCGTGTTCGTTTCATGGGAGCACTTGATCGTTTGCTTTGGAGGCCTTTCCCAATATCCATATGATATATCCTTTTATGTTCTAACCTTAGGTTTTTAGCACACTTCATAAACGGATATTACTTAATGGTTACACCCTTTCCATGCTAGATTAGGCATTCGACTACGTCTCTAGTATGGGGGTGTTTGCACCCCTAGACTCGAAACATTGAGGACAATGTTTAACTTTAGTATGGGGGGGTGAATAGATACTTGCCTTGCCAAACCTTCACGCTTTCCAAAGTTTATCGTTTTGTTATCGTTTTCTTGCAAAATAAGGCTAAAAATGGCCAAATTTTAAAATTTTTCTTACTTTTTATAAGTGTTTGAAGACACGAATGTAGATTTTCCGATGGCGAGAATAAGAGTAATTTTTGACTCGACCGTGCGTGTTGAGCACTTAGCTTTGATTCCTTAACTACACATTAGGCTAAGTCTCTTAAATGAGGACGAGAAATGATAGAGTTAATTATAAGTTACTATGCTAAACGTAGAGTATTTGTATTCTTTCAAAAACTCATGTGTTCTCGTTGTTTGCTTATTCTCCCTTCGCTTGTAAATATTTTTTGCTTAATAAATATTGACTTAGCGGTTTAGTTAGGATTGTTGGGTTTCTAGTCTTTTCTAGTAGCTTCCGTGTAATTAAATTGGGAAGACATTAAGATATCGCCAGCGTCACGGTTTTGAAGTATTGGCAACCCGAATAATCGAAAGCTTCACCTAATAATAAGATTTCAAGTGCTCACCTAAATCAAGCAAACAATTTGAAGCCCCACAAGGCCTAAAATCTATGCAAAATTGAAAGTGAATCAAGCCTTAATCTTCGAAGCTTTAAAGATCCAAAATTCGCTTTAGCGTGAGGATATACGTCTTTGGCTAATAAAACCACCGATGAGGCGGATAATAAAAGGCAAGGCAAGACCGAAGTCATAATAAAAGCTTCATGGCGAAGTTGAATAAAAGATGGAGGTAAACCAAAGATAATAAGGCCCTTCCGTTAGGGGGCGTATAAAAGTCTTGGTAATAAGTCTCATGTTCAAAACCGTTATAAAACCGTGTTTATCGATTCTTCTTGTCAACTTAATTTTTTAACATCGTTGTCTATTAGGAGGGGTTATTGATTTGATGGTCTTAGTTACACCGTTAGGACTCTATTTTTAGACCTAAATCTCTATTATCGCATAAGTCAATAATGTATCCTCGTGATCATAAAGACAAAATAAAATATAAGAGATACAACTTAGGAATAATGGGAGAATAAGTACGTGATTAGGGCATATGAGTAGTGTTAGCATTACTAACTTATAATGACAATGATCTCTTTGCACGCTTGGCATGGAATTAAGGTGAAAATCGAGGACGATGAAATTATTTCTAACGAAGCATTCACGTGTTCTTATTCTATGAACCTAAACGTCCCATTTTGCGATGAAAATCATACATTATGTCTAAAACGCAAGTAGTAGCAATAGTGTAATGTAGCTAGTTTACCATTTCAATAAAGTGAATAAAATTAAATTTTGGAGATTCTTTGATACTTTATTCTAGCATTGCGTGAGGGCACGGCAATGGTTTAGTATGGGGGAGTGATGAGACTGCTTTTATACATGGTCTCATCGTCCAAAACGGCCTTTAAATGCATTAAATATCATAAAATATGCCAAATATATGCTCGTGTTTGTTACTTGTGTATTTTTAGGTACGGATATTGAGGAATTGGCAAAAGATCACAAGAATCAATCAAAAACGAACACGGGAAACGAAGTCGCACAATGAACCGGGACCAAGTTTGGAAATTTGCAAAAAGACCCTTGAAGAATTGAAGATTGTCAAGTTTAGTCCCTCATCTTTGAAGAACTTGTCACATTTGACCCTCAAAATATCAAATGTACAAGTATAATCCTTAATGTTTGAAGATTGTTCAAGATCAGTCCCTGGAATTTGAAGATAATACAAAAGAAACCCTTGGATTAAGCTTTGGAAGTAATTGTGCCAAAAGTGACAACTTGCCAAAAGTTGTCACTTGTTATTTGGGCGCTGACAGCATTTAAATACAAAGTGGAAAGAATGTGATAACTTGGGGACCAAATTAGCCAATTACCCAAACCTACCCACCCATTCAGCTTGTGACACCTCATCATAACCCACCCACCAACCCATATCCTACCCACACCCGACCCTATACCCATTAACCAAACCGTTTTCCATTTAAATAAATGGTCAAATGAGGTCAAACCCCACTTAACCCGTTTATTTCCCACCAAAACATGATTTTTAAATCATGATTACCCAAATTAAGATTAAACCCACCCTTGTATCCTGATAAACCCTAATCCTATCCCAGTTCCAATTACACTCTAAACAAAGGGTTAATTCCCTATCTAGTACAGATTGCTAATTCACCATATCCTCACCCTTTCCCACCTCACTTGACAAACCCACATGGGCTGTGGACCCCTCCCCAAACCTCCCCTGCACCCGTCTCTTTCCCACAACCCCAAAACCCGACCAAGCCAACCATCCAGATACTCCCCTTGGTCCCCAAGCTCAAATGGACGTCCAAGATTCATTCAAATGTCACCAACACCAGCTGGCTCATCACATGGCATGAATTTGACTAAATTTCAGTCAAGGACTCAAGGGCCTTTTTGGAAATTCATATCTTAGGGTTTTTGTAACTAGAATCTTCTATCTAGTAGTATTTAAAGAGAATGCGGCATGTGCATTACTCTTGTTCCAGTTTTTAGCCAAAACCTTGTAATCCCTTTTTTAAGAAATAAAGTTTGGTATTTGTGAAAGACAATTGTAATTCCTTTTATGTTTTTAAAAAGTTTGTGTGTTGTGTTAAGGCTAATTGACTGAGTTCCATTTACTTTGTGAAAGTTTTGAGTAATTCAAGTTTTCAAAAGGTTTTAAAAGACTTTTAATTTCACAAAATTAGCAACCAGAAAAGTGAAAGTGGATTTGGATTGTTGTTTTGTGAATTAAAAGTGTTTTTAAATCGTGTGTGTTGAGTTTTAAAAAGGTTTTGTGAAAGTTTTTAAGAAAGAAAAGAGGAAACAGTATATATACATATATTGCTTGTTTTTTTTGTTTTTCTTCTTAACAGGTTTTAAGAGAGTTGATTTGTTGATTGAGTTCTGCACCAACCCTAGTTGGTATTGGAGGTGGATTTACATCCACTAGGGCCTTGGATGTAAGGCCCTAAGGTATTTTCTTTTTCCTTTTAAAATTTCAGAAAAAAAAGCAAGTGTATGTGATCTTGTTTGATTTCCTGCTATAAGTGTGTTATAGTTGATGATTTGTGTTCTTATGTGTTGGTATGCATGATTGGAAGCTTAGGTTTGTGAAGGTTTTGATTTGAAAAAAGTGCATAAAGAGTTTTAAAGGGGTGTTTGGATTAGTATTTTAGCAGGGCAAAAGTTTGATTTGTGATTTAAAAAACGTGTTAGAGTTGGTAAAAAAAGGTTAAGATAGGTTGCTTGTTAGTTATAGTTTAGTTTGGAACAGGTTTTAAGCTAGTTGGTGTGTTGAAAGTGAAATTAGCTTAGCCAAATCTGCATAGTCACTTTCTGCCTTCTTTTTCCTAGATTTTTCTGCCATTCGAAACCGGCCAAAACTGACCAAAAGGGAACTTAAACTGTAAAAACCGGAGAAAGTCTGAATAACCCGGTAAAACCATCCCAAATCCGCGGTAAATGTATTTCCACTATGTTTTGATTGTTGTGATCATGTTTTGGGGGCCTTTAGCATGTTTTGGTCGGGTTTGTCTATATTTTGACAAGGCTTGGAAGTTGCAAATTAGTTGGTAAAGTAATATTGGTTTCACTAGACAATGAAATCATTAATACACACCATGTATTGGTATTAAAGATATGAGTGAACTCCAACAAAAGTTATCATTACTTGATCAAGACAAAAACAACATTCAAAGATGGATAATATACCAAACGAATGAACAAAACATCTTATGTAACCTACTGTTGCTTAACGATCCCGGGACTTAGAAATGTCATATTAAAAAATTTGTCTATGATTTCCAAGTTAATTTATAATCTACTATTAATAACTTGGCATTACTAGTATGATCTAAATAAACCCTTGAATATAAACAGGTCGGATCTGAGCCCAAAAACAATATCCAACAAATTGTGAAAATTGATAAAAATGAAAATATCTCATAAAATATAGTGTTTCGGGCCTTGAAATTTCTGTAACCCAACAAAGTTAGGTTACAGCTACGTTCCCCTCGTTTTGGCCTTCGATTCGCCTCGTCCCGCGCCTGAAACGGACTTCTACAACCTAAGTTATGACATTTTCAAAAAACTACTTTTTCTTCACGCGAATTGGGCAACCAAATACGTTTAGGCTCTATCTTCTACACTTGTACATCCATCAAACCTTCTGAACCAACCAAAATAGACCAAAATGGAATTTAAGTGGGCAAACCTGGGGAAAGTCTGAATTATACGGGCAAACCATGCCAAATACATGGAAATACAATTTCCACTCGGGTTTGATTGTTTTGATCATGGTTTGGGAGTCTTTGTCAGGTTTCGGTTGGGATTAACTATGTTTTGACTAGGCTTAAATGTTAAAAATTAGGTGGGGAAATAGATGTTGTTTTATTAGACAAGGAACATCGTGATGACACACAATCAAATGATATTAAACATATGGGTAAGATCTAACAACACTTATCATTGTTTCATCAACAAAACAATGACATTGATTTTCCTTAGGAAACCTACAAAGATGGATGACATACAAAACTAATGAACAAAACATAGCATATATCAACATGTTATTAACTATGTTAGGACTTTGAAAGGTCAAATTAAAAAGTTTCTCTTATATTGGAAGTTTAATTTTTGATGTATTGTTTAGTTACACGACCTTGCAAGTTAGATTGAATTTTAGCTTATGGATACTGGTTCTTGAGATCACCATCATCACGTCTTTTCTTACTTGGGTTATGTATATAATTTCATTGTCACATACTAACTTAATAACTTTTAAACATGGTCACGCACATCCAAATACGGTCGATGCGGGATAAACCATTCAAAACCGGCCAAAACTGACCAAAAGGGAATTTAAACTGTAAAAACAAGAGAAAGTCTGAATAAACCGGTAAAACCATCCCAAATCCGGGCTAAATGTATTTAAACTATGTTTTGATTGTTGTGATCATGTTTTGGGGCATTTAGCATGTTTTGGTCGGGTTTGGCTATGTTTTGACTAGTCTTTGAGGTTGTAAATTAGTTGGTAAAGTAATATTGGTTTCACTAGACAATGAAATCATTAATACACACCATGTATTGGTAAAAAAGATATGAGTGAACTCCAACAACATTTATCATTATTTGATCAAGACAAAAACGACATTCAAAGGTGGATAATATACCAAACGAATGAACAAAACATCTTATGTAAACAACTTTTGCGTAACGATCCCGGGACTTAGAAATGTCATATTATAAATTTTGTCTATGATTTCCAAGTTAGTTTATAATCTATTATTAATAACTTGGCATTACTAGTATGATCGAAATAAACCCTTGAGTGTAAATTGGTCGGACCTAAGCCCAAAAACAATATCCAACAAAATATGAAAAATTGATTAAAATGAAAATATCTCATAAAATATATGTTTCGGGCCTCGATTCGCCTCGTCCCGCGCCTGAAACGGACTTCTACATCCTAAGTTATGACAATTTCTAAAAAGTAGATTTCTTCACGCGATATTGGGTAACCAAATACGTTCGGGCTCTATCTTCTACACTTGTACATCCATCAAACCTTCTGAACCAACCGAAATAGACCAAAATGGAATTTAAGCGGGCAAACCCGGGGAAAGTCAAACAAATACGTTTGGGCTCTATCTTCTACACTTGTACATCCATCAAACCTTCCGAACCAACCAAAATAGACCAAAATAGAAATTAAGCAGGCAAACCCGAGGAAAGTATGAATAATATGGGCAAACCATGCCAAATCCATGGAAATACAATTTCCACTTGGGTTTGATTGTTTGTATCATGGTTTGGGAGTCTTTGTCAGGTTTCGGTTGGGATTAACTATGTTTTGACTAGGCTTAAATGTTAAAAATTAGGTGGTGAAGTAGATGTTGTTTTATTAGACAAGGAACATCGTGATGACACACAATCAAATGATATTAAACATATGGGTGAGCTCTAACATCACTTATCATTGTTTCATCAACAAAACAATGACACAGATTTTCCTTAGGAAACCTACAAAGATGGATGACATACAAAACTAATGAACAAAACATAGCATCTTGATGAGACTGCTTTTATACATGGTCTCATCGTCCAAAACGGCCTTTAAATGCATTAAATATCATAAAATATGCCAAATATATGCTCGTGTTTGTTACTTGTGTATTTTTAGGTACGGATATTGAGGAATTGGCAAAAGATCACAAGAATCAATCAAAAACGAACACGGGAAACGAAGTCGCACAATGAACCGGGCCCAAGTTTGGAAATTTGCAAAAAGACCCTTGAAGAATTGAAGATTGTCAAGTTTAGTCCCTCATCTTTGAAGAACTTGTCACATTTGACCCTCAAAATATCAAATGTACAAGTATAATCCTTAATGTTTGAAGATTGTTCAAGATCAGTCCCTGGAATTTGAAGATAATACAAAAGAAACCCTTGGATTAAGCTTTGGAAGTAATTGTGCCAAAAGTGACAACTTGCCAAAAGTTGTCACTTGTTATTTGGGCGCTGACAGCATTTAAATACAAAGTGGAAAGAATGTGATAACTTGGGGACCAAATTAGCCAATTACCCAAACCTACCCACCCATTCAGCTTGTGACACCTCATCATAACCCACCCACCAACCCATATCCTACCTACACCCGACCCTATACCCATTAACCAAACCGTTTTCCATTTAAATAAATGGTCAAATGAGGTCAAACCCCACTTAACCCGTTTATTTCCCACCAAAACATGATTTTTAAATCATGATTACCCAAATTAAGATTAAACCCACCCTTGTATCCTGATAAACCCTAATCCTATCCTAGTTCCAATTACACTCTAAACAAA
Organism: Glebionis coronaria; assembly: GCA_025667525.1. Classification (NCBI taxonomy): domain Eukaryota; kingdom Viridiplantae; phylum Streptophyta; class Magnoliopsida; order Asterales; family Asteraceae; genus Glebionis; species Glebionis coronaria. The sequence goes on from JANFOE010000063.1 coordinate 738,510, forward strand.
GGGGTAATTCCCTATCTAGTGCAGATTGCTAATTCACCATATCCTCACCCTTTCCCACCTCACTTGACAAACCCACATGGGCTGTGGACCCCTCCCCAAACCTCCCCTGCACCCGTCTCTTTCCCACAACCCCAAAACCCGACCAAGCCAACCATCCAGATACTCCCCTTGGTCCCCAAGCTCAAATGAACGTCCAAGATTCATTCAAATGTCACCAACACCAGCTGGCTCATCACATGGCATGAATTTGACTAAATTTCAGTCAAGGACTCAAGGGCCTTTTTGGCAATTCATATCTTAGGGTTTTTATAACTAGAATCTTCTATCTAGTAGTATTTAAAGAGAATGCGACATGTGCATTACTCTTGTTCCAGTTTTTAGCCAAAACCTTGTAATCCCTTTTTTAAGAAATAAAGTTTGGTATTTGTGAAAGACAATTGTAATTCCTTTTATGTTTTTAAAAAGTTTGTGTGTTGTGTTAAGGCTAATTGACTGAGTTCCATTTACTTTGTGAAAGTTTTGAGTAATTCAAGTTTTCAAAAGGTTTTAAAAGACTTTTAATTTCACAAAATTAGCAACCAGAAAAGTGAAAGTGGATTTGGATTGTTGTTTTGTGAATTAAAAGTGTTTTTAAATCGTGTGTGTTGAGTTTTAAAAAGGTTTTGTGAAAGTTTTTAAGAAAGAAAAGAGGAAACAGTATATATACATATATTGCTTGTTTTTTTTGTTTTTCTTCTTAACAGGTTTTAAGAGAGTTGATTTGTTGATTGAGTTCTGCACCAACCCCAGTTGGTATTGGACGTGGATTTACATCCACTAGGGCCTTGGATGTAAGGCCCTAAGGTATTTTCTTTTTCCTTTTAAAATTTCAGAAAAAAAAGCAAGTGTATGTGATCTTGTTTGATTTCCTGCTATAAGTGTGTTATAGTTGATGATTTGTGTTCTTATGTGTTGGTATGCATGATTGGAAGCTTATTTATCAGTTTGATTAGGTTTGTGAAGGTTTTGATTTGAAAAAAGTGCATAAAGAGTTTTAAAGGGGTGTTTGGATTAGTATTTTAGCAGGGCAAAAGTTTGATTTGTGATTTAAAAAACGTGTTAGAGTTGGTAAAAAAAGGTTAAGATAGGTTGCTTGTTAGTTATAGTTTAGTTTGGAACAGGTTTTAAGCTAGTTGGTGTGTTGAAAGTGAAATTAGCTTAGCCAAATCTGCATAGTCACTTTCTGCCTTCTTTTTCCTAGATTTTTGTGGTTGAATCTTGCAAACTGTTTAGAATTAGGGTTGTTGAGTTATTGCTATTGATTGTGCACCATTTGGTGATTGTGTGTGCAAAGTTTAGTTGTTTGAAAGTTCATGGTGTGCTAGTAAACTGCATAAACAACCACCAGACCTGCCTACTGTCACAGAAACATTGTATTGCCTTGTGTGCTTGGTTTTTGATCATCTTATGTGCTAGGTGTTGTTTTTCTGCTTGTTCTTGACTCCCTACACTCAGAAAGAGTGTAGGGGTGCCCTTTTGTTCCAAAAAAAAACATCACCAAGTACACAGCCAAGCCCTCTTGGTTTTACTCTTAACAAGTGACCAAAGTCACTTGTTCATCAGGAGCACCACCAGACCTGCCCATGTTTTTGTTCTTAATCTTGATTAATCTTGGATAAAAATAGAAATTTGGATTGGATTACAAGTTAAAAAGGGTGACTGTTTGAGTTTATAAAGAAAAGAAAAAAAAAAGAAATTTTTATAAAAAGTCACCCGTAGCAGGACTCGAACCCCAGACCTCTCGTTGGAGGGTTAGGAGCTCTACCGCTAATCTAGATGCTTTTTTACGTTAGCCTTCCAATTCCATAAGTATTTAACCACGTTTTCATTTTGGCTTAAATAAATAAGCCGTAGCTTATTTCTAATTTTCCAGCTTATTTAGTAAGCTTCTTGGGCTTATTTCATTTTTCATAGGATATTTACTAGTTTTAGGATTTCTCTGTTCAAAAGTTTTATTTTTCACATTATTTAATTAATTTCTAGGATTATTTTTAGTTTTAAAATTAGAAAGTATTTTAAAAATATTAAACAGTGATTAAAAAATACAAAAAAATAGTTTTTAGGTTTTAGTTCTTATTTTTGAGGTTTACATATAAAAAAGTTTTCAAAAACTTTAATTTTTAATTTTATTTAATTTTAGGGTTTTTAGACAACTTTAAAAATTAATATAAAATTAACTAAAAGGTTTTAGGAGCTTTAATTTACATTTTCTTCTTAGTTAGAATATTTAGGATTTTTGAGAATTTTTTAGAATTTATTTAAGAACTTTTAATTTTTTAGATTATTTTAATATTATTTTAATCATAAAAAGTCAAAGTTTTATTTTTATTTCTTTTTCATTTTTCCTAGGTTCTTTATCATTAATTAGGACTTTTCCCATTTGTAGAATAATTTTTAGGCTTTTCAATTAATTTTTAGAATTAATTTAAGTTTTAATAGATTTTAATAGTTTTTTAGTGTTTAAAAATAGTTTAAATTGGTTTTAAAATTTTTAAAAATAGTTTTTAGTTTAATTAGGTCATTTTTAAGGTTTACAAACTTGAAAACCTTGTTTAGGGCTTTTTAATATTTAAAAGTGATTTTTAGGGCTTTAATTAGCATTAAAAAGTCATTATTAAATTAATTAAAAGGTTTTGGCAAGTTTTGATTTTTTGTAAACTCTTAGAATTTTATTGTGGATTTTTTAGTAATTTTTAGGAATTTTTAGGTTAAAATTTTAAATTCTGCATTTTTTACGTTCTTCGTCGTAACTTTCTAGTAGTGTTTTTGCCTTATTTTTCTATTTTTTTCGTCTTCGTCATATTCTCTTCTTTTCTTCTCATTAATAATCAAAAACATAATCAATCATTCATTACACAACACACGTGCCTCCTCGAGAGAACGATCCCCACTCATTGGGTCATAACTTGTGGTTTTCCTAAACCGCTCGTTAACGCTTACCGCTTTTTACGCTCTTTTCCTAAAGGGTAGTAAAATCACTACATCACATCTATCAACATGTTATTAACTATGCTAGGACTTTGAAAGGTCAAATTAAAAAGTTTCTCTTATATTGGAAGTTTAAGTTTTAATGTATTGTTTAGTTACACGACCTTGCAAGTTAGATTGAATTTTAGCTTATGGATACTGGTTCTTGGGTTCACCATCATCACGTCTTTTCTTACTTGGGTTATGTATATATTTTCATTGTCACATACTAACTTAATAACTTTTAAACATGGTCACACATATCCAAATACGGTCGATGCGGGCTAAACCATTTGAAAGCGGCCAAAACTGACCAAAAGGGAACTTAAACTATAAAAACCGGAGAAAGTCTGAATAACCCGGTAAAACCATCCCAAATCCGGGGTAAATGTATTTCCACTATGTTTTGATTGTTGTTTATCATGTTTTGGGGGCCTTTAGCATGTTTTGGTCGGGAAAGGCTATATTTTGACTAGGCTTGGAGGTTGCAAATTAGTTGGTAAAGTAATATTGGTTTCACTAGACAATGAAATCATTAATACACACCGTGTATTGGTATTAAAGATATGAGTGAACTCCAACAACATTTATCATTATTTTATCAAGACAAAAACGACATTCAAAGGTGGATAATATACCAAACGAATGAACAAAACATCTTATATAACCTACTGTTGCTTAACGATCCCGGGACTTAGAAATGTCATATTAAAAAATTTGTCTATGATTGCCAAGTTAATTTATAATCTACTATTAATAACTTGTCATTACTAGTATGATCGAAATAAACCCTTGAATATAAATGGGTCGGACCTGAGCCCAAAAACAATATCCAACAAATTGTGAAAAATTGATAAAAATGAAAATATCTCATAAAATATAGTGTTTCGGGCCTCGAAAATTCTTTAACCCAACAAAGTTAGGTTACGGCTACGTTCCCCACGTTTTGGCCTTCGATTCGCCTCTTCCCGTGCCTGAAACGGACTTCTATAACCTAAGTTATGACATTTTCAAAAAACTACTTTTCTTCACGCGATATTGGAAAACCAAATACGTTTGGGCTCTATCTTCTACACTTGTACATCCATTGATGACGTATAGTCCCCAGCCGGGTCATTAACCCGGCCCGAGGGTACTACCCGTATCCGGCCCATTACGTATGGGTGGGATAATGTCAGTCAGGCTTATGGGCCTGAGTGAACAGTAACCGCGCACACGTGTGCGGCCCACGGCCCGGTACGGCCGATACGGCCGACATAGGGTTAGACAGAATAATATCCTGTCTAGGGATATCTTTACCCCATTAAGAGAGGATATTCACTACCAGAATTAGAAGATTACAATCATTCTAATTCTGGTGTTTATCTCTTCCTTGGGGCCGAAGGATCAGTGAAAGCCCACTAGGGTTTCACTGCCTATAAAAGGAACCCCCAAGGGTTCCACAAAGGTATCACAATTCTCTCTAAACTCACATATAACCCTAAATCGATTACTTACTCTCACGCCGGAGTTTAATCGTGGGAAACCTTCCCACGGTAAGCTTAACGCGTGTTGTTTAGTGTGCAGGATCCTAACCAGACGATTCACTTGGTGCAGGAGCCGGTACCCAGCCAACCCGAATTAAGCCTAATTCGGGTCTAGCAAGGATCAACCAACTTTTGCATCAACAAGTTGGCGCCATCCGTGGGACCTTAACACTAAGCTAGAACAAAAACCTCATCTCGATCTTTTTCAATGACGAAGGGGCATCCGCTAGTTAACCCCAGGAACGTGAATCCTGGGAACCGGAAGTCCCCAGGGGAAGGGATTCTTATTCCCAACCAATCACCTAGCCGCCTCGCAGGCGGGCCAGGTAACCGTAGCGGTCTTCAGTCCGCAGGAGTGACGAGCACGATCTCGGTGACACCTCCGCCCACTTCGACCCTGGATAACCCCGACCCGGGAAGTGCGCCAGACCCTCCTAACAAGGAGCCACGTAGACCCTTAATGGAGGAAGAACATGAAGCTCAACCACTCAGCGAGGATGAGCTCACTCGAGTCCTCACTCAGAATTTTGAAAGGATCGTCCCAGGGATCGCATCAAGATTGAGCCTGGGGAGGAACCTTTCAGCCCGACTCAACTTTGGCGACAGTGGACCGTCCACCCCTTCCCGGAATCGGAAGAAAAGGAGGACTCGGCCTCGGGAGCAGGAAACCTTTGAGGAAGACCCTCAACCCCGGAATGTGTTTGAACACATAGGGGATCGCATTATGCAAGAATTAACGCAGTCCCAAGATGGAGAAAGGCCGGAGGGCTCCCCCGAGCGGCCAGATCGAGAGCTGACCAGAACCACACGCCGCCCAAGTGTGTGGGATAGGATGAACACAGGGAGAGAGGCTCCTGGTTCATCTCAGAAAAGTGGTCCCTATTCAAAAGGTCGGGCACCACCACCGTCCCCAGACCCGTCTGGGGACGACTCGGATGACCATCCACCCAAGCGCCGCCGGCCTAGGCGCACGCCTCCACCACAAAACAATGATGAATATTATGGTGGCCCCTACTATCGGGATACGGAAGCAGAGGACCTCTCGCGCCCGTGGTGTGAGCCGTGGGATGACCCTGGACTCACACGACCATGGGCGGATCCCAGGGAAGATCCGTTTACCCTCCGCATACGGAATTATTCTGAGGACACAAAACGTCGCATGCCGGCATGTATCAAGACGTATGATGGGTCCGGTGATCCGGTCGATCACCTCAAAATATTCGATACTCAGGCTAAAATTGAACGATGGCCCATGCCTATATGGTGCCAAATGTTTAATTCGACCTTGATTGGAAACGCTCGTGACTGGTTCGAGGCACTTCCCCCGCGCAGCATTGATAGTTTCACGGAACTACGCACTGCGTTTGAGAACAATTATACTCAAAGGAAGAAGTATAATAGGGATCCGGTCTCATTGGCAACTGTCAAGCAACGGCCGGGGGAGTCCACAGAAGCCTTCACTGAGCGCTTCAACGATGAGTGCACACGCACGAGAACCATGCCAGAGCTCCTGAAAATCTCTGACTATATGCATGCCATAACAGACAGAGAACTGATCAGGCGTCTCAACGACAAGCGCCCAGAAAGATATGATGACCTCATGGAGAGAGTGAGGAATTTCATAGAGGGAGAGACAGCGGTGGCCGCGGCCTACCCATCCCGAGGAAATGGGTACCGCTCAAATGACCAGTCCCGGAGACAGTCGGGTGGTCAAGGCAACCAGAACAATAACAAGGGCTCGGACTATAAGAGCCAGAGCAAAGGCGGACGGTCGGACGATAAGTTCACCCCCCTAAAGATGTCCTACCGGGAGATCTTGTTGACTGAAGGGGCGAATTTTCCAAGGCCTCCCCCAATGACCACACCCCCGGAACGTCGGCAGGGAAGTCGCTTCTGCGAATTCCATAATGACAAAGGACACGGCACGGAGGAGTGTATCCAGCTGAAGAAGCATATTGAGTCGCTAATCAAATCAGGCAAGCTCAAGCACCTGGTTAAGGATTGGAAAGACGGAAAGGACAACAACAAGAAGTATGATAAGAAGGACCCCCAAAAGGACAAGCCTTCTACCATATACATGATCCAATCCAGACAGCGCCGCACGAGACAGAAAATTGGCCAAAAATTTTCCCGCGGCAAGGAAATCTCATTCCCTCTCATCACAGCAAGTGACGTGGTTGATACGCCTCTCACCATTGAGATAAGCATTGGAACACACAATGTCCGCCGCATGTATGTGGATGGAGGATTGTCAGCAGAGGTATTATATGAACACTGCTTTGTGCAGTTATGCCCAGAAATAAGAAGCCAATTAGTACCGGCCACGTCGCCGCTTACTGGTTTTAGTGGAGATACTATCTGGCCAATAGGGCAGTTGCGTCTGCTTGTCACCATTGGGAATGAGGAACATTCCACTACAACGTGGATGAACTTCATGGTGATACGTTCACATTCCCCTTATAATGGAATCATAGGCCGACCAGGCATTTTGGCCATCCGAGCAGTACCCTCTACGGCACACGGAATGATTAAGTTCCCCGTTGATGGGGGAATCGTTACTATTTATAACACAGTCGTGCCGACATCCGAGTGTCACACCGTGACAACACCGGCACCACCTGTACCACCCAAGGATGGGGCACCACCACCCAATTGGAAGGTGGCTGTTCACCCTGACTACCCGGAACAGGAGGTATCCATAGGAGGGGCACTCTCAGATAGCGGCAAAAGGGCCATGTGTGCACTTTTAAGTGCAAATCTGGACATATTCGCATGGGAGCCAAAACATATGACGGGTGTGCCACGTACGATAGCAGAGCATAAGCTCCAGATCCGCCAAGGGTACCAACCCATTAAGCAAAAGAAGCGCGGCCAGGCGCCCGAAAGAAGCCAAGTTATATTGGAGGAAGTGCGGAAACTGGTGGACGCAGGCATTATGCGCGAGGTATACTACCACGAGTGGTTATCCAATCCAGTCATGGTCAAGAAACATGACGGAAGTTGGCGCATGTGCGTGGATTTCACGGACCTGAACAAGGCCTGCCCACAAGACTGTTACCCGCTTCCAGAAATTGACTGGAAAGTAGAATCCTTGTGTGGATATCCTTTCAAATGCTTCTTGGATGCATATAAAGGGTATCACCAAATCCAGATGGCGGAGGAGGATGAAGAAAAAACGGCGTTCCACACAAGCCAGGGCGTATATTGCTATACGAAAATGCCGTTTGGATTAAAGAACGCCGGTGCTACGTATCAGCGGTTGGTGGATAAAGCTTTCGAATCACAAATAGGACGCAACTTGGAGGTATATGTTGATGACTTGGTGATAAAAAGCCACACGGAGGAGGCACTCCTCCGGGATGTCCAGGAGACATTCGACACGCTGAGAAGGATTAATATGAAGTTAAATCCAAAGAAATGTACGTTTGGTGCAACAGAAGGAATGTTCTTGGGATATTTGATTGACCCAAACGGCATCAAACCTTGTCCAGAAAAGACGGACGCAGTGATACGGCTACCGTCCCCGCAGACACGGAAGGAGGTGCAGTCCCTGAATGGGAAGTTAGCCGGACTAAACAGATTTCTATCCAAATCCGCAGAGAAGTCACTGCCCTTATTTAAGACACTAAAGAAGTGTATTAGAAAGGGAGACTTCCGTTGGACGAAGGAAGCTGAGGAAGCCTTTGGCCAACTCAAGCAGCATCTCGCATCTCTCCCCATGTTGGTAGCTCCCCGCCCAAAGGAGGAGCTTGTTATGTATCTCTCGGCTACCCATGGCGCAATAAGCGCGGTACTGATGACGGATAGAGACACAATACAGACCCCGGTCTACTTTATAAGTAGAACATTACAAGGAGCGGAGCTGAACTATTCCCCCATGGAAAAATTGGTACTAGCACTAGTATTTGCTACAAAGCGGCTGCGCCGGTACTTTCAGGCGCACCCGATTGTCGTGATTACGGATCAGCCAATCAAGCAGGTTATATCCAGACCAGACGTGGCAGGGAGACTAGAAAAGTGGAGCATCCTACTGGGAGGGCATAATATATCTTACAGACCAAGGACGGCTGTTAAAGGCCAGATCTTGGCAGATTTCCTGATCGAGAAGCCGGATGAGGAAGAACCAATCATTAAGCAAGAGGAGGCCCTAGCGGAACCTTGGGTGCTATTCACGGACGGATCCTCGTGCACAGACGGGTCTGGGGCAGGCCTCATCCTCACAAATCCAGAAGGAATGGAATTCACATACGCTCTCCGTTTCGAGTTCACGGCCACCAATAACGAAGCGGAATATGAAGCATTAATTGCGGGTTTAAAAATCGCCGCTAGAATGGGAGTCCGCAACCTGGAGGCCTACGTGGACTCACGGCTTGTCGCGAACCATATTCTAGGTGGGTATGTGGCTAAGGAGGACAACATGGTCAAGTATCTGGAAAAAGTTAAGTCGTTAATCGCGACTTTCAGTAAGTTTTCCATCAAGCAGGTGCCAAGGGGCGAGAATAAAAAAGCGGACGCTCTCAGTAAGATCGCATCCACGAGCTTCGCCCACTTGTCTAAACAGGTTTTGGTGGAAATACTCAAGGAAAAGTCTATCATGGAAGGGGAAGTGACTGCTATAGTTGAAGAGGAGGGACCTACGTGGATGACCCCAATCATCAACTATTTGACTAATGAAACCCTTCCAGACGAGGAAAAAGCAGCAAGACGCGTTAAAAGGAAGTCACAACATTTCGAACTCCGGGAAGGCATCCTTTACAAGCGCTCTTTCTTGCAGCCGTGGCTGCGGTGTGTTGGACCACGCCAGGCGGCCTACGTTATCAGTGACATACACGAAGGATTGTGCGGCATGCATGCAGGCCCACGATCCGTGGTAGCCCGAGCCTTGCGAACAGGATACTATTGGCCCACTATGCACAGGGACGCGCGAGATATGATTCGCAGGTGCAATGATTGCCAAGTGCATAGGCCAGTACCGCGGCACCCGCAGCAGGAGCTTACACCTATCACGTCCCCGTGGCCATTTTACAAATGGGGGATTGACATTGCAGGACCATTTCCTGTAGCTGCGGGAGGGGTTAAATTCTTGATTGTTGCAATGGATTACTTTACACGATGGATAGAAGCCAAGGCAGTAAAATCTATCACGGGTAAACAGGTAAAAAAGTTTGTGTGGGAACACATCGTATGCCGTTTCGGTCTACCTGGAGAAATTATATCAGACAACGGCAAACAGTTCACGGATAACCCATTCAAAGACTGGTGTGCATCATTGAGCATCAAGCGGCGCTTCGCGTCTGTCAAGCATCCACAAACAAACGGCCTTGTCGAACGAGCAAATAGGAGCTTGGGGAATGGGATCAAGGCGCGGCTGGATGAACGACAGGGCAAATGGGTCGATGAATTATCGCACGTGCTATGGGCACATAGAACGATGATAAAAACAGCCAATGGAGATACTCCGTTTGCATTGGCTTACGGCACTGAAGCCGTTATACCAGCAGAAATAGGGATGCCTACTATCCGCACGGCGGAGGTTAATGCAGTCACAAACGATGAACAACTGCGAATCAACCTGGATCTGTTGGAAGAAAAAAGGGAAATAGCAGCCATCAATGAAGCTAAGTCCAAGGCTAAGATGAAGGCTTATTACGATGCCAAGGTCAAGGGTGTTTCTTTTCGACCGGGAGACTACGTCTATCGTGCTAACGAAGCAAGTCGAGTGGAAAATACAGGAAAACTGGGCCCTAAATGGGAAGGACCGTATGAAGTCATCGAAACCTTGGGACGAGGCGCGTACAAGTTACGCGACATGGATGGCCGCGACCTAGAGCGCACATGGAACATCGCCAATCTAAAAAGGTGCTATCTTTGAAAGCTATGGCTCCCGCATGGATACTTCGCTCTAAGCGGTCTCAATAAAAACCATGCGGGTTTTATTTGTCTTACTTGTTTTTCTTATGTTTGTTCTAGTTTCCTTTATGGACCTTTTTTTTTTAGGACTTGTCATTATTCAAACAAAAATGTAAATGTTCTAATAAAATGCCGTGGTGCCTAGCTAGCTCCACGGCCCTGTTTCGTGCAAATTATTGTCATCTTTGTTAGATTCTTTGTTAGACGTATGAATTTTATTTGTGTTATAATATGCCATGTTTCTTTCATATGCATTCTCTCGAAATACCGTACATGTACCATACGCCTCCAGGTGGGGTAAGAGGATTAAGTGAACCTACTAATTCAACTTGCCGCGTAAGAGGGATGCAACCCCAGCCGCACGGATCACGTATCCTTACTAGACACCTTACTCACAAGACGTTGGGGTAAGCTTCATATGCTATAGCCATACTGTGCTCCGCATAATAAAGACGCACGTCGCACGTCTAGTAAATTATAGACTTGAATGTATTTTCTTTGCGAGTAAGACGTGGTATCATGCAGTATTGAACTACAATATTTCAAACACAAGCACAAATACACAAGTTTCCAAACAAATCAAAATCGCCGTGGTTACCCACGGACTTATATACAAAACATAAAATTGTTAGCCGTGTACATACACGGACGAATCGAAACAATACATATTCATGGATTACAAAACTAGTGTTTGATTGTGGACAAAGGAGCATCCTAAATTGAGGGGAGAAACCTACCCATCTCTGCTTGTTCTTCCACCAGACGCGGCAACCATTCATCACGCTCTCCCCGCTTCTGGGCTTGGGCTGCGGTCCTTTCCAACACCACGTCTAAGGGTTCCTCGTCCAATACGACCCTGGTTACGTCTTCATATACAGGAAGGGTTAGAGGAAAGTTAGCAGTGGAAGGCATGCTAGGATTGAGCTTCTCCATAATTTCAGTGTTCGGGGCATCTTTGGTGGCCTCTAGCTCATCCAGGAATGGGTAATGCAGATCCTGCATCGCGGCCATGGAGGCGGTCATCTTGCTGGCGGCTTCGGGCTTAAAAAAGGTGTGATGGGCGATGTCCCCACCTTTGGTGATCAGTTCAGCAGCCTCAACCATTCCTTCGTGCCGGCCATGGTCGATGCCATCAGATACAAGGTTGGCAAATTGTTGTACAAAGGATGGGGCCTCTAGCACCTTCGTCACGGCCAGGCGTGCTCCATGCCCAACCATCCACCTACGGCCCGCAATGGCTGTTAGCAGTTGAGGGCACAGTACATTGTCACGCTCAGCGGTCAGGGCATCCATCACCAATTCTTTTTGGGCAATTGCCTCTTTCAGCTCTTGGGTGATGGCCCTTTCCTCAGCAAGTTCTGTCTGCATTTTTTCCATGTTTTGGACGGCCAAATGCGCGTCCTTCAGCTTCTGGTTCAGATCATCTACTTGGCTGGCGTAAGAATGGGCAGAAGCTTCGGCCGTGGTCACCTATAGTAAAAGACGCGTCAGTACATTCATTGTTTGGTATATATGGGTGGTGCGGTACGGATATGTACCTTGATGTTTGCAGCATCTAGTTGAGACTCAAGGTGGGCTACTTGCTGATCGTGTTCACTCGCACGGGCCGATTGTGTCTTGATAGTTGCCTCAGCATTCGCCAGTTTGGATTGGAGGTCAGCAATCAGGGCTTCATTATCTTCAATCATTTTTTCCCTCCGTCCAACTTTCCTCTTGAGGGATTCGACGTGCCCAAGGGCTGCTTCAAACCTGACTCTCATCGCGGTTCCCATCGCCATTTGATGTACAAGCGTCCCATTATACTCATCAGCCAAATCCGCATGATTTAGTGAATTTACCTCTTGCACCAAGCTTGGTGGTATGCAGTTGTTAAGGTACTCACGACACTCCTCAGCACTCCTCAATCGCGACGCTGTGGTAATGGTCCATATAAGGTTAAAAGGTTGGGGAGCACCGGATGTGGGGAAGTCTTGGGAAAGCAGGGGTGAACCATCTTCAAAAACAGGGCCGGACTTTGTGGCGACCGCAGGATTTTCTTCAACAGCTTTACCTTTCTCCTTATTCACTTGGGTGTCAGAAGGCGGTGCGGCCTCAGCTTGGTTGTCCCTGCGACATGAGTATCATGGAGTATTTTAAGTATGGCTAAAAAAAAAAAGAAAAGACATTCTTGCATGTTTGGATGGTTTCTTACATATTGCTTCTTGCTCCTTCGGAAGCAGTTGGGGCAATTTGGGTGGCGGGATCGACATGAGTGACCCGGTTAGCCTCGGAACCCTGGGTGGCACTCCCAACAGATTGATACATAGGGTGGTCTTCTCGAAGCTTCTTGCGGGGAGCATTGTGTTCACCAATCTCGGCCGATGCAGTCTCGCCTGCACGGTTCCCCCTCTTCCGGGTGCGCCTAGTGAGGGGCTGTGCTGTGATTTCAGCAATCTCCTCTTCGGCCTCCTCATCTTCGTCCAAGTTAACATGCTGTTGCACTTCATCATCATCATCATCGCCCATCAGTCGACGAATGGTGGAGTCGGTTTCGATATTGTCTCCCTGTTGTTCTCTATGCGGTGAGGAAGGCCCGGCTCCCCCTTGGTTCATCTGGTCATTACCATCACCATGATCTCCATGTTCTTCATCAGAATGGGGATCAGGCACGGCTTCCAAGGCAACCGTCACTGGTCGGGGGTGCTCAAGGAGGGGCTGTTCATCTTCACGGAGAGGGCGGAGACCTTCCGGCACAAGCTTTGGATCGCCCTGGCGCAACAGTCCAAAAAAGTTCATCTCTGTCCAGCACAAAACAATACATGTTAGATATCGTACAAACACATGTATGCATTCTTATTGACGTACGGATGATTAGCCTACCTTCGCCCTGCCTTCTCCAAAATACAGGATACCTATTGGAGGGACCAAAGTAATTGCGGCTAATTCCTAGCAAGCATAAGAATGATTCCGGTAGGTTTCTATGGAATCCAGTCCTATTTAGATCTAACTCTTGCGAGTGAAGGGGATTGTATGTACTGGCGTGCGGCTTAGGGTCGTGCGGTAGTCTGGTCCTAATGATGAAATCACCCGGCCATACAACTTCGTCAATGAAAAAATAATGGTCATACCAGTTTTTCAGTGAATCCATCGGTTTGTTGTGTGATTGTGGGCTGTTGGAGGCTCGTTTTTTGAAAGATACCCAACCGTTCACTAAGTTTGGGGTGTAAAACAACCTAAATAACTCTACGGTTGGGGGGATTCTCCTAGCACGGCAAAGGATTTCGAATTGGCTAATTTTACAGGCACCTATGCAGTGGAGCTGACTAATGTGTACATTGTAATATCCTAACAAATCTACGAGAAAGTGGGTGAAAGGAATACGGTAATTCGCCGCATCAAACAGGCGAGTATAGAGACCTATCTTACCCGCTGGAGCCTCAGTTATGAGGTCCCCGACGCCAGGAAGTGAGGGGTGTAGGTTGGAAGGGATGAAGTAATTTGTACAAAAATGGTTTAACTGGTCTTGGGACATGACATTTAGCACGGATCCGATGGAAGGGCTGTTTCTATTGGCCATTACTAAAAAGAGTGTAAGGACGTGGTATTCTAACCTACGTGTGAAGGGATCCGTGCGTGCTTGGTTCAAGATAAAAGGAAAGCTTTAATGGCAGAAATGGAGGTTGTGAACTGTGTGTTTCACACAGCCGTAGGGGTGGCTTATTTATAGGGTTACCTTGAGGGTCACAGCCTGTTGGATAAGTGCCACGTGTTGGCCACTATTTTTAATCGTGTGGCTAGGGGGCAACTGGCAAGTGAAACGTCAGGTGGGACCTACGGGTCATATCTGACCCACACGTTTGCACTGCTCAATGTTCTGATTGTCTGAACTTTTGTCAGTCAAACAAGTCAGATGAACAGTTGTTCATGTCGGGTTATGCGGCTTTAACGTAAGACTTGGCATTTAATGATATATTTAATTTGTCTCGGCTACTATGTATCGAGCATCATTGTCCTTTGTTATGAATTCCTTGGTACGTCCGGGAGCATCTTTGTAGTCTAGAGGTTCCACCTACGGTTGTAACAACTAGACTGGGGGGACATGATGACGTATAGTCCCCAGCCGGGTCATTAACCCGGCCCGAGGGTACTACCCGTATCCGGCCCATTACGTATGGGTGGGATAATGTCAGTCAGGCTTATGGGCCTGAGTGAACAGTAACCGCGCACACGTGTGCGGCCCACGGCCCGGTACGGCCGATACGGCCGACATAGGGTTAGACAGAATAATATCCTGTCTAGGGATATCTTTACCCCATTAAGAGAGGATATTCACTACCAGAATTAGAAGATTACAATCATTCTAATTCTGGTGTTTATCTCTTCCTTGGGGCCGAAGGATCAGTGAAAGCCCACTAGGGTTTCACTGCCTATAAAAGGAACCCCCAAGGGTTCCACAAAGGTATCACAATTCTCTCTAAACTCACATATAACCCTAAATCGATTACTTACTCTCACGCCGGAGTTTAATCGTGGGAAACCTTCCCACGGTAAGCTTAACGCGTGTTGTTTAGTGTGCAGGATCCTAACCAGACGATTCACTTGGTGCAGGAGCCGGTACCCAGCCAACCCGAATTAAGCCTAATTCGGGTTTAGCAAGGATCAACCAACTTTTGCATCAACAAGTTGGCGCCATCCGTGGGACCTTAACACTAAGCTAGAACAAAAACCTCATCTCGATCTTTTTCAATGACGAAGGGGCATCCGCCAGTTAACCCCAGGAACGTGAATCCTGGGAACCGGAAGTCCCCAGGGGAAGGGATTCTTATTCCCAACCAATCACCTAGCCGCCTCGCAGGCGGGCCAGGTAACCGTAGCGGTCTTCAGTCCGCAGGAGTGACGAGCACGATCTCGGTGACACCTCCGCCCACTTCGACCCTGGATAACCCCGACCCGGGAAGTGCGCCAGACCCTCCTAACAAGGAGCCACGTAGACCCTTAATGGAGGAAGAACATGAAGCTCAACCACTCAGCGAGGATGAGCTCACTCGAGTCCTCACTCAGAATTTTGAAAGGATCGTCCCAGGGATCGCATCAAGATTGAGCCTGGGGAGGAACCTTTCAGCCCGACTCAACTTTGGCGACAGTGGACCGTCCACCCCTTCCCGGAATCGGAAGAAAAGGAGGACTCGGCCTCGGGAGCAGGAAACCTTTGAGGAAGACCCTCAACCCCGGAATGTGTTTGAACGCATAGGGGATCGCATTATGCAAGAATTAACGCAGTCCCAAGATGGAGAAAGGCCGGAGGGCTCCCCCGAGCGGCCAGATCGAGAGCTGACCAGAACCACACGCCGCCCAAGTGTGTGGGATAGGATGAACACAGGGAGAGAGGCTCCTGGTTCATCTCAGAAAAGTGGTCCCTATTCAAAAGGTCGGGCACCACCACCGTCCCCAGACCCGTCTGGGGACGACTCGGATGACCATCCACCCAAGCGCCGCCGGCCTAGGCGCACGCCTCCACCACAAAACAATGATGAATATTATGGTGGCCCCTACTATCGGGATACGGAAGCAGAGGACCTCTCGCGCCCGTGGTGTGAGCCGTGGGATGACCCTGGACTCACACGACCATGGGCGGATCCCAGGGAAGATCCGTTTACCCTCCGCATACGGAATTATTCTGAGGACACAAAACGTCGCATGCCGGCATGTATCAAGACGTATGATGGGTCCGGTGATCCGGTCGATCACCTCAAAATATTCGATACTCAGGCTAAAATTGAACGATGGCCCATGCCTATATGGTGCCAAATGTTTAAATCGACCTTGATTGGAAACGCTCGTGACTGGTTCGAGGCACTTCCCCCGCGCAGCATTGATAGTTTCACGGAACTACGCACTGCGTTTGAGAACAATTATACTCAAAGGAAGAAGTATAATAGGGATCCGGTCTCATTGGCAACTGTCAAGCAACGGCCGGGGGAGTCCACAGAAGCCTTCACTGAGCGCTTCAACGATGAGTGCACACGCACGAGAACCATGCCAGAGCTCCTGAAAATCTCTGACTATATGCATGCCATAACAGACAGAGAACTGATCAGGCGTCTCAACGACAAGCGCCTAGAAAGATATGATGACCTCATGGAGAGAGTGAGGAATTTCATAGAGGGAGAGACAGCGGTGGCCGCGGCCTACCCATCCCGAGGAAATGGGTACCGCTCAAATGACCAGTCCCGGAGACAGTCGGGTGGTCAAGGCAACCAGAACAATAACAAGGGCTCGGACTATAAGAGCCAGAGCAAAGGCGGACGGTCGGACGACAAGTTCACCCCCCTAAAGATGTCCTACCGGGAGATCTTGTTGACTGAAGGGGCGAATTTTCCAAGGCCTCCCCCAATGACCACACCCCCGGAACGTCGGCAGGGAAGTCGCTTCTGCGAATTCCATAATGACAAAGGACACGGCACGGAGGAGTGTATCCAGCTGAAGAAGCATATTGAGTCGCTAATCAAATCAGGCAAGCTCAAGCACCTGGTTAAGGATTGGAAAGACGGAAAGGACAACAACAAGAAGTATGATAAGAAGGACCCCCAAAAGGACAAGCCTTCTACCATATACATGATCCAATCCAGACAGCGCCGCACGAGACAGAAAATTGGCCAAAAATTTTCCCGCGGCAAGGAAATCTCATTCCCTCTCATCACAGCAAGTGACGTGGTTGATGCGCCTCTCACCATTGAGATAAGCATTGGAACACACAATGTCCGCCGCATGTATGTGGATGGAGGATCGTCAGCAGAGGTATTATATGAACACTGCTTTGTGCAGTTATGCCCAGAAATAAGAAGCCAATTAGTACCGGCCACGTCGCCGCTTACTGGTTTTAGTGGA
Organism: Glebionis coronaria; assembly: GCA_025667525.1. NCBI lineage: Eukaryota > Viridiplantae > Streptophyta > Magnoliopsida > Asterales > Asteraceae > Glebionis > Glebionis coronaria. The sequence goes on from JANFOE010000063.1 coordinate 755,819, forward strand.
GATACTATCTGGCCAATAGGGCAGTTGCGTCTGCTTGTCACCATTGGGAATGAGGAACATTCCACTACAACGTGGATGAACTTCATGGTGATACGTTCACATTCCCCTTATAATGGAATCATAGGCCGACCAGGCATTTTGGCCATCCGAGCAGTACCCTCTACGGCACACGGAATGATTAAGTTCCCCGTTGATGGGGGAATCGTTACTATTTATAACACAGTCGTGCCGACATCCGAGTGTCACACCGTGACAACACCGGCACCACCTGTACCACCCAAGGATGGGGCACCACCACCCAATTGGAAGGTGGCTGTTCACCCTGACTACCCGGAACAGGAGGTATCCATAGGAGGGGCACTCTCAGATAGCGGCAAAAGGGCCATGTGTGCACTTTTAAGTGCAAATCTGGACATATTCGCATGGGAGCCAAAACATATGACGGGTGTGCCACGTACGATAGCAGAGCATAAGCTCCAGATCCGCCAAGGGTACCAACCCATTAAGCAAAAGAAGCGCGGCCAGGCGCCCGAAAGAAGCCAAGTTATATTGGAGGAAGTGCGGAAACTGGTGGACGCAGGCATTATGCGCGAGGTATACTACCACGAGTGGTTATCCAATCCAGTCATGGTCAAGAAACATGACGGAAGTTGGCGCATGTGCGTGGATTTCACGGACCTGAACAAGGCCTGCCCACAAGACTGTTACCCGCTTCCAGAAATTGACTGGAAAGTAGAATCCTTGTGTGGATATCCTTTCAAATGCTTCTTGGATGCATATAAAGGGTATCACCAAATCCAGATGGCGGAGGAGGATGAAGAAAAAACGGCGTTCCACACAAGCCAGGGCGTATATTGCTATACGAAAATGCCGTTTGGATTAAAGAACGCCGGCGCTACGTATCAGCGGTTGGTGGATAAAGCTTTCGAATCACAAATAGGACGCAACTTGGAGGTATATGTTGATGACTTGGTGATAAAAAGCCACACGGAGGAGGCACTCCTCCGGGATGTCCAGGAGACATTCGACACGCTGAGAAGGATTAATATGAAGTTAAATCCAAAGAAATGTACGTTTGGTGCAACAGAAGGAATGTTCTTGGGATATTTGATTGACCCAAACGGCATCAAACCTTGTCCAGAAAAGACGGACGCAGTGATACGGCTACCGTCCCCGCAGACACGGAAGGAGGTGCAGTCCCTGAATGGGAAGTTAGCCGGACTAAACAGATTTCTATCCAAATCCGCAGAGAAGTCACTGCCCTTATTTAAGACACTAAAGAAGTGTATTAGAAAGGGAGACTTCCGTTGGACGAAGGAAGCTGAGGAAGCCTTTGGCCAACTCAAGCAGCATCTCGCATCTCTCCCCATGTTGGTAGCTCCCCGCCCAAAGGAGGAGCTTGTTATGTATCTCTCGGCTACCCATGGCGCAATAAGCGCGGTACTGATGACGGATAGAGACACAATACAGACCCCGGTCTACTTTATAAGTAGAACATTACAAGGAGCGGAGCTGAACTATTCCCCCATGGAAAAATTGGTACTAGCACTAGTATTTGCTACAAAGCGGCTGCGCCGGTACTTTCAGGCGCACCCGATTGTCGTGATTACGGATCAGCCAATCAAGCAGGTTATATCCAGACCAGACGTGGCAGGGAGACTAGAAAAGTGGAGCATCCTACTGGGAGGGCATAATATATCTTACAGATCAAGGACGGCTGTTAAAGGCCAGATCTTGGCAGATTTCCTGATCGAGAAGCCGGATGAGGAAGAACCAATCATTAAGCAAGAGGAGGCCCTAGCGGAACCTTGGGTGCTATTCACGGACGGATCCTCGTGCACAGACGGGTCTGGGGCAGGCCTCATCCTCACAAATCCAGAAGGAATGGAATTCACATACGCTATCCGTTTCGAGTTCACGGCCACCAATAACGAAGCGGAATATGAAGCATTAATTGCGGGTTTAAAAATCGCCGCTAGAATGGGAGTCCGCAACCTGGAGGCCTACGTGGACTCACGGCTTGTCGCGAACCATATTCTAGGTGGGTATGTGGCTAAGGAGGACAACATGGTCAAGTATCTGGAAAAAGTTAAGTCGTTAATCGCGACTTTCAGTAAGTTTTCCATCAAGCAGGTGCCAAGGGGCGAGAATAAAAAAGCGGACGCTCTCAGTAAGATCGCATCCACGAGCTTCGCCCACTTGTCTAAACAGGTTTTGGTGGAAATACTCAAGGAAAAGTCTATCATGGAAGTGAAGTGACTGCTATAGTTGAAGAGGAGGGACCTACGTGGATGACCCCAATCATCAACTATTTGACTAATGAAACCCTTCCAGACGAGGAAAAAGCAGCAAGACGCGTTAAAAGGAAGTCACAACATTTCGAACTCCGGGAAGGCATCCTTTACAAGCGCTCTTTCTTGCAGCCGTGGCTGCGGTGTGTTGGACCACGCCAGGCGGCCTACGTTATCAGTGACATACACGAAGGATTGTGCGGCATGCATGTAGGCCCACGATCCGTGGTAGCCCGAGCCTTGCGAACAGGATACTATTGGCCCACTATGCACAGGGACGCGCGAGATATGATTCGCAGGTGCAATGATTGCCAAGTGCATAGGCCAGTACCGCGGCACCCGCAGCAGGAGCTTACACCTATCACGTCCCCGTGGCCATTTTACAAATGGGGGATTGACATTGCAGGACCATTTCCTGTAGCTGCGGGAGGGGTTAAATTCTTGATTGTTGCAATGGATTACTTTACACGATGGATAGAAGCCAAGGCAGTAAAATCTATCACGGGTAAACAGGTAAAAAAGTTTGTGTGGGAACACATCGTATGCCGTTTCGGTCTACCTGGAGAAATTATATCAGACAACGGCAAACAGTTCACGGATAACCCATTCAAAGACTGGTGTGCATCATTGAGCATCAAGCGGCGCTTCGCGTCTGTCAAGCATCCACAAACGAACGGCCTTGTCGAACGAGCAAATAGGAGCTTGGGGAATGGGATCAAGGCGCGGCTGGATGAACGACAGGGCAAATGGGTCGATGAATTGTCGCACGTGCTATGGGCACATAGAACGATGATAAAAACAGCCAATGGAGATACTCCGTTTGCATTGGCTTACGGCACTGAAGCCGTTATACCAGCAGAAATAGGGATGCCTACTATCCGCACGGCGGAGGTTAATGCAGTCACAAACGATGAACAACTGCGAATCAACCTGGATCTGTTGGAAGAAAAAAGGGAAATAGCAGCCATCAATGAAGCTAAGTCCAAGGCTAAGATGAAGGCTTATTACGATGCCAAGGTCAAGGGTGTTTCTTTTCGACCGGGAGACTACGTCTATCGTGCTAACGAAGCAAGTCGAGTGGAAAATACAGGAAAACTGGGCCCTAAATGGGAAGGACCGTATGAAGTCATCGAAACCTTGGGACGAGGCGCGTACAAGTTACGCGACATGGATGGCCGCGACCTAGAGCGCACATGGAACATCGCCAATCTAAAAAGGTGCTATCTTTGAAAGCTATGGCTCCCGCATGGATACTTCGCTCTAAGCGGTCTCAATAAAAACCATGCGGGTTTTATTTGTCTTACTTGTTTTTCTTATGTTTGTTCTAGTTTCCTTTATGGACCTTTTTTTTTAGGACTTGTCATTATTCAAACAAAAATGTAAATGTTCTAATAAAATTCCGTGGTGCCTAGCTAGCTCCACGGCCCTGTTTCGTGCAAATTATTGTCATCTTTGTTAGATTCTTTGTTAGACGTATGAATTTTATTTGTGTTATAATATGCCATGTTTCTTTCATATGCATTCTCTCGAAATACCGTACATGTACCATACGCCTCCAGGTGGGGTAAGAGGATTAAGTGAACCTACTAATTCAACTTGCCGCGTAAGAGGGATGCAACCCCAGCCGCACGGATCACGTATCCTTACTAGACACCTTACTCACAAGACGTTGGGGTAAGCTTCATATGCTATAGCCATACTGTGCTCCGCATAATAAAGACGCACGTCGCACGTCTAGTAAATTATAGACTTGAATGTATTTTCTTTGCGAGTAAGACGTGGTATCATGCAGTATTGAACTACAATATTTCAAACACAAGCACAAATACACAAGTTTCCAAACAAATCAAAATCGCCGTGGTTACCCACGGACTTATATACAAAACATAAAATTGTTAGCCGTGTACATACACGGACGAATCGAAACAATACATATTCATGGATTACAAAACTAGTGTTTGATTGTGGACAAAGGAGCATCCTAAATTGAGGGGAGAAACCTACCCATCTCTGCTTGTTCTTCCACCAGACGCGGCAACCATTCATCACGCTCTCCCCGCTTCTGGGCTTGGGCTGCGGTCCTTTCCAACACCACGTCTAAGGGTTCCTCGTCCAATACGACCCTGGTTACGTCTTCATATACAGGAAGGGTTAGAGGAAAGTTAGCAGTGGAAGGCATGCTAGGATTGAGCTTCTCCATAATTTCAGTGTTCGGGGCATCTTTGGTGGCCTCTAGCTCATCCAGGAATGGGTAATGCAGATCCTGCATCGCGGCCATGGAGGCGGTCATCTTGCTGGCGGCTTCGGGCTTAAAAAAGGTGTGATGGGCGATGTCCCCACCTTTGGTGATCAGTTCAGCAGCCTCAACCATTCCTTCGTGCCGGCCATGGTCGATGCCATCAGATACAAGGTTGGCAAATTGTTGTACAAAGGATGGGGCCTCTAGCACCTTCGTCACGGCCAGGCGTGCTCCATGCCCAACCATCCACCTACGGCCCGCAATGGCTGTTAGCAGTTGAGGGCACAGTACATTGTCACGCTCAGCGGTCAGGGCATCCATCACCAATTCTTTTTGGGCAATTGCCTCTTTCAGCTCTTGGGTGATGGCCCTTTCCTCAGCAAGTTCTGTCTGCATTTTTTCCATGTTTTGGACGGCCAAATGCGCGTCCTTCAGCTTCTGGTTCAGATCATCTACTTGGCTGGCGTAAGAATGGGCAGAAGCTTCGGCCGTGGTCACCTATAGTAAAAGACGCGTCAGTACATTCATTGTTTGGTATATATATGGGTGGTGCGGTACGGATATGTACCTTGATGTTTGCAGCATCTAGTTGAGACTCAAGGTGGGCTACTTGCTGATCGTGTTCACTCGCACGGGCCGATTGTGTCTTGATAGTTGCCTCAGCATTCGCCAGTTTGGATTGGAGGTCAGCAATCAGGGCTTCATTATCTTCAATCATTTTTTCCCTCCGTCCAACTTTCCTCTTGAGGGATTCGACGTGCCCAAGGGCAGTTTCAAACCTGACTCTTATCGCGGTTCCCATCGCCATTTGATGTACAAGCGTCCCATTATACTCATCAGCCAAATCCGCATGATTTAGTGAATTTACCTCTTGCACCAAGCTTGGTGGTATGCAGTTGTTAAGGTACTCACGACACTCCTCAGCACTCCTCAATCGCGACGCTGTGGTAATGGTCCATATAGGGTTAAAAGGTTGGGGAGCACCGGATGTGGGGAAGTCTTGGGAAAGCAGGGGTGAACCATCTTCAAAAACAGGGCCGGACTTTGTGGCGACCGCAGGATTTTCTTCAACAGCTTTACCTTTCTCCTTATTCACTTGGGTGTCAGAAGGCGGTGCGGCCTCAGCTTGGTTGTCCCTGCGACATGAGTATCATGGAGTATTTTAAGTATGGCTAAAAAAAAAAAAAAAAGACATTCTTGCATGTTTGGATGGTTTCTTACATATTGCTTCTTGCTCCTTCGGAAGCAGTTGGGGCAATTTGGGTGGCGGGATCGACATGAGTGACCCGGTTAGCCTCGGAACCCTGGGTGGCACTCCCAACAGATTGATACATAGGGTGGTCTTCTCGAAGCTTCTTGCGGGGAGCATTGTGTTCACCAATCTCGGCCGATGCAGTCTCGCCTGCACGGTTCCCCCTCTTCCGGGTGCGCCTAGTGAGGGGCTGTGCTGTGATTTCAGCAATCTCCTCTCCGGCCTCCTCATCTTCGTCCAAGTTAACATGCTGTTGCACTTCATCATCATCATCATCGCCCATCAGTCGACGAATGGTGGAGTCGGTTTCGATATTGTCTCCCTGTTGTTCTCTATGCGGTGAGGAAGGCCCGGCTCCCCCTTGGTTCATCTGGTCATTACCATCACCATGATCTCCATGTTCTTCATCAGAATGGGGATCAGGCACGGCTTCCAAGGCAACCGTCACTGGTCGGGTGTGCTCAAGGAGGGGCTGTTCATCTTCACGGAGAGGGCGGAGACCTTCCGGCACAAGCTTTGGATCGCCCTGGCGCAACAGTCCAAAAAAGTTCATCTCTGTCCAGCACAAAACAATAGATGTTAGATATCATACAAACACATGTATGCATTCTTATTGACGTACGGATGATTAGCCTACCTTCGCCCTGCCTTCTCCAAAATACAGGATACCTATTGGAGGGACCAAAGTAATTGCGGCTAATTCCTAGCAAGCATAAGAATGATTCCGGTAGGTTTCTATGGAATCCAGTCCTATTTAGATCTAACTCTTGCGAGTGAAGGGGATTGTATGTACTGGCATGCGGCTTAGGGTCGTGCGGTAGTCTGGTCCTAATGATGAAATCACCCGGCCATACAACTTCGTCAATGAAAAAATAATGGTCATACCAGTTTTTCAGTGAATCCATCGGTTTGTTGTGTGATTGTGGGCTGTTGGAGGCTCGTTTTTTGAAAGATACCCAACCGTTCACTAAGTTTGGGGTGTAAAACAACCTAAATAACTCTACGGTTGGGGGGATTCTCCTAGCACGGCAAAGGATTTCGAATTGGCTAATTTTACAGGCACCTATGCAGTGGAGCTGACTAATGTGTACATTGTAATATCCTAACAAATCTACGAGAAAGTGGGTGAAAGGAATACGGTAATTCGCCGCATCAAACAGGCGAGTATAGAGACCTATCTTACCCGCTGGAGCCTCAGTTATGAGGTCCCCGACGCCAGGAAGTGAGGGGTGTAGGTTGGAAGGGATGAAGTAATTTGTACAAAAATGGTTTAACTGGTCTTGGGACATGACATTTAGCACGGATCCGATGGAAGGGCTGTTTCTATTGGCCATTACTAAAAAGAGTGTAAGGACGTGGTATTCTAACCTGCGTGTGAAGGGATCCGTGCGTGCTTGGTTCAAGATAAAAGGAAAGCTTTAATGGCAGAAATGGAGGTTGTGAACTGTGTGTTTCACACAGCCGTAGGGGTGGCTTATTTATAGGGTTACCTTGAGGGTCACAGCCTGTTGGATAAGTGCCACGTGTTGGCCACTATTTTTAATCGTGTGGCTAGGGGGCAACTGGCAAGTGAAACGTCAGGTGGGACCTACGGGTCATATCTGACCCACACGTTTGCACTGCTCAATGTTCTGATTGTCTGCACTCTTGTCAGTCAAACAAGTCAGATGAACAGTTGTTCATGTCGGGTTATGCGGCTTTAACGTAAGACTTGGCATTTAATGATATATTTAATTTGTCTCGGCTACTATGTATCGAGCATCATTGTCCTTTGTTATGAATTCCTTGGTACGTCCGGGAGCATCTTTGTAGTCTAGAGGTTCCACCTACGGTTGTAACAACTAGACTGGGGGGACATGATGACGTATAGTCCCCAGCCGGGTCATTAACCCGGCCCGAGGGTACTACCCGTATCCGGCCCATTACGTATGGGTGGGATAATGTCAGTCAGGCTTATGGGCCTGAGTGAACAGTAACCGCGCACACGTGTGCGGCCCACGGCCCGGTACGGCCGATACGGCCGACATAGGGTTAGACAGAATAATATCCTGTCTAGGGATATCTTTACCCCATTAAGAGAGGATATTCACTACCAGAATTAGAAGATTACAATCATTCTAATTCTGGTGTTTATCTCTTCCTTGGGGCCGAAGGATCAGTGAAAGCCCACTAGGGTTTCACTGCCTATAAAAGGAACCCCCAAGGGTTCCACAAAGGTATCACAATTCTCTCTAAACTCACATATAACCCTAAATCGATTACTTACTCTCACGCCGGAGTTTAATCGTGGGAAACCTTCCCACGGTAAGCTTAACGCGTGTTGTTTAGTGTGCAGGATCCTAACCAGACGATTCACTTGGTGCAGGAGCCGGTACCCAGCCAACCCGAATTAAGCCTAATTCGGGTCTAGCAAGGATCAACCAACTTTTGCATCAACAAGTTGGCGCCATCCGTGGGACCTTAACACTAAGCTAGAACAAAAACCTCATCTCGATCTTTTTCAATGACGAAGGGGCATCCGCCAGTTAACCCCAGGAACGTGAATCCTGGGAACCGGAAGTCCCCAGGGGAAGGGATTCTTATTCCCAACCAATCACCTAGCCGCCTCGCAGGCGGGCCAGGTAACCGTAGCGGTCTTCAGTCCGCAGGAGTGACGAGCACGATCTCGGTGACACCTCCGCCCACTTCGACCCTGGATAACCCCGACCCGGGAAGTGCGCCAGACCCTCCTAACAAGGAGCCACGTAGACCCTTAATGGAGGAAGAACATGAAGCTCAACCACTCAGCGAGGATGAGCTCACTCGAGTCCTCACTCAGAATTTTGAAAGGATCGTCCCAGGGATCGCATCAAGATTGAGCCTGGGGAGGAACCTTTCAGCCCGACTCAACTTTGGCGACAGTGGACCGTCCACCCCTTCCCGGAATCGGAAGAAAAGGAGGACTCGGCCTCGGGAGCAGGAAACCTTTGAGGAAGACCCTCAACCCCGGAATGTGTTTGAACGCATAGGGGATCGCATTATGCAAGAATTAACGCAGTCCCAAGATGGAGAAAGGCCGGAGGGCTCCCCCGAGCGGCCAGATCGAGAGCTGACCAGAACCACACGCCGCCCAAGTGTGTGGGATAGGATGAACACAGGGAGAGAGGCTCCTGGTTCATCTCAGAAAAGTGGTCCCTATTCAAAAGGTCGGGCACCACCACCGTCCCCAGACCCGTCTGGGGACGACTCAGATGACCATCCACCCAAGCGCCGCCGGCCTAGGCGCACGCCTCCACCACAAAACAATGATGAATATTATGGTGGCCCCTACTATCGGGATACGGAAGCAGAGGACCTCTCGCGCCCGTGGTGTGAGCCGTGGGATGACCCTGGACTCACACGACCATGGGCGGATCCCAGGGAAGATCCGTTTACCCTCCGCATACGGAATTATTCTGAGGACACAAAACGTCGCATGCCGGCATGTATCAAGACGTATGATGGGTCCGGTGATCCGGTCGATCACCTCAAAATATTCGATACTCAGGCTAAAATTGAACGATGGCCCATGCCTATATGGTGCCAAATGTTTAATTCGACCTTGATTGGAAACGCTCGTGACTGGTTCGAGGCACTTCCCCCGCGCAGCATTGATAGTTTCACGGAACTACGCACTGCGTTTGAGAACAATTATACTCAAAGGAAGAAGTATAATAGGGATCCGGTCTCATTGGCAACTGTCAAGCAACGGCCGGGGGAGTCCACAGAAGCCTTCACTGAGCGCTTCAACGATGAGTGCACACGCACGAGAACCATGCCAGAGCTCCTGAAAATCTCTGACTATATGCATGCCATAACAGACAGAGAACTGATCAGGCGTCTCAACGACAAGCGCCCAGAAAGATATGATGACCTCATGGAGAGAGTGAGGAATTTCATAGAGGGAGAGACAGCGGTGGCCGCGGCCTACCCATCCCGAGGAAATGGGTACCGCTCAAATGACCAGTCCCGGAGACAGTCGGGTGGTCAAGGCAACCAGAACAATAACAAGGGCTCGGACTATAAGAGCCAGAGCAAAGGCGGACGGTCGGACGACAAGTTCACCCCCCTAAAGATGTCCTACCGGGAGATCTTGTTGACTGAAGGGGCGAATTTTCCAAGGCCTCCCCCAATGACCACACCCCCGGAACGTCGGCAGGGAAGTCGCTTCTGCGAATTCCATAATGACAAAGGACACGGCACGGAGGAGTGTATCCAGCTGAAGAAGCATATTGAGTCGCTAATCAAATCAGGCAAGCTCAAGCACCTGGTTAAGGATTGGAAAGACGGAAAGGACAACAACAAGAAGTATGATAAGAAGGACCCCCAAAAGGACAAGCCTTCTACCATATACATGATCCAATCCAGACAGCGCCGCACGAGACAGAAAATTGGCCAAAAATTTTCCCGCGGCAAGGAAATCTCATTCCCTCTCATCACAGCAAGTGACGTGGTTGATGCGCCTCTCACCATTGAGATAAGCATTGGAACACACAATGTCCGCCGCATGTATGTGGATGGAGGATCGTCAGCAGAGGTATTATATGAACACTGCTTTGTGCAGTTATGCCCAGAAATAAGAAGCCAATTAGTACCGGCCACGTCGCCGCTTACTGGTTTTAGTGGAGATACTATCTGGCCAATAGGGCAGTTGCGTCTGCTTGTCACCATTGGGAATGAGGAACATTCCACTACAACGTGGATGAACTTCATGGTGATACGTTCACATTCCCCTTATAATGGAATCATAGGCCGACCAGGCATTTTGGCCATCCGAGCAGTACCCTCTACGGCACACGGAATGATTAAGTTCCCCGTTGATGGGGGAATTGTTACTATTTATAACACAGTCGTGCCGACATCCGAGTGTCACACCGTGACAACACCGGCACCACCTGTACCACCCAAGGATGGGGCACCACCACCCAATTGGAAGGTGGCTGTTCACCCTGACTACCCGGAACAGGAGGTATCCATAGGAGGGGCACTCTCAGATAGCGGCAAAAGGGCCATGTGTGCACTTTTAAGTGCAAATCTGGACATATTCGCATGGGAGCCAAAACATATGACGGGTGTGCCACGTACGATAGCAGAGCATAAGCTCCAGATCCGCCAAGGGTACCAACCCATTAAGCAAAAGAAGCGCGGCCAGGCGCCCGAAAGAAGCCAAGTTATATTGGAGGAAGTGCGGAAACTGGTGGACGCAGGCATTATGCGCGAGGTATACTACCACGAGTGGTTATCCAATCCAGTCATGGTCAAGAAACATGACGGAAGTTGGCGCATGTGCGTGGATTTCACGGACCTGAACAAGGCCTGCCCACAAGACTGTTACCCGCTTCCAGAAATTGACTGGAAAGTAGAATCCTTGTGTGGATATCCTTTCAAATGCTTCTTGGATGCATATAAAGGGTATCACCAAATCCAGATGGCGGAGGAGGATGAAGAAAAAACGGCGTTCCACACAAGCCAGGGCGTATATTGCTATACGAAAATGCCGTTTGGATTAAAGAACGCCGGTGCTACGTATCAGCGGTTGGTGGATAAAGCTTTCGAATCACAAATAGGACGCAACTTGGAGGTATATGTTGATGACTTGGTGATAAAAAGCCACACGGAGGAGGCACTCCTCCGGGATGTCCAGGAGACATTCGACACGCTGAGAAGGATTAATATGAAGTTAAATCCAAAGAAATGTACGTTTGGTGCAACAGAAGGAATGTTCTTGGGATATTTGATTGACCCAAACGGCATCAAACCTTGTCCAGAAAAGACGGACGCAGTGATACGGCTACCGTCCCCGCAGACACGGAAGGAGGTGCAGTCCCTGAATGGGAAGTTAGCCGGACTAAACAGATTTCTATCCAAATCCGCAGAGAAGTCACTGCCCTTATTTAAGACACTAAAGAAGTGTATTAGAAAGGGAGACTTCCGTTGGACGAAGGAAGCTGAGGAAGCCTTTGGCCAACTCAAGCAGCATCTCGCATCTCTCCCCATGTTGGTAGCTACCCGCCCAAAGGAGGAGCTTGTTATGTATCTCTCGGCTACCCATGGCGCAATAAGCGCGGTACTGATGACGGATAGAGACACAATACAGACCCCGGTCTACTTTATAAGTAGAACATTACAAGGAGCGGAGCTGAACTATTCCCCCATGGAAAATTGGTACTAGCACTAGTATTTGCTACAAAGCGGCTGCGCCGGTACTTTCAGGCGCACCCGATTGTCGTGATTACGGATCAGCCAATCAAGCAGGTTATATCCAGACCAGACGTGGCAGGGAGACTAGAAAAGTGGAGCATCCTACTGGGAGGGCATAATATATCTTACAGACCAAGGACGGCTGTTAAAGGCCAGATCTTGGCAGATTTCCTGATCGAGAAGCCGGATGAGGAAGAACCAATCATTAAGCAAGAGGAGGCCCTAGCGGAACCTTGGGTGCTATTCACGGACGGATCCTCGTGCACAGACGGGTCTGGGGCAGGCCTCATCCTCACAAATCCAGAAGGAATGGAATTCACATACGCTCTCCGTTTCGAGTTCACGGTCACCAATAACGAAGCGGAATATGAAGCATTAATTGCGGGTTTAAAAATCGCCGCTAGAATGGGAGTCCGCAACCTGGAGGCCTACGTGGACTCACGGCTTGTCGCGAACCATATTCTAGGTGGGTATGTGGCTAAGGAGGACAACATGGTCAAGTATCTGGAAAAAGTTAAGTCGTTAATCGCGACTTTCAGTAAGTTTTCCATCAAGCAGGTGCCAAGGGGCGAGAATAAAAAAGCGGACACTCTCAGTAAGATCGCATCCACGAGCTTCGCCCACTTGTCTAAACAGGTTTTGGTGGAAATACTCAAGGAAAAGTCTATCATGGAAGGGGAAGTGACTGCTATAGTTGAAGAGGAGGGACCTACGTGGATAACCCCAATCATCAACTATTTGACTAATGAAACCCTTCCAGACGAGGAAAAAGCAGCAAGACGCGTTAAAAGGAAGTCACAACATTTCGAACTCCGGGAAGGCATCCTTTACAAGCGCTCTTTCTTGCAGCCGTGGCTGTGGTGTGTTGGACCACGCCAGGCGGCCTACGTTATCAGTGACATACACGAAGGATTGTGCGGCATGCATGCAGGCCCACGATCCGTGGTAGCCCGAGCCTTGCGAACAGGATACTATTGGCCCACTATGCACAGGGACGCGCGAGATATGATTCGCAGGTGCAATGATTGCCAAGTGCATAGGCCAGTACCGCGGCACCCGCAGCAGGAGCTTACACCTATCACGTCCCCGTGGCCATTTTACAAATGGGGGATTGACATTGCAGGACCATTTCCTGTAGCTGCGGGAGGGGTTAAATTCTTGATTGTTGCAATGGATTACTTTACACGATGGATAGAAGCCAAGGCAGTAAAATCTATCACGGGTAAACAGGTAAAAAAGTTTGTGTGGGAACACATCGTATGCCGTTTCGGTCTACCTGGAGAAATTATATCAGACAACGGCAAACAGTTCACGGATAACCCATTCAAAGACTGGTGTGCATCATTGAGCATCAAGCGGCGCTTCGCGTCTGTCAAGCATCCACAAACGAACGGCCTTGTCGAACGAGAAAATAGGAGCTTGGGGAATGGGATCAAGGCGCGGTTGGATGAACGACAGGGCAAATGGGTCGATGAATTGTCGCACGTGCTATGGGCACATAGAACGATGATAAAAACAGCCAATGGAGATACTCCGTTTGCATTGGCTTACGGCACTGAAGCCGTTATACCAGCAGAAATAGGGATGCCTACTATCCGCACGACGGAGGTTAATGCAGTCACAAACGATGAACAACTGCGAATCAACCTGGATCTGTTGGAAGAAAAAAGGGAAATAGCAGCCATCAATGAAGCTAAGTCCAAGGCTAAGATGAAGGCTTATTACGATGCCAAGGTCAAGGGTGTTTCTTTTCGACCGGGAGACTACGTCTATCGTGCTAACGAAGCAAGTCGAGTGGAAAATACAGGAAAACTGGGCCCTAAATGGGAAGGACCGTATGAAGTCATCGAAACCTTGGGACGAGGCGCGTACAAGTTACGCGACATGGATGGCCGCGACCTAGAGCGCACATGGAACATCGCCAATCTAAAAAGGTGCTATCTTTGAAAGCTATGGCTCCCGCATGGATACTTCGCTCTAAGCGGTCTCAATAAAAACCATGCGGGTTTTATTTGTCTTACTTGTTTTTCTTATGTTTGTTCTAGTTTCCTTTATGGACCTTTTTTTTTTAGGACTTGTCATTATTCAAACAAAAATGTAAATGTTCTAATAAAATGCCGTGGTGCCTAGCTAGCTCCACGGCCCTGTTTCGTGCAAATTATTGTCATCTTTGTTAGATTCTTTGTTAGACGTATGAATTTTATTTGTGTTTTAATATGCCATGTTTCTTTCATATGCATTCTCTCGAAATACCGTACATGTACCATACGCCTCCAGGTGGGGTAAGAGGATTAAGTGAACCTACTAATTCAACTTGCCGCGTAAGAGGGATGCAACCCCAGCCGCACGGATCACGTATCCTTACTAGACACCTTACTCACAAGACGTTGGGGTAAGCTTCATATGCTATAGCCATACTGTGCTCTGCATAATAAAGACGCACGTCGCACGTCTAGTAAATTATAGACTTGAATGTATTTTCTTTGCGAGTAAGACGTGGTATCATGCAGTATTGAACTACAATATTTCAAACACAAGCACAAATACACAAGTTTCCAAACAAATCAAAATCGCCGTGGTTACCCACGGACTTATATACAAAACATAAAATTGTTAGCCGTGTACATACACGGACGAATCGAAACAATACATATTCATGGATTACAAAACTAGTGTTTGATTGTGGACAAAGGAGCATCCTAAATTGAGGGGAGAAACCTACCCATCTCTGCTTGTTCTTCCACCAGACGCGGCAACCATTCATCACGCTCTCCCCGCTACTGGGCTTGGGCTGCGGTCCTTTCCAACACCACGTCTAAGGGTTCCTCGTCCAATACGACCCTGGTTACGTCTTCATATACAGGAAGGGTTAGAGGAAAGTTAGCAGTGGAAGGCATGCTAGGATTGAGCTTCTCCATAATTTCAGTGTTCGGGGCATCTTTGGTGGCCTCTAGCTCATCCAGGAATGGGTAATGCAGATCCTGCATCGCGGCCATGGAGGCGGTCATCTTGCTGGCGGCTTCGGGCTTAAAAAAGGTGTGATGGGCGATGTCCCCACCTTTGGTGATCAGTTCAGCAGCCTCAACCATTCCTTCGTGCCGGCCATGGTCGATGCCATCAGATACAAGGTTGGCAAATTGTTGTACAAAGGATGGGGCCTCTAGCACCTTCGTCACGGCCAGGCGTGCTCCATGCCCAACCATCCACCTACGGCCCGCAATGGCTGTTAGCAGTTGAGGGCACAGTACATTGTCACGCTCAGCGGTCAGGGCATCCATCACCAATTCTTTTTGGGCAATTGCCTCTTTCAGCTCTTGGGTGATGGCCCTTTCCTCAGCAAGTTCTGTCTGCATTTTTTCCATGTTTTGGACGGCCAAATGCGCGTCCTTCAGCTTCTGGTTCAGATCATCTACTTGGCTGGCGTAAGAATGGGCAGAAGCTTCGGCCGTGGTCACCTATAGTAAAAGACGCGTCAGTACATTCATTGTTTGGTATATATGGGTGGTGCGGTACGGATATGTACCTTGATGTTTGCAGCATCTAGTTGAGACTCAAGGTGGGCTACTTGCTGATCGTGTTCACTCGCACGGGCCGATTGTGTCTTGATAGTTGCCTCAGCATTCGCCAGTTTGGATTGGAGGTCAGCAATCAGGGCTTCATTATCTTCAATCATTTTTTCCCTCCGTCCAACTTTCCTCTTGAGGGATTCGACGTGCCCAAGGGCAGCTTCAAACCTGACTCTCATCGCGGTTCCCATCGCCATTTGATGTACAAGCGTCCCATTATACTCATCAGCCAAATCCGCATGATTTAGTGAATTTACCTCTTGCACCAAGCTTGGTGGTATGCAGTTGTTAAGGTACTCACGACACTCCTCAGCACTCCTCAATCGCGACGCTGTGGTAATGGTCCATATAGGGTTAAAAGGTTGGGGAGCACCGGATGTGGGGAAGTCTTGGGAAAGCAGGGGTGAACCATCTTCAAAAACAGGGCCGGACTTTGTGGCGACCGCAGGATTTTCTTCAACAGCTTTACCTTTCTCCTTATTCACTTGGGTGTCAGAAGGCGGTGCGGCCTCAGCTTGGTTGTCCCTGCGACATGAGTATCATGGAGTATTTTAAGTATGGCTAAAAAAAAAAAAAAAGACATTCTTGCATGTTTGGATGGTTTCTTACATATTGCTTCTTGCTCCTTCGGAAGCAGTTGGGGCAATTTGGGTGGCGGGATCGACATGAGTGACCCGGTTAGCCTCGGAACCCTGGGTGGCACTCCCAACAGATTGATACATAGGGTGGTCTTCTCGAAGCTTCTTGCGGGGAGCATTGTGTTCACCAATCTCGGCCGATGCAGTCTCGCCTGCACGGTTCCCCCTCTTCCGGGTGCGCCTAGTGAGGGGCTGTGCTGTGATTTCAGCAATCTCCTCTTCGGCCTCCTCATCTTCGTCCAAGTTAACATGCTGTTGCACTTCATCATCATCATCATCGCCCATCAGTCGACGAATGGTGGAGTCGGTTTCGATATTGTCTCCCTGTTGTTCTCTATGCGGTGAGGAAGGCCCGGCTCCCCCTTGGTTCATCTGGTCATTACCATCACCATGATCTCCATGTTCTTCATCAGAATGGGGATCAGGCACGGCTTCCAAGGCAACCGTCACTGGTCGGGTGTGCTCAAGGAGGGGCTGTTCATCTTCACGGAGAGGGCGGAGACCTTCCGGCACAAGCTTTGGATCGCCCTGGCGCAACAGTCCAAAAAAGTTCATCTCTGTCCAGCACAAAACAATAGATGTTAGATATCGTACAAACACATGTATGCATTCTTATTGACGTACGGATGATTAGCCTACCTTCGCCCTGCCTTCTCCAAAATACAGGATACCTATTGGAGGGACCAAAGTAATTGCGGCTAATTCCTAGCAAGCATAAGAATGATTCCGGTAGGTTTCTATGGAATCCAGTCCTATTTAGATCTAACTCTTGCGAGTGAAGGGGATTGTATGTACTGGCGTGCGGCTTAGGGTCGTGCGGTAGTCTGGTCCTAATGATGAAATCACCCGGCCATACAACTTCGTCAATGAAAAAATAATGGTCATACCAGTTTTTCAGTGAATCCATCGGTTTGTTGTGTGATTGTGGGCTGTTGGAGGCTCGGGCTACCAAAATGGAATTTAAGCGGGCAAACCCGGGGAAAGTCTGAATAATATGGGCAAACCATGCCAAATACATGGAAATACAATTTCCACTCGGGTTTCATTGTTTTGATCATGGTTTGGGAGTCTTTGTCAGGTTTCGGTTGGGATTAACTATGTTTTGACTAGGCTTAAATGTTAAAAATTAGGTGGGGAAATAGATGTTGTTTTATTGGACAAGGAACATCGTGATGACACACAATCAAATGATGTTAAACATATGGGTAAGCTCTAACAACACTTATCATTGTTTCATCAACAAAACAATGACATTGATTTTCCTTAGGAAACCTACGAAGATGGATGACATACAAAACTAATGAACAAAACATAGCATCTATCAACATGTTATTAACTATGCTAGGACTTTGAAAGGTCAAATTAAAAAGTTTCTCTTATATTGGAAGTTTAATTTTTAATGTATTGTTTAGTTACACGACCTTGCAAGTTAGATTGAATTTTAGCTTATGGATACTGGTTCTTGAGATCACCATCATCACGTCTTTTCTTACTTGGGTTATGTATATAATTTCATTGTCACATACTAACTTAATAACTTATAAACATGGTTACACATATCCAAATACGGTCGATGCAGGCTAAACCATTCGAAACCGGCCAAAACTGACCAAAAGGGAACTTAAACTGTAAAAACCGGAGAAAGTCTGAATAACCCGGTAAAACCATCCCAAATCCGGGGTAAATGTATTTCCACTATGTTTTGATTGTTTTGATCATGTTTTGGGGGCCTTTAGCATGTTTTGGTCGGGTTTGGCTATATTTTGACAAGGCTTGGAAGTTGCAAATTAGTTGGTAAAGTAATATTGGTCTCACTAGACAATGAAATCATTAATGCACACCATGTATTGGTATTAAAGATATGAGTGAACTCCAACAAAATTTATCATTACTTGATCAAGACAAAAACAACATTCAAAGATGGATAATATACCAAACGAATGAACAAAACATCTTATGTAACCTACTGTTGCTTAACGATCCCGGGACTTAGAAATGTCATATTAAAAAATTTGTCTATGATTGCCAAGTTAATTTATAATCTACTATTAATAACTTGGCTTTACTAGTATGATCTAAATAAACCCTTGAATATAAACGGGTCGGATCTGAGCCCAAAAACAATATCCAACAAATTGTGAAAATTGATAAAAATTAAAATATCTCATAAAATATAGTGTTTCGGGCCTTGAAATTTCTGTAACCCAACAAAGTTAGGTTACAGCTACGTTCCCCTTGTTTTGGCCTTCGATTCGCCTCGTCCCGCGCCTGAAACGGACTTCTACAACCTAAGTTATGACATTTTCAAAAAACTACTTTTTCTTCACGCGATATTGGGCAACCAAATACGTTTAGGCTCTATCTTCTACACTTGTACATCCATCAAACCTTCTGAACCAACCAAATAGACCAAAATGGAATTTAAGTGGGCAAACCTGGGGAAAGTCTGAATAATACGGGCAAACCATGCCAAATCCGTGGAAATACAATTTCTACTTAGGTTTGATTGTTTTGATCATGGTTTGGGAGTCTTTGTCAGGTTTCGGTTGGGATTATCTATGTTTTGACCAGGCGTAGATATTAAAAATTAGGTGGTGAAGTAGATGTTGTTTTATTAGACAAGGAACATCGTGATGACACACAATCAAATGATATTAAACATATGGGTGAGCTCTAACAACACTTATCATTGTGTCATTAACAAAACAATGACATTGATTTTCCTTAGGAAACCTACAAAGATGGATGACATACAAAACTAATGAACAAAACATAGCATCTATAAACATGTTATTAACTATGATAGGACATTGAAAGGTCAAATTAAAAAGTTTCTCTTATATCAGAAGTTTAATTTTTAATGTATTGTTTAGTTACACGACCTTGCAAGTTAGATTGAATTTTAACTTATGGATACTGGTTCTTGGGTTCACCATCATCACGTCCTTTCTTACTTGGGTTATGTATATATTTTTACTAACTTAATAACTTTTAAACATGGTCACACACATCCAAATACGGTCGATGCGGGCTAAACCATTCGAAACCGGCCAAAATTGACCAAAAGGGAACTTAAACTATAAAAACAGGATAAAGTCTGAATAACTCGGTAAAACCATCCCAAATCCGGGGTAAATGTATTTCCACTATGTTTTGATTGTTTTGATCATGTTTTGGGGGCCTTTAGCATGTTTTGGTCGGGTTTGGCTATATTTTGACTAGGCTTGGAGGTTGCAAATTAGTTGGTAAAGTAATATTGGTTTCACTAGACAATGAAATCATTAATACACACCATGTATTGGTATTAAAGATATGAGTGAACTCCAACAACATTTATCATTATTTGATCAAGACAAAAACGACATTCAAAGGTGGATAATATACCAAACGATTGAACAAAACATCTTATGTAACCTACTGTTGCTTAACGATCCCGAGACTTAGAAATGTCATATTAAAAAATTTGTCTATGATTGCCAAGTTAATTTATAATCTATTATTAATAACTTGGCATTACTAGTATGATTGAAATAAACCCTTAAATGTAAATGGGTCGGACCTGAGCCCAAAAACAATATCCAACAAATTGTGAAAAATTGATAAAAATGAAAATATCTCATAAAATATAGTGTTTCGGACCTCGAAATTTTCTGTAACCCAACAAAGTTAGGTTACAGCTACGTTCCCCTCGTTTTGGCGTTCGATTCGCCTTGTCCCGCGCCCGAAATGGACTTCTACAACCTAAGTTATGAAATTTTCAAAAAACTACTTTTCTTCACGCGATATTGGGAAACCAAATACGTTTGGGCTCTATCTTCTACACTTGTACATCCATCAAACCTTCCGAACCAACCAAAATAGACCAAAATGGAATTTAAGCGGGCAAACCCGGCGAAAGTATGAATAATACGGGCAAACCATGCCAAATCCGTGGAAATACAATTTCTACTTGGGTTTGATTGTTTTTATCATGGTTTGGGAGTCTTTGTCAGGTTTCGATTGGGATTAACTGTTTTGACCAGGCTTAAATGTTAAAAATTAGGTGGTGAAGTAGATGATGTTTTATTAGACAAGGAACATCGTGATGACACACAATCAAATGATATTAAATATATGGGTGAGCTCTAACAACACTTATCATTGTTTCATCAACAAAACAATGACATTGATTTTCCTTAGGAAAATCTACAAAGATGGATAACATACAAAACTAATGAAAAAACATAGCATCTATCAACATTTTCTTAACTATGCTAGGACTTTGAAAGGTCAAATTAAAAAGTTACTCTTATATTGGAAGTTTAATTTTTAATGTATTGTTTAGTTACACGACCTTGAAAGTTAGATTGAATTTTAGCTTATGGATATTGGTTCTTGGGTTCACCATCATCACGTCTTTTCTTACTTGGGTTATGTATTTATTTTTATTGTCACATACTAACTTAATAACTTTTAAACAGGGTCACACACATCCAAATACGGTTGATGCGGAGTAAACCATTCGAAACCGGCCAAAACTAACCAAAAGGGAACTTAAACTGTAAAAACCAGAGAAAGTCTGACTAAACCGGTAAAACTATCCCAAATCCGGGGTAAATGTATTTCCACTATGTTTTGATTGTTGTGATCATGTTTTGGGGGCCTTAAGCATGTTTTGGTCGGGTTTGGCTATATTTTGACTAGGCTTGGAGGTTGCAAATTAGTTGGTAAAGTAATATTGGTTTCACTAGACAATGAAATCATTAATACACACCATGTATTGGTATTAAAGATATGAGTGACCTCCAACAACATTTATCATTATTTGATCAAGACAAAAACGACATTCAAAGGTGGATAATATACCAAACGAATGAACAAAACATCTTATGTAACCTACTTTTGCTTAACGATCCCGGGACATAGAAATGTCATATTAAAAAATTTGTCTATGGTTGCCAAGTTAATTTATAATCTATTATTAATAACTTGCCATTACTAGTATGATCGAAATAAACCCTTGAATATAAATGGGTCGGACCTAAGCCCAAAAACAATATCCAACAAATTTTGAAAATATATAAAAATGAAAATATCTCATAAAATATATGTTTCGGGCCTCGATTCGCCTCGTCCCGCGCCTGAAACGGACTTCTACAACCTAAGTTATGACAATTTCAAAAAAGTAGTTTTCTTCACGCGATATTGGGAAACCAAATACGTTTGGGCTCTATCTTCTACACTTGTACATCCATCAAACCTTCCGAACCAACCGAAATAGACCAAAATGGAATTTAAGCGGGCAAACCCGGGGAAAGTCAACCAAATACGTTTGGGCTCTATCTTCTACACTTGTACATCGATCAAACCTTCCGAACCAACCAAAATAGACAAAAATGGAATTTAAGCGGGCAAACCAGGGGAAAGTCTGAATAATATGGGCAAACCATGCCAAATCCATGGAAATACAATTTCCACTTGGGTTTGATTGTTTTGATCATGGTTTGGGATTCTTTGTCAGGTTTTGGTTGGGATTAACTATGTTTTGACTAGGCTTAAATGTTAAAAATTAGGTGGTGAAGTAGATGTTGTTTTGTTAGACAAGGAACAGAGTGATGACACACAATCAAATGATATTAAACATATGGGTGAGCTCTAACAACACTTATCATTGTTTCATCAACAAAACAATGACATTGATTTTCCTTAGGAAACCTACAAAGATGGATGACATACAAAACTAATGAACAAAACATAGCATCTATCAACATGTTATTAACTATTCTAGGACTTTGAAAGGTAAAATTAAAAAGTTTCTCTTATATTGGAAGTTTAATTTTTAATGTATTGTTTAGTTACACGACCTTGCAAGTTAGATTGAATTTTTGCTTATGGATACTGGTTCTTGGGTTCACCATCATCACGTCTTTTCTTACTTGGGTTATGTATATATTTTCATTGTCACATACTAACTTAATAACTTTTAAACATGGTCACACACATTCAAATACGGTCGATGCGGGCTAAACCATTCGAAACCGGCCAAAACTGACCAAAAGGGAACTTAAACTATAAAACCGTAGATAGTCTAAATAACCCGGTAAAACCATCCCAAATCCGGTGTAAATGTAATTCCACTATGTTTTGATTGTTGTCATCATCTTTTGGGAGCCTTTAGTGTTGGAAATACGTTTTACGTATTAAGAAGGATCGGTCACTCCAACGATAGTCCATGTAATAGCTCGTAGTTTAGTTAACTTTCTTTATTTAACAAACAAGAACAAGCCTAGCCTACAACATGTGTAGGCCGGCCCAAATGTAAGCCCAAGCCCATGACAAGGGCTTGGGTATATAAACCCTCTCCTTTGATGGAGAGGGTGCGTGTTCCTCATTTTTACACATAGTGAAAAAGTGTTTTTCTTTCACTTTCTCTCTCTAAGTGTGTGTGTTCTCACCATCTCTCTATCTCTTTCTCTCTCTAAACCATAAGCAAGATTTACAATCCTACAAATGGTATCAAGAGCCATGGGATGATTGTATTGTTCATGTGTTTGTGTTCTTGATTATCTCGCCACTTTTGTTCCATTTTCACACGGCCAAATTTTTTTTTTTTGTGTTTTTGATGGTTTTTTCTTGATACAAATCTTCTACATAGTTGTGGTAGGGATTTGGTATAGTTACTTTGGCTAAAAACACAAAATTTTTGGGTGTTTTGATCATTTTTGGCTTAAAATCACGAATTGGTTGAGTTTTGTCCGAGAAAAGTGGGAATTATTCCGATCAGGTCATCAGAAAAGGGTTTATAGGACATTCCGATCAGTGTAATCGGAAAAGGGTTTAGGGATTCCGATTTTGGGTACATTCCGATCAGGTATTCCGATTAAGTATTCCGATTAGGTATTCAGATTTGGTATTCCGATCAAAGTATTCTGATTAGGTATTCCGATTAGGCATTCCGATTAGGTACATTCCGATTGGTATTCAAATTTGGTATTCCGATCAAGGTATTCCGATTTGGGAGATTCCGACTGATATTCCGATCACTATTCCGACTGATATTCCGATCACTATTCCGATCAACATTCAGATAACAAAAATTATTCCGATCACTATTCCGATCAACTTGGAATTTTTGGTTTATTGAGAACATATTTTAAGGGATTTTAACATTGTTTCTCGACTTCAACTCACAACAACAAACACATTTACTTTCTTTCATTGATCGATCAACGTTTGTAAATCTTAACTTATTGAAATGGAGTACACATCTCTTACGGATAAGTACATCCTCTCGGGTACGGATAATCGTCCACCAATGTTGGTGAAGACTATGTATGAGGAATGGGCTTCCCGAATGGAACTTTATATGTTGAACAAGGAGAATGGACATCTCATTTGGGCATCGATGCTCAATGGACCATTAGATTATGGTATAGTGACGGAAGGTACAACTACTCGTCCTCGCACAACGGGTGAATTGACTGGAGATATGAAGATTCAAGACAAATGTGATAAGTATGCTACAAACATCATTCTCCAAGCCCTTCCTCCAGATGTCTACAAACTCGTCAGCAAACATAAAGTTGCCAAAGAGTTATGGGATAGAATTCGTGTTCTCATGCAAGGCACCTCGTTAACTAAACAAGAACGAGAGTGTAAGCTTTATGATACTTTTGATAAGTTTGCCTATGTGCCAGGGGAGACTCTCAATGATTACTATCTGAGATTTACCCTATTGTTGAATGAGCTCAATATATATGGCATGACAATTCCTACCTTTCAATTGAACACCAAGTATTTGAACACTCTTCCTTCAGAATGGAAAAAATACGTGACGGATGTTAAATTGGCTAAGGACTTGCATAACACCAATGTGGATCAACTTCAAGCTTTTCTTCAACAACAAGAATGCCATGTGATCGAGGCTCGGTTGTCTACACCTCAAGTTCATGATCCACTTGCAATGTATTCTTCTCAACAAAACATGGCTTATATTTATCAGCAACCATCATACTTGCAGCAGACACCACCACACAACTATCAGCAACCACAACAACCATCTTATCCACCACTAGTGATGCCACAACAAGCATATCAACAAAGTGTTCATCAACAAGCTTTTCCGCCGCAACCACCATATCAGACATCACCATCACAAGCCAACACTTCTCTAATGGGCTATACTCCTCAGCAAGGATATTTTCCAATTGAAGCACAACCAGCACAAGCTTTCTACTCTAATGAACTTCCACCAATCCAAGCACCGGTCTTTACTCCAAATGATACGCCAGCTGATGTTCTAAACCATCTCACAGCCTACTTGTCAAAACTTGTTGCCACTAGAGGATTTCCACCAACAAACAATCAGCTCTGCACCTCATCAAATCCTCAACAACAAGCCACTGTTCAAGATGGTCAAGTGACGGTGCAACCAATTCAGGGAAGGCAAAATTCATATGGACCTCCTACAAGGACTGGGAACAATCAAGCTGTGAATTCTCAAGCTAGTGGAAATGGGAGTCCTATTGGTCCTAAGAAGGTTGTGACGTGCTACAATTGCCGAGGACAAGGTCATATGGCTAAGGAATGCACTCAGCCGAAAAGGAGGAGGAATGATGCATGGTTTCGTGAGAAGATGTATTTGGTTGATGCTCAGTCTAAGGGGAAGATCTTGGATTCAGAAGAGTTAGCATTTCTAGCAGACCCAGGGGCAGCAGATACTGAAGGCGTTGCAGTCGTTTCCACTTCTAATGCAACTTATCAAGCAGACGATCTTGATGCATACGATTCGGATTGTGATGACATTCACTCTGCCCAAGTTGCTCTCGTTGCTAATCTTTCTCACTACGGTTCTGATGTCATCAGTGAGGTACCAACCACATCATATAATATTGATGATAACAAACATCAAGTTGGGCATGAAAATGACAACCTCGAACAGCATTCGGGAACTAGTAATTCAAATGATGTGGTACCCAATCCAACACATTTGAGTGAACCTCAACCAAATGCTACGACGGGTATGGAATCTTATGCTCAACATGATTTGGTCATGGTGCCTAAACATATTATTGATCAAATGCATATGGCCCTCTGACAATCCGTAGATACCAATTCCACCCTAACTGCTGAGCTTGCGTTGCATAAAGAAAAGGTCAAAGCTTTTGAAATGGTCCCTCAAGCAGAGAAAATAACATGTTCTGAATTTGACCAATTTCGTTTAGAAAAGATTGAACACTTGAAAGAAATAGAATCATTAAAAGCTAATCTTTCCAATGAATTAAAAGAAAAAGAGTCGGTTGTCAATGATTTTCAGAAACTTAAAATGGATTTCGAAACTCTCGAGTCTAAAAAGGTTGAATCAGAAATTAATGCCACCAAACTTCTTAAATTCAAAGAACAACAGCTTTTAAAACAATACGCTTCCACAGAAAAGGTTCATCTTTTAACTAAATCATTTAAAGAATTCGAACTTAAGCGTCTTCAAGATTTACCACGTAATCCCGGTTATGCAAAACAAGCTCAGGAATATATTCCCGGTCTTTATGGTATGACTATAATTGGCAAATCGAAAGAAGCACCTTATGTTCGTAGTACTGAGGAGACAAAATCACTTGAGGATGAAACTCATTCTAAAATGATTTCAAAATTCCATACAATTGATTATGATCAACATAACAAAGATCAATTTTCTAAAAAGACCCGCGTTCGCTTACAAAAGGAATTAGCTGAATTGACAGTTCTTGTGCCCCAAAGTTTGTCAAATGAAAACCCTCCTAGTACGTTTCCTACACTTGTCAAAACGGATTTAACGAAGTTAATTCCACCGATAAGTAAGGCGTCTGTTAACTTAAATGCGGTTCACCAACACTTAGCCAATTTTGACAAGGTTATTTTGGAACGTACGGCCGCTACGGCCATAACGGAAGGTGAATGGAACTTTGAGCATACTAGAGTTGCGTTTCGAGATGAAATTGTTCCGTTTGTAGACAATGTTAAAGCTTGTCTTAGTAATCTTGATCAAGATTTGTTTTCAAAAATAGAAGAAGTTAGACGTGTTTTCAATGAAATGGAAGATTCTTTTGAAAACAGTTTAATTGAAATAGAACGGGTTTCACGCCAAAATGATAAGCTTCTGAAGCAAGTGATGTCTCATGATATAGTCTCTGTCTGTGTGAATAAAAGTATTGATTATGATTCTATTGTGCATAATGTTGAATCTGTGGATACTGTGGTAGATAGTACTTGTCACAAATCTGACGCTGAATTTTTAAAGCTTCAAGATTCATATTCTTCGCTTTCAAAACGTTTTGATGAGATTCAAACACATTGTATTTCGCTTGAATGCAAGCAACAATTTATTCAAGAAATCTTTGAAACGTCATTCGAAGGTGTTAATATCGATGATGCAAACTTTGAAAAGAATTTTCGATTGAATTTACAATCAAAACAGCGTCAGCCAAGTGACAATGTTGCTAAATCTTTGCCGATAGAAATAGAGAAATCTAAGGAGCTTAACTGTGTGAACATACTTGAGGCTGCTGAGAATCTTAAACTTGATCTAGATAATCGAGTTTCCAAGATTTTGTCAAAAGTTGATAACTTAAAACAGAAAAATACACGACTCTTCGATTCAGTAAAGCCCGCATGTGCTAATACCACTGCACATAATCAATCATTGATTGAACAATTGAATCGAAAGTCGGTGGAAATATCTGATTTGAGGGAACAAATTTGTGATAAGAATCTGGTCTTGGCTGAGTTAAAGGAAACACTTTGTACTCTAAAAGGTAAGAATGTTGTGGATAACACAGCCACTGTCTCAACATCGTACTCTAGTGCAATCAAAAGAACCCTTATAGCCGTCACACCACTTAACAAGGGTCCTAGGACTATACAATCTCAAACTTTGGTCACTAAAGATAAGGCATAATCAAAATCAGCTTCTAATATTCCCGTGTTGCCTTCTACAGGAGTAAGCACCACTACTAAGGCTCAAAGATCTAAGCTTAAGAGAAACAAGAAGAATGATAGGATCTTGCCCCCATCTAGTAGTCAAGTGAAGAAGAAAGTAGAAGCCCATCCTAGGAATGTTATTTCTGTTTTGAATAAAAAGAATCATGTAGCTAAACCTAAAGGCTCTTCGGTTGTGCAGCGTTTTAAGCCTAGTGTGAATTCTAATTTGAAATGTTGGAATTGCAATGAATGTATGTTTTCTAGTCGTCATGATTCTTGCCTTATTGACCATGTGAATGAGATGTATGCCCGGAAAAATGGATTAGAATGGAAACCGACTGGGAAAGTGTTAACCCAAGTTGGTTGGATGTGGCGCCCCACTGGTAGAACTTTCACTATAGTAGGAAATATGTGCCCTTTGACTAGGATCACTCCCACTAAAGCGAAGAAAGTGTGCCCTTTAACTAGGAGTACCAAGGCTACCAAAACACAAGCGTGTCCTTTAACTAGGAACACTGACACTACTGTAGGAACCAAGTGCCCTTTAAATAGGTCTACTCCCACTGTAGTGCCGGCAAATAATCCAAAACCTAAGAAAGTTGGAACAGTAAAACCTGTTAGTGCTAAAACTCACATTAGAAAACGCAGGAAATCTAAGGGTCTCAAACATGTTAGCAATTCTGATAATCTTATATCTGTATCTGCTAACACTCAGGAACCAATAGTTTCCAATGCATTGTCTACTGTTGTTATTGAAAACAGGTGGTCCAAATTGTTCTCTGGTATTTGGAATCTGGTTGCTCCAAGCATATGACCGGAGATCGCTCTCAGCTCAGAAATTTCGTCAGCAAGTTTCTTGGTACGGTTCGATTTGTAAATGATCATATTGCAAAGATAATGGGTTATGGTGAATATCATATTGGGAATGTTATAATTTCGAGAGTGTATTATGTGGAAGGTCTCGGTCACAACTTATTTTCTGTGGGACAATTTTGTGATGCAAACTTATAAGTTGCTTTTCGAGAGCATACCTGCTTCATTCGTAATTTGGAAGGGGTTGATTTATTGAAAGGTACTCGAGGGAATAATTTGTATACTTTGTCTCTACAAGACATGATGGCCGCTTCTCCCGTATGTCTTCTCTCCAAAGCATCGAAGACTAAGTCATGGTTATGGCATCGACGGTTATCTCATCTTATCTTTGACGCTATTAATCACTTGGCGAAAAACGAACTTGTTCGTGGTCTTCCTAAACTATCATTTCACAAGGATCATTTGTGTTCTGCGTGTACAATGGGGAAAAGCACTAAGAAATCTTTCAAACCCAAGACGGAAGACACCAACCAAGAGAAACTTTATCTGTTGCATATGGATCTTTGTGGACCAATGCGTATTGAAAGTCTTAGTGGAAAAAAGTACATCCTCGTCATTGTCGATGATTACTCTCGGTTTACATGGGTGAAATTTCTTAAAGCAAAAAATGAGGCACCTAAATTCATCATCGGATTTCTCAAGATGATTCAAGTGCGTCTCAACACTACTGTCCGACGCATTCGTACAGATAATGGAACCGAATTTGTGAATCAAATCTTGCGTGATTATTATGAAGAAGTTGGCATATCTCATGAAACATCAGTTGCACGCACTCCACAACAAAACGGTGTCGTTGAAAGGCGAAATCGCACACTTATGGAAGCTGCTCGAACGATGTTAATTTACGCAAAGGCTCCTTTGTTTTTATGGGCAGAAGCAGTATCTACAGCAGTGTACACCCAAAACCGGTCACTAATTCGTAAACGCCATGGTAAAACACCTTATGAGCTTCTCCATGGAAAAGTACCAGATTTATCATATCTTCATGTATTTGGTTCTCTTTGCTATCCAAATAATGATGGTAACAATTTGGGAAAACTTCAACCAAAGTCCGATATTGGTATTTTCATTGGGTACGCACCCGCAAAGAAGGCATACCGAATCTACAACCGTAACTCTCGCAAGATCCTCGAAACTATGAATGTTGATTTTGATGAGCTGACAGCAATGGCTTCTGAGCAAAGCAGCTCTGAACCCGCACTTCATGAAATGGGACCCAGTAACATTAGCTCTGGTCTTATCCCAAACAACCCTACTTCATCATCATTTACACCACCTTCTAGGAATGAATGGGATACGTTGTTTTAACCGTTCTTTGATGAATTCTTTACTCCTCCAAGTATTGTTGCTCCAGAACCTGAGGTAATAGCTCTGGTAACCGAAGTTGTCGCTCCAGCAACCGTTGCATAATCAGACACATCTGCACCTACAATTGGTCAAGATATACCTACAACAATTAATTTTCAACCAACATCTGTTTCAACTACCCACGTGATGCCTATTGATGATGAAGAGGATGATGATGATCACGATTTGGAATTCGCTCAAATGCGTGAACTTCCATTCTTTGGTGTACCTATTCCCGACCCTAATCAAGCCGGGTCGTCCACCTCAGAGGAAGCTCCTTATACGGTTTACTCCAATCCACGGATTCGTGAACATGACAGCAAGTGGACAAAGGATCATCCTATAGATTCTATTATTGGTGACCCTAATCGTCCGGTATCCACACGAAGTCAGTTACAAGAAAGTGCAATGTTTTGTCACTTTGATGCTTTTCTCACTGAAGTTGAACCAAAGACATGGCAACAAGCTTTTACTCAATCCTGTTGGATAGAAGCTATGCAAGAAGAACTTAACGAATTCATAGGTCTTGAAGTTTGGGAACTTGTCCCATGCCCGGATCAAGTGCAGTTACTCACTTTGAAATGGGTTTACAAGGTGAAACTCGATGAGTTAGGCGGAATATTGAAGAACAAAGCTCGTCTAGTAGCTCGTGGATACAAGCAATTATTGGGCATCGACTTTATGAAATCCTTTGCACCTGTTTCCCGTTTGGAAGCTATTCGACTATTCCTCGCTTATGCAGCCCATATGAATATGATCGTCTATCAGATGGATGTGAAGACGGCATTTCTTAATGGTGAACTCAAGGAAGAGGTCTATGTTCAACAACCGGATGGTTTTGTGAATCCTAATTATCCTAATCATGTGTACAAGCTTAAGAAGGCTCTCTATGGGTTGAAGCAAGCTCCTCACGCATGGTATGATTTTTTGTCACAATTCCTCATTACACAAGGCATCGCAAAAGGCAAGGTGGATCCTACGTTGTTCATTCAGAAACTAGTTAAAGATATGATTATGGTACAAATATATGTTGATGATATTATATTTGCAGCCACGACCCAAACCTTATCCGACGAGTTTGGGACACTCATGTCTTCCAAGTTTAAGATGTCAATGATGGGCAAGGTATCATTCTTCTTAGGTCTTCAGATATCTCAGAGTCCCAGAGGCATCTTTATCAATCAATCCAAGTATGTCCTTGAATCGCTTAAGAAGTATAAGATGGAATCTTGCGACCCCGTGGATACTCCAATGGTGGAACGAACTAAGCTTGATGCAGATCCACATGGAGTTGCCGTTGATCCGACACTTTATCGTGGAATGATCGGTACTCTTCTGTATATCACAGCCAGTCGACCTGATCTTCAGTTTGCTATATGTATGTGTGCCAGGTATCAAACTAGGCCTACTGAGTTACACTTAGCTACTGTTAAAAGGATCTTTCGATATCTTAAAGGAACCATTAATCGGGGACTTTGGTATTCAAAGGACTCTTCTATTGCACTAATGGCATATGCAGATGTGGATCACGCGGGTTGTCAAGATACAAGGCGTAGCACGAGTGGAACTTTGCAACTACTAGGAGATCGACTAATCAGTTGGGCATCGAAAAGGCAGAAAAGCGCTGCAATTTCAAGTACGGAAGCAGAATACATAGCTATGTCCGGTTGCTGTGCTCAAATTCTTTGGATGAGATCGAAATTAACCGACTATGGTCTAGGTTTCAACAAGATTCCGATGTACTGCGACAACAAAAGTGCAATTGCCTTATGCTGCAACAATGTTCAATTCTCCCGGTCGAAGCATATTGACATTCGCTACCACTTCATCAAGGAGAAAGTGGAAAATGGAGTAATAGAGCTTTACTTTGTCTGATCTGAGTATCAATTGGCGGATATTTTCATGAAGTCTTTAGATCGCGCTCGAATTGAATTTTTGGCCGACAAGCTAGGAATGAGAACCTTCTCGCCTGAGACTCTAAAGGAGCTAGTAGATGAAGTGAAAGAATAGTCTTGGTAAAACTATTCTCCGTATCCTTGGTGATCATCTGTATATATTGTTTATATTTTTTTCCACAAAAGCAAAATACAAAAATATAAAACCATATAAAAACCATAAAAATTAAAAAATCTAGAAAAATCCAAAAATATTTTTACTTTATTTTTTAAAGGCATGTCTTTTGGTACGATAATATTTACGGCCTTAGAAATGTCGATTAATATTGACACGGCGCCATAAATAGAGTTCGTACAAAAGTTGTAAATATTTCATAAAACATGCCAAAATGGCTTGTAGTTATTGCATGTTCGTGCGTAATAAATACTTATCGTGTTCTAACACGTACGTAATACGTAAAATCCTAACACGTAAACATAATCGTACTATAAAAGGAAAGTTCTAATCTAGTATGTACGATCTTAAGGGTACTATTCATGATAAAAGCATGCGGGTTTTACAACTCTTCCCCCCTAAAAAGAATAATTCGTCCCCGAATTATAGGTAACCTAACTGAAAGAGAAACATACCCGAATCAAACTGAGAGGGTATGTAAGATAATTGAACGTGCGGGTTTCCTGGCAGAAGGAACGCGGAATGTGACATGTCTTGGAAGGACATGGAACGTGACGTGACTGAAAGGACATATCTAATTAATGAGAGAAAACGGATAAAAGTCCGGATGAACTTGTCCGTTTCCAAGTGGCCTCCCTCTTGGAACGGTTCCTTCAGAAGATCTTGACACTAATGATAAATCTTGGTCCTCCTGACCTTGACTTGGAATACGAAGAAATTCTTGGTTATCAACGGAAGGTAGATCCCCTAAATTCAATCGAGGAAAATAAGAGTTAACGTGCTAGGGTAACTGAAACGTTACGATGCAAGACAATCTGACTTAACTGATAATTAGAAACGATGCGCGAGACATAAAGAAACGTATTACGTGAAAATTTTTGAACGTGATACGTGAAAAATTTTGAACGTGCTACGTGGAGATATGGCGAGTGTAGTATGAGTAAACATATCATGATCCATGATACGTGTATCATATCTTGATCATGATATGAGGAACGTGGAATGAACATGACATGTGAAACATATCGTGATCATAGAATATAATGGCGGTAACGCCAAACGCTACAAGGTGAGACGTGGAATATGACGTAAAACGTCTATCTGATGATGGAGAGTTATACTAAACTTGGGTCTGGTCTCTCAAGTTCTTGCAAAACTTCCCAAATGAGAAAAATGAACGTAAAATCGTAAGCCAATATACGATCATGAACGTGTGTTGATTAATATTGACACGACGCCATAAATAGAGTTCGTACAAAAGTTGTAAATATTTCATAAAACATGCCAAAATGGCTTGTAGTTATTTCAGACTGGTAAAGTAATATTGGTTTCACTAGACAATGAAATCATTAATACACACCATGTATTAGTATTAAAGATATGAGTGAACTCCAACAACATTTATCACTATTTGATCAAGACAAAAACGACATTCAAAGGTGGATAATATACCAAACGAATGAACAAAACATCTTATGTAACCAACTGTTGCTTAACGATCCCGGGACTTAGAAATGTCATATTAAAAAATTTGTCTATGATTGCCAAGTTAATTTATAATCTATTATTAATAACTTGGCATTACTAGTATGATCGAAATAAACCCTTGAATATAATAGGGTCGGACCTGAGCTAAAAACAATATCCAACAAATTGTGAAAAATTGATAAAAATGAAAATATATGATAAAATTTAGTGTTTCGGGCCTCGAAATTTCTGTAACCCAACAAAGTTAGGTTACAACTACGTTCCCTCATTTTGGCCTTCGATTCGCTTCGTCCCGCGCCTGAAACAGACTTCTACAACCTAAGTTATGACATTTTAAAAAATGTACTTTTCCTCACGCGATATTGGGCAACCAAATACGTTTGGGCTCGATCTTCAACACTTGTACATCCATCAAACCTTCCGAACCAACCAAAATGGAATTTAAGCGGGAAAACCCGGGGAAATTCTGAATAATACAGGCAAACCATGCCAAATCCGTGGAAATACAATTTCCACTTGGGTTTGATTGTTTTGATCATAGTTTGGGAGTCTTTGTCAGGTTTCGGTTGGGATTTACCATGTTTTGACCAGGCTTAAATGTTAAAAATTAGGTGGTGAAGTAGATGTTGTTTTATTAGACAAGGAACATCGTGATGACACACAATCAAATGATATTAAAAATATGGGTGAGCTCTAACAACACTTATCATTGTTTCATCAACAAAACAATGACATTGATTTTCCTTAGGAAACCTACAAAGATGGATGACATACAAAACTAATGAACAAAACATAGCATCTATCAACATGTTATTAACTATGCTTGGACTTTGAAAGGTCAAATTAAAAAGTTTCTCTTATATTGGAAGTTTAATTTTTAATGTATTGTTTAGTTACACGACCTTGCAAGTTAGATTGAATTTTAGCTTATGGATACTGGTTCTTGGGTTCACCATCATCACGTCTTTTCTTACTTGGGTTATGTATATATTTTCATTGTCACATACTAACTTAATAACTTTTAAACATGGTCACACACATTCAAATACGGTCGATGCGGGCTAAACCATTCGAAACTGGCCAAAACTGACCAAAAGGGAACTTAAACTGTAAAACCGTAGAAAGTATGAATAACCCGGTAAAACCATCCCAAATCCGGGGTAAATGTATTTCCACTATGTTCTGATTGTTGTGGTCATCTTTTGGGGGCCTTTAGCATGTTTTGGTCGGGTTTGGCTATATTTTTACTAGGCTTGGAGGTTGCAAATTAGTTGGTAAAGTAATATTGGTTTCACTAGACAATAAAATCTTTAATACACACCATGTATTAGTATTAAAGATATGAGTGAACTCCAACAACATTTATCATTATTTGATCAAGACAAAAACGACATTCAAAGGTGGATAATATACCAAACGAATGAACAAAACATCTTATGTAACCAACTGTTGCTTAACGATCCCGGGACTTAGAAATGTCATATTAAAAAATCTGTCTATGATTGCCAAGTTAATTTATAATCTATTATTAATAACTTGGCATTACTAGTATGATCGAAATAAACCCTTGAATATAATAGGGTCGGACCTGAGCTAAAAACAATATCAAACAAATTGTGAAAATTGATAAAAATGAAAATATCTCATAAAATATAGTGTTTCGGGCCTCGAAATTTCTATAACCCAACAAAGTTAGGTTACAGCTACGTTCCCCTCATTTTGGCCTTCGATTCGCTTGGTCCCGCGCCTGAAACGGACTTCTACATCCTAAGTTATGACATTTTCAAAAATGTACTTTTCTTCACGCGATATTGGGCAACCAAATACGTTTGGGCTCTATCTTCAACACTTGTACATCCGTCAAACCTTCCGAACCAACCAAAATGGAATTTAAGCGGGAAAACCCGGGGAAATTCTGAATAATACGGGCAAACCATGCCAAATCCATGGAAATACAATTTCCACTTGGGTTTGATTGTTTTGATCATGGTTTGGGAGTCTTTGTCACGTTTCGGTTGGGATTTACCATGTTTTGACCAGGCTTAAATGTTAAAAATTAGGTGGTGAAGTAGATGTTGTTTTATTAGAGAAGGAACATCGTGATGACACACAATCAAATGATATTAAACATATGGGTGAGCTCTAACAACACTTATCATTGTTTCATCAACAAAACAATGACATTGATTTTCCTTAGGAAACCTACAAAGATGGATGACATACAAAAATAATGAACAAAACATAGCATCTATCAACATGTTATTAACTATGCTAGGACTTTGAAAGGTCAAATTAAAATTATCTCTTATATTGGAAGTTTAATTTTTAATGTATTATTGAGTTACACGACCTTGAAAGTTAGATTGAATTTTAGCCTATGGATACTAGTTCTTGGGTTCACCATCATCACGTCTTTTCTTACATGGGTTATGTATATATTTTCATTGTCACATAATAACTTAATAACTTTTAAACATGGTCACACACATTCAAATACGGTCGATGCGGGCTAAACCATTCGAAACCGGCCAAAACTGACCAAAAGGGAACTTAAACTGTAAAACCGTAGAAAGTCTGAATAACCCGGTAAAACCATCCCAAATCCGGGGTAAATGTATTTCCACTATGTTCTGATTGTTGTGATCATCTTTTGGGGGCCTTTAGCATGTTTTGGTCGGGTTTGGCAATATTTTTACTAGGCTTGGAAGTCGCAAATTAGTTGGTAAAGTAATATTGGTTTCACTAGACAATGAAATCATTAATACACACCATGTATTAGTATTAAAGATATGAGTGAACTCCAACAACATTTATCATTATTTGATCAAGACAAAAACGACATTCAAAGGTGGATAATATACCAAACGAATGAACAAAACATCTTATGTAACCAACTGTTGCTTAACGATCCCGGGACATAGAAATGTCATATTAAAAAGTTTGTCTATGATTGCCAAGTTAATTTATAATCTATTATTAATAACTTGGCATTACTAGTATGATCGAAATAAACCCTTGAATATAAATGGGTCAGACCTGAGCTAAAAACAATATCCAACAAATTGTGAAAAATTGATAAAAATGAAAATATCTCATAAAATATAGTGTTTCGGGCCTCAAAATTTCTGTAACCCAACAAAGTTAGGTTACAGCTACGTTTCCCTCGTTTTGGCATTCGATTCGCTTCGTCCCGCGCCAGAAACGGACTTCTACAACCTAAGTTGTGACATTTTCAAAAATGTACTTTTCTTCACGCGATATTGGGCAACCAAATACGTTTGGGCTCTATCTTCTACACTTGTACATCCATCAAACCTTCCGAACCAACCAAAATGGAATTTAAGCGGGAAAACCCGGGGAAAGTCTGAATAATACGGGAAAACCATGCCAAATCCGTGGAAATACAATTTCCACTTGGGTTTGATTGTTTTGATCATGGTTTGGGAGTCTTTGTCAGGTTTCGGTTGGGATTTACCATGTTTTGACCAGGCTTAAATGTTAAAAATTAGGTGGTGAAGTAGATGTTGTTTTATTAGACAAGGAACATCGTGATGACACACAATCAAATGATATTAAACATATGGGTGAGCTCTAACAACACTTATCATTGTTTCATCAACAAAACAATGACATTAATTTTCCTTAGGAAACCTACAAAGATGGATGACATACAAAACTAATGAACAAAACATAGCATCTATCAACATGTTATTAACTATGCTAGGACTTTGAAAGGTCAAATTAAAAAGTTTCTCTTATATTGGAAGTTTAATTTTTAATGTATTGTTTAGTTACACGACCTTGCAAGTTAGATTGAATTTTAGCTTATGGATACTGGTTCTTGGGTTCACCATCATCACGTCTTTTCTTACTTGGGTTATGTATATATTTTCATTGTCACATACTAACTTAATAACTTATAAACATGGTCACACACATTCAAATACGGTCGATGCGGGCTAAACCATTCAAAACCGGCCAAAAATGACCAAAAGGGAACTTAATCTATAAAACCGTAGAAAGTCTGAATGACCCGGTAAAACCATCCCAAATCCGGGGTAAATGTATTTCCACTATGTTCTGATTGTTGTGATCATCTTTTGGGGGCCTTTAGCATATTTTGGTCGGGTTTGGCTATATTTTTACTAGGCTTGGAGGTTGCAAATTAGTTGGTAAAGTAATATTGGTTTCACTAGACAATGAAATCATTAATACACACCATGTATTAGTATTAAAGATATGAGTGAACTCCAACAACATTTATCATTATTTGATCAAGACAAAAACGACATTCAAAGGTGGATAATATACCAAACGAATGAACAAAACATCTTATGTAACCAACTGTTGCTTAACGATCCCGGGACTTAGAAATGTCATATTAAAAAAATTGTCTATGATTGCCAAGTTAATTTATAATCTATTATTAATAACTTGGCATTACTAGTATGATCGAAATAAACCCTTGAATATAAATGGGTCGGACCTGAGCTAAAAACAATATCCAACAAATTGTGAAAAATTGATAAAAATGAAAATATCTCATAAAATATAGTGTTTCGGGCCTCGAAATTTCGGTAACCCAACAAAGTTGGTTACAGCTCGTTCCCTTCGTTTTGACCTTCGATTCGCCTCGTCCCGCGCCTGAAACGGACTTCTACAACCTATGTTATGACATTTTCAAAAAACTACTTTTCTTCACGCGATATTGGGCAACCAAATACGTTTGGGCTCTATCTTCTACACTTGTACATCCATCAAACCTTCCGAACCAACCAAAATAGACCAAAATGGAATTTAAGTGGGCAAACCCGGGGAAAGTCTGAATAATACGGGCAAACCATGCCAAATCCGTGGAAATACAATTTCTACTTGGGTTTGATTGTTTTGATCATGGTTTGGGAGTCTTTGTCAGGTTTCGGTTGGGATTAACTATGTTTTGACCATGCTTAAATGTTAAAAATTAGGTGTGAAGTAGATGTTGTTTTATTAGACAAGGAACATCGTGATGACACACAATCAAATGATATTAAACATATGGGTGAGCTCTAACAACACTTATCATTGTGTCATCAACAAAACAATGACATTGATTTTCCTTAGGAAACCTACAAAGATGGATGACATACAAAACTAATGAACAAAACATAGCATCTATCAACATGTTATTAACTATGCTAGGACTTTGAAAGGTTAAATTAAACAGTTTCTCTTATATCGGAAGTTTAATTTTTAATGTATTGTTTAGTTACACGACCTTGCAAGTTAGATTGAATTTTAGCTTATGGATACTAGTTCTGGGTTCACCATCATCACGTCTTTTCTTACTTGGGTTATGTATATATTTTCATTGTCATATACTAACTTAATAACTTTTAAACATGGTCACACACATCCAAATACGGTCGATGCGGGCTAAACCATTCGAAACCGGCCAAAACTGACCAAAAGGGAACTTAAACTGTAAAAACAGGATAAAGTCTGAATAACCCAATAAAACCATCCCAAATCCGGGGTAAATGTATTTCCACTATGTTTTGATTGTTGTGATCATGTTTTTGGGCCTTTAGCATGTTTTGGTCAGGTTTGGCTATATTTTGACTAGTCTTGGAGGTTGCAAATTAGTTGGTAAAGTAATATTGGTTTCACTAGACAATGAAATCATTAATACACACTATGTATTGGTATTAAAGATATGAGTGAACTCCAACAACATTTATCATTATTTGATCAAGAAAAAAAAGACATTTAAAAGTAGATAATATCCAAACGAATGAACAAAACATCTTATGTAACCTACTTTTTCTTAACGATCCCGGGACGTAGAAATGTCATATTAAAAAATTTGTCTATGATTGCCAAGTTAATTTATAATCTATATTAATAACTTGGCATTACTAGTATGATCAAAATAAACCCTTGAATATAAATGGGTCGGACCTGAGCCCAAAAACAATATCCAACAAATTGTGAAAAATTGATAAAAATGAAAATATCTCATAAAATATAGTGTTTCGGGCCTCGAAATTTTCTGTAACCCAACAAATTTAGGTTACAGCTACGTTCCCCTCGTTTTGGCCTTCGATTCGCCTCGTCCCGTGCCCGAAATGGACTTCTACAACCTATGTTATGACATTTTCAAAAAACTACTTTTCTTCACACGATATTGGGCAACCAAATACGTTTGGGCTCTATCTTCTACACTTGTACATCCATCAAACCTTCCGAACCAACCAAAATAGACCAAAATGGAATTTTAGCGGGCAAAGCCGGGGAAAGTCTGAATAATACGGGCAAACCATGCCAAATCCGTGGAAATACAA
Source organism: Glebionis coronaria (assembly GCA_025667525.1). NCBI lineage: Eukaryota > Viridiplantae > Streptophyta > Magnoliopsida > Asterales > Asteraceae > Glebionis > Glebionis coronaria. Next base: position 795,060 of record JANFOE010000063.1, read on the forward strand.
TTTCTACTTGGGTTTGATTGTTTTGATCATGGTTTGGGAGTCTTTGTCAGGTTTCGGTTGGGATTTACTATGTTTTGACCAGGCTTAAATGTTAAAAATTAGGTCGTGAAGTAGATGATGTTTTATTAGACAAGGAACATCGTGATGACACACAATCAAATGATATTAAATATATGTGTGAGCTCTAACAACACTTATCATTGTTTCATCAATAAAACAATGACATTGATTTTCCTTAGGAAAATCTACAAAGATGGATAACATACAAAACTAATGAACAAAACATAGCATCTATCAACATGTTCTTAACTATGCTAGGAATTTGAAAGGTCAAATTAAAAAGTTTCTCTTATATTGGAAGTTTAATTTTTAATGTATTGTTTAGTTACACGACCTTGAAAGTTAGATTGAATTTTAGCTTATGGATACTGGTTCTTGGGTTCACCGTCATCACATCTTTTCTTACTTGGGTTATGTATATAGTTTCATTGTCACATACTAACTTAATAACTTTTAAACATGGTCACACACATCCAAATACGGTCGATGCGGGCTAAACCATTCGAAACCCGCCAAAACTGACCAACAGGGAACTTAAACTTTAAAAACCGGAGAAAGTCTGAATAACCCTGTAAAACCATCCCAAATCCGAGGTAATTGTATTTACACTATGTTTTGATTGTTGTGATCATGTTTTTGGGGCCTTTAGCATGTTTTGGTCGGGTTTGGCTATGTTTTGACTAGGCTTGGAGGTTGCAAATTAGTTGGTAAGGTAATATTGGTTTCACTAGACAATGAAATCATTAATACACACCATGTATTGGTATTAAATATATGAGTGAACTCCAACAACATTTATCATTATTTGATCAAGACAAAAATGACATTCAAAGGTGGATAATATATCAAACGAATGAACAAAACATCTTATGTAACCAACTTTTGCTTAACGATCCCGGGACATAGAAATGTCATATTAAAAATTTTGTCTATGATTTCTAAGGTAATTTATAATCTATTATTAATAACTTGGCATTACTTATGATCGAAATAAACCCTTGAGTATAAATGGGTCAGACCTGAGCCCAAAAAGAATATCCAACAAAATGTGAAAAATTGATAAAAATCAAAATACCTCATAAAATTAGTGTTTCGGGACTCGAAATTTCCGTAACCCAACAAAGTTAGGTTACAGCTACGTTTCCGTCGTTTTGACCTTCGATTCGCCTCGTCCCGCGCCTGAAACAGACTTCTACAACCTAAGTTATGACATTTTCAAAAAATTACTTTTCTTCATGCGATATTGGGCAACCAAATACGTTTGGGCTCTATCTTCTACACTTGTACATCCATCAAACCTTCCGAACCAACCAAAATAGACCAAAATTGAATTTAAGCGGGCAAACCCGGGGAAAGTCTAAATAATACGGGCAAACCATGCCAAATCCGTGGAAATACAATTTCCACTTAGGTTTGATTGTTTTGATCATGGTTTGGGAGTCTTTGTCAGGTTTTGGTTGGGATTAACTATGTTTTGACCAGGCTTAAATGTTAAAAATTAGGTGGTGAAGTAGATCTTGTGTTATTAGACAAGGAACATGTTGGGTCAAAAAGTTGATGTAGCAGAAACTCAAAAACGAAGAAAACATGAAGACGTTTGTCTAAGCGTTGTCAAGAGCAAATCAAGCGTTGACAAGGGCAAATCGGGGGTTGATGGCTCAAGCATTGTCATGTACAATCCAAGCATTGTCATGTACAAACTAAGCATTGACAGAAATGTAGACAAGAAGCCTTTGGCAGCTTCTATTTAGATAAACATGCAGAATATATTATGTATAAGTTTATTTGAATAGAAGATTTACATGTTTATTCATTCTTATCTCTGGTAAAACCCTAATCCTTACACTATAGAAGGAACCAAGGGTTATTAGGTTTTTCATAAGTTCATTCACAATGTAAACCTAAAGCGTGTGTCGACTAGACATGGGATTCAATGTATACACGTCTAGTGATTGTTAATTATAGTTAGCAATCCATTTTGTTTTAATTCATGTGTCTTGTGCCCTAAACACCTTGTTAATGTGTCATGTTCTAATTCCGCTTTGATTAGCTAATCATATGAACATGATGCATTCCTAGTAGCTTAAAGATCCGGAACCAAGGTCAAGCATTGACAAGAGCAAATCGGGGGTTGATGGCTCAAGCATTGTCATGTACAATCCAAGCATTGTCATGTACAAACTAAGCATTGACAGAAATGTAGACAAGAAGCCTTTGGAAGCTTCTATTTAGATAAACATGCAGAATATATTTTGTATAAGTTTATTTGAATAGAAGATTTACATGTTTATTCATTCTTATCTCTTGTAAAACCCTAATCCTTACACTATAAAAGGAACCAATGGTTATTAGGTTTTTCATAAGTTCATTCACAATGTAAACCTAAAGTGTGTGTCGACTAGACGTGGGATTCAATGTATACACGTCTAGTGATTGTTAATTATTAATATAGTTAGCAATCCATTTTGTTTTAATTCATGTGTCTTGTGCCCTAAACACCTTGTTAATGTGTCATGTTCTAATTCCGCTTTGATTATCTAATCATATGAACATGATGCATTCCTAGTAGCTTTAAGATCCGGAAACCAAGGTTTCCATAGAACATCGTGATGACACACAATCAAATGATATTAAATATATGGGTGAGCTCTAACAACACTTATCATTGTTTCATCAACAAAACAATGACATTGATTTTCCTTAAGAAACCTACAAAGATGGATAGCATACAAAACTTATGAACAAAACATAGCATCTATAAACATGTTCTTATCTATGCTAGGACTTTGAAAGGTCAAATTATAAAGTTTCTCTTATATTGGAAGTTTAATTTTTAATGTATTGTTTAGTTACACGACCTTGTAAGTTACATTGAATTTTAGCTTATGGATACTAGTTCTTGGGTTAACCATCATCACGTCTTTTCATACCAGGGTTACGTATATATTTTCATTGTTACATACTAACTTAATAACTTTTAAACATGGTCACACTCATCCAAATACGGTCAATGTGGTCTAAACCATTCAAAACTAGCCAAAACTGACCAAAAGGGAACTTAAACTATAAAAACCGGAGAAAGTCTGAATAAACCAGTAAAACCATCCCAAATCCGGGGTAAATGTAATTCCACTATGTTTTGATCGTTGTGATCATGTTTTGGGGGCATTTAGCATGTTTTGGTTAGGTTTGGCTATGTTTTGACTAGGCTTGGAGGTTGCAAATTAGTTGGTAAAGTAATATTGGTTTCACTAGACAATGAAATCATTAATACACACCATGTATTGGTAAAAAATATATGAGTGAACTCCAACAACATTTATCATTATTTGATCAAGACAAAAACGACATTCAAAGGTGGATAATATACCAAATGAATGAAGAAAACATCTTATGTAAACAACTTTTCCGTAACGATCCCGGGACTTAGAAATGTCAAATTAAATTTTTTGTCTATGATTGCCAAGTTAATTTATAATCTATTATTAATAACTTGGCATTACTAGTATGATCGAAATAAACCCTTGAGTGTAAATGGGTCGGACCTGAGCCCAAAAACAATATCCAACAAAATGTGAAAAATTGATAAAAATGAAAATATCTCATAAAATATAGTGTTTCGGGCCTCGAAATTTCCGTAACCCAACAAAGTTTGGTTACAGCTGCGTTCCCCTCGTTTTGGCATTCGATTCGCTTCGTCCCGCGCCTGAAACGGACTTCTACAACCTAAGTTATGACATTTTCAAAAATGTACTTTTCTTCACGCGATATTGGGCAACCAAATACGTTTGGGTTCTATCTTCTACACATGTACATCCATCAAACCTTCCGAACCAACCAAAATAGACAAAAATGGAATTTAAGCGGGAAAACCCGGGGAAAGTCTGAATAATACGGGCAAACCATGCCAAATCCGTGGAAATACAATTTCCACTTGGGTTTGATTGTTTTGATCATGGTTTGGGAGTCTTTGTCAGGTTTCGGTTGGGATTTAACATGTTTTGACCACGATTAAATGTTAAAAATTAGGTGGTGAAGTAGATGTTGTTTTATTAGACAAGGAACATCGTGATGATACACAATCAAATGATATTAAACATATGGGTGAGCTCTAACAACACTTATCATTGTTTCATCAACAAAACAATGACATTGATTTTCCTTAGGAAACCTACAAAAATGGATGACATACAAAACTAATGAACAAAACATAGCATCTATCAACATGTTATTAACTATGCTAGGACTTTGAAAGGTCAAATTAAAAAGTTTCTCTTATATTAGAAGTTTAATTTTTAATGTATTTTTTAGCTTATGGATACTGGTTCTTGGGTTCACCATCATCACGTCTTTTCTTACTTGGGTTATGTATATATTTTCATTGTCACATACTAACTTAATAACTTTTATACATGGTCACACACATTCAAATACGGTCGATGCGGGCTAAACCATTCGAAACCGACCAAAACTGACCAAAAGGGAACTTAAACTGTAAAAACGTAGAAAGTCTGAATAACCCGGTAAAACCATCCCAAATCCGAGGTAAATGTATTTCCACTATGTTTTGATTGTTGTGATCATCTTTTGGGGGACTTTAGCATGTTTTGGTCGGGATTGGCTATATTTTTACTAGGCTTGGAGGTTGCAAATTAGTTGGTAAAGTAATATTGGTTTCACTAGACAATGAAATCATTAATACACACAATGTATTAGTATTAAAGATATGAGTGAACTCCAACAACATTTATCATTATTTGATCAAGACAAAAACGTCATTCAAAGGTGGATAATATACCAAACGAATGAACAAAACATCTTATGTAACCAACGGTTGCTTAACGATCCCGGGACTTAGAAATGTCATATTAAAAAATTTGTCTATGATTGCCAAGTTAATTTATAATCTATTATTAATAACTTGGCATTACTAGTATGATCGAAATAAACCCTTGAATATAAATGGGTCGGACCTGAGCTAAAAACAATATCCAACAAATTGTGAAAAATTGATAAAAATGAAAATATCTCATAAAATATAGTGTTTCGGGCCTTGAAATTTCTATAACCCAACAAAGTTAGGTTACAGCTACGTTCCCCTCGTTTTGGCCTTCGATTCGCTTCGTCCCGCGCCTGAAACGGACTTCTACAACCTAAGTTATGACATTTTCAAAAATGTACTTTTCTTCACGCGATATTGGGCAACCAAATAAGTTTGGGCTCTATCTTCTACACTTGTACATCCATCAAACCTTCCGAACCAACCAAAATAGACCAATGATTTTAGTGGTTTTACCCCTTTAGGAAAAGGAAGGCAAAAGTGGCAAGTATTAAGTGTCGGTTTAGGAAAACCGAGCACTAATGACCAAATAAGTCCAAGTTCGTTCTCGAGGAGGCAAGTGCGTTGTGTTAAGAGATGATTTTTGATTTGTGATTATATGATTGGAAAAGAAAGAAGGAAATGAGATTAGAAAAGGAAGACGGTTACGACGACGTATTAAACTAAGACGAAAAAGGTCGATCACGTAAAACCGTAAAAACTACCAAAATTAAAAATTTTAAACCTAATAATTAATTAAAAGCTAAAATAAGTCTAAAATAATATAAATAAGAATAAAGATCCTATAAAATTATTTTAAAACCTTTTATTAATTAAATATTCAATTTTAAATGCTAATTAAAGCCCTAAAATTAAATATAATTAATCAAAATGTCCAAAATATTATTTTATTGAACAAATAACTTGCTTAAGTTATCTAAAGACTAAAAAGTATTTTTCATAAATTTTAAAAAATGATTTTCTATTTTTAAATTACTAAAAACTATTTTTAAACTAAAATAATTATAAAAAATAATAAAATAATGCCAAAATTAATTGAACAATTTTAAAAATCCTAAATTACTCTAATGAACAGTAGAAAAATGAAAAAGTTTGAAAAATATAAAATTTACCACTAAAAGACAAAAACAGTTTAATATAAAACCCTAATTATCTTAAATTAATTCTAAAAAATAATTAAAAAGTGAACAGTAAAAACATTTAAAACCAAAAATCTTAAAATATTGTTCTAAGTCTAGGAAAAATTTTAAAACAGAAAATATTAATTTTTGGCCTAAATGCCAAAAACAAAAAATAAAAAGTTAATTAAAAAAGCTATTTAATCTAAAAAATATAGAATGAACAGTAAATAAAAATCTAATTAAACTGAAAAATCAAAATTAAAATTAGAAAAATATTGAAACAAGTTTGAAAGTCTAATTCACAAATTAACCCACAAAAGACAAAATTACAATGTTTCTGAAAGTGACATGTGACAGACTTTTGTCTGTTTGTTTAGCAGTGGAAACAAGTGTGCTAGCAGTGGGAAAGGAGTTCCCACTGATAGTGTTAATTTTTGTTCAGTTAACAATAAGCTTAGGAAAGCTTATTTTGGTAGCTTATTTTGGACAAAAAGGCACCCTTATACTCAGTTGAGTATAAGGAGTCAATTTACACACAAAAAAAACAAGCAAGTACTAGCCAAAAATCACACAAACCAAGCACAAAAGTTTCTGATTAAGCCCTTATGGGTGTCTGATGAACAGTAACTATTGTTTACTTGCACAAATCTGAATTTCAATGGCCAATAATTTGCACAATACTCAACCAAATGACATACAATTGATAGCAAACCCTAGATGACACCAACCCCTAACAGTTACCAAGATTTGGAAGCAAAATCTCACAAAAACAGACCTGAAATGGAGCTTAATGTGTTTGACTGATTTTGCCAAAATTATAACATGCAAGCTTTTGATTTAATCACACCAAACTAACAAGACCCATACATTTTTACCAAATAATCCCAAGAGAGTGAATGTGAGTGGTCTTTAACAGGTTTATCAAGCTTTGACCCTATTAGATCCCTAATCCCAAACACCCCTTAATATCTAAAAACCAAAAATTTTCAAAGCAAACACATTATAATCTACACAATACTGATTGAAATAACTTGTAACATACATACCATCCCTAAATGAGCATAATCAAACCAATTATCAAACACTTAAACACTTTTCATGCAGATTTCACATAAATCATTAAAATCAGAAAAATCAAAATGGAAACAAAGATTTTACCTAGAGGGACCTACATCCAGGTCCCTCAGTGACTGCTATGTCACCTCCAATCAGGTCCGGACCTGAGCAGAACCTTTTGGTCAACAAGCTAGCTTCAATGGAATCCTGCTAAGAAAAATAGAACACAAAGCAATATACACTTTCTGATTTTTCTTTCTCTTTTTTAAAACCTTTCAAAACTTTCTCAAAAACTTTTCCTTTCAAAAACTCTTATACCAAACACACTTACAAACCTGCAAAATCAAATCTTGAAACAAGATTTTACCAAAATCCACCAATTTTCAGAAACTTGCAAACAAAACTGAATTTTGAAAACTTAAAAAGTAAACAAACAATGAATGGACACAATCAATAGCAAAATAGTAAAATGGATCCTGGATTCTTTTCATCAACAAATCTCAACCAATTTTCATTCATTAATAAAAATGGGATTTACAAGTTGTGACCTAAGGAAAAAATCTGGAACAAGTATAATGGGTACATGACACCCATTATATACTACTTAGAAGAACCTTCTAGTATACATGAATAAAATATATAAAAGCTAAACCCTAATTTGGAGAAATCCGAAAATGCCCTGAAATTGTCTTGATTCTTGGTCAAAAACATTGCCATGTGAAGATGTTGATGTTACAGCTGTCTTGGAATGATCATACTCGTTCAAAATAGCTTTGCCAACACGAAATGGAGATCAAACGTAGATTTCACTGTTGTATCTTGTTTTCTTGTGTAGGGGACCATGTGGGAGGGGCCTTGGTTGATGGTGATAGGTGGTTAAGGGTGGGTTTGGGTTTAAGTTGTGTTTAATTATCATCCTAGAGAAGATGGGGTTTTAATTTTGTTTAATTAGAGAAAACCCAATTAGGGTTCTAGGTGTTCTTGGCTTGAAAAATTAGGGGTTTTAATCTTGTTTTCCTTTTAAAAACGTGTTTAGGAGGGAATACTTAATAAACAGATTATTAAGTTTATTAAGTTGGTGGAAAATGACGTGGAGAAAGGTTGTGGTCTGATTGGTGGAATGGATTGGGGTAGGTGACGTGTCGCGTGGTGAGTGGGAGGGTATGTTTGTGTGTCTGGCCAGTATTACCCCTCATGTTTCTTGCTTTGTTCATGTTGTGAAAAATAGACAACAACCTTCATTCACTTTATAATATCTTTGGCAGCTTGTCAAAAATGGCACAATTACTTTTCAAAGTTAAAACAAGGACTTGAAATGTAATTTCTTCAATCTTCAAGGGCTGTTCTTGTAACATCTTGATAATTCAAGGTTTTGACTTGTTTGTTGACTTATTGGAGGACCAATATTGACAATTTAGTTTTGTTGAGGGACTAAATTTGCCAATTCTTCAAAGTTAAGGGTCCTTTTTGTAATTTTGAAAAACTTTAGGGACCAAATTTGTAATTATGAAGATACAAGGGTATAAAGTGTAAATTCTTCCATATTGGAGGACCAATCTTCATAATTCTTCAAATCTTCAAGGGTTTTTTTGGAAAATTCTTCATTAGGGCTTGGTTCATCGTGCGGCTTCGTTTCCCGTGTTCGTTTTTGACTGATTCTTGTGATCTTTTGTCATTTTCTCAATATCCGTACCTAAAATACACAAGCAACAAACACAAGCATATATTTGGGTATTTTGATGATATTTAATGCATTTTAAGCCCTATTTGGACTATGAGACTATGTATAAAAGCAGTTTCATCACTCCCCCATACTAAACCATTGACGTGCCCTCACGCAATGCTAGAAGAAAGTATCGTATCACCTCCAAAATTCATTTTTATTCACTATATTGAAATGATAAACTAGCTACACTACTACTATTACTACTACTTGCGTTTTAGACATAATGTATGATTTTCATCGCAAAATGGGACGTTTAGGTTCATAGAATAAGAACACATGAATGCTTCGTTAGAAATAATTTCATCGTCCTTGATTTTCACCCGATTTCCATGCCAAGCGTGCAACGAGATCATTGTCATTATAAGTTAGTAATGCTAACACTACTCATATGCCCTAATCACGTACTTATCCTCCCATTATTCCTAAGTTGTATCTCTTATATTTTATTTTGTCTTGAATGTTTCACGAGGATACATTGTTTGACTTATGCGATAATAGAGATTTAGGTCTAAAAATAGAGTCCTAACGGTGTAACTAAGACCATCAAATCAATAACCCCTCCTAATAGACAACGATGTTAAAAAATTAAGTTGACAAGAAGAATCGATAAACACGGTTTTATAACGGTTTTGAACATGAGACTTATTACCAAGACTTTTATACGCCCCCTAACGGAAGGGCCTTATTATCTTTGGTTTACCTCCATCTTTTATTCAACTTCGCCATGAAGCTTTTATTATGACTTCGATCTTGCCTTGCCTTTTACTATCCGCCTCATCGGTGGTTTTATTAGCCAATGACGTATATCCTCACGCTAAAGCGAATTTTGGATCTTTAAAGCTTCGAAGATTAAGGCTTGATTCACTTTCAATTTTGCATAGATTTTTCGGCCTTGTGGGGCTTCAAATTGTTTGCTAGATTTAGGTGAGCACTTGAAATCTTATTATTGGGTGAAGCTTTTGATTATTCGGGTGCCAATACTTCAAAACCGTGACGCTGGCGATACCTTAATGTCTTCCCAATTTAATTAAACGGAAGCTACTAGAAAAGACTAGAAACCCAACAATCCTAACTAAACCGCTAAGTCAATATTTATTAAGCAAAAAATATTTACATGCGAAGGGAGAATAAGCAAACAACGAGAACACATGAGTTTTTGAAAGAATACGAGTACTCTACGTTTAGCATAGTAACTTATAATTAACTCTATCATTTCTCGTCCTCATTTAAGAGACTTAGCCTAATGTGTAGTTAAGGAATCAAAGTTGAGTGCTCAACATGCACGGTCGAGTCAAAAATTACTCTTATTCTCGCCATCGGAAAACCTACATTCGTGTCTTCAAACACTTATAAAACATGAGAAAATTTTTAAAATTTGGCCATTTTTAGCCTTATTTTGCAACAAAACGATAAACAAAAAGAAAAACTTTGGAAAGCGTGAAGGTTTGGCAAGGCAAGTTGTTAGAAATACGTTTTAACGTATATTAGAAGTATCGGTCACTCCACAATATGATTTATGTTGTAATAGCTCGTAGTTAGGAATTAGCTATTATTTGCTTATTAACTTAAGTAAGAACCGGTCCATGGGCTTGTCATGGACCGGCCCAAGTCCACTTATGACTTGGAACTATAAATACCCCTTTCCACCAAGGAAAGGGGTTGGTTGTTGTCATTTCTTGTTTTCCAATTAATAAAATTCACATAGTTTCTCTCACTTTCTCTCTCTAACTTTCTCTCTCTAGAAATCAACAAACCCCTTCATAGATTCATTGATTATCAATATTCTACATTTGGTATCAAGAGCTATGGGGTGATTTAAGGTAGTGATTTGTGTGGTTTTTTAGTTTTTGATTGTATTAGTGTTCTTTAAGAAAAATCATCTTGATTCTTGGTGTTTTTGGTGTTTTTGTGATTGGGATTAGTGGATAAGTATTAGTTGTTACTTATTTTAGTCAAAAGCACAAAACTTTTTGGGTTATTTGGTCAAAATCTGGGCTTAATCTTAAGTTTTACTGTTCGACTGTTCATCGGAGGAAGTTTCTGTTTATTCAGCAAAACTTCCGGATCAAGGAGTTCCGGATCAAGAAGTTCCGGATCAAGGAGTTCCGGATCAAGAAGTTCCGGATCAAGGAGTTCCGGATCAAGAAGTTCCGGATCAAGAAGTTCCGGATCAAGGAGTTCCGGATCAAGGAGTTCCGAGTCAAGAAGTTCCGGATCAAGCCAAAGTTCCGAACCAAGAACTTCCGAGTCAAGAAGTTCCGGATAAAGCCAAAGTTCCGAACCAAGAACTTCCGAGTCAAGAAGTTCCGGATCAAGCCAAAGTTCCGGATCAATAACTTCCGAACCAAGAAGTTCCGGATCAACCCAAAAGTTCCGAATCAAGGTAATCTTCCGAATCAACAAAAAGTTCCGAATCAAGGTAATCTTCCGAATCAAACTTCCGAATCAACAAAAAAGTTCCGAATCAAGGGTTATTTTGCTTGTTTTTTCGACGATTTTTTAGAGGATTTAATCTTGGTTTCTTACAACAAAAACACAACACAATTCACAAGCTTTACTTCACTGCTCGATCAACCGATAATCTCTGTTTCTTTGAAGAAAAACAAAATGAATCCAAATTCAGTAATGCCTCAGATGACATCTCTTACGGATATATCAATCATAACGGGAACTGATAGCCGTCCACCGATGCTCATTAAAGAGGTGTTTGAGGCATGGCAAGGTCGAATGATGCAATATCTAAAGGGGAAACCGACATACGGAAGACTTATGGTCAAATCGATTTTGAATGGTCCACTCGACTATGGTACCATTACGGTTGATAACGTGACTAGACCACGAGAATTTGAAGAACTTACTCCAGCTCAACAACTTGTTGCAGATGCAGATGAAAAAGCTCTTCAAACAATTCTCCAAGCTCTTCCCCATGACATCTATAGGATGGTGAGTCAGTATACGGTGGCAAAGGATTTATGGGAACGGTTAAAGGTGTTGCTACAAGGCACGTCTCTCACCAAACAAGAAAGGGAGTGTCAGCTGTATGATTTGTTTGATAGATTCACCTACAACCCAGGGGAAACGCTCCACGATTATTACTTCAGATTCACCACACTCATGAATGATCTGAATGTATACAATCTTGTGATTGCACCATTCCAGGTTAACACCAAATTCTTGAATACTCTACCTCAAGCTGAATGGGGTGAGTATATTACCGATGTGAAGTTAACCCGGGATTTGCATAAGTGCAATTTAGATCAAATCTATGCCTTCCTTCAGCAACATGAGAAGCATGTGATTATGCACCGTTCTCCTCGTGGTATGCACCCAGATTCCTTAGCTTTGATGGCGAATCAACCAAGCTTGTCTCACAACAACACACCCTATATCTTGGGACATCAAGCTTATCATCAATCACCTTACTTGACACCAGCCTTTCCCCAATACTCGATTCTACCACAACCACCCACCTCACATCAGCAACAATATCGGTTCAATGCACCCTCACCACAGTATGCTTCACAACTTCATCTAGCAAATGTTGCACCTTATGCTCAGCCATCATATTCTTCTTATCAAGAGAATGCAGCATATCCAACAAGCTATCCTGATCAAATGAGTCTTCCTTATACTGATTATGCAGCTCATCCAGATCAAGCACTGTATTGTGATGATGAAGAAGTCCCCGTTCCTGTATTCCAACAAGGAGCTGACCCAGTTGAAGTGCTAACTACTATGTCTGCTTATCTCACAAGAACTTTAAGCAAACGAGGATTCAGAGGATCAGCTCCTACCAACAATCAGTTGAGGAATTCATCCAATTCTCGCCAACAAGCTACAATTGAGAATGGCAGGGTAATGGTTCAGCCAATTCAACCATATCAGGGGAGAACTTCCACATCAACCAATGTTCGCACCGCCAATCCTGCTCCTGCTCCAATGGTCAACAATCCTCCACGGGCTAATACAGGCAAGTTGAGAATGATCACATGCTACAATTGCAAGGAAGAGGGTCATATGTCCAGGGATTGTAAGAAACCCAAGAGGAGAAGGGATGGACAGTGGTTTGCAGAAAAGATCTATCTGGTAAATGCTCAGGCGCAAGGAAGGGAACTTGATGAAGAGGAGCTTGCATTTCTTGCTGACCCAGGGATTGCTGAACAAGACGTTGTCACTACGCAGAATGCAGCTTACCAAGCCGATGATCTTGATGCGTATGATTCCGACTGTGATGACTTTCAAACTACAAAGGCTGCTTTCATGGCAACTTTCTCCAGCTTAGGGCCAGATAAGAAATCTGAGGTACTTATTAATAACACCGATAATGCCACTAATGCTAGTATTCAACCACATCAAGTTGGGCAAGAGAGTGCTGATTCGAATGAATCTTCGGTGATGAGTCTTTCAAATGAGGAGACAAACAATGATAGCAATATCAATGTGAGTTCCCAGATTTTGAGTGAATCACAACCGGGACCCAGTTCGCATACGCCTACTCCTGCTCAACAAGATTTGGTCATGGTTCCTGCTACATTACTTAGCCAAATGAATGCTGCACTCTTAGAAACCTTAGCTAAGAATAAGAATTTGTCTGATGAGCTTGCCTTAAGCAATGAGAAAGTACAAACATTGGAATTAGTACCTTCGTCTAGTGTTCTCACAAATCTCGAATATGATCACTTTAGAAACAAACAAATGAGTCACTTGCAAGAAATCGAAAACTTAAGAGCAAATCTGTCTAGTGAACTTAAAGAAAAGGAGTTAGTGGTCACTAATTTTCAAAAACTTCAAACTGATTTTGAATTACTCGAATCTAAGAAGACTGAAATGGAGATTAATGCTACTAATAAGATTAGAAGTCAAGACTACTTGCTGTTAAGACAATACGCTGCTTCACAACTAGTTCACTTATTTGATGCTTCGTTTAAAGAGTTTAACTTATCACGTCTAAAAGGCCTTCCCCCTAATCCACGATATGCAAAACAAGCTTTAAGACATAGTCCTAGACTTTATAATGCAACTCAATTAGGATTGGCTTTAGACCCGATTGTTTTTCCCAATGATCGAACAAGTAAGGTTCTAGTTGATGAGGATCGGTCATACAATTCAGCAAAATATCTCGAGTGTGATTATTTTAAAATGAATAAGGAGCTTGCAAAAACTGATTTTAGAATTCGCTTCCATATGGATAAAGATCTCATCACAGCACCGACCTACATGTTAGAGGAAGAACGCCCTAGTACATTTCCTACACTTGTCAACATGGAAGGTCCTAAGGAAATTCCAAAGAATCTTCCACCTGTTAGCACTGTATGGTTAAACTTGAAAGAGATTAACCGATACTTTACTAACTTTGACAAGGTCATTTTGGAATGTACGACTTCAAATGGCTTAAACGCCGGAGAATGGGCTTTCGAACACATGAACGAGGTGTTTAAAACTAAGATCAATCCGTTTGTCGAAAGTCTAAAAGGAAGTTTTGCATCTCTTAAGGAAAATCTTCAATTTGAAATTGGTGAAGTTCAAAAAGTGTTTTATGAAATGGACACCGCTTACAAACTGCAACTAATTGAAAAAGAAAAGATTTCAACCGAATATGACCGATTCTTGTCCGAAGTTATCTCGTGTGATGTGCTTACTACTGTAAATGTTAATTATTCAAATGAGCTTACATCTGCGGTGATTAATTGTGATGCTGTGAATATTTGTGAGGATACTTGTGATGATGTTTGTGATATTTCTGTAAATGTTGCTGAAACTGTAAATGAGGTAGATAATCATTCTTGTCACGAATCTAACGCTGAGTTTTTAAAGCTACAAGATTCTTATAATTTACTTTCTCAACGCTTTAATCAACTAGAACAACATTGTATATCTTTAGAATTAAAACAACAAGCTCAAAATGAAAATCTTTTGATATCAAATGTTTGTGAAAACGGTGTTGAGAATAGTGACAAGATGATTGCAATTGTTAAGACATTAGAGGAAGAAATCATGAGATTGAAGAGAGAGGTATCATCAAAGGAAACATTAAGAATGGAACTAGAGGCTGCAGAGTCAAAAAACCAGGTCTTAGAAATTAGACTATCAACTGTTCTAGGGGAGATGGATCGGACAAGGCAGGGACTATCCGCTCTTTATGGTTCACTAGAAGAGCGCTTCGCTTTTAATGCGGCACAGCAACAATATTATGTTGAACAACTGAACCAAAAGTGCGAAGAAATCTCTGACTTGAACATCCTGCTCATAGACAAAAATATGGTTTTGGCTGAGTTAAAGGAGACACTTCTTCTCACCAGACAAGAAGTTGTTGATAACTTAGCTACCGACTCTGCACCGTCCACTAGTGCTCCAACAACCAAATCAGTAGTGCTTTATAAGAATCCGCTTCATAAGAGAAACCAGCTTACCTATGATGATTATATGAGGAATGCCATTAAGCATGTCGATCTTCTTAGGGATATTTTAGACGATCTTTATGCCTTAGATCCCTTAAGTAGCGACTATTATTCGGCTCATGAATATGTTAAGCGAGTTCAATATTGCTTGGCTTATTTGCAATACATAGGTACACCAGGTTCTGCACTACTTAACAATAGGCCCATTGCTGTCACTCCATTTAATAAGACTCCAGGAGCGAAACCGTCATTGGCACAATCAAGTAAGACACCTTTAAAATCTGCTGCTAATGTTCCCAATTTGCCTTCTACAGGATTAAAAGAGACTACTAAGGCTAAAGGATCGCCACTCAAGAAAGCTAAGATCAAGCCCTCCACTAGTAGTGCCACAAAGAAGAACGTAGAAGTCCACAATAGGAATGCTAGTTCAGTTTTAAATAAAACGAATCATGTTAAGACTAAAAGCTCTGCGCCTGTGCAGCAGCCTAAACCATTCGTGAATTCTGATTTAAATTGTTGGAATTGTAATGAATGTAGTTTTCCCAGCGTCATGATTTGTGTCTGATTGATCACGTTAATGAAATGAATGCTATTAAGAATGGTCTTGAATGGAAGCCAACGGGTAGAACTCGTGCCCAAGTTGGCTGGCAATGGCGTCCCACTGGTAGGACCTTTACACTAGATGGTAAAATGTGCCCTTTAACTAGGAATGCATCCATTGAGGTTAGGTCTGAGCGTCCTTTAGCTAGGAACACTCACACTCAAGTATGGAAACAGCACCCTTTAATTAGGTCAGCCCCCACTATAGTGCCTATCAGTGAAGAAATACCTCAGGATTTGAGCCAATTAGAATCTACACCACCAATTAAGAAGAAAAGGAAGGCTAGGAAATCTAAGAAACCTAGAGTTAGCAAATCTAAGATTATTGAATCTGTACCTGCTAATAACAAGGAACACTCAGATTCCGATACCTCTACATTGTCTTTGTGTGGTGATATTTTCAGGTGGTCCAAATCATCCTGTGGTATTTGGACTCCGGTTGTTCAAAACATATGACCGGAAATCGCTCGATGCTCCGAAATTTCGTCAGCAAGTTTCTTGGTACGGTTAAATTTGGGAATGATCATATAGCAAAGATTATGGGATATGGTGAATATCAGATTGGAAACGTGACGATTTCTAGGGTATACTATGTAGAAGGTCTTGGTCATAACTTATTCTCAGTAGGGCAATTTTGTGATTCCAACCTTGAGGTTGCTTTTCGACAACACACTTGTTTCATCCGCAACTTGGAAGGAAAAGATTTGTTGAAGGGATCTCGTGGTGCAAATCTATATACCTTGTCCTTACAAGACATGATGGCCGCTTCTCCAGTATGTCTTCTCTCTAAAGCTTCTAAGACCAAGTCATGGTTATGGCATCGCAGATTATCTCATCTTAATTTTGATGCTATTAATCATTTGGCTAAAAACGAGTTAGTTCGTGGTCTTCCCAAGCTTAAATTTCACAAGGACCATTTATGTTCCGCGTGTTCAAGGGGGAAAAGAACCAAGAAAACTTACAAACCCAAAGCTGAAGACACTAATCAAGAAAAACTTCATCTTTTGCATATGGATCTTTGTGGACCGATGAGAACTGAAAGTGTGAGCGGTAAGAAATTCATTCTGGTTATTGTGGATGATTTCTCAAGGTTTACATGGGTTAGATTTTTACGTACAAAGGATGAAGCACCGAAGGCTATCATTACTTTTCTGAAGTTCATCCAGGTACGTTTGAATACCACTGTCCGCCGTATTCGTACAGACAATGGTACTGAGTTCGTCAACCAGACTCTTCGTGATTATTATGAAGGAGTTGGTATATCACATGAAACATCCGCTGCACGCACTCCACAACAAAACGGTGTCGTTGAAAGACGGAATCGTACACTTATGGAAGCTGCTAGGACCATGCTTATTTATGCGAACGCTCCATTGTTCTTGTGGGCAGAGGCTATTTCTACTGCATTTTTCACCCAAAACCGTTCTATCATTCGGAAACGCCATGGAAAAACACCTTATGAGCTTCTACATGACCGCAAACCCGATGTTTCATTTTTCCATGTGTTTGGTGCTCTGTGTTATCCAAACATCAATAGTGAGAACTTGGGTAAGCTTCAACCAAAAGCCGACATAGGTATTTTCATTGGTTACTCACCATCCAAAAGAGCATACCGAATCTATAACCGTCGTCTTGGCAAGATTGTAGAAACTATGGACGCAGATTTCGACGAGCTGACAGCGATGGCTTCTGAGCAACACAGCTCTGAACCCGCGCTTCATGAGATGGGACCCGGTGCTATAAGTTCCGGATTAGTTCCCAACAATCCTACTTCTACATCATTTTTACCACCATCAAGGCCCGAGTGGGATAAACTGTTTCAACCGTTGTTTGATGAATTCTTCGATCCCCCGACTGATGAAGTTCCAGTACCTGCAGTAATTGCTCCAATACCTGAAGTGGTTGCTCAAGTTAATGAACCTTTATCTAATGCATCTACAATTCACAATGAACCGGATGCACCTTCACCAAGTGATTCTCAAACTACACCTGAATCATCACCCCTACTTGTGCCTAATGATGTGGAAGTGGATTCTACTGATCACGACTTGGAATATGCTCACTTGCAAGAGCTTCCTTTCTTTGGTGTAGCGATCCCTGAAAACCCTTCAGCCGCGTCTACCTCAGAAGAAGCTCCTTCTATTGTTCACTCCAGACCACCTAGGATTGAAAACCATAGCACTAAATGGACAAAAGATCACCCAATTAGGAATGTTATTGGAGATCTAGATCGACCAGTCTCAACACGCCATCAATTACAAGAGAGTGCACTTTATTGTTACTTTGATGCATTTCTCTCTGAAGTTGAACCCAAAAATTGGCAGCAGGCTATGACCCAATCATCTTGGATTGAAGCTATGCAGGAGGAACTCAATGAATTCAAACGACTAGAAGTATGGGAATTGGTTCCTCGCCCTGACAAGGTTAACATCCTTACTTTGTTATGGGTTTATAAGGTTAAACTTGATGAGATGGGTGCGGTATTGAAGAATAAAGCTAGACTGGTCGCTAGAGGATATAAACAAGCCTTGGGTATAGACTTTGAGGAATCTTTTGCTCCTGTGGCTAGATTGGAGGCGATTAGACTATTCCTTGCGTTTGCTGCTCATATGAACATGATCGTCTATCAAATGGATGTGAAGACGGAATTTTTGAACGGTGAACTAAGGGAAGAGGTTTATGTTAGTCAACCGGATGGGTTCGTGAGTACGGAGTCTCCTAATCATGTGTACAAGCTTAAGAAGGCTCTCTATGGGTTGAAACAAGCTCCACGCGCGTGGTATGATCTCCTATCAACATATCTCATGTCGGAAGGCTTCTCCAAAGGCAAAGTGGACCCCACTCTATTCACTCTCAAGGACGGCAACGACATGCTTCTGGTACAAATTTATGTTGATGATATAATTTTTGCTGCCACTAACATAGAATTGTCTAAACAATTTGAGAAGATAATGTCCACACGCTTTCAGATGTCGATGATGGGAAAAATATCATTTTTCTTAGGATTACAGATTTCTCAGAATCCTAGAGGCATCTTTATTAATCAATCCAAATATGCTCTAGAATCTCTTAAGAAATATAACTTTGAGAATTGTGACCCCGTAGACACTCCAGTGGTGGAGAAATCCAAATTAGATGAAGATAGGGATGGGATTATTGTCGATCCGAAACTTTACCGTGGAATGATCGGCACCCTTCTCTATCTGACTGCTAGCAGGCCTGATTTGCAATTTGCTGTATGCATGTGTGCCCGGTATCAGGCTCGGCCTACCGAAAAGCACCTACATGTTGTGAAAAGGATCTTTCGGTATCTAAAAGGAACACTTCATTGTGGTCTATGGTATCCGAAGGATTCCTCTATTGCTTTAATATCATACGCAGATGCCGATCATGCTGGATGTCAAGATACGAGGCGTAGCACTTCTGGATCTGTGCAACTCCTAGGAGATAGATTGATCAGTTGGTCTTCAAAAAGGCAGAAAAGCGCTGCAATATCAAGCACGGAGGCTGAATACATCGCCATGTACGGTTGTTGTGCTCAAGTCCTTTGGATGAGATCACAATTAACTGACTACGGTCTTGGATTTAACAAAATCCCGATGTATTGTGACAACAAGAGCGCCATTGCCCTTTGCTGCAACTATGTTCAACACTCCCGGGCCAAGCACATAGACATTCGCTACCATTTCATTAAGGAGCAGGTGGAGAACGGAGTGATCGAGCTGTATTTTGTCACTACTGAGTACCAGCTGGCGGATATGTTCACCAAAGCCTTAGATCGAGGACGAATCGAGTTTTTGATCGACAAGCTTGGCATGAAATCATTCACCCCAGCGACTCTCAAAGAGTTGGCAGAAGAATCAGCTGAATAGTCGTGGTAAACTATTCAGAGTATCCTTTGGTTGTGATCATGTATATTATCGTAAATATATAAACCACAAAAAGAAAATACAAAAATATAAAAAACCAACAAAAACCATAAAAAATATAAAACCTAGAAAAACCATAAAAATTATAAAATCAAGAAAAACCAAAAAGATTTTTCTTTTTTAAAACGGGCATGTCTTTTAGTACGGTAATATTTACGGCCTTAGAAATGTCGATCAATATTGACACGGTGCCATAAATAGAGTCCGTATAAAAGTTGTACATTTTTAAAACATGCCCATTATGGCTTGTAGTTATTTCAGACTGCAACCCGGTTTTCATATTAAAGTCACGTATTTCCTTGGAAAACGTTGGCTCAGAACGGGAATTAATTTTCTCGGGCGTGATTTACAAGCCAAATCATGCAAAGGGATCAAGTTTACTTTATAACTTGGTCTAACACGAATTTATGTACGTCTCAGTGCATTAATTTGTTAAAATAAGAGAAATCTTATTAAAACCACGAATCAAAATTTTTCAAGATATAAATTGGAAATGCTTTCATCACTATTTGATTCTTTAAACAATGACTACAGCTCTTTAAATAGAAAACGGGTCATTGTTTAAGGGGGAGAAAATAGTAAAATCATCTTCGTCATTAACATTGATCTTCAAAAGTGATTGTGAAAATTAAGGGCTTCATGGTAATTGAGTGGTTTTGCTTTAGAAAACGACTTGTGTTCGTTCTAAGTGATAGGCATGGCTGTTAGATTTTGAGGATATGCTAATAGATGTGTTTGCTAAGTTGTGTGTACGTTTAACAAGAGTTAGGTAAAATGGAAAAAATTAGAAACAAAAAGGATAGGGAGTGAAATTGGAGGGACTAAAGGTAATGTTTAATGAAAAGTCAAAAATTGACCTAAGTCAAAAAAACAAAACCCCCGCCCCTCACTTTTTCTGATTCACTGTTTTCCTATTCATTGCCGCCATTGTTGAAAAATAAACACACACAAGCTTTTACAAACATCTCGTCTAATCATTCCTTCCTGTTCATCTGCTAAATTAAGGTACATCACATCTATATTAAACATTTATATCCACGTAATTGATCCAGATAATTAACATTTATCAGATTTAGGGGTATTCATTAATTAGGGTTAATTAACAAGGGATTTATGGTGGGTTTTGCTCGGAATAGACTAAATGATGTTTATATTGCCTTAGTTTGCCTTAGAAACTCACAAACGCGCTATAATTATCATCACTGCTTTAGTTTGTAAAAGTTCCGGATGAACATGGCTTAGAACTTCCGAATGAAGGATTTCTTCTGAAAAACTTCCGAATGAGGAAGTTCCGAATGAAGGACTTCCGAAGGAGGAAGTTCCGAATGAAGAACTTCCGAATGAAGGAAGTTCCGAATGAAGAACTTCCGAATGAAGGAAGTTCCGAATAAAGAACTTCCGAATGAAGGAAGTTCCGAATGAAGAACTTCCGGATGAAGGAAGTTCCGAATGAAGAACTTCCGAATAAAGGAAGTTCCGAATGAAGAACTTCCGGATGAAGGAAGTTCCGAATGAAAAAACTTCCGGATGAAGGAAGTTCCGAATGAAGAACTTCCGGATGAAAGAAGTTCCGAATGAAGAACTTCCGGATGAAGGAAGTTCCGAATGAAGAACTTCCGGATGAAGGAAGTTCCGAATGAAGAACTTCCGGATGATGAAGTTCCGAATGACGAGAAGTTCCGAATGAGGAAATGTTCCGGATGAAGATGTTCCGAATGAGGAAAAGTTCCGGATGAGTTGTTTGATTGTTTGCATGCTATATATGTACTTGTTGTTTTATGAAATGTGTTCTGCTTAGAAGTAAGAATGATATATATCTATATGCTTTTGTGCATCAACCTTTCATGTCTTATCTTAAGCAGACACAATGACTAATCCAACGGTACAAGCAATCCAAGAATCTAGAGAAGCCGATATTGCTAAAGCTCGAACCCTTAAGTTTATACCCAACAACTATAGGCTGAAGCAAGTTTCTAAATCCACTCACCATGGTTTTAAGGTCGCCATAGCCATTCTTGATAACTCTCATTTCAAGAACGCCCTTAGGAATACAGCCTCGGTGCCTTATGAGTATATGTTTGAATTTTGGGCAACCAAGGAAATCACTTCGAACAAGATCACCTTCACCATCGACAACAAGCAGCAGACACTCACCGTTTCAGACTTCCGTAAGATTCTTGGTATACGGGATACACCCAAGGGCATGTCTTTCTCAAGGGATCCTACTAAAGATGAACTCGCGGAGTTATTTGACGCACTTGGATGTCCGGAAATACGAGTTGCGTCTGAATTTACTACTGCTAAGGTAGGACAACCCTGGAGAGCTTTGATGGGTATTCTCAGTAAATGCCTTACACCAAAAACGAGTGGCCATGATGCTTTGCGCAGTCCGATAATGAACCTCTTCTATGGCATGTACAAAGCTGCGAATTCAGATTATGCTTTGTTGATATGGGAAGAATTCACATTTCAGCTCTTCTACAACAAGAAGCTGAAGACAAACTTCTTTCCTTATCCTCGGTTTATTAAGCTAATCATTAATTATTTTATGAAGCTTGATAATACTATTGATAGGCGTACAGCAGGTCGCTATCACACTGAAGAAGCTGATGATACTGTAGATCTGAGGCATGAAGGACCGTCTATTGGTGTGATTCCGGGTCCTGTTCCTGATTACCTTCTATCTGATAAAATCAAAGGTTCTGCAGATTACAAGCTACTACAATTAGAAATCCAGAGGCTGAAAGCAAATCTTCAAACCGGAGAAGACTCATCCACAACGGTTAAGAGTAAAGGTAAACGCAAACAACCAGCTGCGTTACCTGAACCCGAACCCAAGAAGAAGAAGCCAGAGGGTAAGAAGGGAAAGGGTAAGGATTTGATGCGTCTACGTGATGAAGAAGATATTGTTGATCCTACTCTTGATAAATCCGAGCAACAAATGATGAAGATTGCTATTAAAAGGAGTAGGAAAGATACAGGCGGTAGTGGTTCAGGTGCGAGGGTAGATATCGAGGATGAGTACGAGGAACCGGATGATGTTGATGAGTTTGGGTCACCTGAACACTATTCCACTTCGAAGGAGCCATCAATCCCTATTTCAGCAAGTGTGGAAAAGGAACCTGTTGCTCCTACGATCATGGTGTTAACTCAACCCTTAACAACTCAACCTCCACCCATACAACCTTTACCAACCCGACCGACTTCAACACCATTTCTTCCACCACCCATAATCCCCATCCCTAGTACAGCAGTAACAACCGAGCCCCTCCGGTCAACCCAAAGCAGCTCTGCAACATCTGCAATGGCTGCATTAGTGATGGCCGAGATGTTTGATACTAACAAACGCGAAATGGATGAACTTCGCCAAGAGTTGCAAAGACGAGCTCAGAGGGAAGAAGAATCTAGGCAAGCCCAAGAGGAGATGATTGCTAGGTTCGCTTCAGATATGGAGTTGACTAGAAAAGCACATGCAGAAGAACTTGCTCGGGTTAAGCAGGCTGAGGCTGATAAGCATGCTGCACGTATTACCAGACTTCAAGCGATGAGGGATAAATATAAGGAACAAAAAGAAGCACTTGAAGCATCTGTGAAAGAAAGAGTGCAAGAATCCGTTGAATCCCTAATGCCTAAACTTCGCGATGAGTTGAAGACACTTGCTGCTGACAACTTGATGGTCAAATCATCCAACCCTTCAGAAGCCGCCTACAAGATTGCTTATGACCTGACGGATTTTGAATTGAAGAAGATCCTTAAGGCTCGTATGGTGGAACTTGGGTCGTATGATAAGTCAAGGATTCAACGGGCTCTATATAAATCCCTAAATGATGCTATCATGGAGGATGATAGATTATTCAAGATGTTTGGAAGTGTGGTACCATATCACATCTTACCTGAGGAAGAAAGGGAAGAAAGTGAAGAAGAGGGTACGGGTGAAGAAGAGGAAGAAGAAGAAGAAGAAGGTGAAAAGGATAAAGACGATGACGAAGGTGGTGATGATGATGAGGATGATGAGGATGATGACGAGGATGATGATGATGATGGCGACGATGGTGGTGATGAGAATCAGGAGAGTGTTAGGGATAGTAACGGGGATGACAATCAGGATGATGATGGGGGTGAACAGCCGAAAGAGGGAGACAAGGTTACCAGCTCCAAGAAAACTGCTGCTAAGACTGGAACCAAGTCCACAAAAGATGCAGCACAGAAGGACAAATCGACATCCTCGGAATCAAGACGTACTAAGTGGGGCCATGATGTGAATGCCACTACAGCGTCTTCGGCTCCCGGTATCTCTATCGCTGTATCTTTACCTATTACCACTAACCCCATTAGTTCTGTTGTTGTTGCTCCTGTGATCGCAGAATCAGTGACGGAACCCGAAGCTGCACAACACTCCCCAGTTCACGACACTGCCGAAATGCCTGAAACTGAACCAGTAGATGTTCGCACTTCCACTCCTCTACAACAAGCACAACAATCTACGGTTCCTGAACCAAGCATTCGTGCCTGGGAAGACACGTTGGAGATAGACGAGTCTGCACCACCACAAGCTTGGATCACGGTAGCAGCACAATATGATCCGATCACAGATGCTGACAAAGATGTGTTGTATCTCCGTATCCGAAGTCCGATTGACTTATGTGCATTTCTTGCTCATGAGTATAAGACTTCGTTTACTCCATCCTTGGTGAAGAAAGCACTGAAAGATAAAAGACTGCGTGCCAAAACCCGATTACCCCGAATGGAGCTCGAGTACTATGCCGATGAGATCCTGAAGGCTTTGAAAACCGTTCAACGGCCAGGACTTCATGAATCAGAAAGAGCTCCACCTCCAATGGATCCTGCTCAAGATAATCAGATTACTCTTGACTTCTTCGTCACCAATGATCTTGAGTATCTTATGAAGGGGTCATCAAAGTATGCAACATCCCTGACTTTGCTGAAAGCTGCCAACTGGGGGACAATACCCTTCATCGAGGAAAAGGTAAATCGAATCTGGGTCCCAAAAATGAATCATAATTATGATATGTATGCTGTCATAGGTGCATCTCATTGGGACGAACGAGTCCGAAGGGCGTACAGGGGTTGCTGCTTGGTCAATTCTGGAAGCAATGTTAGATCCGACATCCGCATCTCCAGCATCTTAGGAATGAAAACTGAAGCCAAGAACGGCTACTATCATGTGACGGAGATTCGCTTGAAAAGGGAGGATGACAGGGAATACAAAATCCAGCAAGGAGATTTTTCCATCATTCGCCTTGAGGATATTGAAGATATGCTGCTTCTGATGACCCGAGATCAACTTACACACATTCCTCGTGAAGACCTGATTGCTTTGAATACATCACTTCGCATGTTCACACGAAGCGTTGTCATCAAGTCACGAGTTGAAGATCTTCAGTTGGGAGTCGAAAGCTATCAGAGGAAGCTCAATTTAACCCGTCCTGTGAATCAAGTGCTACCTCAACATGTAGAAAGATGTCCTTATACCGGCATTTCTGTCCCGAATTCCGGCATTTTCTACTTGAACAGTCGAGGTTTGATGAAGTTTATGAGGGTGGGTGAGCTTCACAAGTATAGTGATGGAACTCTTCTACAAGTCAGAGGAAAGTTGGAGCATCTGAACTTGGGTGGGACTTTGCCAGAGATGACGGAGGATTGGCATCCGGGTTACCGGCAGATGGCAAAGTATGTGATCAAAAAGATCGATCAAAAGCTCCGTGAACGTAGATTGATGAGGAGCTTGGAAAGATTCGTGGGTGGAAGACCGTATTTAGTGCACCACAAGCTACTGCAACGATCCATCTAATGGGTTGTACATTTCAAGTCACTTTATATTGGTTTTCAATTGTGAATATGTATATTTGTGAATAATGTGCTTGTATGGCTTGCTGTAGTGTTAAGGTATGATAATTTTTCAAGAATTTCTCACGAGATTCTAAATCTTTCAAAATATGTCATACCAAAGCACTACAACTATCCCTTATTAACTTAAGGGGGAGCAATAACTTGTTCTATGGCCAAAACATCGATTTCATTTTTACCCAAAGACCGGTTAATCCATTCAATATCCCAAATATTAATGGTTAACATTTTGGATAAGGGGAGAAAATGGGATTAAGGAGACGTAAGTGATACTTGGCTAAAAGATGAAAAAGACTTAAAGATTATCCAACTTAATATGTGTAAAGCACGTGTTAAGGGGGAGCGTTTTTGATGAACAAAACACCTAAGGTACAAAACTTTTGATTTCAATATCACAAGTACCTTAGGTGATTTTCAATGATTTTTCATGGTGGCAATTCCTTCCCAAAACACGCTTAATTCACGACGGATGTGGTGACAAAAGGGTGGTAGGAATAGGTTTAGTCCAACGATTCATCAGAGCCGATGGAATCTTCCCAAGGACAATTCCCTAGATAGAATTAGAAGTCCTAGGAAAGATGGAGAAAGAATGTGAACGTAGCTGAATGCTGACCAAGTACTTAAGCTAGCACTGGAACAATCACAACAAGGTGCTAGTGATGACGTATTGGTAAGCATTGAAGGGGTTGAAGAATGAAAAAGAAATGTAAAGATAAAGGGTGTAAAGAAAGAAGCCCTCCTTACAACTTTAGGCAGAAACCGGGTCAATACATATGCTATTGAGGTCATTTTTGTTAATGATTCTCGGTATTGAAGAAAGACATCATGGACCCAGTGATGCAATGCACAACCCTTCCCCAGCTAACTCAAATATCTCTCAAAAGGTATTTGTTTTAATCACACGGAGATCAACACGTTATCTATTGGTTTATTCACTCCGAATAAACTGGTATTGAAAAGGTGGCACTCCTCTCCAGCCATCGCTCACTAAATCAAAACGCACAATCGAGTCTAGAGCCAAGAGATCATCAAAAGTCTCATTAGGACACTTTCCATTTATTCCTTGCTTTCTCACACACTGTGAAAAGTAAGAGATTTTCATGAGTCCTACGCAGTATTCCTGTAATATTGCCAGAACATCCGAGTAATACGCAAGTATTACAATGAAGATGGAAATCCTGCTTGAGCCAACATCAAACAAGCTCATGGTAGGTTACACGTGCGGTTCTTTTAGAACCAATCTTGTGAAAAACTGGAAGGTAACAGTGGTTTAACTCTTAATTGAACTTAAACTCGTTCCAGGCCTCTTCGCATTATCATATGATCTTGCCAGAACACTCAGAGTGACTCTTTATTGACCACAGTGACGAGTGGAAATCCTTCTAGTGTCAACATCAAATAGCACTTGGTAGGTAACGTGCAAGATTTTGTATGATTCGAGCTCGTGACAACTGGAAAGCAACGATGGTGAAAATCTTAATTGAAATTCACTTGTTCCAGGTTTCATGAATTGACGGCTTTTAATCACAAGGATAATTTATCCAAGTGATTCACTCTTTATGTTCGCAGTCAGCTTTGGACGGTCGAATAAAGAGAACGGGTTTACCCGCGAAATCCTGTCAGGAAGTTACTTAATTGAAACTATCCGTCACGGGTACGATATCTAATATCGTCCAACGGTCTTCACCGACCGGAGGTAAAATGCTACCGAATTAGAATAAAATGTTCAAAGCCATTTTATTCGTGTCGTTGCTGTGTACCTGCTAAAGACGGTGGCGTTGCTGAGTACCTGTTGAAGACGGTGGCGTTGCTATGTACCAGTGAAGACGGTGGTGTTGCGGTGTACCTGTAAAAGTCATTCCCACATGCTTATGTCTTTTGCAACAAAAATTCAAGAAAGTACAAGATGAAGTCTTCCGCTGTATCAAACTCTGAAGCTTTCAAGAATCCAACAAAAAGACGTAAGTGTGTGGAACATGAAGTCACGAAGAGGCAAAGTTCACAAGAAAGGCAAAGATCGCACGTGAAAGGCCAAAGAACAATGCTCTCAAGTCAAAGCCAAAAAGATCAAATCAACATATTCACAACAAAAGAAAGAAAAGAAGAAAAGACTACGAGCTAAAGAACGAAGACTTAGTATAGTATGCTAGGTTTAGAACTTTGTAACGTGGAGTGACCTCCCTTAGGGGGAGATTGTTAGAAATACGTTTTAACGTATATTAGAAGTATCGGTCACTCCACAATATGATTTATGTTGTAATAGCTCGTAGTTAGGAATTAGTTATTATTTGCTTATTAACTTAAGTAAGAACCGGTCCATGGGCTTGTCATGGACCGGCCCAAGTCCACTTATGACTTGGAACTATAAATACCCCTTTCCACCAAGGAAAGGGGTTGGTTGTTGTCATTTCTTGTTTTCCAATTAATAAAATTCACATAGTTTCTCTCACTTTCTCTCTCTAACTTTCTCTCTCTAGAAATCAACAAACCCCTTCATAGATTCATTGATTATCAATATTCTACATAAGTATCTATTCACCCCCCATACTAAAGTTAAACATTGTCCTCAATGTTTCGAGTCTAGGGGTGCAAACACCCCTATACTAGAGACGTAGTCGAATGCCTAATATAGCATGGAAAGGGTGTAACCAAAAAATTAATAGCCGTTTATGAAGTGTGCTAATAACCTAAGGTTAGAACAATCAAGGATATATCATGGATATTGAGAAAGTCTTTAAAGCAAACGATCGAGTTCTCCTATAAAACGAATACGAGAGGCTCCAATCGTGAAGATCATGATCATCTAAACTCCACAATTCACAAACAACCACGGAACAATGGTTGGAATGGCACAAATCCCCACACATAAGCTACATTAGAAAGCGATAATATGTACATAGGATAAGCATGGGACTCCCCCACGAGGCACCTTGTTTTTGATTACCGAGTCATGAGCTCGACTCGATCCCCTCAATACTAATTATCATTGGGGAAAGTGATTTGGTCGAGGTAGTTCAAGGATGGAACTTCCCCGCCAAAGTAGTGCTTCAACCTATGTCCATTCACCTTGAAGTTAGGACCATCATCTTGAGCTAGCTCGATGGTCCCATACGGAAACACTTGAGTAACGGTGAATGGACCGGACCAACGGGATTTCAACTTACCGGAAAAGATTTTCAATCATGAATTAAAAAGTAAAACTTGATCCCCAATGTTAAAAACCCGGTTTTTAATTTTAGAATCATGCAACTTTTTAGTTTTCTCTTTATAAATCAATGAATTTTCATAAGAAATGTCCCTCAATTCATCCAATTCATTTAATTGCATTTTCCGGTGTTTTCCCGCGGTCTCCATGTCATCATTACAATTCTTTAGGGCCCAATAAGCCTTGTGTTCTAATTCGATAGGCAAATGACAATTCTTTCCATACACAAGCTTATAGAGAGTGCACCCAATGGGCGTCTTATGAGCGGTCCTAAAGGCCCATAAAGCATCGTCCAACTTATCCGACCAAGTTTGTCGGTTTTCCCCAACGGATCTCTCCAAGATCCTCTTCAAAGTTCGGTTTGAAACCTCGACTTGCCCACTTGTTTGTGGGTGATAAGCCGTAGAAAGCCGATGTGTAACCCCATATTTCCTTAAGACTCTTTCGAATTGGTCGTTACAAAAATGGGTTCCACGATCGCTTATGATAGCACGAGGGGTTCCAAACCGAGAAAACAATTGCTTCAAAAACTTGACTACCACACGAGCATCATTGGTGGGCAAGGCCTTTGCCTCTACCCACTTAGAAAGGTAGTCAACCGCAACGAGAATGTACTTTTTACCACGAGATGATGGGAACGGCCCCATAAAGTCTATACCCCAAACGTCAAAGATCTCACACACTTGAATGATATTTTGTGGCATTTCATCTTTTTGTGAGGCTTTTCCTTGTCGTTGGCATGAATCACACGACTTCACAAGATCTTGTGCATCTCGGTAAATAGTAGGCCAAAAGAAGCCGACATCAAACACCTTCTTAGCCGTGAGATTAGCACCGTGGTGACCACCCGTGGGTCCCTCATGGCAAGCTCTAAGGATGTTAGAAGCTTCGGTGCCAAATACACAACGTCGGATGATTTGATCCGCACAAGTTCGAAACAAGTAAGGGTCGTTCCAAAAGTAGAACTTGACGTCACGAAAGAATTTTCGTTTTTCTTGAGTCGTCATACCCTTAATGATGAAGTTACCCGCATGGTAATTTGCAAAATCCGCAAACCATGGGGTAGAAGAATCAAGCTTAGAATTCACTACACCAAGTGTCTCGAGCGGAAACGTTTCGGTGATTCCCTTGGGCTCGTAAACACTTTGGTGAGGATCTTCCAAACGAGAAAGATGGTCGGCCGCTAGATTCTCGGCTCCTTTTTTGTCAACGATTTTGTGATCAAATTCTTGAACGAGGAGAATCCAACGAAGTAATCTCGGCTTAGCATCTTGCTTTGCCATGAGATACTTAATAGCCGAATGGTCCGTATACACTATGCATTTCGTCAAAACGAGATAAGGTCGAAATTTCTCAAATGCATACACCACGGCAAGGAACTCCTTTTCCGTTGTAGTGTATTTAAGTTGAGCCTCGGTCATCGTCTTGCTAGCATAGTGAATAGGCAAGAAGTGCTTATCATGACGTTGCCCCAAAACGGCCCCAATAGCGTAATCACTAGCATCACACATGAGCTCAAAGGGGAGGTTCCAATTTGGAGCAACAAGAATGGGAGCTTCGGTAAGTTTCCTCTTAAGGATTTCAAAGGCTCGTACACAATATTCGTCAAAGACAAAACGTGCCTCTTTTTCAAGAAGATGTGTAATGGGTCGAGAAATCTTCAAAAAATCCTTGATGAATCGACGATAAAAGCCCGCGTGGCCTAGGAAACTCCTAACTCCCTTAACGGTTTTGGGATGAGGTAATTTGTTGATGACGTCTACCTTAGCTTGATCTACCTCAATCCCCGCTTTCGAGACCTTGTGCCCTAAGACGATTCCACTCTTAACCATAAAATGACACTTTTCCCAATTGAGCACAAGGTTGGTTTCCTCACAACGTTTTAACATTCTCTCAAGGTTCGACAAACACGAAGTGAACGAATTACCAAACACGGAAAAGTCATCCATGAAGACTTCCATCGTCTTCTCGATCATATCATGAAAAATAGCCATCATTGTAACATCCCGTACTTAACGTCATCATTTTATCCTAACTATGTAACGTATTTTGAGTTCCTAAGTAATGGTGAGTATTGTTATGTTTGACGGTTTACGTTGAAACCGGTAATGTGTGCATATATTTAATCGTCGTGACGATTGAATAGTACTAATAGTGATCGCGATGCC
This sequence comes from Glebionis coronaria, assembly GCA_025667525.1. Taxonomy (NCBI): domain Eukaryota; kingdom Viridiplantae; phylum Streptophyta; class Magnoliopsida; order Asterales; family Asteraceae; genus Glebionis; species Glebionis coronaria. The sequence goes on from JANFOE010000063.1 coordinate 826,031, forward strand.
AATGGATGCCCAAATATTATATTTTAGTATCGATTATTTCGATATTTGATATTTTTGAAATTCTTATTTCGTTTACGTTTTAAGTCGAGTCGAATTTTATTATTTCGTTTTGTGTGCGATTAATTATTAAAACGATCGATTTAACAAACGAGATTTATATTTTTATGAACCCGGGACGAAACCCGACTCCCGTAAATATTTATAAAATTGACTGGAAGTCATTTCCCGCTTTTTAACTAATATTTACACTTTGGTCCACAAGAATGCACCAATTACAACTTTCACCTTTCCCCACCATATAAAAGGCTTCAACTAACACATACATGCCATAACCACCAAAATTTTTCCTCTCTCTTCTCCCTTTTCTCTCTATGCCGTGACCCCCTCCATCAACAAACACCATCACCATTTTTGATTGAGCTTGATTCAAGAAAAACTAAACAAAGTCCCATTCCCCAAATTCAATGGAGATTCTAATGGTATGATTTTTACTTACATGCATTCACTTTTATTTTTCAAAGATTTTTACTCAAGAACAATGGTGTTTGATCCATTGTTGTGTTGTATAAAGGTGTTATTATTATTATATTTGATTTTTAAAGTATTGCATGTATGATTTGTGTAGTGGGTTTTTATAATATTAATCATGCAAGTGATCTAGGGATGATATGAGATGTTGTAGATGATTAATATAGCATATTTGAGGTATTGATGATGTTTAAAATGGGTCAAATTGGTTGTTGGTATGATTTTTAAAGAGTCATTTTACATCAGTAGGTTTAGGCCCGATTTTCGTACAGTAGATGTTGGATAAGTGTTGGTATTATTAAATATTGTTGTAGTGGTCGCCGAGACGCTCGTTTCGGTATAAGGTAGAGCTTCTAACTCATAACGAGTCAAAAGTTACATAGGTTTGAATATTCGTGTACCGGGAGGCGAGTATCGACGCAATCCGAAATTGTTGTCGATATTGGGTCAAATCTCGGGGACTATAACTTGAGTTTCAAAAATGGTCAGGGGCTGTTCTCAGGCCCTAAACTTAGCATTTTGAGTCTATTTTCATAATCAAGAGTCGGATTTGTAAATGGTTTTGGTTAAGGAGGTCAAAACGGTTTTACGATTCAAGTGTGCAAAACTGTCCGGTTTTTAATGTCTAAAGATATGTCGAGCAGGTGGGTCTAAAATGTGAATCATTTGATGAAATTTTAACTGAGTCTTCTACAGATATTGAGTGAGTTTGTCACCAAGTTTCGTCGAAAACGGAGTTGTTTAAGTATGGTAAAACAGCGTGTACTTTTGGTAAGTACCGGCTGAGTATTTTTGGGAGGTACTTAACCTCGCGTCATAGTTTGAGGCAAGAGGCTAATCTATTAGCTTCTCAAAGTTTTAAAAGGATATAAGTCTTATGTAAGAGTGTATATTCTGAGATTGGAGACCCATTTAGGGTACTTGAGCCGTGTTGATTTGGCATCTTGAGATGGATCAACATCGAAGGTGCTAGTCTTGGAAAGCTAGTACTTGTCGTGGAGTTAGAAGGAATTCACTTGCATTGATTGGTCATGTCTATGTACATACTATTTTGAGTCATTGATTTTATTATACTAAGTATGTTTTGAGGTACTTGAGTATGTTGTTAAGCGCGCACCTTATTTGTTAGGTGGCGGCTTTTGACGTGTATATTTGGGAGGCATCTTCACTTCGGCGATCACTACTACTACTAGCTTCGTGTATCATCTAAGGTGAGTCTATAGCCTCGCCTTTATACTGGTTTTAAATGATTTTAACCCGCGAGGGGGAGTACATGCTATTTGAAACAACTAGAACACAAGTCTTTTGAATGATTGCTTAAACTTAAATGTTGTTTTGATTATAACAAGTACGTTGAGTACAATGGAATTGGTATGTTGAACACCAGGGAATTGTGTTGAAATGGAATTGGTACGTTGAGTACAATGGAATTGGTATGTTGAACACCAGGGAATTGTGTTGAAATGGAATTGGTACGTTGAGTACAATGGAATTGGTACGTTGAGTACAATGGAATTGGTATATTGAACACCAGGGAATTGTGTTGAAATGGAATTGGTACGTTGAGTACAATGGATTGGTACGTTGAGTATAATGAATTGGTGTGGACTCGTATACCAACGTAGGGTCACACAAAGGAACCATAAATGAAATTGCTTTTTATATACTTGTGTTCAAATGATGATTTGCAAAACCTATAGATTCGCTCAACCTTTGTGTTGATCCTTTTAAGCATGTATTTCAGGTAATCAAGATGGAGCGCAGCGGAGCATGCAAGGAGGGAGTTGGTGCTTACTTGTCTAAATTTTGTTTATTTTTCATCCTTTTTAAATTAACCATTTCATTCAAGTATTTTGAGGAACATGTTGTGTTGGTAACGGTTTTTGGGACTAAAACGCTACTCTGATGGTATCTTTTGGGATGGAAAATATTTTAGACAAAGTTATATTTATACATTTTAACGTCTCATTTGAGGTCGTTTTCTATGATTGTGTGTGATGTGCTATGAGTAGCGCCCCAAAGTGGTATTCCGCTGCGTGGTAATTTGGGGGTGTTACAGATTGGTATCAGAGCCACAAGTTATAGAGAACTAGGTCGATTTTTTTTTGAAAATGTCCTAAACTATAACTTTTGGTGTGTCGTAAAAGTTTTAAGCACGCAACTACTCCGCATGGCTCCGGTAAGGCTATTCTTGTATTATTTTATATTTGACTATGATTATGTGAACCTATGTGTATATAGGAATGGTAGTATGTATATGTATGAATATACTATGATATTTAAAGGCGTTGTACGCGGAGCAATGGTCCTTGAATGATTGTTGTACATTTTATAATTCGGCTTTGAATAGGATTTGGCCTCATCGCCAATCACCGATCTTGATAATTATGTATTATGAATACGAGTGTGAAACTCGTTTGATACTTTGGGTACGTGTATATTGCTTCGTAATCTATCGCATATCGACTTGTTTAAGTTCGATCGTTGTCGTCGCATCGTGATGTGCCATTTTTGGACATCTCATATTGAAACGTAATTGATTAACGTGATTTGTTTTTTTCCGTTACTTCTTATGATTTTGAAGAACCATTTATCCAAGGCGTCATCTTCTACGTAATGCGACGTGTGATTTGGTTTTATATGACTACGTTTTACTGGCGAAAAGGAGGATGCCAATGTTGGACCTAAGATATATATATCCTAATCAAATATATATAGTTTGGGTACAACAAAGATATGCTCGTAGTAGTCATTCGGTTGAGTGGCTTAATGCCTTGTATCTAATTGGAATGGGACATTTAGATATAGAGATTTTAACTCGCTCAACTATGAGTTGTTTAAGGTTGTCTTATTGAAATGGATTGGGACATTTGAATAAGAAGGTTTTAAACCACTGGACCTTAGATCGTTATGATCTCCTTATTCAAATGGAATGGGACATTTGAATACGGAAATCATGATGTAAGTTTATTTGACACCTTGTATTTATCATGGTATTTGGATATGATATCGTGTTGAGAGATAGTAATACTTGAGTAGGATGACTTATAATCGTCTTGTTGAAATGGATTGGGACGCCTTTTCATTTGAACAAGAAAGTTATAAGTTTCCGAACCATAAATTTATAAACTCTTGTATACATGGAGGGGGACGCCTTTTGATGTAGACAAGGAGTTATAAATGAGTGGGCCCGAGTATGTCTGGCTCGATTTGTGGATTTTTGGTGTGCGTACGTCTTCCTTCGACTCGTATTTCGTTGGTAAGAATCGTTCGATGTTGTCGTCATTATGATGATCGTCGATTATCATCTATGTACGAATAACCCGTTGTACTCCTCTCGAGTTATGATTTGTTTTGATGGACCATTTCTAATGTGTCTCGATGATCGCGAGCTTTATAAACAGATTGTTAAGAACCGTTGACCGTTCCGAGAATAGGCGACTCGCTTAAGCGTCACCATGATTTATGTGTGTACTTGCGGATTGACTGAGGATCAAGTTATCAACGTCAACTTATCGTGGATGTGAAGATTTTGTAATTTTACTTACTACTATCGAAGGGTCACCGAAGAATTTTCTTGATGACGAAACTCTTGGGGCTAGTATGACGAACTAAAAACGAGGAATATGATGCATCACCTTGAGCACTGAAGTCGAAATTATTAGGACGCCTTTGTACGATGAACGCTGAAGCAAAAATTAGTGGGACGCTTTTGTACGTTGAACACGGGAGTAGAACTTAATGGTATGCCCGATATGTTGTGAATTCTCGCCAATGGACCGAATTTCTTAATGACTGGAATTAACAAATTCGTTTTCACTTCGAAGAGTATGTTGTTGCCGACACCGCAAGTGGAAAGACTTTAGAGATCGAGTTGTATTACCAAGGGCTAGTCCAAGGTTTTATCGATGATCAACGACGGAGATTTACATTTGATGTTTATGTTTGACCTTTGTTTTTAGGTACTTATGTGGTATGTGATCGAGTTGAGTGATCGTAAGTTGTGAGAACTTGAGGCGGCATTGTCCAATGACGTCCGATCACGAAGAACGTATACCATATAATATTTTTCTTTCTCTCTCTCTCTTCTTTTTCGACTTTCAACGACGATGCTTATTGAGACTTTGAATGCGCGTGGGCGGAAGTGAGATGGTGTCCTTGTATTATCTTTTCGGTATGGATCCGCGTGTGAGCACCCTCTGATGACGAAATATTTCCTTGTTATTCCTTTTGATATGTGTCCACGGCTATCCGGCCATTGGATATCCTTTAACTTACAACCTTCCAATTGACTAGACCTACCCGAAGGTCTTGTCAAGTGATCTTATTTATCATGGCTTGGCTATTTAGCAAGCATGAGTTAACCCGATTGAATTTATTTATGTGGCATGGTTTGGCTTTTGACAAACATGTCGTGACTTGATTTTGCGTCCATGGTGTTGTCTTTTATGTTTGAATTAGATTGTAATGCGTCCGATAGCGCAATGTATACGCCGAAGGATTTCCGTATCGACGAACTTGCATTTGACGAAGTAGGTTGGCATGTTCGAGAATACGCAATAAGGTGATTTTGTACGACTAGTACTAATTACCTCGTCTCAATTCTTTTCTAGAATGTTTTCGATGGAGTTTTATGCGACCCATGCGACTCTCTTTCGTGAATGATTGTTTTTTTCGTGAGGATCATGAATGGTGGTTTAGATCGCCAGATTGTTGGAATAAAGTAGATGAAGGACAAATTGGAACTGAGACTATTTGGGAGACTACGAAAAAATCGTGCGGATTGATAATTGCTTGTAAACTGTGAGGAGTCGTCAGAAGAACTTTGCCAATAACCGTAGGGAGCCGTTGGAAATCTGAAGTTGGAGACATGGCAATTATTAAGGTATCACCTTGGAAAGGTGTAATCCGTTTTGGAAATGGAGAAAAGTTAAGTCCAAGGTGCGTTGGACCGTTTAAGATCACCCAGCGGATGGGACCGGTTGTTTATAGGTTAGAATCATCGGATGAACTTCGTGCGATTCGTGTAATTTTAGTGTGTCGAGCTCGAATAAGTGTTTGGCGAATAAGGGTTTATTCTTCCGTTTTTGGTGAGATACAACTTGACGACAAGTTGCATTTTGTAAAAGAACCAGTAGAGATCTTTGATCGAGAGGTTAAGCGTTTGAGACCGAGTAAGATTCTCGTTACGAAGGTGCGATGTATTTCGAGACGTGGAACGAGATTCACGTGGGGATGTGAGGATTTCTGTATAAGAAGTGCCCTCGTTTTTCCTAGGAGAGCGCGATACGAGTATGAGGCGAGGCGAGCGCCGGGACGTCGCTCCTTTAAGGAGGTGAGAATGTTACATCCCGTACTTAACGTCATCATTTTATCCTAACTATGTAACGTATTTTGAGTTCCTAAGTAATGGTGAGTATTGTTATGTTTGACGGTTTACGTTGAAACCGGTAATGTGTGCATATATTTAATCGTCGTGACGATTGAATAGTACTAATAGTGATCGCGATGCCAATGGATGCCCAAATATTATATTTTAGTATCAATTATTTCGATATTTGATATTTTTGAAATTCTTATTTCGTTTACGTTTTAAGTCGAGTCGAATTTTATTATTTCGTTTTGTGTGCGTTTAATTATTAAAACGATCGATTTAACAAACGAGATTTATATTTTTATGAACCCGGGACGAAACCCGACTCCCGTAAATATTTATAAAATTGACTGGAAGTCATTTCCCGCTTTTTAACTAATATTTACACTTTGGTCCACAAGAATGCACCAATTACAACTTTCACCTTTCCCCACCATATAAAAGGCTTCAACTAACACATACATGCCATAACCACCAAATTTTTTCCTCTCTCTTCTCCCTTTTCTCTCTATGCCGTGACCCCCTCCATCAACAAACACCATCACCATTTTTGATTGAGCTTGATTCAAGAAAAACTAAACAAAGTCCCATTCCCCAAATTCAATGGAGATTCTAATGGTATGATTTTTACTTACATGCATTCACTTTTATTTTTCAAAGATTTTTACTCAAGAACAATGGTGTTTGATCCATTGTTGTGTTGTATAAAGGTGTTATTATTATTATATTTGATTTTTAAAGTATTGCATGTATGATTTGTGTAGTGGGTTTTTATAATATTAATCATGCAAGTGATCTAGGGATGATATGAGATGTTGTAGATGATTAATATAGCATATTTGAGGTATTGATGATGTTTAAAATGGGTCAAATTGGTTGTTGGTATGATTTTTAAAGAGTCATTTTACATCAGTAGGTTTAGGCCCGATTTTCGTACAGTAGATGTTGGATAAGTGTTGGTATTATTAAATATTGTTGTAGTGGTCGCCGAGACGCTCGTTTCGGTATAAGGTAGAGCTTCTAACTCATAACGAGTCAAAAGTTACATAGGTTTGAATATTCGTGTACCGGGAGGCGAGTATCGACGCAATCCGAAATTGTTGTCGATATTGGGTCAAATCTCGGGGACTATAACTTGAGTTTCAAAAATGGTCAAGGGCTGTTCTCGGGCCCTAAACTTAGCATTTTGAGTCTATTTTCATAATCAAGAGTCGGATTTGTAAATGGTTTTGGTTAAGGAGGTCAAAACGGTTTTACGATTCAAGTGTGCAAAACGGTCCGGTTTTTAATGTCTAAAGATATGTCGAGCAGGTGGGTCTAAAATGTGAATCATTTGATGAAATTTTAACTGAGTCTTCTACAGATATTGAGTGAGTTTGTCACCAAGTTTCGTCGAAAACGGAGTTGTTTAAGTATGGTAAAACAGCGTGTACTTTTGGTAAGTACCGGCTGAGTATTTTTGGGCGGTACTTAACCTCGCGTCATAGTTTGAGGCAAGAGGCTAATCTATTAGCTTCTCAAAGTTTTAAAAGGATATAAGTCTTATGTAAGAGTGTATATTCTGAGATTGGAGACCCATTTAGGGTACTTGAGCCGTGTTGATTTGGCATCTTGAGATGGATCAACATCGAAGGTGCTAGTCTTGGAAAGCTAGTACTTGTCGTGGAGTTAGAAGGAATTCACTTGCATTGATTGGTCATGTCTATGTACATACTATTTTGAGTCATTGATTTTATTATACTAAGTATGTTTTGAGGTACTTGAGTATGTTGTTAAGCGCGCACCTTATTTGTTAGGTGGCGGCTTTTGACGTGTATATTTGGGAGGCATCTTCACTTCGGCGATCACTACTACTACTAGCTTCGTGTATCATCTAAGCTGAGTCTATAGCCTCGCCTTTATACTGGTTTTAAATGATTTTAACCCGCAAGGGGGAGTACATGCTATTTGAAACAACTAGAACACAAGTCTTTTGAATGATTGCTTAAACTTAAATGTTATTTTGATTATAACAAGTACGTTGAGTACAATGGAATTGGTATGTTGAACACCAGGGAATTGTGTTGAAATGGAATTGGTACGTTGAGTACAATGGAATTGGTATGTTGAACACCAGGGAATTGTGTTGAAATGGAATTGGTACGTTGAGTACAATGGAATTGGTACGTTGAGTACAATGGAATTGGTATGTTGAACACCAGGGAATTGTGTTGAAATGGAATTGGTACGTTGAGTACAATGGATTGGTACGTTGAGTATAATGAATTGGTGTGGACTCGTATACCAACGTAGGGTCACACAAAGGAACCATAAATGAAATTGCTTTTTATATACTTGTGTTCAAATGATGATTTGCAAAACCTATAGATTCGCTCAACCTTTGTGTTGATCCTTTTAAGCATGTATTTCAGGTAATCAAGATGGAGCGCAGCGGAGCATGCAAGGAGGGAGTTGGTGCTTACTTGTCTAAATTTTGTTTATTTTTCATCCTTTTTAAATTAACCATTTCATTCAAGTATTTTGAGGAACATGTTGTGTTGGTAACGGTTTTTGGGACTAAAACGCTACTCTGATGGTATCTTTTGGGATGGAAAATATTTTAGACAAAGTTATATTTATACATTTTAACGTCTCATTTGAGGTCGTTTTCTATGATTGTGTGTGATGTGCTATGAGTAGCGCCCCAAAGTGGTATTCCGCTGCGTGGTAATTTGGGGGTGTTACAATCATGCACCTTTGAAAGGTTCCTAGTGCATTGCAAATTCCGAATGGCATTCTAAGATAGGCAAACGTTCCATATGGACACGTAAACGTAGTTTTTTATTGATCACGAGGATCGATGGGAATTTTGAAGTAACTAGAAAAACCATCTAAAAAGCAATAGAAATCGTTTCCCGCAAGACGCTCCAATATTTGGTCCATGAAGGGCAAGGGAAAATGGTCTTTTCGAGTGGCTTCATTCAACTTTCGATAGTCAATGCACACTCTCCATCCGGTCACGAGTCCAGTGGGAATCAACTCGTTGGCATTGTTTGGCACAACGGTCATCCCTCCATCTTTAGGGACACAATGAATAGGACTCACCCAAGGGCTATCGGAAATAGGGTAAATCATTCCCGCGTCAAGGAGTTTAAGGACCTCCTTTTTGATGACATCGTGAATTTTTGGGTTCACCCTCCTTTGACTTTGGATTGTGGGCTTGAAATCCTCCTCCATTAAAATTTTGTGGGTACAAAACTTGGGATCGATTCCCTTAATGTCGGATAACTTCCACGCAATCGCCCCTTTGTGATCCTTTAGAACATCGACAAGTGCAGTTTTTTCATCATTCGAAAGTTCCTTCGCAATAATAACCGGCACCTTGTCGTCCTCCTCCAAATAGACATATTCGAGGTGAGGAGGTAAATCTTTCAACTCGATGATAGGTGGTTCCTCAAGTGAAGATTTGGGCTCGATACTCATTACCTCCTCGGGTGGAGGAAATGCGAAATCGTTAAGAAAATCCTTGATAATCGAGAAGTCCTCATCGTTGTCGAGGTCTTCGTCACAAGTACGTGGAACATTGCATTCTTCCAACGTAAAACCACCACCTTCAAATGGAGTGAAGGTTGGTGTCGAATTATCAAGAATTGGATCTAACATAGTGGGATTTCCACTAGTTTCTTCATCACCAAACCCTAAAACTTCTTGTGAAAATTCCTCACAAACCACGTCGATCATATCAACGAGGTTTATGGTAGCAACGGAATAAACATGAGAAAGTTGAGAATTTTGAGTTGCGTTTATAACAAGTTCCTCGTCGTGGAAACGTAAGGTGATCTTTCTAACATGCACATCAATCAAAGCCATAGACGTATCTAAAAATGAACGACCTAAAATAAGAGGAACTTGAGGATCCGTGGGGATATCAACAACGATAAAGTCTACGGGATAGTAGAACTTCCCCACTTTCACAAAAACGTCTTCCGCCAAACCACATGCACGAATCGTGGAATGGTCGGCCATCTCGATAGACATTAGTGCAGGAGTAAGATTAGGAAGATTGAGCGACTTGAAGATTGCTAGTGGCATCAAGTTAATGCTAGCACCAAGATCGGCCAAGGCATAGCATTATTCCATATCTTGAATTGCACAAGGGATCAAAAATTTACCGGGATCACCGACTTTTTGAGGTATGCGATTAAGATAAACCGACGAACAACTAGACAATTGATGGAATTTCTCCTTGTTGTTTAAAATACTCTTAAAGTTAGCGGCAAATCGAGGCATCATGACCAAAGCATCGGCGAAACTCACATTAAGGTGCAACTCACGAAACATTTTCATAAAAAGCTCAAATTGATAGTTGTCGCGCTCTTGTCGTTTCTCCTTCCTAAGTCTCGATGGGTAAGGTAAGGGTGGTGTGGGTTGGGGCATAGGCATAGCCTTTGGAATCTCGGGTTCCAATGTTGGTAAAGGGTCGACCGTAGGTGTGGCATTAGCGGTACTTTGTGGGCTTGAGATATGCTCCTTTTCGACCACCACCTCGGGTTCTTCCTCAATTTCCTCCACCGTTAGAGTAATTGGTTGAGGAGTCTGTTCTTTAAGTGCCTTACCACTTCGTGTGGTAATCACTTTCATCTCTCCCTTCGGGTTTGAAACGGTGTTACTAGGCAAACTTCCCGAAGTAGAGGCTTTGTTCCCCATGACGGCTTCTAAAATGGCATTAAGCTTAGCATCTTGACTATTAAACTTAACATCTTGACTAGCGGCTCTTTGGTCAATTCTTTGTTCAAGCCTAGCATGACTTTGTTCAATTTTATTGTTTTGACCTCTATTTTGATTAGCAAAATCATTTTTCAACTCATTTCTCATGTTAAGATATTCTGTTGGAAATACGTTTTTCCCAATAAAGTCTCGGTCACATCTTAGTTAGCATAGATCACGAGATATAGACTATTTAGAACTTTGTCTCTTGGAGCGACCTCCCTTAGGGGGAGCTTGTGTAACTCATGAAGATAATTGGATTTGCATTTTTCTTCCCAAATTTTCTTAAAATACTATTAAATCAATTGATATTAAAAACATTGATTGTGTTAATATTTTTAATATGGGGGAGAAAATGTGATTTAATATGGGAAATGATTAATCAAAAATGGTTTGACTTAACGTGCTAGCTCATCCCGACATGTGCGAAATGTTTTTGGATATCGTGGCATATGTTAAGGAGGAGCAAAATGGATTTGCACTTCAAAATGGATTTCATGGTGACATACACTTACCCAAAACATCTCTATTCACGATGATGAAGATTGTGGTGACATAAGGATGGTAGGATAGGTTAAAGTCCAATGATTCCTCTAGAACCGGAGGAATCTTCCCAAGGACATTCCATAGCTAGAAATAGTAGTCCTTAGGAAAGATGGAGAAAGATTGTGAACGTAGCTGAATGCCGACCAAGTACTTAAGCTAGCACTGGAACAATCACAACAAGGTGCTAGTTATGACGTATTGGTAAGCATTGAAGGGGTTGAAGAATGAAAAAGAATTGTAAAGATAAAAGGTGTAAAGAAAGAAGCCCTCCTTACAACTTTAGGCAGAAACTGGGTCAATACATATGCTATTGAGATCATTTTTGTTAATGATTCTCGATATTGAAGAAAGACGTCATGGACCCAGTGATGCAATGCACAACCCTTCCCAGCTAACTCAAATATCTTTCAAAAGGTATTTGTTTTAATCACACGGAGATCAACACGTTATCTATTGGTTTATTCACTCCGAATAGACTGATATTGAAAAGGTGGCACTCCTCTCCAGCCTCCGATCACTAAAAATCCAAAATGCACGATCGAGTCTAGAGCCATTTGAGATCATCAAATATCTCATTAGGACACACTTTCATGTTTCCTTGCTTCTTCACACACTGTGAAAAGTAAGAAAGATTTTAAGAGTCCTACGCAAAATCTTCATGATCTTGCCTGAACATCCGAGTAAATACGTAAGTATTTACAATGAAGATGGAAATCCTTCTTGAGCGAATATCAAAAAGCTCATGGTAGGTGACTTGTGCGATTCTTTATGAATCAAACTTGTGATAACTGGAAAGCAACAGTGGTTTAATTCTTAAATGAATTTAAACACGTTCCAGGCCTCTACGTAATATCTTAGTGATCTTGCCAGAACATTCAGAGTAATACTATTAAGTATTTACAGTGACGAATGGAAATCCTTCTAGTGTTAACATCAAACAGCACTTGGTAGGTAACTTGCAAGATTCTATATGAATCAAGCTAGTGACAACTGGAAAGCAACGATGGTGCGGTTCTTAATTGAACTTAACTTGTTCCAGGAACATGAATTGACGGCTTCAAATCATGCGGATAATATTATCCAAATGATTCACTCTTTACGTTCGCAGTCAGCTTTGGACGGTCGAGTAAAGAGAACGGGTTTACCCGCGAAATCTTGTCAAGGAGGTTCTTTATTGAAACTACCTGTCACAAGTACGATATTTAATATCGTCCAACGGTCTTCACCGACCGGAGGTAAAATGCTACCGAATTAGAATGAAATGTTCAAGGCCATTTCATCCGTGTATATTGTTTGTTGCTAACTGTCTTATGCAGCGTAACAAGAAGGTGGCATTGCGGTGTACAATCCAGAAGAAGTCGTCACCACATGCTTATACTGCATACAATTAGTACATCAACAAATTCAATAAAGCCTGAAGGTCAAGTCTTCCGCTGTATCAAACTCTGAAGCTTTCAAGAATTTAAAAGTATAAGTATGTGGAACATGAAGTCACGAAGAGGCAAATATCACAAGTGAAGAATGCACAAGGTCAAGGCAATGAAACATGCTCAAGACCAAAGTCAAAGATCACATCAAGCATATTCACAAGAACAAGATCGAAGACTCAAGCATAGATGCTAGGTTTAAGATTTTGTAGAAAGATGTGACCTCCCTTAGGGGGAGATTGTTGGAAATACGTTTTTCCCAATAAAGTCTCGGTCACATCTTAGTTAGCATAGATCACGAGATATAGACTATTTAGAACTTTGTCTCTTGCAGCGACCTCCCTTAGGGGGAGATTGTTGGAAATACGTTTTACGTATTTATGAAGGATCGGTCGCTCCAACGATAATTATGTAATGGGCTCGTGATCTACTTAGTAAACGTATAGTCCTTATAGCCCACATGTAGGGTGGGCTATATATACCCCTCCTAGCATGTTAGGAGGGGTTCGTGATGTTGTTCATTTTCACATTTTGATAATCTATCTTTACTTTCTCTCTCTACTTGTCTCCCTTCTCTCCTTTCTCTCTCTACTCCATCATCTCCTTCTTCATCTTTCTTATGTTTATCAATTAATCAACCATCTTTATCAACAAAATCCATCATGTAGGATAGGCCAAAGATCTCGTAGACCTTCAATTGGTATCAAGAGCCAAGGTTTGATTGGTTTATTCTTGCTTTTATTTTTTATTGATTTTGGTGAGTTTTGATTTAATCAAGCTTTTATCTTAAAAAGCTTGTATTTTTATGCTTTAAATCATGTCAAATCTTTAGATTTACTTAGTTTTTAGATAAAAATCACAAATTTTTATAAAAAAATCAAAAACTTTTATTATCAAATCTTAAAAAGTTTGTGTTTTTATTAAAAAGTTTGTGTTTTTATAAAAAGTTTGTGTTTTTATAAAAAGTTTGTGTTTTTCTTTTTTTAATTTTGCCACTTTAATTTTTTTTTTATTATTAATTTTCGTTTATCAGTTTCAGTTTTATCCTATCTGGGTTTTTCTGTTATCAGTTTTTTTATATAAATTTTTTTTTTATTTTTTATATAATCAGTTTTTATATAATTTTCTGTCCATCGAATCTGTTTGTTCTTTTTTTTGGTCAAATCTGTCAATTATCTTGGTTATCATCTTCTCTGGTCCTTTGTTTCTGTCCCATCTATTTTTCAACATCATCAAAGTTCCGGACGAACAAAGTTCCGGACGAACAAAGTTCCGGACGAACAAAGTTCCGGACGAACAAAGTTCCGGACGAACAAAGTTCCAGACGAACAAAGTTCCGGACGAAATCTTCCGAACGAAATCTTCCGAACGAAATCTTCCGAACGAAATCTTCCGAACGAAATCTTCCGAACGAAATCTTCCGAACGAAATCTTCCGAACGAAATCTTCCGAACGAAATCTTCCGAACGAAGCATTGTTGATTCATACATAACGGATACAAAAAAACCCACCCTCGACACATCTCACACCAATCGGACTCACTGACACGACTCAGACTCACAACCCTCAACTCTAATATCTCAAACGACCCCCACTCCCTCACCCCCATTCTCGACTGACACTCGCACACTCACTCTCACCCTCACCTTCGCACACCTAGCCCTCGACTCACAGCCTTTCATTACCCACAACCCTCACAACACTCAGACTCGACCCCACACACAGACTCACACAATCCTCACGATCTCAGTCTCAAAAACAACATCCTCGATCAACACGACATTAAACAACAATTATAAACACCTCTCGACCCTCGACTCGCTCACCCATCCTCTCGTTCCCCTCACGTCACTTGACTCACGACTCCCTCAGACAAAACAATTTCTTTCGAAAAACCTCCCCTCACCAGCACCCTCACACCCACCCTCACGTCTGTTTGTCTAACACTATCCTCCCCGACTAACTCCCTCACCTAAACTCCACACCTTCAAACAACAACAACTCTCCATAACTCATCGACCCATCACAACTCTCGCATCCAAACAAAACACACCCTCGACTACAGCCCTCACAGCCCTCACAGACAACACAACAAGAAAGACGCGACATATGATAGATAGACTCGATTGATCTCAAGTTTAACAACCACAAATCAACATAAAAAAAACCTACATGAGAACCCATTTAAGGATCTTGAAGCCGGTTCATTCGTCTTCATAGGGAATAGAAGGGATGGATTTATTTCTGTGATTGAGAGATAACATAAAAAGGAGACCTTGTTTCGATTTGTTTCTGTGATTTGTTTCTGTGATTGGGTGTTCATCAGATTGGGTGTGCGATTAGAGAGACGGAGGTGTATTATTTGGTTTATGAAGTGAGAGAGAGTTATGAAAGGGACGGATTAAATAATGGGGTGGAGTTCACAATGTATCATTCATTTGAGAGGCTGAATACTCGCCACGTTTTTTTATACTCGTTTTTTATATATTAGGATTTTCAAAAACTTAATATTTGTTATCAAAAGATCTCATATTTTTTCTACACATTTCTATTTTTTTTAGTTAAGCAAAATTTTTGAACTTTATCTTGCTATATATTAGGATTTTATTTTTATTTTTTTTTATTTTGAATTGTAGTTAAGTAAATTTTTTTTAGTTAACTTAATTGTGTTTTTTTGTCAATCGTTATTTTTGGGATTGGTACATTGTGTTAAGGTGGGTATTTTAAAAGTATCAAAGTCGTAAAATATTTGACGGGTTGAAAGTTTGTGTAGCCGAATTTGAAAACATAAGTAACGAGTCTAAGTAAAGGGCTTTATTTTTTGTGGCTACGGATTTTCTTAATCGGATATTTTTATTTGTACGTGAAGAAGGTTTTTATCATCAATCGAGGACTTTTCAGATTTATTTACGGATCGTTTCGTTGGTATTCAATGGATTCGTTCAATTCGCCATGTCAAAAGGGAGAAGCGCATAATTTGCAAAACAAAGTTAGGAAAAGGGGCATCATCTCCTTTCAAATGCTCCAGTCTCATCTTGTCACTCTTTCGGGGCTTCAAGGAGGGAGCGAATTTGTGACAATCTTTGGACAAGATCGTCATATATTCATCGACTCAATTTTCACCACTTTGACCCAACTCGCCGAGCAACTCAACCATAACAACTTTAATCATCTGCATCGGCACTCGCATATAAGGCTCTTGTGACACACCTCACGCCTTTCCTCCAATTCAATATCATCAAGCCTGAAAGTTTAGTGATTTGCCAATCATTTCTTCGAGATACACATACCGAGCTTCGAGTTTTCCGTGATACGATTTTGAAACTCATGTCATCGGTCTCGTCTTCGATTTATGAAAGATCTCGACTTCAGCAAGGGTATGATAATGGAGTGCAAGACTCTTCGATGCAAGAGGAAACTGGTCATACGTTTGAAAACTTTGAGCCTAACGATGGCAAGAGCACGGAATCAGGAGGACAACATGATACCAGTGGCACGTCAGGGAATGTTCACGAGATCTCTCTTGATGACACCTTACCCGTTTATGACGAAGAGCCGGCAAACATGGTACAATGTAATGTTGTTTATGATGTATATGCTGATGACATGCCGCATATTAGGCATTCTGAACCTAATTATGACAAACATGGGATGGAAAAGAGTGATAGAAATACCACTTCCGATTCATCCGATGAGAGTCATAATGGGGGAGAAAGTGTTCAAAATGCTAAACATCATGATAATTGTCCTATAACTGCTTCATTGATTGCTTCTGATTCCAAGATTAGAGAGCTCGAAATGATTGTCGCTCAACAATTAAAAGATCTTGAGGATGCCAAACTTGAATTTTCTAAGAAAACGGACAAATTTGAAACATACTTTGAGAAACTTGAAAAATCAAACGTTGTTCTTGAAAGAAAATTAGATCAAAAAGTTTTAGAGTCTAAAGCTGAAAAGGATAATCTTTTGAAACAAATTCAGTTGCTTGAATCTAAGTTGGCATCCCAAGATAGATTGCTCAAAGAAAATGAAACGTTAAAAGCCCAAGTTCAGGAAAAGGTGTTTGCTATAGCTGCGTTGAAAAACGAGTTAAGGAAAAATAGAGGACCTAGTGTGGACACTAAGCTTGAAAAACCATCAATCTTGGGGAAACCGCCTACAAATCAGTTCGTCAAACAACCGATTGTCAGACAACCTACTGCATTTAGATCCGAGCGACCACAATCCTCGAGACCGCGGTTTGCCTCCCAAGTTAATTTGGGTCATATTTCTAGAACAGTCACTCCACCAACTAGGCCTAATGTGACTAAATTAGTTTTAGCAAGACCTCATCACATGATTGCCCCTAGTTTCTCTAAGAATAGTTCAATGAACACGTCTAGAACTAGTTCAACTGATGTGCGCCATGATTTTGGTCAAAGGGAAGCTATTCAAAAGACACATGTAAGAGATAGTAATGTCCAACCTAGTTAGATGCCTTCTAGATTACCCAACACTGCTAACCGTAGCATGTCACATCCTAGGAGCATCAATCAATCATCTAGGAATTCTAGATCTTACTCGGACATTAAATATGCTACTTGTGACATGTAGAAAATGTGTCTTTACGGCAAATCATGATTCTTGTATCAATAAACTACTTAATGAGGTGAACTCCCGTGCTAGACTTAAATCCCAGTGGGTCGCTAAAATCAAACCCATTGGTAAAATGTGGCGCCCCACTGGTAGAACTTTCACTCTTGTAGGAAACGAGTGCCCTTTAACTAGGATAGTCTCTGATTCTACGAAGACTACTAGGGAGGAAATTGCAAAGGAGGATACATCACTTAAGCCTGAACTTAAGGTTTTCTATAAAAGGAAACGTTTGCCAACTAAGACAAGTGAATCATCCCCTCAGGCCACCTCTGACACAAGAAAAGAAAACCGTGAACCCCCACGTGCTTCTAAAATAGATATCTCTAACCCATGCAAAAGTATACAAACTCCTAATGAGAATGCAGGTACCAAAGTTGATGTTCCAAAAGAACGAAGCGGTCCAATCATTGTATACCGTTCAACTAAGGACACTCTTAGAGTTTGGTTGCTGAAGAAGCAGATATTGGAGAAACAAATGTCTCGGGGGATACATGGTTAAGCTGCACTCAGGACTTATAGTCACATCACAAACTATAACTCGCTCTTCAAAGAAAGGAAAGTTTATCGCCGATGGTAAACTTATCCTAACAACGAGAAATTCATTTTTCTCGGGCATGAGCTTATATTAAAACATTCCATGTTTTTAAGCTCATGCACAATGGCTCCTCGTTAAATGACAGACGACGACCCGGACTTCAGAGACAAGGAAGTTTATCTACGCAACGATAACTTACCCTCTTAACAAGAAATTAATTTTTTTTGGACACGAGCTTATCCTAAAACCATTCAAAGGTTTTAAGTTCGTGTAAATGGTTTATCATTAAATATCAGATGGTAACCCGTGCATCAAAGAAAGGAAAGTTTATCGCTGATGATAAACTTATCCTAACAACGAGAAATTAAGTTTTCTCGGGCATGAGCTAAAATTAAAAACATTCGAGGTTTTTAAGCTCATGCACAATGACTTACAGTTAAATGTCAGACTGTAACTCGAACTTCAAATAAAGGAAATATTATCTTTTATGATAACTTATCCTCATAACGAGAAATTAACATTTCTCGGTCATGAGCTTGTATTAAAACATTCGATGTTTTAAGCTCAGAAAGGAAAGTGTATATTTTAAATAAGAGAACTTTTCCTTGTAACGAGAAATTAACCTTTCTCGGTCATGAGCTTTCCGTTAAAATAGTCAAAGTTTTCAAGCTCATGAACACGACTTCTAAGTAAATGTCAGCTTAGGACTCGTTCTTCAGATAAAAGGAAAGGTTATCGCCGATGGTAACTTATCCTTACAACGAGAAGTTTACAACTTCTCGGACTTGAGCTTTCCTAAGATATTCCAAATCTTAAGCTCAATTAATTGGTTTTCAAAACTTTGAACACAATTTTTCAAGAATTTCTCAAAAGGTTTTTCTGAATCTTTCAAAATTGTGTGTTCAAAAAAGTTTTGATAAAAAGAGCATGTCTTCTGGAATCGACAATATTTACGAACCTAGAAATGTCATTCAATAATGACACGGGGTTGTAAATAAAGTTCGAGCAGAAGTTTAAAAAATTTAAAACATGCTCCATTATGGTTTGCTATTATTTCCGATAGTAACCCGTTTTTCACTTTGAAGTCAAGCATTTCACCGGAAAGCTTTGACTTCAGAATCCGAAGTTATCATCTCCACCAACCGTAGCAACTTACGATTGATATCTACATACTCGACGATGCGACTACTCAAACAGTGACTACAGCTCTTTCAATAGAACACAGGTTAACAATTGAGGGGGAGCAATTGTCCAGCATTCAGAATCCTTGATGCCGAGAGTGCCAAGTTCACATATTGGTGTTAAGACAACGATATCAATCATACACATGGAGTCAAGAGATAACTTCAGAAGTTACGAGGAAGACCAACATTCGTGAATAAGAACCATGTGCTTCTTTCATATGATGTTCTCCATCATTCAGGTCCAACCTCGTAAATTGCTAATATTGTGAAATCATTATCATATATGATCTTTGCACGTGATAAATACCTTACACTTGTGTTTAAAAGGTATTTAATTTACGTTTCAAGTAGACCCTCATTAATTTGAGGGGGAGCTTGTGTAACTCATGAAGATAATTGGATTCGCATTTTTCTTCCCAAATTTTCTTAAAATACTATTAAATCAATTGATATTAAAAACATTGATTGGGTTAATATTTTTAATATGGGGGAGAAAATGTGATTTAATATGGGAAATGATTAATCAAAAATGGTTTGACTTAACGTGCTAGCTCATCCCGACATGTGCGAAATGTTTTCGGATATCGTGGCATATGTTAAGGGGGAGCAAAATGGATTTACACTTCAAAATGGATTTCATGGTGACATACACTTACCCAAAACGTCTCTATTCATGATGATGAAGATTGTGGTGACATAAGGATGGTAGGATAGGTTACAGTCCAATGATTCCTCTAGAACCGGAGGAATCTTCCCAAGGACATTCCATAGCTAGAAATAGTAGTCCTTAGGAAATATGGAGAAAGATTGTGAACGTAGCTGAATGCCGACCAAGTACTTAAGCTAGCACTGGAACAATCACAACAAGGTGCTAGTTATGACGTATTGGTAAGCATTGAAGGGGTTGAAGAATGAAAAAGAATTGTAAAGATAAAGGGTGTAAAGAAAGAAGCCCTCCTTACAACTTTAGGCAGAAACCGGGTCAATACATATGCTATTGAGATCATTTTTGTTAATGATTCTCGATATTGAAGAAAGACGTCATGGACCCAGTGATGCAATGCACAACCCTTCCCAGCTAACTCAAATATCTCTCAAAAGGTATTTGTTTAAATCACACGGAGATCAACACGTTATCTATTGGTTTATTCACTCCGAATAGACTGATATTGAAAAGGTGGCACTCCTCTCCAGCCTCCGATCACTAAAAATCCAAAATGCACGATCGCGTCTAGAGCCATTTGAGATCATCAACTATCTCATTAGGACACACTTTCATATTTCCTTGCTTCTTCACACACTGTGAAAAGTAAGAAAGATCTTAAGAGTCCTACGCAAAATCTTCATGATCTTGCATGAACATCCGAGTAATACGAAAGTATTTACAATGAAGATGGAAATCCTTCTTGAGCAAATATCAAAAAGCTCATGGTAGGTGACTTGTGCGATTCTTTATGAATCAAACTTGTGATAACTGGAAAGCAACAATGGTTTAATTCTTAAATGAATTTATACACGTTCCAGGCCTCTACGCAATATCTTAGTGATCTTGCCAGAACATTCAGAGTAATACTATTAAGTATTTACAGTGACGAATGGAAATCCTTCTAGTGTTAACATCAAACAGCACTTGGTAGGTAACTTGCAAGATTCTATATGAATCAAGCTAGTGACAACTGGAAAGCAACGATGGTGCGGTTCTTAATTGAACTTCACTTGTTCCAGGAACATGAATTGACGGCTTCAAATCATGCGGATAAGATTATCCAAATGATTCACTCTTTACGTTCGCAGTCAGCTTTGGACGGTCGAGTAAAGAGAACGGGTTTACCCGCGAAATCTTGTCAAGGAGGTTCTTTATTGAAACTACCTACCACAAGTACGATATTTAATATCGTCCAACGGTCTTCACCGACCGGATGTAAAATGCTACCGAATTAGAATGAAATGTTCAAGGCCATTTCATCCATGTATATTGTTTGTTGCTAACTGTCTTATGCAGCGTAATGATGAGATGGCATTTATACATGATCTCATCATTCTTTTCGGGCTTTAAATGCATTAAAATGTCATAAAATACCATATATATGCTTGTGTTTGTTTACTTGTGTGTTTTAGGTATGGATATCGTGAAAAAGACAAAAGATCACAAGATACAAGGAAAAACGGACACGAGAAACGAAGCCGTACAAAGAACCGGGCCCTAATCATGGAATTTTCATCAAAAACCCTTGAAGACTTGAAGACAAAACAAGATTGATCCTCAATGAATGAAGAAATGACACTTAAAACCCTTGTATATTAATAATTACAAGTTTGGTTCCTTAAGTTTGTCAAAATTGCAAAAAGGTCCTTCAACTTTGAAGAAATGGCAAGAATGGTCCCTCAACAATTTCAAAATGCCAATTATAGTCCCTCATGAAGTTTAAGAGACATTGAAGACCTTGGAAGATCAAGATTGTCCAAGTTCAGTCCTTGAAATATCCAACAATGTCAAAAATAACCCTTTGATAACCTTTTTCCAAGTTTGTGCCAAAAGTGTAAAGTCTTGAAACTTATTAACAAAGGAAACCCGTTTTTAGGGCACTGAAACTTCAAATGCAAAAATATTCAAAACCCAAGGACCAAATGTGCCAAGCTTAAACATTTAAAAAACAAAAACGCGCTTAACATATTATTTCCCCCTTTTTAGGATCAAACAGGTTTACTGTTTGTCTTTTACATTCCCAGAACTTACCTTCATTAAACCTGGGTGAATTTTCAATTAAACCCACACACACTCTATTCACACGTACCAAATCCCTTCCCACTCCTAAAAACCTGCATCCCACCAACGTGGTCCAAACCCCCAATTCCCCAATCCACCAATCACATCATTCCTTAGCCCCCAAGCACATGACGTGTCCCAAATCAATGTCCAAGGTTATTAGCTTACTCTCAAAGCAGAAACAAACGGCCAAGATCAAAAAAAGGACAATTCACACCAAAAACGTCCAAGGGCATATTAGGGATTTTTCTATGCATTAGGGTTTTGTATTTTTGATTCTAGTATGTTCTTAGGCCTCTATAAAAGGAGCTCACAACCTGTGTGAAGCCCTTGTTCCAGTTTTAAGCATAAAATCCTTGTAATCCTTTTTTTATGAAATTAAAGTTTGGTGTTTGTTTAAATCATTGTAATTCCTTTTAATGTTTATAAAAAGTTGAGTGTTGGGTTTATGCTTGATTCTGAGTTCCACTCTTGTTATTTGGTTTAGTGATTTGTGTTTCAAAAGTATTTAAGTTTTTCTGAAAATTTTGGAAGATTTTATAAGAATTTGTGTTAAGGATTGGGTGTTCTTAGTTCATGTTATTGGTAACATAAGGGTAATAAAAACGTGTTTAGAAGGTTTGGAAAGTTTTTGGAAGTTTTTAAGTAAGAAAGAAATCAGAAAAGAATTTTACATATTATCCTTGTTCTTGTTTCTTTGTTTTGTGTTCAAGCAGGTAAAGAAGGTGTTGATTTAGTTCAGCTCCAACCCGGGTTGGATTGGAGGAGGGTTATACACCCTCTAGGGTCTTGGATGTTAAGACCCTAAGGTAACTTTCTTTTACCTTAGAAATTTCAGAAAAATAGCTATTAGATTGATCTTGTTTGATTCAGTGCCATAGTGTGTTTTAACTGTTTGATTCATGTTCTTTTGAACTTGTATGCATGTTATGTGCTAAGTGAATCAAGTGGTGTAAGTTTGCAAGTGTTTTGGTTAGTGAAAGTTGGTTTTAAGTTTTTAAAAGAGTGTTTGGCTACAGGTTTTAGCAGGGTAGAACAGTTGATTCAAGTTATTAAAGAGTGTTAGAAGGTTGTTAATTGGTTAAGATAGCTAGGTTATTAGATTGTAGTTAATTTGGGACAAAGTTGTGGCTAATTTGTGTGTTAAAAAAGGATTAAGGTTGCTAGAATTCTGCATAGTCATATCTGCTTGAATTGTGTAGTTTTTGGTGCTTGATCTTTGTTAATCTGTGAATGATTATGTGATTTAAGGGTTGTTATTGATTGTGCATTTGTTTGAGACTTTGTGTGCCAAGTTTGAGCCCTTGATTCTCATTAGGTTGCAAGGAAATAGCCACTAAGCCCACTGATCTGCTCTATATACCTCAGCATCTTGCTTAGGGCTCTTGTGTGCATTGATTTGGCTTGTTTAGCTTGCTAAGTGCTTTGATTTTGTGTGTTACTGACTCCTTGAGCTTCAACAAGCTCAAGGGTGCCCCAATTGTTCCAAAATATCAACAAACAAGCTCATTGCCAAGCTCCTCTTGGCATCAAAAGTGCACTAGTGTGCATTGGCCTTTGCTCATCAGAAACCTGAGTGAACTGCATTCATTTTGGACCTTGATTTGGCTTAATCAGTGTAAAAAAGGTTAAGTGGATTGGTTTTCAAGTTTACAAGGTGTCACAGATTGGTTTGGCAAAGTTAAAAAGCAAAAATAAAAAAAAAAAGAGTAAAAAGGGGGGTTACACGCCTCGAACCAGTGACCTGCCGTTCAACACACCAACAACATAACCATCCTGCCCTTGGGTCTTTTACTGACCAAGGTTGGATTGGTTATTTATTTAACCAGTTTTTCATTTGTGTTAGTTTTAAAAAGCCGTAGCATTTAAGCTTATTTCCAGCTTATTTTTCTAGCTTATTTCACTTTTCTTATTTTTCCTAGGTAAGTAATAGGTTTATAGATTTTTTAAAATTGGTTTCACTTTTTTCCCTTTATTTTAATATTTTATAGGATTTAATTAATAGACGTTTTTTAATAAATCAATAAAAAATACCAAAAATAGTTTTTATTTCTAGGAAAAATAGTTTTTAGTTTTTAAAATATATTTTTGAGGTTTACATATAAATTTGGTTTCAAAAACATTTATTTTTAATTTTATAATATTTTAAGGTTTTTTATAAACTTTAAAGATTTTTATAAAATTATTAAAAAAGGTTTAGAAGCTATAATTTGTGTTTTTCTCTTAGATATATTATTTAGGATTTTTATAAATTTTTTATTTTAAATTTTAGAAACTTTTTATTTTTAGCATTATTTTATTATTATTTTATTTAAATTTCAAAATTCTCTTTTTCTTTATTTTTCATTTTTCTTAAGTTCTTTAGCATTAATTAGGACTATTTCCATTTTTAGATTATTTTTATCACTTTTAGATTTATTTTTATAATTATTTTAAGTTTAATTAATTTTTAATTAGTTTAAATCATTTTTAGAGTTTTAAAAATAGCTTTAATAGGGTTTAATTTTAGAAAATTACTTTTTAGTCTTCTAATAATATAAGTTAAGTGATTATTCAATAAAATCATAATTTAGACTTTTGAATTAGTTAAATTTAATTTTAGGGCTTTAATTAGCATTTAAAATTAATTATTTAATTAATAAAAGGTTTTAAAATATCTTTGTTGGATTTTTAACTTTATTTATATTATTTTAGACTTGTTTTAGCCTTTTTAATCTTTTCTTGATTTTGATTTTGGCTTTAGCTTAATTTTTAATTTTTGTGTTTTTCTACGGCTTTACGTTTACGTTTTTACGTCATAGTGTAATTTTCACGAAACCGTCATTCCATCTCATCAATATTAATCTCAAATACATACAAGTTAATTCACAACACCATACCTCCTTGGGAAACGAACTTCTTCTCTCTTTCAAGTGATTGTGGGTCATTACTTGTGGTTTTCCTAAATCACTCGTCGATACTTACCGCTCATATTTAGTTGCTTGTTTTTCCTAAAGCAAGTTATCTAAACTATACCACAATCATTTTGGCGCCGCTGCCGGGGAGGTGTGTCGTGATTTAATTTGGAAAATTTTGTTTTTGATATTATCCATAAATAGTATTTGTGTTAAGTGGAACTCCCTTAACACGTATTATCGGTTTTCTTGGTTTTTCTTTGTGAATATTATTAATATATTGTATTAAGTATCACAACCAAAATACAATATCTCCAAAAGTGTGAAAACACAACCTTGATTCGGGATTTCATCACTCGATCATTGTATTCGAATCTCAAACAAAAAGAAAGGCAAAAATAGATAAATACTTTCGTGAAGCTCGATTTTGAAAGATACGAACTATAAGGTGGGTATAAGGCGGGTATTATAAAATATACCCTAAGGAAAAAGGCTCTTAAGTGCTTCGCGCCGCCTCGTTTCCCCGCTTGCTTGTGAGTATTTTGACATTGAAGGCTAATCGAGGGTTTTGCCGCCCAAAGTATTAATACGTATACTATATTTGCTTGGTTTTCTTTGTGATTAAACCCTCGTGAACAATTTGGTTTTCACCAAAGTTCTAAAGTCATTAGAAGACATTCACTCCACGTGATCGTTTTCATTCCTTTGAGGCTTCTTTAATCAAGAGTTTGATTCGAGGAGAGATTTTGTAGATTGTTGTCTACGAAGATACACCAAAATCCAAAAAAAATTAAATATCATCAAAAACACAAAAAAATTGAAAATCCACAAAACAACCAAAAAGAATCTTCTTTGCTCACCTCCCATTCTTCGTGAAGTTTATGATCACCCGTAATCAAGCAAAACGAGCTCGTAAACGTCTTCAAAAGCAAGCAAATCAAGGATCGTTGATTGTTGAATAACCTCCAATTGTTGAACCTATTATAGAACAAGAAGTCGTAATGGCTAATCGTACTATGATGGAGTTGCTACAAGCACCCACCGAGGGTTTTGGAGAGGCCATTGTTATTCCCGCCATCCTTGCGGAGAATTTCGAGATTAAGACGGGTTTAATGTCGATGCTACAAGCAAACAAGTTTCGAGGTCACGAGAAAGACAACCCGCATTACCATATTAGGAATTTCAACCGTCTCACCGCCACTAGCAAATTCAAAGATGTTCCGCATGACGCCATTAAGATGATGTTGTTTCCATATTCGTTGGATGGACCCGCAAAAATTTGGCTCGAGAAAGAACCGCCAAATTCGATTTTGACATGGGCCGATCTCGTTTCTAAGTTTGTGAACAAGTTTTTTCCACCATCGAAAACAACACACTTAAAAAATGAGATTTCACGATTTGTGCAACGTAACAATGAAAGTTTTTCAATGGCATGGGAACGATTTAAGGAGATGTTACATGAATGTCCTCACCATGATTTTTCGGAATTGCATCAAATTGATACCTTTTATAATGGGCTTAATGATCATGAACGAGATTATTTGAATGCCGCCGCGGGTGGTAATTTTTTGTGCAAGACGACAAATGAGGCTTTACAAATCATTGAAAATAGATCTAAGGTTTATAGCCCTCGTAACACACCGAGTGTTGCCAATATGGGTTCGTCATCGTCATCACAATCGTCTCGTAGCATTAACGCCTTACATGATGAAGCTAATGAGGAAAATCGGTTTTTTGATAGATTTGCTAATCTAATGTCCCATTGGAAGGCTCAAGAAGCTTCCAATTCCGCTTCGGTTAAAGCGGTTGCTAAGAGTTGTTTATCGTGTGGAGGAGCTCATGATCTTTCCGAGTGCATTACCGCGGATGGTAACACTTCGAGTGCTTACGTAGCAACGGGAACTTACAACCAAAACGGCCAAGGTTCCCGCCAAAATCAAGCTCCACCAAATCAAAATGCTAACAATTATCGAAACAACAACCAAGGTAATTACCAAGGCAACACACGCAATTACAACAAAGGGAATTATCAAAGTGGGAATGGACAAATCTCTAATCAAAACCAAAACCGTGATTTTCAAAACACTACACAAGGTTTTCAAAATGCTCACACGAAAAATTTGCAAGGAGAATTTTTAGATTATGCAAAAGCAAATGATGCTAAATTTGATAATATGCAACGTGAGATGATTAGCTTAAGGTCCGAGTTGAAAAACGAGCTTAAAAATGAACTTGCTAATGAACTTAAAACTCATGCAAACAAAATGGAAGGAAATGTCCAACGTCTTCAACAAAACCAACAAAAGATGGAATTAGGACAACATGAGATTAAGCAAGAGTTATTGAAAGCGGATGCTAGGCAATCAAAATTTGAGGACCGAATGGCTAAGATGTTCGAAGCAATCATGTGTAAGCCCTCTTCTTCGGGTGGTCTTCCTAGTGATACCATTGCAAACCCGAAGGGAGAAATGAAGGTTATTACTACACGAAGTGGTAAAACTTTCAAGGAACCAATCTCTCGACCAAGTACTTCTACGGAGAAGGAAATCGAGAAAGAACCCGAGGTGATGGTCGAAAAGGAGCACATTACAATCCCACGAATTACCGCTCAAACCACACCTACGGTTACACCAATACCAATTGTGGAACCCGAGGTTCCAAGGCCGTTGCCTAATGACCAACCCACACCACCTTTACCTTACCCTTCGAGACGTAACAAAGAGAAAGCACAAGAACGGAACAATTATCAATTTGAGCTATTTATGAAAATGTTTCGTGATTTGCACTTTAACATAAGTTTTGCCGATGCTTTAATCATGATGCCTCGATTCGCCGCAAACTTCAAAAGTATGCTAAACAACAAAGAGAAGTTACAACAATCGTCTAGTTGTTCATCGGTTTTTCTAAGCCGCATACCACAAAAAGTCGGTGATCCCGGTAAATTTTTGATTCCGTGTGCTATACAAGATATGGAGGAATGCTACGCCTTGGCCGATCTTGGTGCTAGTATTAATTTAATGCCTCTCGAGATTTTCAAATCGCTTTCGCTTCCGGCTCTTACTCCTTCGAACATGTCCATCGAGATGGCCGATCATTCTACGATCATGGCATGTGGAGTAGCCGAGGACGTTTTCGTTAAAGTCGGAAAGTTTTACTATCCCGTTGACTTTATCGTTGTAGACATTCCCATCGATCGAAAAGTTCCTCTCATTTTGGGTCGTTCATTTTTGGATACATCAAGAGCACTTATCGATGTTCATGCTCGAAAAATCACCCTTCGTTTCAATGAAGAAGAACTTGTCATCAATGCAACACAAAACTCCAATCTTTCTCATGTCTATTCTATTGCAACTTTAAACCATGGTGACTCGACCAATGTCGTTTGCAAAGAATTTTCACCAAGAGTTTTAGGGAATGTCGCCAAAAACAATTTACCATTTCCTCCGCCGGTGGAGGTTATGAGTGCTAAGCCTACGAAGAAGAAACCATCAATACTTGAATCGAAAAATCATTCACCTTCATTCTTGAAAAGTGTTGATAAGTTGCCGGTTTCTACGGAAGATCTTTCGGATGATGAATATATGGACCCCGATGGGGAGGTTTTCTTCGTCGATAAACGTTTTGAGAACTTGCCACCACCAAAACCTAAACGGTTTCAAAATGTGAGAATTTTTAGTGTGACTAACATCGTCTTAGAAACACCGAATATTTTCGACATAATTAAAAAGGGTTTTCATAAGGAGAGTTTAAAAGATAAAAAAGAAAAAGATCTTAAATGTGATTTAATTGATTTTTCTACAAATCTAACTCCGTCATCACCGCGTGATTTGAGTGCTACAAACTCGTCTACTCCTTTTGACGATGTTTTGTGTGGTTCTAGTATGGGGGAAGCCCCTTATGTTCCCTCATCCTTGTCCACCGAGGACGAGATATTCGATCCCGGAATTTCATGTAAAGGGAAATCTCGGTCTTCCACCGATGCAATAAATGGAAACTTTATCTATTTTCTTGGTGCGAGTCTACCTCGAGTAGCTCAAACGTTTGTCTTACCAATTGTCTCACCCTTCTACTTCTCATCTATTTTCTTCAAACTCTTTGAGTTTATGGCGCATGTTGGAGTGGCTTTGATTTGTTCTTCCAATGGAAACGAGAACGCCATCTTCGACCCCGGTATTTTGCATCATCTAAGGACTTAGTCCTTTTTACCGGTTGCTTTTTGGGCCTTGTTTATCATGTAAGCCCCATCAAAAATTGACCACACCATGATTTCCCTAAATGTTCACATTTTAAGGGGATCGAGTCGAGCTCATGACTCGGTAATCAAAAACGAGGTGCCTCGTGGGGGAGATCCCATGCTTATCTTTATGCTTTATGTTCACTAATAAGGGGACTTGTACCCTTCCAACTCGTTGTCTCGTGGTTGTTTGTGATTGTGTTATCTAGATCATCATCATCGTCTACGATTGAAGACTCTCGTGTTCGTTTACGTGAGCCTCCATCGTTCGTTTGAAGAAGTTTTTCACGAATCCATGACATATCCTTTATTGTTCTAACAATTATCTTTTAGCATAATTAATAAACGGCTTTAGATATATTGTTGATCACCCTTTCCATGCTAGATCCTAAGCATTCGACTCTTCGTCTCTAGTATGGGGGTGCTCCACCTTTAGACTCGAAACATTGAGGACAATGTTTACTTTTAGTATGGGGGGGTGAATAGGTACTTGCTTTGCTACGCCCTCACGTTTTCCAACTTTCAATGTTTTGTTTTGCTAATAAGGCTAAAAATGGCCAAATTTTAAAATTTTTCTTAGTTTTCATAAGTGTTTTTAAGACACGAATGTATATTTTCCGATGGGTAGAATAAGAGTTAATTTTTGACTTGATGGGCATTTGGAGCCATTTACATTCCTTAACCCGCTCAATTCAAGTTTTGCTAGACTTTTATATAGGGAGCTTTAAAACGCGAAAGTCTTAATCCATTCGGGTTAAGAACAAGAACTTTTCGCAAGTTCCTATAATTGATTCTAGAAAGTCACTTATCGAGGGAACTATAAAACGCATTCTCTAAACTTGAAAAAGTCCAAGAAAGTGCAAGATCCTATAGGTGGCTTGAAAACCCAAAACTTTGATTTGATATAGTCTTAATGAAAGCTAATCCAAATTTGGCTTAATTTTGACTTGCATGGCTAAGTATTCACGAGTCTCTTTAATTAGAGGTCTTTAAATAGTGAAGAACGAGAAATGATAGAGTTAGACAAGTGATCATGCTAAACGTAGAACATGAAAGTGTTCTTTCAAAAACTCATATGTTTTTAATTGTGGCTTTTTCTTCCCATAAGATCAATGCATTAGGAATAAAACATAATTGCAATAAGTAAGGTCGTACGATTTGAAAGGTTACTTAGCCTCTAGCGCAAGATCGTTTAAAAGTTGCTCGGGGTTGAATAGAGTTCATAGCCAAGGCATAACTTATTGAAACGGGACGCGAAGATTGGCGATCATCCAAAAAGGCCCTAACAAGGCATGAGGAGCTCTATTTTTGCTAAAGATCCAAAGATGATGTGAAGTATCATTGTTCCAAAATCAATATGAAGGATCGAGACACACGACGAGAAGCTATTACTCCCCTAAAGAATGGAGAAAGTCTATCCAAAAAGACCCTAACAAGGTATGAGGATAAATATATCCAAGTCCGAAAAGGAGGCGGATCGTTGTATATCAAAATCCAAAGTAAAGATTGAAGAAAAATGATGAAGTCGTGGTCCTATTTGAAGAATCTCTCAAAAACGTCAAGTGAAGAAATTCCAAATATATGAAGAGAAGACCATAATTTCGAGAACGTCTTCCCAAGATTTGAAGTATGAAGTACATGCCAAATATCGGTCCGAGAAAGGTCTCAAATCGTGAAACGAGTTATGCCAAGATATGAACTTAAGGAGATACACGAGAAGCCGTTTTAAAAGATTTTGTCCTTCGGCTAACTATTGATCAAATCGTGCTACTTTGCTTTCGGACTAATAACTACTCAAATAAGTCAATATGAATCACTTGTGATCCATGACAATTAGATAAAAAATGCTAGTAACCCATTTCCTTTTACAATAACTAGGATTGCGGGGAGAAAAAGTATTACACAATTTGGACGTATGAGTAGTGTTAGCATTGTGACTTGTACCAACAATGATCTTGTTTTTGCACTTAGCATGGAATGTATGACAATCAAGGATGACGAAATTTACTCTAAGGGACATTAACTTGTTTCTATTCTTTGACCCTAAAAGTCACCTTTTGGTGATGAAAATCATACATTATGTCTTTACACAATCTCGTAGTACGTTGCAAGTCTTTTACTTTTCAATAAAGGTTAATAAAATTGAACTTTGGTGATGCTTAGATACTTTATTCTAGCATTGCGTGAGGGCACGGCAATGGCTTAGTATGGGGGAGTGATGAGATGGCATTTATACATGATCTCATCGTTCTTTTCGGGCTTTAAATGCATTAAAATGTCATAAAATACCATATATATGCTTGTGTTTGTTTACTTGTGTGTTTTAGGTATGGATATCGTGAAAAAGACAAAAGATCACAAGATACAAGGAAAAACGGACACGAGAAACGAAGCCGTACAAAGAACCGGGCCCTAATCATGGAATTTTCATCAAAAACCCTTGAAGACTTGAAGACAAAACAAGATTGATCCTCAATGAATGAAGAAATGACACTTAAAACCCTTGTATATTAATAATTACAAGTTTGGTTCCTTAAGTTTGTCAAAATTGCAAAAAGGTCCTTCAACTTTGAAGAAATGGCAAGAATGGTCCCTCAACAATTTCAAAATGCCAATTATAGTCCCTCATGAAGTTTAAGAGACATTGAAGACCTTGGAAGATCAAGATTGTCCAAGTTCAGTCCTTGAAATATCCAACAATGTCAAAAATAACCCTTTGATAACCTTTTTCCAAGTTTGTGCCAAAAGTGTAAAGTCTTGAAACTTATTAACAAAGGAAACCCGTTTTTAGGGCACTGAAACTTCAAATGCAAAAATATTCAAAACCCAAGGACCAAATGTGCCAAGCTTAAACATTTAAAAAACAAAAACGCGCTTAACATATTATTTCCCCCTTTTTAGGATCAAACAGGTTTACTGTTTGTCTTTTACATTCCCAGAACTTACCTTCATTAAACCTGGGTGAATTTTCAATTAAACCCACACACACTCTATTCACACGTACCAAATCCCTTCCCACTCCTAAAAACCTGCATCCCACCAACGTGGTCCAAACCCCCAATTCCCCAATCCACCAATCACATCATTCCTTAGCCCCCAAGCACATGACGTGTCCCAAATCAATGTCCAAGGTTATTAGCTTACTCTCAAAGCAGAAACAAACGGCCAAGATCAAAAAAAGGACAATTCACACCAAAAACGTCCAAGGGCATATTAGGGATTTTTCTATGCATTAGGGTTTTGTATTTTTGATTCTAGTATGTTCTTAGGCCTCTATAAAAGGAGCTCACAACCTGTGTGAAGCCCTTGTTCCAGTTTTAAGCATAAAATCCTTGTAATCCTTTTTTTATGAAATTAAAGTTTGGTGTTTGTTTAAATCATTGTAATTCCTTTTAATGTTTATAAAAAGTTGAGTGTTGGGTTTATGCTTGATTCTGAGTTCCACTCTTGTTATTTGGTTTAGTGATTTGTGTTTCAAAAGTATTTAAGTTTTTCTGAAAATTTTGGAAGATTTTATAAGAATTTGTGTTAAGGATTGGGTGTTCTTAGTTCATGTTATTGGTAACATAAGGGTAATAAAAACGTGTTTAGAAGGTTTGGAAAGTTTTTGGAAGTTTTTAAGTAAGAAAGAAATCAGAAAAGAATTTTACATATTATCCTTGTTCTTGTTTCTTTGTTTTGTGTTCAAGCAGGTAAAGAAGGTGTTGATTTAGTTCAGCTCCAACCCGGGTTGGATTGGAGGAGGGTTATACACCCTCTAGGGTCTTGGATGTTAAGACCCTAAGGTAACTTTCTTTTACCTTAGAAATTTCAGAAAAATAGCTATTAGATTGATCTTGTTTGATTCAGTGCCATAGTGTGTTTTAACTGTTTGATTCATGTTCTTTTGAACTTGTATGCATGTTATGTGCTAAGTGAATCAAGTGGTGTAAGTTTGCAAGTGTTTTGGTTAGTGAAAGTTGGTTTTAAGTTTTTAAAAGAGTGTTTGGCTACAGGTTTTAGCAGGGTAGAACAGTTGATTCAAGTTATTAAAGAGTGTTAGAAGGTTGTTAATTGGTTAAGATAGCTAGGTTATTAGATTGTAGTTAATTTGGGACAAAGTTGTGGCTAATTTGTGTGTTAAAAAAGGATTAAGGTTGCTAGAATTCTGCATAGTCATATCTGCTTGAATTGTGTAGTTTTTGGTGCTTGATCTTTGTTAATCTGTGAATGATTATGTGATTTAAGGGTTGTTATTGATTGTGCATTTGTTTGAGACTTTGTGTGCCAAGTTTGAGCCCTTGATTCTCATTAGGTTGCAAGGAAATAGCCACTAAGCCCACTGATCTGCTCTATATACCTCAGCATCTTGCTTAGGGCTCTTGTGTGCATTGATTTGGCTTGTTTAGCTTGCTAAGTGCTTTGATTTTGTGTGTTACTGACTCCTTGAGCTTCAACAAGCTCAAGGGTGCCCCAATTGTTCCAAAATATCAACAAACAAGCTCATTGCCAAGCTCCTCTTGGCATCAAAAGTGCACTAGTGTGCATTGGCCTTTGCTCATCAGAAACCTGAGTGAACTGCATTCATTTTGGACCTTGATTTGGCTTAATCAGTGTAAAAAAGGTTAAGTGGATTGGTTTTCAAGTTTACAAGGTGTCACAGATTGGTTTGGCAAAGTTAAAAAGCAAAAATAAAAAAAAGAGTAAAAAGGGGGGTTACACGCCTCGAACCAGTGACCTGCCGTTCAACACACCAACAACATAACCATCCTGCCCTTGGGTCTTTTACTGACCAAGGTTGGATTGGTTATTTATTTAACCAGTTTTTCATTTGTGTTAGTTTTAAAAAGCCGTAGCATTTAAGCTTATTTCCAGCTTATTTTTCTAGCTTATTTCACTTTTCTTATTTTTCCTAGGTAAGTAATAGGTTTATAGATTTTTTAAAATTGGTTTCACTTTTTTCCCTTTATTTTAATATTTTATAGGATTTAATTAATAGACGTTTTTTAATAAATCAATAAAAAAATACCAAAAATAGTTTTTATTTCTAGGAAAAATAGTTTTTAGTTTTTAAAATATATTTTTGAGGTTTACATATAAATTTGGTTTCAAAACATTTATTTTTAATTTTATAATATTTTAAGGTTTTTTATAAACTTTAAAGATTTTTATAAAATTATTAAAAAAGGTTTAGAAGCTATAATTTGTGTTTTTCTCTTAGATATATTATTTAGGATTTTTATAAATTTTTTATTTTAAATTTTAGAAACTTTTTATTTTTAGCATTATTTTATTATTATTTTATTTAAATTTCAAAATTCTCTTTTTCTTTATTTTTCATTTTTCTTAAGTTCTTTAGCATTAATTAGGACTATTTCCATTTTTAGATTATTTTTATCACTTTTAGATTTATTTTTATAATTATTTTAAGTTTAATTAATTTTTAATTAGTTTAAATCATTTTTAGAGTTTTAAAAATAGCTTTAATAGGGTTTAATTTTAGAAAATTACTTTTTAGTCTTCTAATAATATAAGTTAAGTGATTATTCAATAAAATCATAATTTAGACTTTTGAATTAGTTAAATTTAATTTTAGGGCTTTAATTAGCATTTAAAATTAATTATTTAATTAATAAAAGGTTTTAAAATATCTTTGTTGGATTTTTAACTTTATTTATATTATTTTAGACTTGTTTTAGCCTTTTTAATCTTTTCTTGATTTTGATTTTGGCTTTAGCTTAATTTTTAATTTTTGTGTTTTTCTACGGCTTTACGTTTACGTTTTTACGTCATAGTGTAATTTTCACGAAACCGTCATTCCATCTCATCAATATTAATCTCAAATACATACAAGTTAATTCACAACACCATACCTCCTTGGGAAACGAACTTCTTCTCTCTTTCAAGTGATTGTGGGTCATTACTTGTGGTTTTCCTAAATCACTCGTCGATACTTACCGCTCATATTTAGTTGCTTGTTTTTCCTAAAGCAAGTTATCTAAATTTTCCTACAATCACGTAACAAGAAGGTGGCATTGCGGTGTACAATCCAGAAGAAGTCGTCACCACATGCTTATACTACATACAACTAGTACTTCAACAAATTCAAGAAAGCCTGAAGGTCAAGTCTTCCGCTGTATCAAACTCTGAAGCTTTCAAGAATTTAAAAGTATAAGTATGTGGAACATGAAGTCACAAAGAGGCGAATATCACAAGTGAAGAATGCACAAGGTCAAGGCAAGGAAACATGCTCAAGACTAAAGTCAAAGATCACATCAAGCATATTTACAAGAACAAGATCGAAGACTCAAGCATAGATGCTAGGTTTAAGATTTTGTAAAAAGATGTGACCTCCCTTAGGGGGAGATTGTTGGAAATACGTTTTTCCCAATAAAGTCTCGGTCACATCTTAGTTAGCATAGATCACGAGATATAGACTATTTAGAGCTTTGTTTCTTAGAGCGACCTCCCTTAGGGGCAGATTGTTGGAAATAAGTTTTACGTATTTATGATGGATCGGTCGCTCCAACGATAATTATGTAATGGGCTCGTGATCTACTTAGTAAACGTATAGTCCTTATAGCCCACATGTATGGTGGGCTATATATACCCCTCCTAGCATGTTAGGAGGGGTTGGTGATGTTGTTCATTTTCACATTTTGATAATCTATCTTTACTTTCTCTCTCTACTTGTCTCCCTTCTCTCCTTTCTCTCTCTACTCCATCATCTCCTTCTTCATCTTTCTTATGTTTATCAATTAATCAACCATCTTTATCAACAAAATCCATCATGTAGGATAGGCCAAAGATCTCGTAGAACTTCATTTTCCTTCACAAAATTAGCTAACTCCTTGGTGTTTTTAGCCGTGTCCCTAGCTTGACTAGCCAATTGCTCTTGAATGTTTTCCAAAATCTTATCATTTGCCGTAGTGTAATTCAAAAAGTCCATTGGAAGTTCTTTAGTGTAAACATTTTGAAGACCTTGACTTGTGTTTTGAAAATTACGGTTTTGATTTTGATTTTGCAATTGGCTACTACTTCCTTGATTTCCATAGTTGTTATTACCCTTGTAATAGTTTCTTTGATTGTTTTGGTAACCAACTTGATTGTTTCAATAATTGTTAGCATTTTGATTTGGTGGAAAACCCGGTGGAGTCAATTGATTAGTGCGGGGAACTTGACCGTTTTGGTTATAAGTTCCCGCGGCCTCGAAGGCACTCGAAGTGTTACCACCGTTGGTAATGCACTGGGAGTAATCGTGAGCTCCACCACAATACATACAAGAAACCTCAACCGCTTTAGCCGTAGCGGGAGTGGGTTTTTCACCAACTTTAAACTCAATTAACAATCCCTTAAGCTTATCAAAAATCTTGTTCTCCAAATTAGCCTCGATTTGGCAAGCATCAACGGTGTGTGACAATGAAGGCGAAGGAGAAGACAAAGTCTTACGAACACTCGACGTGCTACGAGGACTATAGACCTTAGACCTATTCTCAATGATTAACAATGCTTCCTCGACTGTCTTACACAAAAAATTACCACCCGCTGCGGCATTAAGATAATCACGCTCGTGATCGTTCAAGCCATTGTAAAACGTGTCAATTTGATGCAAGTCGGAAAAACCATGATGAGGACATTCGTGCAACATTTCCTTAAACCTATTCCAAGCCGTTGAAAAACTCTCATTATACTCTTGTGAAAACTTTGAAATCTCGTTTTTCAAATGCGTAGTCTTAGAGGGCGGAAAAAATTGGTTCACGAATTTTGAAACGAGATCCTTCCACGTCAATATAGAATTGGATGGCTCTTTCTCTAACCAAATTTTTGCGGGCCCCGCTAAGGACTACGGAAAAAGCATCATCTTAATCGAGTCGTTTGAGACGTCCTTAAACTTGCAAGTGGCGGTGAGACGATTAAATTGGCAAATGTGGTTATGAGGGTTGTCCTTTTCGTCACCTCGAAACTTGTTGTTTTGAATCATGGACAACAAACCCGTCTTAACCTAAAAATTCTCCGCAAGGATAGCGGGAATCACAATCGCTTCTCGATAACCCTCGGTGGGTGCTTGAAGCAACTCCATCATAGTTCGATTAGCCATGGCTGCTTCTTTCACTACGATGGGTTCGTCAATAGGAGACTCCTCGCTAGAAGGAGTGGTTGATTTGTTTCTTCGTTTACGAGCACGTCTTGCTTTGGAGCGAGTTTGCATAAACGTCACGTACAACGAGAAGGCGAGCAAAGAAGATTCTTTTTGGTGTTTTTACTTTTTCAATTTTTTTTGTGGTTTTTGATTGTTTTTACTTTTTTTGGATTTTTGTGGAATGTATTAAGTAGACACAAATCTACAAATCTCCTCCTTAATCAAATCTCTCGATTAAAGAAGCCTCAAGGAATGAAAACGGTCACGTGAAGTGAACGCCTTCGATGACTTTAGAACGATGGTGGAACACCAAATCGTTCAAGAGGGTTTAATCAATAGAAACCAAGAAAATATATATTATACTTAAGTAATACTTTGGGCGGCAAAACCCTCGATTAGCTTTCAATCTCAAAATACGCACAAGCAAGCGGAGGAAACGAGGCGGCGCGAAGCACTTAAGAGCCTTTTTCCTTTAGGTCGTGAAATACAACCGCCTTATACCCATCTTATAGTTTGTATTTTTCAAAATCGAGCTTCACGAAAGTATTTATCTATTTTTGCCTTTTTCTTTGGTTTGAGATTCGAATACAATGATTGGGTAATGACCTCCCAAGTCAAGGTTGTGATTTCTCACGTATTTGGAGTACTTGTGAATTTATTGTTCTACGTATACAATATAGTAATAGTATTCATAAAAAACGAAAAACCGATAATACGTATTAGTAGAGTGCTACTAATACAAATAGCTATTATGGCTATATATAAAAACAACAATGTTCAAATCAAAACACAACACGCCTCCCCGGCAGCGGCGCCAAAATGATTGTAGTGGTTTTACCCCTTTAGGAAAAGGAAGGCAAAAGTGGCAAGTATTAAGTGTCGGTTTAGGAAAACCGAGCACTAATGACCAAATAAGTCCAAGTTCGTTCTCGAGGAGGCAAGTGCGTTGTGTTAAGAGATGATTTTTGATTTGTGATTATATGATTGAAAAAGAAAGAAAGAAATGAGATTAGAAAAGGAAGACGGTTACGACGACGGATTAAACTAAGACGAAAAAGGTCGATCACGTAAAACCGTAAAAACTACCAAAATTAAAAATTTTAAACCTAATAATTAATTAAAAGCTAAAATAAGTCTAAAATAATATAAATAAGAATAAAAATCCAATAAAAATATTTTAGAACCTTTTATTAATTAAATATTCAATTTTAAATGCTAATTA
The DNA here is from genome assembly GCA_025667525.1 of Glebionis coronaria. NCBI lineage: Eukaryota > Viridiplantae > Streptophyta > Magnoliopsida > Asterales > Asteraceae > Glebionis > Glebionis coronaria. The sequence continues at coordinate 864,242 of JANFOE010000063.1, forward strand.
AAGCCCTAAAATTAAATATAATTAATCAAAATGTCCAAAATATTATTTGATTGAACAAATATCTTACTTATGTTATCTAAAGACTAAAAAGTATTTTTCCTAAATTTTAAAAACTGATTTTCTATTTTTAAATTACTAAAAACTATTTTTAAACTAAAATAAATATAAAAAATAATAAAATAATGCCAAAATTAATTGAACAATTTTAAAAATCCTAAATTACTCTAATGAACAGTACAAAAATGAAAAAGTTTGAAAAATATAAAATTTACCACTAAAAGACAAAAACAGTTTAATATTAAACCCTAATTATCTTAAATTAATTCTAAAGAATAATTAAAAAGTGAACAGTAAAAACTTTTAAAACCAAAAATCTTAAAATATTATTCTAAGTCTAGGAAAAATTTTAAAATAGAAAATATTAATTTTTGGCACTAAATGCCAAAAACAGAAAATAAAAAGTTAATTAAAAAAAAGCTATTTAATCTAAAAAATATAGAATGAACAGTAAATAAAAATCTAATAAACTGAAAAATCAAAATTAAAATTAGAAAAATATTGAAACAAGTTTGAAAGTCTAATTCACAAATTAACCCACAAAAGACAAAATTACAATGTTTTTGAAAGTGACATGTGACAGACTTTTGTCTGTTTGCTTAGCAGTGGAAACAAGTGTGCTAGCAGTGGGAAAGGAGTTCCCACTGATAGTGTTAATTTTTGTTCAGTTAACAATAAGCTGAGGAAAGCTTATTTTGGTAGCTTATTTTGGACAAAAAGGCACACTTATACTCAGTTGAGTATAAGGAGTCAATTTACACACAAAAAAAACAAGCAAGTACTAGCTAAAAATCACACAAACCAAGCACAAAAGTTTCTGATTAAGCCCTTATGGGTGTCGGATGAACAGTAACTATTGTTTACTTGCACAAATCTGAATTTCAATGGCCAATAATTTGCACAATACTCAACCAAATGACATACAATTGATAGCAAACCCTAGATGACACCAACCCCTAACAGTTACCAAGATTTGGAAGCAAAATCTCAAAAAAACAGACCTGAAATGGAGCTTAATGTGTTTGACTGATTTTGCCAAAATTATAACATGCAAGCTTCTGATTTAATCACACCAAACTAACAAGACCCATACATTTTTACCAAATAATCCCAAGAGAGTGAATGTGAGTGGTCTTTAACAGGTTTATCAAGCTTTGACCCTATTAGATCCCTAATCCCAAACACCCCTTAATATCTAAAAACCAAAAATTTTCAAAGCAAACCCATTATAATCTACACAATACTTATTGAAATAACTTGTAACATACATACCATCCCTAAATGAGCATAATCAAACCAATTATCAAACACTTAAATACTTTTCATGCAGATTTCACATAAATCATTAAAATCAGAAAAATCAAAATGGAAACAAAGATTTTACCTAGAGGGACCTACATCCAGGTCCCTCAGTGACTGCTATGTCACCTCCATCAGGTCCGGACCTGAGCAGAACCTTTTGGTCAACAAGCCAACTTCAACGGAATCCTGCTAAGAAAAATAGAACACAAAGCAATATACACTTTCTGATTTTTCTTTCTCTTTTTTAAAACCTTTCAAAACTTTCTCAAAAACTTTTCCTTTCAAAAACTCTTATACCAAACACACTTACAAACCTGCAAAATCAAATCTTGAAACAAGATTTTACCAAAATCCACCAATTTTCAGAAACTTGCAAACAAAACTGAATTTTGAAAACTTAAAAAGTAAACAAACAATGAATGGACACAATCAATAGCAGAATAGTAAAATGGATCCTATATTCTTTTCATCAACAAATCTCAACCAATTTCCATTCATCAATAAAAATGGGATTTACAAGTTGTGACCTAAGGAAAAAATCCGGAACAAGTATAATGGGTACATGACACCCATTATATACTACTTAGAAGAACCTTCTAGTATACATGAATAAAATATATAAAAGCTAAACCCTAATTTGGAGAAATACGAAAATACCCCTGAATTTGTCTTGATTCTTGGTAAAAAACATTTCCATGTGAAGATGTTGATGTTACAGCTGTCTTGGAATGATCATACTCGTTCAAAATAGCTTTGCCAACACGAAATGGAGATCAACCATAGATTTCACTGTTGTATCTTGTTTTCTTGTGCAGGGGACCATGTGGGAGGGGCCTTGGTTGATGGTGATAGGTGGTTAAGGGTGGGTTTGGGTTTAAGTTGTGTTTAATTATCATCTTGGACAAGATGGGGTTTTAATTTTGTTTAATTAGAGAAAACCCAATTAGGGTTCTAGGTGTTCTTGGCTGGAAAAATTAGGGGTTTTAATCTTGTTTTCCTTTTAAAAACGTGTTTAGGAGGGAAATACTTAATAAACAGATTATTAAGTTTATTAAGTTGGTGGAAAATGACGTGGAGAAAGGTTGTGGTCTGATTGGTGGAATGGAGTGGGGTAGGTGACGTGTCGCGTGGTGAGTGGGAGGGTATGTTTGTGTGTCTGGCCAGTATTACCCCTCATGTTGCTTGCTTTGTTCATGTTGTGAAAAATAGCCAACAACCTTCATTCCCTTTATAATATCTTTGGCAGCTTGTCAAAAATGGCACAATTACTTTTCAAACTTAAAACAAGGACTTGAAATGTAATTTCTTCAATCTTCAAGGGCTGTTCTTGTAACATCTTGATAATTCAAGGTTTTGACTTGTTTGTTGACTTCTTGGAGGACCAATATTGACAATTTAGTTTTGTTGAGGGACTAAATTTGCCAATTATTCAAAGTTAAGGGTCCTTTTTGTAATTTTGACAAACTTTAGGGACCAAACTTCTAATTATGAAGATACAAGGGTATAAAGTGTCAATTCTTCCATATTGGAGGACCAATCTTCATAATTCTTCAAATCTTCAAGGGTTTTTTTTTGGAAAATTATTCATTAGGGTTTGGTTCATCGTGCGGCTTCGTTTCCCGTGTTCGTTTTGACTGATTCTTGTGATCTTTTGTCATTTTCTCAATATCCGTACCTAAAATACACAAGCAACAAACACAAGCATATATTTGGGCATTTTGATGATATTTAATGCATTTTAAGCCTTATTTGGACGATGAGACTATGTATAAAAGCAGTCTCATCAACCAAAATGGAATTTAAGCGGGAAAACCTGGGGAAAGTCTGAATAATACGAGCAAACCATGCCAAATCCATGGAAATACAATTTCCACTTGGGTTTGATTGTTTTGATCATGGTTTGGGAGTCTTTGTCAGGTTTCGGTTGGGATTTACCATGTTTTGACCAGACTTAAATGTTAAAAATTAGGTGGTGAAGTAGATGTTGTTTTATTAGACAAGGAACATCGTGATGACACACAATCAAATGATATTAAACATATGGGTGAGCTCTAACAACACTTATCATTGTTTCATCAACAAAACAATGACATTGATTTTCCTTAGGAAACCTACAAAGATGGATGACATACAAAACTAATGAACAAAACATAGCATCTATAAACATGTTATTAACTATGCTAGGACTTTGAAAGGTCAAATTAAAAAGTTTCTCTTATATTGGAAGTTTAATTTTTAATGTATTATTTAGTTACACGACCTTGCAAGTTAGATTGAATTTTAGCTTATGGATACTGGTTCTTGGGTTCACCATCATCACGTCTTTTCTTACTTGGGTTATGTATATATTTTCATTGTCACATAATAACTTAATAACTTTTAAACATGGTCACACACATTTAAATACGGTCGATACGAGCTAAACCATTCGAAACCAGCCAAAACTGACCAAAAGGGAACTTAAACTGTAAAACCGTAGAAAGTCTGAATAACCCGGTAAAACCATCCCAAATCCGGGGTAAATGTATTTCCACTATGTTCTGATTGTTGTGATCATCTTTTGGGGGCCTTTAGCTTGTTTTGGTCGGGTTTGGCTATATTTTTACTAGGCTTGGAGGTTGCAAATTAGTTGGTAAAGTAATATTGGTTTCACTAGACAATGAAATCATTAATACACACCATGTATTAGTATTAAAGATATGAGTGAACTCCAACAACATTTATCATTATTTGATCAAGACAAAAATTACATTCAAAGGTGGATAATATACCAAACGAATGAACAAAACATCTTATGTAACCAACTGTTGCTTAACGATCCCGGGACTTAGAAATGTCATATTAAAAAATTTGTCTATGATTGCCAAGTTAATTTATAATCTATTATTAATAACTTGGCATTACTAGTATGATCGAAATAAACCCTTTTCTCTGACCTCTCTCTAAAACTTTCTCTCTCTAAACTTATAAACCCTAAAGTATTTTATTAAGAATCATCATCTAATTTAGATCCAACGATGGGATCTTGAATTTTATTTTAGATCCTTGTGCTCCTTTTCATTACCTACAAATTCATATAACATTTCACCATTAAATCTTTCTATTTCACCTAAATAAATTCATTTTATTAAGTGGGTTATAGTGTTTGGCTAGTACCCATTTATTAATCCGTTTAACTAATAATTTCTAAATCATTTTCTAACCTCGTACCTAATCATCATGTTTCTGAGTCATCCTTTAACCCCATGGTTAATCCACCTCCGGTGGTTAACCCTTCACCTTTACCGGATTTTCCTCCGCCGGTGAATGCTCATGTTATGAAGAAACTACCCAAATCATCTTTAAAACCTGTTAAGACAACTAGGACTATGAATCTAGATCCTAGGGCTACGATGAAACATGTTTCTGTTGAAACTTTGTCACAATTATCTTCTCAAGTTAATTTCAAGAAAGGATCATCTCAAGGTGAGAGTAATGATGAAGTTAAGGTTATTGGGGATGAGAGTGTTGTTGCTGATGTGGGTAAGAAGAATGAAATTGTTATGGCTGAGGCTGAGGTGAATGTGATTGATTCTAACCTTGTTTTGAATGGTAATGATAGCTTGAATGATATGTTTCCTGAGTTAAATAGTGTTTATGCTAAGAGTAATGTGACTGTTAGTTCTAGTGTTGTTAATCCTGCCCCTAGTTTGCCTAATGTTGCTGTTTTGGGTGTTAATGAGGTTAGTAAGATTAATAGTAGTAATGATAATGTAGTTTTAAATGGTAATGGTGCTAGTGGTAGTGCTAATGGGAGTCAAGGTATGCAGGGTGTGGTGATGCAAGGGGATTCTTCAGCTAGTAAGAATAATTTCAAGAGTGCTGTTTCATTTAGTAATGCAGTTAAGGGTACGGAATCTTCTTATGATAATAAGCTTAGGAAAATTCCATGTATTGTGAACAAAGAAGGTAAGAAGATGGTTGATATGGATCCTTTTATCAGTGAAGGTAGTAAGAGGTGGGGGCTTATTGTTGTTGGATACTTTGTTGGTTTTAAGATGAGTCATAGGGAGATAGTTAGTCATCTAAGGCGAATGTGGAGGGCGTATCAGTTGGTGGATATTATTGTTAATGAAGGGATATACTTTTTAAGTTTAAGTCCGAGGATGGCTTACAAACTGTAATTGAGAATGGCCCTTGGTTTGTTGATCAAAAGCCACTTTTTGTTCAAAGGTGGACTGCTGGTATCTGTTTTGATAAACCGGAGCCGACTAGAGTGCCATTATGGGTTAAGATTTTTAACATACCATTAGAAGCTTGGAATAACGAGGGTATTAGTAGAATTGCTAGCCGATTAGGAACTCCTATTGTTATGGACAAGGTGACAACTGCTATGTGTGAGAAAGGTAATGGGAGAGCGACATTTGCTAGAGTTTTGGTTGAAGTAGATGCGGCTGATGGCATTTTGGACAAGGTTGAGATTTGGTATAATGAGCTTGGTAGAAGTATGGAATTAAAGGTTGAGTATGCTTGGCAGCCTCCTGTTTGTAGTCATTGCAAGGTCTTTGGTCATAGTTTTAAGGGATGTAAGAATAGAGTATTAACTGATGCTGAAAAGGCTGTGAGTTTAGAGCCTAAAATTATGGTTAATAATAAAGTGAATGTGGGTGGAAATGTTAATGATGGATGGCAATCTGTTTCTAGTAATAGATTGGTGAATAATGTTACTGTTACGCCTAGAGCCCAAACTAATCAAGCTCAGGCTAATACTTCTTATTATGCGAGAGGTGGAGTCAATAGGTCTAGAGGGGGTAATTCTTTGGCAAGAGGTGGGATGAATGGCCGTGGTAGAGGGGGTGTTAATGGTCGTGGAGGTATGAGTGGGAGTCAAGATAGTAAGGATTGGGTGTTTGTTCCTGCTTCTGCTAAGGGTAATGATATTGCTAAGACATCTGAAGTAGAGGGTAGTAAGAAACAAAAGAAATCTGATGTGGGGAATGTTAAGGTAATTGCTAATAAAAATTTTAAGGTTGAAAATAGGTTCAATGCTCTATCAGAAGGGGGAGTTGCTGATGTCCAAGAGCAGGATTTACAGAATCTTAAAATTAATATAGATGTTGCATGTGATATGGGTCAGCTTATAGACGACAAGGTAGTTGTGGAATGGCCTAAAGAAGTTCAAGGCTATTATAAGGAGAAGCGTGATTTTGTCATTAAGAAAAAGAAAATTGAGGAAGTAACGAAAAAGATTAAAGATTTATCTGATGAGATTGAAGCTAGTACTAGGAGTGCCGAGTTTAATGCTTTTGAATATGCTAAGAAAAATGTTGATGAACAAGTACAGAAAACTGGTGTTTCCCAAAGTCAAGCTTTTACTGTTGTGTATGAAAATGCGATTGAGAGTGGTAAACAACGGGTCCTGAATTTGGTATCGATGAGGCAAATGGCTGAGGTTGATCTTTTCTGGTTGATGGGGCTACATTTCTCTGATGAGGTTAGGGATAAGTGGTCTGCTGGGATGGTCAAATACTATAAAGATAAAATTGCTGAAAAGAATGTTGAAGTTGTTTCTAAATATGTGGATGCGATGGTGGAGGAAGTTAGTAGTGACCCCTCTGCTAACGCTGAATTCATGGTCCAAGATACTGTCTCAGGTCCAGGTGAGACTAGTATGGCGAATGTATCTATTGATGGGAATGCTGGACCTTCCTCTTTGTCTTAATGGATTTAAAGCTTGCTGCGTGGAACATTAGAGGTATGTCTAATACTTCTAAACAAGAGGAAGTCAAGTTATTAATTAGGGAGAATAATCTTAAAATGTGTGCGGTTATAGAAACTCAGCTTTGTAAGAAGAAGGTGAATTCTGTTTGTGAGAATGTTTTTGGTCAATGGGATTGGGTTTCTAATTCTGTTGATAGTCCGAAGGGTTGTAGGATATGTGTGGGATGGGATACTGATTTTATTAAGGCTGTTTTGTTATCTGTTATTGATCAAGTTATGCATTTTGAGGTTTTGCTTGTTCATGATAGCAGAAAGTTTTATGTTTCATTTGTTTATGGTGAGTCTACACCTAACGATAGAAATAAGCTTTGGAAAAATTTGCATAGTCACTTGGGTTTTATTAATCAGAAACCTTGGGTTCTTTTGGGAGATTTTAATGCTATTCTAAGTGTTGCTGAAAATTCTAAGGGTGATTTTGATAAGAATCACAGTATGCGGGACTTTAGGGATTGCATTGATAGTTTAGGATTGGAAGATCTGCCAATGAATGGTTTATTTTTTACTTGGGTTCAGAAAAGGATGGATCCGGAGAATGGGATTATGAAGAAATTGGATAGGGTCATGAGTAATACTGAGTTTCTTGATATGTTTGAAATCAGTTTTGCTAAGTTCCTTCCATATGTTGTTTCTGATCATTGCCCGGCTTTATTAGTTATTAATGATGTTAAGAAGGGTAGGAAGCGGGCTTTTAGATTTATGAATTATCTTGCTTATAAGGATGAGTTTCATAGCATTGTTAAGGAGCATTGGGGAATTCATGTGGGAGGATTTTCTATGTTTGTCCTTGCTAAGAGACTTAAGGCCATGAAGTATCACCTTAGAAATATGAATAAAAGAAATGGAAATGTTTATGATAAAGTTAAAATGCTAAGGATTGAGTTGAAAAAAGTTCAAACTGATTTAGATAAGGATCCGAATAATGTGTATCTTAAAGAGGTTGAGATGGTGTTCAACAGTGCTTATAGGGAAGCTATGATTGATGAAGAGAGGGTTCTTAAGCAGAAGACTAGGGTTGAGTGGCTTAAGGAGGGGGATCGGAATAGTTCTTATTTTCATAAGTTGATTAAGGGTCGTATGAAAAGAAGTAGGATTATTAGTGTAAAGAATGAAAATGGGGAAGAGTTCGTTGGTGATGCTGTTGCGGGGCAATTTGTTAATCACTTTCAGAATTTCCTTGGTCTTCGTGATGAAGTTTTCCCTATTGAGAATCCTAATGATCTTTTTGTCAAGAAAGTGGATCCTTTGGTTGCTTTTTATATGATTAGACAGGTTTCTGATGAAGAGATTAAAGCTGCAATGTTTGATATTCATGATGACAAAGCTCCGGGTCCGGATGGATACACAGCCAAGTTTTTTAAATCTGCTTGGGGTGTTGTGGGCAAGGATGTGTGTGATGCTGTGAAGGAATTCTTTGCTAAAGGTAAGATGTTGAGTGAGCTTAACACCACTCTTATTTCTTTAATTCCTAAGTGTAGTATTCCGCATAAAGTTACTGATTTCAGGCCGATTGCTTGTTGCAATGTTGTGTACAAATGCATCAGTAAAGTAATTACTAATAGGTTAAAGCTTATTTTAAAGGATACTATTAGTGCTAATCAGAGTGCGTTTGTGGAGGGTAGGTTGATTACTGATAATGTTATGTTGGCCCAAGAACTGATGTGTGGTTATAATAACAAGAACAAACCTGCTAGATGTGCGTTTAAAATTGACATCCAGAAAGCTTATGATACAGTATCATGGGAGTTCCTGGAGTATGTGTTATTACAATTTGGGTTACATAGTATTATGGTCGGATGGATTATGACTTGCTTAAAATCTGCTTCCTTTTCTATTAGTGTTAATGGGGAGTCTAATGGTTTCTTTAAGGCTCGTCGTGGACTCAGGCAGGGTGATCCTATATCACCCTACCTTTTCACTATTGTAATGGAGGTTTTCACATTGATGCTTAAAAGACAGATTAAGGAGGAAAAGAATTTTAAATATCACTGGGGTTGTAAGAAACTTGAGATTGTTAGTTTGTGTTTTGCTGACGACTTGATGATGTTCTGCCATGGAAACTTTATATCAGCTTGTGTTCTGCGTAGAGCTTTGGATGAATTTTGTTTAGCTTCAGGTCTTAGACCAAGTATGGCCAAAAGCACGGTATACTTTGGGAATGTTGCTCGTACTGTTCAGAATGATATTAGAATGGTTATGCCTTATGAAGTGGGAAGCTTACCGGTTAAATATTTAGGGATTCCTCTTGATGCTAGGAAACTTTCTAAATTGGATTGAAATGCTCTTGTTGATAGAGTCAAGAAGAGAATCGGTGATTGGAGGAACAAAGTGCTTTCTTTTGCTGGGAGGCTTCAACTGGTAACTTCTATTCTAAGCTCTCTTACTACTTATGGGGCTTCTATTTTTAGTCTCCCTAAATGTATATGTGATGAAGTTGATAAACTGTTAAAAAATTTTCTTTGGAATGCTGATGGTAGAAAAGGATATTGTCATAGTGTTTCTTGGAAGGAGGTGTGTAAGCCAAAAAATGAAGGTGGTCTAGGTCTTAAATCCCTCTATGATATAAATACCTCTCTTATGACTAAACACCTTTGGAGTATTTTGACTGATAGGGATTCCTTATGGGTTAGATGGGTTAAATCTAAATGGCTAAAAGGATTGAGTGTTTGGGCTGCCAATAGTAGGAGGCGTATTTCTTGGACCTGGAAACAGATTCTTAACTTTAGGGATAAGGTTAGAATGTTTGTGAAGGTTAGGATTGGGAATGGGCATACTTGTTTTTTCTGGTATGATAATTGGAGATGTGGACCTCCTCCTTGTGATATGGTTAATCCTTCGTTGCTGTTTTCTGATAAATCTGCTAGAAGCCTTAAAGTTGCTGATCTTATGGATATTAATGGGTGGAAATGGCCTGATGGATGGAATGTTAGATTTTCTGAGGTTTGCAGTATTAATCACCCTATTTTAAACCCGGATGCTAATGATAAAACTATATGGGTTGATAAATTGGGTAATACTAAAAATTTTTGTGTTGCTGAAGTTTGGGCAGGTATAAGGGAGAGTTCTATAAAAGTTATTTGGTCTGATCATGTATGGTTCAATCAGTGCATTCCGAGTCATGCTTTTGTCCTTTGGATGGCTGTGAAGGGAAGGCTGAAGACCCAGGATAGACTTTCAAGATGGCTTAACGTTCAAGATGTTAATTGCCTGTTATGTAATCAATGTAAGGAATCCCACCAGCACTTATTTTTTAGTTGCCATTTCTCTGCTTTGATTTGGGAGAGACTCAAAGGTATGATAAATCTGGACAATATTTCGAATATATGGGCTCAAATTGTTTCCAGATTTACTAATGTCCCGGCTAAAAATGCTATATGGAGTGTAATTCAAAGACTTTGTCTTGGTGCTGCAGTCTATTATATTTGGCAGGAAAGGAATATTAGGTTCTTTGAAGGATCCAATAGGAGTGATAATGATGTGTTTAGCATTATTTGTAACTCTGTTAGGAATAGGATTTTAAGTTTAAGTCTTAGATCTACTCCTGATGTTATTGAGGCTGCTAGGATTTGGAATTTTCCTGTTAGCATTAAGAATAAGAGTAAGGACATTACTGATGAGGTGTTTAGTGACTTAATGGATACTGATGGCGAGTGATCCTTCTTTTATTTGGTGGAGTTGGTCCCATGGTGGGACGGGTTTTTGGGATTGCAACAGAATGTGGTTTCAAATCTCTATTGTGCCAGTTTTTGTTACTCTTATGTGAAGACCTTTAGCTTCTGCCTGCTTTCCTAGTTTGGTGGAGTGTATTTGGTTTTCGCCATGGGTAAGTTATTGGTGATGGTATTCATACATTGTTATCTAACCTTTGTTTGTGTTTCAGCTCTTTTCTTTAGGGAGCTTGGGGGAGGACTTTTTGGATTGGTTGTTATATGGTTGTTATATGGTTTGATGTGCTATTAGTGGGCTTATAGGTAGTGTTTGGGGGAGTGTACTATGCCATCTAGAGCGTGCTGAAAGATGTGCCGTCTATGCTTGGTATGGTGCATTTCTCCCATTTGCTACCTATTTGAACAAGTTTTAGTTGCCAAACCTGTTATTTTGATGCCTTGTCCTCCCTGTTATCTTTATTAACCATATATCTGTTTATTGTTGAGCTGATAGGTATTTTTGGTTATTGCATCTTGAGAGGATTCATATCTAGTTGTACTCTTTCCCCTGTTTATGGTTTCCCACTGGGTTTTACATAGATAGGGGTTTTGAGGAGGCAATAGATATGATGTGCTACACTGGCACCTCTCTTTGGATTCTGCTTGTTCAGATGGCGATTTATGCAGGTTTATTTTGGCTTGCTTTCTCTATACTTAGTTTTGGTTAGAGGTTCTATTGGGATGGATTGGCAGCTCTTGGTACTTTCCCTTTGTGGATTGTATTGAGGGTTGACATGGATTCTGAAGTAGGACTCTTACTTAAAACTAAGTGATGGATTCTTTTGATGTGCCATTGAAGAGCAGAAGCTTAATCCTCATCAATTGGGATTAAGTTGTGATTGGAGTTAGTAGCTTTATCTACATTGGATTTAGTTGCTTTTTGTATTAGTTTTGTTGATATGAGCATGGGAATTGTCCATGGCCATTTTGTTTTTTGATACCAAAGCTAGAAGTTTAGGGGTTTGTCCTTGCTTCTTAGTCTTTGTGTTTTTTGACTTTGTACTTTTTCTTTTTTAATGCAATTTACCTTTGGTAAAAAAAAAATGATCGAAATAAATCCTTGAATGTAAATGGGTCGGACCTGAGCCCAAAAACAATATCCAACAAAATGTGAAAAATTGATAAAAATGAAAATATCTCATAAAATATAGTGTTTTGGGCCTCGAAATTTCCGTAACCCAACAAAGTTAGGTTATAGCTACGTTCCCCTCGTTTTGGCCATCGACTCGCCTCGTCCCGTGCCTGAAACGGTCTTCTACAACCTAAGTTATGACATTTTCAAAACTACACGCGATATTGGGCAACCAAATATGTTTGGGCTCTATCTTCTACACTTGTACATCCATCAAACCTTCTGAACCAACCAAAATAGACCAAAATGGAATTTAAGCAGGCAAACCCGGGGAATGTCTAAATAATACGGGAAAACCATGAATCCGTGGAAATACATTTTCCACTTGGGTTTGATTGTTTTGATCATGGTTTGGGAGTCTTTGTCAGGTTTCGGCTGGGATTAACTATTGACCAGGCTTAAATGTTAAAAATTAGGTAGTGAAGTAGATGTTGTTTTATTAGACAAGGAACATTGTGATGACACATAATCAAATGATATTAAATATATGGGTGAGCTCTATCAACATTTATCAATTTTTCATCAACAAAACAATGACATTAATTTTCCTTCGGAAACCTACAAAGATGGATAACATACAAAAGTAATGAACAAAACATAGCATCTATCAACATGTTCTTAACTATGCTATAACTTTGAAAGGTCAAATTAAAAAGTTTCTCTTATATTGGAAGTTTAATTTTTAATGTATTGTTTAGTTACAGGACCTTGCAAGTTAGATTGAATTTTAGCTTATGGATACTGGTTTTTGGGTTCACCATCATCACGTCTTTTCTTACTTGGGTTATGTATATATATTCATTGTCACATAATAACTTATTAACTTTTAAAAATGGTCACACACATTCAAATACGGTCGATGCGGGCTAAACCATTTGAAATCAGAAAAACTGACCAAAAGGGAACTTAAACTGTAAAAAATGGAGAAAGTCTGAATAACTCGGTAAAACTATCCCAAATCCGGGGTAAATGTATTTACACTATGTTTTGATTGTTGTGATCATGTTTTGGGGGCCTTTAGCATGTTTTGGTCGGGTTTGGCTATGTTTTGACTAGGCTTGGAGGTTGCAAATTAGTTGGCAAAGTAATATTGGTTTCACTAGACAATGAAATCATTAATAGACGCCATGTATTGGTATTAAAGATATGAGTGAACTCCAACAATATTTATCATTATTTGATAAGACAAAAACGACATTCAAAGGTGGATAATATACCAAACGAATGAACAAAATATCTTATGTAACCAACTTTTGCTTAACGACCCCGGGACTTAGAAATGTCATATTAAAAAATTTGTCTATGATTGCCAAGTTAATTTATAATCTATTATTAATAACTTCGCATTACTAGTATGATCGAAATAAACCCTTGAATGTAAATGGGTCGGACTTGAGCCCAAAAACAATATCCCACAAAATGTGAAAAATTGATAAAAATGAAAATATCTCATAAAATATAGTGTTTCGGGCCTCGAAATTTCCGTAACCCATTACAGCTACGTTCCCCTCGTTTTGGCCTTCGATTCGCCTCGTCCCGCGCTTGAAACGGACTTCTACAACCTAAGTTATGACATTTTCAAAAAAGTACTTTTCTTCACGCGATATTGGGCAACCAAATACGTTTGGGCTCTATCTTCTACACTTGTACATCCATCAAACCTTCCAAACCAACCAAAATAGACCAAAATGGAATTTAAGCGGGCAAACCTGGGGAAGTCTGAATAATACGGGCAAACCATGCCAAATCCGTGGAAATACAATTTCCACTTGGTTTTGATTGTTTTGATCATGGTTTGGCAGTATTTGTCAGGTTTTGGTTGGGATTAACTATGTTTTGACCAGACTTAAATGTAAAACATTAGGTGGTGAAGTAGATGTTGTTTTATTAGACAAGGAACATCGTGATGACACACAATCAAATGATATTAAATATATGGGTGAGATCTAACAACATTTATCATTGTTTCATCAACAAAACAATGACATTGATTTTCCTTAGGAAACCTACAAAGATGGATAACTATGATAGGACTTTATCATTGTTTCATCAACATGTTCTTAACTATGATAGGACTTTGAAAGGTAAAATTAAAAACTTTCTCTTATATTGAAAGTTTAATTTTAAATGTATTGTTTAGTTACACGACCTTGCAAGTTAGATTGAATTTTTGCTTATGGATACTGGTTCTTGATTGGGTTATGTATATATTTTCATTGTCACATACTAACTTAATAACTTTTAAACATGGTCACACACATCCAAATACGGTCGATGCGGGCTAATCCATTCGAAACCAGCCAAAACTGACCAAAAGGTAACTTAAACTGTAAAAACCGGAGAAAGTCTTAATAATCCGGTAAAACTATCCCAAATCCGGGGTGAATGTATTTCCATTATGTTTTGATTGTTGTGATCATGTTTTGGGGGCCTTTAGCATGTTTTGGTCGGGTTTGGCTATGTTTTGACTAGGCTTGGAGGTTGCAAATTAGTTGGTAAAGTAATATTGGTTTCACTAGACAATGAAATCATTAATACACACCATGTATTGGTCTTAAAGATATGAGTGAACTCCAAAAACATTTATCATTATTTGATCAAGTCAAAAATGACATTCAAAGGTAGATAATATACCAAACGAATGAACAAAACATCTTATGTAACCAACTTTTGCTTAACGATCCCAGGACTTAGAAATGTCATATTAAAAATTTTGTCTATGATTTCTAAGTTAATTTATAATCTATTATTAATAACTTCGCGTTACTAGTATGATCGAAATAAACCCTTGAATGTAAACGGGTCGGCCTTGAGCCCAAAAATAATATCCAACAAAATGTGAAAAATTGATAAAAATGAAAATATCTAATAAAATATAGTGTTTCGAGCCTCGAAATTTCCATAACCCAACAAAGTTAGGTTACAGCTACGTTCCCCTCATTTTGGCCTTCGATTCGCCTCATCCCGCGCCTGAAACGGACTTCTATAACCTAAGTTATGACATTTTCAAAAAAGTACTTTTCTTCACACGATATTGGGCAACCAAATACGTTTGGGGTCTATCTTCTACACTTGTACATCCATCAAACCTTCCGAACCAACCAAAATAGACCAAAATGGAATTTAAGCGGCCAAACCTGGGGAAAGTCTGAATAATACGGGCGAACCATGCCAAATCCGTGGAAATACAATATCCACTTGGTTTTAATTGTTTTGATCATGGTTTGGCAGTCTTTGTCAGGTTTCGGTTGGGATTAACTATGTTTTGACCAGGCTTAAATGTTAAAAATTAGGTGGTGAAGTAGATGTTGTTTTATTAGACAAGGAACATCGTGATGACACACAATCAAATGATATTAAATATATGGGTGAGATCTAACAACATTTTATCATTGTTTCATCAACAAAACAATGACATTGATTTTCCTTAGGAAACCTACAAAGATGGATAACATACAAAACTAATGAACAAAACATAGCATCTATCAACATGTTCTTAACTATGTTAGGACTTTGAAAGGTCAAATTAAAAAGTTTCTCTTATATTGGAAGTTTAATTTTTAATGTATTGTTTAGTTACACGACCTTGCAAGTTAGATTGAATTTTAGCTTATGGATATTGGTTCTTGGGTTCACCATCATCACGTCTTTTCTTACTTGTGTTATGTATATATTTTCATTGTCACATAATAACTTAATAACTTCTAAACAAGGTCACACAAATTCAAATACGGTCGATGCGGGCTAAACCATTTGAAATCAGACAAAACTGACCAAAAGGGGTAACCTGATAAAACTATCCCAAATCTGGGGTAAATGTATTTCCACTATCTTTTGATTGTTGTGATCATGTTTTGGGGGCCTTTAGCATGTTTTGGTTGGGTTTGGCTATTTTTGACTAGGCTTGGAGGTTGCAAATTAGTTGGTAAAGTAATATTGGTTTCACTAGACAATGAACTCATTAATACACACCATGTATTGGTATTAAACATATGAGTGAACTCTAACAACATTTATCATTATTTGATAAGACAAAAACGACATTCAGAGGTGGATAATATACCAAACGAATGAACAAAACATCTTATGTAACCAACTTTTGCTTAACGATCCCGGGACTTAGAAATGTCATATTAAAATTTTTGTCTATGATTGCCATGTTAAATTATAATCTATTATTAATAACTTCGCATTACTAGTATGATCGAAATAAACCCTTGAATGTAAATGGGTCGGACCTGAGCCCAAAAACAATATCCAACAAAATGAGAAAAATTGATAAAAATGAAAATATCTCATAAAATATAGTGTTTCAGGCCTCGAAATTTCCGTAACCCAACAAAGTTAGGTTACATCTATGTTCCCCTCGTTTTGGCCTTCGATTCGCCTCGTCCCGCGCCTGAAACGGACTTCTACAACCTAAGTTATGACATTTTCAAAAAAGTACTTTTCTTCACGTGATATTGGGCAACCAAATACGTTTGGGCTCTATCTTCTACACTTATACATTCATCAAACCTTCTGAACCAACCAAAAAAGACCAAAATGGAATTTAAGCGGGCAAACCTGGGGAAAGTCTGAATAATACAGGCAAACCATGCCAAATTCGTGGAAATACAATTTCCACTTGGTTTTGATTGTTTTGATCATGGTTTGGCAGTCTTTGTCAGGTTTTGGTTGGGATTAACTATGTTTTGACAAGGCTTAAATGTAAAAAATTAGGTGGTGAAGTAGATGTTGTTTTATTAGACAAGGAACATCGTGATGACACACAATCAAATGATATTATATATATGGGTGAGATCTAACAATATTTATCATTGTTTCATCAACAAAACAATGACATTGATTTTTCTTAGGAAACCTACAAAGATGGATAACATACAAAACTAATGAACAAAACATAGCATCTATCAACATGTTCTTAAATATGCTAGGAATTTGAAAGGTCAAATTAAAAAGTTTCTTTTATATTGGAAGTTTAATTTTTAATGTATTGTTTAGTTACACGACCTTGCAAGTTATATTGAATTTTAGCTTATGGATCCTGGTTCTTGGGTTCACCATCATCACGTCTTTTCTTACTTGGTTATGTATATATTTTCATTGTCACATACTAACTTAATAACTTTTAAACATGGTCACACATATCCAAATACGGTCGATGCGGGCTAAATCAATCGAAACCGGCCAAAACTAACCAAAAGGTAACTTAAACTGTAAAAACCGGAGAAAGTCTGAATAATCTGGTGAAACTATCCCAAATCCGGGGTAAATGTATTTCCATTATGTTTTGATTGTTGTGATCATATTTTCGGGGCCTTTAGCATGTTTTGGTCGGGTTTGGCTATGTTTTGACTAGGTTTGGAGGTTGCAAATTAGTTGGTAAAGTAATATTGGTTTCACTAGACAATGAAATCATTAAGACACACCATGTATTGGTATTAAAGATATGAGTGAACTCCAACAACATTTATCATTATTTGATCAAGACAAAAATGACATTCAAAGGTGGATAATATACCAAACGAATGAACAAAACATCTTATGTAACCAACTGTTGCTTAACGTTCCCGGGACTTAGAAATGTCATATTAAAAATTTTGTCTATGATTGCCAAGATAATTTATAATCTATTATTAATAACTTCGCATTACTAGTATGATCGAAATAACCCTATTCTCTGACCTCTCTCTAAAACCTTCTCTCTCTAAACTTAAAAACCCTAAAGTATTTTATTAAGAATCATCATCTAATTTAGATCCAACCATGGGATCTTGATTTTTATTTTAGATCCTTGTTCTCCTATTCAATACACACAAATTGATATAAAATTTGATCATATAATCAATCCTGTTCATCCTTTTAAATTCATTTTATTTGGGCGAATACTGTTCTTCTACTTTTCCCACCTCCTAAACATTTCATAATCACTTCCTTAAACTTTTCAAAACCTCGTACCCATTTTCACTATGTTTCATGTCTGAACCCCAACCTAATCCCATGGTTAATCTACCTGTGGTGGTTAACCCATCACCGGTGCCGGATAATCCACCGCCGGTGAGTTCCCATGTTATGAAGAAGACATCGAAGCTGAAGCCTATGAAAACCACAAGGAATATGAATCCTTACCTTGGTAATACTATGAAACATGATGATATGTTAGGTAAGTCGTCTGATGTTAATTTTAAGAAGGCTGTTACTCGTTCTAATTCGAAGGGTTATGGGTCAATAGGTAATAATGATGATATGGATTGTGTTAGTGAGATTAGTGGTGATGTCTTGGGCAAAAGTGTTTCGGTTAACTCTAGGGAGGAGGCTGAACCATTTTGGGGTCCAAACAAGGAAAATATTGCTAGTGATGATATGATTTGTACAATTCATCTGATAATGTTAATGATGCTAGTAAGAAACCTAGCAATACTAAGTTTAGTTCTAATGTTGAATCTGTGTTGAATGATATGCTTGTCCCATTTGCTGAGAATCTAGTTTTTAATCCTAATATGACTAAGAATAAGCCTAGGAGTCCTGTTAAGGTCAGTTTTGGTGAGGTTAGGAAGCCAGGTTTATTTAAGGTTGCAAATGTGGATTCTTCTAAAGGAATTAGTGAGGTAAGCAATTTTGAGGTCAATGATGATAAAAGTGGGCAAGATGTAGCTATGAAGGAGAATGGGAGTGCTAATGAGAGGCCATCTTCTTTTGTTAATGCTGTTACGGGTAATAGGGGCACGGGGAATAACAGATTGACTTTTATCCCTGTTACCGTGAATAGTGTGGGCAGGGAAGTGGCTGTTCTTTATTCGATTGTTGTTGAGGGTAGTACTAGATTGAATTTGACCATCATTGGTCATTTTGTTGGGTTTCGTATGAGCTATAGATAAATTATGGGAAATTTGAAAAGAATGTGGAGGCCATATGGTTTAGATGATATCATTTTAAACAACAATGGGTTATATTTTTGTAAGTTTAACTCGGTCGATGGTATGCAGACTGTTATAGAGAACAGCCTTTGGATTGTGAATAGTGAACCATTCTTTGTTAAAAAATGGGAACCAGGGTTGTGTATATCAAAGCCAGAAGTTACTCGAATTCCGTTGTGGGTCAAAATATTTAATGTGCCTTTGGAAGCTTGGAACAGGGAGGGGATTAGCAGAATAACAAGTAGGTTGGGAAAGCCAATCATTATGGACAAATTGACTACTGAAATGTGTGATAGAGCTCATGGGCGTGCTAGTTTTTCTAGGGTCCTTGTGGAAGTTGATTCTAGTAAGGATCTCGTTAATGAAATTGAAGTTTGGTATAGGAGTTTGAATAGATATATGATGTTGGATGTTGAATATCCATGGAAACCTCCCATTTGTGAACAATGTAGGGTTTTTGGTCATTCATTGGTGAACTGTCAGGCCAATAATTTGTTTGGGAAGGATAAGACTAGTATGGATGCTAGTAAGCCAAGTGAAGTTCCTGTTAATGTTCAAGTGAATAGTACAACTACTACAATGGATAATAAAGAAGGTTGGAGATCAGTGACCTATAGGAGAGGCGGTTTTAGCAATGTTGGGAGAGGAGGTTACAACTCGGGTGGTAGAGGAGATCCGAATAGTGGTGGAAGAGGTGAGGCTAATAATGCTGGTAGAGGATCTTTCGGTAGGGGTAGAGGTGGTTCCAATTATCAAGGTAATACAGGTGCAAGTACTAGTTCGCAGTCTAATCAAGTGAAGAATTCTAGTAATGAAAGTAATGATAAGAGTACTCAAGTGCAAGAAGCGGCAAAGGAAGCTGGTAATCATGTGAATGTTGGTAGCAAAGATGTGAATACTGTTACGAAGAATGTTCCGGCTAAAATCACTAATGCTAAGAAGAAGAATAAGGAGAAAGAGGTGGTTTCAGAAAATAGATTTAGTCCTCTAAGTGATAATACGGATAATGAGGAGATTTTAATATGGAATGATTTCTGTAAAAGGGTTGATACTATTTGTGACTTGGGTTTGGTTGTAAATTAGGCTGTTAAAGCTTCATGGTCTGATAAGATGTTAGAGTATTATTACAGTAAGTGCAAAGAAAGTATTAAATCTAAACTATCGCCTGAAGATACCATTAATGAGAGTATTGAGTCGTTTAATAAACAAATTACTGTTCAGAGAAGGAATCTTCATGAGGAGGCTACGAGGGTGGCTAAACGGAGAGTTATAGACGAGTGTGCTGGTAAGGCTTCTACTTCAGTTTATAACAATTTCTTTGATCAAGCTACCCGCGCAGAATCTTTGAAGATTAAGGAGTTGGAATGGAGTAGAGATAAGTTAGAGGTTGAATTGTATGTGTTATCAAGACAACCGTTAACTGATGCTATTAAGGAATTTTGGTCAAAGGATAAGTTTGAATATTATGAGATGGTTATGGAAGAATACAATAGTGATAGAATTAATGGTCACTTTGAAGATGTTGGTGGTAATCAGGATGCTTCAGCTGAGTTCATGGCTCAAGATGATACTGTCAATGTTTCTAATGTGTCCATGGCTGATATGCAAGCCGGTGTTGCTTCTAACCCTTCTAGTATCCAGTGACGAGTATTCTTGCTGCATGGAATGTTAAGGGTTTGAATTCTACCCTTAGACAGAACGAGGTTAAAGTTTTTACTAAGGATGAAAAAATTAGTATGTTTACTGTGATAGAATCTCAACTTAGGAAGAAATCTGTTGAGTCGATTAGAAATAATGTTTGTTGATCCGAAACTTAGATCTATTAGCTTTGTGTATACGAGATTAGATCAAGTAATACACGTAGAGAAACCTTTGTATATGCTTTATGAATCTAAGTGTTATGCGGAATTTAACACTTAAACAAGAACACACAATGATATAAACAAACTTTCACTTTGATTATCAATATCAAACTTGCTTACAATGAAAGATGTTTACGAATGAAAACTTATATGAAACTTATATTAAACATTAACCTAAAGGCCTTCTTTTATAGACATAAGAAGCCTTGTACAATAATCTACGTATCAACTATTCTAGGTAAAGATAAATATAGAAAATACATTGTTGTTCTTATCTTTACTAGAAGTAATCTAGAATATAATACACGCGTAGAATATATCTTCCATCAGTGCTTGTCTTCAATGTGTCAACGCTTAACTTTATCTTGTCAACGCTTGAGCTGTCAGCGCTTGTTTTGTTCTTGTCAACGCTTGTTTTGTTCTTGTCAGCGCTCAAGTGATCTGGCCTTAATTTATTCCCAACAATCCTCCCCTAAACTTGATATCCACTCTTATGTTCAAGTTTCTGAATAAGCATTAAGGACTAGGAGGAATCTTACAAACCTTCTCATATTGATAGTGAATAAATCTAATCAAATCTTTTGCCACGTCACTTGAATAATCTATTTCCAGCTGAGTGTCCTTCATCTTCTCCAAAATAGCCTTGGATATGAAATACTGAGCATCCACAAGTAGATACTAAGCAAACTTTGTAGAACTCAAATGGTATACACCAGCAGCTGAATATAACCTCCATTGAAGACCACTGAGGTCATCTTCAAGATCCTTCCATATTGCAGGATCCTCATCTTTTGGTCCACACATTCTTTTGAATGTGGTCCAAAGTTTTATTCCATTAGCTGAAGTTGGTGCTTCAGCCTCATACTTGGTTTCCAGCAACCTCCAAAGGTCCACCAAGTCTTCTCTATCACAACTTGCAAACAAAGATATGAGAGTGGTAAAAGTGTGTACCTCCTTGCCAAATCTGCCAATCTTCCAGAACCCACATTCATCTTCTTCATAGCTCACAATTGGGTTCCTGGAATCTAATGGTAACACTTGCACCATATCTGAAGCTTCTAATGGGGAGAGCTTGAGGCTCTTTCTTATAACTGCTTCACTTGGATATAGTGGATCCATATCTTTTGGAAACTCAAATGAAATTCCCTTCTTCACTGGTCTGGGAACAATCATAGCTTTCTTGAGTTCCATTTCTTCTGCAAGTTCCTCTTTTCTTTCATCTAAAAGAAGTCTGAGAGTGTTTGCTTCCTGCACTCTCATCCAAATGGAATAAGCCCTGTTTTCCAACTCATCAAATGTCAAAGCCTTCAACTTCTGATATGTCCATCCAACTCCATGACATCTGAGCAGCATAAAGTATAGCTCCCTTCTATCCCTTTTCAACACTGAGAGAATATTACTTTCCTTGTGTTTCAAAATTACCTGGCAATCTTTCTGAACTCTAAGAAGAAGCTCCAAACCCCATATTTGATCTGAAATGGTTAAGTCTGGATTATCCATTCATCTTTCTTCCCAAGCATTGTACATTTGAACCACTTCTGGCATGTCAAAGTCAACCTGCAATTTCAACTCTCTCAGCTTCTCTTTGGCCAACTCATCCCCATACTCAAGCCTTTCAGGTTCTATAATCATCACACTTGAGTCTGAGCTAGCTCCATCACTTCCTTCTTCAGAAGTCACAACAAATGGTGACTTTTCCTTTTCATCCTGTTCCATGATTTGTGCAGCCAATCTTCTATCAAATTCAACTTGAGCTGCATCCTTTGGAACAATCTCCTCTACCATTATACCCTTACCCTTATCTGATGGTGCAATGGTTGGTAAGGTAGATGGTAATACCTGAGTAGAAACCTCCTTGATGATAGATGATGACTGGGATACATCACCTTCATGTGCAGGTCTATCAACACCCAAATTTGTCCTATCAGCGCCCAAATAATTCTGTCAGCGTACAAATTTTCCTTGTCAACGCTCAAATATCTTCCCTCAGCGCCTTGTGTAACCTCTCTCAACATAGCTGTAAATGATAAATTTAAGTTGGTGGGAGAGACTAAGGACGTATCAAAACCTGTTCGTTTCTTCAAAGTTGTAAGGGCCTCAACAACATCCATTGATTGACCATCATGGCTGCCCTTATCACTCAGATTTATTGGATCTTCCTCCCCTTTGGAAGATTCCTCCATACCCTTCCTAGCACGATCACTTTCCAAAACAACAATCCTCTCCCTCAATTGCTTGAGTTCAAGGCCTTGTGAGCTGACTACTTGTACTAAGTCTGCATTTTGCTTTTGCAAGCTAATGCAGACTGCCGTCAATTCCATAAGAGTCATTGGTTCCAGTCTGTCCTCTTCCAAAATGGGGATTTGACCTCCCAAGTCAGATTCATTGGGCATGGATGAGGACTTAATGATGGTGGGACTGCCTTGGCCAGCATTTAAGCCAGAACCAATAGTCCCAGCCTCATCCAGGTCACCAGCCACACTTGTGGTGGTGGTTCTCTCTGCTACATGGCTAGGACCACCAGAGGAGAACACTCCAGTAGTCCTTTGGCGTTTCATCAACCTATATTCAGGGGGTGTGGAAGA
The DNA here is from genome assembly GCA_025667525.1 of Glebionis coronaria. NCBI lineage: Eukaryota > Viridiplantae > Streptophyta > Magnoliopsida > Asterales > Asteraceae > Glebionis > Glebionis coronaria. Next base: position 887,564 of record JANFOE010000063.1, read on the forward strand.
TGGTGTGGAAGAATGGGTGGAGGTGGGTTGGTTAAGGGGTGTTTGGGATTGTGAAGGTTGTGTGTCAGCGTTGGAAATAGGCACATCAACGCCAACATTGAGTGTGTCAGCGTTGAAGAAGTCTGAGTCAATTTGCATTTGTTCAGGTGAAGGTAAAGGTTCAGGAATTGGTTCAAGTTGTGGTTGAGGGTCAATCTGAGGTTGGGGTCTGGTTGGGGTTGTGCTGCTGCAATAACAGCAAGCATGGCTTGGGTTAAAGGTAGGTCTCTATGGGGTGGTGAGTTCATCTTCATAAAAATAGCTTTCTTTTGCTCAGGGATCGTATAAAAATCATTGTGATCCCTTGAGCAGTAACCTTGGACATCAAAAACCATTTGCAGAAAACGGGGATAAGCTAAAGTCATTTTTGTCCCCTTGTTTTTACACATCCCCTCAAAAATCATTTTAGAATAGTTAAATTTTTGCCCTGTTGCAATGCACACAATAGCACTAGCAATTGATCTATTGATCTCATTATGTGCAGTGCATTTGGGACTCATACATTGAAGGAGGACATGTATGAGGTACTTCCAGGCTGGGGGAAATTCCTGCTTATGATACTTATTTAGAGTACCTTCATCAGGAAAAGGATATCCCAAAGCCCTAAGCCCTTGTTCTATTTCATTTATGGGAAGGGTGGCTATACCATCAGCATCATCAAGATGCAAGGCTTGGCGTACCAAGGCCTCAGTAACCACCCAAGGTCTCCCATGATAGAAGTCAATGTGGTCACTCCATTAACTGTTGAGGAACTAACAGTGTTCCAAAACTGCTTAATGTGTGTGACTGGAATGAGTGGTGCATGAGAAAGAGCATACCTTAATGGGGATGCGTTCAAATACGCCACCGTTTGTGTGTATTGGGGAAACAGAGCATCATCAGCTTCAAGATAAGCAATCATGTTATGTTGTGATCTGAACCCCAATTCCAATTCTGTTGGTTTAAACTTTGGTGCCATTGATGAAAGCTATTAAAGTTAAGTGAAGAAGATGAAGTTGATTAGAGAAATTTGTTAGACAGGAATTATAGATACCCTGTTTAAAATAGGAGCCAAATTTATAGGAGAAAAAGAATGCATGTGATAGGCCCAAAAATAGGCAAAGATTTTCAAAAATCAATCATGAAAATATTGAAAAAGTTATAAGTTATCTCATGCATTAAATGAAAGTAACAACTCCTAAAATTACGGCTTGAAAATATGTCAAAAAGTAACAACTTGGTAGGTCCCATTGAGTGTCAACGGTCAAAAATAACCTATCAACACCCAACGGCTATAATCTTGTCAACGTTTGCCTATAGCCATGTCAGCGTCCAATTTGGTCACAACAACGCTTGGAAAATTCTTGTCAGCGTCCAAAAATAAAAAATATTTTAAAAAGTGAAAAATGACCTTAAAAAGTAATTTATCCTAGAGAAGATAACCAAAAGCTGATAATTATTATAGGGCGGCAAGCACTGTCCAGTTATGCACACTTGCATAAGCAAGATAGACATAACAGTCCTCTAGTGTCCCTTGCTAACCAAAACTCTTAACAACCAAGTTACCTTATAAAATCCTTGTTACTCCTAGGTAAATCCCATATCAAAATCATTCCCAAGTCTCCCAACAGACCACAACCAATTCTAGGCCAAAAATGTCTTGGCAGCATGCACAATATATCAACTTTGCATGCTACAGTGCCTCATGATTTAGTAAAACTAACTCATACTCACCTGTGGACACAATCTTGAATTGTGATAAGAGTATCATATGGATACCCAAAACATCCTAAAGGTTCCTAAAACCTCCCCTTAAACTATGATACAAAAGTTTGCTAAAATCATGCATGAACATAAAAAAATTTATGTCAAGATAGGAATGAAACATTCCAACCATCATCCATAAATAAAAACTTGTCCAAATGCTGCTCCATTGATCCATAAGCAACTCTGTATCCAATGGTATACTGCTAACACCATCTGCACATTTAGATTGAAAAACGACAAAACTAACATTGTTGCTGACAACGCCCCGATAACACATAACAGCGTGGAGGGAAGCTTTGTCAGCGTTAGACAATTATATTGCTGACAACGTTGCAAAAACACTTATCAGCGTTCAAGCAACCTTTGTCAGTGTTAGAAAAATATAGTGGAAAATCTAAATCATCAATAAGACCAATAATAATGCATCATCCTGTACATACTTTTACAAAAAGAGTCCAAAACACATATTATGTGAGATTGACCATTCCAATACTTGTTACCAAATATTGAAATCTCCCAGCATCAAAAGGTTTAGTTAATAAATCTGACACATTTTCCTCAGTGTCAACCCTATCTGGTTGTATTAAACCTTTCTCAAAGTAATCTCTTATAGAATGGTGTCTAATTTCTATGTGTTTAGTTTTAGAATGATGTATAGGATTCTTAATGATGCATAAAGTACTATTATTGTCAACAAATATCTTAGTATGCATGAAATTATACCCATAGTCCAACAGCTGGTTCTGAATCCACAACACTTGGCCACAACATGCAGCTGCAGCCACATACTCTGTTTCAGTTGTAGAATTAGCCACCACTGTTAGTTTCTTGCATTGCCAAGATATCAATCTGCTCCCAAGAAATTGACATCCACAAGTTGTGGATTTCCTATCAAATTTATCACCTCCATAATCACTGTCTGAATATGCAGTCATCTCCAATGGTGAATCCTTTGGGTACCACAAACCAAGACTAGGATAGCATCTTAGGTACCTAAAGATCCTCTTCACAGCATAAAGGTGACATTCTTTGGGAGTCACTTGATGGCGTGCACAAGCACACACAGCAAACATAATGTCAGGTCTGGAGGCAGTAAGATACATCAAGGATCCAATCATGGATCTATAGTGCCTGACATCAACATCTTCCCCATCTCCAATCTTTCCCCAAGGGTGTTCTCTACCCATAGGAGTAGTAGCCCTCTTTTCATGTGGAGAAAAGCCAAACTTCTTCAAGATCTCAGCAACATATTTGTCCTGGGAGATGAAGATACCATCCTCTTTCTGCTGAACTTGTAAACCAAGAAAGAAGTTCATCTCCCCCATAACACTCATCTTGAATTTGTCTATCATAAGCTTGGAGAAATCCTCACTCATCTTTGGATCAGTAGACCCAAAAATGATATCATCAACATAGACCTGCACAAGCAACACATCCTTGCCTTTCTTATTGGTAAACAGTGTCTGATCTATGGTGCCTCTCTTAAATCCATTGTCCACCAAATAGGTAGACAAAGTACCATACCATGCTCTTAGGGCTTGATGGAGGCCATACATAGCCTTTTTGACTCTATACACTTTATCTGGATGCTCTGGATCCTCAAAACCAGGAGGTTGCATTACATATACTTCATCAACAATGGTGCCATAGAGAAAGGCACTCTTGACATCCATTTGATAGACTGTGAAGCCCATGCAGGATGCATAGGCTAGAAAAATCCTAATAGCTTCAATCCTTGCTACTGGTGCAATGACTTCCTCATAGTCTATCCCCTCCTCTTGTGTATAACCTTGAGCCACTAACCTTGCCTTGTTTCTGACCACAATGCCTCTTTCATCTCTTTTGTTCCTGAGAACCCATCTTGTCCCTATAGGTCTGACATATCTAGGATAATCAACCAGCTCCCAAACATCCTGAATTGCAAATTGGTGAAGCTCATCCTGCATTGCTTCCACCTAACTTGGTTCTTTGAGAGCATCAAATATTTTCTTGGGTTCTTCCTGTGACAGAAAACATGCAAAAAAACATGCTTGCACAAGAGGGGTATCAACCTTCTTGTGTATATTAGCAATAAACCCACCAAGACCTTGATGAGATCTTCTAGTCTGAACTGGAGTCATAATATCACCAATGATCTGGGAAGGGGGGTGATTCTTCATTGTGGAAGTGAGAACTCCTCCTTCAAAAAGTCTGGTGTCCTCAACCTCATTCTCCATATTGCTAATGTCCTCTTCATCAGACTCTCTTCCATCAATATGAGGATGAACCTCTTCATAAATATTGGAAGGTTCACCTTGTTCAAAATTTGAAGAGAAAAGATGGGCAGAATTGTTGTCAACGCCTGAACCTTGTTTGTCAGCGCTTGGGCTAACAACGCTTGAACTATTGTTGTCAACGTCTGAGCCATCAACGTCTGAATTGGTCTTGTCAGTGCTAGATTTGCCTTTGTCAGCGCCTAAAGGACCATGCATGTTTGTATCTGGTGGTACTTGGAAACCACCATTATCTTGTCCAGCAGCAGCAGCAGCAAAAGCATCTGTCCAAATGGGAATTGTGACATATTCTAAAATAGGAGATGCCTTTTCTGCTTGTGATCCAACCTTCTTATGAACCTGTGTACCTGAAACATCAACAACTTGTTCCTCCACAACATTTGAAGTTACCTTCACAATGTCTGGATTAGTGACATGCATATAATTTAAAGTTCTAGATAAGGGTTCCAAGTCAAACAACCAATTAGGACCACTTTCAGGATCACTAGGTTTATTCTCTAAAAACCTAACATGTACTCTTTCAAATATACGTTTGTCCTCTTTAAGATAAACCCTATAACCCTTGCTCTGGACTGAATACCCCATGAAGTAACCCTCACCACCTTTTGCACTAAATTTCCCTAAGGCATCACTAGTATCCAAGACTAATACATGACAACCAAAAGGTCTAAGAAAACCAATATTAGGTTTTCTTCCCCAAAGTAACTCATAAGGTGTTTTGTTCTGAATTTTGTTAACCAATGCTCTATTTTGCACATAGCAAGCTGTATTAACAGCCTCAGCCTAAAAGGCTATAGGAAAGTGAGCATCAGCCAACATTGTTTTGGCTGCTTCAATTAGGGTTCTATTTTTCCTCTCAGCAACCCCATTTTGTTGTAGGGTTCTAGCAATGCTAAATTGCCTAGTAATTCCTTTCCTGGCACAGAAATCATCTAGCTTCTTATTCCTAAATTCTCCACCATTATCACTCCTAAGCATTTTAACCTCATTGCCAGACCTTTTCTCAATCTGAGTGATAAAATCAATAAGAATATCAGCTGTGTCACTCTTCATAGCAAGAAAGAATGTCCAAGTAAACCTAGAAAAGTCATCTGTGATAACAAAGCAATATGACTTACCATTCAAACTTTCTATATTTGTTGGACCAAAGAGGTCCATGTGAAGCATATGAAGAGGTCTAGAACTAGTATGCACCTGTTTGGACTTGAATGAGACCTTGTGTTGCTTGCCTTTAAGACATGCAACACAAGAGTGGTCATTGTGGAAGGCCTTCTCAGGCAAACCATCAACTAAACCAAGTCTCACAAGCCTATTTATATTTTTAAAGTTTATGTGCCCTAGTCTCCTGTGCCACAAATTACTCTCATCTACTGAGGCCTTAGCATAAAAACAAGACATATTGGTATTCATTTTAATCCCATTTAAATTCACATTATATATGTCCTTATGCCTAGGTGTTCTATACTCAATATATTTCTCTTCAGGGATCTTAAAATCCTTGCTTAACACCAAACACTCAGTATCAGTAAAAAGAACTTTATTTTTGTTATCACAAACTTGTGATACACTAAACAGGTTGTAATCAAGTTCTTTTACCAGGAAGACGTTCTCAAAACGCAAATTATTGGTGAGAAGGGTTCCTTTGCCTGTGATAGTTCCATATCCACCTCCAAAGTATACCTTATCACCATCTTTAATAGGAGTGAAATTCGTCAGATAGTCTTCCTTCCCTGTCATGTGCCTTGAGCATCCACTATCCCAATATCCATAATCATTGACCTGTCGTTGAATGCCCTGCACATAAAGAAAACAAATTAGTTTTCTTTGGGAACCCAAGTCTCAAAAGACTTGGATTCATCTGGTTGTTCAATAAGAACAGACTTAGTTCTCACAACAACCCCATTCTCATCCTTTTTAGGATGAAATACCCAGTTAACCCCAATAGGTTTTGTAATGACCTTTGAAATGTAATTAAATCTATTGCAAGTCATTGAAATCCCATTATCATTAGGGTTTTGATCTTTCTTGGGTCTCCATGTTAAGCTTGAAGAAGCTTTAGACCCCTTACCTTGTGGCTACAAATATTTAGGTCTGGTCACGTTTCTGTCAGCGTTAGAATTTGTCCTGTCAACGCTGAAATTACCCTTGTCAGCGTTGAACCTAGGGTTTGCTACAGAAACCCATTGCCTATTTGACCAGGTGTTTGTCTTTTGAAATGGTCTTTGTCCATGAGTGTTAGACCTTCTAGAAAAGAATGGGGCAGGTCTAATCACTTGTGGACTTTGCTGCACACAAGGTTTGGGTCTGACAACGTTTGACTTCCTAACAACGTTGACTTTGTTCCTGTCAGCGCTGAAATTATTTCTGTCAGTGCTGGCTTTGTGAGCGTTGACACACTTGTATGCCAAGTGTGAAAAACTACCACACGTGTAACAAGCTTTTCTAGACAAAACCTTAGGTCTAGAGGAGAAGAAGCCTGTTCCATGATTGCTAACTTGACTCTTGGGTGACCTAGTATTCCTATACATCTCTGCATATTTAATGCTAGGTCTTCTAACAGTGTTTGAGCCTAGGTCAACAACTTTAACAGTGATTGGGTTAGTAACCTTAATGGGTGTTGATTCATTTGGACTTTCACAAAGCAAACCTCCCTTATCAAATAAAGTAGGGTTAGCTTTCTTCCACTCATTTAGGTCAGTCAATTTTTGTTGATACTCCTCAACTGGAGTGACAACTCTTGGTGGAGGAATGAATTCCTCCTCTTGGAGCTCTGGTAAACCAGTCCAAGATAAGTCCCTTTGTTGGACACCATAGAAGTCACCAGCTGGTGGTGGAACCAAAGAGTAATCATTCATCTCAATCCCAGTCATGTCCTTAGGATCCCTTTGTTTAGCTACACAGTCTCCTAGGGTTTGGGTGGCTCTATCAAATCTTTGAATTTTGAGGCAAACATTGTTTTTATTCTTAATGGCCTCATCTAACATAGCCTGTAATTCACCATTAACCCTTTCCATGATGTTTCTAATATCCATACTAGCCTCTAACTCATGTTTTAAGATATTGATCTTATCTTTTAAGTCAAATTCCATTTTCTTGTATTCAGAAACAGTTTTCTCGGTTTCAGTAAGAGCTAGTTGGTAATTAGACAATTTACATCTTTCAGTACTCATATCATCTTTTAGTTTTAACACCTCTTTGTTAAGTCTTTCAGTGTTTAACCTACAACCTTTGCTACAAAAAGCATCATCATATACCTCATTATCAAATGAAGAGGAGGAGTGTGCCATGAGAGCATATTCAACATGCTCTTCTTCTTCAATATCAGCAACCAAAGCTTTATCCTCTTCAACATTCTTGGCCAGATAGCTCCAATCCCATCCTGTACCATCGATTCCTTGAACTGCAACCATAGCTTTGGAATCCTGAGCTTAAACAACCTGACTTGAGGGTTTACCAGCATTAGATCTTCTAGGAGATCTGCATTCCCTCATGAAGTGCCCCATACGATGACAGTTGTAGCATTCAACTTTGGATTTATCAAATCCATCTGTGTCTTTAGCATTGAAGGTTATCTTCTTTTTAAACCTTCTGTTCCATCTATTTGCTCTTATACTAGCAAGAGCCATGTTCCACTTGATGTCCATCTCTTCCAAGTGCTCATCACTTATCTGCTCAAGGTCCTCATATGTAATCACTGAACCATTGGGCAAAGAAGCAATGTAAGCACAAACAGTATCCAAATCCAAACCAACAGGTTTAACTCTTGGGGAGTCATTCTTGAATGTGTCAGCGTCTGAATAGGAGACGTTGACAGGACTTGTTCCAGCGCTGACATATGATGATCCAGTAACTGGATGCATATAAGAGTCCTTCTGATTGAATTGACCTTCACTATGAGAGAAGAAGGCCATGTTGCTGGTGGAAGATTTGCTTCCATGCTCTAAAAGAGTTTCATCTTCCAACAGTCTTAGTTTGTTGTAGATGTCATCAAACGAGGAGCTCTTGTAAGTATTGTTGGTAAGAATAGATCTTTCCTCAATCTTCCATGCCTCACCAAGACTTTTAAGAAAGGTAGCATTGATGTCAACATCACCAACTTATGTCCCCATGAAGGACAACTTGCTTGTAATGTCAAGCAATCTGCTTCTCACACTACTCATTTTTTCATTGGATTGAGCTTTGAAGACAGCATAATCATGCAGAAGTTGCTTTTTCTTTTCCTCCTTAGTGTCTGCATTGCCACCATATGTAACTTCAAGAGCTTCCTAAAGATCCTTAGCAGATTCATAGCCTCTATATTTATGCTGGTTTTCTTGTCCCAAAGAGACTTTCAGAATATTTAGGGCTTTCATGTCAACCCTTTTCTTTGCTATGTCATCAGCAGACACAGCTCTACCATCTCCAGGTTTTTCTTTCTTATCCTCTTCAGAACATCCAGAACAGCTGATCTTTGAGTAATGACATCAAGAATCTTTTGAGCCTTATTGAATGTGTTTCCATATTCAATAATCTCCCAGAGTGTGTAGTCATAGATCCCTAGATATTGTTCAAAGTTGAACTTCCATAAGTCAAAGTTGGTTGTATCAAGCATGGGAATCTTGATGTTTGGTAAGGCTGAGGAGGAGGAGGTTATTGCTTCAGACATGATGTTATTAGGGTTTCTGAGAAAATTAGGGTTTTGGTGATTTTAGGATTCTGGTGTTCTTTAAGATCAAAAGTTTCTCAACAAGCTCTGATACCACTTGTTGATCCCAAACTTAGATCTATTAGCTTTGTGTATACGAGATTAGATCAAGTAATACACGTAGAGAAACCTTTGTATATGCTTTATGAATCTAAGTGTTATGCGGAATTTGACACATAAACAAGAACACACAATGATATAAACAAACTTTCACTTTGATTATCAATATCAAACTTGCTTACAATGAAATATGTTTACGAATGAAAACTTATATGAAACTTATATTAAACATTAACCTAAAGGCCTTCTTTTATAGACATAAGAAGCCTTGTACAATAATCTACGTATCAACTATTCTAGGTAAAGATAAATATAGAAAATACATTGTTGTTCTTATCTTTACTAGAAGTAATCTAGAATATAATACACGCGTAGAATATATCTTCCATCAGTGCTTGTCTTCAATGTGTCAACGCTTAACTTTATCTTGTCAACGCTTGAGCTGTCAGTACTTGTTTTGTTCTTGTCAACGCTTGTTTTGTTCTTGTCAGCGCTCAAGTGATCTGGCCTTAATTTATTCCCAACAATGTTTTTGATCAGTGGCCTTGGGTTTCTAATTCTACTGATTGTAAAAAAAGGATGCAGAATTATGGTTGGTTGAGATCCGGTTCTTCTTAGAGCTAGGTTGATTTCTCAATTGGATCAAGTGATGCACTTTGAAGTTACTTTTCTTCATGATCAAAAAAGATTTTTTACCTCTTTCATTTATGCTGATAATGATGAGAGAAGAAGAAGATCTTTATGGAAGAATTTGATTGATCATAAAAGTATTGTTGGTGATTCTCCGTGGACTCTTTTGGGGGACTTCAATGTCTCTTTGAGTTATGATGAGTGTTCCAGCTGTTATGATGTTAGAGATAAAGGCATGGAAGAGTTTAAAGAATGTGTTGAGAGTCTAGAAATGGAGGATATTAATGGATATGGTCTTTTTTATACTTGGATTGAAAAGAGACATAATCCTGAGCTTGGTATCCTTAAGAAGTTGGATAGAGTCATGATTAATGGATTGTTTAGTCAGGAGTTTAGTAATGGTTATGCTAAATTTCTTCCATACATGTCCTCGGATCATAGTACTTCTTTATTGGTCTTTCCTGCTGCCATTAGAGTTAAGCCAAAATCGTTTAGGTTTTTGAATTTTATTGCGGATAAAGATGAGTTCCTTAGCACTGTGTCTACTAATTGGAATGTTGATGTTAAGGGATTCCACATGTACACTTTGGTCAAGAAACTAAAGAATATGAAGAAATATATGAGGAAACTTGCCAAGAATAATGGTAATGTTTTTGACAAAGTAAAGTTGATGAGAAATGAACTTAGGAGAGTTCAAGAATGTCTGGATAAGGACCCTCTTTATGCAGACCTGAGAGAGGAAGAATTGGTTTTCTCAAAAGCTAATCATGAGGCGATTATTGATGAGGAAAAACTTCTCAAACAGAAAACAAAGATTGACTGGTTAAGAGAAGGGGATCAAAATTCAGCTTATTTTCATAGTATCCTTAAAGGAAGACTGAGTAAGAATAAAATTAAGATGGTTAGAGATTGTGGTGGTGATACATTTTTTGGTGATGATATTCCTCTTCAATTTGTTAAGCATTTTGAGAGTTTTCTTGGTAATGATGAAGAAGTCATTCCAATGGAAGATTACAACACGCTGTTTACTAAAAAGCTTGACCCGGAGATTGCTCATCATATGGATAGGCCTGTGGTGGAGGATGAAGTGAAGATTGCCATGTTCAGCATAAAGGATGACAAAGCTCCTGGTCCTGATGGCTTTTCTTCAAAAAATTTTAAGAAGGCTTGGAGCGTTGTAGGCCCTGATGTTTGTAAGGCTGTGAAAGAGTTCTTTGTTTCAGGTAAGCTTTTAGGTGAGTTAAATGCTAACCTCATTTCTCTCATTCCTAAGCTAAATGTCCCTTTATTTGTTTCTGATTACAGACCCGTTACATGCTGTAATGTGGTTTATAAATGCATAAGTAAAGTCCTCACTAATAGGCTTAAGGAGGGTCTTAGTGGTCTTATTGATGAGAATCAATGTGCTTTTATCCGTGGTAGACAGATTAGCGATAATATCCTTTTGACCCAAGAATTAATGGTTGGGTATGATTGGAGCAGTGGAACGAGCAAGTGTGCTTTTAAAGTTGATATCAAAAAAGCATATGATACCGTGAATTGGAGTTTTCTTAGGAATATTTTAGTTCAGTTTGGGTTTCATAATGTGATGATAAATTGGATTATGGTTTGTCTTACAACCGCTTCATTCTCGCTTTGTGTGAATGGAGAGCTTCATGGTTTCTTCAAAATCAAAAGAGGTTTAAGGCTGGGGGATCCTATTTCCCCATATCTGTTTACGATTGTTATAGAGGTCCTCAATCTGATGATTAAGAGACAAATCAAGAGGGATAATATATTTAAATACCATCAGGGTTGTAGTAAAATCAATCTTACCCATTTAAACTTTGCGGATGACCTGCTTTTGTTGTGTCATGGTGATTTAGTTTCTGCTTGTATCTTAAGGAGGGGCTTAGATGAATTTAGTATGTCCTTTAGTTTATATCCTAGCCTTGATAAGAGTACTGCTTTCTTTAGCAACATTAAGGAGGATGTGAAGTATCAAATCTTAAGTGCTCTTCCGTTTAGAGAAGGTAGTTTGCCGGTTAGGTATTTGGGAGTCCCTCTTTTGACAAGAAGACTAAGGAACATTGATTGTAGAATCTAGTTGGATAATGTCAAGAAAAGGATTCTTAGTTGGCATAACAAAATGCTCTCCTATGCAGGTAAGCTTCAACTTATTGCTTCTATTTTATCCTCTATTAATGTGTTTTGGGCTTCTTATGTTTGTTTTGCCTAAACATATTTGTGACTGTATTGATAGATTGTTTAAGAACTTTCTATGGGGTATTGGGGATGATGGTAAGGGGATTACTAGTGTTGCCTGGGAAGAAATTTGTAGACCCAAGAGTCAGGGGGGGCTTGGTTTAAAAACTATGAATCTTATGAATGAAGCCTTAATGTCCAAACACCTATGGAATGTCCTTATTAATAAAGAGTCTTTATGGGTTAAATGGATTAACACTTACGGTCTAAAGGGTAATTGTATTTGGAAACTCACTGTTTGGAAGAAGAATGCATGGTCATGAAGACATATTATGGGATTAAGAGATAAAGTTAGGAGGTTTATTGCTGTTAAAGTAGGTAATGGTTGGAAGTGCTTCATCTGGTTTGATAAGTGGCACTCTAATGGCCCTTTGTGTAAACTTATTACCCACAGCTTTCTAAACTCTCTTGGTATTGATGCTAATGATAAGATTGTTGATTGGATTAATAACAATCTATGGCTGTGGCCGAACGACTGGTTAGGAAGATTTGGTTATGTTGTCAATGTGTCGGCTCCTATTTTGAATGATGTTGCTGATAAAACCATTTGGTTAAATAAGGATTAGATGGTGGTGGATTTTAGTGTTAGGGAAGTCTGCAAGGCTATTAGAGTGGATATGCCTAACGTTATGTGGGTTGATCATGTGTGGTTTCCTTTGTTGGGTCGAAAATATGAAGTATTATGAGTTGATGTGTCAAAACTAAAAGACAAGGACTAAATCTGACAAGTGAAGATTCTACAAGCCGATGGACAAACTTGTAGAAGATATATTGCAAGAAGATAAAAGATTTAGTGAATATATTATTTAGTGAATATATTATTTAGTGAATATCTTATTTACTAAATATCTTATTTACTAAATATCTTATTTAGTATCCTTGTAACAAGGGTTTATGTGTAGTATATTAACACATACCCTACGTAGGTTTTATTCATAACATTCATTCACAATGTAACCTACAAGCAATTCGTGTGTCTAGACGTGGGATTCAATGTATACACGTCTAGGTGTTATTTGTGTTTAATAATACAAGTAACGTTTGGGAAAATTCATCTTGTCCACAACACCTTGTTCATGATTATTGTTCTAATTCCGCTATGTTAAATCATATAAATGATAATCATGCCAAGCAGCTTAAAGATCTGAATCTATTAGGTTTTATCAATTGGTATCAGAGCGGGTGGCTCTCGATGCTAGGATCAACGAGGTGTTCGTTCTTAATGAAAAAGAAGAAAATCCCGTATAGGGTTTTTATGCAGTTTGCGTGCGCAGCAGTAGTACGAATGGCATAACTTTTTGTTGAACCGTTGGATCGCCACGAAATCTTTTGTGTGTGTTCTACACACATATATCTAGATACCCACCGGAGGGATTGTCGATATCTATCCCCAAGAAAACGTTATTAACCGTCGAAGTCAGCAGGGGTCATATGCTGTTTTCTGTGAACAGTAATAGTAAAAACGCGATTTCTCCTTTGTTAACCGTTGGATCGTCGTGAAATTCGATCTGTAGGTTCTTGACACTTATGTCTAGGATCTCACTGAAGGGATCTTCGATCTGAGCATTTATGAAGAAGTTATTCGCTGTCAAAGTTCACTGCAGTTTATGGATTTTCACATGAAATAATGTTTTAGGGTTTATAAAATCCTAGATCAATTAGCCGCTGATGGGAGTTATTTTGACGCTGATAGATGTTAGTGTCAGTGGATGTCGTTGACGCTGACAAGGCATGGATGAGACGCTGACTGCCAGGCGCTGTCAGGTTTAAAGATGGCGCTGACAATTTATATGTAGGCGCTGACAGAAATTCATGTGTTGTCCGAGATATGGTTTTTCAAACGCTGACAAGTGTTGTCCGATATTGGACAACACACACTGATAAGATATTGGACAGTGAAGGATATTGGACGACAAAGGATTCGTTGCTGTTTGGTATTTTGGTTACGTTTTTGCACACAAAACGAGGTATTTACACACGAAGGTACATGGGATCTCCGTTTCTATACAGGTTATCAAATTGATATTCATGGCTCGGATATTTTTTATAAAGTTGTATATGATTAAGGGGAAGAGTTCTTATGGTAAGTTTGATGTTGAAGTTAGTTTTCACAAATGTGTTTTTCTTATTTAGGTGAGCAATACACCGTGTCTCTGTACTAAATATATTGTTACAGCGTACGACTGGCTCATAGTCGTGAAGGTTACCAGTTCCCATGTAACAAAAACTGTGGTGAGCAATACACCTTGTCATTGGACTAAATATATTGTTATAGCATACGATTGGCTCATAGTCGTGAAGGTTACCAGTACCCATGTAATAAAAACTGATGGGTGAGCAATACACCTTTATCATTGGATCTGAATATATTGTTATAGCTAACAACTGGCTTATAGTTGTGCGTTTTTTGTTGGTTTCAGTTCCCGTTCGTACCAATAAACTGAGCCTCCTTTTTGCAGTGAAAGAGTTGCATTTTTCTCTAGTCGTTTCGATAACTAGGGGAAGAGTTTATCAACTAGTGAGAAAGTGGGTGAAAGAAATACAAAGTTTGGGCTATTCTGCTTCTACATCAAAATTATTGTACTTATTTTTCTTCAAGATCATTACATAGAGCTACTTTTGGAGAATTTTCAAGATTGCATACTTTCACATATTCCCTATTGATGTGTCAAAAAGGGGAAGAATATGTGCTATACTTAAGGGGAAGCAATTTGAAGATCGTGTACCATATACAAAAGGGTTTTGAGATCATCAACTAGGGGAAGATTGTTGGGTCGAAAATATGAAGTATTATGAGTTGATGTGTCAAAACTAAAAGACAAGGACTAAATCTGACAAGTGAAGATTCTACAAGCCGGTGGACAAACTTGTAGAAGATATATTGCAAGAAGATAAAAGATTTAGTGAATATATTATTTAGTGAATATATTATTTAGTGAATATCTTATTTACTAAATATCTTATTTACTAAATATCTTATTTAGTTTCCTTGTAACAAGGGTTTATGTGTAGTATATAAACACATACCCTACGTAGGTTTTATTCATAACATTCATTCACAATGTAACCTACAAGCAATTCGTGTGTCTAGACGTGGGATTCAATGTATACACGTCTAGGTGTTATTTGTGTTTAATAATACAAGTAACGTTTGGGAAAATTCATCTTGTCCACAACACCTTGTTCATGATTATTGTTCTAATTCCGCTATGTTAAATCATATAAATGATAATCATGCCTAGCAGCTTAAAGATCCGAATCTATTAGGTTTTATCATCCTTATTGCATTCCAGGCACTCTTTTATTCTTTGGTTTGCTATCAAGGGTAGGCTGAAAACTCAGGATAGATTAACCAGATGGTTCCCTTTAGTTAATGCGACATGTGCTCTTTGTAAGACATGTATGGATTCCCACAGCCACTTGTTCTTCAGTTGCCCATTTTCTTCTAGTGTGTGGGAAAAAATGAAAAAGTTGGCTTCTTTAGACTCGGTTTCAAACATTTGGGCTGAGATTGTGTCTGCAGTTTGTAATATCAAAGCAAGTAATTCCATTTAGAGTGTGATTCAGAGATTGGTATTGGGGGCGTCTCTTTACTTCATATGGCAAGAACGGAACTTTAGGCTGTTTCATAATGATAGCAGATCCGCTGACGCTGTTGCTAGTATTATTATTTATACTATTAGACTTAGACTCCGTAGCCTGAATATCAGATGGTCTAGGGATGTTGCTAAGGCTGCTATCATTTGGCAGCTTCCATTCTTGGGCCTGAAGGATAAGGAATGTCTTGACGATTTCATGGATTGTGATTATGGATTCGGTTAAGCTTTCTTTGTGTTTCTGTTGGCCTATGTTTATGAAGAACTCAGGTTTCCAAGATGTTATAGTGGCAAGGCTGATTATGAAGACTTTAGGCTATCAGTACTGTCATGCATTTGGAAGATCTATACAGTCTTTTGGGACTGTTGGGAGGACTTTTGGATTTTTCTTGGGAGGTTTGATGTGCTATTAGTGGTCTTATAAATAGTTTATGGGGGAGTTTGCTATGCCTTCTAGAGCGTGCTGAAAGATGTGTCGTCTATGCTAGGTATGGTACATTTTCTCCCATGTTCTACCTATTTGAACAATATTTTAGTTGCCAAACTTGTTTTTGTTGATGCTTAGTCCTCCTTTTGTTATTTTTAACCTAGTATCTGTTTATTGTCGAGACGATAGATATATAGGTTATTGCATCATGTGAGAGGATTCATATCTAGTTGTACTCTTTCCCCCTTTTATGGTTTCCCACTGGGTTTAACATAGATGGGGGTTTTGAGGAGGCAATAGATATGTTGTGCTACACTGGCACCTCTCTTATTTTCCTGCATTTGATTTGATGGCGTTTTTGAGTAGGTCTCTTTTACCTATTTCTGTTTGTCTCTTAGTTTTGTGTTGGGGTCTTTCCATTGGGATGGATTGGTTGATTTTGGTTGCTTCCCTTTGTAGTTGAATCAAGATTAATCATGGATTCCAAAGTGGATTCCTCATCATAAACTAAGATCTTGCCTTGTATTTGGTGTGCCATGGATTGCAGGAGCTTGGTCTTATCATATGGGATCAAGAATAGTATTATGGGTAGCAGCTATTTATCATTCTTTTAGTTGCTTTTTTGTATTTTTGTGTACTGAGCATGTGGTTTGTCCATTGCCTTTACCTATTGTATTATTTGAGTATGGGTTGTTGTCCATACCTTTTTGTTGCTAGAGCTTGTTAGTTGGGGTTGTGTCCCATCTAATTTGTGTAAAGCTGCTAGTTTTGTACTTTCTACCTTTGTGACCTTTCTTAATAAATTTACCATTAAGAAAAAAAATGATCTAAATAACCCTTGAATGTAAACGGGTCGGACCTGAGCCCAAAAAAAATATCCAACAAAATGTGAAAAATTGATAAAAATGAAAATATCTAATAAAATATAGTGTTTCAAGCCTCGAAATTTCCGTAACCCAACAAAGTTAGGTTACAGCTACGTTCCCCTCATTTTGGCCTTCGATTCACCTCGTCCCGCGCTTGAAACGAACTTCTACAACCTAAGTTACGACATTTTCAAAAAAGTACTTTTCTTCACGCGATATTGGGCAACCAAATACGTTTGGGCTCTATCTTCTACACTTGTACATCCATCAAACCTTCCGAGCCAACCAAAATAGACCAAAAAGGAATTTAAGCGGGCAAACCCGGGGAAAGTTTGAATAATATGGGAAAACCATGCCAAATCCATGGAAATACAATATCCACTTGGGTTTGATTGTTTTGATCATGGTTTGGGCGTCTTTGTCAGGTTTCGGTTGGGATTAACTATGTTTTGACCAGGCTTAAATGTAAAACATTAGGTGGTGAAGTAGATGTTGTTTTATTAGACAAGGAACATCGTGATGACACACAATCAAATGATGATAAATATATGGGTGAGATCTAACAACATTTATCAATGTTTCATCAACAAAACAATGACATTGATTTTCCTTAGGAAACCTACAAAGATGGATAACATACAAAACTAATGAACAAATCATAGCATCTATCAACATGTTCTTAACTATGCTAGGATTTTGAAAGGTCAAATTAAAAAGTTTCTCTTATATTGTAAGTTTAATTTTTAATGTATTGTTTAGTTACACGACCTTGCAAATTAGATTGAATTTTAGCTTATGGATACTGGTTCTTGGGTTCACCATCATCACGTCTGTTCTTACTTGGGTTATGTATATATTTCCATTGTCACATACTAACTTAATAACTTTTAAACATGGTCACACACATCCAAATACGGTCGATGCGGTCTAATCCATTCGAAACCGGCCAAAACTGACAAAAGGTAACTTAAACTGTAAAACCGGAGAAAGTCTTAATAATCCGGTAAAACTATCCCAAATCCGGGGTAAATCTATTTCCATTATGTTTTGATTGTTGTGATCATGTTTTGGGCGCCTTTAGCATGTTTTGGTCGGGTTTGGCTATGTTTTGACTAGGCTTGGAGGTTGCAAATTAGTTGGTAAAGTAATATTGGTTTCACTAGACAATGAAATCATTAATACACACCATGTATTGGTATTAAAGATATGAGTGAACTCCAACAACATTTATCGTTATTTGATCAAGACAAAAACGACATTCAAAGGTGGATAATATACCAAACGAATGAACAAAACATCTTATATAACCAACTTTTGCTTAACGATCCCGGGACTTAGAAATGTCATATTAAAATTTTTGTCTATGATTGCCAAGTTAATTTATAATCTATTATTAATAACTTCGCATTACTAGTATGATCGAAATAAACCCTTGAATATAAACGGGTCGGCCTTGAAACCAAAAACAATATCCAACAAAATTTGAAAAATTGATAAAAATGAAAATATCTAATAAAATATAGTGTTTCGAGCCTCGAAATTTCCGTAACCCAACAAAGTTAGGTTACAGCTACGTTCCCCTCATTTTGGCCTTCGATTCGCCTCGTCCCGCGCTTGAAACGAACTTCTACAACCTAAGTTACGACATTTTCAAAAAAGTACTTTTCTTCACGCGATATTGGGCAACCAAATACGTTTGGGCTCTATCTTCTACACTTGTACATCCATCAAACCTTCCGAACCAACCAAAATAGACCAAAAAGGAATTTAAGCGGGCAAACCCGGGGAAAGTTTGAATAATATGGGCAAACCATGCCAAATCCATGGAAATACAATATCCACTTGGGTTTGATTGTTTTGATCATGGTTTGGGAGTCTTTGTCAGGTTTCGGTTGGGATTAACTATGTTTTGACCAGGCTTAAATGTAAAACATTAGGTGGTGAAGTAGATGTTGTTTTATTAGACAAGGAACATCGTGATGACACACAATCAAATGATGATAAATATATGGGTGAGATCTAACAACATTTATCATTGTTTCATCAACAAAACAATGACATTGATTTTCCTTAGGAAACCTACAAAGATGGATAACATACAAAACTAATGAACAAATCATAGCATCTATCAACATGTTCTTAACTATGCTAGGATTTTGAAAGGTCAAATTAAAAAGTTTCTCTTATATTGGAAGTTTAATTTTTAATGTATTGTTTAGTTACACGACCTTGCAAATTAGATTGAATTTTAGCTTATGGATACTGGTTCTTGGGTTCACCATCATCACGTCTTTTCTTACTTGGGTTATGTATATATTTCATTGTCACATACTAACTTAATAACTTTTAAACATGGTCACACACATCCAAATACGGTCGATGCGGTCTAATCCATTCGAAACCGGCCAAAACTGACAAAAGGTAACTTAAACTGTAAAACCGGAGAAAGTCTTAATAATCCGGTAAAACTATCCCAAATCCGGGGTAAATCTATCTAACACCCCCCCTTGTGACCCACGACGTAATCGTTTCCATTACCATTAGGCGGTACCTCGGCCATTCCTGCAATAACAGCGAATTTCGGAGGGTACATAAGATAACTATACAATATTTATAAATACATGCATGCAAATGCAATGCAAAGGTGGTACATATGCCCAAAATATAATAATATGATGGTCATGCATGATTAATACAAAAATTACGGTGCCGGACATTCCACGTATAATTTCAACGTCTACATATAGTAATTTCCATACTTACGTAATAAATACCCTCATATATACTTCAACTCAAAAGTATACGTCAAATGCTATGAATACAAAAATAAATCTTACCGGAGCCATGCAGGATAGTTGTGTGTGCTTGGATAATTTCTTACGACACCAAAAGTTATAGTTTAGGATTTTCAAAACGACCTAGTTCTCAATAACTCATGGCTCTGATTACCAATCTCTAACACCCCACCAAATATCGAACGACTCCAAAGAGACGTCAATTTAAAACTTAAATTAAAAATTGTTAAAAGATACATGTCTACGGTTTTTCCAACCCCAATTGGTACAACAGAGTTTAGCGTTTTCGGTCCCCATGAATCTCAACCCAAAAGTTACAGTTTTCACAACAACATAACATTAAAGTTAAAAATGTTAAGTAATAATGGGAGGAAAAACAAGCAGACTCCAAGCCATACACACAACATCCATCCAATGCACGCTCCATGCTACACTTCAGCGGTTACCTGAAACACATGCTAAATTTGGTCAACGAAAACGTTGAGTGGAATTTATAGGTTTTACAATTCATTTTAAACATATGTGAAATAAAAACCATTCACGATCATTCATAGACTTGTCGATCAAACAATCTATATTCAAGATACTGGCAATTGTGTTTAAGCTCATGACACTAAACCGTTAACTCAATCACCCGCGTAATAATTACCAGCGCGATTCAGATGAAACCAAGGCCCCTAATAAGGCATCAGTTGCAATTATACCTTTTCTCTTATCACAAATTATCCGTCCGCAGGGGGTATCAACGTACTAGCCCTCGTCTCGGATAGGGTAGTCAACCCCATAGTACTATCACTTTGTATAAGCGGCTATTTCTAATCCACGCTAGGACTAAACAATAGTTAATAGTTCATGAATTTAGGGACTTTTGCAACTAGGTACTCAACACAATTTCAAAGGCAACATTCGGGTCCAACAATCATTCATGACATATGTTCATTTTAAAAACTAGCATGCATTTCCCTCGCGGGTAAAACAGTTTGAAATAATAATAAGCGAGGCTATAAATTCACACCTTATATAACAAGTAGTCGATAGTTCGAGAGACGGTCACTGACGACGATACGGATGCCCGGGTAAATCAACACCTATCAAACCAAATAACGCGTAATGAGTAATCTCATTTTAAAACCTTATGGTACTGTATAAAATACATAAATACTAGTCACTTATGACAGTTAAAACTCACGCCAAAACAAAACAACAAGCGTTACTCATTTTACACCATTTGTCCTTATTATTAACGTTATCTATTTTTACTCATTTTCGCCGATACTTACCAAAAGTACGGACTGTTTTACTATACTTAACCCTTATTATAAAATTTGAGAAAATTCTCAAAAATACTTTAAGACCTGTATAAATCATATATTTAATCCCAACAAAAGTTTTCACTTCTACGACCCGTTACTCAACACTTTTCCAAAAACTACGTTTTTCGGACTGAAATTGTACTTTGACCAAGTCGGACTCGTTTGACCCGTTTAAATCACTCCATTGACCCATTTGACACCTAAGTCCTATAATAGACTCAAATGTGCAGGTTTGACATCAAAATTCAGCCCTTGACCATTTACCAAACTAGACTTATAGTCCCCGGGATTTGATCTAAAACCAAGCATAACTTCGGATTATGACGGTTTTCATCTCCCGGTACACGAATTTCAAAACGTCGTAACTTTTGACTCGTTAGGAGTCGTAAGCTCTACCTTATACCAAATCGAAGCTAAGATAATACTCTACAAATATATCCTATTCACAAGACCTGTTTTCAAAATAATTTTTACGAAAATGCCTTAAACTTTCTGCCTAAAATCAACCTTACCAAAATCACACTAACGCTCGTTTTCAAACCCATTTGTCATCACTAGACATCATCCTAAGCATCCCTAATCACAACTAAACAATGTTTTCAGTCCCTAACCCCTATTGATCATCAACCTCATAAAACTAAAATCCTAAAAACAAACATGCAAGTACTTGTACCCATCTAAAACATCTATAAACACAAGATTAAACACAAACCCATGCTCAAAACATCAATCACCATGGTCCCCCAAACACCCCCCCTTAGCCGTGGGGTTTGGGTGACCAAAACACCACAACCAAATCAATTTTGGTGGGTTTGTTTAGTGATTATACCCCCATTACACATGAATTAAACATGCATTTATCCAATTAACATCAAAAACGATTTTGAAAAATTCCTTTGATTCTTGAAAAAATAATATGAATGCATGTTGGATTAGATTACATAGAAAGATTGGAAATGATTTAATTAGAGGTGGTCTAACCTTAGTTTTAATCAAAACCAAGTAGAAAAAAAAATTAAGGGTGGTTTATGGTGGGTTGGGGGTGGCCGTCGGCCTAAAGGAGAAGAGAGGGAGAGATGAAAAAAATTTTACAAGTGTTTTTGTGATGTATGTGTTTTGTTTCCCCTTTTGTAAAAATTGGAAGGACCTCTTGTGCAATTTAAGCTTTCTTTTGGCCTCAAGTAAAAACGACACTAAAACTTTGCGGGATTGACTCACTAGTCATTTTAGAAAATTTTACGGGAGTCGGAAATTATCCCAAACACTCCAAAATACTTTTGGGATACTTTAAATGTACCCGGAAAGCAATAAAACTCACCCGACCCGACTTAACACGAACCGTAAGTAAAATTCTTGAAAAATTACATTATCGATAAAACGTCAATAATCATAGAAATTTGGGCATCCATCGGGATCGTATTCGTCATCGTCCTTCTTGAATCGTCAATCGTCAAAATTATAACCTCGAACATCGGTTTCGACCAAAATACTAAAATATATAGCAATTAGAATTTATTAAAAATTTCAAAAATTAGCGTAATTTAGGGTAATGTTAGTGACCTCGGTTCTAGGGTATCACAATCTATTTCCATTATGTTTTGATTGTTGTGATCATGTTTTGGGGGCCTTTAGCATGTTTTGGTCGGGTTTGGATATGTTTTGACTAGGCTTGGAGGTTGCAAATTAGTTGGTAAAGTAATATTGGTTTCACTAGACAATGAAATCATTAATACACACCATGTATTGGTATTAAAGATATGAGTGAACTCCAACAACATTTATCGTTATTTGATCAAGACAAAAATGACATTCAAAGGTGGATAATATACCAAACGAATGAACAAAACATCTTATGTAACCAACTTTTGCTTAACGATCCCGGGACTTAGAAATGTCATATTAAAAATTTTGTCTATGATTGCCAAGTAAATTTATAATCTGTTATTAATAACTTCGCATTACTAGTATGATCGAAGTAAACCCTTGAATGTAAACGGGTCGGGCTTGAGCCCAAAAACAATATCCAACAAAATGTGAAAAATTGATAAAAATGAAAATATCAAATAAAATCTAGTGTTTCGAGCCTCGAAATTTCCGTAACCCAACAAAGTTAGGTTACAGCTACGTTCCCCTCGTTTTGGCCTTCGATTCGCCTCGTCCCGCACCTGAAATGGACTTTTACAACCTATGTTATGACTTTTTAAAAAAAGTACTTTTCTTCACGCGATATTGGGCAACCAAATACGTTTGGGCTCTATCTTCTACACTTGTACATCCATCAAACCTTCCGAACCAACCAAAATAGACCAAAATGGAATTTAAGCGGGCAAACCCGGGGAAAGTCTGAATAATACGGGCAAACCATGCCGAATCCATGGAAATACAATATCCACTTGGGTTTGATTGTTTTGATCATGGTTTGGGAGTCTTTGTCAGGTTTCGGTTAGGATTAACTATGTTTTGACCAGGCTTAAATGTAAAAAATTAGGTGCTGAAGTAGATGTTGTTTTATTAGACAAGGAACATCGTGATGACACACAATCAAATGATATTAAATATATGGGTGAGATCTAACAATATTTATCATTGTTTCATCAACAAAACAATGACATTGATTTTCCTTAGGAAACCTACAAAGATGGATAACATACAAAACTAATGAACAAATCATAGCATCTATCAACATGTTCTTAACTATGCTAGGACTTTGAAAGGTCAAATTAAAAAGTTTCTCTTATATTGGAAGTTTAATTTTTAATGTATTTTTTAGTTACACGACCTTGCAAGTTAGATTCAATTTTAGCTTATGGATATTGGTTCTTGGGTTCACCATCATCACGTCTTTTCTTACTTGGGTTATGTATATATTTTCATTGTCACATACTAACTTAATAACTTTTAAACATGGTCACACACCATCCAAATATGGTCGATGCGGGCTAATCCATTCGAAACCGGCCAAAACTGACCAAAAGGTAACTTAAACTGTAAAAACCGGAGAAAGTCTTAATAATCCGGTAAAACTATCCCAAATCCGGGGTAAATATAATTTAATTATGTTTTGATTGTTGTGATCATGTTTTGGGGGACATTAGCATGTTTTGGTCGGGTTTGGCTATGTTTTGACTAGGCTTGGAGGTTGCAAATTAGTTGGTAAAGTAATATTGGTTTCACTAGACAATGAAATCATTAATACACACCATGTATTGGTATTAAAGATATGAGTGAACTCCAACAACATTTATCGTTATTTGATCAAGACAATAATGACATTCAAAGGTGGATAATATACCAAACGAATGAACAAAACATCTTATGTAACCAACTTTTGCTTAACGACCTCGGGACTTAGAAATGTCATATTAAAAATTTTGTCTATGATTGCCAAGTTAATTTATAATCTATTATTTATAACTTCGCATTACTAGTATGATCGAAGTAAACCCTTGAATGTAAACGGGTTGGCCTTGAGCCAAAAAACAATATCCAACAAAATGTGAAAAATTGATAAAAATTAAAATATCTAATAAAATATAGTGTTTCGAGCCTCGAAATTTCTGTAACCTAACAAAGTTAGGTTACAGCTACGTTACCCTCGTTTTGGCCTTCGATTCGCCTCGTCCCGCGCCTGAAATGAACTTCTACAACCTAAGTTATGACTTTTTCAAAAAATTACTTTTCTTCACGCGATATTGGGCAACCAAATACGTTTGGGCTCTATCTTCTACACTTGTACATCCATCAAACCTTCCGAACCAACCAAAATAGACCAAAATGGAATTTAAGCGGGCAAACCCGGGGAATGTCTGAATAATACGGGCAAGCCATGCCAAATCCATGGAAATACAATATCCACTTGGGTTTGATTGTTTTGATCATGGTTTGGGAGTCTTTGTCAAGTTTCGGTTGGGATTAACTATGTTTTGACCAGGCTTAAATGTAAAAAATTAGGTGGTGAAGTAGATGTTGTTTTATTAGACAAGGAACATCGTGATGACACACAATCAAATGATATTAAATATATGGGTGAGATCTAACAACATTTATCATTGTTTCATCAACAAAACAATGACATTGATTTTCCTTAGGAAACCTACAAAGATGGATAACATACAAAACTAATGAACAAATCATAGCATCTATCAACATGTTCTTAACTATGCTAGGACTTTGAAAGGTCAAATTAAAAAGTTTCTCTTATATTGGAAGTTTAATTTTTAAAGTATTGTTTAGTTACACGACCTTGCAAGTTAGATTGAATTTTAGCTTATGGATACTGGTTCTTGGGTTCACCATCATCACGTCTTTTCATACTTGGGTTATGTATATATTTTCATTGTCACATACTAACTTAATAACTTTTAAACATGGTCACACACATCCAAATACGGTCGATGCGGGCTAATCTATTCGAAACCGGCCAAAACTGACCAAAAAGTAACTTAAACTGTAAAAACCGGAGAAAGTCTTAATAATCTGGTAAAACTATCCCAAATACAGGGTAAATGTATTTCCATTATGTTTTGATTGTTGTGATCATGTTTTGGGGGCCTTTAGCATGTTTTGGTTGGGTTTGGCTATGTTTTGACTAGGCTTGGAGGTTGCAAATTAGTTGGTAAAGTAATATTGGTTTCACTAGACAATGAAATAATTAATACACACCATGTATCGGTATTAAAGATATGAGTGAACTCCAACAATATTTATCATTGTTTGATCAAGACAAAAATGACATTCAAAGGTGGATAATATACCAAACGAATGAACAAAACATCTTATGTAACCAACTTTTGCTTAACGATCCCGGGACTTAGAAATGTCATACTAAAAATTTTGTCTATGATTTCCAAGTTAATTTATAATCTATTATTAATAACTTCGCATTACTAGTATGATCGAAATAAACCCTTAAATGTAAACGGTTCGGGCTTGAGCCCAAAAACAATATCCAACAAAATGTGAAAAATTGATAAAAATGAAAATATCTAATAAAATAGTGTTTCGAGCGTCGAAATTTACGTAACCCAACAAAGTTAGGTTGCAGCTACGTTCCTCTCGTTTTGGCCTTCGATTCGCCTCGTCCCGCGCCTGAAACGGACTTCTACAACCTAAGTTATGACATTTTCGAAAAAGTACTTTTCTTCACGCGATATTGGGCAACCTAATATGTTTGGGCTCTATCTTCTACACTTGTACATCCATCAAACCTTCCGAACCAACCAAAATAGACCAAAATGGAATTTAAGCGTGTAAACCTGGGGAATGTCTGAATAATACGGATAAACCATGCCAAATCCGTGGAAATACAATTTCCACTTGGTTTTGATTGTTTTGATCATGGTTTGGCAGTCTTGGTCAGGTTTTGGTTGGGATTAACTATGTTTTGACCAGGCTTAAATATTAAAAATTAGGTGGTGAAGTAGATGTTGTTTTATTAGACAAGGAACATCGTGATGACACACAATCAAATGATATTAAATATATGGGTGAGATCTAACAACATTTATCATTGTTTCATCAACAAAACAATGACATTGATTTTCCTTAGGAAACCTACAAAGATGGATAACATACAAAACTAATGAATAAAACATAGCATCTATCAACATGTTCTTAACTATGCTAGGACTTTGAAAGGTCAAATTAAAAAGTTACTCTTATATTAGATGTTTAATTTTTAATGTATTGTTTAGTTACACGACCTTGCAAGTTAGATTGAATTTTAGCTTATGGATACTGGTTCTTGGGTTCACCATCATCATGTCTTTTCTTACTTGGGTTATGCATATATTTGCATTGTCACATACTAACTTAATAACTTTTAAACATGGTCACACACATCCAAATACGGTCGATGCGGGCTAATCCATTCGAAACCGACCAAAACTGACCAAAAGGTAACT
Source organism: Glebionis coronaria (assembly GCA_025667525.1). Classification (NCBI taxonomy): domain Eukaryota; kingdom Viridiplantae; phylum Streptophyta; class Magnoliopsida; order Asterales; family Asteraceae; genus Glebionis; species Glebionis coronaria. The sequence continues at coordinate 914,140 of JANFOE010000063.1, forward strand.
TAAACTGTAAAAACCGGAGAATGTCTTAATAATCCGATAAAACTATCCCAAATCCGGGGTAAATGTATTTTCATTGTGTTTTGATTGTTGTGATCATGTTTTGGGGTCCTTTAGCATGTTTTGGTCGGGTTTGGCTATGTTTTGACTAGGCTTGGAGGTTGCAAATTAGTTGGTAAAGTAATATTGGTTTCACTAGACAATGAAATCATTAATACACACCATGTATTGGTATTAAAGATATGAGTGAACTCCCACAACATTTATCATTATTTGATCAAGACAAAAATGACATTCAAAGGTGGATAATATACCAAACGAATGAACAAAACATCTTATGTAACCAACTTTTGCTTAACGATCCCGGGACTTAGAAATGTCATATTAAAATTTTTGTCTATGATTGCCAAGTTAATTTATAATCTATTATTAATAATTTCGCATTACTAGTATGATCGAAATAAACCCTTGAATGTAAACGGGTCGGCCTTGAGCCCAAAAACAATATCCACCAAAATGTGAAAAATTGATAAAAATGAAAATATCTAATAAAATATATTGTTTCGAGCCTCGAAATTTCCGTAACCCAACAAAGTTAGGTTACAGCTACGTTCCCCTCGTTTTGGCCTTCGATTCGCCTCGTCCCGCGCCTGAAACGGACTTCTACAACCTAGGTTATGACATTTTCAAAAAAGCACTTTTCTTCACGCGATATTGGGCAACCAAATACGTTTGGGCTCTATCTTCTACACTTGTACATCCATCAAACCTTCCGAACCAACCAAAATAGACCAAAATGGAATTTAAGCGGGCAAACCTGGGGAAAGTCTGAATAATATGGGCAAACCATGCCAAATCCGTGGAATTACAATTTCCACTTGGTTTTGATTGTTTTGATCATGGTTTGGCAGTCTTTGTCAGGTTTTGGTTGGGATTAACTATGTTTTGACCAGGCTTAAATGTAAAAAATTAGGTGGTGAAGTAGATGTTATTTTATTAGAAAAGGAACATCATGATGACACACAATCAAATGATATTAAATATATGGGTGAGATCTAACAACATTTATCATTGTTTCATCAACAAAACAATGACATTGATTTTCCTTAGGAAACCTACAAAGATGGATAACATACAAAACTAATGAATAAAACATAGCATCTATCAACATGTTCTTAACTATGCTAGGACTTTGAAAGGTCAAATTAAAAAGTTACTCTTATATTAGATGTTTAATTTTTAATGTATTGTTTAGTTACACGACCTTGCAAGTTAGATTGAATTTTAGCTTATGGATACTGGTTCTTGGGTTCACCATCATCATGTCTTTTCTTACTTGGGTTATGCATATATTTGCATTGTCACATACTAACTTAATAACTTTTAAACATGGTCACACACATCCAAATACGGTCGATGCGGGCTAATCCATTCGAAACCGACCAAAACTGACCAAAAGGTAACTTAAACTGTAAAAACCGGAGAATGTCTTAATAATCCGATAAAACTATCCCAAATCTGGGGTAAATGTATTTTCATTGTGTTTTGATTGTTGTGATCATGTTTTGGGGTCCTTTAGCATGTTTTGGTCGGGTTTGGCTATGTTTTGACTAGGCTTGGAGGTTGCAAATTAGTTGGTAAAGTAATATTGGTTTCACTAGACAATGAAATCATTAATACACACCATGTATTGGTATTAAAGATATGAGTGAACTCCCACAACATTTATCATTATTTGATCAAGACAAAAATGACATTCAAAGGTGGATAATATACCAAACGAATGAACAAAACATCTTATGTAACCAACTTTTGCTTAACGATCCCGGGACTTAGAAATGTCATATTAAAATTTTTGTCTATGATTGCCAAGTTAATTTATAATCTATTATTAATAATTTCGCATTACTAGTATGATCGAAATAAACCCTTGAATGTAAACGGGTCGGCCTTGAGCCCAAAAACAATATCCACCAAAATGTGAAAAATTGATAAAAATGAAAATATCTAATAAAATATATTGTTTCGAGCCTCGAAATTTCCGTAACCCAACAAAGTTAGGTTACAGCTACGTTCCCCTCGTTTTGGCCTTCGATTCGCCTCGTCCCGCGCCTGAAACGGACTTCTACAACCTAGGTTATGACATTTTCAAAAAAGCACTTTTCTTCACGCGATATTGGGCAACCAAATACGTTTGGGCTCTATCTTCTACACTTGTACATCCATCAAACCTTCTGAACCAACCAAAATAGACCAAAATGGAATTTAAGCGGGCAAACCTGGGGAAAGTCTGAATAATATGGGCAAACCATGCCAAATCCGTGGAATTACAATTTCCACTTGGTTTTGATTGTTTTGATCATGGTTTGGCAGTCTTTGTCAGGTTTTGGTTGGGATTAACTATGTTTTGACCAGGCTTAAATGTAAAAAATTAGGTGGTGAAGTAGATGTTATTTTATTAGAAAAGGAACATCATGATGACACACAATCAAATGATATTAAATATATGGGTGAGATCTAACAACATTTATCATTGTTTCATCAACAAAACAATGACATTGATTTTCCTTAGGAAACCTACAAAGATGGATAACATACAAAACTAATGAATAAAACATAGCATCTATCAACATGTTCTTAACTATGCTAGGACTTTGAAAGGTCAAATTAAAAAGTTACTCTTATATTAGATGTTTAATTTTTAATGTATTGTTTAGTTACACGACCTTGCAAGTTAGATTGAATTTTAGCTTATGGATACTGGTTCTTGGGTTCACCATCATCATGTCTTTTCTTACTTGGGTTATGCATATATTTGCATTGTCACATACTAACTTAATAACTTTTAAACATGGTCACACACATCCAAATACGGTCGATGCGGGCTAATCCATTCGAAACCGACCAAAACTGACCAAAAGGTAACTTAAACTGTAAAAACCGGAGAATGTCTTAATAATCCGATAAAACTATCCCAAATCCGGGGTAAATGTATTTTCATTGTGTTTTGATTGTTTTGATCATGTTTTGGGGTCCTTTAGCATGTTTTGGTCGGGTTTGGCTATGTTTTGACTAGGCTTGGAGGTTGCAAATTAGTTGGTAAAGTAATATTGGTTTCACTAGACAATGAAATCATTAATACACACCATGTATTGGTATTAAAGATATGAGTGAACTCCCACAACATTTATCATTATTTGATCAAGACAAAAATGACATTCAAAGGTGGATAATATACCAAACGAATGAACAAAACATCTTATGTAACCAACTTTTGCTTAACGATCCCGGGACTTAGAAATGTCATATTAAAATTTTTGTCTATGATTGCCAAGTTAATTTATAATCTATTATTAATAATTTCGCATTACTAGTATGATCGAAATAAACCCTTGAATGTAAACGGGTCGGCCTTGAGCCCAAAAACAATATCCACCAAAATGTGAAAAATTGATAAAAATGAAAATATCTAATAAAATATATTGTTTCGAGCCTCGAAATTTCCGTAACCCAACAAAGTTAGGTTACAGCTACGTTCCCCTCGTTTTGGCCTTCGATTCGCCTCGTCCCGCGCCTGAAACGGACTTCTACAACCTAGGTTATGACATTTTCAAAAAAGCACTTTTCTTCACGCGATATTGGGCAACCAAATACGTTTGGGCTCTATCTTCTACACTTGTACATCCATCAAACCTTCCGAACCAACCAAAATAGACCAAAATGGAATTTAAGCGGGCAAACCTGGGGAAAGTCTGAATAATATGGGCAAACCATGCCAAATCCGTGGAATTACAATTTCCACTTGGTTTTGATTGTTTTGATCATGGTTTGGCAGTCTTTGTCAGGTTTTGGTTGGGATTAACTATGTTTTGACCAGGCTTAAATGTAAAAAATTAGGTGGTGAAGTAGATGTTATTTTATTAGAAAAGGAACATCATGATGACACACAATCAAATGATATTAAATATATGGGTGAGATCTAACAACATTTATCATTGTTTCATCAACAAAACAATGACATTGATTTTCCTTAGGAAACCTACAAAGATGGATAACATACAAAACTAATGAACAAAACACAACATCTTCAACATGTTCTTAACTATGCTAGGACTTTGAAAGGTCAAATTAAAAAGTTTCTCTTATATTGGAAGTTTAATTTTTAATGTATTGTTTAGTTACACGACCTTGCAAGTTAGATTGAATTTTAGCTTATGGATACTGGTTCTTGGGTTCACCATCATCACGTCTTTTCTTACTTGGGTTATGTATATATTTTCATTGTCACATACTAACTTAATAACTTTTAAACATGGTCACACACATCCAAATACGGTCGATGCGGGCTAATCCATTCGAAACCGGCAAAAACAGACCAAAAGGTAACTTAAACTGTAAAAACCGGAGAAATTCTTAATAATCCGGTAAAACTATCCCAAATTCGGGGTAAATGTATTTCCAGTATGTTTTGATTGTTGTGATCATGTTTTGGGTGCCTTTAGCATGTTTTGGTCGGGTTTGGCTATGTTTTGACTAGGTTTGGAGGTTGCAAATTAGTTGGTAAAGTAATATTGGTTTCACTAGACAATGAAATCATTAATACACACCATGTATTGGTATTAAAGATATGAGTGAACTCCAACAACATTTATCATTATTTGATAAGATAAAAACGACATTCAAAGGTGGATAATATACCAAACGAATAAACAAAACATCTTATGTAACCAACTTTTGCTTAACAATCCCGGGACTTAGATGTGTCATATTAAAAATTTTGTCTATGATTGCCAAGTTAATTTATAATCTATTATTAATAACTTCGCATTACTAGTATGATCAAAATAAACCCTTGAATGTAAACGGGTCGGCCTTGAGCCCAAAAATAATATCCAACAAAATGTGAAAAATTGATAAAAATGAAAATATCTAATAAAATATAGTGTTTCGAGCCTCGAAATTTCCGTAACCCAACAAAGTTAGGTTACAGCTATGTTCCCCTCGTTTTGGCCTTCGAATCGCCTCGTCCCGCGCCTAAAAAGACTTCTACAACCTAAGTTATGACATTTTCAAAAAAGTACTTTTCTTCACGCGATATTGGGCAACCAAATACGTTTGAGCTCTATCTTCTACACTTGTACATCCATCAAACCTTCCGCACCAACCAAAATAGACCAAAATGTAATTTAAGCGGGCAAACCTGGGGAAAGTCTGAATAATACGGGCAAACCATGCCAAATCCGTGGAAATACAATTTTCACTTGGTTTTGATTGTTTTGATCATGGTTTGGCAGTCTTTGCCAGGTTTTGGTTGGGATTAACTATGTTTTGACCAGCCTTAAATGTAAAAAACTAGGCGGTGAAGTAGATGTTGTTTTATTAGACAAGGAACATCGTGATGACAAACAATCAAATGATATTAAATATATGGGTCAGATCTAACAACATTTATCATTGTTTCATCAACAAAACAATGACATTGATTTTCCTTAGGAAACCTACAAAGATGGATAACATACAAAACTAATGAACAAAACATAGCATCTATCAACATGTTCTTAACTATGCTAGGACTTTGAAAGGTCAAATTAAAAAGTTTCTCTTATATTGGAAGTTTAATTTTTAATGTATTGTTTAGTTACACGACCTTGCAAGTTAGATTGAATTTTAGCTTATGGATACTGGTTCTTGGGTTCACCATCATCACATCTTTTTTTACTTGGGTTATGTATATATTTTCATTGTCACATACTAACTTCATAACTTTTAAACATGGTCATACACATCCAAATACGGTCAATGCGGGCTAATCCATTCGAAACCGGCCAAAACTGACCAAAAGGTAACTTAAACCTTAAAAACCGGAGAAAGTCTTAATAATCCAGTAAAACTATCCCAAATCCGGGGTAAATGTATTTCCATTATGTTTTGATTGTTGTGATCATGTATTGGAGGCCTTTAGCATGTTTTTGTCGGGTTTGGCTATGTTTTGACTAGGCTTGGAGGTTGCAAATTAGTTGGTAAAGTAATATTGGTTTCACTAGACTATGAAATCATTAATACACACCATGTATTAGTATTAAAGATATGAGTGAACTCCAACAACATTTATCATTATTTGATATGACAAAAACGACATTCAAAGGTGGATAATATACCAAACGAATGAACAAAACATCTTATGTATGTTGATCCCAAACTTAGATCGATTAAGCTTGTGTATACGAGATTAGATCAAGTTATACACGTAGAGAAACTTTGTTTATGTATAAAGTAATCTAAGTGTTATGCGGAATTAACACTTAAACAAGAACACACAAAGATGTAAACAAACTTTCACTTGATTGATAATAACAAACTTGCTTACAATGAAAGTGTTTTAACGTATGAAAACTTATTATTAAACATAACCTAAAGGTCTTCTTTTATAGACATAAGAAGCCTTGTACAAGAGTCTTTGTATCAACTATTCTAGGTAAAGATAATTATAGAAAATACAATGTTGAACTTATCTTTACTAGAAACAAACTAGAAACAATATACGCGTAGACTATATCTTTCTATCAGTGCTTGTCTTCAACCTATCAACGCTTGACTTCTTGTCAATGCTTGATCTGTCAGCGTTTGTTTTCTTTCTATCAACGCTTGTTTTCCTCTTGTCAGCGCTCAAGTAGACTTGCTACATTTTATTCCCAACAATCCTCCCCTAAACTTGATATCTACTCTAGTAATCAAGTTTCTGAATAAAAATTAAGAACTAGGAGGAATCATACAACTCTTATCATATTGGTAATAAATATGTCTGATCAAATCTTTGGCCTCTTCACTTGAATAGTCAATCTCTAGCTGTGTTGTCTTCATCTTCTCCAAAACTTCTTTGGACATGGAATACTGACCATCTACAAGAAGATACTCAGCAAACTTTGTAGAGCTCAAGTAGTACACACCAGCAGCTGAATACAGACGCCATTGAAGACCACTGGGATCATCTTCAAGATCCTTCCAAACAGCAGGATCTTCTTCTCTTGGTCCACACATTCTCTTGAATGTTGACCAAAGTTTTATTCCATTGACTGAAGTAGGAGCTTCAGTCTCATACTTGGTTTCCAACAACCTCCAAAGGTCTACCAAGTCTTCTCTATCCATACATGTAAAGAGAGATATAAGAGTGGTAAATGTGTGTACCTCTTTCCCATACCTGCCAATCTTCCAAAACCTAATTTCATCTTCTTCATAGCTTATAATAGGGTTTCTGGCATCAAGAGGTAACACTTGTACCATATCTGAAGCTTCCAAGGGTGAGAGCTTGATGCTCCTTCTTATAACAGCTTTATTAGGCTTCAATCTATCCAAATCTTTAGGAAACTCAAGAGGAACTCCCTTCTTTAAAGGTCTTGGAACAATCATTGCCTTCTTAAGCTCCATCTCTTCTGTAAGTTCTTCTTTCCTTTCATTTGAAAGAAGTCTTAGAATGTTCATTTCCTGCACTTTTACACAAATGGGATAAGCCTTGTACTCCAACTCTTCAAAGGATAATCCCAACAATTTCTTATAGGTCCATCCTGTTCCATGACATCTGAGTAGCATGTAGTACAACTCCCTTCTATCCCTCTTTAGCAGTGAAAGAACATTGCTAGCTTTGTGTTTCAAAATTACCTTACAGTCTTTTTGTACTCTTAGAAGAATCTCCAAACCCCAAATCTTATCTGAAATAGTCAAATCTTGATTCTCCATACATCTATCCTCCCAAGCATGGTACGTCTGAACAACTTCTGGCATATCAAAATCTACTTGCAATTTCATCTCATTCAGCTTCTCTCTTGCCAAATCATCACCATATTCAAGTCTCTCAGGTTGCTCAATTATCATCACACTTGAATATGAACTAGCTTCATCACTTCCTTCTTGTTCCTATGAAGTGACAACAAATGGTGATTCACGAACCTTCTTTCTTTCTTGTTCCACAAGTTGTGCAGCCAACCTTCTTTCAAACTCAACCTGTGCTGCATCCTTTGGAACTTCTACTTCTACCATGATTCCTTTACCCTTATCTAATGGATCAATGATGGGTAAGGATGATGGTAATACCTGTGAAGATACTTCTTTGATGATAGCTGATGACTGGAATACATTAACCTCATCTCCAGGTCTGACATCAAATTTCTTGTGTCAGCGCCGAATTTGCTCATGTCAGCGCTTGGTGTGTCAGCGTTTAAATTTTGCTTGTCAACGCCCAAATTACTTGTCTCAGCGCCTCTTGTAATTTGCTCCTACATAGCTGTAAAAGACAAGTCTAAATTTGTAGGAGTTACCAGAGATCTAACAAAACTTGGTTTCTTCTTCAATTTAGTTAGGGCTTCAGCAACACCCAAAGATTCACCATCTTGTGAGCCCTTATCAATCACATTAATCTGCTCATCCTCCCCTTTGGAATATTCCTCCTTACCATGCCTTGTGCTAGAATTCTCCAAAATAACAATCCTCTCCCTCAATTGCTTGAGTTCAAGGTCTTGTGTACTGACAATTTGTACCAAGTTTACATTTTGCTTTTGCAAGCTAATGCAGACAGCCGTCAATTCTATTAATGTGTATGGTTCCAATATGCCCTCCTCTAAAATGGGTATTTGACCTCCCAAGTTAGATTCATGGGGCATGGATGAGGTCTTAAAGATGTTAGGACTGTCTTGGCCTGCATCTAAGCAAGAACCAATAGTCCCAGCCTCATCCATAGCACCAACCACACTTGTGGTGGTGGTTCTCTCTGCTACATGGCTAGGACCACTAGAGGAGAACACTCCAGTAGTCCTTTCGCGTTTTTGCAACCTATATTGTGGTGGGGTAGAAGATGATGTGGATTAGGTGGATGTTGGAAGGTTAAGGGGTGTTTGGGTCTGTGAAGGAATGGTGTCAACGTCTGGATTACTTGTTTCAACGCCAACATTTAAGGTGTCAGCATTGAAGGGTTGTTGGTCAATTTCCATGTGTTGAGGTGAAGGCAAAGGTTCTGGTATTGGGTCAAGTTGTGGTTGAGGGTCTGGTTGGGTTTGTGGTGCTGCAATAACAGCAAGCATAAGTGAGGGGTAATTCACGGTGAGGGGGTGAGTTCATCTTTGTAAAAATAGCTTTCTTTTGCATAGGGATCTCATAAAAATCATCATGATCCCTTGTGCAGTAATTTTGCACATCAGAAACCATTTGTAAAAATCTGGGATAAGCCAAAGTAATCTTATTCCCTTTGTTTTTACACATGCCATCAAAAATCATTTTGGAATAATTAAACTTTTGCCTAGTTGCAATGCACACAATAGCACTAGCAATGGATCTGTTAATCTCAATGTGTGCAGTACACTTGGGACTCAAACATTGTAAGATGACATGTATGAGGTACTTCCAGGATGGGGGAAACTCTTGTTTATGATATTTGTTTAAAGTTCCCTGAGCAGGGAAAGGATAACCCAAAGCCCTTAGTCCTTGTTCTATTTCATGAATGGGAAGGGTGGTTATACCATCTGCATCATCAAGATTCAAATCCTGGCGAACCAAGGAATCAGTAACCACCCATGTACGCCCATGAACAATAGATGATAATGTAGTCACATTATTAACTGTTGAGGAACTTATAGTGTTCCAAAATTGTTTAATATGTGTGACAGAGATGAGAGGTGCATGAGAAAGAGCATACCTAATTGGGGATGCATTCAAATACACCACCATCTGGGTGTATTGTGGAAACAGAGTGTCATCAGCGTCCAAATATGCAATCATGTTGTGTTGACTCCTGAATCACAATACCAAATCACTTGGTTTAAATTTTGGTGCCATTGTTGAAGAAAGCTGTTTGTGAATGATTGATAAAGATGAATTATAGGAGAAAATTGTTAGACAAGAATATGAGGTACCCTGTTTAAAAATAGGAGCCAAATATATAGGAGAGATAGGTGTATGTGATTGGTAAAAAATGAGGCAACTATTTTCAAAATATAATCATGAAAATATTGAAAAGAAAATAAGTTATCTCATGCATTAATTAAAAGTTATCTGCTCCCAAAATTACGGCCCAAAAATTCGTCAAAAATAACAATTGGGTAGTTCCCAATGAGTGTCAACGGTAAAAATAACCCATCAACGCCCAACGGCTATATTCTTGTCAACGTTTGCCAAAGCCATGTCAGCGTCTAAATTGGTCATAACAACGCTTGGAAAAAAACTTTTCAGCGTCCAAAAATAAAAGTAATAAAAATGAAAAAAGACCTTAACAAAGTAATTTATCCTAGTGAAGATAACCTATAAGTTGATAATTATTATAGGGCGGCAAGCACTGTCCAGTTATGCACACTTGCTTATGCAAGATAGACATATCAGTCCTCTAGTGTCCCTTGCTAACCAAAACTCTTAACAACTAAGTTATCTCATAAAATTCCTTGTAACTCCCAGGTAAACCCATAATAAAATCATTCCCAAATCTCCCAACAGACCACAACTAATTCTAGGCCAAAAATGTCTTAGCAGCATGCATAGTATATCAACTTTGCATGCTATAGTGCCTCATGATTTAGTAAAACTAACTCATACTCACCTGTGGACACAATCTAGAATTGTGATAAGAGTATTATAAGAATACCCAAAAGTCCTAAAGGTTCCTAAAACCTCCCCTTAAACTGTGATACATATGTTGCTCAAAATATGCATGAACATAAAAAATTTATGTCAAGATAGGAATCTAAATATTCCAACCATCAACCATAAATAAAAACATGCTCAAATGATTCTCCAAGGATCCATAAGCAAGTCCGTATCCAATGGTACAATGCTAACACCACCTGCACACTTAGATTAAAAACCACAAAACTAACATTGTTGCTGACAACGTCCCGATAACACTTGTCAGCGTTAAGGTAACCTTTGTCAGTGTTAGACAAATATAGTGGAAAATCTAAATTCTCAAAAAGACCAATAACAATGCATTATCCTGTACATACTTTTACAATAAGACCCCAAAACACATATTATGTGAGATTGATCATTCCAATACTTGTTACCAAGTATTGAAACCTTCCAGCATCAAAAGATTTAGTTAATTAATCAGACACATTTTCCTCTGTGTCAACCCTATCTGTCGTATTAAACCCTTTTCAAAACAATCTCTTATAAAATGATGTCAAATTTCTATGTGTTTCGTTTTAGAATGATATACAGGATTTTTAATAATGCATAAAGTGTTGTTATTGTCAACTAAAATCTTGGTATGCATGAATTTATACCCATAATCCAACAGCTGGTTCTGAATCCATAAGACTTTTCCACAACAAGCAGCTGCTGCAACATACTCTGCTTCAGTTGTAAAATTGGCCACCACTGTTTGTTTCTTGCATTTCCAAGATATCCACCTACTCCCAAGAAACTGACATCCACCAGTTGTGGATTTTCTATCAAACTTATCACCACCATAGTCACTGTCTGAATATGCAATAAGCTCCAATGGTGATTCTTTTGGGTACCACAAGCCAAGATCTGGATAACATCTAAGGTACTGAAAGATTATCTTGACATCATAAAGGTGACATTCTTTGGGAGTCACTTGATGGCGTGCACATGCACACACAACAAACATGATGTCAGGTCTTGAGGCTATGAGATACATCAACGAACCAATCATTGATCTATAGTGCCTGACATCCACATCTTTTCCATCTCCAACATTTCCCCAAGGGTGTTCCCTATCCATAGGAGTAGTAGCCCTCGGAGAAAAGCCAAACTTCTTCAAGATCCCTGCAACATACGTATCCTGAGAGATAAAGATATCATCTTCTTTCTGCTGAACTTGTAACCCTAGAAAGAAGTTCATCTCCCCCATTGCACTAATCTTGAATTTGTCTGTCATAAGCTTGGAAAAGTCTTCACTCATCTTTGGATTGGTGGATCCAAAGATGATATCATCAACATAAACCTGAACAAGTAAGACATCCTTACCAGTCTCTTTGTAAATAATGTCTGGTCTATGGTGCCCCTTTTGAATCCATTTTCCACAAAATAAGTGGAAAATGTGCCATACCATGCTCTTGGGGCTTGATGAAGTCCATACATAGCCTTATTGACTCTATACACCTTGTCTGGATTCTCTAGATTTTCAAAACCAGGAGGCTACATAACATATACCTCCTCAACAATTATGCCATATAAGAAAGAACTCTTCAACTCCATTTGATAGACAGTGAAGCCCATGCAAGAAGCATAGGCTAGAAATATCCTTATAGCTTCAATCCTTGCAACTGGTGCAAAGACCTCCTCATAGTCTATCCCTTCCTCTTGTGTATATCCCTGAGCAACTAAGCGTGCCTTGTTTCTGACCACAATGCCTCTTTCATCTTTCTTATTTCTGAGAACCCATCTTTTCCCAATAGGTCTAACATACCTGGGACAATCAACCAACTCCCAAACATCCTGAATAGCAAATTGGTAAAGCTCATCCTGCATTGCTTCCACCAAACTTGGTTCTTTGAGAGCATCAAAAATCTTCTTGGGTTCCTGTTGTGACAGAAATCAGGCAAACAAACATGCTTGAACAAGAGGGGTATCAACCTTCTTGTGTATATTGGCAATAAATCCACCAAGGTTCTGATGAGATCTTCTAGTCTGAACAGGAGTCATGATATCCCCAATAATTTGAGAAGTGGGGTGATTCTTCATAGTGGAAGTAAGAACTCCTCCCTCAAAAAGTCTGTTGTCTTCAATCTCATCATCCATGTTGCCAATATCTTCTTCAGACTCTCTTCCATCAATATTAGTATGAACCTATTCATGTCTATTAGAAGGTTCACCTTGTTCAAAATTGGAAGAGAAAATATGCTCAAAAGAGTGGTCAACGCCTGAACCAAGGTTGTCAGCGTTTGATCCATCAACGCCTGAAATGGTGTTGTCAACGTTTGAGCCATCAACGCCTGAATTTGTCCTGTCAGTGCCAGATTTTCCTTTGTCAGCGCCTGAAGGACCATGCATGTTGTTAACTGGTGATACATGGGGACAACCATTATCCTTTCCAGCAGCAGCAACAGCAGCAAAAGCATCTGTCCATATAGGAATAGTAACATACTCTTGTATGGGAGGTTCCTTGTCTGCTTGTGATCCAACCTCTTCATTAACCTGTGTACCTGAAACATTAACAACTGGTTCTTCCACAACATTTGTAGTTACCTTCATAATGTCTGGATTAGTAACAGGCATATAATTCAAAGTCCTAGATAGAGGTTCCAAGTTAAACAACCAATTTGGACCACTTTCAGGATCACTAGGTTTACTCTCTAAAAACCTAACATGTACCCTTTCAAGTATACGTTTTTCCTTCTTAAGGTAAACCCTATATCCCTTACTCTACACTGAATAACCCATGAAATAGCCCTCATCACCTTTAGCACTAAATTTACCTAAGGCATCACTAGTATCTAACACAACTACATGACAGCCAAAAGGTTTAAGAAAACCAATATTAGGTTTCCTTCCCCAAAGTAATTCATAAGGTGTTTTGTTATGTATCTTGTTGACGAATGCTCTATTCTGAACATAACAAGCTGTATTCACAGCCTCAGCCCAAAAAGCTATGGGAAAGTGAGCATCAGCTAACATAGTCCTGGCTGCTTCAATTAGGGTTCTATTCTTTCTCTCAACAACCCCATTTTGTTGTGGGGTTCTGGCAACACTAAACTGCCTAGTAATCCCTTTCTTGGCACAAGAATCATCTAACAGTTTATTTCTAATCTCACCACCATTGTCACTTCTAAGCATTTTAACTTCATTACCAGTTTTCTTCTCTATCTGAGTAATAAAGTCAATTAAAGTATCAGCAGTGTCACTTTTCATAGCTAAAAAGAAAGTCCAAGTAAACCTAGAAAAGTCATCTGTGATGACAAAGCAGTATGATTTACCATTCAAACTCTCTATATTAGTTGGACCAAACAGGTCCATATGCAGCAAGTGAAGTGGTTTAGAACTAGAGTGCACTAGTTTAGACTTAAATGAGACCTTGTACTGTTTGCCTTTAAGGCATGTAACACAAGAGTGGTCATTGTGGAAAGCCTTTTCAGGCAAACCATCAACCAAACCAAGTCTCACAAGCCTGTTTATATTCTTAAAGTTTATGTGCACTAGTCTCCTGTGCCATAGATTACTCTCATCAACTGAAGCTTTAGCATAAAAACATGACATATTATTATTCATCCTAATACCATTAAGATTCACATTATAAATGTCCTTATGCCTAGGTGTTCTATAGTCAATATATTTCTCATCTGGAATTTGAGAATCCTTGCTCAACACCAAGCATTCAGTATCAGTAAAAAGAACCTTATTCTTGTTATCACAAACTTGTGATACACTAAAAAGATTATAATCAAGTTCGTTTACCAGAAACACGTTTTTAAAACGCAAGTTCTTGGTGAGAAGAGTTCCTTTGCCTGTGATAGTTCCATATCCGCCTCCAAAGTAAACCTTGTCACCATCCGTAATGGAAGTGAAGTTTGTTAGATAATCTTCCTTCCCAGTCATGTGCCTAGAGCATCCACTGTCCCAATATCCATAATCATTGACCTGTTTTTGAATGCCCTACACATAAAGAAAAAAAATTAGTTTTCTTCGGGAACCCAAGCCTGAGCAGACTTGGATTCATCTGGTTGTTCAACAAGAACAGACTTAGTTCTCATAACAACCCCTTGTTCATCCCTTTTTGGATGAAATACCCAGTTAACCACAATTGGTTTTGTAATGACCTTTGAAATATAATTAAATATGTTGCAGGTCATAGAAATCCCATTAGAATCAGGGTTTTGATCTTGCTTAGGTCTCCATGTCAAGCTAGACGAAGCTTTAGACCCCTTACCGTGTGGTTGCAAATATTTAGGTCTGGTAACGTTTCTGTCAGCGTTGGATTTGGTCTTGTCAACGCTGAAATTACCCTTGTCAGCGTTGAACCTAGGGTTTGCTATAGAAACCCATTGCCTATTAGACCAAGTATTGGTCTTCTAAAATGGTCTTTGTCCATGAGTGTTAGACCTTTTAGTAAAGAATGGGCTGGTCTAACAACTTGTGGACTTTGCTTCACAAAAGTTTTGGGTCTGACAATATTTGACTTTTTAACAGCGTTGACCTTGGAAGTGTTGACACACATATATGCTAAATGTGAGAAGCTACCACAAGTGTAACAGGATTTTCTAGACACAACTCTAGGTCTAGAAAAGAAGAATCCTGTTCCATTATCACTAACTTGGCTTTTCGGTGACCTAGTATTCATATACATTTCTACATACTTAATGCTAGGTTTTCTAACAGTGTTTGAGCCAAGGTCAATAGTCTTGCCAGTGATTGGGTTTGTTACATTAATTGGGGTAGACTCATTTGGACTTTCACACAACATGCCACCCTTAACAAACAAGGTAGGGTTAGCTTTCTTCCATTCATCCAAATCAGTCAGCTTTTGCCTATATTCTTCAACTGGGGTAAGGACTCTTGGTGTAGGAGTAAATTCCTCCTGTTAGAGTTCTGGTAAACCAGTCCAAGATAAGTCCTTTCTTTGGACACCATAAAAGTCCCTAGCTAGTGGTGGAACAACAGTATAGTCTTTCATCCCAATCCCAGTCATGTCCTTAGGATCCCTCTGTTTGTTAACACATTCTCCTAGGGTTTGTGAGGCCTTATCAAATCTCTGAATTTTAAGGCCAACATCATCCTTATTCTTGATAGCCTCATCTAACTTATCTTGTAATTCAGCATTGACCCTTTCCATGATATTTCTAACATCATTACTAGCATTTAACTCATGTTTTAAGATATTTATTTTATCTTTTAGGTCAAATTCCATTTTCTTATACTCAGAAACTGTCTTTTCAGTTTGAGTGAGAGCAATTTGATAGTTAGACAATTTGCATCTCTCAGTACTCACATCACTTAACAATCTTAAAACCTCTTTGTTAAGCTTTTCAATATTTAAACGACAACCCTTACTACAAAAAGCATCATCGTATACCTCATTGTCTGATGAAGAGGAGGAGTGTGCCATGAAAGCATATTGAACATGCTCTTCTTCTTCTATCTCAGCAACCAAAGCTTTATCCTCTTCCCATCCTTAGCCAAATAGTTCCAGTCCCATCCAATACCATCAATTTCTTGTACTGCCACCATGGCCTTAGGATCTTGAGCCTTAACAATTTGGCTTGAGGGTTTTCCAGCATCAGATCTTCTTGGAGATCTGCATTCCCTCATAAAGTGCCCCATACGATGACAATTGTAGCACTCAACCTTGGATTTATCAAATCCAGCAGTGTCCTTTGCATTAAAGGTCATCTTCTTCTTAAACCTTCTATTCCACCTGTTTGCTCTTATACTTGCAAGAGCCATGTTCCACTTTATATCCATCTCCTCCAAGTGCTCATCACTTATTTGCTCAAGGTCCTCATATTTAATCACTGAACCATTGGGCAAAGAAGCAATGTAAGCACACACAGTATCTAGATCCAAACCAACAGGATTAACTCTTGGTGAGTCAATTTTGTATGTGTCAGCGTCTGAATGTGAGGCGTTGACAGGACATGATCCAGCGTTGACACATGTTGATCCAGTAACTGGGTCCATGTATGAGTCTTTCTGATCAAATTGGCCTTCACTATGTGAGAAGAAGGCCATGTTACTGTTGGTAGACTTACTTCCATGCTCCAAAAGAGTTTCATTCTCCAACAGCCTCAGTTTGTTGTAGATATCATCAAAAGTAGAACTTTTGTGAGTGTTATTGGCAAGTATAGATCTTGCCTCAATCTTCCACGCATCACCAAGGCTTTTAAGATAAGTGGCAATAATGTCAACATCACCAACTTGTGTCCCCATGAAGGACAGCTTGCTTGTAATGTCAAGCAGTCTGCTTCTCACACTGCTAAGCTTCTCATTAGGTTGTGCCTTGAAAACTGCATACTCATGCATGAGTTGCTTCTTCTTCTCTTCCTTAGTATCGGCATTACCACCATATGTGTAACACTCTCATTTTTCGTATCGGTACAGTGGAAGGGTCTTTTAGAGTGTTACGGGATAGCACAATAACTCCAATCATAGACAACGCATAAAAATGGTTGTTCAAGGTTCAACATACATTCATTCGATAAAAAGGTTTAAAGTGTACAACAGGTCCCAAATTATACAGGTCATTTAGTTTACAAAACATAGATCGAATGAACATTTTTAATATTATGTGGGCCATCAGAGTCGATCTCCATCCGGATTACCTTCAAGCACCTGAGATAAAAACATGCAAAAATCATATCAGCGAATGCCGAGTGAATTCATAGAGTTTAATAAAAACCGTTATATAAAACAATTGTTAAAATCAGAACACAAGTATAATATCAGAAGTAAGTCCACGTATTGCTAGTCAGGCAATATATAAATCAAGTATACATCTTAAACCGTCCATGAGACCGTAGCCTCAATATTACCATAATAGGTAATATATTCATCGTTATTAGCGTCATTATTGTTTTGTATATAGGTTTTAGGATACATTGTAGGATTATTACTAGCCGCATGACATTGTTACCTTACTATGAAAACAACGGGCCGCGAACCCGACAAACAATTTGCCCATCTAAGTTAGCGTGTCGTCACAAAAATCACGCTATGGAATCTTCTCATACATAAATTCGCTTACCAATCAATGTGGTACAACGGGGATCAACCGTCAAGGCGCGAACTGGGGTGATCGTCCCCAAATAGTACTATCAAATGCAGAAGCGTCTACCAAATCCTGCTAGTTCACAATTTATGCTAATGGGACTTTAAGTGACATAACCTAACTACTAATAATCCTTTTAGTCTCGTTTATAGGGTCATAGCATCATTCGGGTCCATATCATTAAGCATACCATCGGGACTACTTGTGTTCTATTTTTATAAAATCTAGCATGTTATCTCCCTCGCGGGTTTACAAATCATTTTATAAAACATTTAAAAGAGTGCGAGGCTATGAACTCACGTTGATAATGAAAGGCGGATTATCGGCTACGGGCGTGCTTCGGTCACGGAAACCTATATAAATAATAATCGGTCTTAGACTCTTGTCCAATGACTTCTATCAAAATAACAATATATATATATGATGATTTTTTACATATGATGATGATCAAGTGGGTTTATATATCCTTTTTTACTCATTTTAATGTTTACGTTTTGGTAACGTTTTACTAGTTTGCTAGTTTTACCTATTTACCTATTTTAAGTCCAATAAGCTTAGTATAAGTTCTTTAACTTGTTTTAATCCATTTTATACATATATTATCAGTATATATACTTTCTATGTTGGGCCCAAATGGGTTAAGCCCAATAAGTTCTTTTTATAAGTGGTTAACTTATTTAGTCAAATTATTAGTCCAATATTAGTCCAATATGTTTAGTTAGCTCGTTAATGTCCGTATGTCCTATAGTTCGGGTTTTATCGGTTTTTACTTGTATTAGTTACTTATATATCAGTATATGACTTTAAAAAATTTATATTAGACGGGTTTGATCGTCTAAGTTTTAATTGGCGAAAAACGTTAATTTTACGGCAATAGCCGAAAAAGTCGTAAAAATCAAGTTTATAGTTTTTATTACTTATAAGTATTATTCCACTACCATTTATATAATTTATCCATTTAATTAACCTTTTACATATTTATATAAATAAGTTTCATAAGTTAGTGGGTTTTTATTTTACATTTTATACAATAAAATTTGAGTGCTTATATAATAATAATAAACATTAATTCTCAAAATCTGATTTTTATCTTCATGTTCACCATTTTTATCATATCTAGAGTTCTATAATGAATTAGAAGCTCATTTTTGGGTGACATGTTCTTCATATTATGTGCTACATTTAACCTAGTTATAGCTACTGCTCATTTTAAGTTTATCTTGCCTTAACAGTCCCTACAAAACTGCTTATTTAGATTAGAACACCCAAATTGTTTTGATCATATCTCACTCATTATATTGATTCCATTGCATGGCCAACTCTCACATGTGTATAACATCTTGTACTTACTGTAAATGGATCATACCATACAAGTTTTGTCAGTTCAAGTTTTAGTTATATACTGTTTTTATACAGCCAACTAAATAAGCATGATTTAAGCCTTATTTCTCATGGTTATTAACATTTTTAAGCATATTTATCAACACTTGATCCCCACACAACATTTTTATCATCATATATACATCATATACATATACAATAATAAAGAAAATACATTTGTTCTTTACAAAAATAACAAGAGAAAATGGAGAGGATGATCTTCTTTACCAACCAAGTGTATTTCTTGTTTTTGGAAGACAAGAACTTGATGAACACCACAAGTAACTCCAAGATCATCAAACACCAAGAACAATAGTTGAGAAATCAGCCCTACGACACAAGAAAATCACCTCCAATGTTGTTAATATGGCCACCAAAGGATCAGGGCTTCAAGATAACTCCATGATAGAGCTAGATAACATGTATTTCATGGCTAGAAAAGATCAAAAGGGGTGTTTGTAGCTTGAAAGTGGACGGCAAGGGTTAAGTGGTTGAGAGGATTTGAGGTTGTTTTGCATGTAAGTAAATGGTATGTGTGAGTTAGTTGCTAGTGGTTTTGTGGTTTTAGCTAAATGGAAAGCTTAAAGTGTAAGCTTTGTTTACACTTGTTATAACTTAGCTAACATGATGCCACATATGGTTGTGGTGTCATGTTGGTGCCGTCCATGATAGCTAGTGGGGTGGGACAATGTATTTTGTCCCATCTCACTAGTTTACGGGTATTCCTCGATTCTAGTATTCTCGATTTGCGTGCCCTCGGGTCGTTTTACGAAAAACGTTTTTATAAATTATGAATCAACGTCACAAAACGAATCCAATAAAAATTGTCTCATCAAAAACGGAGTTCAAAAACGTAAATACGTAATCCTAAGGTTTCCGGTTTAGTCGTAAAAGGCGCTAAATTATGCACGTAAGCCCAAATTTAAATCCCTAAATTGTGAGTTCGTCAACCAACACAAAAATAAGTTTCAAATATTATACGAGAAAATATTTCACTACCTGAAAATGTTAGATTGTCACAGCTTTTCCTCCTAAAAGGGATCAACGTCCTCGTGATCCATTTCATTTGGATGTCCGTTTCTTATTGAAATCGAAGAGGTGCGGATATTTCTTCCACATTTCATCCTCTCGTTCCCAAGTATACTCCGGTCCATGCTTTGAATTCTATCGGATCTTAACAATAGGTATCCGACTTTGTTTCAGTTGCTTTACCTCACGATCCATAACCTCTACGGGCTCTTCGATAAAATGCAACTTCCCATCTATTCGAACCTTACCTAACGGAATTTTCTCATCATTCACTGCTAGACATTTCTTCAGATTAGATACATGGAATGTGTAGTGAACACCATGATGTTCTGGGGGTAACTCTAGTTTGTAAGCCACCGGACCTACTCTAGATAAAATCTTAAAGGGTCCAATATAACGGTGATTCAATTTTCCTCGCTTTCCAAATCTTATAACGCCTTTCCATGGCGATACTTTCAACATTACTCGGTCACCCACTTTAAACTACATTGGCTTCCGCCGTACATCCGCGTAACTTTTCTGTCTACTACGGGCAGTCAACAACCTATTCTTAATCTGAACTATCATCTCCGTAGTCTCCCGGATCAATTCCGGTCCCGTGAGCTGGGTATCCCCAACTTCACTCCAACATACAGGAGATCTACACTTCCTACCATACAAAGCTTCAAACGGTGCAACCTTAATACTAGAATGGTAACTATTGTTATACGAAAACTCTGCTAACGGAAAATGTTTATCCCAATTCTTACCAAAGTCTAACACACAAGCTCTTAACATATCTTCCAGTGTTTGTAACGTCCTTTCACTCTGCCCATCAGTCTGGGGGTGATAAGCAGTGCTTATGTCGAGATTCGTTCCCAAAGATCTTTGGAGAGATTTCCAAAAATTCGATGCAAATCTAGGATCTCGATCTTAAATGATCGATACAGGCACTCCATGCTTGCGTACAACATTATAAAGGTATATACGAGTCAGCTTCTCCAGTGAGAACTACTCTTTAACCGGAATGAATTGTGCTGATTTGGTCAGTCTGTCGACAATAAACCAAATCGAGTTGTTTCCAGATGATGTTCTAGGAAGCTTGGTGATAAAGTCCATCGTAATTCGCTCCCACTTCCATTCAGGAATCTTTGGTTGTTGAAGTAGTCCTGATGGCTTTTGATGTTCAGCTTTGACTCTAGCACAAGTCAAGCATTCAAGAACATACATAGCTATGTCAGCTTTCATATTCGGCCACCAGTACAACTTCTTCAAATCATGGTATATCTTATGAGATCCCGGATGAATGGAATACTTAGATTTATGGGATTCTAACATAATCAAGTCTCTTAAGCCTCCAAACTTAGGTATCCACATACGACCTCTTAAGCATTTCACTCCATCATCTTAACCTCTAAAGGATCTCCTTCTCCTCGGAACCCTTCATTAACAAAATTCTCCTTCTTACAAGCTTCTATTTGCGCATTTCTAATTTGCTCAGGCAAATTATTGTGCACGGTCAAGACTAGAGAACGTACCCTGATATGCTATCTATCTTTCCTACTTAACACATCGGCAACAACACTGGCTTTTCTCGGGTGATATTTTATATCACAATCATAATCACTTAACAACTCTATCCATCTTCGTTGCGTCATGTTCAATTCCTTCTGGTCGAGAATATACTGTAGGCTTTTGTGATCGGTGAATACCGTACACTTGGTGCCATACAGATAATGTCTCCACAACCTATGAGCAAAGACTACAACTCCTAACTCAAGATCATGAGTAGTATAATTCTCCTCATTCTTCCTGTAACATCCCGCCTACTCAGACCACAATATTGTCTGCTTTGCCCGCAAGCTCACGGCTTTGTTTTGTGGCCCTCTTGTGAAGACTTCCCGGCAGGTCACCCAAGCCAGTACTACTCTCCCATGAGCACGCTTAACTGCCAGTTCCTAAGAACCCCACTTGCAGTAGACCACAAAACGCGTTGTGTCATGAGAAGGCGACTGTTATCTTATGAACCATGGATCTCTCCTGGCCACAGCCGATGTGGGATTTGCCTAGGGTGTCACAATCACCCCCCCTTCGGGACTCATCGTCCTCGATGAGGTTTGCCCCACCATCCCGAACGGCTCAGGAGTGGCTCTGATACCACTTGTAACATCCCGCCTACTCAGACCACAATATTGTCCGCTTTGCCCGCAAGCTCACGGCTTTGTTTTGTGGCCCTCTTGTGAAGACTTCCCGGCAGGTCACCCAAGCCAGTACTACTCTCCCATGAGCACGCTTAACTGCCAGTTCCTAAGAACCCCACTTGCAGTAGACCACAAAACGCGTTGTGTCATGAGAAGGCGACTGTTATCTTATGAACCATGGATCTCTCCTGGCCACAGCCGATGTGGGATTTGCCTAGGGTGTCACACTTCCTTAATTGCCTAGAAGCATAAGCTATCACTTTCTCTCGCTGCATCAAAATACACTACAAAATCTTCACTCTCGTCGGGTAATGATAAGATTGGCGTACTACATAATTTTTGCTTCAATGTCTGAAATGCTCCATCTTCATCACTTCACCAAACGAAAGGTTTATTCTTCTGGGTAAGCTTAGTCAAGGGTTTAGCTATCAAAGAAAATTCTTTAATGAATCGCCTATAATAGCCAGCCAATCCTAAGAACTGTCGCACTTCCGTTGGCGTTGTCGGTGCAGACCAATTCTTAATAGCTTCAATCTTTGCAGGATCAACATGAATTCCATCTTTGTTAATCACATGACCAAGAAATTGCACAAAATCGAACCAGAAATCACATTTCGAAAACTTAGCATACAACTTTTCATCCTTCAACAAATTCAAAACAATCCTTAAATGTTCTCTATGTTCATCTTCATTCTTAGAATAGATTAGAATATCGTCGATAAACACAATCACAAATTTATCCAAGTAGGGCTTGCACACTCGATTCATTAAATCCATGAAAACCGCAGGTGTGTTAGTTAACCCAAATGGCATTACTTGAAATTCATAGTGTCCATAACGAGTTCTGAATGCAGTTATAGGAATATCTTCTTCACGGACGCGAAGTTGGTGATATCCTGACCGCAAATCTTTCTTAGAATACACACTAGATCCTTGCAGTTGATCAAACAAATCATCAATCCTATGTAAAGGATATCGATTTTTAATTGTCAACTTATTCAGTTCCCTATAATCAATGCACATACGAAAAGATCCATCCTTCTTCTTAACGAACAAGACTGGAGCTCCCCAAGGCGACGAGCTCGGTCGAATAAAACCTTTATCAGACAACTCCTTAAGTTGCTCAGATAACTCCTTTAATTCAGAAGGGGCTAATCGGTAAGGCGCACGTGCCACCGGTGCAGCACTAGGAATTAAATCGATTCGAAACTCTACTTGCCTTATCGGTGGAAGTCCGGGTAGATCTTTAGGAAATACCTCAGGAAATTCACAAATAATAGGTACATCTTCCAATCGTTTCTTCCTAGACTCATTCCCGGTCACTTGAGCTAAGAATAACTCACAACCGTTCCTGATGTACTTTTGGACTTTAATACATGAAACGATTTTCAAACGGGATTCACCTCGACTACCATCAATTACTAACGTCCTATTCCTAAGACGAATCTTAACCTTCTTCTCTCCACATAAAATAGTAGCATTATTCAACGACAACCAATCCATACCAATAATAATATCAAAACTACCTAATTCTATTAACATCAAATCAATCGGAAAGGAATGGTTCAAGAGATTTAGAGAGCATCCTTCTAATAGCTTATTAGTTTTCACTAATTTACCATTAGCCAATTCCACCTCGTAACTGGTACTTATCTCAACAGGTTCAATGACAATAAGGGCACTAAATTTAGTGGATACAAAGCTCCTATCAGCACCCGAATCAAATAAGGCAACAACATAATGATTGTTGAGTAAAAACGTACCGGTAACGACATTCGGATCCTCTTTCTTCACCTCAATCGTTCCAAGTTGATAGGTACCATCCTGGGGGTTTCTTCCAGGTACAATCGCTTTCAACTTGGGGCATTCCGATTTCCTATGACCTTCTTCATTACAGTTGAAGCAAATGGTTCCCTTTTTACACCTTTCAACCTTGTGTCCAAGCTTTCCGCAATTTCGGCACTTCCAGCAGTCGCCAGCATGCCTCTTGTTGCCACACTTAGGACATCTATCATCGTTGCGCGGTGTATCATCGCCAGCATGCCTCTTGTTGCCACACTTAGGACATCTACACGATCACCGTCTCCCTTTCTTTTGTCACCAACACGGGCTTCATCTTCCTTATCTTGAATTATCTGTCCAATGAGTTGGTAAGCCATTCGAACAGCATCATCAATGGTCAGTGGTTTAGATGATGTCACGTCCACCCGGATATTCCTGGTCAACCCTTTAATATATTGCTCAATTCGGATCTCTTCGGGTTCAACCAATCGAGGACATAGCAAGGCCAACTCATGGAATCAGTTCGTGTAACTATCAATGTCCACGCCTTTCATTCTCAAATGAATCAACTCTTGTTCTAACCTAATAATCACACTACGAGGACAAAACTCCAAAGTCATCCACTTCTTAATTTCAGCCCAAGGAGTAGCATTATCAGCATCAAGACCCATGAAAGCAATTCTCCCGTTCCACCAAGTCAACGCACGACCTTTAAGAGTAGCCATAGCAAAATTCACCTTATCTTCCTCCTTACACTTACTAATACGAAACACCGACTCAATCTTCTCGATCCACTGGCTTAGTCCTACAGCACCTTCAGTTCCAGTAAAAGGTAGAGGTTCACACTTCATGAACGTCACATAAGTACAGCCACCAACTTCAGGTGCATTAGTTCCAAGTCCTCCTACATTTCCTACAGCATTAGCATTTACATTATTAGCATTCACATTCACATTAGTACCGCCAATTCCACTACCGTCAGCTCCACTACCGCCAGCTCCACTACCGCCAGCTTCATTTCTAGCATTTGCCATAAATTCAGTCATAGATGCTGTAACTTGCTCCGTAATAATCCTACGTACCTCATCCTCAGTCACAGCCTTCTTGGGCGGCATAGTTCTATAATTTCACAATTTCAAAGTATTAAGCATTCACCAACAAGGATTCATATAATATGGATTGAATTCATAATCAAGATACAAATAAGGCACAATATGGAATTCAAGACAAGATACATATTTCATTCGATTTGAAACAAAAGTATTGTCTTAGTTACATCCCATATCAAAGTTCTAGCACTATATACACTCAAAATTCGTGCCAAGTCTACTACTAACAAGTCGGTTCAGTCAAAGCTACAAAAGCACAAAAGATACAAAGGTCACTACTAAATACAGACTGGTCTACTGAGAACCGCCAGATGGTCCATCATCCATCGTCTTCTGAATCTTCGTCGGACGATCACTAGACACATCTTCAGCTGGGCGCTTACGGATCACTCCTCTTTCAACCATGTCAGCATAAAATCTACTATTCCAACCCACGGATATATTCAACTCCTTTTCAGCTTTCTCACGCATCGCACGAGCTATACTAAACTGAATCTCCATAGAATTCACTTTTTTCTTCATTTCAGCAAACTCACCACTTTCTAACACCGATAACCTCCTAAAAGCCTCATTCAAACCACGTTCTACATCAGTCAAATCCAAACTAAGCAATTCTCGCTCTTTCTCACCAACCTTAGTCTTCGACTCCAAATAAGCAACATGAGTCTGAACAACACCTAATCCGACCTCTGTCATACAACTCTTAACATGGGAAGCATCTAGATCACGTCTCAAGGCCCATGGTGCAAGACCATCAATATGAGTAGCCTCTCGAGCACTAGACGACTCTCTTATCTCACATCTACGAGTAGCAATACCATCAGTACCGTCAGGTGCATTTTCATCCTCATCCTCCTCTGATTCAGAATCAGATTCAGACGATTCAGACATTTCATCCCTAGGTAGCTCAACCTCAGAATCAGACAAATAAACTGGTGGGGGTAAAGGCTCGCCCTCTGGAACATCATAAGGATAAATAAGCTCGGCTTCCTCATCATCATCGACCTCAACGTCTATACCTACATCCTCCTCGACATCCTCGTCGTCAATCTCATCATCTAAGTTATCTAACCCAATCTCATCATCATTCTCTATATCAACATTATCAATCTCATTCTCTACCAAATCAACCTAAGGGGCAATCTGATCTCCTAGTCCTAACTCGGGCTCGGGATCCTCAAATGGTTCCTCCTCATCATCCATATCATAATCTACTAAGTCTAAATAAGGATCATCATCAACATTAGGTTCGGGAATAACATGGTTTTCTACAGGAATATTAGGGTCAGCCATGACAATCTGCATTTATATATTTATCTCGTATTAGGATAAAATACTAGTTAAACAATTACATAATGAAATCACGATATATACATATATATAAATTATATTATATATATCAAAATATATATCTTCTCAATAGGGCTTGTTGGTATCGTAGGAGATCTCTGGCACCGTTATAGTCAAAAGATTTTTCAAATATTTTGTCAAATGTTCATTGTCAAAAGATTTTGAAAAGTTTTGTTCAAAACCTTAGTTTATAAAATCTTTTGTTCTCTATAACGAGAGCTCTGTTACCAAACTGTAACACTCTCATTTTTCGTATCGGTACAGCGGAAGGGTCTTTCAGAGTGTTACGGGATAGCACAATAACTCCAATCATAGACAACGCATAAAAATGGTTGTTCAAGGTTCAACATACATTCATTCGATAAAAAGGTTTAAAGTGTACAACAGGTCCCAAATTATATAGGTCATTTAGTTTACAAAACATAGATCGAATGAACATTTTTAATATTATGTGGGCCATCAGAGTCGATCTCCATCCGGATTACCTTCAAGCACCTGAGATAAAAACATGCAAAAATCATATCAGCGAATGCCGAGTGAATTCATAGAGTTTAATAAAAACCGTTATATAAAACAATTGTTAAAATCAGAACACAAGTATAATATCGGAAGTAAGTCCACGTATTGCTAGTCAGGCAATATATAAATCAAGCATACATCTTAAACCGTCCATGAGACCGTAGCCTCAATATTACCATAATAGGTAATATATTCATCGTTATTAGCGTCGTTATCGTTTTGTATATAGGTTTTAGGATACATTGTAGGATTATTACTAGCCGCATGACATTGTTACCTTACTATGAAAACAACGTGCCGCGAACCCAACAAACAATTTGCCCATCTAAGTTAGCGTGTCGTCACAAAAATCACGCTATGGAATCTTCTCATACATAAATTCGCTTACCAATCAATGTGGTACGACGGGGATCAACCGTCAAGGTGCGAACTAGGGTGATCGTCCCCAAATAGTACTATCAAATGCATAAGCGTCTACCAAATCCCGGTAGTTCACAATTCATGCTAATGGGACTTTAAGTGACATAACCTAACTACTAATAATCCTTTTAGTCTCGTTTATAGGGTCATAGCATCATTCAGGTCCATATCATTAAGCATACCATCGGGACTACTTGTGTTCTATTTTTATAAAATCTAGCATGTTATCTCCCTCGCGGGTTTACAAATCATTTTATAAAACATTTAAAAGAGTGCGAGGCTATGAACTCACGTTTATAATGAAAGGCGGATTATCGGCTACGGGCGTGCTTCGGTCACGGAAACCTATATAAATAATAATCGGTCTTAGACTCTTGTCCAATGACTTTTATCAAAATAACAATATACATATGATGATTTTGTAGATATGATGATGATCAAGTGGGTTTATATATCCTTGTTTACTCATTTTAGTGTTTACGTTTTGGTAACGTTTTACTAGTTTGCTAGTTTTACCTATTTACCTATTTTAAGTCCAATAAGCTTAGTATAAGTCCTTTAACTTGTTTTAATCCATTTTATACCTATATTATCAGTATATATACTTTCCATGTTGGGCCGAAATGGGTTAAGCCCAATAAGTTCTTTTTATAAGTGGTTAACTTATTTAGTCAAATTATTAGTCCAATATTAGTCCAATATGTTTAGTTAGCTCGTTAATGTCCGTATGTCCTATAGTTCGGGTTTTATCGGTTTTTACTTGTATTAGTTACTTATATATCAGTATATGACTTTTAAAAACTTTACATTAGACGGGTTTGATCGTCTAAGTTTTAATTGGCGAAAAACGTTAATTTTACGGCAATAGCCGAAAAAGTTGTAAAAATCAAGTTTATAGTTTTTATTACTTATAAGTATTATTCCACTACCATTTATATAATTTATCCATTTAATTAACCTTTTATATATTTATATAAATAAGTTTCATAAGTTAGTGGGTTTTTATTTTACATTTTATACAATAAAATTTGAGTGCTTATATAATAATAATAAACATTAATTCTCAAAATCTGATTTTTATCTTCATGTTCACCATTTTTATCATATCTAGAGTTCTATAATGAATTAGAAGCTCATTTTTGGGTGACATGTTCTTCATATTATGTGCTATATTTAACTTAGATATAGCTACTGCTCATTTTAAGTTTATCTTGCCTTAACAGTCCCTACAAAACTGCTTATTCAGATTAGAACACCCAACTTGTTTTTATCATATCTCACTCATTATATTGATTCCATTGCATGGCCAACTCACACATGTGTATAACATCTTGTACTTACTGTAACTGGATCATACCATGCAAGTTTATCAGTTCAAGTTTTAGTTATATACTGTTTTTATACAGCCAACTAAATAAGCATGATTTTAGCCTTATTTCTCATGGTTATTAACATTTTTAAGCATATTTATCAACACTTGATCCCCACACAACATTTTTATCATCATATATACATCATATACATATAAAATAATAAATAAAATACATTTGTTCTTTACAAAAATAACAAGAGAAAATGAAGAGGATGATCTTCTTTACCAACCAAGTGTATTTCTTGTTTTTGGAAGACAAGAACTTGATGAACACCACAAGTAACTCCAAGATCATCAAACACCAAGAACAATAGTTGAGAAATCAGCCCTAGAACACAAGCAAATCACCTCCAATGTTGTTAATATGGCCACCAAAGGATCAAGGTTTCAAGATAACTCCATGATAGAGCTAGATAACATGTATTTCATGGCTAGAAAAGATCAAAAGGGGTGTTTGTAGCTTGAAAGTGGACGGCAAGGGTGAAGTGGTTGAGAGGATTTGAGGTTGTTTTGCATGTAAGTAAATGGTATGTGTGAGTTAGTTGCTAGTGGTTTTGTGGTTTTAGCTAAATGGAAAGCTTAAAGTGTAAGCTTTGTTTACACTTGTTATAACTTAGCTAACATGATGCCACATATGGTTGTGGTGTCATGTTGGTGCCGTCTATGCTAGCTAGTGGGGTTGGACAATGTATTTTGTCCCATCTCACTAGTTTACGGGTAATCCTCGATTCTAGTTTTCTCGATTTGCGTGCCCTCGGGTCGTTTTACGAAAAACGTTTTTATAAATTATGAATCAACGTCACAAAACGAATCCAATAAAAATTGTCTCATCAAAAACGAAGTTCAAAAACATAAATACGTAATCCTAAGGTTTCCGGTTTAGTAGTAAAAGACGCTAAATTATGCACGTAAGCCCAAATTTAAATCCGTAAATT
Source organism: Glebionis coronaria (assembly GCA_025667525.1). NCBI lineage: Eukaryota > Viridiplantae > Streptophyta > Magnoliopsida > Asterales > Asteraceae > Glebionis > Glebionis coronaria. Next base: position 943,917 of record JANFOE010000063.1, read on the forward strand.
GTGAGTTCGTCAACCAACATAAAAATAAGTTTCAAAATATTATACGAGAAAATATTTCACTACCTGAAAATGTTAGATTGTCACAATATGCAACTCCAAGGGCTGCCCAATGGTCTTTTGCAGACTCATAACCTCTGTATTTGTGTTGATTTTCTTGTCCCAAAGAGAGTTTCAGAATGTTTAGGGTTTTCATATCAACCCTTTTCTTTGCTATGTCTTAAGCAGACACAGCTCTACCATCATAAGGTTTTTCTTTCTTATCTTCTTCTGAACATCCTTGAACAGCTGTTCTTGTAGCAATGGCATTAGCAATCTTTTTAGCTTTATTGAAAGTGTTTCTATATTCAATAATCTCCTAGAGAGTGTAGTAATAGATCCCCAGATATTGATCAAAGTTGAACTTCCATAGCTCAAAGTTGTTTGCATCAAGCATGGGAATCTTGATGTTGTGGTTTGAGGAGGAGGAGGTTGCTTCCGGAATGGACATGATGTTTTTATGGTTTTGTGAAGATTAGAGTTTTGGTGATTTTAGGGTTCTTGTATTCTTTAAGATCAAAAGTTTCTCAACAAGCTCTGATACCACTTGTTGATCCCAAACTTAGATCGATTAAGCTTGTGTATACGAGATTAGATCAAGTTATACATGTAGAGAAACTTTGTTTATGTATGAAGTAATCTATGTGTTATGCGGAATTAACACTTAAACAAGAACACACAAAGATGTAAACAAACTTTCACTTGATTGATAATAACAAACTTGCTTACAATGAAAGTGTTTTAACGTATGAAAACTTATTATTAAACATAACCTAAAGGTCTTCTTTTATAGACATAAGAAGCCTTGTACAATAGTCTACGTATCAACTATTCTAGGTAAAGATAATTATAGAAAATACCATGTTGAACTTATCTTTACTAGAAACAAACTAGAAACAATATACGCATAGACTATATCTTTCTATCAGTGATTGTCTTCAACCTATCAATGCTTGACTTCTTCTTGTCAATGCTTGATCTGTCAGCGTTTGTTTTCTTCCTATCAACGCTTGTTTTCCTCTTGTCAGCGCTAAGTAGACTGGCTACATTTTATTCCCAACAATGTAACCAACTTTTGCTTAACGATCTCGGGACTTAGAAATGTCATATTAAAAATTTTGTCTATGATTGCAAAGTTAATTTATAATATATTATTAATAACTTCGCATTACTAGTGTGATTGAAATAAACCCTTGAATGTAAACGGGTCGGCCTTGAGCCCAAAAACAATATCCAAAAAAATGTGAAAAATTGATAAAAATGAAAATATCTAATAAAATATAGTGTTTCGAGCCTCGAAATTTCCGTAACCCAACAAAGTTAGGTTACAGCTACGTTCCCCTCGTTTTGGCCTTCGATTCGCCTCGTCTCGCGCCTGAAACGGACTTCTACAACCTAAGTTATGACATTTTCAAAAAAGTACTTGTCTTCACGCGATATTGGGCAACCAAATACGTTTGGGCTCTATCTTCTACACTTGTACATCCATCAAACCTTCCGAACCAACCAAAATAGACCAAAATGGAATTTAAATAGGCAAACCTGGGGAAAGTCTGAATAATACGGGCAAACCATGCCAAATCCGTGGAAATACAATTTCCACTTGGTTTTGATTGTTTTGATCATGGTTTGGCAGTCTTTGTCAGGTTTTGGTTGGGATTAACTATGTTTTGACCAGGCTTAAATGTAAAAAATTAGGTGGTGAAGTAGATGTTGTTTTATTAGACAAGGAACATCGTGATGACACACAATCAAATGATATTAAATATATGGGTGAGATCTAGCAACATTTATCATTGTTTCATCAACAAAACAATGACATTGATTTTCCTTAGGAAACCTACAAAGATGGATAACATACAAAACTAATGAACAAAACATAGCATCTATCAACATGTTCTTAACTATGCTAGAACTTTGAAAGGTCAAATTAAAAAGTTTCTCTTATATTGGAAGTTTAATTTTTAATGTATTGTTTAGTTACACGACCTTGCAAGTTAGATTGAATTTTAGCTTATGGATATTGGTTCTTGGGTTCACCATCATCACGTCTTTTCTTACATGGGTTATGTATATATTTTCATTGTCACATACTAACTTAATAACTTTTAAACATGGTCACACACATTCAAATACGGTCGATGCGGGCTAATCCATTCGAAACCGGCTAAAACTGACCAAAAGGTAACTTAAACTGTAAAAACCGGAGAAAGTCTTAATAATCCGGTAAAACTATCCCAAATCCGGGGTAAATGTATTTCCATTATGTTTTGATTGTTGTGATCATGTTTTGGGGGCCTTTAGCATGTTTTGGTCGGGTTTGGCTATGTTTTAACTAGGCTTGGAGGTTGCAAATTAGTTGGTAAAGTAATATTGGTTTCACTGGACAGTGAAATCATTAATACACACCATGTATTGGCATTAAAGATATGAGTGAACTCCAACAACATTTATCATTATTTGATAAGACAAAAACGACATTCAAAGGTGGATAATATACCAAACGAATGAACAAAACATCTTATGTAACCAACTTTTGCTTAACGATCCCGGGACTTAGAAATGTCATATTAAAAATTTTGTCTATGATTGTAAAGTTAATTTGTAATCTATTATTAATAACTTTGCATTATTAGTATGATCGAAATAAACCCTTGAATGTAAACGGGTCGACCTTGAGCCCAAAAACAATATCCAACAAAATGAAAAATTGATAAAAATGAAATTATCTAATAAAATATAGTGTTTCGAGCCTCGAAATTTTTGTAACCCAACAAAGTTGGTTACAGCTAGGTTCCCCTCGTTTTTTCCTTCGATTAGCCTCGTCCCGCGCCTGAAACCGACTTCTACAACCTAAGTTATGACATTTTCAAAAAAGTACTTTTCTTCACGCGATATTGGGCAACCAAATACGTTTGGGCTCTATCTTCTACACTTGTACATCCATCAAACCTTCCGAACCAACCAAAATAGACCAAAATGGAATTTAAGCGGGCAAACTTGGGGAAAGTCTAAATAATACGGGCAAACCATGCCAAACCCGTGGAAATACAATTTCCACTTGGTTTTGAATGTTTTGAATATGGTTTGGCAGTCTTTGTCAGGTTTCGGTTGGGATTAACTATGTTTTGACCAGGCTTAAATGTTAAAAATTAGGTGGTGAAGTAGATATTGTTTTCTTAGACAAGGAACATCGTGATGACACACAATCAAATGATATTAAATATATGGGTGAGATCTAACAACATTTATCATTGTTTCATCAACAAAACAATGACATTGATTTTCCTTAGGAAACCTACAAAGTTGGATAACATACAAAACTAATGAACAAAACATAGCATCTATCAACATGTTCTTAACTATACTAGGACTTTTAAAGGTCAAATTAAAAAGTTTCTCTTATATTGGAAGTTTAATTTTTAATGTGTTGTTTAGTTACACGACCTTGCAAGTTAGATTGAATTTTAGCTTATGGATACTGGTTCTTGGGTTCACCATCATCACGTCTTTTATTACTTGGATTATGTATATATTTTCATTGTCACATACTCACTTAATAAGTTTTAAACATGGTCACACACATCCAAATACGGTCGATGCGGGCTAAACCATTCGAAACTGGCCAAAACTGACCAAAACGTAACTTAAACTGTAAAAACCAGACAAAGTCTTAATAACCCGGTAACACTATCCCAAATCCGGGGTAAATGTATTTCCACTATGTTTTGATTGTTGTGATCATGTTTTGGGGGTCTTTAGCATATTTTGGTCGTGTTTGGCTATGTTTTGACTAGGCTTGGAGGTTGCAAGTTAGTTGGTAAAGTAATATTGGTTTCACTAGATAATGAAATCATTAATACACACCATGTATTGGTATTAAAGATATGAGTGAACTCCAACAACATTTATCATTATTTGATTAAGACAAAAATGACATTCAAAGGTGAATAATATACCAAACGAATGAACAAAACATCTTATGTAACCAAATGTTGCTTAACGTTCCCGGGACTTAGAAATGTCATATTAAAAAATTTGTCTATGATTGCCAAGATAATTTATAATCTATTATTAATAACTTCGCATTACTAGTATGGTCGAAATAAACCCTTGAATGTAAATGGGTCGGACCTGAGCCCAAAAACAATATCCAACAAAATGTGAAAAATTGATAAAAATGAAAATATCTCATAAAATATAGTCTTTTTGGGCCTCGAAATTTCCGTAACCCAACAAAGTTAGGTTATAGCTACGTTCCCCTCGTTTTCTCCTTCGACTCGCCTCGTCCCGTGCCTGAAACGGTCTTCTACAACCTAAGTTATGACATTTTCAAAAAATTACTTTTCTTCACGCGATATTGGGCAACCAAATACGTTTGGGCTCTATCTTCTACACTTGTACATCCATCAAACCTTCCGAACCAACCAAAATAGACCAAAATGGAATTTAAGCGGGCAAACCCGGGGAAAGTCTGAATAATACGGGAAAACCATGCCAAATCCATGGAAATACATTTTCCACTTGGGTTTGATTGTTTTGATCATGGTTTGGGAGTCTTTGTCAGGTTTCGGTTGGGATTAACTATGTTTTAACCAGGATTAAATGTTAAAAATTAGGTAGTGAAGTAGATGTTGTTTTATTAGACAAGGAACATCGTGATGACACACAATCAAATGATATTAAATACATGGGTGAGCTCTAACAACATTTATCATTGTTTCATCAACAAAACAATGACATTGATTTTTCTTAGGAAACCTACAAAGATGGATAACATACAAAACTAATGAACAAAACATAGCATCTATCAACATGTTCTTAACTATGCTATAACTTTGAAAGGTCAAATTAAAAAGTTTCTGATAGGTGTGAAAACACCCATCCTTTTTACCACTTAATTACAATAATAACCGGGCCAAAACGTGTATTTTATGTCTTTTATGTCGGAATTATGCGTGGTTTTTGTTTTTGTTGTGATTTAGGACGAAATTGTGAAAAGTGGAGAAAACACGGGCATTCACGGGCTTTATTGAAGAAAAAGATGAAAGATGAAGTCGAGAAGTCAAGAGTGCAAAAAGAACGGAAGTCCAAGACCAATTCTGAAGATTTATCGAAGAAAAAGTCGAAAGACGGAAGTTTACTTAAAGCCGAAGAACTCAAGTCTATTTTATTGAAGAATTAAAAGACGAGTTCAAAGAAATCCCGAGCCAAAAGTCAGTAAAGTCCAAGATTAAAGAAGATTTAAAGGCTTAAGGACTAATGGTGCAATTAACAAAGAGATTAAGAAGGAAGGACTAAGCATGCAATTAAGGAGAAAGGAAAGAGGGGAGGAAGCTTCCTAAGCATTCCTTAATCCTCCCCTATATATAGATTAGTTCTTAATCATTTTCATTGGTTGGCTAATAGTGACAATTAGTTCTTCCACTTTTAATTACCTTGTCATTTAAATACTTGTCAAATTTAAATACTTGTCTCGCACCTTAATTACCATTTAATTTCAAGTAAGTTTTTCTTTTTAATTCTTGTTAATCTTTATCTTTATTGTTCTATCTCATCCTACCTTTCTTTAATCTTTATGTTGATTTGTTCATGTTCATGTTCTTGAGTTTTTGTCAAATTTACAAAGTGGGATTTGATTATCTTGATTAGTTTTGTTAGTTTTGTTGTTTTTGATTGATTGTTTTTCATTGTTAGATGTTTATTTGTTAGTTTGATTTAATCTTGTGGTTGATTTGCTTTAGTTTTATTTGATCCGTATAGATTGTGTTTCCTTGTTCTTCGGGGTGTTTGTTTCTGTAACTTCCCACGAAACTTGCTGATCTTCCCTGTTATTCCGGATCAAGGTACTTAGCCAAGAGGTTTATTCGGAATATTCGGTATTCCGAATAGGCCAGGTATTCCGCATAGGCTTGGTATTCCGAATAGGCTAATATTCAGCATAGGGTGATTATTCCGAATAGCCACAACATTCCGCATAAGGACTTTATTCCGAGTAGGAATTTATTCCGGATAGGGAGGTATTCCGGATAGGCTCTTTATTCCGAATAGGATCTAGTATTCCGGATAGGGAGTAACATTCCGAATAGGGCCAGTTATTCCGAATAGAGGGAGTATTCCGAATAGGGGACTTATTCCGGATAGGTGACAATATTCCGGATAGGAAACTTATTCCGAGTAAGACTTTTATTCCGAATAGGGTTTATTCCGGATAGCTAATTTCCAGTTTCTTTAATTTCAGTTTTTAATTTTCTGCTTTATAATTTCGAGCTTTATTTGTCCCGTCTTTTTCCTTACTCGCACTTTAAGTCTTATTGCCTTAGATTCATTTTAGCCTTGCCTTAGTTTTAAGTTTTAGTTGCGTTTTAAGTTTGCCTTAGTTAGATTTAAGTTTACGTTATTTTACTTTTAGTGCCCTTTAATTTTAGTCACGCTTTTAAATACTTGCACCATTATTAGACTTAGATTTATTTTAACGCACTTTTACTTTAATTGTTTTTGCACTTTTAATATACTACAATGACACAATTTTGTTTCACCAAAGAACAACTGAGTCGCATAGTTAACCAGGATCAATTCGATTTGACATACTTAAACGAATCTTTTTAATTAGGTAAAAGCCTAGTTATCAAATGGCGCCGCTGCCGGCTCTTTTCGTAAAGATTAACGGTTTTCTGTGAGAGACGCGTTGCTTTTTGGGATCCGTTCACTTGTGAGCGTTATTTTTTTGCAAAAAAAAAATTTCAAAAAACCATAAAAATTAAAAACTGTTAAAAATCCATAAAAATTAAAAATTTTAAAAATCCAAAAAGATTTTATCTTTCTTCTATATATATTGTCTTTGTGTTTAGTATTGTTTTCTTTTGCATTTTTAGGTGTATGCGTACTAGATCTTCTAATTATCAAGAGCTCGAGACTCGAGAAGATTTAAGTATGTCAGGTGTTAACAACAACAATAATCCACCGCACCTCAACAATAACAACAATGTTCTTCCACAGCCCGATCTTCGGACAATGGAGGAGCTTTGTCAACCTACCATGTTTGGACGAGGAGGACCGATTGCGCCGATGCAAATCACGGCTCCGGAGTTTTCGTTGAAGCACCACATGATTCAGCAAGTGCAAACTAATCCATTCGCCGGAATGCCTGATGATGATGCCAACAAACACCTCGACAAGTTCATTACAATCACCCAAAGCATGAAGTTGCCTGGTGCCACAATGGATGTTCTACGCCTTCAACTCTTTCTGCATACTTTATCACATCATGCCGAGAAATGGTTTGATCGTCTCCCGAAGAATTCTATTCATACTTGGGATGACATGACTCAACGCTTTTTTGTCGCGCTACTTTCCACCATCCATGGTCACAAGCCTTCGCAATCAAATCAACGGTTTCATGCAAGATCCCGATGAATCTCTTTTTGATGCTTGGGAAAGATATAATGTCTTGATTGATCGTTGTCCAAACCACAACATGCTTCCAGTCACATTGATTGATACTTTCTACAACGGTTTGACTTTTCGAGATCGTGATACGATTAATGCAGCCGCCGGTGGCACATTTATGAAAAAGAGACCCGAGGAGTGTAGAGAGCTAATTGAGAACATGACTACTCACCACAAAAATTGGGATTCCTCCGCTTCTTAAAGGAACAACCCGAGAGTCAATGTCTCTTCCACTTCAGCAAACCCTGATATGACCGAACTCACCCGCATGATGACTTAAATGAGCAAAAGTATCACGCTTTTCGCTTCAAACCAACAACAACAACAGGTTAAAGCAGTTGCACCTTCTTTTGAAACATGCGGCGGTCCTCACTCATACACCGATTGTCCTTCTACACAAGGAAATCCAGAAAATGTGTATGCAGCTTATGGTAATTATTCACCGGAAAATTACCAAGCTCGACAACAAGGGGATAGAAATCTGCTGAGTTACCGGTCCAACAACTACCTTTCACCCGGTTTTTCTCCTCAAAACCAAAACTCCGCCAACAACTACAATAGAAGCAACCAAATCCCACCAAGAGCTTCTAATCCTTATCACCCACCCGCCCAACAAGCCCCACCCATTAACCCCGATGTTGAAGCCATCATGAGAACCCAAGGTGAGCAAATCAAGAATCTACAGAGCCAAATTATCAATCTTAAAGGATATATTACCAAGCAAGGAAATTAGATTAGATCCGAGCTTCGAGATAATATTCAATCCTCCTTCAGCAATCAAACAAATGATTTGAAGAATATGCTTGCTAGTTTCTTGCCCGCCGCTCAACCTTCTTCTTCGAGTTCTCTACCTTCAAACACCGTCACCAATTCGCGAGCAAATGTGAGTGCTATTACTAATCGTAGTGGAATTACCATTGTCGATCCACCAATCCCGCCCCCATCATCTACACCTCCTCCACCACCATTTATCCCTACTCCTCCTACACCTAGTATTAGTGCACCATTACCGTCTCCGCCTCGTCATGACGATGTTCCTAGGAAGGACCCTTCAACATCTCAACCTTTACCTACTACGCCTTCACCTTCACCACCCAAACCCAATATCCCATATCCTTTTCGTTTAGGCAAGACCAAAATGCTAACCAAGGATGACTCTGAAGTGTCGAGCTATGTGAAGATGATCTCTCAAATGAACTTCAACATTAGCTTTCTTTAAGCACTTGTCCACATGCCGAAATTTATTAAAGCATTTAAGAAATTGCTTAACAAGAAGGAAAAGTTGCTTGAGCTCGCCAACACACGCTTAAATGAAAACTGCTCTGCAGTTATTCTTAATGAACTTCCGGAAAAGCTTGGAGATCCCGGTCGTTTTGTGTTGCCTTGCGTTTTCAACAAAACTGAAGAATTTACTGCCCTTGCTGATCTCGGGGCCAGTATAAATCTTATGCCTTTGAGTGTTTGGAAAACACTATCATTACCCGACCATACTCCAACAAAGATGACTCTTGAACTTGCAAATCGCACTCTCGCTTACCCCGTTGGTATAGCCGAAGACGTGTTCATTAAAGTTGGCACATTTACTTTCCCGGTCGATTTTGTCGTTGTTGATTATGAAATGGACCCTCGTATTCCTTTAATACTTGGTCGGCCATTCTTGAGAACCGGACGAGCTTTAGTTGATGTGGCCGAAGGTGAGTTAATCTTAAGAGTCGGGAATGATTCACAAGTTTTCAAAATAGGGAAGCTTACAGGCAAATCCTTTGGACGAGAATCAATGAATATGATTAATGTGCTTGATGAATTTGTTGTCTACAACAATCCTCTATTCGACTCTTGCATTGATAATCCACTTTTTCAAGATGATGTGGATGATTCTCTATCCAATATGGAACCTTCTCCCATTTATGATTCTCAACCGATCTTTGATGCTTATGATGATGATGATTCTAGCTCAGATTCGGATGATTATGATGACCTTATTTCTGAGTATCCCAATCAGCCTACTTACGATGATTTTGATGAGGCTGATACTCTTTCGAGTGATTCTTCACATGATGAAGATCCTCCGCCATCACTTGATCCTACTTTGGACGATTACTCATTTGAGGAAGACTTCTCTACGTTTCTCAACACTTACTTCCCTCATGAGAGTGATGCTCCTCCTTATGATTTTAAAGATTATCGTCTTGATCCTACTTTGGATTTGAAGCACATTCTTTCAAAGGAGAAGAAACCGGTCGACACCGATATCCGCAGCACGTATGATTTAACACCTCTTTGTCCCCCTTCTGAGGACGAGGTTGTGCTTCTTCGCGGATCTTCTTCCCATTCTGCTGAGCCTGAGTGCTATTTTCCCTTAAAGGAAAAGGTGTTCGACCCCGGTATTGAAATCTTTAAGCCATCTCAGTATCCACCTGATGCAATAAAAGGAAATATCTTTGGACCTTATGGAAATCTGCTTGCACCATTTCACCCGTGCTTCCACCGTGCTCCATCTTTGCTTAAGGGAACCTTTCCTACTCTTCTTTGGCTTGCCTTGTTCGCCTTAAGCTTGTACTATTTGATGGACGAAAACTATGTCTTTGATCCCGGTGGATATGTTTCATGCTTTTTCCTATGATGATCAAGGTCGAGTCAGGCTCACGACTCGGTAATCAAAAATCAAGAGCTTCTTGGGAGGCAACCCATGCATCTATCTTTTAGCTTTCTTTATCCTAAGTGTAGGGGAGACCCGTTGGTGTTTGCTCTCTCCTCTTTTCTTTTTCAGGGATTCACGCTCAATGATCCACTCTTGATGATTCTTGACGACCCATGCATCCGTGTTCACTTCTTGCCGGTTCTATCCTAAACCTTTTTTCGATTCACTATTTTATATTTTCTCAATATTAAAATAGGAATCTCGTTAGCTGTCTTTTCCTTAGCGAGATTTAAACAACGTGCACAATGTCCTAAGTGTAGGGGAGTTCACTCCCACATGCTTAAACATTGAGGACAATGTTTATCTTAAGTGAAGGGGGGACTTCTATCGAAGTTAAGTGGTCTTTTCCTTGTATTTGTCCTCATTTTAACCGGAAAATCAATTTTTCGACATTTTTCAAAATTTTTGATCTATTTTGGCCTATTAGTTTTTCCTTTTATAGTTATTTTCTTTCCTTATTAGAATAAAAGTTTAATAAAGTGGTTTTAATTTTCAAACGTTGTGAATCTTTTGACTCAACCCGAGTTTACTTATCTAAGTTACTCTAGCTAGTATCCTTAACGTGTTTAAGTCAAGTTTTGCTAGGCTTTTATATAGGGAGCTATAAAACGCGAAAGTCTTAACTCTCACGGATTAAGAACAAGAACTTTTCGCAAGTTCCTATAATTGATCCTAGAGAGTCGTTTATCAAGGGAACTTTAAAACGCGATTTCTAAACTTGAAAAAGTCTAAGAATTTGCAAGATCCTATAGGCGACTCGAAAACCCAAAACATTGATTTAATAGGCTAAGTATCCACGAGTCTCATTCCTTGAGATTTTAAACTGTAGAGAACGAGAGATGATAGAGCCAATTATAAGTCCGGTATTCTTTCGTGAATTTATGTGAATTAATTATAAGCCTATTCTCCCATCGCCTGCTAATATATTTATCTGCAATAAATAAGGTTGTACGATTTGAAAAGTTACTTAGCTTCTAGCCCAAGATCGTTTAAAAGTTGCTCGGTATGGATTAGAGTTCATAGACAAGGCATAACTTATTGAAGCGGGATGCGAAGATTGGCGAGTCCAAAAAGGTCCTAACAAGACATGAGGGCTACATTTTGTTGCTAAAGATCCAAAAGTGATGTGAAGAATCATTTATCAAAAATCAATACGAAGGATCGAGACACACGACGAAAAGCAAAAACTCCCCAAAAGTCATGGAGAAGTGTATCCGAAAAGACCCTGGCAAGGTATGAGGATAAATAGATCCAAGTCAAAAAGGAGGCGGATCGTTGTATATCAAAGTCCAAAATAAAGATTGGAGAAAAATGAAGAAGTCGTGGTCCAAGTATGAATCTCTTAAAACTTCAAGTGAAGAAATTCCTATTATGAAGAGACGACCATTATTTCATGAACGTCTCTCAAGGTTTGAAGTATGAAGTCGCTGCCAAATATCGGTCCGAGAAAGGTCTCAAATCGCGAAGCAGTTATGCCAAGATATGAACTTTATGAGGTCCCGAGAAGCAGTTTTAAAAGATTTTATCCTTTAGCTAACTATTGATTAAATCGTTCACTTTATTTTCGGACTAAATAACTATCGAAATAAGTCAACAATGCATCCTCGTGATCATTCAAGACAACAATAAAATATAAGAGATACACCTAGGAATAAGCGAGTCAAAGTGAATAATTGGCCCACATGAGTTCGTGTTAGTTTTCTAACTTATAATAACAATGATCTCGTTTTTAAGCTTGGTTTGGAGAAAGTGAAAACTTGAGGATGATGATTATTCATGACATTTCCAAAACCCAAGGTATGCTTTTTGATTTCTTTATTTTGAATGTCTTTAATTTTCTATCTCTTTAATAAAGGCCAACGTGGATTGATTATGATGAAAAATGAAATTTTGCTTTGTAACTAATGCATTGCATGAGGACATTGCAATGGTCAAGTGTAGGGGATTTGATAGGTGTGAAAACACCCATCCTTTTTACCACTTAATTACAATAATAACCGGGCCAAAACTTGTATTTTATGTCTTTTATGTCGGAATTATGCGTGGTTTGTGTTTTTGTTGTGATTTAGGACGAAATTGTGAAAAGTGGAGAAAACACGGGCATTCACGGGCTTTTACTAAAGAAAAAGATGAAAGATGAAGTCGAGAAGTCAAGAGTGCAAAAAGAACGGAAGTCCAAGACCAGTTCTGAAGATTTATCGAAGAAAAAGTCGAAAGACGGAAGTTTACTTAAAGCCGAAGAACTCAAGTCTATTTTATTGAAGAATTAAAAGACGAGTTCAAAGAAATCCCGAGCCAAAAGTCAGTAAAGTCCAATATTAAAGAAGATTTAAAGGCTTAAGGACTAATGGTGCAATTAACAAAGAGATTAAGAAGGAAGGACTAAGCATGCAATTAAGGAGAAAGGAAAGAGGGGAGGAAGCTTCCTAAGCATTCCTTAATCCTCCCCTATATATAGATTAGTTCTTAATCATTTTCATTTGGTTGGCTAATAGTGACAATTAGTTCTTCCACTTTTAATTACCTTGTCATTTAAATACTTGTCAAATTTAAATACTTGTCTTGCACCTTAATTAACATTTAATTTCAAGTAAGTTTTTCTTTTTAATTCTTGTTAATCTTTATCTTTATTGTTCTACCTCATCCTACCTTTCTTTAATCTTTATGTTGATTTGTTCATGTTCATGTTCTTGAGTTTTTGTCAAATTTACAAAGTGGGTTTTGATTATCTTGATTAGTTTTGTTAGTTTTGTTGTTTTTTATTAATTGTTTATCATTGTTAGATGTTTATTTGTTAGTTTGATTTAATCTTGTGGTTGATTTGCTTTAGTTTTATTTGATCCGTATAGATTGTGTTTCCTTGTTCTTCGGGGTGTTTGTTTCTGTAACTTCCCAAGAAACTTGCTGATCGTCCCCGTTATTCCGGATCAAGGTACTTAGCCAAGAGGTTTATTCGGAATATTCGGTATTCCGAATAGGCCAGATATTCCACATAGGCTTGGTATTCCGAATAGGCTAATATTCAGCATAGGGTGATTATTCCGAATAGCCACAGCATTCCGCATAAGGACTTTATTCCGAGTAGGAATTTATTCCGGATAGGGAGGTATTCCGGATAGGCACTTTATTCCGAATAGGATCTAGTATTCCGGATATGGAGTAACATTCCGAATAGGGTCAGTTATTCCGAATAGAGGGACTATTCCGAATAGGGGACTTATTCCGGATAGGTGACAATTTTCCGGATTCCGGATAGGGTTTATTCCGGATAGGTAATTTCCAGTTTCTTTAATTTCAGTTTTTAATTTTCTTCTTTTTAATTTCGAGCTTTATTTGTCCCGCCTTTTTCCTTACTCGCACTTTAAGTTTTATTGCCTTAGATTCATTTTAGCCTTGCCTTAGTTTTAAGTTTTAGTTGCGTTTTAAGTTTGCCTTAGTTAGATTTAAGTTTGCGTTATTTTACTTTTAGTGCCCTTTAATTTTAGTCACGCTTTTAAATACTTTCACCATTTACTTTTAATTAGACTTAGATTTATTTTAACGCACTTTTACTTTAATTGTTTTTTCACTTTTAATATACTACAACGACACACTTTTGTTTCTCCAAAGAACAGCTGAGTCGCATAGTTAACCAGGATCAATTCGATTAGACATACTTAAACGAATCTTTTTAATTAGGTAAAATCCTAGTTATCAGTTTCTCTTATATTGGAAGTTTAATTTTTAATGTATTGTTTAGTTACACGACCTTGCAAGTTAGACTGAATTTTAGATTATGGATACTGGTTTTTGGGTTCACCATCATCACGTCTTTTCTTACTTGGGTTATGTATATATATTCATTGTCACATAATAACTTAATAACTTTTAAACATAGTCACACACATTCAAATACGGTCGATGCGGGCTAAACCATTTGAAATCAGACAAAACTGACCAAAAGGGAACTTAAACTGTAAAAACTGGAGAAAGTCTGAATAACCCGGTAAAACTATCCCAAATCCGGGGTAAATGTATTTCCACTATGTTTTGATTGTTGTGATCATGTTTTGGGGGCCTTTAGCATGTTTTGGTCGGGTTTGGCTATGTTTTGACTAGACTTGGAGGTTGCAAATTAGTTGCCAAAGTAATATTGGTTTCACTAGACAATGAAATCATTAATACACACCATGTATTGGTATTAAAGATATGAGTGAACTCCAACAAAATTTATCATTATTTGATAAGACAAAAACGACATTCAAAGGTGGATAATATACCAAACGAATGAACAAAACATCTTATGTAACCAACTTTTGCTTAACGATCCCGGGACTTAGAAATGTCATATTAAAAAATTTGTCTATGATTGCCAAGTTAATTTATAATCTATTATTAATAACTTCGCATTACTAGTATGATCGAAATAAACCCTTGAATGTAAATGGGTCGGACCTGAGCCCAAAAACAATATCCAACAAAATGTGAAAAATTGATAAAAATGAAAATATCTCATAAAATATAGTGTTTCAGGCCTCGAAATTTCCGTAACCCATCAAAGTTAGGTTACAGCTACGTTCCCCTCGTTTTGGCCTTCGATTCGCCTCGTCCCGCACTTGAAACGGACTTCTACAACCTAAGTTATGACATTTTCAAAAAAGTACTTTTCTTCACGTGATATTGGGCAACTAAATACGTTTGGGCTCTATCTTCTACACTTGTACATCCATCAAACCTTCCGAACCAACCAAAATAGACCAAAATGGAATTTAAGCGGGCAAACCTGGGGAAAGTATGAATAAACGGGCAAACCATGCCAAATCCGTGGAAATACAATTTCCACTTGGTTTTGATTGTTTTGATCATGGTTTGGCAGTCTTTGTCAGGTTTTGGTTGGGATTAATTATGTTTTGACCAGGCTTAAATGTAAAAAATTAGGTGTTGAAGTAGATGTTGTTTTATTAGACAAGGAACATCGTGATGACACACAATTAAATGATATTAAATATATGGGTGAGATCTAACAACATTTATCATTGTTTCATCAACAAAACAATGACATTGATTTTCCTTAGAAAACCTACAAAGATGGATAACATACAAAACTAATGAACAAAACATAGCATCTATCAACATGTTCTTAACTATGCTAGGACTTTGAAAGGTCAAATTAAATAGTTTCTCTTATATTGGAAGTTTAATTTTTAATGTATTGTTTAGTTACACAACCTTGCAAGTTATATTGAATTTTTGCTTATGGATACAGGTTCTTGGGTTCACCATCATCACGTCTTTTATTACTTGGGTTATGTATATATTTTCATTGTAACATACTAACTTAATAACTTTTAAGCATGGTCACACACATCCAAATACGGTCGATGCGGGGTAATCCATTCGAAACCGGCCAAAACTGACCAAAAGGTAACTTAAACTGTAAAAACCGGAGAAAGTCTTAATAATCCGGTAAAACTATCCCAAATCCGGGGTAAATGTATTTCCATTATATTTTGATTGTTGTGATCATGTTTTGGGGGCCTTTAGCATGTTTTGGTCGGGTTTGGCTATGTTTTGACTAGGATTGGAGGTTGCAAATTAGTTGGTAAAGTAATATTGGTTTCACTAGACAATGAAACCATTAATACACATCATGTATTGGTATTAAAGATATGAGTGAACTCCAACAACATTTAACAATATTTGATCAAGACAAAAATGACATTCAAAGGTAGATAATATACCAAACGAATGAACAAAACATCTTATGTAACCAACTTTTGCTTAACGATTCTGGAACATAGAAATGTCATATTAAAATTTTTGTCTATGATTGCCAAGTTAAATTTATAATCTATTATTAATAACTTCGCATTACTAGTATGATACGGTATCATGGGAATTCATGGAATATATTTTATTACAGTTTGGGTTACATAGTATTATGGTTGGATGGATTATGACTTTCTTAAAATCTGCTTCCTTCTCCTTTAGTGTTAATGGGGAGTCTAATGGTTTCTTTAAGGCTCGTCATGAGCTCAGGCAGTGTGATCCTATATCGCCCTACCTTTTCACTATTGTGATGGAGGTTTTCACATTGATGCTTAAAAGACAGATTAAGGAGGAAAAGAATTTTAAATATCACTTGGGTTGTAAGAAACTTGAGATTGTTAGTTTGTGTTTTGCTGACGACTTGATGATGTTCTGCCATGGAAACTTTACCTCAGCTCGTGTTCTGCATAGAGCCTTGGATGAATTCTCTTTAGCTTCGGGTCTTAGACCAAGTATGGCCAAAAGCACGGTATACTTTGGGAATGTTGCTTGTAGGGTTCAGAATGATATTAGATTGGTTATGCCTTATGGAGTGGGAAGCTTACCTGTTAAATATCTAGGGAGTCCCCTTGATGCCAGGAAACTTTCTAAATTGGATTGCAATGCTCTTGTTGATAGAGTCAAGAAGAGAGTAGGTGATTGGAGGAACAAAGTGCTTTCTTTTGCTGGGAGACTTCAGATGGCAACTTCTATTCTTAGCTCTCTTACTACTTATTGGGCTTCTATTTTTAGTCTCCCTAAATGTATATGTGATGAAGTTGATAAACTGTTAAAAAAATTTCTTTGGAATGCTGATGGTAGAAAAGGTTATGGTCATAGTGTTTCTTGGAAGGAGGTATGTAAGCCAAAAAATGAAGGTGGTCTTGGTCTTAAATCCCTCTATGATATAAATACTTCCCTTATGACTAAACACCTTTGGAGTATTTTGACTGATAGGGATTCTTTATGGGTTAGATGGGTTAAATCTAAATGGCTTAAAGGAATGAGTGTTTGGGCTGCCAATAGTAGGAGGCGTATTTCTTGGACCTGGAAACAGATTCTTAACTTGAGGGATAAGGTTAGAATGATTTTGAAGGTTAGGATTGGGAATGGGCATACTTGGTTTTTCTGGTTTGATAATTGGAGATGTGGACCTCCTCCTTGTAGTTTGGTTAATCCTTCGTTGCTGTTTTCTGATAAGTCTGCTAGAAACCTTAAAGTTGCTGATCTTATGGATATTAATGGGTGGAAGTGGCCTGATGGATGGAATGTGAGATTTTCTGAGGTTTGCAGTATTGATTATCCTATTTTAAACCCGGATGCTAATGATAAAACTATATGGGTTGATAAAATGGGTAATACTAAAAAATTTTGTGTTGCTGAAGTTTGGGCAGGTATAAGAGAGTGTTCTATAAAATTTATTTGGTCTGATCATGTATGGTTCAATCAGTGCATTCCGAGTCATGCTTTTGTCCTTTGGATGGATGTGAAGGGAAGGCTGAAGACTCAGGATAGGCTTTCAAGATGGCTTAATTTTCAAGATGTGAATTGCCTCTTATGTAATCAATGTAAGGAATCCCATCAGCACTTATTTTTTAGATGACGCTTTTCTGCTTTGATTTAGGAGAGACTCAAAGGTATGGTAAATCTGGACAATATTTCAAATTTATGGGATCAAGTTGTTTCCAGATTTACTAATGTCCCGGCTAAAAATGCTATATGGAGTGTAATTCAAAGACTTTGCCTTGATGCTGCGGTCTATTATATTTGGCAGGAAAGGAATATTAGGTTCTTTGGAGGATCTAGTAGGAGTGATAATGATGTGTTTAGCATTATTTGTAACTCTGTTAGGAATAGGATTTTATGTTTAAGTCTTAGATCTAGTCATGATGTTATTGAGGCTGCTAGGATTCGGAACATTCCAGTTAGCATTAAGGATAAAAATAAGGACATTACTGATGAGGTGTTTAGTGACTTAATGGATACTGATGGCGAGTGATCCTTCTGTTATATGGTGGAGTTGGTCCAATGGTGGGACGGGTTTTTGGGATTGCAATAGAATGTGGTTTCAAATCTCTATTGTGCCAGTTTTTGTTACTCTTGTTAGAAGACCTTTAGCTACTGCCTGCTTTTGTAGTTTTGTGGAGTTCGTTTGGTTTTCGCCTTGGTTAAGATGTTTGTTATGGTATTCATACATTGTTATCTAACCTTGGATTATGTTTTAGCTCTTATCATTAGGGAGCTTGGGGGAGGAATTTTTGGATTGGTTGTTTTGAGGTTTGATGTGCTATTAGTGGGCTTATGGGTAGTATTTGGGGGAGTGTATTATGCCATCTAGAGCGTGCTGAAAGATGTGCCGTCTATGCTTGGTATGGTACATTTCTCCCATTTGCTACCTATTTGAACAAGTTTTAGTTGCCAAACCTATTATTTTGATGCCTAGTCCTCCCTGTTATCTTTATTAACCATGTGTCTGTTTATTATTGACCTGATAGGTATTTTTGGTTATTGCATCTTGAGAGGATTCATATCTAGTTGTACTCTTTCCCCTGTTTATGGTTTCCCACTGGGTTTTACATAGACAGGGGTTTTGAGGAGGCAATAGATATGATGTGCTACACTGGCACCTCTCTTTGGATTCTGCTTGTTCAGATGGCGATTTATGCAGGTTTATTATGGCTTGCTTTCCCTATACTTAGTTTTGGTTAGAGGTTCTATTGGGATGGATTGGCTGTGTTGATCCCAAAGTCAGATCTTAAACCTTAATAGCTTGTTTAAGGGTTGTGATAGAGAGAAAGAATTCAATCTAACACTAGAGAAACTTTGCAATGCAAATTAACTAAACAAGATGCGGAATATAATATTTAGCACAAGAACAAATTTAATTGAAACGTTGAACTTTAATATATCAAAGATATACAAATACCCTAAAATGGTATTAGGGTTTACAAAACCTTAAAGTGTGATAATGAAAGACAAATGAGAAAAGACACACTTTGCATGCTAACCTAGTGAGTCCTTTTATAGCCACAAGGACTCACGTACAAGATCACTACTAACAAACTTGGAAAGTATTTAGGAATAATAACTGAAACGCGTAAAAATCTATTCCATGTTTATCTTTGACGGCAGGGCCTTTGACTTCAGCAGGGGGACCAATCCCCCTGCCTTTGTTATCTAAGCAGGGGGAACTTACTCTAGCAGGGGTATGGATAATCAACTAGCAGGGGAAACAAATAAGCATAGATTTATTCCCAACAATCCTCCCCTAAACTTGTGTTTTCCCCTAAAGACAAGTTTCTGAATAAATACTAGTTGATGAGGATGCTTAAAAACTTTCTGGCCAAATTTGACTGTGAACCATTCTTACCAGATCATAAGCAACAGGCTTTTTAGCATCTACAATTAAGTTAGCCTGTGCCAGCTTCTTCAAGGTCTCCTGAGAGAAGGGATAATACCTATGATTGATCAAGTACACACTTATGCCTTCCATCACTACCTCATAGACCCCAGAATTGGTAAACAGCTTCCAATACAACAAATCCCCTTTATTCACTGCATCAAATATAGGATCAAATAACTCATGATCATACATCCTATGCATGCACTCCCAAATTACCCAATCCTTCTCCACACCATCCATGGTAGGAGGTTTTGCAGCAAACGTCTTCTTCAATATTTTCCACAAATCTTCTAAGTCTTCTCTATCCAAAATTTGAAACATGACATCTAGACTTAGAAATGTCTGTGTTGTATTGTCAGCTCTTGTAAGCTTCCACCAAGTCCTCCCTTTGTGTTCATAAACAGCATATTCTATGATAGCAAACTTCTTTCCAAGTTCACTAGGTGAGATATCATCATTTTCCTACAGAATTAGCTGTTTATCAATTTCATCATTTGAAGGCCTTTGAGACTCCTTAGTAACTGTGCCCACTTTCTCCATTCTCTTAAGTCTTTTGGCTGCTCTTTGTACATTAAGTACAGACTTCTCAATTTCTGAAAAACTTCCACCTGCTTGTGATGATGCACCTGCTTGGGATGATGCACCTGCTTGTGTAGTTTCCAAGTTTGTTTCTCCAGCTTTTCTTTTCCTAGATTCCCTAGCATTCTGTAGCATTTCACTTTGTCTCCTTAGATACTCAGCTTCCTCAGGAGTGTTGATAGTCATCCAATCCTCCACATCATACAATCTTAGAACTGGTCTGACTGCTCTTTTTATGGCTTCAAAACTCATATATCTGAAGTCACCATCCTTCCACTTCCTATGTCTCTTAAGCAGAACTTTGTAGTGTTCAAGTTGCCCTTTCTCTGAAGTCAAATACTTCTCTCTCTGAATTTGATTTGCCCTTCTTTCCAGATACTCAGTTTGATATTTGTAAACAAGGCAAGTCAAATCATACCTGTCTTCCAAAGGAGCAGTTATTAACTCCTTCTCCCAATGATCAAGAAATTCTCCAACATGAGGTACCCTATCATCTAGTTCTCTATGCATAATCTCAACCTGCTTGAGCATATCTTTGGGCCTCATTTGTTGCATTCTTTGGTCCTGTATATCAATCTCCTCTTGTTGTAGCCTGAGAGCTACTTGTGCATCATGTGCTTCTTGAGCCCTTTGCTGTTCAGGAGTTAGATGCTTGTATTTTCTCTTGGGCTGTTCCACCATGATTCCTTTTCCTTTGTCGTTTGGATCCACTGCTGGTGCTGGTTTCACTCTAGATGCAGGTTCTTTGGTTGTAATCCCCTTCTGAGCTGGTTGCTTTCTGTTCTTTCTTACAAAAGTTTGAGTAATATTCTTAGCAGGGGATTGACTTACAGCAGTGGGATCAGCAATGGCAGGGGAAACTTTTGAAGCAGGGGCTTCTTCTGGATTGCCCATGGTGAGTAATGTTTGAGCAATATCTTTGGTCGCACTCCCCTTGTCACTTCCCTTATCAGCACTTCCTTTCTCCATCCCTTTCTCAATACTTGCTATCTTTCCATGTACACCACCAGGATAAGAATAGTACTCAGTAGACCCTTCTGTATTTGGAACTTCCTCCCCTTTGGAAGCATCCTCATTTGTTGAAATAATCAGTCTGGGCTTTCTCCTCCCCTCAAGAGTAGCAAGTCTGGTTTCCAAGTTATTGATAACCAGGCCTTGCTTTTTGACATCTTGTACTAGTTGTGCATTCTGCCTTTTCAGACTCATACACATTTTCGTCAATTCCAAATTAGTCAAAGGTTTCATACTGCTCTCAATCCTATTCGGGGATTTCTCCCCTTTTTGGATATCATGGAGTGAGGGAGAGGACTTATTGATGGTGTCACTGTCCTGCTTACCCCTTGAGGATGAGACAGTAGTGGCAGCCAAACCCTCAGGTTGCTCCAAACCCTTGGAGACTCTCCTCTCTGCTGCTTGTGAAGATTCACCAGGAAAGGGAGACCTGGCAAACCTGGATTTAGATCGCCTTTCTTAGTGTGGATCAGCAGTGGGTAAAGGACTAGCATGGTGTAGGTTCTTGGCAGGGGGATCAACAGGGTGATGTTTAGCTGTTTGATTCTTGGCTTCTTCCTGTCTGATTTGGTTCATCATAGTTGAAGTGAGTGGAATGATCTTGCCAGAAAACACGGGTGATGGTGCAAGGAGTGTGGTGAATAGTTTGGCGGTATGTTTGGTTGCTGAAAATAGTTTTTATGTTTAATTGGACCATGATCACTCATATTCAGCAGAAGTTCAATAAACCTTGGGTACATACAAAACTTTGAGTTGCTTGAAACGTTTTTAACCATTACTTTAAAAATCATTTGAGAAAAACAATACTTCCTCCTTGTTGCAAAGCAGATCAGGGTAGAAGCCATCTCACTACCAAACTCATTAAAAGCAGTGGTTTTTGGTGACAAACATTGCAAAATTGTATGAATCAAATATTTCCAATGATGGGCAAACTGGCCTTTAGTAAACTTACATTTTTTATATTTAGAAAGTTTGTACCCCAATTTAACAAGACCTGCAAAAGTTTCAGCCTCAGAAAAGTTGGTTATCCCATCCTCATCATCAAGGAGAAGATTCTCCCTGATGGAGGAAAGTGTAATCACCTTGGGATGACCATCAACTGTGCTTTGAATTATAACCTCTCCATTCACTGTTTTGGTCATGGCTTTAGACCAGAACTGCTGAATGTGTGAGGTATAGATTCGAGGATTGATGAGAAGGGCCACTCTAAAGTATGATGACTTTAGAAAGGCCACAACATTAGCAAACTCGGCTGGTTCATCATGTAACAACGCGATTTGGTTATGATTAGCAGCAATTTGAGAGTCATGATAAAGTTTGAAAATAGTTTGAAGGTTTATAAAGGTGAGAGGTAGGTGGGATTAAGTCGAGAGAGAGAGATGGACCTGTTGGTGAAGGGAATTAAGTTTTTATAGGCGAATTGAATAGCTGTGATTGGACCAAAATTTTCAAATTGCAAAAATATCAAAGATAAATCTTGATAAAAAAGTAATTTATTTGAAATAATAAAGAAAAGATTAGCAATCAGCGAAGAAAGCGCCTTAAATATCTTTTAAAAACAATAAAAAATTCCCTAACCAAAATTTGTGAAAGCAGGCCCAACGGCTATGAACAGGGTAACGGTATTGTCAGTCAACGGTCAAATAGGGGAATGTTATGAAGGCAGGGGAAGCAAAAGATGAAAGCAGGGGAAACTTTCCTAGGGGTATTAGACTAGTCATGGAGAGACCAATGCTAACTAGCTCTGCTCTAATGCACACACTTGCATACACAAGATAGATACATAGAAACTCAAGAGTCCTCTATTCAGCAAAGGTCCCAATACAAAAAGTCAATACATAAGTCCCCCTACACCAGGTTAACCCAAGAAAACATGCATACCCCAGTCACCATCCCTACATTGTCCCTTACCTATGGTCAGTCAGTCTTGGCAATGTGTGCCACACATCTGTATTTGAACAACAAGCTGTTTTAATAAAGAAATGTAAGCACTCACTACAGTGCCTCAAGGTTTCAGAGTTCTGACAAGCTTTGCAGCAAGTCCTCATTACCCTGAACCCTCACTCACCAGTGGATATGTTCTAAGATCATATATGAGTATCCTAAGGATACCCTGAGTCCTAAAGGTGTGACCTAACCTCCCCTGAAACATAGAATATATACCTGATCCACCAATGAGAATAGTATGCACCATATGAACCTCTGCATTGTTAGTCTAAAACCACATATAACCACTTTTGTAAAAAGAACACACCCAGCTTAAGAGAAAAATTCTCTTGGCAGGGAAATGAACCCCCAGCAGGGGAATCTGTGTTAAAAAGCAGTGGAATAAAAAGTGATGGAAAATGGACTAACAGGTATACAACAACAGCAGTGAAGCAACCCTGATCATACATGACAAAATAGACATCAATTTTTAAGGGGTAACCATTTCAAAAGCTTTTGTTAAAACATCAGAAACCTTAAGTTCTGTATCAATTTTCTCAGGGACAATTAGTCCTTTTTCAAAACAATCTCTGATAAATTGATCTCTAATTTCAATGTGTTTATGCTTCATAAAGTGATGTCTGTATCAATTTTCTTGCAATGCTAAATTGCCTCTTGATGCCTTTGTTTATGCAGAAAGAGTCCAGTTTCCGATTTCTGAACTCACCACCATTGTCTGATCTCATGGTGACTACCTTCATGCTTTTTGATAGTTCAATTTGATTGATGAACCCAATGAGTACATCAGTTGTGTCACTCTTCTCAAATAGAAAGAATGTCCATGTGAACCTTGAAAAATCATCAGTAATCACTAGGCAGTACCATTTCTTCATTATGCTTGCCACAGAAGTAGGACCAAAGAGATCCATATGCAGTAGTTCCAATGGCTTGGTGGTGGACATACTTGTTTTTTATTTGCAAGATGCTCTGTGTTGCTTCCCTTTCAGACAGGCAGCACAAGTATGTTCATTGGCAAAAGACTTGGAAGGAAGTCCATGAACCAGATTATACTTTACTAGTTTGTTCATGTTCTTGACATTAAGATGACCAAGTCTTCTATGTCATTTCTTACATTCATCTACTGAAGCTTTGGCAATGAAACATGTTTCATTGTCTTGGAGAGATATGTCCTTGAGATCAATTGTGTACATATTCTTCTGTCTTGGTGTTCTGAGTACAATAGGAGTGTCTGGTGGCAAGACAAACTCCTTTCCTAACACCAAGCATTCAGTGTCAGTAAACAAGACAAAATTCTTGTTATCAGTCATCTGTGACACACTAAAGAGATTGTACTTGAGTTCTTTCACCAAGTAGACATTGTCAAAGGTCATCCCATCAATGACAATAGTTCCTTTTCCTGTTATAGTTCCATGCCCATCTCCAAAAGAAACACCATCATTGTCATGCAGGGGCACGAAGTTAGACAGGTAAGCTTTTTGTCCAGTCATACTTCTTGAGCATCCGCTATCCCAATATGCTCTATCATCCCTTGTCTTCTTTGTCACCTGCAAAAAAAAAAACAAATCAGTTTTTCTTGGGGACCCAAGCCATTACAGACTTGGATCTACCTCGTGTATCAATATAGGATAGCTTATCAAAAACTAGAGATACACCATTAGATTGAGTACCCCTTTTGGGTACCCAAACCCAACGAGCTGAGGCTTTCACAGCTTTTCCCCATCTTCCCATGCTCCGAGAAGGCAAAACTTTGTTAGCAGGGGATACCCCAGTTTTAGCAGGGGAATCCCTATGCTTAGCAGAGGGAACCCATCTTTTGTTTTGGCCTCTATTCATGTGTTGGTAAGGTCTAGAGCCAAATCTATATGCATTATAAGATGTTGGGGTGGTTACAGTAGTGCTAGGTT
Source organism: Glebionis coronaria (assembly GCA_025667525.1). Classification (NCBI taxonomy): domain Eukaryota; kingdom Viridiplantae; phylum Streptophyta; class Magnoliopsida; order Asterales; family Asteraceae; genus Glebionis; species Glebionis coronaria. The sequence goes on from JANFOE010000063.1 coordinate 968,734, forward strand.
TTGTGTGAACATCATTCTCCTTCTTAAGTGCAGGAACAACATATTTATCAGTCACCCTGTTTCTCAAGGCAGGGGCAACATACTTGGCAGGGGAAAAGGATTTTGCCCCTGCATTTAGAAGAATGGTTTTAGGTTGCATATCCTTTAAAGGATTTGCAGCCACCATCTCCATTGGTGCCTTACACTCTTGATAAGTGTGCTCAAAACTGCCACATGTGAAGCAGGGCTTGGTGTTAATCACAAAGTCTTCTCCTAATTGATGAGACTTTTGGTCATTCCAATTTCTTTGATTTCCTCTTATAGGCCTGTACATACCATCATACTTAATGGTGGACTTAGGGGACTGTGATCTGGTCTTAGATTTGGGAGAGCTACTCTTAGAACTAGAATCACTACCAAAAATTCCATCTTTTGAAAATAGAACAGGGTTATCAATTTTCCATTGTTTTAAGGAAACCTGTTCCTTTTCAAAATCCCTAATAACACTAGTTTTTAATAGAGACTCTTCAGTATCAAGATTATTAGGTATATAAGCACTCAAGTCAAACTCAATGTCATCCTGTTTTGGAAAACAAGGAAGACCAGTCCAGGACAGGTCTTTTCTAGGAAAAGGTGCATGGATGTTGGCAGGGGGTGGTGGTATGGTAGCATGCATATTTTTAATCCCAAACCCTATTTTGTCCGTAGGAGATTGACCAATTTCAACTGCTTTGGTTAAATCTTTTGAAGCTTTTCTAAATTTTTCAACAGTTTCCTCATCTATCTTTTTGTCAGTTTTAAAAATTTCAAGTTCAGCAGTCAATTCCTTTATGGATTGGTTATTCTCCATAGCATCTCTTTCTAGAATCACAATGTGATCCCTATAATCACTTTCTCTTTGCTTAAACTCTCTTATGGTGGACTCTAACTGTTCTAAAGCACGTTTATAATTATCAAGATCATTATCACAATTGATATAGTCAGCTTTTACCTTTCTGATTTGATCATTCAAAGACTCAGTATTTTTCCTACAAGCTTTAGTACAATATGAGTCATCATATACCTCATTGTCAGAGCTGGAACTTGACATGGCCATAAGTGCAAAGTCTTCTTCTTTTTCCTCAGCAATCAAAGCTTGATTTCTTTCCATATTCTCTGTCATAGCACTCTAGTCCCATCCACTTGCTCCATCTATCCCCTGCATTGCTACCATGGCTTTAGCACCCGAATCATCATCTCTTGTTTCCTTTCTGTAGCTATTTCCAGTCTTAGGTCCTCTGCATTCCCTGGCAAAATGACCCTTCTTGCCACAGTTGTAGCATTCAACTTTTGTTTTATCAAACCCAGCCACATCAGAGGTATTAATTGAGATCTTCTTCCCATACTTCTTGTAGAACCTATTGGCTCTCATGCTGAGCAGAGCCATATTCCACTTGATATCCATCTCTTCTAGCCCTTGCTTACTGATTTGACTTAGATCTTCATGTAACACAGTAGATCCTTGTGGCCCTTGAGATTCTATAAAAGCACAAGCAGTATCAAGGTTGAATGTAGCTGGTCTTTCTTCATCATAGGAAGGTCCAGACCTGGTAGCAGGGGAATAAGTAGCAGGGGCTACTTCAATTCCACTGTTCTTGGAGATTCCACTGCTTTGTGATATAAATGCCATGTTAGCAGGGGAATCAGTGGATCCACTTGAGTTGGTGGGAATCGTTCCTTTTGACTTCATCTCATTGACAACAGGTTCAAAAACTTTTAAGTTATTATATATGTCATCAATGTCCTTGTCGTCCAAGTCATCCTTATTCTGCCAAATTGCCTTATAGACAAACCATTCTTTCTGGAGGCTGTTAAGAAACCTGGTATTCACCTGCTCTTTTGATACCTCAATATCAAAGAATTCCAACTGGGCCACCATATCTTGAAGCCTATTTTAAATAGCTCCAATTGATTCAACACCAATTGCTTTGAAAGAAGCAAAATCATTCAGCATTTGATTTTTCTTCTTCTTCTTTGTGGCTTCATTTCCACCAAAGGTTTTGCCTATGGCTTCCCATAAAGTGAGAATGAATTTATAACAGTGAAATAAATAACAAAAAGAAAGTAAACTAAAAGTTATACCCTTTACTGTCATAATTCGTTGAACCAGCAAGCATGTAAACCACAGACCCTGTCCTTTTCTTCTTTAGCATACGTATGCCCACAAAACCATCACGTCACTTTCTCCTTTAGTATTGTTGATCCCCACTTATAATGTCTTGTATTTGAACCATCACGTGACACTCAAAGCAACTTTTGTTTCTTTCTGTTCTGACCCGGGACCACATGTACTATCATTCTAGCTTTTGTTTAATTGAAGATATCACACAATCCCACTTTGTGTATTTGCTTCGTGTGAACACAAGAATTTCTCAAAACCACAGCAACAATGTTTGATACCCCACGTTTGACCAAACATTAAAATAATATGTTGCTTTGTTATCTGCCTGTCCCCTTTTTCCACTTTGTAATCCCATGTGAATACACTTGCATATAGTAGAAAAAATAAAATAAAACAATACCTTGTTTTATTATTCTGTGTTTGTGGGACCACTTCAGAATCGATTGCATCTGACCCAAAATCGTAACTATGGAACGTAACCAATCAACATCAATGTCCCAATTCGATGCCTTTATGTAACATTCACGTGATGTCCTTGTTAGTTGTTCATTCGACCCAACATTTGAAGTTTGTATAATGTCTATCAAACCATGATTCTTTAATGTGTCTGACCACAAAATCATATCCATATGATGAGTGGACGAAACCCAAACAGAATCAATAAATGGCCCGTGACAAAACAGTCGTAGTATAAACATACGAATATACAAACAGTGGCAACGTCCCCACAAATCACATCGACCAAAATTATTTATCTAGGGTTTTAACATAAACCCTAAATCTTCACAGCAACGAACACAAACATTAAAAACACCTTGATTCTCCTAGATATCGAGCCACCCGCTCTGATACCACTTGTTGATCCCAAAGTCAGATCTTAAACCTTAATATCTTGTTTAAGGGTTGTGATAGAGAGAAAGAATTCAATCTAACACAAGAGAAACTTTCCAATGCAAATTAACTAAACAAGATGCGGAATATAATGTTTAGCACAAGAACAAATATAATTGAAACATTGAAATTTAATATATCAAAGATATACGAATACCCTAAAATGGTATTAGGGTTTACAAAACCTTAAAGTGTGATAATGAAAGACAAATGAGAAAAGACACACTTTGCATGCTAACCTAGTGAGTCCTTTTATAGCCACAAGGACTCACGTACAAGATCACTACTAACAAACTTGGAAAGTATTAAGGAATAATAACTGAAACGCGTAAAAATCTATTCCATGTTTATCTTTGACGGCAGGGCCTTTGACTTCAGCAGGGGGACCAATCCCCCTGCCTTTGTTATCTAGCAGGGGGAACTTACTCTAGCAGGGGTATGGATAATCAACTAGCAGGGGAAACAAATAAGCATAGATTTATTCCCAACAGGCTGCTCTTGGTATTTTCCCTTTGTGGATTGTATTGAGGGTTGTCATGGATTCTGAAGTAGGACTCTTACTTAAACTAAGTGATGGATTCTTTTGGTGTGCCATTGAAGAGAAGAAGCTTGGTCCTCATCAATTGGGATTAAGTTTTGTTAGGAGTTAGTAGCTTTATCTACATTGGATTTAGTTGCTATTTTGTATTAGTACTTGTTGATTTGAGCATGGGATTTGTCCATGGCCATTTTGTTTTTTGATGCCAAAGCTAGAAGTTTAGGGGTTTGTCCTTGCTTCTTAGTCTTTGTGTTTTTTGACTTTGTACCTTTCTTTTGTTTTTTTTAATGCAATTTACCTTTAGTAAAAAAAATGATCGAAATAAACCCTTGAATGTAAACGGGTCGGCCTTGAGCCCAAAAATAATATCCAACAAAATGTGAAAATTGATAAAAATGAAAATATCTAATAAAATATAGTGTTTCGAGCCTCGAAATTTCCGTAACCCAACAAAGTTAGGTTACAGCTACGTTCCCCTCGTTTTGGCCTTCGATTCGCCTCGTCCCGCACCTGAAACAGACTTCTACAACATAAGTTATGACATTTTCAAAAAAGTACTTTTCTTCACGCGATATTGGGCAACCAAATACGCTTGGGCTCTATGTTCTACACTTGTACATCCATCAAACCTTCCGAACCAACCAAAATAGACCAAAATGGAATTTAAGCGGGCAAGCCTGAGGAAAGTCTGAATAATACGGGCAAACCATGCCAAATCCGTGGAAATACAATTTCCACTTGGTTTTGATTGTTTTGATCATGGTTTGGCAGTCTTTGTTAGGTTTCGGTTGGGATTAACTATGTTTTGACCAGGCTTAAATGTTAAAAATTAGGTGGTGAAGTAGATGTTGTTTTCTTAGACAAGGAACATCATGATGACACACAATCAAATGATATTAAATATATGGATGAGATCTAACAACATTTATCATTGTTTCATCAACAAAACAATGACACTGATTTTCTTTAGGAAACCTACAAAGATGGATGACATACAAAACTAATGAACAAAACATAGCATCTATCAACATGTTCTTAACTATGCTAGGACTTTGAAAGGTCAAATTAAAAAGTTTCTCTTATATTGGAAGTTTAATTTTTAATGTATTGTTTAGTTACACGACCTTGCAAGTTAGATTGAATTTTAGCTTATGGATACTGGTTCTTGGGTTCACCATCATCATGTCTTTTCTTACTTGGGTTATATATATATTTTCATTGTCACATACTAACTTAATAAGTTTTAAACATGGTCACACACATCCAAATACGGTCGATGCGGGCTAAACCATTCGAAACCGACCAAAAATGACCGAAAGGTAACTTAAACTGTAAAAACCGGAGAAAGTCTGAATAACCTGGTAAAACTATCCCAAATCCGGGGTAAATGTATTTCCACTATGTTTTGATTGTTGTGATCATGTTTTGGGGGCCTTTAGCATATTTTGGTCGGGTTTGACTATGTTTTGACTAGGCTTGGAGGTTGCAAGTTAGTTGGTAAAATAATATTGGTTTCACTAGACAATGAAATCATTAATACACACCATGTATTGGTATTAAAGATATGAGTGAACTCCAACAAAATTTATCATTATTTGATCAAGACAAAATTGACATTCAAAGGTGGATAATATACCAAACGAATGAACAAAACATCTTATGTAACCAACTGTTGCTTAACGTTCCCAGGACTTAGAAATGTCATATTAAAAATTTTGTCTATGATTTCCAAGATAATTTATAATCTATTATTAATAACTTTGCATTACTACTATGATCGAAGTAAACCCTTGAATGTAAATAGGTCGGACCTTAGCCCAAAAACAATATCCAACAAAATGTGAAAATTTGATAAAAATGAAAATATCTCATAAAATATTGTGTTTTGGCCTCGAAATTTCCGTAACCCAACAAAGTTAGGTTACATCTACGTTCCCCTCGTTTTGGCCTTCGACTCGCCTCGTCCCATGCCTGAAACGGTCTTCTACAACCTAAGTTATGACATTTTCAAAAAATTACTTTTCTTCACGCGATATTGGGCAACGAAATACGTTTGGGCTCTATCTTCTACACTTGTACATCCATCAAACCTTCCGAACCAACCAAAATAGACCAAAATGAAATTTAAGCGGGAAACCCGGGGAAAGTCTGAATAATACGGGAAAACCATGCCAAATCCGTGGAAATACATTTTCCACTTGGGTTTGATTGTTTTTTATCATTGTTTGGGAGTCTTTGTCAGGTTTCAGTTGGGATTAACTATGTTTTGACCAGGCTTAAATGTTAAAAATTAGGTAGTGAAGTAGATGTTGTTTTATTAGACAAGGAACATCGTGATGACACACAATAAAATGATATTAAATATATGGATGAGCTCTAACAACATTTATCATTTTTTCATCATCAAAACAATGACATTGATTTTCCTTAGGAAACCTACAAAGATGGATAACATACAAAACTAATGAACAAAACATAGCATCTATCAACATGTTCTTAACTATGCTATAAATTTGAAAGGTCAAATTAAAAAGTTTCTCTTATGTTGGAAGTTTAATTTTAATGTATTGTTTAGTTACACGACCTTGCTAGTTAGATTGAATTTTAGCTTATGGATACTGGTTTTTAGGTTCACCATCATCACGTCTTTTCTTACTTGGGTTATGTATATATATTCATTGTCACATAATAACTTAATAACTTTTAAACATGATCACACACATTCAAATACGGTCGATGCGGGCTAAACCATTTGAAATCATACAAAACTGACCAAAAGGGAACTTAAACTGTAAAAACTGGAGAAAGTCGGAATAACCCGGTAAAACTATCCCAAATCCGGGGTAAATGTATTTCCACTATGTTTTGATTGTTGTGATCATGTTTTGGGGGCCTTTAGCATGTTTTGGTCGGGTTTGGCTATGTTTTGACTAGGCTTGGAGGTTGCAAATTAGTTGGCAAAGTAATATTGGTTTCACTAGACAATGAAATCATTAATAGACACCATGTATTGGTATTAAAGATATGAGTGAACTCCAACAACATTTATCATTATTTGATACGACAAAAACGACATTCAAAGGTGGATAATATACCAAACGAATGAACAAAACATCTTATGTAACCAACTTTTGCTTAACGATCCCGGGACTTAGAAATGTCATATTAAAAATTTTGTCTATGATTGCCAAGTTAATTTATAATCTATTATTAATAACTTCGCATTACTTGTATGATCGAAATAAACCCTTGAATGTAAATGGGTCGGACCTGAGCCCAAAAACAATATCCAACAAAATGTGAAAAATTGGTAAAAATGAAAATATCTCATAAAATATAGTGTTTCGGGCCTCAAAATTTCCGTAACCCAACAAAGTTAGGTTACAGCTGCGTTCCCCTCGTTTTGGCCTTCGATTCGCCTCGTCCCGCGCTTGAAACGGACTTCTACAACCTAAGTTATGATATTTTCAAAAAAGTACTTTTCTTCACGCGATATTGGGCAACCAAATACGTTTGGGCTCTATCTTCTACACTTGTACATCCATCAAACCTTCCGAACCAACCAAAATAGACCAAAATGGAATTTAAGCAGGCAAACCTGGGGAAAGTCTGAATAATACGGGCAAACTATGCCAAATCCGTGGAAATACAATTTCCACTTGGTTTTGATTGTTTTGATCATGGTTTGGCAGTCTTTGTCAGGTTTTGGTTGGGATTCAATATGTTTTGACCAGGCTTAAATGTAAAAAATTAGGTGGTGAAGTAGATGTTGTTTTATTAGACAAGGAACATCGTGATGACACACAATCAAATGATATTAAATATATGGGTGAGATCTAACAACATTTATCATTGTTTCATCAACAAAACAATGACATTGTTTTTCCTTAGGCAACCTACAAAGATGGATAACATACAAAACTAATGAACAAAACATAGCACTTTGAAAGGTAAAATTAAAAATTTTCTCTTATATTGGAAGTTTAATTTTTAATGTATTTTTTAGTTACACGACCTTGCAAGTTAGATTGAATTTTTGCTTATGGATACTGGTTCTTGGGTTCACCATCATCACGTCTTTTATTACTTGGGTTATGTATATATTTTCATTGTCACATACTAACTTAATAACTTTTAAACATGGTCACACATATCCAAATACGGTTGATGCTTGCTAATCCATTCGAAACCGGCCAAAACTGACCAAAAGGTAACTTAAACTGTAAAAACTGGAGAAAGTCTTAATAATCCGGTAAAACTATCCCAAATCCGGGGTAAATGTATTTCCATTATGTTTTGATTGTTGTGATCAAGTTTTGGGGGCCTTTAGCATGTTTTGGTCGGGTCTGGCTATGTTTTGACTAGGCTTGGAGGTTGCAAATTAGTTGGTAAAGTAATATTGGTTTCACTAGACAATTAAATCATTAATACACACCATGTATTGGTATTAAAGATATGAGTGAACTCCAACAATATTTATCATTATTTGATCAAGACAAAAATGACATTCAAGGGTAGATAATATACCAAACGAATGAACAAAACATCTTATGTAACCAACTTTTGCTTAACGATCCTGGGACTTAGAAATTTCATATTAAAAATTTTGTCTATGATTGCCAAGTTAATTTATAATCTATTATTAATAACTTCACATTACTAGTATGATCGAAATAAACACTTGAATGTAAACGGGTCGGCCTTGAGCCCAAAAATAATATCCAACAAAATGTGAAAAATTGATAAAAATTAAAATATCTAATATAATATAGTGTTTCGAGCCTCGAAATTTCCGTAACCCAACAAAGTTAGGTTACAGCTACGTTCCCCTCGTTTTGGCCTTCGATTTGCCTCGTCCCGCGCCTGAAACGGACTTCTACAACCTAAGTTATGACATTTTCAAAAAAGTACTTTTCTTCACGCGATATTGGGAAACCAAATACGTTTGGGCTCTATCTTCTACACTTGTACATCCATCAAACCTTCCGAACCAACCAAAATAGACCAAAATGGAATTTAAGCGGGCAAACCTGGGGAAATTCTGAATAATACGGGCAAACCATGCCAAATCTGTGGAAATATAATTTCCACTTGGTTTTAATTGTTTTGATCGTGGTTTGGCAGTCTTTGTCAGGTTTCGGTTGGGATTAACTATGTTTTGACCAGGCTTAAATGTTAAAAATTAGGTGGTGAAGTAGATGTTGTTTTATTAGACAAGGAACATCGTGATGACACACAAACAAATGATATTAAATATATGGGTGAGATCTAACAACATTTATCATTGTTTCATAAACTAAACAATGACATTGAGTTTCCTTAGGAAACCTACAAAGATGGATAACATACAAAACTAATGAACAAAACATAGCATTCTATCAACATGTTCTTAACTATGTTAGGACTTTGAAAGGTCAAATTTAAAAGTTTCTCTTATATTAGAAGTTTAATTTTTAATGTATTGTTTAGTTACACGACCTTGCATGTTAGATTGAATTTTAGCTTATGGATATTGGTTCTTGGGTTCACCATCATCACGTCTTTTCTTACTTGGAGTATGTATATATATTCATTGTCAAATAATAACTTAATAACTTTTAAACATGGTCACACAAATTCAAATACGGTTGAAGCGGGCTAAATCAATCGAAACCGGCCAAAACTGACCAAAAGGTAACTTAAACTGTTAAAACCGGAAAAAGTCTGAATAACCCGGTAAAACTATCCCAAATCCGGGGTAAATGTATTTCCACTATGTTTTGATTGTTGTGATCATGTTTTGGGGGCCTTTAGCATGTTTTGGTCGGGTTTGGCTATGTTTTGACTAGGCTTGGAGGTTACAAATTAGTTGGTAAAGTAATATTGGATTCACTAGACAATGAAATCATTAATACACACCATGTATCGGTATTAAACATATGAGTGAACTCCAACAACATTTATCATTATTTTATAAGACAAAAACGACATTCAAAGGTGGATAATATACCAAACGAATGAACAAAACATCTTATGTAACCAACTTTTGCTTAAGGATCCCGGGACTTAGAAATGTCATATTAAAAATTTTGTCTATGATTGCAAAGTTAATTTATAATCTATTATTAATAACTTCGCATTACTAGTATGATCGAAATAAACCCTTGAATATAAATGGGTCGGACTTGAGCCCAAAAACAATATCCAACAAAATGTGAAAAATTTATAAAGATGAAAATATCTCATAAAATATAGTGTTTCGGGCCTCGTAATTTCCGTAACTGATGAGATGTCATTTATACATGATCTCATCATTCTTTTCGAGCTTTAAATGCATAAAAATGTCATAATATACCATATATATGCTTGTGTTTGTTTACTTGTGTATTTTAGGTATGGATATCGTGAAAAAGACAAAAGATCACAAGATACAAGGAAAAACGGACACGAGAAACGAAGCCGTACAAAGAACCGGGCCCTAATTCATGAAGAATTCAACAAATACCCTTGAAGACTTGAAGACAAACAAGATTGATCCTCATTAATTGAAGAAATGACACTTAAAACCCTTGTATATTGATAATTACAAGTTTGGTCCCTTAAGTTTGTCAAAATTACACAAATGGTCCTTCAACTTTGAAGAAATGGCAAGATTAGTCCCTCAATAATCCCAAATTGCCAATTATGGTCCCTCATGAAGCCAAAGATACATTGAAGACCTTTGAAGATCAAGAATGTCCAAGATCAGCCCTTGAATTATGCAAAAGTTCCAAAATTTACCCTTATAACTCTTTTGGAAAAGTCTTGTGCCAAAAATGTCAAGTGGTGAAAGATATTAACAAAGGAATGGAAGTTTTGGTGGCTAGAAACACGTTTTACCCATTTTCTAAAAACACAAGGGGCAAAGCTGTGCAAATGAAACATTCAAATAAATAATGCGCCAAACACTTTTCCATCCCTACAAAAACGGATCAAAATCTTTACTATTCACCCCAAGAACCCAGTTACCATCTCACTTAAACCAAAGGGTAAATCACAATTACCCACACCCACGTGTGATTCACACATGCAGAATCCCATCCCAACCTTAAAACCCTTAATCCCACTCACTATGGACCCCACCCCCAAATACCCGTCCACCAATCATGTGACAACTTAACCTCCAAGTCATCCTATGTGGCAAAATCAACAGCCAAGATCCTTAGATTCATCCTAAAGCTAAAATGAACACCCTTGATCACTTTGGACAGCTCACACCAAGGATTCGTCTAGAAGACTCAAGGACATTTAAGGAATTTCACTTCTAGGGTTTGTGAATAGTGCTAGCCTTGGCATTTGCCTATATAAAGACTCCTCAACCTCTGAGAGAGCTTTGTTCCAGATTTTAGCTTTTAAATCTTTGTAATTCCTTTTTATAAAATAAAGTTTGAATTTCTTAAAATTTTGAATTCTAATCTGTTATTTATAAAAGTTTGGTGTTTGATAAGCTAAAATCTGAGTTCCATAATCTTGTTTGAAGGTTTTTGAGGCAAGGTTTTAAGTGATAAAGCTTGTGCATCAAAAATCAGAAAGTTGGTATTATTTTGATCTCACTTTGTGGTTGTTCTTCTTAGCAGCTTGGAAGCTAGTACTTGTTCTGGTAGTACCTGAACTCAAACAATCCAAGGCCTGGATGTAGGTCTTGGAGGTTTGCATCTTCTTCCCTTTTCATTTTTTCTTTAAGTTTCTGATTAATTGTGATTTTTGTGGATTTGAGCTTGAATCTGTGATATTGTGCTTGATTATTGTTTTTTTTTTGCTTGGTTTGATGTTATTGAGGTGTTGTTAGACTGATTTGTGTGTAAAATCTGCTTAAGCCTTTGAAAAATTGTGAAAACAAGTTTTAAAAGGGTGTTTGGGTTTACTTCATAAATTGGATTTGTGGTTTGTTAAGTGGTTTTTTATTGTTGCTAAGTGTTGGTATCTGTTATTTAGGTGCTATTGTTCATCTGTTTGTAGGTTTTGAGGGTTTGAACACATAGATTCATAAAATAGGGTATAAAATCTTGAATACTTGGCAAAATTGGCTAGGATTTTGAGGACACCTATATCTAAGAATAGGCTAGGGCTAATAAGTGCTAAACCTTAGTTAATCATACAAGGGAAGAAGGATTTAAGGCCTGAAATTGGATCAAGTGTCAAATAGATCAGCAAACTTGTTTCTGCATATGTTCATTGTTCATCAGTAACTTTTCATGCTTTGATCTTTTTGTTTACATTGATTCAGTGTTTGATTCTTGTTGCTTTGTGTTTATTCTTAGTTTATATAGCTTGTGTATGCATCATGTTAAGTTTGGTTGGCTTATTCTTGCTAAATCTGCTTATTAAGTGCTTAACTGCTTATTTCCATATCTGGGCTATATCTGGTGACTGTTTGATTGATTGTGGCTTATTGTGTGAACCAAATTGTGATTTTCTTGTTGCTATTGACTCCATGTGATTCACTGATCACAAGGGTTCCTTTGTTTCCAATTGAATCCAACCAGAACTCTCAAATAATCTTGGTCAGATAGTCAAAGCAGTGGGAACTCCTTTCCCTTGCTAGTTGCCACTGATAGTGTAAAACTGGTGTCAGCTTATCAATAAGCTATAATAGCTTATTCTAACCAGCAACAACTTGGATTTTGTAATAGGTGCTCATTATTTGACCTATTTGTTCATACTGGAGCATTTGGTGGGTTGACTTTAGGGTTTGACTAGAAAACCAGCTTCATTGACTTTTTCATAAGTTCATTTGTGCTTATTCTGGCTTATTGGTTGTGCTTATTGGATTTTTGTTGATTGATTTGGCTTATTGATGAGACTGCTTTTATACATAGTCTCATCGTCCAAATCGGGCTTAAAATGCATAAAATATCATATAAACTGCCAAATATATGCTCGTGTTTGTTACTTGTGTATTTTAGGTACGGATATTGAGGAAAAGACAAAAAGATCACAAGAATCAATAAAAAACGAACACGGGAAACGAAGCCGCACAATGAACCGGACCCAAATCAGGAAATTCCAAAATGGTCCTTGAAGAATTGAAGATTGGCAACTCTAGTCCCTCAATTTTTGAAGATTTATCAAAATTGGTCCTTGTAGAAATAAAGTTATGCAAGAATGATCCTTGAGGAATGAAGATATTACAAGTTCAGTCCTTGAAGAATGAAGAAATTACATTTGAAGTCCTTGTTTTAAGTTTGAAAACTTAATTGTGCCAAAAGTGACAAGTTTGCAAAGTTGTTATAAAGGGAATGAAGTTTGTTGCCATTTAAAACAAAGTGAAAGAAGGAAAGGAGTCCAGGGGCTGTTTTTGCCAGACAACCAAACCCACACATCCAACCAGTTGCTGACACCTCACCCTCCACGTCACCATACCCGACCCTACCCATTTACCCTACCCTTAACCCGTCCTAACCCAGCCCACAACCCACCACCAGGTTTATTAAACCTGGTCAAAAGGTCAACCTTAATTTCCCACTAAACACAAAGTTTAAAAACATTTATCCCCAAATCAGATTAAACCAAAACCTTAATCCCACATAAACCCTAAAAAAGCCCAGGGTAAATTCACTCAAAAACAAAGGGGTTTTACCCCTAATTATCCAGATGGGTAATTCATTCCATCCACATCAAAACCCACTCACAAAACCCCACCCCCGTGACCTCCAAGTGGGTCCCCCAATGTCCCCTGCTGCACCTAAAATGGAAAAGAGAGAATCAAGAAGGGAATCAACGTCTCCAAGCATTCTACTTGGTCCACAAGGACTGATAAACGTCCAGGATCATCCAACAACAACTGACAATGTCACATGCTTCATTTGACCAAGAATTTCAAAGGGCAAAAGAGGGAATTCCTGAATTAGGGTTTTAGGATTTGAATTTCCTTGTAATATTTTATTTAAGCATTCTAGAATGCTCTATCCTCTTGTATAAAATGAGACGTATGTGTCTCATTCTACTTATTCCAGAATTTTTAGCAAAATCTTGTAATTCCTTTTTATTCAATATAAAGTGGGTATTTGTTTAAAAATAGTTTTCCTTTTATGATTGATAAAAGTTGGTGTTTGTTTTAGCTAGAATTCTGAGTTCCATTTAAATCGTGTAAACACTTTGTGTTTTGAGTTTTCAAAATAGGTTTTGAAAAGGTTTGACATTTTCAGAAATCCATGAATTTTGAGAAGTGAAAGTGGATTGGAATTCCTGGATTTCTGAATTCATTCTTGTTTTAAAACGTGGTCAAAGTCAAGGTTTGATTGGTTTGTAAGTTTGGAAAAGATTTTGAAGAAAATCAGTTTTTCAAAAGTTTCTGATTATTTTTTTGTTTGGTTCTAATCTCACTGTTTCATAAGCTTTTCCCCACAAGCTCTTGACACCAGCTTGTGGGTCTAGCTTATTGAAGCTTGAATTTTGTTTTGCTTGTTTGGTGGTGACTGTGCAGGATCAAAGAAAGATCAAGTTTCATCATCATTTTGCAGTCAAAAGCCCCAAGAGATTCAGCACAAGCCCGAGCTTGTGGGAGGTGACTTTTCAGTCACTGTGGGACCTGGATGTGGGTCCCACAAGGTAGCTTACTTAATCCTTGTTTTCAGTTTTCAAAATTTTATGATTTATGAGATTTTATGAAATTGCATGAAAGTTGTTTGAATGTGTATTTTGTTGTTTGTTTATGCATGTTTGATGATCATATGCATGATAGGTTAGGTTTAAATCAGATTGGTTGAGTTTTGTTAAGATTTTGTTTGAAAAAATCATTTTCAGAAAATATTGTTGTTTTAACTAGTTTAGGTGAATCTTATTTGGTTAAAAGCAACTTTAACAAACCTTATCTAAGTAGTCTAGGCTATACTGGTAGCTTGTTTCAGTTTTGAAAAGGTATTAAACAAGTTTGTATGCTAAATTTTTGGTAAAAACAGTCAAAACTAGTAATCCACTTTTCTGTTTATTATTGAGTGAAATTTGCCATCAAATCTTGATCATTGCTAGAGATTAGGCTAATCTAGGATTATTGATAGTTTTTATGTCACTTGGTGAACTTGTGTGCAAGATTTAAGGCTTCAAAATTCATTTTTGTGCATGAAAAAAAAGGAGTACTGTTCATCAGAAACTTCAAAGTAAGATCAGAAACTGTGTGCCCTTTTGTGTGAAATTTTGCTAAGTGACTTGTGTGTTTTTGTGTTTCCATTGACTCCTTATACTCAACTGAGTATAAGGGTGCCTTATTGTCCAAAATAAGCACTCACAATAAGCTTTCCTAAGCTTATTGCTTTTCTGACCAAAAAATACACTAGCAGTGGGAACAAACTTCCCACTGGTAGCACAATTTTTAATACTGCTTCACTAGAAAACAAAACCAGCAAGGTGTCACTATCAGATTTCTAGAATTTTTGTCTTTAGTGGGCAAATTTGTGAATTAGACTTTCAAACTAGTTCCATTATTTTTCTAATTTAATTTTTGATTTTTCTGATTAATTAGATTTTTATTTACTGTTCATTTGCTATTTTTTAGGTTTTATTGCTATTTTAATTACTTTTATTATTTCTGTTTTTGGCATTTAGTGCCAAAAATACTTATTTTTCAGTTTGAACATTTTTCTTAGATTTAGAAAAACATTTTAAGATTTTTGGTATAAAAAGTTTTTACTGTTCACTTTTTAATTATTTTTTATAATTAAATTAGCTTAATTAGGGTTTTAAATCAAACTATTTTTGTCTTTTAGTGAAAAATTTAATATTTTTCAAACTTTTTCGTTTTTCTTCTGTTCATTAGAGTAATTTAGGATTTTTAAAAGTGTCAAATTATTTTTGGCATTATTTTATTAATTTTTATAATTATTTTAGTTTAAAAATAGTTTTTATTGATTTACAAATAAAAAAATAGTTTTTAAAAATTAGAAAAAATACTTTTTAGTCTTTAGATAATATAAGTACGTTATTTGTTCAATAAAATAATATTTTGGACATTTTGATTAATTTTTAATTTTAGGGCTTTAATTAGCATTTAAATTTGAATATTTAATTAATAAAAGGTTTTAAAATATTTTTATTGGATTTTTATTCTTATTTATATTATTTTAGACTACTTTTAGCTTTTAATTAATTTTTAGGTTCAAAATTTTTAATTTTGTAGTTTTTACGGTTTTACGTGAACGCCTTTTCGTCTTAGCTCGATCCGTCTTCATAACCGTCATTTCTTTCTTATTTCTATTTTTTCTTATTTTCTCAATATAGTCACAAACATTAATCAATTCTTAACACAACGCACTAGCCTCCTTGAGAACGATCCCCACTTTGGGTCATAAGTGTTTACGTTTTCCTAAACGTACGCTTAATACTTACCGCTTTTACCTCATTTTCCTAAACGAGTGTGAATTTACAACTATCACTTATTGAGTCCATTTGTGATCTTTTGCAAGTTGAATCAAGTCCTGAGGTGCCTTATTTCTCAAACCCGACTATTTTGTCGTTTTGTGAAATAATGCTTTGCTTATTTCTGGCTTATTGAGTGAGCTTTTTAAAAATTTCTTTTTACAGATCTCATAAGCATCCCAAAAGAAGGTTGTGTGTCAAATTAGAGCTTATGGCATTAGCTTATTGCTTAATGGACTGAAAAGCCCAATAAGAATAAGCTGTGTGCTTAATAAGTTGTGATAAGCACATATTCAGCTTTTGGGCCTTTAGAGTTTTGTTCTTAGAATTGAATTTTGAGTCAGATAGGGCTTTTTCCAAGTCAATTGGGCCAAGTTTGACTTTTTGGGCCCAAAAGCCCAATTGTGTTGACTGTTTTTTGGTTTTGGCCCATTTGAGGGCCCAATAGGGGTATTCTGGTAATTTCACTTTGATTTTCTGATTATTTAGGTTAAATTAAACTAGTTTGCAAGTTTTTAGAATTTTTTATAATTTTTGGATTTTTAATATTATTTTAATATTATTTTATTATTATTTTTCAAATTTCACATTTTCAACTTTTTACATTTTTCTTAGGTTTAACACTTTAAAATAGGAATTTAGCAACTTTTAGAATAATTTTATCTCTTTTAGATTAATTTTTATAATTATTTTAAGTTTTAATAGTTTTTAAATCATTTTAAATAGTTTTTATTAGTTTAAAAATTTCTAATAATAGTTTTTAATCTTTTTAGGTCATTTTAGAGGTTTACCAATTGAAAAATCTTTATTTGGGCTTTTTGATAATTTATTTAATTTTTAGGGCTTTAATTAGCATTTAAAAACTGAATATTTAATTATTTAAGAGGTTTGAAAAAGTTTTGATCATTGGTAAACTCTTAGTTTATTTATTTTGATTTTTGGTGAATTTTTGGTAATTTTTAGAATCAATTTTTATTTTTTGTGGTTTTTATGGTTTTACGTTTTAACTTTCTAGTAGTAATAATTATTATTTTTACGTCTTCGTCATTTTCTTTTCTCATCCCTTTCTAAACCAATCATTAATCACAAACATTTAACAAGTTTTTCACACACATATACCTCCTTGGGAAACGAACTTTCACACCATAAGGGTCATTAGTGCTTGATTTTCCTAAATCATCACTCGATACTTTCCCTATTTACGCTCTTTTCCTAAAGAGTAGTAAAACACTACAATCATTTTGGCGCCGCTGCCGGGAGGTGTGTCGTGATTAATTTGTATTGTTGTTTTTAATATTAACCATAAATAGTATTTGTATTAGTAGAACTCTACTAATACGTATTATCGGTTTTCTTGGTTTTTCTTGTAAAAAATATTATTAATATATTGTATTAAGTATCACAACAAATAAACAATATCTCCAAAAGTGTGAAAACACAACCTTAATTGGGATTTCATCACTCAATTATTGTATTCGAATCTCAAACAAAAAGAAAAAGGCAAAAATAGATAAATACTTTCGTGAAGCTCGATTTTGAAAAATACAAACTATAAGGTGGGTATAAGGCGGGTATTATAAAATATACCCTAAGGAAAAAGGCTCTTAAGTGCTTCGCGCCGCCTGTTTCCCCGCTTTCTTGTGAGTATTTTGAGATTGAAGGCTAATCGAGGGTTTTGCCGCCCAAAGTATTATTACGTATAATATATTTGCTTGGATTCTTTGTGATTAAACCCTCTTGAACAATTTGGTTTTCACCAAAGTTCTAAAGTCATTCGAAGGCGTTCACTCCACGCGATCGTTTTCATTCCCTTGAGGCTTCTTTAATCAAGAGTTTGATTCGAGGAGAGATTTTGTAGATTGTTGTCTACGAAGATACACCAAAATCCAAAAAAAATTAAATATCATCAAAAACACAAAAAAAAAAATGAAAATTTACAAAACACCCAAAACGAATCTTCTTTGCTCACCTCCCATTCTTCGTGAAGTTTATGATCACTCGTAATCAAGCAAAACGAGCTCATAAACGTCTTCAAAAGCAAGCCAATCAAGAGACGTTGATTGTAGAAGAACCTCCAATTGTTGAACCTATTGTAGAACAAGAAGTCGTCATGGCTAATCGTACTATGATGGAGTTGCTACAAGCACCCACCGAGGGTTTTGGAGAGGCTATTGTGATTCCCGCCATCCTTGCGGAGAATTTCGAGATTAAGACGGGTTTAATGTCGATGTTGCAAGCAAATAAGTTTAGAGGTCACGAGAAAGACAACCCGCATTACCACATTAGGAATTTTAGCCGTCTCACCGCTACTAGAAAGTTTAAGGATGTTCCACATGATGCCATTAAGATGATGTTGTTTCCATACTCGTTAGATGGACCCGCTAAAATTTGGCTTGAGAAAGAACCGCCAAATTCGATTTTGACATGGGCCGATCTCGTTTCTAAGTTTGTGAACAAGTTTTTTCCACCATCTAAAACAACACATTTGAAGAATGAGATTTCACGATTTATGCAAAGAAATAATGAAAGTTTTTCAATGGCATGGGAATGCTTTAAAGAAATGTTACATGAATGTCCACACCATGATTTTACGGAATTGCATCAAATTGATACTTTTTATAATGGGCTTAATGATCATGAACGAGATTATTTGAATGCCGCCGCGGGTGGTAATTTTTTGTGCAAGACGACAAATGAGGCTTTACAAATCATCGAGAATAGATCTAAGGTTTATAGCCCTCGTAACACACCGAGTGTTGCCAATTTGGGTTCGTCATCATCGTCACAATCGTCTCGTAGCATTAATGCCTTACATGATGAAGCTAATGAGGAAAATCGGTTTTTTGATAGATTTGCTAATCTTGTGTCACATTGGAAAGCTCAAGAAGCTTCAAATTCTGCTTCGGTTAAAGCGGTTGCTAAGAGTTGTTTATCGTGTGGTGGAGCTCATGATCTTTCCGAGTGCATTACCGTTGATGGTAAAACTTCGAGTGCTTATGTAGCAACGGGAACTTACAACCAAAACGGTCAAGGTTCCAAATCAAGCTCCACCAAATCAAAATGTTAATAATTATCGAAACAACAACCAAGGTAATTACCAAGGCAATTCACGCAATTACAACAAAGGGAATTATCAAAATGGGAATGGACAAATTTCTAATCAAAACCAAAACCGTGATTTTCAAAACACCACACAAGGTTTTCAAAATGCTCACACTAAAAATTTGCAAGGAGAATTTTTGGATTATGCTAAAGCAAATGATGCTAAATTTGATAACATGCAACCTGAGATGATTAGCTTAAGATCCGAGTTGAAAAACGATCTTAAAAATGAACTTGCTAATGAACTTAAAACTCATGCAAACAAAATGGAAGGAAATGTCCAACGTCTTCAACAAAATCAACAAAAGATGGAATTAGGACAACATGAGATTAAGCAAGAGTTAATAAAAGCGGATGCTAGGCAATCACAATTTGAGGACCGAATGGCTAAGATGTTTGAAGCAATCATGTGTAAACCCTCTTCCTCGGGTGGTCTTCCTAGTGATACCATTGCAAACCCGAAGGGAGAAATGAAGGTTATTACTACACGAAGTGGTAAAACTTTCAAGGAACCAATCTCTCGTCCAAGTACTTCTACGGAGAAGGAAATCGAGAAAGAACCCGAGGTGATGGTCGAAAAGGAGCACATTACAATCCCACGAAGTACCGCTCATACCACACCTACGGTTGAACCAATACCAATTGTGGAACCCGAGTTTCCAAGGGCGTTGCCTAATGACCAACCCACACCTCCTTTACCCTACCATTCGAGACGAAACAAAGAGAAATTGCAAGAACGTAACAAACAACAAATCGAGCTTTTTATAAAAATGTTTCAACAAGTGCATTTTAATGTGAGTTTAGCCGACGCGTTTTTGTATATGCCTCGTTTCGATTCCACTTTTAAAAGTATGATGAGCGATAAGGAAAAGCTTTCAAAGCTTGCTAATTGTTCTTCGGTTTATCTTAACCGCATACCGGAAAAAGTTGGTGATCCCGGAAAGTTTCTCATTCCTTGTGACATACAAGATATCAAAGAATGCCTCGCCTTGCCCGATCTTGGTGCGAGCATTAATTTGATGCCATTTTCCATTTGGAAATCGCTTTCGCTTCCGGCTCTCATTCCTTCGAACATGTCTATCGAGATGGCCAATCATTCTACGATTATGGCATGTGGAGTAGCCGAAGATGTTTTCGTGAAAGTGGGGAAGTTCTACTATCCCGTTGATTTTATAGTAGTTGACATCCCCGCGGATCCTCAAGTTCCTCTAATTTTAGGTCGTTCATTTTTAGACACTTCGAGATCGCTTATCGATGTTCATGCAAGAACTATCACTTTGAGATTCAACGAAGAGGAACTTGTTATAAACGCTACTCAAAACTCGAAACCTTTTCATGTTTATGCAATCGCTACCATCAATCACATTGACATCGTTGATGTGGTTTGCGATGAGTTTTCACAAGAAGTGTTAGGTTTTTCCGATAGCTCGTCAAGTGGCAATCCCACTATTTTGGATCCGATTCTTGCTAATTCCACACCAAATCTCACTCCATTCCAAGGAGGCGATCTCACTTCAAATGAAATCGACAATGAAGATGAGGTGTTGATTAGTGATGATACTTCCATTCCACCATTTCTTCCGCCGATGGAAGTTATGAGTGTTGAACCAAAATCTTCAATCGAGGAACCACCTATCCTTGAATTGAAAGATCTTCCTTCTCACCTTGAATACGCATTCTTGGAAGGTGATGACAAGTTGCCGGTTATTATTGCAAGAGGTCTTGCTAATAATGAAAAAACCGAGCTCTTGAAAGTTCTTAAGGCTCATAAAGGGGCAATTGCGTGGAAAATATCCGACATTAAGGGTATTGACCCAAAATTTTGTACTCACAAGATTTTAATAGAGGAGGACTACAAACCCGCAATTCAAAGTCAAAGAAGGGTGAATCCCAAAATTCACGATGTCATCAAAAAGGAGGTCCTTAAACTCCTTGACGTGGGAATGATTTATCCTATATCCACTAGCCCATGGGTGAGCCCAATCCATTGTGTCCCTAAAAAGGGAGGAATGACCGTTGTGCCTAATGAAAACAACGAGTTAATTCCCAATCGTGTTGTGACCGGTTGGAGGGTGTGTATTGACTACCGAAATTTAAATGACGCCACTCGTAAAGACCACTTTCCTTTGCCCTTCATGGATCAAATGTTGGAGCGACTTGCGGGAAATGAATTCTATTGTTTTTAGATGGTTTTTCCGGTTACTTTCAAATCCCTATCGACCCTCGTGATCAAGAGAAAACTACTTTTACGTGTCCTTATGGAACGTTCGCTTTTCGTAGGATGCCTTTCGGACTTTGTAATGCACCGGGTACGTTTCAACGGTGTATGATGGCGATTTTTCACGATATGATCGAGAAGTCGATGGAAGTGTTTATGGATGACTTCTCGGTGTTTGGCAATTCGTTCACGTCGTGTTTATCTAATCTCGAGAAAATGTTAAAACGTTGTGAAGAAACCAATCTTGTCTTAATTGGGAAAAATGTCATTTTATGTGTAAACAAGGAATCGTCTTAGGACATAAAGTGTCGAAGGCGGGGATTGAGGTCGATAAAGCTAAGGTAGACGTCATCGCCAAGTTACCTCATCCCAAAACCGTTAAGGGAGTTAGGAGTTTCCTAGGCCACGCGGGCTTTTATCGTCGTTTCATCAAGGATTTTTCGAAAATCTCTCGACCTATGACACACCTTCTCGAGAAGGATGCTCCTTTTAACTTCAATGAGGATTGTGTTAGAGCTTTCGAAACTCTCAAAAGGAAACTTACCGAAGCTCCCATTCTTGTTGCTCCTAATTGGGAATTACCCTTTGAAATCATGTGTGATGCAAGTGATTATGCTATAGGGGCCGTCTTAGGGCAACATTATGACAAGCATTTCCGTCCTACCCACTATGCTAGTAAGACGATGACCGAGGCTCAATTAAAGTACACCACAACGAAAAAGGAATTCCTTGCCGTGGTCTATGCTTTTGAGAAATTCCGACCTTATCTCGTCTTGACTAAAAGCATCGTGTATACCGACCATTCGGCTATCAAGTATCTCTTAGCTAAGCAAGATGCTAAGCCGAGATTGCTTCGTTGGATGCTCCTCCTCCATGAATTTGATGTCACCGTGCTTGACAAAAAAGGAGCCGAGAATCTAGCGGCCGATCATCTCTCTCGTCTAGAAGATCCTCACAAAGATGTTTTCGAGAACAAGGAAATCACCGAAACATTTCCTCTTGAGACTCTCGGTGTAGTGAATTCTAAAGACACCACCCCATGGTTTGCTGACATTGCAAATTACCATGCGGGCAATTTCATAATCAAGGGTATGACGACATAACAAAAACGAAAATTCTTTCGTGACGTCTATTTTTGGGACGACCCTTATCTCTTTCGGGTTTGTGCGGATCAACTCGTTCGACGTTGTGTGTTTGGTGCCGAAGCTTCTAATATCCTTAGAGCTTGTCATGAGGGACCCACGGGTGGTCACCACGGTGCTAATCTCACGGCTAAGAAAGTGTTCGATGCCGGCTTCTTTTGGCCTTCTATCTATCGTGATGCACACGCACTTGTAATGTCGTGTGATTCGTGCCAACGTCAAGGAAAATCGTCTCAACGTGATGAAATGCCGCAAAACATAATCCAAGTGTGTGAGATTTTCGACATATGGGGAATAGACTTTATGGGGCCGTTCCCATCGTCTCATGGCAACAAATATATCCTCGTCGCGGTGGACTACCTTTCTAAGTGGGTGGAAGCTAAGGCTTTGCCTACTAATGATGCTCGTGTGGTAGTGAAGTTTTTTAAGCAACTATTCTCTCGGTTCGGAACCACTCGTGCTATTATAAGCGATCGTGAAACCCATTTTTGTAATGACCAATTCGAAAAGGTCCTAAAGAAATATGGAGTTACTCATCGTCTTTCTACGGCTTATCACCCGCAAACGAGTGGGCAAGTCGAGGTTTCGAACCGAGCTTTGAAGAGGATTGTAGAGAGGTCAATTGGAGAAAACCGTGCTTCATGGTCCGACAAACTCGATGACGCTTTATGGGCCTTTAGGACCGCTTATAAGACACCTATCGGTTGCACTCCTTATAAGTTAGTCTATGGGAAGAATTGTCATTTGCCCATTGAGTTGGAGCACAAGGCATATTGGGCCCTTAAGCATGTAAATTTTGACTTGAAGACCGCGGGAGATCACCAGAAAATACAATTGAATGAATTGGATGAATTAAGAGATAATGCTTATGAAAATTCATTAATTTTTAAAGAAAAGACTAAAAAGTTTCATGATTCAAATACTAAAAACCGGGTTTTTAACGTTGGTGATCAAGTGTTGCTTTTTAACTCTCGACTTAAGATATTTTCCAGAAAATTGATATCTCGTTGGTCGGGTCCGTTCACCATTACACAAGTGTTTCCGTATGGGACCATCGAGCTAGCTCAAGATGATGGTCCTAATTTCAAGGTGAATGGACATAGGCTTAAGCACTACTTTGGTGGGGAAATTCCTTCAATGGTTGCCCTCCACCAAGTCACCTTCCCCAATGATAATTAGCATTGAGGGGATCGAGTCGAGCTCATGACTCGGTAATCAAAAACGAGGTGCCTCGTGGGGGAGATCCCATGCTTATCCTTTATGCTTACTATTCACTAATAAGGGGACTTGTACCCTTTCAACTCGTTGTCTCGTGGTTGTTTGTGATTGTGTTATCTAGATCATCATCATCATCTACGATTGAAGACTCTCGTGTTCGTTTACGTGAGCCTCCATCGTTTGCTTGAAGAAGTTTTTCACGAATCCATGACATATCCTTTATTGTTCTAACAATTATCTTTTAGCATACTTAATAAACGGCTTTAGATATATTGTTGATCACCCTTTCCATGCTAGATCCTAAGCATTCGACTCTTCGTCTCTAGTATGGGGGTGCTCCACCTTTAGACTCGAAACATTGAGGACAATGTTTACTTTTAGTATGGGGGGTGTGAATAGGTACTTGCTTTGCTACGCCCTCACGCTTTCCAACTTTCAATGTTTTGTTTTGCTAATAAGGCTAAAAATGGCCAAATTTTAAAATTTTTCTTAGTTTTCATAAGTGTTTTTAAGACACGAATGTATATTTTCCGTTCGGTAGAATAAGAGTTAATTTTTGACTTGATGGGCATTTGGAGCCATTTACATTCCTTAACCCGCTCAATTCAAGTTTTCCTAGACTTTTATATAGGGAACTTTAAAACGCGAAAGTCTTAACTCTTTCGGGTTAAGAACAAGAACTTTTCGCAAGTTCCTATAATTGATCCTAGAAAGTCACTTATCAAGGGAACTATAAAACGCATTCTCTAAACTTGAAAAAGTCCAAGAAAGTGCAAGATCCTATAGGTGGCTTGAAAACTCAAAACTTTGATTTGATATAGTCTTAATGAAAGCTAATCCAAATTTGGCTTAATTATGACTTGCATGGCTAAGTATTCACGAGTCTCTTTAATTAGAGGTCTTTATATAGTGAAGAACGAGAAATGATAGAGTTAGACAAGTGATCATGCTAAACGTAGAACATGAAAATGTTCTTTCAAAAACTCATATGTTTTTAATTGTGGGTTTTTCTTCCCATAAGATCAATGCATTAGGAATAAATCATAATTGCAATAAGTAAGGTCGTACGATTTGAAAGGTTACTTAGCCTCTAGCGCAAGATCGTTTAAAAGTTGCTCGGGATTGAATAGAGTTCATAACCAAGGCATAGCTTATTGAAGCGGGACGCGAAGATTGGCGATTATCCAAAAAGGCCCTAACAAGGCATGAGGAGCTCTATTTTTTCTAAAGATCCAAAGATGATGTGAAGTATCATTGTTCCTAAATCAATATGAAGGATCGAGACACACGACGAAAAGCAATTACTCCCCTAAAGATCATGGAGAAAGTCTATCCAAAAAGACCCTAACAAGGTATGAGGATAAATATATCCAAGTCCGAAAAGGAGGCGGATCGTTGTATATCAAAATCCAAAGTAAAGATTGAAGAAAAATGATGAAGTCGTGGTCCAAATATGAAGAATATTTCAAAAACATCAAGTGAAGAAATTCCAAATATATGAAGAGAAGACCATAATTTCGAGAACGTCTTCCCAAGATTTGAAGTAAGAAGTACATGCCAAATATCGGTCTGAGAAAGGTCTCAAATCGTGAAACGAGTTATACCAAGATATGAACTTAAGGAGATACACGAGAAGCCGTTTTAAAAGATTTTGTCCTTCGGCTAACTATTGATCAAATCGTTCTACTTTGCTTTCGGACTAATAACTACTCAAATAAGTCAATATGAATCACTTGTGATCCATGACAAATAGATAAAAAAATGCTAGTAACCCATTTCCTTTTATAGTAACTAGGATTGCGGGGAGAAAAAGTATTACACAATTTGGACGTATGAGTAGTGTTAGCATTGTGACTTGTACCAACAATGATCTCGTTTTTGCACTTAGAATGGAATGTATGACAATCAAGGATGACGAAGTTTGCTCTAAGGGACATTTACTTGTTTCTATTCTTTGACCCTAAAAGTCACTTTCGTGATGAAAATCATATGTTATGTCTTTACACATCTTCGTAGTATGTTGCAAGTCTTTTACTTTTCAATAAAGGTTAATAAATTTGAACTTTGGTGATGCTTAGATACTTTATTCTAGCATTGCGTGAGGGAACGGCAATGGCTTAGTATGGGGGAGTGATGAGATGGCATTTATACATGATCTCATCGTTCTTTTCGGGCTTTAAATGCATAAAAATGTCATAATATACCATATATATGCTTGTGTTTGTTTACTTGTGTATTTTAGGTATGGATATCATGAAAAATACAAACGATCACAAGATACAAGGAAAAACGGACACGAGAAACGAAGCCGTACAAAGAACCGGGCCCTAATTCATGAAGAATTCAACAAATACCCTTGAAGACTTGAAGACAAACAAGATTGTTCCTCATTAATTGAAGAACTGACACTTAAAACCCTTGTATATTGATAATTACAAGTTTGGTCCCTTAAGTTTGTCAAAATTACACAAATGGTCCTTCAACTTTGAAGAAATGGCAAGATTAGTCCCTCAACAATCCCAAATTGCCAATTATGGTCCCTCATGAAGCCAAAGATACATTGAAGACCTTTGAAGATCAAGAATGTCCAAGATCAGCCCTTGAATTATGCAAAAGTTCCAAAATTTACCCTTATAACTCTTTTGGAAAAGTCTTGTGCCAAAAATGTCAAGTGGTGAAAGATATTAACAAAGGAATGGAAGTTTTGGTGGCTAGAAACACGTTTTACCCATTTTCTAAAAACACAAGGGGCAAAGTTGTGCAAATGAAACATTCAAATAAATAATACGCCAAACACTTTTCCATCCCTACAAAAACGGATCAAAATCTTTACTATTCACCCCAAGAACCTAGTTACCATCTCACTTAAACCAAAGGGTAAATCCCAATTACCCACACCCACGTGTGATTCACACATGCAGAATCCCATCCCAACCTTAAAACCCTTAATCCCACTCACTATGGACCCCACCCCCCAAATACCCGTCCACCAATCATGACAACTTAACCTCTAAGTCATCCTATGTGGCAAAATCAACAACCAAGATCCTTAGCTTCATCCTAAAGATAAAATGAACGCCCTTGATCACTTTGGACAACTCACACCAAGGATTCATCTAGAAGACTCGAGGACATTTAGGGAATTTCACTTCTAGGGTTTGTGAATATTGCTAGCCTTGGCATTTTCCTATATAAAGACTCCTCAACCTGTGAGAGAGCTTTGTTCCAGATTTTAGCTTTTAAATCTTTGTAATTCCTTTTTATGAAATAAAGTTTGAATTTCTTAAAATTTTGAATTCTAATCTGTTATTTATAAAAGTTTGGTGTTTGATAAGCTAAAATCTGAGTTCCATAATCTTGTTTGAAGGTTTTTGAGGCAAGGTTTTAAGTGATAAAGCTTGTGCATCAAAAATCAGAAAGTTGGTATTATTTTGATCTCACTTTGTGGTTTGTTCTTCTTAGCATCTTGGAAGCTGGTACTTGTTCTGCTAGTACCTCAGCTCAAACAATCCAAGGCCTGGATGTAGGTCTTGGAGGTTTGCATCTTCTTCCCTTTTCATTTTTTCTTTAAGTTTCTGATTGTTGAATCCAAGATCTTTAGACTCAAACGGTCGAAACCATTTTATCTAGGATAATCATTATTCATATGATGAATCATAGCGGAATAAAACAATGATTAGAATAAGATGTTTAACAAGATGAATAATTCCCAAAGGGTTTGTATTATATATGATTAACACAAACCACTCTAGGCATGTATACATTGAATCCCATGCCTAGAGATCTAAAGAACAGTAGGTTAAATTTTTGTATGATGAAGTAGTGAATGAAACCTACGGCTGTGTTTCTTTATATACTAGAAACTACAGCTGTTACAAAAGATAAATATTAAAAACAAAATCTCCTATATAGTAGTCCTGATATTCTTCATTCCTATCTTGATACTTTGTCCACCAGCTTGAAGAATTCAGTATTGGCAGATTTAGTCCTTGTATTTGTGTTTTGACTTATCAACTCACTTTTGACCCAACAATCTTCCCCTAGTTGATAATGTCAAAACACTTCCCCTTAAGCATATATCTTTTGTAAACCATATGATACCAAGGATCAACAGATTACTTTAGTCTTTGTAGACTTCTTCCCCTTTTTGACATGATCAAATAGGGGTCTTCTATGTAAACAACCTTGATTTTCAACAACTCCCAACCAATGCCATACTTCTAACCCAAGTTTTCTATTTTTCAAAATACCATCCATGAAGCACATAGGGGATACAAAATGATTTTGAGCAGTAGATACTCACACTAGTTGTAGTAATACCAATGAGAAGTAGCAAAAATCTTCACCTTGACGTCGTATGTGAATGACTAACACTTTATCAAATGAGCTTCCCCTTAAAGTGTGCTAGTCATTTATGAATCTTCTAATTCAGTAGGCTATGTATAATGATCATGAAGAAAAATAATTATAAAAATCTTGATGCTGAAGTAGAATAACCCAACCTCGTGTTCCATGTCTTGTACTAACCATGTGACTCTAAAACTCACGGCTATAATGAGTAGACCCCAAAACTCACGGCAATAATGAGTAGAAGCCTCGTGATAAAATGAGTCCTCACCCCTGTAAATGAGACACATATAATAGCGAATACGAGCATAGAGAGTCTTAAGAATGATCTCGTACCCAACTACCTTTTATATCACGTCTTTATCACAACTTAAAAACACCTACAAGTTATCTTCATGCCCTGCTAAGTAGAAGATATAATAGAACACCAATTCGTGAAAATCTACCTCAAACGTCAATATCATCACAAAAATTATTCTTCACAATCATGAAAATAAATCAAGCCTTTATACCATTATACCAGTTGTTGTGAATAACCAAACTCCAAGTCACTGCTGTCCCAAAACTCATATCTGACAGCAGGGGGAACTTTCAAAAACAGTGGGAATCTGTTAATGAAAGCAGTGGGAACTGTTGAAGGCAGGGGGTCGTAGAAGGGGGAACTTTTAATGAAAGCAGGGGGAACTTTTTCACAAGCAGGGGGAACTTTTAATGCCCCTGTTTTTGTTATTAACTGTACCAAACCCACTCAAAGTGGGAATGAATTTATAACAGGTAATAAATAAAAACAAAGACTATTAAAAATATACCTTACTGTGAAAATATACCTCTTTTCTGTATAAGACATACCCCATACGTGAACAACTTATGTATAATCATCATATAGCCACATAACACGCTTCACGTCTGCTTTAATTTTATAAGACCAAAAAGTAATCTTTCGTGTGAAGACATTGTGCTTTCTTGCGTCTTATACCCCAAGTGAAATTCTTTAATGAATATAATTTCATTACTTCTTCAACCCGTGTGAACACAACCATCTTTTCCAAACCAATTTTCTTCCTGTGAACACAACAGTGGGCCTTGTTTGCTTCCTTCGATATTTAATAAGCTTTGCATGAGAAAACCTTGTAACAACCAATTAATGAGATCAACAAAGGATATTAATCACACGAATAATTTACTTTCTGAATTACAGATCATAAATATCCAAACTTCTCTATCAATCTATTCGTTCATCTCACTTCATGCGAATAGAAACAAAACTGTAAACCATGATTGACCCATCATGGCCTATCATGTAAACTACCAATCACAACATAGTATCCCACGTCCTTTTCTTTTCAAACTAACCCCATCACATGAATAAACAATATGAATTACTTCAACTCTGTCCCATGTAATATATCCTATTACATGTTGTGACCCACGAGATGCAAACATATATAAGTCCCACATTCCCACGTCTTTTTCTGCTCCTTTTCTTCATATAAAAACAAGACACCTTATATACAGTCACAACTAAACATATCGAATCCGAATAATAATAAATTACCACCGACCCAATACTTTTGAATTCATGGGGCCACATCGAATAATAAATGCTTGTGTCTCGTTGCTATTGACTATACACCGTGACATCAACAAACACGTTTCTGTCGTGTACACCAATCATAGTATTGGACGTCGACAGCAACATTAAACAATAAATTAAGGTTTATTCATAAAACCCTAAATTCGAAACTCATTACAATCATCTTCACAGCAACACAAACGAAAACATCTTGATTCTCCTAGATATCGAGAGCCACCCGCTCTAATACCACTTGTTGAATCCAAGATCTTTAGACTCAAACGGTCGAAACCATTTTATCTAGGATAACCATTATTCATATAATGAATCATAGCGGAATAGAACAATGATTAGAATAAGATGTTTAACAAGATGAATAGTTCCCAAATGGTTTGTATTATATATGATTAACACAAACCACTCTAGGCATGTATACATTGAATCCCATGCCTAGAGATCTAAAGAACAGTAGGTTACATTTTTGTATGATGAAGTAGTGAATGAAAGCTACGGCTGTGTTTCTTTATATACTAGAAACTACAGCTGTTACAAAAGATAAACATTAAAAACAAAATCTCCTATATAGTAGTCCTGATATTCTTCATTCCTATCTTGATACTTTGTCCACCAGCTTGAAGAATTCAGTATTGGCAGATTTAGTCCTTGTATTTGTGTTTTGACTTATCAACTCACTTTTGACCCAACACTGATTAATTGTGATTTTTGTTGATTTGAGCTTGAATCTGTGATATTGTGCTTGATTATTGTTTTTTTTTTGGCTTGGTTTGATGTTATTGAGGTGTTGTTAGACTGATTTGTGGGTAAAATCTGCTTAAGCCTTTGAAAAATTGTGAAAACAAGTTTTAAAAGGGTGTTTGGGTTTACTGCATAAATTGGATTTGTGGTTTGTTAAGTGGTTGTTTATTGTTGCTAAGTGTTGGTATCTGTTATTTAGGTGCTATTGTTCATCTGGTTGCAGGTTTTGAGGGTTTGAACACATAGATTCATAAAATAGGGTATAAAATCTTGAATACTTGGTAAAATTGGCTAGGATTTTGAGGACACCTAGATCTAAGCATAGGCTAGGGCTAACAAGTGCTAAACCTTAGTTAATCACACCAGGGAAGAAGGATTTGAGGCCTGAAATTGGATCAAGTGTCAAATAGATCAACAAACTTATTTCTGCATATGTTCATTGTTCATCAGTAACTTTTCATGCTTTGATCTTGTTGTTTACTTTGATTCAGTGTTTGATTCTTGTTGCTTTGTGTTTATTCTTAGTTTATATAGCTTGTGTATGCATCCTATTAAGTTTGGTTGGCTTATTCTTTCTAAATCTGCTTATTAAGTGCTTAACTGCTTATTTCCATATCTGGGCTATATCTGGTGACTGTTTGATTGATTGTGCCTTATTGTGTGAACCAAATTTCTTGTTGCTATTGACTCCATGTGATTCACTGATCACAAGGGTGCCTTTGTTTCCAATTGAATCCAACCAGAACTCTCAAATAAGCTTGGTCAAATAGTCAAAGCAGTGGGAACTCCTTTCCCCTGCTAGTTGCCGCTGATAGTGTAAAACTGGTGTCAGCTTATCAATAAGCTATAATAGCTTATTCTAACCAGCAACAACTTGGATTTTGGAATAGGTGCTCATTATTTGACCCATTTGTTCATACTGGAGCATTTGGTGGGAACCAACTTCATTGACTTTTTCATAAGTTCATTTGTGCTTATTCTGGCTTATTGGTTGTGCTTATTGGATTTTTGTTGATTGATTTGGCTTATTTAGTCCATTTGTGATCTTTTGCAAGTTGAATCAAGTCCTGAGGTGCCTTATTTCTCAAACCCGACTATTTTGCCGTTTTGTGAAATAATGCTTTGCTTATTTCTGGCTTATTGAGTGAGCTTTTTCAAAATTTCTTTTTACAGATCTCATAAGCATCCCAAAAGAAGGTTGTGTATCAAATTAGAGCTTATGGCATTAGCTTATTGCTTAATGGGCTGAAAAGCCCAATAAGAATAAGCTGTGTGCTTAATAAGCTGTGATAAGCTGATATTCAGCTTTTGGGCCTTTAGAGTTTTGTTCTTAGAATTGAATTTTGAGTCAGATAGGGCTTTTCCAAGTCAATTGGGCCAAGTTTGACTTTTTGGGCCCAAAAGCCCAATTGTGTTGACTTTTTTTTTGTTTTGGCCCATTTGAGGGCCCAATAGGGGTATTCTGGTAATTTCACTTTGATTTTATGATTATTTAGGTTAAATTAAACTAGTTTGCAAGTTTTTAGAATTTTTTATAATTTTTGGATTTTTAATATTATTTTAATATTATTTTATTATTATTTTTCAAATTTCACATTTTTCAACTTTTTACATTTTTCTTAGGTTTAATACAATAAAATAGGAATTTAGCAACTTTTAGAATAATTTTATCTCTTTTAGATTAAATTTTATAATTATTTTAAGTTTTAATAGTTTTTAAATCATTTTAAATAGTTTTTATTAGTTTAAAAGTTTCTAAAAATAGTTTTTAATCTTTTTAGGTCATTTTAGAGGTTTACCAATTGAAAAATCTTTATTTGGGCTTTTTGATAATTTATTTGATTTTTAGGGCTTTAATTAGCATTTAAAAATTGAATATTTAATTATTTAAAAGGTTTGAAAAAGTTTTGATCATTGGTAAACTCTTAGCTTATTTATTTTTGATTTTTGGTGAATTTTCGGTAATTTTTAGAATTAATTTTTATTTTTGTGGTTTTTAAGGTTTTACGTTTTAACTTTCTAGTAGTAATAATTTTTATTTTTACGTCTTCGTCATTTCCTTTTCTCATCCATTTTTAAACCAATCATTAATCACAAACATTCAACAAGTTTTTCACACACATATACCTCCCTGGGAAACGAACTTTGAATTCATAAGGGTCATTAGTGCTTGATTTTCCTAAATTATCACTCGATACTTACCGCTTTTACGCACCTTTTCCTAAAGGTCGTATTTTACCACAATCAGTAACCCAACAAAGTTAGGTTACAGCTATGTTCCCCTCGTTTTAGCCTTCGATTCGCTTCGTCCCGCGCCTGAAACGGACTTCTACAACCTAAGTTATGACATTTTCAAAAAGGTACTTTTTTTTCAAGTGATATTGGGCAACCAAATACGTTTGGGCTTTATCTTCTACACTTATACATCCATCACACCTTCTGAAACAACCAAAATAGACCAAAATGGAATTTAAGCGGGCAAACCTGGGGAAAGTCTGAATAATACGGGCAAACCATGCCAAATCCGTGGAAATACAATTTCCACTTGGTTTTGATTGTTTTGATCATGGTTTGGCAGTCTTTGTCAGGTTTTGGTTGGGATTAACTATGTTTTGACAAGGCTTAAATGTAAAAAATTAGGTGGTGAAGTAGATGTTGTTTTATTAGACAAGGAACATCGTGATGACACACAATCAAATGATATTAAATATATGGGTGAGATCTAACAATATTTATCATTGTTTCATCAACAAAACAATGACATTGATTTTCCTTAGGAAACCTACAAAGCTGGATAACATACAAAACTAATGAACAAAACATAGCATCTGTCAACATGTTCTTAAATATGCTAGGAATTTGAAAGGTCAAATTAAAAAGTTTCTCTTATATTGGAAGTTTAATTTTTAATGTATTGTTTAGTTACACGACCTTGCAAGTTAGATTGAATTTTAGCTTATGGATACTGGTTCTTGGGTTCACCATCATCACGTCTTTTCTTACTTGTGTTATGTATAAATTTTCATTGTCACATACTAACTTAATAACTTTTAAACATGGTCACACACATCCAAATACGGTCGATGCGGGCTAAATCAATCGAAACCGGCCAAAACTTACCAAAAGGTAACTTAAACTGTTAAAACCGGAGAAAGTCTGAATAATCCGGTAAAACTATCCCAAATCCGAGGTAAATGTATTTCCATTATGTTTTGATTGTTGTGATCATATTTTCGGGGCCTTTAGCATGTTTTGGTCGGGTTTGGCTATGTTTTGACTATGCTTGGAGGTTGCAAATTAGTTGGTAAAGTAATATAGGTTTCACTAGACAATGAAATCATTAATACACACCATGTATTGGTATTAAAGATATGAGTGAACTCCAACAACATTTATCATTATTTGATCAAGACAAAAATAACATTCAAAGGTGGATAATATACCAAAAGAATGAACAAAACATCTTATGTAACCAACTGTTGCTTAACGTTCCCGGGACTTAGAAATGTCATATTAAAAATTTTGTGTATGATTGCTGATGAGATTGCTTTTATACATAGTCTCATCTTCCAAATAGGGCTTAAAATGCATTAAATATCATCAAAATACCCATATATATGCTTGTGTTTGTTGCTTGTGTATTTTAGGTACGGATATTGAGAAAATGACAAAAGATCACAAGAATCATGCAAAAATGAACACGGGAAATGAAGCCGCACAATGAACCAAGCCCTAATGAAGACTTTCCCAAGATCAACCCTTGAAGATTTGAAGAATTATGAAGAAGGGTCCTCCAATATGGAAGAATTGACACTTTATACCCTTGTATCCTCATAATTACAAGTTTGGTCCCTAAAGTTTGTCAAAATTCAAAAAAGGACCCTCCACTTTGAAGATTTGGCAAGTTTAGCCCCTCAACAAAGCTAAATTGTCAACCAATACCCTCCACAATGTCAAATATATCATGAAGTCCTTCAAAGTACAAGAAAATACAAGTTTGGTCCTTTGAAAATCCCAAAATTACAAAAAGGACCCTCAACTTTCAACATTTGGCAAAAATGGTCCCTCATCAAACAAGACTTGGCAAATTCAGTCCTCCAAAATGCTCAACATACAAGTCAAGACCATTATCAATCAAGAAATTGCCAAAACAGTCCCTCAAAAATCACAAATTGGCAAGAAGTACCCCTGAATTTACTTTATAAAAGTTTTTGGGCCAAAAATGTAAAAAGGCAAAAGTTGACAAAGCTAAACTAGGCGTTGATAGAAGTTTGGAATGCAAGTGACAAGTTTCTGAAAGATGGGGGTGTAAAGCTGGCAGACAACATAGTAACCTAGACCAGTGGTGGGGTGACACGTGCCCCACTCACCAAAACCCACCAATCACCTTCCACCCTTTGTCCACCTCAGCTATCCACCCACAACTGAATTAACAAACCTTTAATTAAATATTTAATTAAGGGCGCTAAACACTTACTTAAATATACAAACAGATTACAAAACCTGTTCTTGGTGTTCTTCACACAAATTGGGGATTATTGATTAACCAAAAATTAAGCATCCATCACCTCCAGAATTAAGATTAAGGGTCTGCTAATCACATCCCAACCTTAAACTTGGACACCTCATCACCCCATTTGTCTCCTTGTGACTCCCCTGCCCCACACTCATGCATACTGCCAAAAAGAAGGCACAATCCAACGTTGGAGAATTCAGCTTACATTCTAAGCTTGATACAAGCCTTTGGATCACCTTTTTGATGCCAGCTATCACTACACAACAAGAATCCGTCACATGATTCTCCAAGACATTCAAACTTCACAAGGGTAATTTTGGAAGTCCAATGCTTAGGGTTTTCACATTTTCAGCTTTATAGGACCATGTACACCCTCTATATAAAGGGTCTAGCATTTTACATTTGCTTTTGATTTTGGTTTTTCCTTTGTTCAAGCACTTGTAAATCCTCTTTCTGATTAATGAATTTGAGTTAAGTGTTTTGAAGAAAGACCAAGTGTCATCTTTATTCTGCTTGTTTATGTTCTTGGTTTACTGCTTTTGAAGTTTAAAACCTGTTTTCAAAAGAGGAGTGTGCAAAAGTTTGCACATTTTCTCATTTTCTTGATATTTTGCTAAGTTCTTGTTTCTATCTTGGAATTCTTGGGTTATAGGGCTGATCATAGCTTCCTAATTGAGTTGATTAAGGTGTTGTGAGGCTTATAACTTGGGGCTAATCAAGTGTGGGGTAACAAGGTTGCATTAATCAAGATTTTTGAAGTTTCTGATTTTTATACTCTTGCTTCTAATTTTGTTCAATCTTAGCAGGCTTTGTTGTGGAAGCTTGTGCTTGTTCTTGCTAGCACATAAGCTCAAAATTCGTGGGTGTGGATGTACATCCATGAGGTTTGCATACTCAATCCTAAAATCTGCTTAAATTTATGATTTTTGGTGATATTTGTATGTGACTTGTTATCTTGTGAATTTTGTGGCTTGTTCTTGCTTGAATCTGTTAATCTTACCTGTTTTAGTGTTAATTGATGCTTGGGTAGCCTTGAATCTCACTTTTACTTTGAAAAATTTGATTTCGAAAAGAAAAAGGGGTGTTTGAGTCTATCTGTTTTTGCTTGTAACTTGTTATTGTGTTAAGGGAAGTTTGTGTTTATGCTTTGTATCTGATATATGCTTGGTTGAGAGTGTTTTACTGCAAGTTTTTGGGTTTGAAGCCTTGAATCAAACAATCTGCTATATAGACTTTGACATTGCCTGTTTTGACCTAGGATTTTGGGAACACTTAGTGTGTATGCATGCTTAGGGATAAAAGAGGTTTAAACATAGTCATTATAACCTGTTTGGATGATTTGAGGTGTTGAATCTGGCTTAAGTGTCAAATACATCAGCAAAGTAGAAAACTGCATGTGTTAGTGTTCATCAGTAACTTTCATTGGCTTGAATCTTGCTTAATTCTTTGATCCATTGCATGAAACCTGTTTAGACTTTCTTATTGGAGTTTATTATATCTTGTGTATGCATTTGGTTGAATTTGGCTGGCTGATTATTGCTAAAACTGCTTATTTGTGCTCAACTGCTTATTGTTCATGTCTGTGCAATGTCTGGTGATTAATTGATTAAACTGTATCAATTGGGTGTTAGTGATTGTGTTATTTTGGTTGTTATTGACTCCTTTGGATCCAAAGATCATTTGGGTGCCTTTGTGTAATTTGAATCTCCAAAAAAGTCACTAAAGACAAAAAGTCAAACAAGTCAAGCAGTGGAAAAAGTTTCCACTGCTCAACACCCAAAACTAGCCCCTACTAGTGCAATTTTGTCATCAGCTTATCAATAAGCTATTCTAGCTTATCCAGACTTGCAACAACTTATTTTTTTTGATAGGTCTTCATTATTTGACCCATTTAAGTAGACTGGAGCTTATTGGACTTTGACTTTGACTTTTTACTAGAAAACCAACTTATTTGACTCTAAATGGTAAATTTTATAAAGAGACAAAAGGGCAAGTAGCCAAGTTTGATACAAAATGCACAAATTATAAATCAACAAGGACACATCCCTTGTTAACAGACTAAGGCATGAACAAAAAGCATATGACATTGGACAAAACCCAAGCTCATAATACAAATACTAGATACAGTCTAAGGAATACAAGTAAAAACAAGAACTTGAAACCTAGACTATAACTAATACAAAACATTGCACTCCATTGGACAACCAATTCCAACTATTTAGTCAAAAAAAGGCCTACTTCAGAATACATGATCTACTTGAATCAACCCAAAAGGAAGCATCCAAAATAGACCAATCCATCCCCCATATGACACTTTCCAAGACTAAATAATAAACGGAAAACATGCAATAGACAACCTGCAACCAAGCTGGAGTACAAAATCTTCAAAGGAAGTACCAGAGTAGCAGTATGAACCAAATTGCCTCCTTAAAAAACCCTTTCATGTAAAACCCTGTGGGAAACCAAGAAAGGGAAAAAAGAGTACAACAGAGGATCATACCTTCCTTACCACCTGAAGACGCAGCAGCAAACATGATAATAACCTAGCTGCACCACACTCTAAACCATCATCTTGGAATCCCTCATTCCACCACAGGAAGAAGCCAACCTGAAAGAAACATGAAACACCAAACAAAATCAAACAAACCTGCAGGCCTCTCATCAACATGCAGTAGACCATAAAATAGAAAGAGCTACCTATCATCGATATCCATGTCAGTCACACCATCACTCTCATCTTTAGCTATAAGACCAGGGAGATTCCATAAACTTGCAGCAATATGAATATCGGTAGACCAATTAAACTTTAGACCAAGAAGTTTCAGTCTGACCTCACTCACAACAATACTAATCAAAGCTTCAACAGGTCTAGAAGTTTTAGCAAAGAGTCTTGCATTTCTCTCTTGCCATATGAAGTAGACAGTAGCACCCAAGACAAGTCTTTGGATAATACTCCAAACCGACCTATTAGCTTTCCTAATACACACACCCGACACCACTTCAGCCCAAACATAAGAGAGATCATCTAATTTAGAAAGCACTTTCATCTTGTCCCAAATACATCTAGAGAAGACACAATCAAAGAACAAGTGAGGGGCTGTTTCTAATACAGTATTACACAATGGACACATAACCATGTCAACATGAAACCATTTGGATAATCTATCCTGAGTTTTAAGCCTTCCTCTAACCGCAAGCCACAAAATAAAAGAGTGCCGAGGGATACACTGAGGAAACCAAACATGCTCAGACCATAACACTTTCGGATCATCATGTCTCATTACTTTACTAACTTCTCTAACACTGAAATTAGTAGCCACCATCTTCTTATTATACCAAATAGCAACATCCCTGTTATCATTAAGGGCGGGAACTTCAAAATTGAGAGAATTCCTATCCCTCCTATTCCAATCATGAGGCCAAGACCAACAGTTTCCACTAATTCTATCTGCCACTTTGTCTTTAATATTATAACCACTGGATCTTTTAAGCACATCAGAAATAACATCACAAAGCAAGCCTTTTTTGTGCCATTTATCAATCCATAAAAAACAATCTTTACCGTCCCCAATTTTAACTCCAACAAAACCTTTTATTTTATCTCTTAGCATAAGGATATGCCTCCAAGACCAAGAGGCATGACTCTTAATCGGACAGGTCCATATACTGTGACCCTTAAGCCTATAGCTGTTGACCCACTTCAGCCATAACGAATCTTTCCTACTAAAAACATTTCACAAATGTTTAGTCATATGACTATCATTCATACTTCTAGTCGACTTTAGCCCGAGACCACCTTGAAACTTTGGCCTACATATATCTTTCCAAGCTACGCTAGTGAACCCCTTCCTACCCTCATTAAAACCCCATAAAAAGTTCTTCAACACTTTATCAATGCTATCACAAATATGTTTTGGCAAAACAAACATCGAAGCCCAATAAACACCTAAAGAAGAAAGAACAGAGGAAATCAATTGCAACTTACCTGCATAAGAGAGATACTTGTTTTTCCAGTCCAAAATCTTGCATTTGATCTTATCAACCAAAATCATACAGTCCCTATTACAAAGCTTTTTGGTCACCATAGGAACTCCCAGATATCTTATGGGAAGATTTCCTTCAGCAAATGGAAGGGCAAGCCCAATTCTCATCTTAATATCAGTTGGAACATTACTAAAATAAGCAGTGCTCTTCTCCATACTTGGGTATAAACCAGAGCACATACTAAACTCATACAACCCCCTCCTAAGAATGCTAGCAGAGATTTCATCAGGATGACAAAGCAATAACAAATCATCCGCAAAACAGAGGTGTGTCAAGTTAAGCTACTTGCAGCTGGAATGACACTTAAACCTATTATCCAGCCTAATATGCCTCTTAATCATAAGGTTTAAAGCCTCCATGACTAGGGTAAAAAGATAGGGTGATATTGGATCGCCCTGTCTTAGACCTCTAACACTCTTAAAAAAGCCATGAACTTCTCCATTAATGCATAAAGAGAATGAAGCAGTCGTTAAGCAAACCATAATACAATTGATCATAGTGTTATGGAATCCAAACTTAGCTAAAATAGTCTTAAGGAAATCCTAATTGACAGTGTCATAGGCTTTTTTAATATCCACCTTAAATGCACAATTCTTAGAACTAGTAGAATTATCATATCCCACCATTAGCTCTTGCATAATCAGAATATTATCACTTATATGCCTTCCCGGAACAAAAGCGCACTGATTACTATCTATAAGGCTATCAAGGCCCTCTTTAAGCCTATTAGTTAAAACCTTGCTAAGACATTTGTAAACCACATTACTACAAGCAATTGGTCTATAGTCAGAAAACTTCCTAGAAACTTTCAGCTTAGGTATAAGAGTAATGAGATTAGTATTAAGCTCACCTAGTAATTTGCCTGACACAAAGAACTCCTTCACAGCATTACAAACATCCGGTCCAACAATACTCCACGCTTTCTTAAAAATTTGGAAGTATAACCATCCGGGCCTGCGGCTTTATCATCCTTAATCCCAAACATAGCAATCTTGATTTCCTCATCTGACACGGGTCTGATCATGTGCTCAACCACCAAAGAATCAAGCTTCTTGGTGAACAAATTATCAACATCTTCAATCTGGAAAACAACATCATCCTTCTTGAAGAACTTTTTGTAATGGTCTACAAAACGATCATAGATATCACACCCATAGTAGGTATGACCTTCATCATCACAAACAGCTTCAATTCTGCTCCTACTCTTCTTGCCTTTAAGAAGCTTATAGAAATATGCC
Source organism: Glebionis coronaria (assembly GCA_025667525.1). NCBI lineage: Eukaryota > Viridiplantae > Streptophyta > Magnoliopsida > Asterales > Asteraceae > Glebionis > Glebionis coronaria. The sequence goes on from JANFOE010000063.1 coordinate 1,008,829, forward strand.
GTGTTATTGTCTCCTTCTCTAAGCCATTCAATCTTTGTCTTCTGTCTAAGAATACATTCTTCATCAAGGACAGCATCATGATATGCTTTAGAAAAGATCCTTTCTTCTTCTCTCAGAGACGGATTAAGAGGTTCTTGATCAAGCCTTTTCTGCACATCCTTCAATTCATCTTTAAGCACTTTAACTTTATCAAAAACATTCCCGTTTTCTCTATTAAATCTTCTCAAATGCTTCTTCATATTCTTCAATCTTTTGGCCAACACAAACATATGAAAGCCTCTAACATCAACAAACCAATTATCCTTGACCCTATCAATAAACCCCTCCTTCTCAGCCAAAAAATTCATGAACCTGAATGATCTCGGCTTCAAACTAGTCACATCAGGAAAAGTAACAAGAGCTGGACAATGATCCGATGACAAGTATGGCATGAAATGAGCAAAACATCTTCTAAACATAAGAGTGAAACTCTCATTAACCATGACCCTATCTAGTTTCCTAAGAATACCACTGTTTGGGTCATTACGCTTCTCGATCCAAGTGTAAAACATACCGCTGCTACACACATCTTCAACCTCAAGAGTACGAACACAGTCTCGAAATTCATCCATACCCCCGACTCTAGAATTATAACAGTTAGAACTCTCTTCGAAAGATAACATAACATTAAAATCCCCAAGTAGAATCCAAGGGGCATCACCAATATCCGCTTTATAATACACTAAGTTTTTCCACAAAAGCTTACGGTACTTCTCCAAAATCTCACCATAAACGAAAGAAACGAAAAACTTATTTTGATCATTAACGAAAAATACCTTAAAATGAATAAACTCGTCAATGTGAGAAACCAACCTCGCATTCACAGCCAAAGTATCCCAACCCACAATGAGCCTACAACCCTTTCTGCTATCTATCGAATTAGAAACCCATGACCAATTTCCAAACACCTCATCACAAACAGATTTAACAGATTTCTTTCTTAGCCTAGATTCTACAATACCAAACATACTAACATGATTTTCAGTAATAAAATCCTTCACTTCTTTTTGCATAAGGGTACTATTCAACCCTTGTACATTCCACACTGCAATTTTACCTATCATTGGAAACTAGAAGAATCCGCAGCCACACCCCCTTGCATTTCTGCCATACTTACATCATGAATATTACTAACTTCATCCTTTGACACAAACTCTGCAGTAGCGTTTGAAACACCCTCTACATCATTATAGTGTCCATTAATCCTATCATTATAGATATTCTCTAGGGCATCATTGTAATATTCAAACATATCCTCTGACCACGTGGCTTTAACCTCATCAGTCAAAGGCGTACCTAAATAAACAAACAAATCCACCTTAAGCTTATCTCTTTCCCATTCCATCATATTCACTTTATCTGTCTCTTTCTTTATAGCTTGCTCATAAAACTTGGTATACGCAACATTATTCTTTTTACCTCCATATTCATCCACTATCCTCTTTTTAGCAATCCTAGTAGCATTTTCATGAAGTCCATCATTAGCAGCTACAATCCTATCTTGAAGACTTTCAATCTTGCTTTTAAGAATGCTATCCTGAGAATTAGCATCTACCTTCATAGTGTTCTCCTTACTCAAAAAATACTCCATCTCCCTAGCCGACCATTTACTCTTTTCCTCCTTTGAAATAACAAACCCCTCATTACACAAAATATCAATTCTCATACAAAACTTCTTCCACTTCTCATTTTCCTTATTAGTTTCATCAACACCCAAAGCCTCAAACCTATTACCTGTAGCAACCTCCTTAATCACACTATTACTTTTAGGATTTCCATTTAGACTAGGTTTCTTAGCACTTGATACCTCCTCCTTCTTCTTAGCTTCATTAACTGGATTAACCTTCTCAACTTTAGTTTCTTGAACCACCTGTTTAACGCTAACTCTAGGTTGAGCATTCTTAGTCGCTGGAACATACTGCCTAGCTACACCGCTTCCTCTTCCACCATTACTACCAGCATTACCTCTACCACCACCAAATGACCCTCTTCCTGCAGTACTAAATCCTCCTCTACTATAGCCACCTCTTCTGTTAACCACATCCCTCCAACCATCACCATTCATATTGTCCACATTAATGTTTCTAGTCACCCTCGCAGCATTTGTAACATTAGAAGTCACCTCCCCTACTTTAGCCTGACAGATCTTAATAGTATGACCAAACACCTTACAATGTTCACAAACCGGGGGTTTCCAAGGATACTCAACCTCCAAAATCATAGACCGCTCCAGACTCTTATAATAAATCTCTACTTCATAAACCAGATCCTTAGTAGAATCCACTTCCACCATCACTCTAGCAAAACTAGCTCTACCATAGGTTTTTTCACACATTTCCGTAGTTATTCTATCCATAATAATCGGAGCGCCAATTCTGCTAGCAATACGACTTATCCCTTCTACATTCCATGCTTCCAACGGAACATTAAAAATCTTTGCCTATACTGAAACTTTAGTGAGCTCCAGTTTAGACATACAGATTCCCGGTTCCCATTTCTGAACATAAAACGGTTTATTATCCACTAACCAAGGACCACTCTCTACCACAGCTTGCATACCATCAATCGAGTCAAAATTACAGAAATAAAGGCAACTATTGTTCATCATAACATCCTTAAAATGAAATTGTCTCCACATTCTGCGTAAATTTCCTAACAACTCTCTATGAGGCATTTGGAATCCCACAAAATGCCCTATTAAAGTTCTGCTCCACTTAGAACTACCTTCAACCACCACCGGGTCCATATCGAAAACCTTCTTCCCTTTACTATTCATCATTCCATCTATATATCTAAGCTTGTTATTACCAATCCCTTTCTCACCTGTTACAACATTAGCAAACGAAAACTTCTTCTCATTGCTACCATTACTATCCTTCATCTGTTCGTCCTTCACACCGCTTCCTTCACCAACCTTAAAATTACTCACCGACTTTATTCCCTTATTGGCATCCACAATATCAACCTTAAACATCCCTGGTCTTTTCTCTTCACTAAAACTAACCTTTGGTGGACTCCTAGGCTTGCTACCATTATTGACTTTAGGATTAAACATGGGATTTTCAGCAAATGGAACCGGCATAGGGGAGCTCTTATCACTAGCCAAATTTTGACCACCCTTATCCAAATTTCTAACAATATTCTTAACAACATTCACCTTCTTACTCTTAACACTGGTATCACTTACTCCCTTGGCCTCATCTATATTCATGTTTTCCTTAACATCTTTAACACCTAAACTAGTACTACTCCCCTTATCACCATCACCACTAGAACCCCAAAACATTTCAGTATCCTCCCCTGAGTGTACTGAGACATTTTTATCACCTTTCTCAACTACCACCTCATTCACAATATCCATATCATCAACAGCACTACCCATATCCCTAGTCTTAATACTAGAACGGGTACTCACCCCTTTTTTAACAACAATACCTTCAGTATGATCTAAAAACTCCTTATCCACATATTTCATGGTATTACCTGAGCTAGGATTCATATTCCTAGTTGTCTTCACTGGCTTCAATGACCTCCCGGATCTCTTTGGCGGTGGCATAAAAGAACCCACCGGTGGTGGTCCAACAGAACCCACCAGAGGTGGTTCAACAGAATCCACCGGATGAACCATAGGATTAACTGGTTGATTAGACATGATACATGGTAAAAAAGAGGGTTAAGGAAAGAATAAGGAAAGTATTAAGGTTCAAAAAGGAGGTTTAATGAAACGGTTTAAGGTGGGAAAAAAGTGATAAAACGTAATAAAATTGATTTAAAATAGATGAACAGGAAAGATTTTGTGGTAAAATCTTATATGAAAATGTGTATAAAGAATAGGAGATTAAGGATCTATAATAAAAATCAAGATCCCATGGTTGGATCAAAACTTAATCAATGATTTCTTAATAAAATGCTTTAGGGTTTTTAGAGAGAAGTATTTAGAGAGAAGTTAGAGAGAAAACCAACTAGTTTGACTTTTACATAAGTGCTTATTTGCTTTTTCCAGCTTATTGAGTCAGCTTATTTGAAAACTCTTTGTTGACAAAGCTAAATTAGGCAAGAAGTTGCCAAAACAGTCCCTCAAAAATCACAAATTGGCAAGAAGTACCCCTGAATTTACTTTATAAAAGTTTTTGGGCCAAAAATGTAAAAAGGTAAAAGTTGACAAAGCTAAATTAGGCGTTGATAGAAGTTTGGAATGCAAATGACAAGTTTCTGAAAGATGGGGGTGTAAAGCTGGCAGACAACATAGTAACCTAGACCAGTGGTGGGGTGACACGTGCCCCACTCACCAAAACCCACCAATCACCTTCCAATCTTTGTCCACCTCAGCTATCCACCCACAACTGAATTAACAAACCCTTAATTAAATATTTAATTAAGGGCGCTAAACACTTATTTAAAAATACAAACGGATTAAAAACCTGTTCTTGGTGTTCTTCACACAAATTGGGGATTATTGATTAACCGAAAATTAAGCATCCATCACCTCCAGAATTAAGATTAAGGGTGTGCTAATCACATCCCAACCTTAAACTTGGACACCTCATCACCCCATTTGTCTCCTTGTGACTCCCCTGCTCCACACTCATGCATACTGCCAAAAAGAAGGCAGCAATCCAACGTTGGAGAATTCAGCTTACATTCTAAGCTTGATACAAGCCTTTGGATCACCTTTTTGATGCCAGCTATCACTACACAACAAGAATCCGTCACATGATTCTCCAAGACATTCAAACTTCACAAGGGTAATTTTGGAAGTCCAATGCTTTGGGTTTTCACATTTTCAGCTTTATAGGACCATGTACACCCTCTATATAAAGGGTCTAGCATTTTACATTTGCTCTTGCTTTTGGTTTTTCCTTTGTTCAAGCACTTGTAAATCCTCTTTCTGATTAATGAATTTGAGTTAAGTGTTTTGAAGAAAGACCAAGTGCCATCTTTATTCTGCTTGTTTATGTTCTTAGTTTACTGCTTTTGAAGTTTAAAACCTGTTTTCAAAAGAGGAGTGTGCAAAAGTTTGCACATTTTCTCATTTTCTTGATATTTTGCTAAGTTCTTGTTTCTATCTTGGAATTCTTGGGTTATAGGGCTGATCATATCATCCTAATTGAGTTGATTAAGGTGTGGTGAGGCTTATAACTTGGGGATAATCAAGTGTGGGGTAACAAGGTTGCATTAATCAAGATTTTTAAAGTTTCTAATTTTTATACTCTTGCTTCTAATTTTGTTCAATCTTAGCAGGCTTTGTTGTGGAAGCTTGTGCTTGTTCTTGCTAGCACATAAGCTCAAAATTCGTGGGTGTGGATGTACATCCATGAGGTTTGCATACTCAATCATAAAATCTGCTTAAATTCATGATTTTTGGTGATATTTGTATATGACTTGTTATCTTGTGAATTTTGTGGCCTGTTCTTGCTTGAATCTGTTAATCTTACCTGTTTTAGTGTTAATTGATGCTTGGGTAGCCTTGAATCTCACTTTTACTTTGTTATTGTGTTAAGGGAAGTTTGTGTTTATGCTTTGTATCTGATATATGCTTGGTTGAGAGTGTTTTATTTGGGTTTGAAGCCTTGAATCAAACAATCTTCTATATAGACTTTGACATTGCCTGTTTTGACCTAGGATTTTGGGAACACTTAGTGTGTATGCATGATTAGGGATAAAAGAGGTTTAAACATAGTCATTATAACCTGTTTGAAAGATTTGAGGTGTTGAATCTGGCTTAAGTGTCAAATACATCAGCAAAGTAGAAAACTGCATGTGTTAGTGTTCATCAGTAACTTTCATTGGCTTGAATCTTGCTTAATTCTTTGATCCATTGCATGAAACCGGTTTAGACTTGCTTATTGGAGTTTATTATAGCTTGTGTATGCATTTGGTTGAATTTGGCTGGCTGATTATTGCTAAAACTGCTTATTTGTGCTCAACTGCTTATTGTTCATGTCTATGCAATGTCTGGTGATTAATTGATTAAAATGTATCAATTGGGTGTTAGTGATTGTGTTATTTTGATTGTTATTGACTCCTTTTGATCCAAAGATCATTTGGGTGCCTTTGTGTAATATGAATCTCCAAAAAAGTCACTAAAGACAAAAAGTCAAACAAGTCAAGCAGTGGAAAAAGTTTCCACTGCTCAACACCCAAAACTAGCCCCAGCTAGTGCAATTTTGTCATCAGCTTATCAATAAACTATTCTAGCTTATCCAGACTTGCAACAACTTATTTTTTGTGATAGGTCTTCATTATTTGACCCATTTAAGTAGACTGGAGCTTATTGGACTTTGACTTTGACTTTTTACTAGAAAACCAACTTATTTGACTTTTACATAAGTGCTTATTTGCTTTTTCTAGCTTATTGAGTCAGCTTATTTGAAAACTCTTTGTTGATTTTGCTTAATTAAGTCATTTAAAAGCTTTTGGAACTTGAATCAGCACTTGGGGTGGCCTAGAACTCAAAACGACTATTTTGTCGTTTTGTGTAGATTGCTTATTGCATTTTCAGGCTTATTCCTTCGGCTTATTTCAAATTTCTTTTTGCAGAAGTCTTTATTAGGTCAAAAGAAGCTTGTGTGTCAAATTTTAGCTTATGGCATTGGCTTATAGCTTAATGGGCCAAAAAGCCCATTAAGAATAAGCTGCTTGTTATAAGTTAGCTTATTTTACATTTTCTGCTTTTGGGCCTTTGGAAAAGTTGTTTAAAATCAAATTTTGAGTCAACCTGTGCTTTTTGGGCTTATTTTGAACACTTTTTGTTGTTGGGCCCAAATTTGGCCCAATAAGCTACTGTTTTGGGTTAGCCCATTTTCTAGGCCCTGATTGTAGTAAATTTAGATACTTGCTTTAGGAAAAACAAGCAACTAAAAGTAGCGGTAAGTATTAACGAGTGATTTAGGAAAACCACAAGTAATGACCCTTAATCAAATAAAAAGAGATGAAAGAGTTCGTTTCCCAAGGAGGTATATGTGTGTGAATTAACTTGTAGTTATTTGAGATTAATATTGAGAAGAATGGGGATGAGAAGATGAAAGACGGTTACGTTAAAATTAAACTACGACGTAAAAGACGTAAACGTGAAAAACTACCCAAATTAAAAAATTATTATACTAAGACCAAAAACAAAATCAATAATTAAAAAGACTAAAAAGAAGTCTAAAATAATATAAATAAAGATAAAAATCCAACAAAGATATTTTAAAACCTTTTATTAATTAAATATTTAATTTTAAATGCTAATTAAAGCCCTAAAATTAAATACAACTAATGAAAATGTCCAAAATATGATTTTATTAAACAAATACTTAACTTATATTATTAAAAGACTAAAAAGTAATTTTCTAAAAATTAAAAGCTATTAAAACTATTTTTAAAACTCTAAAAATGATTAAAAATGATTAAAACCTAATTAAACTTAAAATAATTATAAAAATAAATCTAAAAGCTATAAAAATATTCTAAAAATGGAAAAGGTCCTAATTAATGATAAAGATCCTAAGAAAAATGAAAAAGAAAGAAAAATAAAATTTTGAAAAATTAATATTAAAATAATATTAAAATATTGCTAAAAATAAAAAGTTTATAAAATTAATTCCAAAAAATTTCTAAAAACTTAAAATATTCTAACTAAGAAAAAAACACAAATTAGAGCTCCTAAACCTTTTTTAATAATTTTATAAAAATGTTTAAAGTTTATAAAAAACCTTAAAATAATATAAAATTAAAAATTAAAGTTTATAAAACCAAAACTAAATGTAAACCTCAAATTATATATTAAAAAACTAAAAACTATTTTTCCTAAAAATTAAAAATCTTTTTACTATTTTTTATTGCTTTTATAAAAAACGTATACTAAATAAATCCTAGAAAATAATTAAATAAAAGGAAAAATATAAAATTTAGCTAGAAAAGTCAACAATACTATAAGGGTCCTAGGAAAAATGAAATTAAGTAAAAAGCTTACCAAAGAAAGCTGAAAAATGGAAAATAAGCCACGGCTTATATTAATAAGCACAAGATGAAAAAGTACTTAAATAACTTTTGAAACCAAAACTCTCAGTCAAAGTCCCCAGGGCGCATTGGTAACTTGTATGTGTTGTGAGAGGAGTGGCGCAGGTTCGAGTCCTGGCCACGTCCTTTTTGCACGTTTATTTTCTTTTTTTATTTTTTTCTTTACCAATCCAACTAGTGACCTTAATAAGCTTAAAATCCAACTCCAATTTCCTTTTAAACACAAGATTAAGCTAGGTTTGAAGATCAAAATGTATTCAGTTCTTCAAGTTTCTGAAAAACAAGTGTGAGTGCACACTTGTGCACTTTTTGAGCCAAGAGGGCTTGGCAAATGCTTTGTTTGGTGATGATATTGGACAATGAGGCACCCTTGTGCTCATAGAAGCACAAGGAGTCAAGTTATAAGCAGATTCAAACACTTAGCACACAAAGACTCACAATCCAAAGCACATACTAGCCAAAGCAAGTTGCTGATATAAAATCCCTAGACCTATGGACTGTTTAAGCTTGAACTAGCACCCTAGTGATCTTTAACCTACCAAATTAGGCACACAAAGTCACCAAATGGTACACAATCAAACTGCAAACCTAGATAACCCTATAACTTAACAGAAATCAAAGAATCAAGCACACAAACTCAATAAAAATAAGCAGATATAGACTTATGCAGGTTTGAGCTATGTTTTTACTTTTTATCACTCAAGCTTGCTTCCAATTTGTTCCAAACTTACTACAAACTAATACCCTAACTAACTCAACCCATTAACAACCTTCTAACACCTCTTAAAAACTCAATCAAAGATTTATGTCCTGCTAAATCACTTAGCCAAACACCCTTGTAAAAACTGATTATCCAATTTTTTAAAGCAAAACCTTACTAAACCTATTCAAACTGATTTATATGATATCTAACATGCATACTAAACCAAAAGAACATCAATCAAACAGTTATAACAACAAAAATCAAACAATCATGCATTTTACTTCAAACTTGGTATTTTCTGAAATTTCAACAAGGTAAAAGGGATTTACCTTAGGACCCTTACATCCAAGGGTCCTTGTGGTTGCTTAACCACCTCCTACCAACACGGGTTGGTGCAGATCCTTTAACAAATCAGCAACCTTCAACAACCTGCTAAGACAAAATCAAAGAACACAAAAATACAAGCATAAACTATATATTTCTGATTTTTTTTTCTTTCTTCTTAAATCCTATCCAAAACCTTTTAAGACTTCTTAAAACGTTTTCAAAACCCTATATCACTAACAAATGAAACCTCTTAACATCAAAACCTGAAAATCAAATCCTTACCAAGAACTCAACTTTCAGAAACCTTCAAACAACTTTGAAAATCAAAGTTACTTAACCAAATAAAGAATGGAACTCAGAATCAAGCTTTCACACTTCACACAACTTTTAAAAACAATAAAAAGGCATTACACTTGAATAAATCAAAAACCAAACTTTTATTTCTTTAAAAAGGAATTACAAGGAGAAAAGCTTGAAACTGGAACAAGGGGTCATCACAGGTTGATGCCTCCTTTTATAGCACTCTAATGAACATTCTAGGCTCTTAAAATCAAAACCCTAACAGTAGAAAATCTCTAAAATGCCCTTGACGGTTTTGAGGTATGAGTTGTCACATTTTGATCCTGGACGTTTATTCTTGCGTTGTGAGTAAGCAATAAACATCAGCCATTGATTTGGGACACGTCACATGCCTTGGAGGCTAAGGTGTGTTCTTATTGGCTGAGAGGGAATTGGGGGTAGGGTCCACAAGCGTGGGATTGGGGATTTTAGGTGTGGGTTTGGTTCCTGCATGTGTGAATCATGCGTGTGCAAGGTTAATTGTATTTTAACCTTGTTTAAGTGAAGGTAAATTCTGTGTGGGGTGAAAGTGAATAGTAACTCGTTTAGATCCGATTTTGGGGGAAACACATGTGTTTGGCGCAATTTAGATTTGAAAGTTTCAGCTTGGCACAATTGGTCCTTATGTTTTGATTTTTTTGTCAAAACAAGTTTTCCAGCCCTAAAACCGTGTTTGCTTTGTTAATATCTTTCAAGGCTTGTCACTTTTGGCACCAACTTTGGAAAAAGGTTATCAAAGGGTTGTTTTTGACATTTTTGGATAATTCAGGGACTGAACTTGGACAATCTTGATCTTCAAAGGTCTTCAATGTCTCTTAATCTTCATGAGGGACCATAGTTGACAAATTGATTTTGTTAAGGAACCAATCTTGTCATTTCTTCAAAGTTGAAGGACCTTTTTGTAATTTTGACAAACTTAAGGGACCAAACTTGTAATTATCAATATACAAGGGTTTTAAGTGTCATTTCTTCAAAGAATGAGGATCAAACTTGTTTTGTCTTCAAGTCTTCAAGGGTATTTGATGAAAATTCCATGATTAAGGCCCGGTTCTTTGTACAGCTTCGTTTCTCGTGTTCGTTTTTCCTTGTATCTTGTGATCTTTTGTCTTTTTCACGATATCCATACCTAAAATACACAAGTAAACAAACACAAGCATATATATGGTATTTTATGACATTTTTATGCATTTAAAGCCCGAAAAGAACGATGAGATCATGTATAAATGCCATCTCATCACTCCCCCATACTAAGCCATTGCCGTGCCCTCACGCAATGCTAGAATAAAGTATCTAAGCATCACCAAAGTTCAATTTTATTAACCTTTATTGAAGAGTAAAAGACTTGTAACATACTACGGATGATGTGTAAAGACATAATGTATGATTTTCATCACCAAAAGGTGATTTTTAGGGTCAAAGAATAGAAACAAGTCAATGTCCCTTAGAGTAAATTTCGTCATCCTTGATTGTCATACATTCCATGCTAAGTGCAAAAACAAGATCATTGTTGGTACAAGTTACAATGCTAACACTACTCATACGTTCAAATTGTGTAATACTTTTTCTCCCCGCAATCCTAGTTATTATAAAAGGAAATGGGTTACTAGCATTTTTTATCTATTTGTCATGGATCACAAGTGATTCATATTGACTTATTTGAGTAGTTATTAGTCCGAAAGCAAAGTAGCACGATTTGATCAATAGTTAGCCGAAGGACAAAATCTTTTAAAACGGCTTCTCGTGTATCTCCTTAAGTTCATATCTTGGCATAACTCGTTTCACGATTTGAGACCTTTCTCGGACCGATATTTGGCATGTACTTCATACTTCAAATCTTGGGAAGACGTTCTTGAAATTATGGTCTTCTCTTCATATATTTGGAATTTCTTCACTTGACGTTTTTGAGAGATTCTTCATATAGGACCACGACTTCATCATTTTTCTTCAATCTTTACTTTGGATTTTGATATACAACGATCCGCCTCCTTTTCGGACTTGGATATATTTATCCTCATACCTTGTTAGGGTCTTTTTGGATAGACTTTCTCCATTCTTTAGGGGAGTAATAGCTTCTCGTCGTGTGTCTCGATCCTTCATATTGATTTTGGAATAATGATACTTCACATCATCTTTGGATCTTTAGCAAAAATAGAGCTCCTCATGCCTTGTTAGGGCCTTTTTGGATGATCGCCAATCTTCGCGTCCCGCTTCAATAAGTTATGCCTTGGCTATGAACTCTATTCAACCCCGAGCAACTTTTAAACGATCTTGCGCTAGAGGCTAAGTAACCTTTCAAATCGTACGACCTTACTTATTGCAATTATGATTTATTCCTAATGCATTGATCTTATGGGAAGAAAAAGCCACAATTAAAAACATATGAGTTTTTGAAAGAACACTTTCATGTTCTACGTTTAGCATGATCACTTGTCTAACTCTATCATTTCTCGTTCTTCACTATATAAAGACCTCTAATTAAAGAGACTCGTGAATACTTAGCCGTGCAAGTCAAAATTAAGCCAAATTTGGATTAGCTTTCATTAAGACTATATCAAATCAAAGTTTTGGGTTTTCAAGCCACCTATAGGATCTTGCACTTTCTTAGACTTTTTCAAGTTTAGAGAATGCGTTTTTAAAGTTCCCTTGATAAGTGACTTTCTAGAATCAATTATAGGAACTTGCGAAAAGTTCTTGTTCTTAACCCGAATGAATTAAGACTTTCGCGTTTTAAAGCTCCCTATATAAAAGTCTAGCAAAACTTGAATTGAGCGGGTTAAGGAATGTAAATGGCTCCAAATGCCCATCAAGTCAAAAATTAACTCTTATTCTACCCATCGGAAAATATACATTCGTGTCTTAAAAACACTTATGAAAACTAAGAAAAATTTTAAAATTTGGCCATTTTTAGCCTTATTAACAAAACATTGAAAGTTGGAAAACGTGAGGGCGTAGCAAAGCAAGTACCTATTCACCCCCCCATACTAAAAGTAAACATTGTCCTCAATGTTTCGAGTCTAAAGGTGGAGCACCCCCATACTAGAGACGAAGAATCGAATGCTTAAGATCTAGCATGGAAAGGGTGATCAACAATATATCTAAAGCCGTTTATTAATTATGCTAAAAGATAATTGTTAGAACAATAAAGGATATGTCATGGAATCGTGAAAAACTTCTTCAAACGAACGATGGAGGCTCACGTAAACGAACACGAGAGTCTTCAATCGTAGACGATGATGATGATCTAGATAACACAATCACAAACAACCACGAGACAACGAGTTGGAAGGGTACAAGTCCCCTTATTAGTGAATATAAAGCATAAAGATAAGCATGGGATCTCCCCCACGAGGCACCTCGTTTTTGATTACCGAGTCATGAGCTCGACTCGATCCCCTTAAAATGTGAACATTTAGGGAAAATCATGGTGTGGTCAATTTTTGATGGGGCTTACATGATTAACAAGGCCCAAAAAGCAACCGGTAAAAAGGACTAAGTCCTTAGATGATGCAAAATACCGTGGTCGAAGATGGCGTTCTCGTTTCCATTGGAAAAACAAATCAACGCCACTCCAATATGTGCCATAAACTCAAAGAGTTTGAAGAAAATAGATGAGAAGTAGAAGGGTGAGACAATTGGTAAGACAAACGTTTGAGCTACTCGAGGTAGACTCGCACCAAGCAAATAGATATAGTTTCCATTTATTGCATCGGTGGAAGACCGAGATTTCCCTTTATATGAAATTCCGGGATCGAAAATCTCGTCCTCGGTGGACAAGGATGAGGGAACATAAGGGGTTTCCCCCATACTAGAACCACACAAAACATCGTCAAAAGGAGTAGACGAGTTTGTAGCACTCAAAACACGTGGTGATGACGGAGTTAGATTTGTAGAAAAATCAATTAAATCACATTTAAGATCTTTTTCTTTTTTATCTTTTGAACTCTCCTTATGAAAACCCTTTTTGATTATGTCGAAAATATTCGGTGTTTCTAAGACGATGTTAGTTACACTAAAAATTCTCACATTTTGAAACCGTTTTGGTTTTGGTGGTGGCAAGTTCTCAAAACGTTTATCGACGAAGAAAACCTCCCCATTAGGGTCTACATATTCATCATCCGAAAGATCTTCCGTAGAAACCGGCAACTTATCAACACTTTTCAAGAATGAATGTTCGAGATGAGGCGAAGGATTTTTCGATTCAAGTATTGATGGTTTCTTCTTTGTAGGCTTTGCACTCATAACCTCCACCGGCGGAGGAAATGGTAAATTGTTTTTGGAGACATTCCCTAAAACTCTTGGTGAAAATTCTTTGCAAACGACATTGGTCGAGTCACCATGGTTTAAAGTTGCAATAGAATAGACATGAGAAAGATTGGAGTTTTGTGTTGCATTGATGACAAGTTCTTCTTCATTGAAACGAAGGGTGATTTTTCGAGCATGAACATCGATAAGTGCTCTTGATGTATCCAAAAATGAACGACCCAAAATGAGAGGAACTTTTCGATCGATGGGAATGTCTACAACGATAAAGTCAACGGGATAGTAGAACTTTCCGACTTTAACGAAAACGTCCTCGGCTACTCCACATGCCATGATCGTAGAATGATCGGCCATCTCGATGGACATGTTCGAAGGAGTAAGAGCCGAAGCGAAAGCGATTTGAAAATCTCGAGAGGCATTAAATTAATACTAGCACCAAGATCGGCCAAGGCGTAGCATTCCTCCATATCTTGAATAGCACACGGAATCAAAAATTTACCGGGATCACCGACTTTTTGTGGTATGCGGCTTAGAAAAACCGATGAACAACTAGACGTTTGTTGTAACTTCTCTTTGTTGTTTAGCATACTTTTGAAGTTTGCGGCAAATCGAGGCATCATGATTAGAGCGTCGGCAAAACTTATGTTAAAATGCAAATCACGAAACATTTTCATAAATAGCTCAAATTGATAATTGTTCCTTTCTTGTGCTTTATCTTTGTTACGTCTCGAAGGGTATGGTAAAGGTGGTGTGGGTTGGTCATTAGGCAACGGCCTTGGAAACTCGGGTTCCATAATTGGTATTGGTTCAACCGTAGGTTTGGTTTGAGCGGTACTTCGTGGGATTGTAATATGCTCCTTTTCTACCATCACCTCGGGTTCTTTCTCGATTTCCTTCTCCGTAGAAGTACTTGGATGAGAGATTGGTTCCTTGAAAGTTTTACCACTTCGTGTAGCAACAACCTTCAATTCTCCCCTCGGGTTGTTAATGGTATCACTAGGAAGACCACCCGAAGAAGAGGGCTTACACATGATAGCTTCAAACATCTTAGCCATTCGGTCCTCAAATTTTGATTGCCTAGCATCCGCTTTCAATAACTCTTGCTTAATCTCATGTTGTCCTAATTCCATCTTTTGTTGGTTTTGTTGAAGACGTTGGACATTTCCTTCCATTTTGTTTGCATGAGTTTTAAGTTCATTAGCAAGTTCATTTTTAAGCTCGTTTTTCAACTCGGACCTTAAGCTAATCATCTCACGTTGCATATTATCAAATTTAGCATCATTTGCTTTTGCATAATCCAAAAATTCTCCTTGCAAATTTTTCGTGTGAGCATTTTGAAAACCTTGTGTAGTGTTTTGAAAATCACGGTTTTGGTTTTGATTAGAGATTTGTCCATTCCCACTTTGATAATTCCCTTTGTTGTAATTGCGTGTGTTGCCTTGGTAATTACCTTGGTTGTTGTTTCGATAATTGTTAACATTTTGATTGGGTGGAGCTTGATTTTGGCGGGAACCTTGGCCGTTTTGGTTGTAAGTTCCCGTTGCTACATAAGCACTCGAAGTGTTACCATCCGCGGTAATGCACTCGGAAAGATCATGAGCTCCCCCACAAGATAAACAACTCTTAGCAACCGCTTTAACCGTAGCGGAATTGGAAGCTTCTTGAGCCTTCCAATGGGACATTAGATTAGCAAATCTATCAAAAAACCGATTTTCCTCATTAGCTTCATCATGTAAGGCGTTAATGCTACGAGACGATTGTGACGAAGATGACGAACCCATATTGGCAACACTCGGTGTGTTACGAGGGCTATAAACCTTAGATCGATTTTCAATGATTTGTAAAGCCTCATTTGTCGTCTTGCACAAAAAATTACCACCCGCGGCGGCGTTCAAATAATCTCGTTCATGATCATTAAGCCCATTATAAAAAGTATCAATTTGATGCAATTCCGAAAAATCATGGTGAGGACATTCATGTAACATCTCTTTAAATCGTTCCCATGCCATTGAAAAACTTTCATTGTTACGTTGCACAAATCGTGAAATCTCATTTTTTAAGTGTGTTGTTTTAGATGGTGGAAAAAACTTGTTCACAAACTTAGAAACGAGATCGGCCCATGTCAAAATCGAATTTGGCGGTTCTTTCTCGAGCCAAATTTTTGCGGGTCCATCCAACGAATATGGAAACAACATCATCTTAATGGCGTCATGTGGAACATCTTTGAATTTGCTAGTAGCGGTGAGACGGTTGAAATTCCTAATGTGGTAATGCGGGTTGTCTTTCTCGTGACCTCTAAACTTGTTTGCTTGCAACATAGACATTAAACCCGTCTTAATCTCGAAATTCTCCGCAAGGATGGCGGGAATAACAATAGCCTCTCCAAAACCCTCGGTGGGTGCTTGTAGCAACTCCATCATAGTACGATTAGCCATGACGACTTATTGTTCTACAATAGGTTCAACAATTGGAGGTTCTTCAACAATCAACGATCCTTGATTTGCTTGCTTTTGAGGACGTTTACGAGCTCGTTTTGCTTGATTACGAGTGATCATAAACTTCACGAAGAATGGGAGGTGAGCAAAGAAGATTCTTTTTGGTTGTTTTGTGGATTTTCAATTTTTTTTTTTTGTGTTTTTGATGATATTTAATTTTTTTGGATTTTGGTGTATCTTCGTAGACAACAATCTACAAAATCTCTCCTCGAATCAAACTCTTGATTAAAGAAGCCTCAAAGGAATGAAAACGATCACGTGGAGTGAACGCCTCCGAATGACTTTAGAACTATGGTGAAAACCAAATTGTTCACGAGGGTTTAATCACAAAGAAAACCAAGCAAATATAGTATACGTATTAATACTTTGGGCGGCAAAACCCTCGATTAGCCTTCAATGTCAAAATACTCACAAGCAAGCGGGGAAACGAGGCGGCGCGAAGCACTTAAGAGCCTTTTTCCTTAGGGTATATTTTATAATACCCGCCTTATACCCACCTTATAGTTCGTATTTTTCAAAATCGAGCTTCACGAAAGTATTTATCTATTTTTGCCTTTTCTTTTTGTTTGAGATTCGAATACAATAATTAGGAGATCAAATCCCAATTAAGGTTGTGTTTTCACACTTTTGGAGATATTGTATTTTGATTGTGATACTTAATACAATATATTAATAATATTTCTACAAGAAAAACCAAGAAAACCGATAATACGTGTTAAGGGAGTTCCACTTAACACAAATACTTATTATGGATAATATCAAAAACAAAAGTTTCCAAATTAAAGCACAACACACCTCCCTGGCAGCGGCGCCAAAAATGATTGTAGTAAATTTAGATACTTGCTTTAGGAAAAACAAGCAACTAAAAGTAGCGGTAAGTATTAACGAGTGATTTAGGAAAACCACAAGTAATGACCCTTAATCAAATAAAAAGAGATGAAAGAGTTCGTTTCCCAAGGAGGTATATGTGTGTGAATTAACTTGTAGTTATTTGAGATTAATATTGAGAAGAATGGGGATGAGAAGATGAAAGACGGTTACGTTAAAATTAAACTACGACGTAAAAGACGTAAACGTGAAAAACTACCCAAATTAAAAAATTATTATACTAAGACCAAAAACAAAATCAATAATTAAAAAGACTAAAAAGAAGTCTAAAATAATATAAATAAAGATAAAAATCCAACAAAGATATTTTAAAACCTTTTATTAATTAAATATTTAATTTTAAATGCTAATTAAAGCCCTAAAATTAAATACAACTAATGAAAATGTCCAAAATATGATTTTATTGAACAAATACTTAACTTATATTATTAAAAGACTAAAAAGTAATTTTCTAAAAATTAAAAGCTATTAAAACTATTTTTAAAACTCTAAAAATGATTAAAAATGATTAAAACCTAATTAAACTTAAAATAATTATAAAAATAAATCTAAAAGCTATAAAAATATTCTAAAAATGGAAAAGGTCCTAATTAATGATAAAGATCCTAAGAAAAATGAAAAAGAAAGAAAAATAAAATTTTGAAAAATTAATATTAAAATAATATTAAAATATTGCTAAAAATAAAAAGTTTATAAAATTAATTCCAAAAATTTTCTAAAAACTTAAAATATTCTAACTAAGAAAAAAACACAAATTAGAGCTCCTAAACCTTTTTTAATAATTTTATAAAAATGTTTAAAGTTTATAAAAAACCTTAAAATAATATAAAATTAAAAATTAAAGTTTATAAAACCAAAACTAAATGTAAACCTCAAATTATATATTAAAAAACTAAAAACTATTTTTCCTAAAAATTAAAAATCTTTTTACTATTTTTATTGCTTTTATAAAAAACGTATACTAAATAAATCCTAGAAAATAATTAAATAAAAGGAAAAATATAAAATTTAGCTAGAAAAGTCAACAATACTATAAAGGTCCTAGGAAAAATGAAATTAAGTAAAATAGCTTACCAAATAAGCTGAAAAATGGAAAATAAGCCACGGCTTATATTAATAAGCACAAGATGAAAAAGTACTTAAATAACTTTTGAAACCAAAACTCTCAGTCAAAGTCCCCAGGGCGCATTGGTAACTTGTATGTGTTGTGAGAGGAGTGGCGCAGGTTCGAGTCCTGGCCACGTCCTTTTTGCACGTTTATTTTCTTTTTTTATTTTTTTCTTTACCAATCCAACTAGTGACCTTAATAAGCTTAAAATCCAACTCCAATTTCCTTTTAAACACAAGATTAAGCTAGGTTTGAAGATCAAAATGTATTCAGTTCTTCAAGTTTCTGAAAAACAAGTGTGAGTGCACACTTGTGCACTTTTTGAGCCAAGAGGGCTTGGCAAATGCTTTGTTTGGTGATGATATTGGACAATGAGGCACCCTTGTGCTCATAGAAGCACAAGGAGTCAAGTTATAAGCAGATTCAAACACTTAGCACACAAAGACTCACAATCCAAAGCACATACTAGCCAAAGCAAGTTGCTGATATAAAATCCCTAGACCTATGGACTGTTTAAGCTTGAACTAGCACCCTAGTGATCTTTAACCTACCAAATTAGGCACACAAAGTCACCAAATGGTACACAATCAAACTGCAAACCTAGATAACCCTATAACTTAACAGAAATCAAAGAATCAAGCACACAAACTCAATAAAAATAAGCAGATATAGACTTATGCAGGTTTGAGCTATGTTTTTACTTTTTATCACTCAAGCTTGCTTCCAATTTGTTCCAAACTTACTACAAACTAATACCCTAACTAACTCAACCTATTAACAACCTTCTAACACCTCTTAAAAACTCAATCAAAGATTTATGTCCTGCTAAATCACTTAGCCAAACACCCTTGTAAAAACTGATTATCCAAATTTTTAAAGCAAAACCTTACTAAACCTATTCAAACTGATTTATATGATATCTAACATGCATACTAAACCAAAAGAACATCAATCAAACAGTTATAACAACAAAAATCAAACAATCATGCATTTCACTTCAAACTTGGTATTTTCTGAAATTTCAACAAGGTAAAAGGGATTTAACTTAGGACCCTTACATCCAAGGGTCCTTGTGGTTGCTTAACCACCTCCTACCAACACGGGTTGGTGCAGATCCTTTAACAAATCAGCAACCTTCAACAACCTGCTAAGACAAAATCAAAGAACACAAAAATACAAGCATAAACTATATATTTCTGATTTTTTTTTCTTTCTTCTTAAATCCTATCAAAAACCTTTTAAGACTTCTTAAAACGTTTTCAAAA
Source organism: Glebionis coronaria (assembly GCA_025667525.1). NCBI lineage: Eukaryota > Viridiplantae > Streptophyta > Magnoliopsida > Asterales > Asteraceae > Glebionis > Glebionis coronaria. Next base: position 1,028,257 of record JANFOE010000063.1, read on the forward strand.
CCCTATATCACTAACAAATGAAACCTCTTAACATCAAAACCTGAAAATCAAATCCTTACCAAGAACTCAACTTTCAGAAACCTTCAAACAACTTTGAAAATCAAAGTTACTTAACCAAATAAAGAATGGAACTCAGAATCAAGCTTTCACACTTCACATAACTTTTAAAAACAATAAAAAGGCATTACACTTGAATAAATCAAAAACCAAACTTTTATTTCTTTAAAAAGGAATTACAAGGAGAAAAGCTTGAAACTGGAACAAGGGGTCATCACAGGTTGATGCCTCCTTTTATAGCACTCTAATGAACATTCTAGGCTCTTAAAATCAAAACCCTAACAGTAGAAAATCTCTAAAATGCCCTTGACGGTTTTGAGGTATGAGTTGTCACATTTTGATCCTGGACGTTTATTCTTGCGTTGTGAGTAAGCAATAAACATCAGCCATTGATTTGGGACACGTCACATGCCTTGGAGGCTAAGGTGTGTTCTTATTGGCTGAGAGGGAATTGGGGGTAGGGTCCACAAGCGTGGGATTGGGGATTTTAGGTGTGGGTTTGGTTCCTGCATGTGTGAATCATGCGTGTGCAAGGTTAATTGTATTTTAACCTTGTTTAAGTGAAGGTAAATTCTGGGTGGGGTGAAAGTGAATAGTAACTCGTTTAGATCCGATTTTGGGGGAAACACATGTGTTTGGCGCAATTTAGATTTGAAAGTTTCAGCTTGGCACAATTGGTCCTTATGTTTTGATTTTTTTGGCAAAACAAGTTTTCCAGCCCTAAAACCGTGTTTGCTTTGTTAATATCTTTCAAGGCTTGTCACTTTTGGCACCAACTTTGGAAAAAGGTTATCAAAGGGTTGTTTTTGACATTTTTGGATAATTCAGGGACTGAACTTGGACAATCTTGATCTTCAAAGGTCTTCAATGTCTCTTAATCTTCATGAGGGACCATAGTTGACAAATTGATTTTGTTGAGGGACCAATCTTGTCATTTCTTCAAAGTTGAAGGACCTTTTTGTAATTTTGACAAACTTAAGGGACCAAACTTGTAATTATCAATATACAAGGGTTTTAAGTGTCATTTCTTCAAAGAATGAGGATCAAACTTGTTTTGTCTTCAAGTCTTCAAGGGTATTTGATGAAAATTCCATGATTAGGGCCCGGTTCTTTGTACGGCTTCGTTTCTCGTGTTCATTTTTCCTTGTATCTTGTGATCTTTTGTCTTTTTCACGATATCCATACCTAAAATACACAAGTAAACAAACACAAGCATATATATGGTATTTTATGACATTTTTATGCATTTAAAGCCCGAAAAGAACGATGAGATCATGTATAAATGCCATCTCATCAGGCCTAATAGGGGTATTTAGGTAATTTTACTTTAATTTCTGAGTTATTTAGGTTAAATTAAGCTAGTTTGCAAGTTTTTAGAATTTTTTATGATTTTTGGATTTTTTAATATTATTTTAATATTATTTTATTATTAAAAATTAAAAGTCTGATTTCTAAGTTTTTATATTTTTCCTACGTTCTTAACACTTAATTAGGATTTTTGCAATTTTCCAATTAAATTTAGAGTCTTTTAATTATTTTCTAGAATTAATTTAAGTTTTAATTGATTTTAGTAGTTTTTAATTGTTTAAAAATAGTTTTAATTGGTTTTAAAATTTTGAAAAAAACTTTTTAGCTTAATTAGAGTACTTTTGAGGTTTACAAACTTTTAAATCTTGTTTAAGGCTTTTTAATAATTAATTTTGATTTTTAGGGCTTTAATTAGCATTAAAAAGTCATTATCTAGTTAATTAAAAGGTTTTTGCAAGTTTTGATTTCTTGTAAGCTCTTAGAATATTATTGTGGATTTTTGGTAATTTTTAGGAATTTTTAGGGTAAAATTTTAATTTTGGAACTTTTTTCGATTTTACGTGTATACCTTTTTCGACTTAGTTTAATCCGTCTTCGTAACCGTCATTCCCTTCTAATCTCATTTCTATTTTTCTTTCTCAAAAATATAATCACAAAGATAATCAATTCATTACACACACACTAAGCCTCCTTGGGAAACGAACTTGAACTTATTTTGTTATTAGTGCTTGGTTTTCCTAAACCGACACTTAATACTTGCCACTTTTGCTCTCTTTTCCTAAAGAGTAGTAAAACCACTACATCATTTTGGCGCTGCTGCCGGGGAGGCATGTTGTGTTTTGATTGGAATTGTTGTTTTTATATACTAACCATAATTAGTATTTGTATTAGTAGCACTCTACTAATACGTATTATCGGTTTTCGGTTTTTGTGTGAATACTATTACTATAGTGTATACGTAGAACAATAAATTCACAAGTACTCCAAATACGTGAGAAATCACAACCTTGACTTGGGAGGTCATTACCCAATCATTGTATTCGAATCTCAAACCAAAGAAAAAGGCAAAAATAGATAAATACTTTCGTGAAGCTTAATTTTAAAAATACAAACTATAAGGTGGGTATAAGGCGGATATTATAAAATATATCCTAAGGAAAAAGGCTCTTAAGTGCTTCGCGCCGCCTGGTTTCCCTGCTTGCTTGTGAGTATTTGATTTTGAGAGCTAATCGAGGGTTTTGCCGCCCAAAGTATTACTAAGTATCATATATATTTTCTTGGTTTCCATTGATTAAACCCTCTTGAACGTTTTGGTGTTACACCAACGTTCTAAAGTCATCGAAGGCGTTCACTTCACGTGATCGTTTTCATTCCTTGAGGCTTCTTTAATCGAGAGATTTGATTAAGGAGGAGATTTGTAGATTTGTGTCTACTTAATACATTTCACCAAGATCCAAAAAGGTTAATACAATCAAAAACCACAAAAAAATTGAAAAATACAAAACACCAAAATGAATCTTCTTTGCTCGTCCCCTCGTTGTACGTGACGTTTATGCTAACTCGTAATCAAGCAAGACGTGCACGTAAACGAAAGAACAAAACTCCCACTCCAAACAATTCTAGTGAGGAGTCTCCTATTGACGAACCCATTGTAAGAGAAGCACCAACCATGGCGAATCGAACTATGATGGAGTTACTTCAAGCACCCACCGAGGGTTATGGAGAGGCTATTGTGATTCCCGCTATCCTTGCGGAGAATTTTGAGGTGAAAACAGGTTTGTTGTCGATGATCCAAAACAACAAATTCCGTGGTGATGAGAAGGACAATCCACACAACCATATCCGCCAATTTAATCGTCTTACCGCCACTTGCAAGTTTAAGGATGTCTCGAATGACTCGATTAAGATGATGCTTTTTCCGTATTCCTTAGCGGGGCCCGCTAAAATTTGGTTAGAGAAAGAGCCACCCAATTCTATATTGAAGTGGAAGGTTCTCGTTTCTAAGTTTGTGAACCAATTTTTTCCGCCCTCTAAGACTACGCATTTGAAAAACGAGATTTCAAAGTTTTCACAAGAATTTAATGAAAGTTTTTCAACGGCTTGGAATAGGTTTAAGGAAATGTTACATGAATGTCCTCATCACGGTTTTTCCGACTTGCATCAAATTGACACGTTTTACAATGGACTTAATGATCATGAAAGGGATTATTTGAATGCCGCCGCGGGTGGTAATTTTTTGTGTAAAACGATTGAGGAAGATTTGGTGATAATTAAAAATAGATCTAAGGTGTATAGTCCTCGTAGCACGTCTAGTGTTCGTAAGGCTTCGTCTTCAGCTTCACCTTCTTTGTCTACTACCATCGATGCTTGCCAAATTGAGGCGAACTTGGAAAACAAGATTTTTGATAAGCTTAAAGGACTTTTGATTGAGTTTAAAGTTGGTGAACAAAGTGCTCCCGCTACGGCTAAAGCGGTTGAGGTTTCCTGCATGTATTGTGGTGGAGGTCATGATTTCTCCGAGTGCATTACCAACGGTGGTAACACTTCGAGTGCCTTCGCGGCCACGGGAAATTACAACCAAAACGGTCAAGTTTCCCGCTCTAATCAAATGACTCCACCGGGTTTTGGTTCAAATCAAAATGCTAACAACAATTATCGCAACAATCAAGTTGGTTTCAAAAACAATTACGACAAGGGAAACTATGGGAATCAAGGGGCTAATAATCAAGTTTCAAACAAAAATTATTTTCAAAACAACAACAAAGGTTTGCAAACATTAAAAGATCTTCCAAGTGAGTTTGTTGAATATGCTAGTGGAAATGATGCTAGGTTTGACAATATTCAAAAGAGAAATCATTAGCCTAAGATCCGAGTTTAAGAACGACTTGAAGAAAGAGTTGAAAAATGAGTTAGCTAATGAACTTAAGATCCACACCAGCAAGATGGAAGGAAATGTCACTAGGTTGCAACAAAACCAACAAAAAATGGAACAAGGGCAACACGAGATTAAACAAGAGATGATTAATGCCGAGAAAAGGCAAACCGAGGCCGTACTGAGGCAATCCAATTTTGAAGATAAAATCTCGTCTATGTTTGAGGCAATAATGTGTAAACCGTCTTCGAGTAGTCTTCCTAGCAACACCATATCCAACCCTAAGGGTGAGATTAAAGTGATTACCACACGTAGTGGTAAGACACTTAAGGAACCGACTCCTCAACCAATTGCTCCTACGGAGGAAGCAATTGAGGAAGAACCCCAGGTGGTGGTACAAAAGGAGCATTTTCCAATCCCACGAAGTACCGCTCATGCCACACCTACGGTTGACCCATTACCATCATTGGAGCCCGAGATTCCAAAGGCTATACCTACTATGCCTCAACCCACACCACCTTTGCCCTATCCATCGAGACTTAGGAAGGAGAAACGTCAAGAGCGCGACAATTACCAATTTGAGCTTTTTATGAAAATGTTTCGTGATTTGCACCTTAATGTGAGTTTCACCGATGCTTTGGTCATGATGCCTCGATTTGCCGCTAACTTTAAGAGTATGTTGAACAACAAGGAGAAATTGCACCAATTGTCTAGTTGTTCATCGGTTTATCTAAATCGCATACCTCAAAAAGTCGGTGATCCCGGTAAATTTTTGATCCCTTGTGCAATCCAAGATATGGAGGAATGCTTCGCCTTGGCCGATCTTGGTGCTAGCATTAACTTGATGCCTCTTGCAATCTTCAAGTCGCTCAATCTTCCTAATCTTACTCCTTCACTAATGTCTATCGAGTTGGCCGACCATTCCACGATTCCCGCATGTGGTTTGGCGGAAGATTTTTTGTGAAAGTGGGGAAGTTATACTATCCCGTAGACTTTATCGTTGTTGATATCCCCACGGATCCTCAAGTTCCTCTTATTTTAGGTCGTTCGTTTTTAGATACGTCTATGGCTTTGATCGATGTGCATGCTAGAAAGATCACCTTACATTTCAACGACAAGGAACTTGTTATAAACGCAACTCAAAACCCTCAAATTTCTCATGTTTATTCTGTTGCAACCATAAACCTCGTTGATATGATCGACGTGGTTTGCGAGGAATTTTCACAAGAAGTTCTAGGTTTTGGTGATGAAGAGACTAGTGGCAATCCCACTATGTTGGATCCAATTCTTGATAATTCGACACCAACCTTCACTCCATTTGAAGGTGGTGGTTTTACGTTGGAAGAATGCAATGTTCCACGTACTTGTGACGAAGACCTCGACAACGATGAGGAATTCTCGATTATCAAGGATTTTCTTAACGATTTCCCATTTCCTCCACCCGAGGAGGTTATGAGTATCGAGTCAAAATCTTCACTTGAGGAACCACCTATCCTTGAGTTGAAAGATTTACCTCCTCATCTCGAGTATGTCTATTTGGATGAGGACGACAAGTTGCCGGTTATTATTACGAAGGAACTTTCGAATGATGAAAAAACCGCACTTGTCGATGTTCTAAAAGACCACAAAGGGGCAATTGCGTGGAAGTTATCCGACATTAAGGGAATCGATCCCAAGTTTTGTACCCACAAAATATTAATGGAGGAGGATTACAAGCCCGCAATCCAAAGTGAAAGGAGGGTGAACCCCAAAATTCACGACGTCATCAAAAAGGAGGTCCTTAAACTCCTTGACGCGGGAATGATTTACCCTATTTCTGTAAGCCCTTGGCTGAGTCCTATTCATTGTGTCCCTAAAAAGGGAGGGATGACCGTTGTGCCAAACGATGCCAACGAGTTGATTCCCACTAGACTCGTGACCGGATGGAGAGTGTGCATTGACTATCGTAAGTTGAATGAAGCCACTCGAAAAGACCATTTTCCCTTGCCCTTCATGGACCAAATGTTGGAGCGTCTTGCGGGAAACGATTTCCATTGCTTTTTAGATGGTTTTTCCGGTTACTTCCAAATTCCCATCGATCGTCGTGATCAAGAAAAAACTACGTTTACGTGTCCATATGGAACGTTTGCCTATCGTAGAATGCCATTCGGACTTTGCAATGCACCGGGAACCTTTCAAAGGTGCATGATGGCTATTTTTCATGATATGATCGAGAAGACGATGGAAGTATTCATGGATTACATTTCCGTGTTTGGTAATTCGTTCACTTCGTGTTTGTCGAATCTTGAGAGAATGTCAAAACGTTGTGAGGAAACCAACCTTGTGCTCAATTGGGAAAAGTGTCATTTTATGGTTAAGAGTGGAATCGTCTTAGGGCACAAGGTCTCGAAAGCGGGGATTGAGGTTGATCAAGCTAAGGTAGACGTCATCGCCAAATTACCTCATCCCAAAACCGTTAAGGGAGTTAGGAGTTTCCTAGGCCACGCGGGCTTTTATCGTCGATTCATCAAGGATTTTTCAAAGATTTCTCGACCCATTACACATCTTCTTGAAAAAGAGGCACGTTTTGTCTTTGACGAAGATTGTGTACGAGCCTTTGAAATCCTTAAGAGGAAACTTACCGAAGCTCCCATTCTTGTTGCTCCCAATTGGAACCTCCCCTTTGAGCTTATGTGTGATGCTAGTGATTACGTTATTGGGGCCGTTTTGGGGCAACGTCATGATAAGCACTTCTTGCCTATTCACTATGCTAGCAAGACGATGACCGAGGCTCAACTAAAATACACTACAACGGAAAAGGAGTTCCTTGCCGTGGTGTATGCATTTGAGAAATTTCGACCTTATCTCGTCTTGACGAAATGCATAGTGTATACGGATCATTCGGCTATTAAGTATCTCACGGCAAAGCAAGATGCTAAGCCTAGATTACTTCGTTTGATTCTCCTCCTTCAAGAATTTGATCACAAAATCGTTGACAAAAAAGGAGCCGAGAATCTAGCGGCCGATCATCTTTCTCGTTTGGAAGATCCTCACCAAAGTGTTTACGAGCCCAAGGAAATCACCGAAACATTTCCGCTCGAGACACCTGGTGTAGTGAATTCTAAGCTTGATCCTTCCACCCCATGGTTTGCGGACTTTGCAAATTACCATGCGGGTAACTTCATCGTTAAGGGTATGACGACTCAAGAAAAACGAAAATTCTTTCGTGACGTCAAGTTCTACTTTTGGAACGACCCTTACTTGTTTCGAACTTGTGCGGATCAAATCATCCGACGTTGTGTATTTGACAACGAAGCTTCTAACATCCTTAGAGCTTGCCATGAGGGACCCACGGGTGGTCACCACGGTGCTAATCTCACGGCTAAGAAGGTGTTTGATGCCGGCTTCTTTTGGCCTACTATTTACCGAGATGCACAAGATCTTGTGAAGTCATGTGATTCATGCCAACGACAAGGAAAAGCCTCACAAAAAGATGAAATGCCACAAAATATCATCCAAGTGTGTGAGATCTTTGACGTTTGGGGTATAGACATTATGGGGCCGTTCCCATCATCTCGTGGTAATAAGTACATTCTCGTTGCGGTTGACTACCTATCTAAATGGGTGGAGGCAAAATCCTTGCCCACCAATGATGCTCGTGTGGTAGTAAAGTTTTTGAAAAGCTTGTTTTCTCGGTTTGGAACCCCTCGTGCGATCATAAGCGATCGTGGAACCCATTTTTTAACGACCAATTCGAAAGGGTCCTAAGGAAATATGGGGTTACACATCGGCTTTCTACGGCTTATCACCCATAAACGCGTGGGCAAGTCGAGGTTTTAAACCGAGCGTTGAAGAGGATCTTGGAGAGATCCGTTGGGGAAAACCGACAATTGTGGTCGGATAAGTTGGACGATGCTTTATGGGCCTTTAGGACCGCTTATAAGACACCCATTAGGTGCACTCCCTATAAGCTTGTGTATGGAAAGAATTTTCATTTGCCTATCGAGTTAGAACACAAGGCTTATTGGGCCCTAAAGCATTGTAATGATGATATGGAGACCGCGGGAAAACACCGGAAAATGCAATTGAATGAATTAGATGAATTGAGGGATATTGCTTATGAAAATTCATTGATTTATAAAGAAAAAACTAAAAAGTTGCATGATTCTAAAATTAAAAACCGGGTTTTTGACATTGGGGATCAAGTTTTGCTTTTTAATTCAAGATTAAAAATCTTTTCCGGTAAGCTAAAATCCCGTTGGTCCGGTCCATTCACCGTGACTCAAGTGTTTCCGTATGGTACCATCGAGCTAGCTCAAGATGATGGTCCTAACTTCAAGGTGAATGGACATAGGTTGACGCACTACTTTGACGGGGAAGTTCCATCCTTGAACTACCTCGACCAAATCACCTTCCCCAATGATAATTAGTATTGAGGGGATCGAGTCGAGCTCATGACTCGGTAATAAAAAACGAGGAGCCTCGTTAGGGAGTCCCATGCTTATCCTATGTATATATTATCGCTTTCTAATGTAGTTAACGTGTGGGGATTTGTGCCCTTCCAACCTTTGTTCCGTGGTTGTTTGTGAATTGTGGACTTTAGATGTCATGATCTTCACGATTGAAGCCTCTCGTGTTCGTTTTATGGGAGCACTCGATTGTTTGCTTTGAAGACTTTCTCAATATCCATGATATATCCTTTTGATGTTCTAACCTTAGGTTATTAGCACACTTCATAAACGGCTATTAATTTAATGGTTACACCCTTTACATGCTAGATTAGGCATTCGACTACGTCTCTAGTATGGGGGTATTTGCACCCCTAGACTCGAAACATTGAGGACAATGTTTAACTTTAGTATGGGGGGTGAATAGATACTTGCCTTGCCAAACCTTCACGCTTTCCAAAGTTTATCTTTTTGTTTATCGTTTTGTTGCAAAATAAGGCTAAAAATGGCCAAGTTTTAAATTTTTTCTCATATTTTATAAGTGTTTGAAGACACGAATGTAGGTTTTCCGATGGCGATAATAAGAGTAATTTTTGACTCGGCCGTGCGTGTTGAGAACTTAGCTTTGATTCCTTAACTACACATTAGGCTAAGTCTCTTAAATGAGGAAGAGAAATGATAGAGTTAATTATAAGTTACTATGCTAAACGTAGAGTACTCGTATTCTTTCAAAAACTCATGTGTTCTCATTGTTTTCTTATTCTCCCTTCATATGTAAATATTTTTTGCTTAATAAATATTGACTTAGCGGTTCAGTTAGGATTGTTGGGTTTGTAGTCTTTTCTAGTGGCTTCCGTGTAATTAAATTGGGAAGACATTAAGGTATCGCCAGCGTCACGGTTTTGAAGTATTGGCACCCGAATAATCAAAAGCTTCACCCAATAATAAGATTTCAATTGCTCACCTAAATCAAGCAAGCAATTTGAAGCCCCACAAGGCCGAAAAGTCTTTGTAAAATTGAAAGTGAATCAAGCCTTAATCTTCGAAGCTTTAAAGATCCAAAATTCGCCTTAGCGTGAGGATATACGTCTTTGGCTAATAAAACTACCGATGAGGTGGATAATAAAAGGCAAGGCAAGACCGAAGTCATAATAAAAGCTTCATGGAAAAGTTGAATAAAAGATGGAGGTAAACCAAAGATAATAAGGCCCTTCCGTTAGGGGGCGTATAAAAGTCTTGGTAATAAGTCTCATGTTCAAAACCGTTATAAAACCGTGTTTATCGATTCTTCTTGTCAACTTAATTTTTTAACATCGTTGTCTATTGGGAGGGGTTATTGATTTGATGGTCTTAGTTACACCGTTAGGACTCTATTTTTGGACCTAAATCTCTATTATCGCATAAGTCAAACAATGTATCCTCGTGAAACATTCAAGACAATATAAAATATAAGAGATACAACTTAGGAATAATGGGAGGATAAGTACGTGATTAGGGCATATGGGTAGTGTTAGCATTACTAACTTATAATGACAATGATCTCGTTGCACGCTTAGCATGGAATTGGGGTGAAAATCGAGGACGATGAAATTATTTCTAACGAAGCATTCACGTTTTCTTATTCTATGAACCTAAACTTCCCATTTTGCAATGAAAATCATATATTATGTCTATAACACAAGTAGTAGTAGTAATAGTAGTAGTGTAGCTAGTTTATCATTCAATAAAGTGAATAAAATGAATTTTGGAGATGCTACGATACTTTATTCTAGCATTGCGTGAGGGCACGACAATGGTTTAGTATGGGGGAGTGATGAGACTGCTTTTATACATAGTCTCATCTTCCAAATAGGGCTTAAAATGCATTAAATATCATCAAAATACCCATATATATGCTTGTGTTTGTTTCTTGTGTATTTTAGGTACGGATATTGAGAAAATGACAAAAGATCACAAGAATCATGCAAAAACAAACACGGGAAATGAAGCCGCACAATGAACCAAGCCCTAATGAAGACTTTCCCAAGATCAACCCTTGAAGATTTGAAGAATTATGAAGAAGGGTCCTCCAATATGGAAGAATTGACACTTTATACCCTCGTATCCTCATAATTACAAGTTTGGTCCCTAAAGTTTGTCAAAATTACAAAAATGACCCTCCACTTTGAAGATTTGGCAAGTTTAGCCCCTCAACAAAGCTAAATTGTCAACCAATACCCTCCACAAAGTCAAATATATCATGAAGTCCTTCAAAGTACAAGAAAATACAAGTTTGGTCCTTTGAAAATCCCAAAATTACAAAAAGGACCCTCAACTTTCAACATTTGGCAAAAAATTTCCCTCATCAAACAAGACTTGGCAAATTTAGTCCTCCAAAATGCTCAACATACAAGTCAAGACCATTATCCATCAAGAAATTGCCAAAACAGTCCCTCAAAAATCACAAATTGGCAAGAAGTACCCCTGAATTTACTTTATAAAAGTTTTTGGGCCAAAAATGTAAAAAGGTAAAAGTTGACAAAGCTAAATTAGGCGTTGATAGAAGTTTGGAATGCAAGTGACAAGTTTCTGAAAGATGGGGGTGTAAAGCTGGCAGACAACATAGTAACCTAGACCAGTGGTGGGGTGACACGTGCCCCACTCACCAAAACCCACCAATCACCTTCCAATCTTTGTCCACCTCAGCTATCCACCCACAACTGAATTAACAAAGCCTTAACTAAATATTTAATTAAGGGCGCTAAACACTTATTTAAAAATACAAACGGATTAAAAACATGTTCTTGGTGTTCTTCACACAAATTGGGGATTATTGATTAACCAAAAATTAAGCATCCATCACCTCCAGAATTAAGATTAAGGGTCTGCTAATCACATCCCAACCTTAAACTTGGACACCTCATCACCCCATTTGTCTCCTTGTGACTCCCCTGCTCCACACTCATGCATACTGCCAAAAAGAAGGCAGCAATCCAACGTTGGAGAATTCAGCTTACATTCTAAGCTTGATACAAGCCTTTGGATCACCTTTTTGATGCCAGCTATCACTACACAACAAGAATCCGTCACATGATTCTCCAAGACATTCAAACTTCACAAGGGTAATTTTGGAAGTCCAATGCTTAGGGTTTTCACATTTTTAGCTTTATAGGACCATGTACACCCTCTATATAAAGGGTCTAGCATTTTACATTTGCTCTTGCTTTTGGTTTTTCCTTTGTTCAAGCACTTGTAAATCCTCTTTCTGATTAATGAATTTGAGTTAAGTGTTTTGAAGAAAGACCAAGTGCCATCTTTATTCTGCTTGTTTATGTTCTTAGTTTACTGCTTTTGAAGTTTAAAACCTGTTTTCAAAAGAGGAGTGTGCAAAAGTTTGCACATTTTCTCATTTTCTTGATATTTTGCTAAGTTCTTGTTTCTATCTTGGAATTCTTAGGTTATAGGGCTGATCATAGCATCCTAATTGAGTTGATTAAGGTGTGGTGAGGCTTATAACTTGGGGATAATCAAGTGTGGGGTAACAAGGTTGCATTAATCAAGATTTTTGAAGTTTCTGATTTTTATACTCTTGCTTCTAATTTTGTTCAATCTTAGCAGGCTTTGTTGTGGAAGCTTGTGCTTGTTCTTGCTAGCACATAAGCTCAAAATTCGTGGGTGTGGATGTACATCCATGAGGTTTGCATACTCAATCCTAAAATCTGCTTAAATTCATGATTTTTGGTGATATTTGTATGTGACTTGTTATCTTGTGAATTTTGTGGCTTGTTCTTGCTTGAATTTGTTAATCTTACCTGTTTTAGTGTTAATTGATGCTTGGGTAGCCTTGAATCTCACTTTTACTTTGAAAAATTTGATTTCGAAAAGATAAAGGGGTGTTTGGGTCTATGTGTTTTTGCTTGTAACTTGTTATTGTGTTAAGGGAAGTTTGTGTTTATGCTTTGTATCTGATATATGCTTGGTTGAGAGTGTTTTATTTGGGTTTGAAGCCTTGAATCAAACAATCTGCTATATAGACTTTGACATTGCCTGTTTTGACCTAGGATTTTGGGAACACTTGGTGTGTATGCATGCTTAGGGATAAAAGAGGTTTAAACATAGTCATTATAACCTTTTTGAAAGATTTGAGGTGTTGAATCTGGCTTAAGTGTCAAATACATCAGCAAAGTAGAAAACTGCATGTGTTAGTGTTCATCAGTAACTTTCATTGGCTTGAATCTTGCTTAATTCTTTGATCCATTGCATGAAACCTGTTTAGACTTGCTTATTGGAGTTTATTATAGCTTGTGTATGCATTTGGTTGAATTTGGCTGGCTGATTATTGCTAAAACTGCTTATTTGTGCTCAACTGCTTATTGTTCATGTCTATGCAATGTCTGGTGATTAATTGATTAAAATGTATCAATTGGGTGTTAGTGATTGTGTTATTTTGATTGTTATTGACTCCTTTTGATCCAAAGATCATTTGGGTGCCTTTGTGTAATTTGAATCTCCAAAAAAGTCACTAAAGACAAAAAGTCAAACAAGTCAAGCAGTGGAAAAAGTTTCCACTGCTCAACACCCAAAACTAGCCCATGCTAGTGCAATTTTGTCATCAGCTTATCAATAAACTATTCTAGCTTATCCAGACTTGCAACAACTTATTTTTTGTGATAGGTCTTCATTATTTGACCCATTTAAGTAGACTAGAGCTTATTGGACTTTGACTTTGACTTTTTACTAGAAAACCAACGTATTTGACTTTTACATAAGTGCTTATTTGCTTTTTCCAGCTTATTGAGTCAGCTGTTTTGAAAACTCTTTGTTGATTTTGCTTAATTAAGTCATTTAAAAGCTTTTGGAACTTGAATCAGCACTTGGGGTGGCCTAGAACTCAAAAACGACTATTTTGTCGTTTTGTGTAGATTGCTTATTGCATTTTCAGGCTTATTCCTTTGGCTTATTTCAAATTTCTTTTTGCAGAAGTCTTTATTAGGTCAAAAGAAGCTTGTGTGTCAAATTTTAGCTTATGGCATTGGCTTATAGCTTAATGGGCCAAAAAGCCCATTAAGAATAAGCTGCTTGTTATAAGTTAGCTTATTTCACATTTTCAGCTTTTGGGCCTTTGGAAAAAGTTGTTTAAAATCAAATTTTGAGTCAACCTGTGCTTTTTGGGATTATTTTGAACACTTTTTGTTATTGGGCCCAAATTTGGCCCAATAAGCTATTGTTTTGGGTTAGCCCATTTTCTAGCCCCAATAGGGGTATTTAGGTAATTTCACTTTCATTTCTGAGTTATTTAGGTTAAATTAAGCTAGTTTGCAAGTTTTTAGAATTTTTTATAATTTTTGGATTTTTTAATATTATTTTAATATTATTTTATTGTTAAAAATTAAAAGTCTGATTTTCTAAGTTTTTATATTTTTCCTAGGTTCTTAACACTTAATTAGGATTTTTGCAATTTTCCAATTATTTTTAGAGTCTTTTAATTATTTTCTAGAATTAATTTAAGTTTTAATTGATTTTAGTAGTTTTTAATTGTTTAAAAATAGTTTTAATTGGTTTTAAAATTTTGAAAAATAATTTTTAGCTTAATTAGAGTATTTTTGAGGTTTACAAACTTTTAAATCTTGTTTAGGGCTTTTTAATAATTAATTTTGATTTTTAGGGCTTTAATTAGCATTAAAAATTCATTATCTAATTAATTAAAAGGGTTTTGCAAGTTTTGATTTCCTGTAAACTCTTAGAATATTATTGTGGATGTTTGGTAATTTTTAGGAATTTTTAGGGTAAAATTTTAATTTTGGCACTTTTTACGATTTTACGTGTATACCTTTTTCGACTTAGTTTAATCCGTCTTCGTAACCGTCATTCCCTTCTAATCTCATTTCTATTTTTCTTTCTCAAAAATATAATCACAAAGATAATCAATTCATTACACACACACTAAGCCTCCTTGGGAAACGAACTTGAACTTATTTGGTTATTAGTGCTTGGTTTTCCTAAACCAACACTTAATACTTGCCACTTTTGCTCTCTTTTCCTAAAGAGTAGTAAAACCACTACATCAATTGCCAAGATAATTTATAATCTATTATTAATAACTTCTCATTACTAGTATGATCGAAATAACCCTTGAATGTAAATGGGTCGGACCTGAGCCCAAAAACAATATCCAACAAAATGTGAAAAATTGATAAAAATGAAACTATCTCATAAAATATAGTGTTTCGGGCCTCGAAATTTCCGTAACCCAACAAAGTTAGGTTACAGCTACGTTCCCCTCGTTTTGGCCTTCGATTCGCCTCGTCCCGCGCATGAAACGGACTTCTACAACGTAAGTTATGACATTTTCAAAAAAGTACTTTTCTTCACGCAATATTTGTAACACCCCCAAATTTATACAACTCAATACAGCGGAAGACTAGTTGGTGTTACGGGATAGCACATTACTCACATCATAGACAACACTTAAAAGTCGCGTCGTTTTAATAATAAAGCATTTCCATTCATAAATATCAAAGTTACATAGGTCCCAAGTCATTATATCACAAACAGGTTTTACAAAGCATTTGAATGGAAATTAATTAATTAAGTGCGGGCCATGAATTCTTCTTGTCTTCCCGAGAATTACCTTCAAGTACCTTAGATAAAACATGTTAGAAGAAAAGGTCAGCGATAACGCCGAGTGAATTCATAGAGTTTAATAAATTCCATCAACATAACATCGGTATAAAATTATTATCGAAAATCATTTTGTACAAATCTTTGTAATAGGCCATAAAATAGCCAAAGTCATTTTATACAAATCCTTATCAAAATCATAATACAGGCATTTGCCTTAAAAATCATTATACGAACCATTGTCGTAAAAACATCATACAATACGTTTTATAACGTTGTATAGATTAAATCAAAAACCGTTATATGAATATGGTTATGAAAACCAAAACACGAACATAATATCAATAGTATGACCCCGTATTGCTAGTCAGACAATACCTCGTAACTCGTTGCGTATAGCAGTATTTCGTTAATTGGATTATTATAAGCCGCATGACATTGTTACCTTACTACAACAAACAACGGGTAGCTAGCCCGAAACTCAATTTTCCCATCTAAGTTAGCGTGTCGTCAGAATAATCACGCTATGGAAATCTTCTCATACATAAATTCGCTTACCAATCAATGAGGCATGACGGGGATCAACCGTCAAGGCGCGAACTGGGGTGATCGTCCCCAAATAGTACTATTATATGCATAAGCGTCTACCAAATCCCAGTAGTTCACAATTCGTGCTAATGGGACTTTTCGTGACATAACCTAACTTTAATAATCCATTTTATTTCATCTATCGGGTCATTTAATCTTTCATAGGGTCATACAATCATCCGGGTCCAAATCAATAAATAAACAATCGGGACAAATGGTGTCCTATTTTATCAAAACTAACATGCTATCTCCCTCGTGGGTTTATAAAACATTTCATAAAAACATTTAAAAGAGTGCGAGGCTATGAACTCATGTTGATGTGGGAAGGCGGGTTATCGGCAATTCGGACGTACGATGCGTGCTTCAATCACGGAAACCTAGACAAATAATACTCGTTTTAGACTCATGTCCAATGACTTTATAAAAATAAAAATTATGTATACATATGATGATTTTATATATATGATGATCAAGTGGGTTTACATATTCTCTTTTACTCATTTTAGTGTTTACGTATTGGTAACTTCTTACTAGTTTACTAGTTTTACCTATTTACGTGTTTTAGGTCCAATAAGCCTATTATAAGTTCATTAACTTGTATTAATCCATTTCATACTTGTATTATCAGTATTTATACTTTACGTGTTGGGCCCAAATGGGTTAAGCCCAATAAATAAGTTTATAAGTGTTTTAGCCCATTTTGTTGTATTATTAGTCCAATAACGTTAACTTAGCCCGTTAATGTCCGTATGTTTTATAGTTCGGGTTTTATCGGTTTTTACTTGTTATATATGTTTATATATCAGTATATGAGTTTATAAAAACTTTACATTAGACGGGTCCAATCGTTTAAGTTTTATTTAACAAAAACGTTAATTTTACGGTAATAGCCGAAAAAGTCGTAAAAATCATGTTTATAGTTTTATAACTTATAAAACTTATCAAACTACCATTTTTATAAAATGTCATACATATTTATATAAATGTATTATATAAGTTAGTGGGTTTTAATTCACATTTTATACTATTTTTATTTGAGTGCTTATATAATACTATTATACTTTAATTTCCCAAAATCTGATTTTTACTTTCATGTTCACCAAAACAGCCATATCTAGAGTTCTATATGGAGATAGAAGCACAAATTTATATGACATAAACTACATGATATGTGCTCTATTTAACTCTTCTATAGCTACTGTTGAACTCAGATTTGTACTCTAAACTTGTTTTGATCATATCTCACTCATCCTAATGATTCCATTGCATGGCCAACTCTCACATGTGTACAAGACATATTACTTACTGTATATCCATTAATCTATGCCATTTTATCAGTTCATGACATGGTTCTTTACTGTTTTATACAGCCATCATTTTTAAGCATGATTTTAACCTTTTTACATATAGTTTTTCATCTTTTTACCCATGATTATCAACACCAAATCCCCACACAATATTTTTATCATCATATATCATCATACATATATAAATTTAAGAATAAAATTGTTGGGTCTACTAGATGTAGATATTGCAGCCTGTCAGGAACGGTGAATGACTTCTGTAATCACAAGTCAATCCACACAGAGACTCTATACACAATATGAATGCAGAATACAAATATAATAAAGAAGAACATAATAACTATAAAGACTTGATCCTTTCTAAGGATTTCTAATATTGATAATCACTAGAACTACGTTTGGTGAAGGTGTACATAACCCTTCTGCCTATGGTTCCTTTTATACTACAAGGAAACCCTAATACAGCATTAAACAAAACGTGTAAAACTGATATGCATATCCTTTCCTAACATATCTCATGCATATCCTAACAGAATAATAAACAAATAATAAAGTTTGACTTTGACCAGGACCAGGAGCACGACTTGCTCCTACTACTACTAGGACCAGGAGTAACTACATACCTCCTAGTCTACCTATTACATTTAACTATGACAATGGTCCTAACAATCCTCCACTAAACATGAATTTGACCTGTTGAGTTCAAGTTTCCTGGTAAACATTGCAATAAAGCTCGAGGATTGAATCAGCAAAACTAATAGCAGCATCAGCAAGATAAGAATCAGAAGAACCGCCGCAACACGAAACACTAGAAGCTTCTTCAAAGCTTAGAACAAATCAGCATCGTGTTGAATCTTTTCAGCAACATGAGCAGATTTGATGAGCCTTTACCAAGTAGCTGCTCGTTCTTGGGCTAGCCAGTCTTTCTAGTGGAATAAGCATCACCCTGGGAGACTAGAACCCAGCCCAACTCTTAGAACGTGAATCAATGGTGAGTGGGGGTACCCTGATGATTTTAGGCAAACCATCACAACCGTCAACGGATTTGATATGTCTTTACCAGAAGCCGTACCCCTCTGGACTCGCCAACTCTCAGCAATGAAGCATCGGTGAGTTGAAAACCCTATAACTTTAAGCAAGCTGTTACAGCTATCAACGGATTTGATAAAATCTTTACCAAGAGCCGTACCCCCTTGGATTAGCCACTTTTTAGTCTAGGAGCATGGCAAGTGAAAACCATCCAGTTTTGGGTAACCTGGCAACCATCAACGGATTTGAGAATCGCACCAGGAGCCGTACCCTCAAGGTGAATCAACTCTTTCTTGTCGATTAGACATGGTGAGTTGAGGACCATTTGTTGTGAGGACCAAGTCCAACACCAGGTGAAACCAGTAACCAGCACAAGCACAATTCAGTAACCAGAACCCATAGTGTGAAGCAGCAAATGGTATCATATTCACAAGTATAAAATCCATGATGTGTTAAAGTATAAGCAGATATTACATAAAAAGTTTAGTTTTTTTTTTTAAAGGTTGTTGTCTTTTTTTTAATTAACTATAAAGAATGAAATTCACCAATCACTTTACATATTGGTGAAAAGAATGATAATATGAACAAATGAACAAAAAATACAAAACATAAACACTTACAAACCAACCAAATCAGAGACCAGAAGCAGCCTTCTTATCTTCTTTCAAACGAGCCTGGATGCCTTCCACCAATGCTGTTGCCATAGAGGACTCATTCCCCGATGGAGCATTTGAAATTTGCAAGTGACTAGCCAACATAGCCTTCATCGACGCAATCGTCAAAGGATAATCCACGTCTGTGAGCATGAAAACCATATGACCAGATTCCAACTCCAACATATGCACACCACATCCCGCATATAACTTCCATCGCTGAATCACCCATTGCATCTGATCCTTCCATACACCAGAAACAGGAGCATGAGGAGGTGCATCAAGCATCAGCTTAAGATCAGCCCATATGCGTAGACCAGGCCAGGAAGACACAGCCATGGGATCAAAAGGCATGCCAGAATCCACAAACCCATATAAAGCCATAAGATCTTTACATTCAGCCCAAGACAAAACACCCTGCAAACCCGAAGCTAACCGCACAGACCCATCACTAAGAGTAATCTATGGGATACCATACCAGGAAGAGTTGTGGAACGCTCAACCGTCCAACCAGTAATATGTCCATTTCCCAAAGGCAAATCAGAATCACAGTCAGAAGCTGCATCAATCAAATTTTCAGGATCACGCTACTCATAAGGGACCGTCTTGCCACGTCTAACACGTCGAGCCGATTTCTGGCGAAGCGAACGTCGAGGTGTGGAATCACTTGGAGAGGGTTCAACCTTTACCTTTACCTCAGCAGCAGCAGTGGGAGCAAGAGAAATAGACTCATTAGTTTGCCCACCCAAGGGATCAATAGGAGCTGCACTAGAAGTAGGAATAGGTTGAGTTCCAGGAACCGGTGGTGATGGGGATGGCATATCAGGTGTAGCAGTTGTGGTGGTTGTAGTAGCAAAGGTGGTGGTAGCAGGACCTGAAGAAGAACCCAAAGGAGCAACCAAAGGAGAAGTGGTGGTACCAACTGAAGTAGCAACAAAAACCGATGGACTAGCAGCAGAACTAGGAGTAGGATCAGATGAAGGACCAGTAGTAACAGCAGGAGAAGAAGTGGTCACCACACGCGGAGTAGGACGGTAGATAAATCGTTCCGAAATGGGTTGACTCTGATGCTTGACCATATGTTCATAGAGTGCCTTGAGCTCATCAAAAGACAAAGCCCGAACCCTGTCCCACTTCCAACCAGCTTGGAAATAAGCAGCCGATTGATACTTCACATATCGCTGCATCTGCTTGCGCTCCTCAGTTCTTGATAAAGGTCTATTCCTACGCTTCTCACGAAGCTGTGCAGCAAGGGCCAACTGATGCTTGCGCATCAACACCATGGCTCTTAGAATACAGTTATGCTCATCCACGTCGTCACCTAAAAGATCAGTGAACTGGGCATAATCCCTGGTAAGAATAGTCAAAACCTGCATCCAATCACTCTCATTCCAATGCATTGCATCATGCTGAACTTGTTCACGCCTCTACTGTTGAAGCGCCTCCGCCGCAGCCCTATCAGCTTCATCAATCTCGGCTTGGATCCGTTGAGCAGCCTCTTCACCTAGCCTATCCTCCTCAAGCTGTCTGCGGGTACGCTTACGAGGTGGTGAGGGAGCATCAGTCATTGGGGCCTTCCCCTTCGAATCATGGGATGGACCAGCATTGGAACCAGCAGCAGGACCAGAAGCACCATCCAAAGGAGTGGAAACACCAGCCGGAGAAGGAACACTGGAAGAGGTCGGAGGAACTGGCAAATCATCATACAATTTATCAGCAAAGGCAGCCTTTGCCAACAATGTCAAACCATCCTCAACATGCTCCGTAACCTCCTCATCAGAATCAGAGTGGATCACATGCTTCTTTCGTCGTCTTTGCTGAGTCTCCAAAGCTTTGATGCGATCAGCCAGAGGAAGAACAAACTCCTTAGTAAGTTTCCGGAGTTGATTCAAATCAGCTTCCAAGGAAATAATCCGCTCATGATACCTGCGCATAAGATCAAGTAACGACATAAGTGTAGTAGGCTCCTCCGCCTGCCCACCAAGAGAACTTGGGTCAGGGAAGGCGTCATTGGAGCCCGAAGCAACAGATGGGTCAACATTAGGAGTACTAGCGCCAAAAGGCTTATCAGAATAGTGTGGAGCGGGACTAGGAGGTGGAGTCTCCACAAATTGAGACTTTTGTGGTACTGAAGAAGGACCAGCCTTGGAAGGGGATGGTCTTTCAACCACCACCTCCTCAACCAGCTCCTCCTCAACCACATGAGAAGCACCACCAGTAGGAGCCTCCTCCTCCATAGGGTCATCATCAAGCACAACAACATCAGGAGGACCCTGAGCCAGCCCCAATATGGCCTCAGTAAGGGGCCTCCACTCCCCGATAAACCCATGGACCATATTATAATACACTTTTGCAGTAAGCTTAGACGGCACATGTTCAGTCCTATCACGAGGAATGCAAACCAGTATTTGTTGTAAAAACCTAGGATACATAAGAAACTTCTTTCTAGAACCATCATTAGATAGATTACTAACCATCCCCTCAAACAAATAATGAGAGAAATTAAAAACTCTACCCTGAGCCAAGCAAATGAGACCAGTGGCCAAAGGAGTAGGGAAAGCCTCCCAACTCCCAGACTTGGGACTTAAACAATGAATCAGAAAATGCACCAAAAGCTTCCATTGGGGGGAAAACCTATTTTTCTAGAAGTTAAACTTCCCCCTATGATTGTACCCTATAGCAGCCATCCCCTCCAATACCTCCGAATTGAGGATGGACTCAACACCACCCTCATCTTGAATATGAAGGGAAGATCGAAAAGAAGCCTCAGACACCACGTATGAACGTCCATCTATGGTAGCATGGAGTTCACGTGGACGACAAACCACAACCACAAGACGAGCAGATGCCCAAAACTAACGAATGACACTATCATAAATAGTGGGACATACAGTAAAAGCATACCTTAGGTTTGAAGCTTCAATGAAATCTAGAATGTCAGTAAAATCATCACGATGTGGACCATCGCCTAGAAAGGCGACTTTGTTGTGAGCAGGTTGGTATACTAGGGCAGCCATGGATCTTGATTAATTGAATGGAGAAGGATTTTGGTTAGGGTTGAGAGAGTAGAATCGGTTTTGTGTGTGTGATGAATGGAATGATTGAGTCAAGGGGGTTAATTTGACCATAAATAAGGAAAGTGGTAACTATTCAATGACCCCTATTAATGGGAGGTTGCCCTTTCAAATTACACATTATTATATAGTAACCACTTGCCCCTTTTAACATAATTCCCAAATTTCAATTTACCAAAGTTAATTAAAAATGTAAATACCAGAATTGGAAGCGTTGACTAAAAGTCAAAGCACACAATGGTCATACCAGAAGCAAAATGTGGTCAACAAAGGACAATAAGAGTGAACAGTGTCCCAGACTAGTATCAGAAGCCAATCACCACTTGACAAAGAAGGATTTTGAACCACCAGAAGCCAACCAATTATGACTAGAAGCTAACCAATGAGGATCAGAAGCCAGTCATGAAAGAATATAACCACCAGAAGTGAGCAAAATCCTCCACCAGGAGTAACACACACCACCAGAACCAATGTAATATGTTGTTAAAATCTACCAATACGTTAGTCTGTCGAAGGAATATGTACACAAAGCCTCCCCTTAGGCTTAGCCTCCCCTCAATCCTAGACCTCAAGGATTGACCATCCCAATGTGAACCACCAAGTGGTTAAACCGAGGACCATCAAAGGCTTTTGTCAACAAATCAGCAACATTATCATCCGTATGAACTTTAAGAACCTGTATTAACTTCTTCTCATTGGCATCCCGTATAAAATGGTGCCTAATTTCAATATGCTTTGTTCGCTGATGAAAAATAGGTTTCTTCACAATGCAGATAGTGCTTTGATTGTCAATAATAATTTTGGTGTTCATAAAATTGAAACCATAATCCAACATCTGATTTTGGATCCACAAAACCTATCCACAACAACTAGCAACATCAACGTATTCTGCTTCTGTTGAAGAAGTAGCTACTATTGTCTGTTTCTTGCATTACCATGAAATAAGTCGACGACCCAAAAATTGAAAACCACCAGTAGTAGACTTTCTGTCATTATTAGCACCTGCATAGTCACTATCACTATATGCTTCTAGAACAAAAGGTGATTCTCTAGGATACCATAAGCCCAGTTTAGGTTGAGCCTTGATATACTTGAAAATCTTCTTCACTGCATTTAATTTCGAAACCGTTGGAGTCACCTGGTGTCTAGAACAAGCACTTACTGCAAACATGATATCCGGACGTGATGCAGTCAAATACATGAGGGAGCCAATCATAGACCTGTACATGTGAACATTGACCGGGGGGTCTGGCTCATTCTTAAGTTTGACTTTAGCAACTTCATAAGGAGTTGCTGCTGGTCTAAGAGGATCCATGTCAAACTTCTGAAGGATCTCATGAACATATTTATCTTGACTGATGAAAATCCCGTCCGATTGTTGCTTGACTTGAAGACCAAGGAAGAAAGAAAGCTCTCCCATCGCGCTCATCTGAAATTCGCCTTTCATCAAGTGTTCAAACTCATCACACCATTCCTTCCTAGTAGAACCAAAGATAATGTCGTCCACATAAACCTGAACAAGGATAATGTCCTTGGTATTCCTCCTAAGGAATAGTGTTTTTTCAATAGTACCCCTTCTATAGCCATTCTTTAACAAGAAAGTTGAAAGACGCTCATACCAAGCTCTAGGAGCCTGATGTAATCCATAAAGAGCCTTGACCACCTTGTAAACTTTATTGGGATGAAGTGGATCTACAAAGCCCTTAGGTTGAGTGACATACACCTCCTCATCAATTTTGCCATAGAGAAATGCACTCTTGACATCCATCTGAAACACCGTAAAGCCCACATACGAAGCAAAAGCCAAAAACAGACGAATGGCCTCAATCCTTGCAACCGGAGCAAAAACTTCAGTGTAGTCAATGCCCTGAATTTGAGTGTGGCCCTGTGCGACAAGCCTAGCTTTATTCCCTACGACAATTACCCGTGCATCCTTCTTGTTCTTGAGAATCCATTTGGTATTGATTGCTTTCTTTCCATTTGGTAAGTCAACTAGAAACCAAACATTCTGAAACAAGAATTGCTGCATTTCCTCCTGCATAGCCTCCACCCAACTTTGATCCTCAAGAGCATGAGAAACTGACCTAGGTTCCACCTGTCAAAGAAAACAAGCAAACAAACAGTGTTGAAAGTCCGTATGATTATTACGCTTTTGATCTTCAATATAGCTCACAAGAGCATGATGATCAGATGAGGCCTTCTTCTGCATTCTGCGTGTCTTGACAGTAGAACCAGGATCTCCAATGATTTGAGTGGTAGGATGATCTTTGTGTGATTGCAAGACTGGATTGGAAGAGACCTCCACTTCTGGTGCCAAGTTATTGAGATCACCAACAAAGTCAACATCATATGAAGCAGTGTTGAAAATCCCATCTACTGGTTGTTTATGAATATCATCCAGCTTGGTAGAAGACTTCTTTTGATGGTTCCCCAAATCAGAAGGACTGGAGAAACAAGTATTTGAAGCAGACTTACTAGCTGGAGTACCACTAGGTGGTAAACTGACACTAGGAGCAGAAGCTGGGGTACCAGGAGCAGCATTGTCAGTAGGCGTATTCAAGGGGAACTCAAAACCACCCTAAGCAGCTGCTGTAGTCGCGTCTTGTTGTTGTTTGAGTAAAGTGTCAAGAGCTACTTGGGGATCCGGTACATCCAATGGAGTTGCATCACTAGAAGGAGTAGGAGAGACGGTGGTGGAGTAGGATGGAACCACAAAAATATCATCCTCGTCATCTGAATCAGAAAGACTAGAAGGAACACCTGTACTAGAAGTTGCAAACACTTGTGGACATGCATTATGGTTAGTTTTGAAACGAAAATATCCTAACGAATCACTAAGATAATCAAGATCAAAATACCATTCAGGACCCTTGCCTTGGATGTTTGACCTCTCTTCAAAATACCTGAGATTTATAGTTTCAATGATCTGCTTGGCTTGGAGATTGTAGACACGATAAGCCCGAGAGTGAGCTGAATATCCCACAATGTATCCTTCATCTGCCTTGCCATCAAACTTCCCCAAATAGTCACTAGTATTCAGAATGGTGACTGGACACCCAAAAGGCTTCAAATGAGCAATATTTGGAACTTTGCCCGTTAGAAGCTCATAAGGAGTCTTCTTGTGAGGATTGGTAATAGAAACCCTATTCAAAACATAACTTGCAGTATTAACGGCTTCTGTCCAGAACATGGTTGGAAGCTTGGAATCGGCAAGCATTGTTCTTGCTGCTTCTATTAGTGTCTTGTTCTTTCTCTCTGCCACGCCATTCTGTTGAGGTGTTCTTGCTGCACTATAATATCTTTTGATGCCCTTAGCATTACAAAGTGCTATGAGGTCTTTATTTTTAAACTCGGTTCCATTGTCGCAACGAATACCTTTAACCTTCTTAGTCAACTGGTTCTCTATAAGGGTAAGAAAATCTCTTAGAATTGAGTAGGTCTCACTCTTGGCAGCCATGAAGAACACCCACGAAAACCTGCTATATCCATCAGTTACCACCAGACAAAATTGTTTGTGGTCAATGCTCCTAATGGAAGTAGGACCAAATAAATCCATGTGTAGTAGCTGCAATGGTTCAGTAATAAGACTAAGAGCAGTAATGGCCTTGAAGGATGCTTTGTGCTGTTTGCCTTTGCTGCAAGCAATACAGTTTATATCATTCCTAAATGACTTGGGAGGTAAACCAGAGACCAGATTCAGATTTGCTAGTTTGTGAATGGTCTTGAAGTTCACATGCCCTATCCTTCTGTGCCATTGAGTAGCTTCATCTTCTGAGGCTTTAGCAACCAGACATGCTAGTTGACCAGTAGGATTGACTTCATTCAGCTTGATGCTATAGAGATTGTGTCTTCTAGGAATTTTGAGTAGAACTTGTAAGTCATCCGGAAGCTGAAAGTCTTTGGAGAGCACAAGTGCATCAGTATCGGTGAAGAGAACAAACTGCTTCTTGTCACAAATCTGAGAGACAGATATCAAGTTGAAGTGCTGAAGTGCTTCCACATAGTAGACCTGCTCAAAATTTAGATTAGGCGTCTTAATTGTTCCTTTGCCAGTGATCCTGCCTTCACCCCCACCAAAATAGACCTTGCCGCCATGAAATGGTACAAAGTTAGAGAGAAGACTTTTATTTCCTGTCATGCTCCTGGAGAAACCACTATCAACAATGCCTAGACTAGGATCTTGGTATGGAGTAACCTACAACAACAAGATAATAAAAATGTAAAAGTTAGTGTCTTAAGGGGACCCAAACCTTTTCAGGTTTGAGCCTGCCTTGTGGATCTTTAGTAGAGTGCCAAGAAGATTGATGAGATCCATCGTTGTTCCTTGGTTGCCTATGCATCATATGGGTATTATTATTTGACCAAGAACAACCTGCTGAGGGCTTAACAGCAGTTCCCAAACTTCCTAAACCAAAATACGTGTGGTCCAAATTATGTGGATAAATTGGATTAAAATTTTGAAAATTATTACTGGTGGTTTGTAATCCAATGTTTCTCCAATCATCAGAAGCTAAAGGAGAGGACCTTCTAGAAGAAGAAAACGATTGAGCACTAGGATTGAGTCTTCTAGAAGTATATGGGGCAGCTCCTGGTGGACCAGGAGCGGGAAATGCATGATTAACAGAAGCATGTGTGTCATAAAAATCACAATCTTTAATTAAATGAAATGCACTTCCACAAACAAAACATGTTTTAATAGACCTTTTATTAGAATGATATTGTTTCATACTGCCAACATTATTACACACAATTCTAGGAGAAACATTCTTCCTAGGACTCAATAAACTAGGACCAGACACACTTGACTTAAAAGCAACTCTTTCTTCACACATCCTAGCACCAGTAGCAGCATGATCATTCAACTTGGAACTTGTAGGTCTTGACTCTTCACTTGAACCACTAGATGCAGAGTCACTGGCTTTGTCACTGAAAGTACACGAGACAAAGTCATTAGAATTAGTAGAACTTTTTGGGGACTCATGCATCTGTGATCCATCCAAGTCATTATGTCATGAAGTGGGCATAAATGTTCTAGTAAGAGGGGGAGGGACAGCATGCATTTCTGCTGCTGGTTTAAACCTATTGTAACTAGGTTTTCCCTTGTCCTCTTTGTCGGCATCAAAGACACTCGAAAAAGATAAATCAAACACATCTTCTGAATCAATATATTTTTCAAATCCTAACCCTCTTTTAGTTCTACCAGACATGCTACTATCAATTAATTTTGAAAGATTTTTAGGTGCCTTTTGCCATTTTTCAAATCTCAACATTGTAGCATCTATATTTTCTTGCATCTCCTGTTTTTCTTTGATACTGGCATCTCTTACTTTTTCTGTATATTTAAGCATATTAGTTGTGTTTTCTAAATCGATGCTTAGTATCCGGATTTTATCCTCATACTCACGTTGAGTATCTTGTAGCCACCTCTTTTGTTGTTCCAATGTGTTTAAAGAAGCCTTATAGGCTTGAACCTCTAAAAAGTACTTATCATTTTGATCATTTACTTCATTAAATTGGGACAACAATTTTGAGTATTTATCATGAGAACCAAGAGGACAATGTTGTACCTAAGGTGAGATGCCCATAAGAGCAAACTCGTCTGCTTCTTCTGCATCAGAGAGATTCCCAGCAATCATTGCAAACACGACAGTCGAGGATTCAGCTGATTCCAGAGTGGAAGCCTGATGATCATTCTACTTGACCATAGAGTCAACTGATACCAATGCCTTCTTTTCATCTTTTACCTCCTGAACCTTAAAAGCTGAGTACCTGCTCTTCTCCTGGTCATTCTTGCTAGGGCACTCCCTTGCAAAGTGACCTTGTTGCTGGCAGTTATAACATCGAACCTTGCTTCTATCGAATCTTGCTGGCTCCCGAGGGTTGTAATTGAATTTTTGACCTGCTTTCTTCTCAAACTTGTGAACCCTAAGAGTGAGCATGGCCATCTGCCATTTAAGATCCATTTCATCCAGGTCAAGTTTATCGACCTGTTTGAAGTCATCAAAAGCAAGTTGTTGTTGAGCATCAACATCAGCCACAAAAGAATGAAGAACGGCTTCTACCATACTACCAGACTTGGCAGTAGGATCAGGAGCAGAAGTATGTTGAAAAGTATGTTGAGAGGACACAGTATTGCTTGGGCTACTAGCATATGACATGGGACTGGATGCCATAGAACTCAAAAAGGCAGAATTAGCAGGAGTGGGAAAAGAGTCACTTTAATATCCTCTCACATGAGGTTTAAAAGTTCTGAGCTTATGAAATAGATCATCAAAGTTGAGATAGTCAAGCCCACCTTTGGCTTTGAGAGAGATCACCACCTGATTCCATGAGTAGGGTAAGGCTTTAAGAAACCTTGCATTAATATCACCATCATAAGGCTTTGAACGAAGATGATTCAATTGGCTCAATATCTTCTGAAACCTGTCATACCCTTGATGTAAACCTTCAGTTTCTGAGATTTTGAATTCTGTGAATTCATCTCTCAGCATGGATCTTCGCATTTTCTTTGACTCCTCATTCCCACCAAACCTTGCTTTTATACCATTCCAGATCTCTCTAGCATCATCCAAATGGTAGAAGTCACCCATGTGATCATCAGGAAGAGATTGAAGCAAAATCGTTTTTGCTTTGACCTCCTTCTGAATAGCTATGATTTCTTCATGAGATTTAGGGTCAAGAAGAGTAATATTACCATTCTTATCTCTTCCAGTTAGCTTTCTGCTATTCCAATTCAGAATAATCTTCCAAAGGTCTTGATCAGTATTGGTGATCCACCATTCCATCTTCATTGCCTAACTATCATATTCATCCTTTTTCAAAAGAGGGAATTTACCATTCGTGTTGGAAACCGTAGCTACGATCTGCTGAGGTTGCACAATTTTAGGAGTGTTGTCTTCTCCTGTTTGAGTAGAAGTTGAGGCAGACATGATAAAACAAAAATGTCAGAAAATGAGAAAACTTGATTCTTCTTGTATAAAGACCCTCCCAGTCTCTGATACCACTTGTTGGGTCTACTAGATGTAGATCTTGCAGCCTGTCAGGAACAGTGAATGACTTCTGTAATCACAAGTCAATCCACAGAGAGACTCTATACACAATATGAATGTAGAATACAAATATAATAAAGAAGAACAGAATAACTATAAAGACTTGATCCTTTCTAAGGATTTCTAATATTGATAATCACTAGAACTACGTTTGGTGAAGGTGTACATAACCCTTCTGCCTAAGGTTCCTTTTATACTACAAGGAAACCCTAATACAGCATTAAACAAAACGTGTAAAACTGATATGCATATCCTTTCCTAACATATCTCATGCATATCCTAACAGAATAATAAACAAATAATAAAGTTTGACTTTGACCAGGACCAGGAGCACGAATTGCTCCTACTACTACTAGGACCAGGAGGAAATACATACCTCCTAGTCTACCTATTACATTTAACTATGACAATGGTCTTAACAAAAATACATGATTACATAATCAAAATTAACAAAAGGATGGGGAGAATAATCTTTATACCACCATGATGATGTAGGTTATGATCAAAACATGGATTTTGATGGAGAAACTTGTGAAAATCCAAGACCATCTTCAAGACCACCATTCTTCATGAACGCCTTGTGGAAAATCAGCCCCAAGACTCCATGGAAACTCCTCCTTGGATGTTATAATCACCACCAATCAATAGAGTTTCAAAAGGGCTTCAACATGTGTGTAAATAACATAAGATTTCATGGTTACTTTTGATCAATGATGGTGGTTTAAGGTGGAAATGGGACGGCACATTTGAGAGAGAGATGAGAGAATGGTGAATTTTGCATGTAAGAAAAGAATGGGATTGTTTAGCTAATGGGTTTTGACAAGTTAGTGGAGTATCTTTTAAGCTAAGCTAACAAGTGTTAGCTTAGTTGCTACAATGTTGACACATCATGAGATGTGTTGGCTTACTCTTGTCGTCCAAGAGTGGGGGTGGGGCAAGATTTATCTTGTCTCATCCCATTTAAATACGGGTACTCCTCGATTCTAGTTTCCTCGATTTGCGTGCCCTCGGGTCGTTTTACGAAAAACGTTTATATAAATTATGAATCAACGGTACAAAACGAATCTAATAAAAATTGTCTCATAAAAAACGGAGTTCAAAAACGTAAATACGTAGTCCTAAGGTTTCCGGTTTAGTCGTAAAGGACGTTAAATTAAAATCGTAAGTCCTAATCTCTTCTCGTAAATTTGTGAGTTTATGAACAAATACAAATTTAAAACTCCAAAATAATATTCAGGGATAAATTTATTTTCTGAAATGTCGGACTTTCACCAAAAACGGTGTATGTAAATGTAAGCACGTAACGTAGAATCCTCCGGTTTAGACGTAGTCGATGCTACTTCAAGACGTAAATCCAAATATCTTC
This sequence comes from Glebionis coronaria, assembly GCA_025667525.1. NCBI lineage: Eukaryota > Viridiplantae > Streptophyta > Magnoliopsida > Asterales > Asteraceae > Glebionis > Glebionis coronaria. The sequence continues at coordinate 1,058,584 of JANFOE010000063.1, forward strand.
CCAAAAATAAGTGAGTTCATAATATAACATTAAAATAATATTTTTAATTAATATTTGAGAATAAAATATCAACCATAAATTGACGGATTGTCATAATATTGGGCAACCAAATACGTTTGGGCTCTATCTTCTACACTTGTACATCCATCAAACCTTCCGAACCAACCAAAATAGACCAAAATGGAATTTAAGAGGGCAAACCCGGGGAAAGTCTGAATAATACGGGCAAACCATGCCAAATCCGTGGAAATACAATTTCCACTTGGTTTTAATTGTTTTGATCATGGTTTGGCAGTCTTTGTCAGGTTTCGGTTGGGATTAAATATGTTTTGACCAGGCTTAAATGTTAAAAATTAGGTGGTGAAGTAGATGTTGTTTTATTAGACAAGGAACATCGTGATGACACACAATCAGATGATATTAAATATATGGGTGAGATCTAACAACATTTATCATTGTTTCATCAACAAAACAATGACATTGATTTTCCTTAGGAAACCTACAAAGATGGATAACATACAAAACTAATGAACAAAACATAGCATCAATCAACATGTTCTTAACTATGTTAGGACTTTGAAAGGTCAAATTAAAATGTCTCTTATATTGGAAGTTTAATTTTTAATGTATTGTTTAGTTACACGACCTTGCAAGTTAGATTGAATTTTAGCTTATGGATATTGGTTCTTGGGTTCACCATCATCACGTCTTTTCTTACTTGGGTTATGTATATATTTTCATTGTCACATACTAACTTAATAACTTTTAAACATGGTCACACACATCCAAATACGGTCGATGCGGGCTAATCCATTCGAAACCGGCCAAAACTGACCAAAAGGTAACTTAAACTGTAAAAACCGGAGAAAATCTTAATAATCCGGTAAAACTATCCCAAATCCGGGGTAAATGTATTTACATTATGTTTTTATTGTTGTGATCATGTTTTGGGGGGCCTTTAGCATGTTTTTGTCGGGTTTGGCTATGTTTTGACTAGGCTTGGAGGTTGCAAATTAGTTGGTAAAGTAATATTGGTTTCACTAGACAATGAAATCATTAATACACACCATGTATTGGTATTAAAGATATGAGTGAACTCCAACAACATTTATCATTATTTGATCAAGACAAAAATGACATTCAAAGGTGGATACTATACCAAACGAATGAACAAAACATATTATGTAACCAACTTTTGCTTAACGATCTCGGGACTTAGAAATGTCATATTAAAAATTTTGTCTATGATTGCCAAGTTAATTTATAATCTATTATTAATAACTTCACATTACTAGTATGATCGAAATAAACCCTTGAATGTAAACGGGTCGGCTTTGAAACCAAAAACAATATCCAACAAAATGTGAAAAATTGATAAAAATGAAAATATCTAATAAAATATAGTGTTTTGAGCCTCGAAATTTCCGTAACCCAATAAAGTTAGGTTACAGCTACGTTCCCCTCGTTTTGGCCTTTGATTCGCCTTGTCCCGCGCCTGAAACGATATTGGGCAACCAAATACGTTTGGGCTCTATCTTCTACACTTGTACATCCATCAAACCTTCCGAACCAACCAAAATAGACCAAAATGGAATTTAAGCGGGCAAACCCGGGGAAAGTCTGAATAATATGGGCAAACCATGCCAAATCCATGGAAATACAACTTCCACTTGGGTTTGATTGTTTTCATCATGGTTTGGGAGTCTTTGTCAGGTTTTTGTTGGGATTAACTATGTTTTGACCAGGCTTAAATGTAAAAAATTAGGTGGTGAAGTAGATGTTGTTTTATTAGACAAGGAACATCGTGATGACACACAATCAAATGATATTAAATATATGGGTGAGATCTAACAACATTTATCATTGTTTCATCAACAAGATCATGACATTGATTTTCCTTAGGAAACCTACAAAGATGGATAACATACAAAACTAATGAACAAAACATAGCATCTATCAACATCTTCTTAACTATGCTAGGACTTTGAAAGGTCAAATTAAAAAGTTTCTCTTATATTGGAAGTTTAATTTTTAATGTATTGTTTAGTTATACGACCTTGCAAGTTAGATTGAATTTTAGCTTATGGATACTGGTTCTTGGGTTCACTATTATCACGTTTTTTCTTACTTGGGTTATGTATATATTTTCATTGTCACATACTAACTTAATAACTTTTAAACATGGTCACACACATCCAAATACGGTCGATGCGGGCTAATCCATTCGAAACCGGCCAAAACTGACCAAAAGGTAACTTAAACTGTAAAAACCAGAGAAAGTCTTAATAATCCGATAAACTATCCCAAATCCGGGGTAAATGTATTTCCATTATGTTTTGATTGTTGTGATCATGTTTTTGGGGCCTTTAGCATGTTTTGGTCGGGTTTGGCTATGTTTTGACTAGGCTTGGAGGTTGCAAATTAGTTGGTAAAGTAATATTGGTTTCACTAGACAATAAAATCATTAATACACACCATGTATTGGTATTAAAGATATGAGTGAACTCCAACAACATTTTTCATTATTTGATAAAGACAAAAATGACATTCAAAGGTGGATAATATACCAAACGAATGAACAAAACATCTTATGTAACCAACTTTTGCTTAACGATCCCTCGACTTAGAAATGTCATATTAAAAATTTTGTCTATGATTGCCAAGTTAATTTATAATCTATTATTAATAACTTCGCATTACTAGTAAGATCGAAATAAACCCTTGAACATAAACCGGTCGGCCTTGAGCCCAAAAACAATATCCAACAAAATGTGAAAAATTGATAAAAATGAAAATATCTAATAAAATAGTGTTTCGAGCCTCGAAATTTCCGTACCCCAACAAAGTTAGGTTACAGCTACGTTCCCCTCGTTTTGGCCTTTGATTCTCCTCGTCCCGCGCCTGAAACGGACTTCTACAACCTAAGTTATGACATTTTTAAAAAAGTACTTTTCTTCACGCGATATTGGGCAACAAAATTTTTTTGGGCTTTATCTTCTACACTTGTACATCCATCAATCCTTCCGAACCAGTCAAAATAGACCAAAATTGAATTTAAGCGGGCAAACCCGGGGAAAGTCTTTATAATACTGATGGTGGTAAAATCACACTTGTTTAGGAAAACAAGGCAATAATATAGGGTAAGCACGACGATTTAGGAAAACCGTGTGTAAATGACCCTTAAGAAGGTGAGTTCGTTCTCGAGGAGGCACGTGTGTTGTGTAATGAATGATTGATTATGTTTTTGATTATTAATGAGAAGAAAAGAAGAGAAAATGACGAAGACGAAAAAATTAGAAAAATAAGGCAAAAACACTATTAGAAAGTTACGACGTAGAACGTGAAAAACACAAAATTTAAAATTTTAATCTAAAAATTTCTAAAAATTACTAAAAAATCCCAAATAATATTCTAAGAGTTTACAAAAAATTCAAACTTGCCAAAACCTTTTAATTAATTTAATAATGACTTTTTAATGCTAATTAAAGCCCTAAAAATCACTTTTAAATATTAAAAAGCCCTAAACAAGATTTTATAGTTTGTAAACCTCTAAAATGACCTAATTAAACTAAAAACTATTTTTAAAAATTTTAAAACCAAATTAAACTATTTTTAAACTCCTAAAAACTATTAAAATGTATTAAATCTTAAATTAATTCTAAAAATTAATTGAAAAGCCTAAAAATTATTCTACAAATGGGAAAAGTCTTAATTAATGCTATAGAATCTAGGAAAAATGAAAAATAAAGAAAAATAAAACTTTTTATTTTAATGAATAAAATAATAATAAAATAATCAAAAAAATTAAAAGTTCTCAAATAAATTCTAAAAAATTCTCAAAAATCCTAAATATTCTAACTAGAACAAAAATGTAAATTAAAGTTTCTAAAACCTCTTAATTAATTTTATATTAATTTTTAAAGTTGCTAAAAAACCCTAAAATCAAATAAAATTAAAAATTAAAGTTTTTGAAAACTTTTTTATATGTAAACCTCAAAAATACAAATTAAAACCTAAAAACTATTTTTTTGTATTTTTATACTACTGTTTAGTATTTTTTAAAGACTTTCTAAATTAAAAACTAAAAAATAATCCTATTAAATAATTAAATAAAAGGAAAAATAATATTTTTAGCCAGAAAAATCCTAAACTCTATAAATATCCTAGGAAAATTGAAATAAGCTAAAAACACTACCTAAATAAGCTGAAAAGAGCTTAAAAGCTCACGGCTTATTTAAATAAGCCAAACTCAAACACACCTTAAGTATTAAACCAAACCAAACCTAGCAGTCAAAGACCCTAGGGCAGGATGGTTAACGCGTATGGTTGTGAGAGGAGTGGCGCAGGTTCGAGTCCTGGCCACGTCCTTTTTGTGCTTATATTTTTTTTTTTTTTTTTTTTTTAAATTTAAAAACTCAAACAGTAACTCTAGCTAGGCTAAAAAACACAAACACAATGCAAAAAAGGATCAAGATTAAGCTTGTTAAAGACCAAAACGTGGCCAAGTCTGCACTTGTTTCTGATGAACAAGTGTAGCTTATAAAATGTGATTTGGAAACCAAGAGGAGCTTGGTTTTTGCTTGTTTTGTGGTGATTTTGGAACAAGAGGGCACCCTTGTGCTCTTTCTGAGCACAAGGAGTCAAGACACACAAGAAGCTAACACTTTGCACACCAAAATCAAAGAAACAAAGCACAAACAGGCCTAAGCATGTTGCTGTGATGATTTTTACCAAGTCTGGTGGTATTGATGCAAATTTCTAGCACCCTATTCACTTTTAAATGCTCAAAATAAGCACACAAACATTCCAAGCAACACACAAGCAATATCAAATCCTATAATAACTCAACACTTAGCAGATTAAGAACTTTGGGCAAAAAAAAGGACAATTTCAAGCAAAAAATAGAATATGCAGTTTTCTAGCTAGCTATTTCTCTTTTAACCCACCATACTTGCTCAAAAACCTTTCCAAATTACAACCCAAGCTAAATACTACCTTACTCAACCCTTCTTACAAACTTTAACACGTTTTCATGCCACAATTCTTTCAAAATCTTACTGCTATACTTAAATCCAAACACCCCTTTAAATAATGAAAACCAACTTTTAACACTACAAAACCTTCTAAAACTTTTTCAAACTGAATCAAATGGCATCTAGCATACACAGTAACACCTAAGAACACAAATCAAAAACTTTTAACACACTTAACTCCTTAATCATGCAAGATCATACAACACAACTTTCTGAAATTTTACTAAAGTAAAAGAAGATTTACCTAGGGACCTTACTTCCAAGGTCCCTTGTGGAAGTAATTCCACCTCCTTCCAACTCGGGTTGGAGCAGACACAATTATCAACAACAACTCCTTAACCTGTTTAATGACAAATCAAAGAAGAAAAACAATATACAAGCAGAATATATATGTTTCACTTTCTTTCTTAAAAACTTTTATCAAAACCTTTTTAAAAACTCACTAACACGTTTCAAAAACCTTTTAAACCTCCAAAATTCCAAACCTCAGTCCACTTTCACTTTCTGAAAGTTTGGAATCATGAACCTTAAAAACACTTTTTTCTGAAAATTCACAATCTTTTGAAAACTCAAATCACACTTTCACAAATTTAATGTGGAACTCAGCTTTTGCATACAACTTTACACAAACTTTTATCAGAATTAAAAAGGAATTACAATTGCACACCACAAATACCAAACTTTTAATTTTTATAAAAAGGAATTACAAGCTTATGCAAAAACTGGAACAAAGGAAAGAGTGAACAAGCTCATCTCTTTTATACACCCTAATGGACTATTCTAGAATGTAAATAAAAATACAAGTCCTAAAACCCTAATGCTGGAAAAATGTCTTGTATGCCCTTTGACGAATTTGGTCAAAACTGGTTCCATGTGACTTGACAGCTACAATCTCTCATCTTGGACGTTAAAATAGCCTTGGAGACAAAGGAGTTGCTTGGAATCGTTGGATGTGTCGGATTGGGGTTTTGTGCGAAAGTGACAAGAGCAGGGGAGGGTTGGGGTGAGGACCACAGGACACGTGGAGGGTTTGTGTGTGGTGGGATTAGGTTAGGGGATGGTGAATTAGCATTCTGGACAATTTGGGCTTAAAACCCTTTGGTTTGAAGTTAATTAAGACTGGGGTGGAATTAGGGTTCGTGTGGGTTAAGAACAGGTTTTGATTTGTTTTGGGTTAAATGATTTTTAAATAAGTGTTATGGGAGGGAAAAAAGGTTTAAGTGGGATTTGACCAAGTTGACCAGGTTTAAATATTAAACCGGGTGAGGGTAATGGGTAGGGTCGGTTTTGGATAGGTTAAATGGGTTGGTGGGTGGGTAGGGCTGAGGTGTCGCATTGTGGTTGGGTGGAATTGTTTGGTTATTTGGCAGATTGAGTCCCCAAGGTTTCAACTTTCTTCTACTTTGTAATAAAACTCCAACAGCGCCCTATTTAGCCTTGTCAACTTTTGAGAAGTTGTCAAATTTGGCACAATGTCTTCCAAAACTTTTCCAAGGGCTCCTTTTGTATAATCTTCAAACTTGATGGACCATTCTTGTAATATCTTCAAATAATAAGGATTATACTTGTACATTTGATATTTTGAGGGTCAAATGTGACAAGTTCTTCAAAGATGAGGGGCCATTTTTGCCAATCTTCAATTCTTCAAGGGTATTTTTGCAAAATCCAAACTTGGGCCCGGTTCATTGTGCGACTTCGTTTCCCGTGTTCGTTTTTGATTGATTCTTGTGTTCTTTTGCCAATTCCTCAATATCCGTACCTAAAAATACACAAGTAACAAACACGAGCATATATTTGGCATGTTTTATGATATTTTATGCAATTTAAGGCCGTTTTGGACGATAAGACCATGTATAAAAGCAGTCTCATCACTCCCCCATACTAAACCATTGCCGTGCCCTCACGCAATGCTAGAATAAAGTATCAAAGCATCTCCAAAATTTAATTTTATTCACTTTATTGAAATGGTAAACTAGCTACACTACACTATTACTACTACTTGCGTTTTAGACATAATGTATGATTTTCATCGAAAATGGGACGTTTAGGTTCATAGAACAAGAACACGTGAATGCTTCATAGAGATAAATTCGTCGTCCTCGATTTTCACCTTAATTCCATGCCAAGCATGCAACGAGATCATTGTCATTATAAGTTAGTAATGCTAACACTACTCATATGCCCTAATCACGTACTTATTCTCCCATTATTCCTAAGTTGTATCTCTTATATTTTATTATGTCTTAATGATCACGAGGATACATCATTGACTTATGCGATAATAGAGATTTAGGTCTAAAAATAGAGTCCTAACGGTGTAACCAAGACCATCAAATCAATAACCCCTCCTAATAGACGACGATGTTAAAAAATTAAGTTGACAAGAAGAATCGATAAACACAGTTTTATAACGGTTTTGAACATGAGACTTATTACCAAGACTTTTATACGCCCCCTAACGGAAGGGCCTTATTATCTTTGGTTTACCTCCATCTTTTATTCAACTTCGCCATGAAGCTTTTATTATGACTTCGGTCTTGCCTTGCCTTTTATTATCCGCCTCATCGGTGGTTTTATTAGCCAAAGACGTATATCCTCACGCTAAAGCGAATTTTGGATCTTTAAAGCTTCGAAGATTAAGGCTTGATTCACTTTCAATTTTGCATAGATTTTAGGCCTTGTGGGGCTTCAAATTGTTTGCTTGATTTAGGTGAGCACTTGAAATCTTATTATTGGGTGAAGCTTTCGATTATTAGGGTGCCAATACTTCAAAACCGTGACGCTGGCGATACCTTAATGTCTTCCCAATTTAATTACACGGAAGCTACTAGAAAAGACTAGAAACCCAACAATCAAAACTAAACCGCTAAGTCAATATTTATTAAGCAAAAAATATTTACATGCGAAGGGAGAATAAGCAAACAACGAGAACACATGAGTTTTTGAAAGAATACGAGTACTCTACGTTTAGCATAGTAACTTATAATTAACTCTATCATTTCTCGTCCTCATTTAAGAGACTTAGCCTAATGTGAAGTTAAGGAATCAAAGCTAAGTGCTCAACACGCACGGTCGAGTCAAAAATTACTCTTATTCTCGCCATCGGAAAATCTACATTCGTGTCTTCAAACACTTATGAAACATGAGAAAATTTTTAAAATTTGGCCATTTTTAGCCTTATTTTGCAAGAAAACGATAAACAAAACGATAAACTTTGGAAAGCGTGAAGGTTTGGCAAGGCAAGTATCTATTCACCCCCCCATACTAAAGTTAAACATTGTCCTCAATGTTTCAAGTCTAGGGGTGCAAACACCCCCATACTAGAGACGTAGTCGAATGCCTAATCTAGCATGGAAAGGGTGTAACCAATAAGTAATAGCTGTTTATGAAGTGTGCTAAAAACCTAAGGTTAGAACATAAAAGGATATATCATATGGATATTGGGAATGGCCTCCAAAGCAAACGATCGAGTGCTCCCATGAAACGAACACGAGAGGCTCCAATCGTGAAGATGATAATCTAAAAGACACAATGCACAAACAACCACGGAACAAAGGTTGGAAGGGAACAAATCCCCTCACATTAAACTAATTAGAAAGCAATAATATGTACATGGATAAGCATGGGTCTCCCCCACGAGGCACCTTGTTTTTGATAACCGAGTCAAAAGCTCGACTCGAATCCCCATAAATGTGATCATTTAGGGATAATCATGGTATGGTCAATTTTTGGTGGGGCTTACATGATAAACAAGGCCCAAAAGCACGTGGAGTACTTTAAAAATCCGATAAACGTATACCGGGGTCAAAGATAGCGTCCTCGTTTTCGGATGAAAGACGAGACAACACAACTCCAACACAAATCCCAATGGGATAGAAGAAAATAGGAGAGAAGAAATAGAAGGGTGGGACAATGGGTAAGTCATAACATTGAGCTACTCGAGGTAGACTCTCACCAATCAAATGAAAAGATTTTCCATTTATTGCATCGGTGGAAGACCGAGATTTCCCTATATAAGCAATTCCAGGATCAAATATCTCGTCCTCGGTGGAGAAAGGGGAGGGAACATAAGGGGCTTCCCCCACACTAGGTCCACACAAAGCATCGTCAAAAGGAGAAGACGAGCTTGTAGTACTCAATAACCGCGGTGATGACGGAGTTAGAATAGTAGAAAAATCTTTTAAATTAGATTCAAAATTTTTTCCTTTTTCATCTTTAATACTCTCCTTGTGAAAACCCGATTTAATTATGTCAAAAATATTCGGTGTATCTAAAACAATGTTAGTCACACTAAAAATTCTCACATTTTGAAAGCGTTTTGGTTTTGGTGGTGGCAAGTTTTCAAATCTTTTGTCAACAAAGAAAACCTCCCCATCGGGATCAACGTATTCATCATCCGAAGAATCACTCGAGATTGGAATCATAGGCTTAACACTCTTAACCTCCATCGGCGGAGGGGACGGAACTTCATTTTTATCAACTCCTAAAACTCTATTTGAAATCCTTTTGCAAATGTTCTTGATCGGATTGACATTGTACAAAGATGTGATCGAATAAACATGAGAAAGAGTGGAGTTTTGGGTTGCATTAATGACGAGTTCTTCCTCATTGAAACGAAGAGTGATTTTTCTTGCATGCACATCGATAAGTGCTCTCGAGGTATCCAAAAAAGATCGACCTAAAATTAACGGAACTTTAGGATCGATGGGAATATCAACAACAATGAAGTCCACGGGATAATAGAACTTCCCAACTTTCACAAAGACGTCCTCGGCAACTCCACAAGCTAGAATCGTAGAATGATCGGCCATTTCGATTGACATTCTTGAAGGAGTGAGATTTGGGAGATTGAGCGATTTAAAAATCTCGAGAGGCATCAAATTAATACTAGCACCAAGATCGGCCAAGGCGTAGCATTCTTCCATGTCTTGGATAGCACATGGGATTAAAAACTTTCCAGGATCACCGACCTTTTGAGGTATGCGGCTTAGAAAAACCGATGAACAACTAGATGATTTTTGCAATTTTTCTTTGTTATTCAACATACTTTTGAAGTTCGCGGCAAATCGAGGCATCATGACTAAGGCGTCGGCAAAACTTATATTGAAATGCAAGTCACGAAACATTTTCATAAAGAGTTCAAATTGATAATTATTTCGTTCTTGTGCCTTTTCCTTGTCTCGTCTTGATGGGTAGGGTAAAGGTGGTGTGGGTTGGGGCAAATTAGGCATAGGCATCGGCCTTGGAATCTCGGGTTCCATTATGGGTATTGGTTCAACCGTAGGTGTGGTTTGAGCGGTACTTCGTGGGCTTGTAATGTGCTCCTTTTCAACCACAACCTCGGGTTCTTTCTCTTTTTCCTTCTCCATAGAAGTACTTGGACGAGAAGTGGGTTCTTTGAAAGTTTTACCACTACGAGTAGTAATAACCTTCAATTCTCCTTTCGGGTTCATGATGGTATCACTAGGAAGACCACCCGAAGAAGAGGGCTTACACATGATAGCTTCAAACATTTTAGCCATTCGGTCTTCAAACTTAGATTGCCTAGCATCCGCTTTCAACAACTCTTGCTTAATCTCATGTTGTCCTTGCTCCATTTTTTGTTGATTTTGTTGGAGTCGTGTGACATTTCCTTCCATTTTATTAGCATGAGTTTTAAGTTCATTAGCAAGTTCGGTTTTAAGCTCGTTTTTCAACTCGGATCTTAAGCTAACCATTTCACGTTGCATGTTGTCAAACTTAGCATCATTAGCCTTAGCATAATTCAAAAATTCTCCTTGAAGATTTTTGGTGTGATCGTTTTGAAAACCTTGGGCATTAGTTTGAAAATCACGGTTTTGGTTTTGGTTAGAAATTTGCCCATTTCCACTTTGGTAATTACCTTTGTTATAGTTCCTTTGATTTCCTTGGTAATTTCCACCTTGATTGTTGTTGTTGCGATAATTATTAACATTTTGATTGGGTTGAGCTTGATTTGAACGTGAACCTTGACCGATTTGGTTGTAAGTTCCCGTGGCTACAAAAGCATTTGAAGTGTTACCATCCGTGGTAATGCACTCGGATAAATCATGAGCTCCCCCACACGACAAACAACTTTTAGAAACCGCTTTAACCGAAGCGGTGTTGGAAGCTTCTTGAGCCTTCCAATGGGACATAAGGTTTGCAAATCTATCGAAAAACCTATTCTCCTCATTTGCTTCATCATGTAATGCATTGATACTTTGAGACGATGATGAGCCCCTTTTGGCAACACTCGGTGTGTGACGAGGGCTATAAACCTTAGACCTATTCTTGATTATGACCAAAGCTTCTTCAACCGTTTTACACAAAAAATTACCACCCGCGGCGGCATTTAAATAATCTCTTTCATGATCGTTAAGTCCATTGTAAAACGTGTCGATTTGGTGCAAATCGGAAAAACCATGATGAGGACATTCGTGCAACATCTCCTTAAACCTATTCCAAGCCGTAGAAAAACTTTCATTTGATTCTTGTGAAAATTTAGAAATCTCGTTCTTCAAATGCGTAGTCTTAGAGGGCGGGAAAAATTGGTTCACGAACTTCGAAACGAGATCCTTCCACGTCAATATAGAATTGGGTGGCTCTTTCTCTAACCAAATTTTTGCGGGCCCCGCTAAGGAATACGGAAATAACATCATCTTAATCGAGTCATTCGAGACATCCTTGAATTTGCACGTGGCGGTAAGACGATTAAATTGGCGGATATGGTTGTGAGGATTGTCCTTCTCATCACCACGGAATTTGTTGTTTTGGATCATCGACAACAAACCCGTTTTAACTTCAAAATTCTCCGCAAGGATTGCGGGAATCACAATAGCTTCTCCATAACCCTCGGTGGGTGCTTGAAGTAACTCCATCATAGTTCGATTTGCCATGGTTGGTTCTTCTCGTACAATGGGTTCGTCAATAGGAGACTCCTCACTAGAAAGAGTGAGTGATTTGTTTCTTCGTTTACGAGCACGTCTAGCTTTAGAGCGAGTTTGCATAAACGCCACGTACAACGAGAAGGCGAGCAAAGAAGATTCTTTTTGGTATTTTGTGTTTTTTTCAATTTTTTTGTGGTTTTTGATTGTATTAACCTTTTTGGAATTGGTGAATGTATTAAGTAGACAATGAGTCCACAAATCTCCTCACTAATCAAATCTCTTGATTAAAAAGGCCTCAAGGAATGAAAACGATCACGTGGAGTGAACGCCTTTGATGACTTTAGAACGATGGTGGAACACCAAATCGTTCAAGAGGGTTTAATCAAATGGAAACCAATAAAATATATATGATATGTAATAATACTTTGGGCGGCAAAACCCTCGATTCACTCTCAAAATCAAATACGCACAAGCAAGCGGAGGAAACGAGGCGGCGCGAAGCACTTAAGAGCCTTTTTCCTTTAGGTTGTGAAATACAACCGCCTTATACCCACCTTATAGTTTGTATTATCAAGATTAAGCTTCACGAAAGTATTTATCTATTTTTGCCTTTTTCTTTGGTTTGAGATTCGAATACAATGATCGAGTGATGAAATCCCGAATCAAGGTTGTGATTGCTCACGTATTTGGAGTACTTGTGTATTTATTGTTCTACGTATACAATATAGTAATAGTATTCACACAAAAACCGAAAAACGATAATACGTATTAATAGAGTGCTATTAATACAATTATATTTATGGCTAATATAGAAAACAACAATGGTTCAATCAAAACACAACACGCCTCCCCGGCAGCGGCGCCAAAAATGATGGTGGTAAAATCACACTTGTTTAGGAAAACAAGGCAATAATATAGGGTAAGCACGACGATTTAGGAAAACCGTGTGTAAATGACCCTTAAGAAGGTGAGTTCGTTCTCGAGGAGGCACGTGTGTTGTGTAATGAATGATTGATTATGTTTTTGATTATTAATGAGAAGAAAAGAAGAGAAAATGACGAAGACGAAAAAATTAGAAAAATAAGGCAAAAACACTATTAGAAAGTTACGACGTAGAACGTGAAAAACACAAAATTTAAAATTTTAATCTAAAAATTTCTAAAAATTACTAAAAAATCCCAAATAATATTCTAAGAGTTTACAAAAAATTCAAACTTGCCAAAACCTTTTAATTAATTTAGTAATGACTTTTTAATGCTAATTAAAGCCCTAAAAATCACTTTTAAATATTAAAAAGCCCTAAACAAGATTTTATAGTTTGTAAACCTCTAAAATGACCTAATTAAACTATTTTTAAAAATTTTAAAACCAAATTAAACTATTTTTAAACTCCTAAAAACTATTAAAATGTATTAAATCTTAAATTAATTCTAAAAATTAATTGAAAAGCCTAAAAATTATTCTACAAATGGGAAAAGTCTTAATTAATGCTATAGAATCTAGGATAAATGAAAAATAAAGAAAAATAAAACTTTTTATTTTAATGAATAAAATAATAATAAAATAATCAAAAAAATTAAAAGTTCTCAAATAAATTCTAAAAAATTCTCAAAAATCCTAAATATTCTAACTAGAACAAAAATGTAAATTAAAGTTTCTAAAACCTCTTAATTAATTTTATATTAATTTTTAAAGTTGCTAAAAAACCCTAAAATCAAATAAAATTAAAAATTAAAGTTTTTGAAAACTTTTTTATATGTAAACCTCAATTCTACAAATTAAAACCTAAAAACTATTTTTTTGTATTTTTATACTACTGTTTAGTATTTTTTAAAGACTTTCTAAATTAAAAACTAAAAAATAATCCTATTAAATAATTAAATAAAAGGAAAAATAATATTTTTAGCCAGAAAAATCCTAAACTCTATAAATATCCTAGGAAAATTCAAATAAGCTAAAAACACTACCTAAATAAGCTGAAAAGCGCTTAAAAGATCACGGCTTATTTAAATAAGCCAAACTCAAACACACCTTAAGTATTAAACCAAACCAAACCTAGCAGTCAAAGACCCTAGGGCAGGATGGTTAACGCGTATGGTTGTGAGAGGAGTGGCGCAGGTTCGAGTCCTGGCCACGTCCTTTTTGTGCTTATATTTTTTTTTATTTTTTATTTTTAAAATTTAAAAACTCAAACAGTAACTCTAGCTAGGCTCAAAAACACAAACACAATGCAAAAAAGGATCAAGATTAAGCTTGTTAAAGACCAAAACGTGGCCAAGTCTGCACTTGTTTCTGATGAACAAGTGTAGCTTATAAAACGTGATTTGGAAACCAAGAGGAGCTTGGTTTTTGCTTGTTTTGTGGTGATTTTGGAACAAGAGGGCACCCTTGTGCTCTTTCTGAGCACAAGGAGTCAAGACACACAAGAAGCTAACACTTTGCACACCAAAATCAAAGAAACAAAGCACAAACAGGCCTAAGCATGTTGCTGTGATTATTTTTACCAAGTCTGGTGGTATTGATGCAAATTTCTAGCACCCTACTCACTTTTAAATGCTCAAAATAAGCACACAAACATTCCAAGCAACACACAAGCAATATCAAATCCTATAATAACTCAACACTTAGCAGATTAAGAACTTTGGGCACAAAAAAGGACAATTTCAAGCAGAAAATAGAATATGCAGTTTTCTAGCTAGCTATTTCTCTTTTAACCCACCATACTTGCTCAAAAACCTTTCCAAATTACAACCCAAGCTAAATACTACCTTACTCAACCCTTCTTACAAACTTTAACACGTTTTCATGCCACAATTCTTTCAAAATCTTACTGCTATACTTAAATCCAAACACCCCTTTAAATAATGAAAACCAACTTTTAACACTACAAAACCTTCTAAAACTTTTTCAAACTGAATCAAATGGCATCTAGCATACACAGTAACACCTAAGAACACAAATCAAAAACTTTTAACACACTTAACTCCTTAATCATGCAAGATCATACAACACAACTTTCTGAAATTTTACTAAAGTAAAAGAAGATTTACCTAGGGACCTTACTTCCAAGGTCCCTTGTGGAAGCAATTCCACCTCCTTCCAACTCGGGTTGGAGCAGACACAATTATCAACAACAACTCCTTAACCTGTTTAATGACAAATCAAAGAAGAAAAACAATATACAAGCAGAATATATATGTTTCACTTTCTTTCTTAAAAACTTTTATCAAAACCTTTTTAAAAACTCACTAACACGTTTCAAAAACCTTTTAAACCTCCAAAATTCCAAACCTCAGTCCACTTTCACTTTCTGAAAGTTTGGAATCATGAACCTTAAAAACACTTTTTTCTGAAAATTCACAATCTTTTGAAAACTCAAATCACACTTTCACAAATTTAATGTGGAACTCAGCTTTTGCATACAACTTTACACAAACTTTTATCAGAATTAAAAAGGAATTACAATTGCACACCACAAATACCAAACTTTTAATTTTTATAAAAAGGAATTACAAGCTTATGCAAAAACTGGAACAAAGGAAAGAGTGGACAAGCTCATCTCTTTTATACACCCTAATGGACTATTCTAGAATGTAAATAAAAATACAAGTCCTAAAACCCTAATGCTGGAAAAATGTCTTGTATGCCCTTTGACGAATTTGGTCAAAACTGGTTCCATGTGACTTGACAGCTGCAATCTCTCATCTTGGACGTTAAAATAGCCTTGGAGACAAAGGAGTTGCTTGGAATCGTTGGATGTGTCGGATTGGGGTTTTGTGCGAAAGTGACAAGAGCAGGGGAGGGTTGGGGTGAGGACCACAGGACACGTGGAGGGTTTGTGTGTGGTGGGATTAGGTTAGGGGATGGTGAATTAGCATTCTGGACAATTTGGGCTTAAAACCCTTTGGTTTGAAGTTAATTAAGACTGGGGTGGAATTAGGGTTCGTGTGGGTTAAGAACAGGTTTTGATTTGTTTTGGGTTAAATGATTTTTAAATAAGTGTTATGGGAGGGAAAAAAGGTTTAAGTGGGATTTGACCAAGTTGACCAGGTTTAAATATTAAACCGGGTGAGGGTAATGGGTAGGGTCGGTTTTGGATAGGTTAAATGGGTTGGTGGGTGGGTAGGGCTGAGGTGTCGCATTGTGGTTGGGTGGAATTGTTTGGTTATTTGGCAGATTGAGTCCCCAAGGTTTCAACTTTCTTCTACTTTGTAATAAAACTCCAACAGCGCCCTATTTAGCCTTGTCAACTTTTGAGAAGTTGTCAAATTTGGCACAATGTCTTCCAAAACTTTTCCAAGGGCTCCTTTTGTATAATCTTCAAACTTGATGGACCATTCTTGTAATATCTTCAAATAATAAGGATTATACTTGTACATTTGATATTTTGAGGGTCAAATGTGACAAGTTCTTCAAAGATGAGGGGCCATTTTTGCCAATCTTCAATTCATCAAGGGTATTTTTGCAAAATCCAAACTTGGGCCCGGTTCATTGTGCGACTTCGTTTCTCGTGTTCGTTTTTGATTGATTCTTGTGTTCTTTTGCCAATTCCTCAATATCCGTACCTAAAAATACACAAGTAACAAACACGAGCATATATTTGGCATGTTTTATGATATTTTATGCAATTTAAGGCCGTTTTGGACGATGAGACCATGTATAAAAGCAGTCTCATCAAATACGGGCAAACCATGCCAAATCTATGGAAATACAATTTCCACTTGGGTTTGATTGTTTTGATCATGGTTTGGGAGTCTTTGTCATGTTTCGGTTGGGATTAACTATGTTTTGACCAGGCTTAAATGTAAAAAATTAGGTGGTGAAGTAGATGTTGTTTTATTAGACAAGGTAGACACACAATCTGATATTAAATATATGGGGAGATCTAACACCATTTATCATTGTTTCATCAACAAAACAATGACATTGATTTTCCTTAGGAAACTTACAAAGATGGATAACATAGAAAACTAATGAACAAATCATAACATCTATCAACATGTTCTTAACTATGCTAGGACTTTGAAAGGTCAAATTAAAAAGTTTCTCTTATATTGAAAGTTTAATTTTTAATGTATTGTTTAGTTACACGACCTTGCAAGTTAGATTGAATTTTAGCTTATGGATACTGGTTCTTGGGTTCACCATCATCACGTCTTTTCTTACTTGGGTTATGTATATATTTTCATTGTCACATACTAACTTAATACCTTTTAAACATGGTCACACACATCCAAATACGGTCGATGCGGGCTAATCCATTCAAAACCGGCCAAAACTGACCAAAAGGTAACTTAAACTCTAAAAACCGGAGAAAGTCTTAATAATCTGGTAAAACTATCCCAAATCCGGGGTAAATCTATTTCCATTATGTTTTGATCGTTGTGATCATGTTTTGGGGGGCTTTAGCATGTTTTGGTCGGGTTTGGCTATGTTTTGACTAGGCTTGCAGGTTGCAAATTAGTTGGTAAAGTAATATTGGTTTCACTAGACAATGAAATCATTAATACACACCATGTATTGGTATTAAAGATATGAGTGAACTCCAACAACATTTATCGTTTTTTGATCAAGACAAAAATGACATTCAAAGGTGGATAATATACCAAACGAATGAACAAAACATCTTATGTAATCAACTTTTGCTTAACGATCCGGGACTTAGAAATGTCATATTAAAATTTTTTTCTAAGATTGCCAAGTTAATTTATAATCTATTATTAATAACTTCGCATTACTAGTATGATCGAAGTAAACTCTTGAATGTAAACGGGTCGGCCTTGAGCCCAAAAAACAATATCCAACAAAATGTGAAAAATTGATAAAAATGAAAATATCTAAAAAAATATAGTGTTTCGAGCCTCGAAATTTCCGTAAACTAACAAAGTTGGTTACAGCTACGTTCCCCTCGTTTTGGCCTTCGATTCGCCTCGTCCCGCGCCTGAAACGGACTTCTACAACCTAAGTTATGACATTTTCAAAAAAGTACTTTTCTTCACGCGATATTGGGAAACCAAATACGTTTGGGCTCTATCTTCTACACTTGTACATCCATCAAACCTTCCGAACCAACCAAAATGGAATTTAAGCGGGCAAACCTGGGGAAAGTCTGAATAATACGGGCAAACCATGCCAAATCCATGGAAATACAATTTCCACTTGGTTTTGATTGTTTTGATCATGGTTTGGCAGTCTTTGTCAGGTTTCGGTTGGGATTAACTATGTTTTGACCAGGCTTAAATGTTAAAAATTAGGTGGTGAAGTAGATGTTGTTTTCTTAGACAAGGAACATCGTGATGACACGCAATCAAATGATATTAAATATATGGATGAGATCTAACAACATTTATCATTGTTTCATCAACAAAAGAATGACATTGATTTTCCTTAGGAAACCTACAAAGATGGATAACATACAAAAATAATGAACAAAACATAGCATGTATCAACATGTTCTTAACTATGCTAGGACTTTGAAAGGTCAAATTAAAAAGTTTCTCTTATATTGGAAGTTTAATTTTTAATGTATTGTTTAGTTACACGACCTTGCAAGTTAGATTGAATTTTAGCTTATGGATACTGGTTCTTGGGTTCACCATCATCACGTCTTTTCTTACTTGGGTTATGTATGTATTTTCATTGTCACATACTAACTTAATAAGTTTTAAACATGGTCACACACATCCAAATACGGTCGATGCGGGCTAAACCATTCGAAACCAGCCAAAACTGACCAAAAGGTAACTTAAACTGTAAAAACCGGATAAAGTCTTAATAACCCGGTAAAACTATCCCAAATCCGGGGTAAATGTATTTCCACTATGTTTTGATTGTTGTGATCATGTTTTTGGGGCCTTTAGCATGTTTTGGTCGGGTTTGGCTATGTTTTGACTAGGCTTGGAGGTTGCAAGTTAGTTGGTAAAGTAATATTGGTTTCACTAGACAATGAAATCATTAATACACACCATGTATTGGTATTAAAGATATGAGTGAACTCCAACAACATTTATCATTATTAGATCAAGACAAAAATGACATTCAAAGGTGGGTAATATACCAATCGAATGAACAAAACATCTTATGTAACCAACTGTTGCTTAACGTTCCCGGGACTTAGAAATGTCATATTAAAAATTTTGTCTATGATTTCCAAGATAAGTTATAATCTATTATTAATAACTTCGCATTACTAGTATGATCGAAATAAACCCTTGAATGTAAATGGGTCGGACCTGAGCCCAAAAACAATATCCAACAAAATGTGAAAAATTGATAAAAATGAAAATATCTCATAAAATATAGTGTTTCGGGCCTCGAAATTTCCGTAACCCAACAAAGTTAGGTTACAACTACGTTCCCCTCGTTTTGGCCTTCGATTCGCCTCGTACCGCGCTTGAAACGGACTTCTACAACCTGACTTATGACATTTTCAAAAAAGTACTTTTTCTTCACGCGATATTGGGCTGCCAAATACGTTTGGGCTCTATCTTTTGCACTTGTACATCCATCAAACCTTCCGAACCAACCAAAATAGACCAAAATGGAATTTAAGCGGTCAAACCCTGGGAAAGTCTGAATAATACTGGCACACCATGTCAAATTCTTGGAAATACAATTTCCACTTGGGTTTGATTGTTTTGATCATGGTTTGGGAGTCTTTCTCAGGTTTCGGTTGGGATTAACTATGTTTTGAACAGGCTTAAATGTTAAAAATTAGGTGGTGAAGTAGATGTTGTTTTATTAGACAAGGAACATCGTGATGACACACAATCAAATGATATTAAATATATGGGTGAGCTCTAACAACATTTATCATTGTTTCATCAACAAAACAATGACATTGATTTTCCTTAGGAAACCTACAAAGATGGATAACATTCAAAACTAATGAACAAAACATAGTATCTATCAACGTGTTCTTAACTATGATAGGACTTTGAAAGGTCAAATTAAAAAGTTTCTCTTATATTGGAAGTTTAATTTTTAATGTATGGTTTAGTTACACGACCTTGCAAGTTAGATTGAATTTTAGCTTATGGATACTGGTTCTTGGGTTCACCATCATCACGTCTTTTCTTACTTAGGTTATGTATATATTTTCATTGTAATATAATAACTTAATAACTTTTAAACATGGTCACACACATCCAAATACGGTCGATGCGGGCTAAACCATTCAAAACCGGCCAAAACTGAGCAAAAGGGAACTTAAACTGTAAAAACCGGAGAAAGTCTGAATAACCCGGTAAATCTATCCCAAATCCGGGGTAAATGTATTTCCACTATGTTTTGATTGTAGTGATCATGTTTTGGGGGCCTTTAGCATGCTTTGGTCGGGTTTGGCTATGTTTTGACTAGGCTTGGAGATTGCAAATTAGTTGGTAAAGTAATATTGGTTTCACTAGACAATGAAATCATTAATACACACCATGTATTGGTATTAAAGATATGAGTGAACTCCAACAACATTTATCATTATTTTATCAAGACAAAAACGACATTCAAAGGTGGATAATATACCAAACGAATGAACAAAACATCTTATGTAACCAACTGTTGTTTACGATCCTGGGACTTAGAAATGTCATATTAAATTTTTTTTCTATGATTGCCAAGTTAATTTATAATCTATTATTAATAACTTCGCATTACTAGTATGATCGAAATAAACCCTTGAATGTAAATGGGTCGGACCTGAGCCCAAAAACAATATCCAACAAAATGTGAAAAATTGATAAAAATGAAAATATATCATAAAATATAGTGTTTCGGGCCTCGAAATTTCCGTAACCCAACAAAGTTAGGTTATAGCTACATTCCCTCGTTTTGGCATTCGATTCGCCTCGTCCCGCGCCTAAACCGTCTTCTACAACCTAAGTTATGACATTTTCAAAAAAGTACTTTTCTTCACCCGATATTGGGCAACCAAATACGTTTGGGTTCTATCTTCTACACTAGTACATCCATCAAACCTTCCGAACCAACCAAAATAGACCAAAATGGAATTTAAGCGGGCAAACCTGGGGAAAGTCTGAATAATACTGGCACACCAAGCCAAATCCATGGAAATATAATTTCCACTTGGGTTTGATTGTTCTAATCATGGTTTGGGAGTATTTGTCAGGTTTCGGTTGGGATTAACTATGTTTTGAACAGGCTTAAATGTTAAAAACTAGGTGGTGAAATAGATGTTGTTTTATTAGACAAGGAACATCGTGATGACACACAATCAAATGATATTAAATATATGGGTGAGCTCTAAAAACATTTATCATTGTTTCATCAACAAAACAATGACATTGATTTTCCTTAGGAAACCTACAAAGATGGATAACATTCAAAACTAATGAACAAAACATAGTATCTATCAGCGTGTTCTTAACTATGCTAGGACTTTGAAAGGTCAATGATACTTGGTTTTTGCTATGTGTTCTATATTCTCTCGATATCCTCTCGAATTCATCTTGGTTCTAAGTGGAATGATTGTTCTTGGTTACTAGAAAGGGGAGTGGTTTTCTAATCTAATAAATGGTTAAATGCACAAAAATGCAAACTTAAATTCAAAGCAGTAAATTTAATAACAATTAATAAAACTAGAGTTAAAATTAAAATATAAATGTAAAATGACGAAACAGTAAGTATCACTTAAAAATGCTAAAAAGAAAAATGATTCGGAAGTTCTTACTGATTCGGAAGTTTTCCGAATGAAAAGATGTCAACTCCTTGATCCGGAACTTTACTCGGAAATTTTGTTCAGAAGATTGATCCGGAACTTTGTTCGGAACTTCACCCGGAACTTGGTTCGGGACTTTACTCGCAAGATTTGACTCAGAACTTCACTCGGAACTTTCACTCGGAACTTTCATTCGGAAGTTGATCCGGAACTTTCTTCGGAAGTTTGATTCGGAAGTTGGTTCGGAAGTTTACCCGGAACTTCGTTCGGAAGTTGTTGATCCGGAAGTTCGTCTGGAACTTTTGACTCGGAAGTTTATTCGGAAGATTTGGAAAGAGCATTCATTCGGAACTTTTTTTAAAAATTGATTCGAAACTTTTTGAAAGGGAATTTATTCGGAACTTCTTAAACTCATGCGGAACTTTTGGTTCATCCGGAACTTATGTTCATCCGGAACTTTTTTTGTTCATCCGGAAGTTTGTGTTCATCCGGAACCTGGGAATACTCAAGAACAGTAACTTTTCAGAAAAAACAGGGAAACGCGATTTAATCCAAAATCAAGCTAAATAAGCAAAAAGGTTTTACCAAATTAACCACAAATCATCTACCAACTACAAGGATCAAATCCCAATCACAAAAAACACAAATTCAACAACTTCTTAAGATCAAAACTCAACTAAATAAGAACTTAAGAACTTGAAATAAAAAGATGATGAAGAACAAGATGAATGAAAAGATTAAAGGAAGACTTGTATTAATGATTAATGTTGAACAAACAAAAGACAAGATTAAACTACAAGATTTGGAAGAACAATAATCAAAATCACCAAACACCCTAGTGGTGTTGGTGATGACTACGAACCGAAAGAGAGAAAAAGAGGGGAAAAGAAAAACTAAAAAACTGAATGAAAAGTGTGAGGGGAACCCTTTATATAGGTGTTCTCTTTGGTTGGTGAGTGGGCTTTCTCCCGTTCTTCTTGTCTTCTCGTCTTTTCAGAAAAGTTGACGTTTTCGATTCTGATTCGGGATTTGTCGTCGATTAAATTCAACTCGTCTTTTAATTTCTTTGTTTAATAGACTTAAGTTTCTTCGACTTATGTAAATCTTCCATCTTTGGTCCTTTTCTTCGATAAATCTTCGAATAGGCCCAGTGACTTCAAATCTTTTGCATCTCTTTGACAACAGACTTCATCTTGAGTCTTTTTCTTCGGTAAAACCCGTGCAATCCCATGTTTTCTCCATTATCCATTCGATTGGCTCTGAAAACACAATAAACACAAAAACCACGCATAATTCCAAACAAATGATATTAAATACGTGTTTTGGTCTCGTTTTAGTAAGAAATAAGTGGTAAAAGAATGGGTGTTTACACACCTATCAAATCCCCTACACTTAACCATTGCCATGCCCTCATTCAATGCTTAGTAATAAAGCAAATTTACACTTTTCTCATAATAAATCAACCTTGGCCTTATTAAAATACTACTAAACAAAAATTAAAGTACTAAAAGAAATTTAAACTTTAAAGGAAACAAAAGGATAGAAAACCATTTTCACTTGAAAACAGCTACATGGAAATAACTTTCAAAGAAATCAAGGACTTACATTAGGGCTTCGGTGCTGCGAAGATTTATCACCCACAAGTTTCACGTTCCCCAAACTAAGCTTAAAAACGAGATCATTGTTATTATAAGTTAGTAAATCAAACACTTACACACATGGCTTAATTAAATGCTTAAACTCCCTTATTCCTAGGTGTATCTCTTATATTTTATTTTTTTGTCTTAGAATGATCATGAAGATGCATTTCTGGACTTATTGCGATAGTTTATTTAGGCTGAAAGCAAAGTAGGACGATTTGATCAATAGTTAGCTAAAGGACAAAATCTCTTAAAACTGCTTCTCGGGATATCAAAAAGTTCATATCTTGGCATAACTCGGTTCACGATTTGAGACCTTTCTCGGGCCGATATTTGGCATGTACTTCATACTTCATATCTTGAGAGACGTGCTTGAGATAATGGTCTTCTCATCGTTAATAGAGTTTCTTCACGTGGAGACTTTTGAGGGGTACTCCAACTTTGTTGACCACGACTTCATGATTATTTCTTCAATCTCTAATTGGGATTTTGAGATACAACGATCCGCCTCCTTTTCGGACTTGGATCTATTTATCCTCATACCTTGTTAGGGTCTTTTCGGATAGACTTCTGCATGATTTTTATGGGAGTTGATTGCTTTTCGTCGTGAGTCTTGATCCTTCATATTGACTTTGGGAATAATGCTTTTCACATCACCTTGGATCTTTAGCAATAAGATTGAATCCTCATGCCTTGTTAGGGCCTTTTCGGACTCGCCAATCTTCGCGCCCCGCTTCATAAGTTATGCCTTGGCTATGAACTCTTATCATTACCGAGCAACTTTTAAACGATCTTGGGCTAGAAGCTAAGTAACTTTTCAAATCGTACGACCTTACTTATTGCAGATAATTCATTAGCAAGTGATGGGAGAATAGGCAAATAATTACACCAAGTGAGCTTGTGCAAGAATACCGACTTATAATTGACTCTATCATTTCTCGTCCTCCACAATTTAAAATCTCAAGTAATGAGACTCGTGGACACTTAGCCTAATAAGCCAATTAAGGTCTACATGGTTAAGGATACTAGCTAGAATAAACTTGGACAAGTCTATTCGGGTTGAGTCAAAATAATCGCAACGGGCCTAATATGTCAAAGATTTCTAAACTAGCTACACCACTTTATTACAATTTGACTTTATTGCGGGATATATACATACGAAAACGATGATAAAATTTTTTAAAATTACGACTAAATGGCCAAAGTTAATAAAAAAAAATTGAAAAATGTTGAAAAATATGATTTTCCGGTTAAATGAAGGCATTTTCATGGAAAAGTCCACTTAAAACTTCGATAAAAGTCCCCCCTACACTTAAGATAAACATTGTCCTCAATGTTTAAGCATGTGGGAAAAGTCTCCCCTACACTTATGACATTGTGCACGTTGGTTAACTCAAATTAAGGAAGAGACGACTAAAGTGATCAATTTCAAATGTGAGTTATGAAGAAAATTGAATCACGATAGTTGAGAGATAGAACCGAATTTCGGATAACACGGGAGCACGGTTCTTCAAAGGTTCCAAAAGTGCATTCATCCCTGTAATCACATCACCAGACAAAAACAAACACCGATAGAAGTCCCCCTACACTTAGGATGTTAAAACATAAAAGGATAGATACTCGGGCTGCCTCCCGAGGAGCGCTTGTTTTTGATAACCGAGTCACGAGCCTGACTCGACCCAAAATTAGTTCATGGGGAACGTGGTGAGGGATGGAATCATCTCCTGAGAGATGTACTCACCAAAGTACAACTTCACTCGTTAGCCATTCACCTTAAAATTCGGTCCATCAGGTTGAGCGAGCTCGAGAGTACCATATGGAAAAATTTGGGCAATGGTGAATGGGCCGGACCAACGAGATTTCAGCTTGCCCGAAAAGATTTTCAACCGAGAGTTAAAGAGTAAAACTTTGTCTCCAACTTGGAACTCTCGGTTTTTAATCTTGGAGTCGTGAATGAGCTTAGTCCTTTCCTTATAGATCAAAGAATTTTCATAAGCCTCATTACGGAGTTCACTGAGCTCATTGAGTTGGATCTTGCGTAGGTCACCGGCTTTGTTGATATCAAAATTAGCCCACTTCAAGGCCCAGTAAGCCTTGTGCTCCAACTCAATGGGTAGGTGGCACGCTTTCCCGTACACGAGACGATATGGTGTGCAACCAATCGGAGTCTTGTATGCAGTACGAAAAGCCCACAAAGCATCATCAAGTTTATCAGCCCATGAGGCACGATGCTCTCCCACGGTTCTTTCCAGAATTCGCTTTAATCCTCGGTTGGATATTTCAGCCTGGCCATTAGTTTGTGGGTGGTAGGCTGTGGAAAGACGATGATTTACACCATACTTAGCCATGACTCTTGCGAATTGGTCTTTGCAAAAATGAGTCCCACGATCACTAATAATGGCACGAGGCACACCGAATCTAGCGAATAGAGATTTCAAAAAGTTACAAACCACCCTTGCGTCATTAGTAGGTAAAGCTTTGGCTTCAACCCACTTTGAAACGTAGTCAACAGCTACAAGGATGTATTTGTTTCCTTTAGAAGAAGGGAATGGCCCCATAAAGTCGATACCCCAAACATCAAAGATTTCACATTCTTGAAGGAAATTCTGAGGCATCTCGTCTTTATGTGTGGTCTTGCCTTGTTTTTGGCAAGCATCACAACGTTTAACCATATTGTGAGCGTCACGATATATGGTGGGCCAATAAAATCCCGAGTCAAACACTTTTTTGGCGGTGTAGTTGGGACCAAAGTGACCACCGGTGGGTCCTTTGTGGCAAGCATCAAGGATTTCCAAAGTTGCCGGTCCATCAACACATCGGCGAATAATCAAGTCGGTACATTGTTTGAATAGATACGGGTCATCCCAAAAGTAAGTCTTAATGTCTTTGAAAAACTTTTTCTTTTGCTGGGATGTTAACCCGTCAACAAGAATTCCACCCGCCAAGTAGTTTGCAATGTCCGCAAACCACGGGGTTTCATCAGCAGTCGAGTTGATAGACATTAAGGTCTCCAAGGGAAAAGAATCGTTGATTTCCTTGTTCGGATGATCCCCCTGGTAAGGATCCTCAAGTCTACTGAGATGATCCGCGGCTAGGTTTTTAGCTCCTTTTTTATCGCGAATTTCGATTTTAAATTCTTGGAGAAGCAAAACCCAGCGAAGAAGTCTTGGTTTGGAATCTTTCTTTGTCAACAAGTACTTCAACGCGGAATGATCGGTGTAAACGATTGTGGTGGAAAGGACAAGATAGGGGCGGAACTTTTCAAAGGCATAGACAACAGCAAAAAGCTCTTTTTCGGTTGTCGTGTAATGCAATTGAGCCCTCGTCATTGTCTTGCTTGCATAGTGGATTGGTTGGAAGTGTTTATTCATTCTTTGGCCCAAAACCGCACCAATAGCAAATTCGCTAGCATCGCACATCAACTCAAAAGGCAGCTCCCAATTGGGGGTAACCAAGACGGGTGCCTTAGTTAGCTTATCCTTAAGCGAGTTGAAGGCTTCAAGACACTCTTTGGAAAAGATAAAAGGAGTATCTTTTTCCAAGAGGTGGGTCATTGGGCGAGCGATTTGAGAAAAGTCTTTGATGAATCGACGGTAAAAGCCCGCATGACCAAGCAAACTTCTCACACCCTTCACGGTTGAAGGTGGAGGCAACTTAGTGATAACATCGACTTTAGCACGGTCTACTTCAAGACCGGCTTTGGAAATTTTGTGTCCTAGCACGATGCCTTCTTTAACCATAAAATGGAATTTTTCCCAATTCAGAACAAGGCGAGTGTCTTCGCACCGCTTAAGCATACGTTCTAAATTGGCAAGGCAAGAAGAGAAAGAATCCCCGAAGACCGAGAAATCATCCATGAAGACTTCCATGGTTTGTTCAACCATGTCATGGAAGATAGCTAACATGCACCTTTGGAAATTCCCGGGGGCATTGCATAAGCCAAAAGGCATTCTTTTGTAAGCAAATGTGCCATAGGGACAAGTGAATGTTGTCTTCTCTTGATCTTGGGGATCGATGGGTATTTGGAAATAACCCGAGAAACCATCAAGAAAGCAGTAATATTCATTACCCGCTAAACGTTCAAGCATTTGGTCCATAAAAGGTAGAGGGAAATGATCCTTTCTCGTGGCATCATTGAGTTTGCGATAGTCTATACAAACTCTCCACCCAGTAACGAGACGAGTGGAAATCAACTCGTTGTGTTCATTGGGAACAACGGTTATTCCGCCTTTCTTAGGCACACAATGGACTGGACTAACCCATGGTGAATCCGAAATAGGGTAAATCATACCCGCATCAAGAAGTTTGATAACCTCCGTTTTGATGACTTCATGGATTTTTGGATTCACCCTTCATTGGTTTTGAATTGTGGGCTTAAAGTCGTCCTCCATGAGAATTTTGTGTGTGCAGAAGTGAGGATCAATTTCGCGAATATCAGAAATTTTCCAAGCAATTGCCTTCTTATGATCTTTAAGCACGGCGATGAGGCGAGTTTTCTCTTCATCTTTCAAATCCTTAGCAATGATGACGGGCGACTTCTTCTCTTCTTCAAGGAACACATACTCGAGATGGGGCGGCAACTCCTTAAGTTCTAAATCCGGAGGATTTTCGATGGGAGGCGTTTTCAAAGTCGGAGTATCGATAGCAATAACCGTGGGAGATGGTGGAGAAAGATTGTCTTCGTTGAGAAGGTTTTCAAAGAAATGCATGTCTTCATCCCCATCGGTGGGAGAATCATCATTAGCTAAGTTCACATCTCCCATGGTGGCTTCAAGATCTTTCCAAAACAAATCACTTTCTCCAAAGAGAGACAGTGATGAATCAATAGAGGAAACGTTTTCAACATTGGGAAGAGATGTAGGAATATTTTTACAAGCATCATTAAAGTGTTCTTCACAAGCCTCATCCAGAACGTCAATACAATTAACACTCTCGTATAAATAAGGTTGTTTAGACAACTTTCCCATGTTGAAGACGATTTTATCGTCTCCCACTCTCATGATAAGCTTACCGGCTTCAACATCGATGAGAGTGCGACCGGTCCTCAGGAATGGACGACCCACGATCAAGGGCACACGAGGGTCCATCTCGTAGTCGACGACGACGAAATCGGCATGAAAAGTGAATTTGTCGACTCCTACAAAGACGTCTTCGGCTATCCCCACTGGATAAGCAACCGTACGGTTAGCTAATTCCAAAGTCATTTTGGTGGGGACTAACTCAGGGAGATATAATTGCTTCCAAACGCTTAGAGGCATTAGATTAATACTGGCACCTAGATCGGCTAGGGCCATGCGATTCTCTACTCCCGGGAAATTGAAAGGGATTAAGAAATGACCCGGATCACCAAGCTTGGTTGGCAATTTCCTTAAGAGCACTGCAGAGCAATTCTCATTAAGTTGGGTATTGGCAATATCGAGAAGCTTTTCCTTGTCACTCAGAAGATCTTTAAACATTTTCGCGTACTTAGGCATGTGAGAGAGAGCCTCAGCGATGGAGATGTTGAAATTCAATTGTTTGAACATCTTAAGAAACTTCGAAACCTGAATATCGTCCTTGCTTTTGAGCTTCTCTTTCCTCAACCTAGATGGATAAGGTATATCGGAGGAAGAGGAAGGCTTTGGGATAATAGGATCACTCACATCCTTGGGTGGGGGAGGGGTAGAAGTAAGAGGTGGAGAAATTGGGGAAGGAGAAGGATGAGGAATAGGAGCAGATGACTCGTTTTCCTTAGTCACAATCACCGGTGGAGGTATAGCAAGCTCGGGTTCCTTGGTTCTTTTGCCACTGCGAGTAGTGATTGCTTTCATCTCCCCACTTAGATTCGCAACGATGTTACTCGGAAGACTACCCGAAGAAGAGGGTTGATTACCTTGGAAGAAACTAGCCATCATGTTCTTTAAGTCATTCGTTTGACTATCCAA
Source organism: Glebionis coronaria (assembly GCA_025667525.1). NCBI lineage: Eukaryota > Viridiplantae > Streptophyta > Magnoliopsida > Asterales > Asteraceae > Glebionis > Glebionis coronaria. The sequence goes on from JANFOE010000063.1 coordinate 1,087,741, forward strand.
CGTGTTTCTCATATCAGCTCTTAGATCGTTTCCTTGTTTGACTAGGTCTGCTTTCAAGTTGAGCACTTCCCGCTGAAGGTTTCCCACGATCACATCGTTAGTCCTCATGTAGGTTTCAACTTCTTGGTGTAAAACGGTGGGTTGGTTGGGAGGAGCATTGTATGCGGGTGGTTGATAAGCAGGTTGCTGGTAAACTTGGTTGTTTCGTTGAGGTGGTTGTTGCTGTTTGTGAGGTGGGATGTATGGTGTACGAGGTTGTTGTTGTTGTTGAGGAGGGCGATTGAGGTTTTGTTGTTGGTTTGGGTTGTTTGGAGGAAAACCGGGTGGTGAGAGGTAGTTGTTGAAGCGGTAGCTAAGCAAATTACGGTCACCTTGAGGTCTATCTTGATAAGCAGGTTGAGGATAGGTGCCATAAGCTGCATTCACATTTTCAGAAGGGTAGTCTTGGGTGGCAGTACAAGTGGTGTAAGAGTGAGGACCCCCGCATATCTCGCATGGTTGGCTAACAGCATTGACTTGAGCGTCTTTAGAGTTTCTAGCTTTGATGATGTTGGTGTTGCTGGCGGTTTGGGTAGCGAGCGATTCAAGAAGCGTAGTGATTTTGTCAAGTCGCTTATCGCTGTCACTAGTACTAGCACTAGCGACATAGGTCCGAACACTCTTGGTTTGCACACGAGACTTATTCTCAACGATATCCCAAGCAGCATTGGAAGTCTTAGCCAAAAGATTACCCCCCGAGGCACTGTTTAGTGAATCTTGGTCATTCATGCTTAAACCATTGTAAAAAGTGTTAATTTGGTGCACTTTGGTAAAACCATGTTGTGGGCATTTTCTTAAAAGATCTTTGAAACGGTCCCAAGATTCACTAAACGACTCATCGTACTTTTGTTCAAAGTTGATAATTTCATTCCGCAAAGCGGTAGTACGAGAGGGTGGGAAAAAGTAATTGATAAATTTGGTCTCCAAATCCGTCCACGAAATAATACTCTGTGGCGGTTCCTTCGCAAGCCAATGTCGGGCTTGTCCCTCTAAAGAAAAGGGAAAAAGTTGTAAACGGATTACCTCTTGTGGAACACCATTTAATTTGACCGTATTCGTGAGTTGTAGGAATCTCTTGATGTGGTCATGTGGTCATCAATGGTACGCCCCAAGAATGGTTGAGCAGAGACCATTTGGATAAAGCCGGATTTGAGCTCAAAATTGTTGGCTGCAATCGCTGGTATAACAATTGGATCAGTGTTGCCGTCTACATGAGCTTGGAGAAGTTCAATCATCGGGCGATTATCCGGTAGAGGCTCATTGTTGTTGTTATTATTGTTGTTGAAAGGTGGGTTGTTGTTGTTATTATTGTTGTTTTGAGTATTGTTGTTGTTTTGTACACCGGCCATGTCTAAGTCTACGAGAGGCTCGGGCTCTTGATAAGACGTGGATCGAGTGCGCATACACCTGCAAAAGAACTAACAAGAGAAAAACAAAGCAAAAATATTTTTGGTTTCTATGTTTTTTAATTTTTAGGATTTTTGAAAATTTTATATTTTTTTTAGGTTTTTGAAAGTTTTTGTTAAAAAGTAACGTTCACGGAGAACGGATCCCAAAATCCAAGTTCTCACAAAAAACTGTTGATCTTAACGAGAAGAGCCGGCAACGGCGCCATTTGATACTTGGTTTTTGCTATGTGTTCTATATTCTCTCGATATCCTCTCGAATTGATCTTGGTTCTAAGTGGAATGATTGTTCTTGGTTACTAGAAAGGGGAGTGGTTTTCTAATATACTAAATGGTTAAATGCACAAAAATGCAAACTTAAATTCAAAGCAGTAAATTTAATAACAATTAATAAAACTAGAATTAAAATTAAAATATAAATGTAAAATGACGAAACAATAAGTATCACTTAAAAATGCTAAAAAGAAAAATGATTCGGAAGTTCTTAGTGATTCGGAAGTTTTCCGAATGAAAAGATGTCAACTCCTTGATCCGGAACTTTACTCGGAAATTTGGTTCAGAAGATTGATCCGGAACTTTGTTCGAAGCTTCACCCGGAACTTGGTTCGGAACTTTACTCGGAAAATTTGACTCGGAACTTCACCCGGAACTTTCACTCGGAACTTTCATTCGGAAGTTGATCCGGAACTTTCTTCGGAAGTTTGATTCGGAAGTTGGTTCGGAAGTTTACCCGGAACTTCGTTCGGAAGTTGTTGATCCGGAAGTTCGTCCGGAACTTTTGACTCGGAAGTTTATTCGGAAGATTTGGATAGAGCATTCATTCGGAACTTTTTTTAAAAATTGATTCTGAACTTTTTGAAAGGGAATTTATTCGGAACTTCTTAAACTCATACGGAACATTTGGTTCATCCGAAACTTATGTTCATCCGGAACCTTTTTTGTTCATCCGGAAGTTTGTGTTCATCCGGAACCTGAGAATACTCAAGAACAGTTACTTTTCAAAAAAAACAGGGAAACGCGATTTAATCCAAAATCAAGCTAAATAAGCAAAAAGGTTTTAACAAATTAACCACAAATCATCTACCAACTACAAGGATCAAATCCCAATCACAAAAAACACAAATTCAACAACTTCTTAAGATCAAAACTCAACTAAATAAGAACTTAAGAATTTAAATAAAAAGATGATGAAGAACAAGATGAATGAAAAGATTAAAGGAAGACTTGTATTAATGATTAATGTTGAACAAACAAAAGACAAGATTAAACTATAAGATTTGGAAGAACAATAATCAAAATCACCAAACACCCTAGTGGTCTTGGTGATGACTACGAACCGAAAGAGAGAAAAAGAGGGGAAAAGAAAAACTAAAAAACTGAATGAAAAGTGTGAGGGGAACCCTTTATATAGGTGTTCCCTTTGGTTGGTGAGTGAGATTTCTCCCGTTCTTCTTGTCTTCTCGTATTTTCAGAAAAGTTGACGTTTTCGATTCTGATTCGGGATTTGTCGTCGATTAAATTCAACTAGTCTTTTAATTTCTTTGTTTAATAGACTTGAGTTTCTTCGACTTATGTAAATCTTCCATCTTTGGTCCTTTTCTTCGATAAATCTTCGAATAGGCCCAATGACTTCAAATCTTTTGCATCTCTTGGACATTAGACTTCATCTTGAGTCTTTTTCTTCGGTAAAACCCGTGCAATCCCATGTTTTCTCCATTATCCATTCGGTTGGCTCTGAAAACACAATAAACACAAAAACCACGCATAATTCCAAACAAATGATAATAAATACGTGTTTTGGTTTCGTTTTAGTAAGAAATAAGTGGTTAAAGGATGGGTGTTTACACACCTATCAGTCAAATTAAAAAGTTTCTCTTATATTGGAAGTTTAATTTTTAATGTATGGTTTAGTTACACGACCTTGCAAGTTAGATTGAATTTTAGCTTATGGATACTCGTTCTTGGGTTCACCATCATCACGTCTTTTCTTACTTAGGTTATGTATATATTTTCATTGTAACATACTAACTTAATAAATTTTAAACATGGTCACACACATCCAAATACGGTCGATGGGGGCTAAGCCATTCAAAATCGGCCAAAACTGAGCAAAAGGGAACTTAAACTGTAAAAACCGGAGAAAGTCTCAATAACCCGGTAAAACTATCCCAAATCCGGGGTAAATGTATTTACACTATGTTTTGATTGTAGTGATCATGTTTTGGGGGTCTTTAGCATGTTTTGGTCGGGTTTGGCTATGTTTTGACTAGGCTTGGAGGTTGCAAATTAGTTGGTAAAGTAATATTGGTTTCACTAGACAATGAAATCATTAATACACACCATGTATTGGTATTAAAGATATGAGTGAACTCCAACAACATTTATCATTATTTGATCAAGACAAAAACGACATTCAAAGGTGGATAATATACCAAACGAATGAACAAAACATCTTATGTAACCAACTGTTGCTTAACGATCCCGGGACTTAGAAATGTCATATTAAAAATTTTGTCTATGATTGCCAAGTTAATTTATAATCTATTATTAATAATTTCGGATTACTAGTATGATCGAAATAAACCCTTGAATGTAAATGGGTCGGACCTGAGCCCAAAAACAATATCCAACAAAATGTGAAAAATTGATAAAAATGAAAATATCTCATAAAATATAGTGTTTCGGGCCTCGAAATTTCCGTAACCCAACAAAGTTAGGTTACGGAAATTTCGAGGCCCGAAACACTATATTTACAGCTACATTCCCCTCGTTTTGGCCTTCGATTCCCTCGTCCCGCGCATGAAACGGACTTCTACAACCTAAGTTATGACATTTTCAAAAAAGTACTTTTCTTCACGCGATATTGGGCAACCAAATACGGTTGGGCTCTATCTTCTACACTAGTACATCCATCAAACCTTCCGAACCAACCAAAATAGACCAAAATGGAATTTAAGCGGGCAAACCTGAGGAAAGTCTGAATAATACTGGCACACCATGCCAAATCCGTGGAAATACAACTTCCACTTGGGTTTGATTGTTTTGATCATGGTTTGGGAGTCTTTGTTAGGTTTCGGTTGGGATTAACTATGTTTTGAACAGGCTTAAATGTTAAAAATTAGGTGGTGAAGTAGATGTTGTTTTATTAGACAAGGAACATCGTGATGACAAACAATCAAGTGATATTAAATATATGGGTGAGCTCTAACAACATTTATCATTGTTTCATCAACAAAACAATGACATTGATTTTCCTTAGGAAACCTATAAAGATGGATAACATTAAAAACTAATGAACAAAACATAGTATCTATCAACGTGTTCTTAACTATGCTAGGACTTTGAAAGGTAAAATTAAAAAGTTTCTCTTATATTGGAAGTTTAATTTTTAATGTATGGTTTAGTTACACGACCTTGCGAGTTAGATTAAATTTTAGCTTATGGATACTGGTTCTTGGGTTCACCATCATCACGTCTTTTCTTACTTAGGTTATGTATATATTTTCATTGTAACATACTAACTTAATAACTTTTAAACATGGTCACACACATCCAAATACGGTCGATGCGGGCTAAACCATTCAAAACCGGCCAAAACTGAGCAAAAGGGAACTTAAACTGTAAAAACCGGAGAAAGTCTGAATAACCCGGTAAAACTATCCCAAATCCGGGGTAAATGTATTTCCACTATGTTTTGATTGTAGTGATCATGTTTTGGGGGCCTTTAGCATGTTTTGGTCGGGTTTGGCTAGGTTTTGACTAGGCTTGGAGGTTGCAAATTAGTTGGTAAAGTAATATTGGTTTCACTAGACAATGAAATCATTAATACACACCATGTATTGGTATTAAAGATATGAGTGAACTCCAACAACATTTATCATTATTTGATCAAGACAAAAACGACATTCAAAGGTGGATAATATACCAAACGAATGAACAAAACATCTTATGTAACCAACTGTTGCTTAACTATCCCGGGACTTAGAAATGTCATATTAAATTTTTTGTCTATGATTGCGAAGTTAATTTATAATCTATTATTAATAACTTCGCATTACTAATATGATCGAAATAAACCCTTGATTGTATATGGGCCGGACCTGAGCCCAAAAACAATATCCAACAAAATGTGAAAAATTGATAAAAATTAAAATATATCATAAAATATAGTGTTTCAGGCCTCGAAATTTCCGTAACCCAACAAAGTTAGGTTACAGCTACATTCCCCTCTTTTTGGCCTTCGATTCGACTCGTCCCGCGCCTGAAACGGACTTCTACAACCTAAGTTATGACATTTTCAAAAAAGTACTTTTCTTCACGTGATATTGGGCAACCAAATACGTTTGGGCTCTATCTTCTACACTAGTACATCCATCAAACCTTCCGAACCAACCAAAATAGACCAAAATGGAATTTAAGCGGGCAAACCTGGGGAAAGTCTGAATAATACTGGCAAACCATGCCAAATCAGTGGAAATACAATTTCCACTTGGGTTTGATTGTTTTGATCATGGTTTGGGAGTCTTTGTCAGGTTTCGGTTGGGATTAACTATGTTTTGAACCGGCTTAAATGTTAAAAATTAGGTGGTGAAGTAGATGTTTTTTTATTAGACAAGGAACATCGTGATGACACACAATCAAATGATATTAAAATATGGGTGAGCTCTAACATCATTTATCATTGTTTCATCAACAAAACAATGACATTGATTTTCCATAGGAAACCTACAAAGATGGATAACATTCAAAATTAATGAACAAAACATAGTATCTATCAACGTGTTCTTAACTATGCTAGGACTTTGAAAGGTCAAATTAAAAAGTTTCTCTTATATTGGAAGTTTAATTTTTAATGTATGGTTTAGTTACACGACCTTGCAAGTTAGATTGAATTTTAGCTTATGGATACTGGTTCTTGGGTTCACCATCATCACGTCTTTTCTTACTTGGGTTATGTATATATTTTCATTGTAACATACTAACTTAATAACTTTTAAACATGGTCACACACATCCAAATACGGTCGATGCGGGCTAAACCATTCAAAACCGACCACAACTGACCAAAAGGGAACATAAACTGTAAAAACCGGAGAAAGTCTGAATAACCCGGTAAAACTATCCCAAATCCGGGGTAAATGTATTTCCACTATGTTTTGATTGTAGTGATCATGTTTTGGGGGCCTTTAGCATGTTTTGGTCGGGTTTGGCTATGTTTTGACTAGGCTTGGAGGTTGCAAATTAGTTGGTAAAGTAATATTGGTTTCACTAGACAATGAAATCATTAATACACACCATGTATTGGTATTAAAGATATCAGTGAACTCCAACAATATTTATCATTATTTGATCAAGACAAAAACGACATTCAATGGTGGATAATATACCAAAGGAATGACCAAAACATCTTATGTAACCAACTGTTGCTTAACGATCCCGGGACTTAGAAATGTCATATTAAAAATTTGTCTATGATTGCCAAGTTAATTTATAATCTATTCTTAATAACTTCGCATTACTAGTATGATTGAAATAAACCCTTGAATGTAAATGGGTCGGACCTGAGCCCAAAAACAATATCCAACAAAATGTGAAAAATTGATAAAAATGAAAATATCTCATAAAATATAGTGTTTCGGGCCTCGAAATTTCCGTAGCCCAACAAAGTTTGGTTACAGCTACATTCCCCTCGTTTTGGCCTTCGATTCGCCTCGTCCCGCGCCTGAAACGGACTTCTACAACCTAAGTTATGACATTTTCAAAAAAGTACTTTTCTTCACGCGATATTGGGCAACCAAATACGTTTGGGCTCTATCTTCTAAAATAGTACATCCATCAAACCTTCCGAAACAACCAAAATAAACCAAAATAGAATTTAAGCGGGCAAACCTGGGGAAAGTCTGAGTAATACGGGCAAACCATTCCAAATCCGTGGAAATACAATTTCCACTTGGGTTTGATTGTTTTGATCATGGTTTAGGAGTCTTTGTCAGGTTTTGGTTAGGATTAACTATGTTTTGACCAGGCTTAAATGTTAAAAATTAGGTGGTGAGTTAGATGTTGTTTTATTAGACAAGGAACATCGTGATGACACACAATCAAATGATATTAAATATATGGGTGAGCTCTAACAACATTTATCACTGTTTCATCAACAAAACAATGCCATTGATTTTCCTTAGGAAACCTACAAAGATGGATAACATACAAAACTAATGAACAAAACATAGCATCTATCAACATGTTCTTAACTATGCTATGACTTTGAAAGGTCAAATTAAAAATTTTCTCTTATATTGGAAGTTTAATTTTTTATGTATTGTTTTGTTACACGACCTTGCAAGTTAGATTGAATTTTAGCTTATGGATACTGGTTCTTGGGTTCACCATCATCACGTCTTTTGTTACTTGGGTTATGTATATATATTTATTGTCACATACTAACTTAATAACTTTTAAACATGGTCACACACATCCAAATACGGTCGATGCGGGCTAAACCATTCGAAATCAGCCAAAACTAACCAAAAGGGAACTTAAACTGTAAAAACCGGAGAAAGTCTGAATAAACCCGTAAAACTATCCCAAATCCGGGGTAAATGTACTTCCACTATGTTTTGATTGTAGTGATCATGTTTTGGGGGCCTTTAGCATGTTTTGGTCGGGTTTGGCTATGTTTTGACTAGGCTTGGAGATTGCAAATTAGTTGGTAAAGTAATATTGGTTTCACTAGACAATGAAATCATTAATACACACCATGTATTGGTATTAAAGATATCAGTGAACTCCAACAACATTTATCATTATTTGATCAAGACAAAAACGACATTCAATGGTGGATAATATACCAAAGGAATGAACAAAACATCTTATGTAACCAACTGTTGCTTAACGATCCCGGGACTTAGAAATGTCATATTAAAAATTTGTCTATGATTGCCAAGTTAATTTATAATCTATTATTAATAACTTCGCATTACTAGTATGATCGAACTAAACCCTTGAATGTAAATGGGTCGGACATGAGCCCAAAAACAATATCCAACAAAATGTGAAAAATTGATAAAAATGAAAATATCTCATAAAATATAGTGTTTCGGGCCTCGAAATTTCCGTAACCCAACAAAGTTTGGTTACAGCTACATTCCCCTCGTTTTGGCCTTCGATTCGCCTCGTCCCGCGCCTGAAACAGACTTCTACAACCTAAGTTATGACATTTTCAAAAAAGTACTTTTCTTCACGCGATATTTGGCAACCAAATACGTTTGGGCTCTATCTTCTACACTAGTACATCCATCAAACCTTCCGAACCAACCAAAATAGACCAAAATGGAATTTAAGCGTGCAAATCTGGGGAAAGTCTGAATAATACTGGCAAACCATGCCAAATCCATGGAAATACAATTTCCACTTGGGTTTGATTGTTTTGATCATGGTTTGGGAGTCTTTGTCAGGTTTCGGTTGGGATTAACTATGTTTTGAACATGCTTAAATGTTAAAAATTAGGTGGTGAAGTAGATGTTGTTTTATTAGACAAGGAACATCGTGATGACACACAATAAAATGATATTAAATATTTGGGTGAGCTCTAACAACATTTATCATTGTTTCATCAACAAAACAATGACATTGATTTTCCTTAAGAAACCTACAAACATGGATAACATTCAAAACTAATGAACAAAACATAGCATCTATCAACGTGTTCTTAACTATGCTAGGACTTTGAAAGGTCAAATTAAAAAGTTTCTCTTATATTGGAAGTTTAATTTTTAATGTATGGTTTAGTTACACGACCTTGTAAGTTAGATTGAATTTTAGCTTATGGATACTGGTTCTTTGGTTCACCATTATCACGTCTTTTGTTACATGGGTTATGTATATATATTCATTGTCACATACTAACTTAATAACTTTTAAACATGGTCACACACATCCAAATACGGTCGATGCGGGCTAAACCATTCGAAATCAGCCAAAACTGACCAAAAGGGAACTTAAATAGTAAAAACGGGAGAAAGTCTGAATAACCCGGTAAAACTACCCCAAATCCGGGGTAAATGTATTTCCACTATGTTTTGATTGTTGTGATCACGTTTTGGGGGCCTTTATCATGTTTCGGTCGGGTTTGGTTATGTTTTGACTAGGCTTGGAGGTTGCAAATTAGTTGGTAAAGTAATATTGGTTTCACTAGACAATGAAATCATTAAGACACACCATGTATTGGTATTAAAGATATGAGTGAACTCCAACAACATTTATCATTATTAGATCAAGAGAAAAACTACATTTAAAGGTGGATAATATACCAAAGGAATGAACAAAACATCTTATGTAACCAACTGTTGCTTAACGATCCCGGGACTTAGAAATGTCATATTAAAAATTTTGTCTATGATTGCCAAGTTAATTTATAATCTATTATTAATAACTTCGCATTACTAGTATGATCGAAATAAACCCTTGAATGTAAATGGGTCGGACCTGAGCCAAAAAACAATATCCAACAAAATGTGAAAAATTGATAAAAATAAAAATATCTCATAAAATATAGTGTTTCAGGCCTCAAAATTTCCGTAACCCAACAAAGTTTGGTTACAGCTACATTCCCCTCGTTTTGGCCTTCGATTCGCCTCGTCCCGCGCCTGAAACGGACTTCTACAACCTAAGTTATGACATTTTCAAAAAAGTACTTTTCTTCACGCGATATTTGGCAACCAAATACGTTTGGGCTCTATCTTCTACACTAGTACATCCATCAAACCTTCCGAACCAACCAAAATAGACCAAAATGGAATTTAAGCGTGCAAACCTGGGGAAAGTCTGAATAATACTGGCAAACCATGCCAAATCCGTGGAAATACAATTTCCACTTGGGTTTGATTGTTTTGATCATGGTTTGGGAGTCTTTGTCAGGTTTCGGTTGGGATTAACTATGTTTTGAACATGCTTAAATGTTAAAAATTAGGTGGTGAAGTAGATGTTGTTTTATTAGACAAGGGACATCGTGATGACACACAATAAAATGATATTAAATTTATGGGTGAGCTCTAACAACATTTATCATTTTTTCATCAACAAAACAATGACATTGATTTTCCTTAGGAAACCTACAAAGATGGATAACATTCAAAACTAATGAACAAAACATAGTATCTATCAACGTGTTCTTAACTATGCTAGGACTTTGAAAGGTCAAATTAAAAAGTTTCTCTTATATTGGAAGTTTAATTTTTAATGTATGGTTTAGTTACACGACCTTGCAAGTTAGATTGAAATTTAGCTTATGGATACTAGTTCTTGGGTTCACCATCATCACGTCTTTTCTTACTTGGGTTATGTATATATTTTCATTGTAACATACTAACTTAATAACTTTTAAACATGGTCACACACATCCAAATACGGTCGATGCGGGCTAAACCATTCATAACCGGCCAAAACTGACCAAAAGGGAACTTAAACTATAAAAACCAGAGAAAGTCTGAATAACCCGGTAAAACTATCCCAAATCCGGGGTAAATGTATTTCCACCATGTTTTGATTGTAGTGATCATGTTTTGGGGGCCTTTAGCATGTTTTGGTCGGGTTTGGCTATGTTTTGACTAGGCTTGGAGGTTGCAAATTAGTTTGTAAAGTAATATTGGTTTCACTAGACAATGAAATCATTAATACACACCATGTATTGGTATTAAAGATATGAGTGAACTCCAACAACATTTATCATTATTTGATCAAGACAAAAACGACATTCAAAGGTGGATAATATACCAAACGAATGAACAAAACATCTTATGTAACCAACTGTTGCTTAACGATCCCGGGACTTAAAAATGTCATATTAAAAATTTTGTCTATGATTGCCAAGATAATTTATAATCTGTTATTAATAACTTCGCATTACTAGTATGATCGAAATAAACCCTTGAATGTAAATGGGTCAGACCTGAGCCCAAAAACAATATCCAACAAAATGTGAAAAATTGATAAAAATGAAAATATCTCATAAAATATAGTGTCTCGGGCCTCGAAAATTCCGTAACCCAAGAAAGTTAGGTTACAGCTACATTCCCCTCGTTTTGGCCTTCGATTCGCCTCGTCCCGCGCCTGAAACGGATTTCTACAACCTAAGTTATGACATTTTCAAAAAATTACTTTTCTTCACGCGATATTGGGCAACCAAATACGTTTGGGCTCTATCTTCTACACTTGTACATCCATCAAACCTTCCGAAACAACCAAAATAAACCAAAATGGAATTTAAGCGGGCAAACCTGGGGAAAGTCTGAGTAATACGGGCAAACCATTCCAAATCCGTGGAAATACAATTTCCACTTGGGTTTGATTGTTTTGATCATGGTTTGGGAGTCTTTGTTAGGTTTCGGTTGGGATTAACTATGTTTTGACCAGGCTTAAATGTTAAAAATTAGGTGGTGAAGTAGATGTTATTTTATTAGACAAGGAACATCGTGATGACACACAATCAAATGATATTAAATATATGGGTGAGCTCTAACAACATTTATCATTGTTTCATCAACAAAACAATGACATTGATTTTCCATAGGAAACCTACAAAGATGGATAACATACCAAACTAATGAACAAAACATAGCATCTATCAACATGTTCTTAACTATGCTATGACTTTGAAAGGTCAAATTAAAATTTTTCTCTTATATTGGAAGTTTAATTTTTAATGTATTGTTTTGTTACACGACCTTGCAAGTTAGATTGAATTTTAGCTTATGGATACTGGTTCTTGGGTTCATCATCATCACTTCTTTTGTTACTTGGGTTATGTATATATATTCATTGTCACATACTAACTTAATAACTTTTAAACATGGTCACACACATCCAAATACGGTCGATGCGGGCTAAACCATTCGAAATCAGCCAAAACTGACCAAAAGGGAACTTAAACAGTAAAAACCGGAGAAAGTCTGAATAACCCGGTAAAACTATCCCAAATCCGGGGTAAATGTATTTCCACTATGTTTTGATTGTTGTGATCATGTTTTGGGGACCTTTAGCATGTTTTGGTCGGGTTTGGTTATGTTTTGACTAGGCTTGGAGGTTGCAAATTAGTTGGTAAAGTAATATTGGTTTCACTAGACAATGAAATCATTAATACACACCATGTATTGGTCTTAAATATATGAGTGAACTCCAACAACATTTATCATTATTTGATAAAGAGAAAAACGACATCTAAAGGTGGATAATATACCAAAGGAATGAACAAAACATCTTATGTAACCAACTGTTGCTTAACGATCCCGGGACTTAGAAATGTCATATTAAAAATTTTGTCTATGATTGCCAAGTTAATTTATAATCTATTATTAATAACTTCGCATTACTAGTATGATCGAAATAAACCCTTGAATGTAAATGGGTCAGACCTGAGCCCAAAACAATATCCAACAAAATGTGAAAAATTGATAAAAATGAAAATATCTCATAAAATATAGTGTTTTGGGCCTCGAAATTTCCGTAACCCAACGAAGATTGGTTACAGCTACATTCCCCTTGTTTTGGCCTTCGATTCGCCTCGTCCCGCGCCTGAAACGGACTTCTACAACCTAAGTTATGACATTTTCAAAGAAGTACTTTTCTTCACGCGATATTTGGCAACAAAATACGTTTGGGATCTATCTTCTACACTAGTACATCCATCAAACCTTCCGAACCAACCAAAATAGACCAAAATGGAATTTAAGCGGGCAAACCTGGGGAAAGTCTAAATAATACTGGAAAACCATGCCAAATCTGTGGAAATACATATTCCACTTGGGTTTGATTGTTTTGATGATGGTTTGGGAGTCTTTGTCAGGTTTTGGTTGGGATTAACTATGTTTTGAACAGGCTTAAATGTTAAAAATTAGGTGGTGAAGTAGATGTTTTATTAGACAAGGAACATCGTGATGACACACAATCAAATGATATTAAATATATAGGTGAGCTCTAACAACATTTATCATTGTTTCATCAACAAAACAATGACATTGATTTTCCTTAGGAAACCTACAAAGATGGATAACATTCGAAACGGTTAATGCAAGTAATGCCTAAAAACATTATTAGTGTTAACTAATCTTCTTAGTTTTGATCACAACAAACTATACAACACATTTAGTATAAAACACAAAACGAATTATTTAACTAACACTATCATCAAGGTAATAATCATATCACTAACCTTTCTTAGTCATACTTAGTGATCATCAAAATGATTATCCTTAAAACTCACTTTTGTTAATTTTACAAAATACTTTTTAATAAACTTTCTTTTTTAGAAAATATTTTATTAAAATGGAAAATGAAAATTTGAAAATGGCATATTCCATATGCTATTAGAATATCCTTTGAAGGCTTCAAATACCTCAGATATTCCTACCCCACTAAAAGAAAAAAAACGGAGCGTACTCTAGTGGCGGTACCATAAGTGGCTAGGCGGTTCCTTATTGATATGGAACCACCGGGCAAGATAAGGTACCGCTCCCAGATAGCCGTTATATATCCGTTATACTTTGTCTCCTTTAAATAGTGGGTCAAATCTCATTTTCCAATAAGCCTCTTGGACGTTTTTCTCAGCCCCCTTTCTATTTTCTATAGCATAATCATTAGTAAATGATCACTTAAAGTGTTAAGGATGTTTACATATGATTATCCTCTTGATCCCCTCCTTTAACTTGTCCAATGAGAAGATCACTCACTCACTAGTGTTGTGATAAAGATGAATCTATGAGCTAGTCATATTCATCATGATACCCTTTTTGTTTTAGGTCAACCCATTGTACTTATGAATACTTGGACTAGTTGTGTTCATCCAAGTTATTTGTGAATACTTGGATTTGTTGTGTACATCCATTGAATATGTGTTTGCTTGGATTTGTGTTGTGTAAATCCAAGCTACATGTGTGTACTTGGATAAGTCTAGTTGAGTTGTAATAGATTTGATTATTAGTTCTCACTAAATTATAAAGTGATGTGGTTGTGTATTGTGAGTTCTCACTAAACTTTAAAGTGATTAGTAGTTGTGTTGTGTGAAGTTCTCACTTAGCTTCAAAGTGAAGAGTCGTGAAGATTGGTTCTACCTTGAGATTAGAACTCGACATCAAGCCTTGTGTCGTTAAATTGTGAAATAGGCAACGTCGTGAAGATTGGTTCTACCTTAAGATTAGAACTCGACATCTAGCCTTGTGTCGTTAAATTGTGAAGTAGGCAACGTTGTGTAGATTGGTCCTAGCTAAAGATTAGGTCTCTACATTTAGCTTAGTGTCGGAAAATAATGTAAGCGACGATGTAAGGTTTTCTCCGCCAAGAAGGGAGCTTGTGGATATAGTGGAAATCTCGAGTAGGTGTGCTCGAGGAGTGGAGTAGAAACAAGGATAGAGCCTCGTTGTCGAACCACTATAAATCTTGGTGTCTTCCCACTAGGTTGTCTCCTTCCTTACTCATTACTTATTTCATTATCATTACACTTACCTATAAATCTTGGTGTCTTCCCACTAGGTTGTCTCCTTCCTTACTCATTACTTATTTCATTATCATTACTTATTTGCTAGTGCATTTGAATTGAACCTAATCATTATGCAACTTAGCTTCAAGCAAAAGATTGTTTTGATACAAACCAAATTGAAAGTAATTTTAATTTGGTTGCCAATCGAAGAGAAACTATTCAACCCCCCCTTCTAGTTTCTACAACTGGTATCAGAGCGATGGTCACTCAAGATCTTTGAAGTATATCGTACTTTGAAACTTGGATCGATCCATTGTCTCCTCAAATTAGAAGGTCAAGTTGTACTAAAGTTTCTCGTTGGTCAAAACTATTTTGTTTTTGAAAAATAGGTCTTTTAATTGATAATATTGCATCCCACTTAAGATTAGTAGCCTTTATGCATTTTAGATATACTCTTGAAATGTATCTACTAGTTTGCATCTTGCTTTGTGTAGGTACTCATGAAGATCAATCACTTAATTGGTTGTGGATTGAGTTACTTGCACTTGTAGAAGACTCATCTTCATTGATCTTTAACATCTTTGAATGATGATACCAAGATGATTGGGAATGATACTAGTCCTTTAAGACTTAGTACTTGTTGATCCCAAACTTAGATCGATTAAGCTTTGTGTATACGAGATTAGATCAAGTACTACACGTAGAGAAACCTTTGCTTATGAATAAAGTAACAAAGTGTTATGCGGAATTAACACTTGATCTAAAACACAATGATGTTAAACAAACTTTCACTTGTATTAGAATAATCGTGTTGATTACAATGAAAGGTTTAACTTGCGAATACTATGAAAACTCATATTAAACATTAACCTAAAAGATCTTCTTTTATAGAACAAGAAGTCTTGTACAATAAGCTACGAATCAACTATTCTAGGTAAAGATAAACATAGAAAATACATTGTCGTTTCTATCCTTACAAGAAGTAATCTAGAATATAATAAACGTGTAGCTCACATCTTCCATCAGTGCTTGTCTTCAATCTGTCAACGCTTGACTTTAACTTGTCAACGCTTATGCTGTCAGCGCTCACTTTGCTCTTGTCAACGCTTAAGTTGTTCTTGTCAGCGTTCAAGTGTTCTGGCCTAAATTTATTCCCAACAATCCTCCCCTAAACTTGATATCCACTCTTATGATCAAGTTTCTGAATAAACATTAAGGACTTGGAGGAGTCTGACAAACCTTGTCATATTGATGATAAATAAATCTGATCAAATTCTTTGCCACGTCACTTATATAGTCTATCTCCAACTGGGTGTCCTTCATCTTCTCCAAAACAGCCTTGGATATGAAATACTGAGCATCTACAAGTAAATACTCAGCAAACTTTGTAGAACTCAAATGGTATACACCTGCAGCTGAATATAACCTCCATTGAAGACCACTGAGGTCATCTTCAAGATCCTTCCATATTTCAGGATCTTCTTCTTTTGTCCCACACATTCTTTTGAATGTGGTCCAAAGTTTTATTCCATTGGCTGAAGTTGGTGCTTCAGCCTCATACTTGGTCTCTAGTAACCTCCAAAAGGTCCACCAAGTCTTCTCTGTCACAACTTGCAAATAAAGATATGAGAGTGGTAAAAGTGTGTACCTCCTTGCCAAATCTTCCAATTTTCCAGAATCCACATTCATCTTCCTCATAACTTACTATTGGATTCCTGGAATCTAGTGGTAACACATGCACCATATCTGAAGCTTCTAATGGGGAGAGCTTGAGACTCTTTCTAATGATTGCTTCACTTGGATATAGTTGAGACATATCTTTTGGAAACTCAAGAATAAATCCCTTCTTTACTGGTCTAGGAACTATCATAGCTTTCTTGATTGCCATCTCTTCTGCAAGTTGCTCCTTTCTTTCATCTGAAAGAAGTCTGAAAGTGTTTTCTTCTTGCACTTTCACCCAAATAGGATAAGCCCTATGTTCCAATTCATCAAATGTCAAAGCCTTCAGCTTCTGATGTGTCCATCCAACTCCATGACATTTGAGCAACATAAAGTAGAGCTTCCTTCTATCCCTTTTCAATTCAGAGAGAATGTTGCTTGCCTTGTACTTCAGCATCACCTTACAATCCTGCTGAACTCTAAGAAGAATTTCCAAACCCCATATTTGATCTGAAATGGTCAAGTCTGGATTATCCATACAGCTTTCTTCCCAAGAATTGTACATCTGAACTACCTCTGGCATATCAAAATCAATTTGCAACTTCAAATCTCTCAGCCTTTCCCTAGCAAGCTCATCACCATACTCAAGTCTTTCTGGTTCAACAATCATCACACTTGAATCTGAGCTAGCTTCATCACTTTCTTCTTCAGAAGTCACAACAAATGGTGACTTTTCCTTTTCACCTTGTTCCATCATTTGCTCAGCCAATCTTCTATCAAATTCAACCTGAGCTGCATTCTTTGGAACAATTTCTTCTACCAACTTACCCTTACCCTTATCTGTTGGTTCAATTGTTGGTAGGGTAGATGATAATACCTGAGTAGGAACGTCTTTGATGATAGATGATGACTGGAATACATCACCTCCATATGCAGATCTGTGAACGCCCAAATTTCCTCTATCAGCGCCCAAAATACTTCTGTCAGCGTCCAAACTTGTCTTATCAACGCTCAAATATTTTCCCTCAGCGCCTTGTGTAACCTCCCTCAACATATCTGTAAATGATAAATTTAAATTGGTTGGAGAGATTAAGGACGTATCAAAACCTTTTTGTTCCTTCAAAGTAGTAAGAGCTTCAGCAATATCCAATGATTGACCATCTTGACTGCTCTTATCACTCAGATTTCTTTGATCTTCCTCCCCTTTGGAAGACTCCTCCATACCTCCCCTTGAATGAGCACTCTCCAAAACAACAATCCTCTCCCTCAAATCTTTGAGTTCAAGGCCTTGGTTACTGACAATTTGTACTAAGTCTGCATTTTGCTTTTGCAAGCTAATGCAGACAGCCGTCAATTCTAAAAGCGTCATTGGTTCCAGTCTACCCTCTTCCAAAATGGGGATTTGACCTCCCAAGTCAGGTTTATTGGGCATGGATGAGGACTTAATTATGGTGGGACTGCCTTGGCCAGCTTCTAAGCCAGAACCAATAGTCCCAGCCTCATCCAGGTCACCAGCCACACTTGTGGTGGTGGTTCTCTCTGCTACATGGCTAGGACCACCAGAGGAGAACACTCCAGCAGTCCTTTGGCGTTTAATCAACCTATATTCAGGTGGTGTGGAAGATGGTGTAGAAGAAGGTGTAGATGGGGGTTGGTTAAGGGGTGTTTGGGATTGTGATGGTTGGGTGTCAGCGGTTGAAATAGGCATATCAACGCCCACATTAGATGTGTCAGCGTCAAAGGGATTTTGGTCTATTTGCATCTGGTCAGGTGAGAGTAAAGGTTCAGGAATAGGTTCAAGTTGTGGTTGAGGGTCAATATGAGGTTGGGGGTCTGGTTGGGGTTGTGCTGCTGCAATAACAGCAAGCATGGCTGGGGTTAATGGTAGATCTCTATGAGGTGGTGAATTCATCTTGGTAAAAATAGCCTTCTTTTGTTCAGGGATCTTATAAAAATCATTGTGATCCCTTGAACAATATCTTTGAGCATCAAAAACCATTTGCAGAAAACGGGGATAAGCCAAAGTCATTTTTGTCCCCTTGTTTTTACACATTCCTTCAAAAATCATTTTAGACCAATTATAATTTTGCCCTGTTGTAATACACACAATAGCAGATGCAATGGATCTATTGATCTCATTGTGTGCAGTACATTTGGGACTCAAACATTGAAGGAGAATGTGAATTAGGTACTTCCAGGCTGGGGGAAATTCCTGCTTATGGTACTTATTAAGAGTACCTTCATCAGGAATAGGATATCCCAAAGCCCTAAGCCCTTGTTCTATTTCAGATATGGGAAGCATGGTTATACCATCAGCATCATTAAGATGCAAGGCCTGGCGTACCAAGGCCTCAGTAACCACCCAAGGTCTCCCATGTACAATAGAAGTCAATGTTGTCACTCCATTAACTGTTGAGGAACTAACAGTGTTCCAAAACTGTTTAATGTGTGTGACTGGAATGAGTGGTGCATGAGAAAGAGCATACCTCAATGGGGATGCATTCAAATACTCCACCATCTGTGTGTATTGAGGGAACAAAGTATTATCAGCAACAAGATAAGCAATCATGTTGTGTTGAGACTTGAACCCCAAATCCAATTCTGCTGAGTTAAATCTTGGTGCCATTGATGAAAGCTGTTAATTTGAGGTATAAAAGATGAAGGTTGATAAGAGAAAAGTGTTAGACAAGAATTATAGATACCCTGTTTAAAATAGGAGCCAAATTTATAGGAGTGGATGAATGCACGTGATTGGCCCAAAAATAGGCAAAGATTTTCAAAAATCAATCATGAAAATATTGAAAAAGTTTATAAGATATCCCATGCATTTAATGAAAGTAACAACTCCTAAAATTACGGCTTGAAAATATGTCAAAAAGTAACAACTGGGTAGGTCCCATTGTTTGTCAACGGTCAAATATAACCCATCAACGCCCAACAGCTATAATCTTGTCAACGTTCGCCTAAAGCCATGTCAGCGTCCATTTTGGTCACAACAACGCTTGGAAAAATCTTGTCAGTGTCCAAAAATAAAATTGTTTCAAAAAGTGAAAAATGACCTTAACAAGTAATTTATCCTAGAGAAGATAACCAAAAGCTGATAATTATCATAGGGCGGCAAGCACTGTCCAGTTATGCACACTTGCATAAGCAAGATAGACATAACAGTCCTCTAGTGTCCCTTGCTAACCAAAATTCTTAACAACCAAGTTACCTCATAAAATCCTTGTTACTCCCAGGTAAAACCCATATCAAAAGGGTTCCCAAGTCTCCCAACAGACCACAACCAATTCTAGGCCAAAAATGTCTTGGCAGCATGCAAAGTTGATATACTATGCATGCTACAGTGCCTCATGGTTTAGTAAAACTAACCCATACTCACCTGTGGACACAATCTAGAATTATGATGAGAGTATTCTAAGAATACCCAAGAGTCCTAAAGGTTCCTTAAACCTCCCCTTAAACTATGATACATGAGTTCTCAAAATATATATATGAACATTAAAAATTTATGTCAAGATAGGAATATAAATATTCCAACCATCATCCATAAACAAAATATGTCCAAATAGCTCTTCAAAGATCCATAAGCAACTCTGTATCCAATGGCATAAAGCTACCATTACCTGCACATTTAGATGAAAACCACAAAACTAACATTTGTTGCTGACAGCGTCCCGACAACACTTAACAGCGTTGAAGGAACTCTTGTCAGCGTTAGACAATAATATCTCCAACAACGGCAAAATAACACTTGACAGCGTTGTATTTACCTTTGTCAGTGTTAGAAAAATAATGTGGAAAATCTAAATCATCACAAAGACCAATAACAATGCATTATCCTGTACATACTTTCACAAAAAGGTTCCAAAACACATATTAAGTGAGATTAACCATTCCAATATTTGTTACCAAATATTGAAATCTTCCAGCATCAAAAGGTTTAGTTAATAAATCAGCTACATTATCTTCTGTATCTACCCTATCTGGTTGTATTAAACCTTTCTCAAAGCAATCTCTTATAAAATGATGTCTAATTTCTATGTGTTTGGTTTTAGAATGATGTACAGGATTTTTAATAATGCATAAAGTACTGTTATTGTCTACAAAAATCTTGGTATGCATAAAATTATACCCATAATCCAACAGCTGGTTCTGAATCCATAAGACTTGTCCACAACATGCAGCTGCTGCAACATATTCTGCTTCAGTTGTAGAGTTTGCCACCACTGTTTGTTTCTTGCATTGCCAAGATATTAATCTGCTCCCAAGAAATTGGCATCCACCAGTTGTGGATTTCCTATCAAACTTGTCACCACCATAGTCACTGTCTGAATATGCAAGAAGGTCCAATGGAGAATCTTTTGGATACCATAATCCAAGATCTGGATAACACCTTAGGTACCTAAAAATTCTCTTCACAGCAAAAAGGTGACATTCTTTGGGAGTCACTTGATGGCGTGCACATGCACACACAGCAAACATGATGTCAGGTCTTGAGGCTGTAAGATACATCAATGATCCAATCATTGATCTATAGTGCCTAACATCCACATCCTTTCCAGCTCCAATTTTTCCCCAAGGGTGTTGTCTATCCATAGGAGTAGAAGCCTCCTTCTCATGTGGAGAAAAACCATATTTCTTCAAGATTTCAGCTACATACTTGTCTTGGGAGATGAAGATACCATCTTCTTTCTGCTGAACTTGTAAACCTAGAAAGAAGTTCATCTCACCCATTGCACTCATCTTGAATTTATCTGTCATGAGCTTGGAAAAATCCTCACTCATTTTTGGATCAGTAGACCCAAAAATGATGTCATCAACATAGACCTACACCAGCAACACATGTTTTCCTTTCTTCTTTGTAAATAGTGTCTGATCTATGGTGCCCCTTTTGAAACCATTTTCCACCAAGTAGGTGGACAATGTACCATACCATGCTCTTGGGGCTTGATGAAGTCCATACATTGCTTTCTTCACTCTATAAACCTTGTCTGGATTTTCAGGATCTTCAAAACCAGGAGGTTGCATGACATATACTTCCTCAACAATTGTCCCATAGAGGAAAGCACTCTTCACATCCATTTGGTAAACAGTAAAATTCATACACGAGGCATAAGCTAGAAAAATTCTTATAGCTTCAATTCTTGCAACTGGTGAAAAAACTTCTTCATAATCAATTCCTTCCTCTTGTGTATATCCCTGGGCTACCAAACGTGCCTTGTTTCTGACCACAATGCCTCTTTCATCTTTCTTGTTCCTTAGAACCCATCTTGTCCCAATTGGTCTCATATATCTGGGACAATCAACCAGCTCCCAAACATCCTGTATAGCAAATTGGTGAAGCTCATCCTGCATTGCTTCCACCCAACTAGGTTCCTTGAGAGCATCAAAAATTTTCTTGGGTTCATCCTGTGACAGAAAACAGGCAAACAAACATGCTTGTACAAGAGGGGTATCAACCTTCTTGTGTATATTGGCAATAAATCCACCAAGACCTTGATGAGATCTTCTTGTCTGAACTGGAGCCATAACATCACCAATGATCTGAGATGTGGGGTGATCCTTTGCTATGGAAGTGAGAACTCCTCCTTCAATAAGTCTGGTGTCCTCAATTTCACGCTCCATGTTGCCAATATCTTCTTCATCTGACTCTGTTTGATCAACACGAATCTCTTCATGGACATGGGAAGGTCCACCTTGTTCAAAATGTGAAGAGAAAAGATGTGCAAAGGTGTTGTCAAATTCTGATCCTTGTTTGTCAGCGTTAGGGCTAACAACGCTTGAACTGCTTGTGTCAGCGTCTGATCCATCAGCGTCTGAAATGCTCTTCTCAGCGCTTGATTTCCCTTTGTCAGCGCCTGAAGAAGTATGCATGTTTGTACTTGGTGGTAACTGAACACCACCATTATCTTTTCTAGCAGCAGCAGCAGCAGCATAATACTCATCTGTCCATATAGGAAGTGTAACATATTCTTGTGTGGGAGATGATTCAACTGCTGGTGGTCCATCCTCCTTAGCAACCTGTATACCTGAAACATTACCAATTCTCTTTTCCAAAACACTTGAAGTTACCTTCACAATGTCTGGATCAGTAACAGGCATATAATTTAAAGCTCTAGATAAAGGTTCTATGTCAAACAACCAATTTGGACCACTCTCAGGATCACTAGGTTTACTTTCTAAAAACCTAACATGTACTTTTTCAAGTATACGTTTTTCCTTTTTAATGTAAACCCTATATCCTTTGCTCTGCACTGAATAACCCATGAAGTAGCCTTCATCACCTTTTGAATCAAACTTTCCTAGGGCCTCACTAGTTTCTAGAACAACTACATGACATCCAAAAGGCTTGAGGAAGCCAATATTTGGCTTCCTACCCCAAAGTAATTCATAAGGTGTCTTATTATGTATCTTGTTGACCAATGCCCTATTTTGAACATAACAAGCTGTGTTAACAGCTTCAGCCCAAAAGGCTATAGGAAAGTGGGCATCAGCCAACATGGTTCTAGCTGCTTCAATAAGGGTCCTATTCTTCCTTTCAGCAACCCCATTTTGTTGTGGGGTTCTAGCTATGCTAAACTGCCTAGTAATCCCTTTCTTGGCACAAAAATCATCTAACAACTGATTTCTAAACTCACCCCCATTGTCACTTCTAATAATTTTAACCTCATTACCATTCTTATTTTCTATTTGGGTAATGAAATTAATCAGACTCAGGGCAGTTTCACTTTTCTTGGCTAAAAAGAAAGTCCATGTAAACCTGGAATAATCATCAGTAATAACAAAACAGTATGATTTTCCCTTCAAACTTTCTATATTAGTTGGACCAAAGAGGTCCATATGTAATAAGTGAAGTGGTTTAGAACTAGAGTGCACCTGTTTAGACCTGAATGAGACCTTGTGCTGCTTGCCCTTAAGGCATGCAACACAAGAGTGGTCATTGTGGAAAGCCTTTTCAGGCAAACCATCAACTAAACCAAGTCTCACAAGCCTATTAATATTCTTAAAGTTTATGTGCCCTAATCTCCTGTGCCAAAGATTACTTTCATCTACTGAGGCTTTAGCATACATACATGACATTTTATTATTTACCTTAATTCCATTAAGATTCACATTATATATGTCTTTATGCCTTGGTGTTCTAAAATCTATGTATTTCTCCTCAGGGAGCTTATAATCTTTGCTTAACACCAAGCACTCAGTATCTGTGAAAAGAACCTTATTTTTGTTATCACACACTTGTGATACACTAAACAAATTATAATCCAGTTCTTTTACCAAGAAGACATTCTCAAACCGTAGATTGTTGGTGACAAGGGTTCCTTTTCCAGTAATGGTGCCGTAGCCCCCTCCAAAGTATACCTTATCACCATCTTGAATAGGAGAGAAATTGGTCAGATAGTCTTCCTTTCCTGTCATGTGCCTTGAGCATCCACTATCCCAGTATCCATAGTCATTGATCTTCTTCTGAATGCCCTGCACATAAAGAAAACACATTAGTTTTCTTTGGGAACCCAAGCCTTAGAAGACTTGGATTCATTTGGTTGTTCAACAAGAACAGACTTGGTTCTCATAACAACCCCATTTTCATCCCTGTTTGAATGAAATTCCCAGTTAACCCCAATTGGTGTTGACAATGCCTTTGAAATATAATGAAACCTGTTGCATGTCATAGAAATACCAGTAGAATTAGGGTTTTGGTCTTGTTTTGGTCTCCATGTTAAGCTAGTAGAAGCTTTAGACCTATTTCCCTGTGGTTGCAAATACCTAGGTTTAGCAGTTTGTCTGTCAGCGCTGAAATTTCTCTTGTCAGCGCCCCGATTGCTCTTATCAGCGTTGAACCTAGGGTTTGCTACAGGAACCCATTGCCTATTGGACCAAGTGTTTGACTTTTGAAAAGGTCTTAGGCCTTGTGTGTTAGACCCTCTAGAAAAGAATGGGGCTGGTCTAACAACTTGTGAACTTTTGTTCACAAAGGTATTGGGTCTGACAGTGTTTGACCTATGTTGACTTTTATCAGCGCTGAAATGGTTCCTGTCAGCGTTGACATTGGAAGCGTTGACACATTTGTAAGCCAAATGTGAGAAGCTACCACATGTGTAACAAGCTTTTCTAGACATAGTCTTAGGTCTAGAAGCAAAGAAGCCTGTTCCATGGTTACTAACTTGGCTTTTTGGTGACCTAGAATTTCTATACATCTCTGCATACTTAACACTAGGTTTTCTAACATTTTGTGAGCCAAGGTCAACAGCTTTTCCAGTGGTAGGGTGTGTGATCTTAATAGGTTTAGGATCAAGGCTCGTGATTGGTGTGGGCTCATTTGGACTTTCACACAATAACCCTCCCTTAACAAACAAGGTGTGGTTAGCTTTCTTCCACTCATCAAGGTCAGTCAGTTTTTGTTTGTATTCCTCAACTGGGGAAATCACTCTAGGTGGAGGAATGAATTCCTCCTCTTGACATTCTGGCAAGCCAGTCCAAGATAAGTCCTTTGATTGGACACCATAGAAATCCCCAGCTGGTGGTGGGACAACAGTATAATTATTCATCCCAATCCCACTCATATCCTTAGAGTCTCTTTGTTTGCTAACACACTCTCCTAGGGATTGTGTGGCCTTATCAAATCTCTGGATTTTAAGACTCACATTATCTTTATTTTTGTTAGCCTCTTCTAACTGAGCTATCAAATCAAGATTAACCCTATTTACTATATCTTGAACATCTTTACTCTGAAATAACTCATGTTTTAAGATGTTTATTTGATCCTTTAAATCAAACTCCATTTTCTTATACTCAGCTACAGTCTTTTCTGTTTGGGTAAGAGCAATTTGATAATTAGATACTTTGCATCTTTCAGTACTTGCCTCATCTAATAATTTAACTATCTCTTGTTTTAATTTCTCAGTATTTAAACGACAACCCTTAGAACAGAAAGCATCATCATATACCTCATTATCTGATGAGGAGGAGGAGTGTGCCATGAGAGCATATTCAGCATGCTCTTCTTTAACCTCAGCAACCAAAGCTCTGTCCTCTTCCTCATTCTTAGCCATCCAGCTCCAATCCCATTCTCCAACACCATCAATTTGTTGAACAGCAACCATGGCCTTGGGATCTGGGTTCTTAATCATTTGGCTAGAAGGCTTCCCAGCATCAGATCTTCTTGGAGATCTACATTCCCTCATAAAGTGCCCCATCCTATGACAGTTGTAGCACTCAACCTTGGACTTATCAAATCCAGCAACATCCTTAGCATTAAAGGTCATCTTCTTCTTGAACCTTTTATTGAACCTGTTTGCTCTTAAACTTACAAGAGCCATAGTCCACTTGATGTCCATCTTTTCCAATTGTTCATCACTTATCTGCTCAAGATCTTCATATGTGATTCTTGAATCACTGGGCAAAGAAGCAATGAATGCACACACAGTGTCTAGATCAAAACCAGCAGGTTTAATTCTATCAGCGCCATGATTGTGTGTGTCAGCGCTTGAGTACAAAGCGTTGACAGGATATGATCCAGCGCTGACAGATTGACATCCAGCGCTGACACCTTGAGATCCAGTTGCTGAATGTCCATAGAAGTTCATGGAATCAAATTGGCCTTCACTTTGTGAGAAGAAGGCCATGTTGCTGCTGGAAGATTTATTATCACTTTCCAATTGCCATTCATTCTCCAATAGTCTTAGTTTGTTGAAGATGTCATCAAACCTGGAAGTCTTGTGGGTGTTATTGACAAGAATAGATCTTGTCTCAATCTTCCATACATCACCAAGGCTTTTGAGAAAAGTAGCATTCAATTCAGGGTCATCAATCTGTTTTCCCATGAAGGAAAGTTGACTTGTGATGTCAAGAAGTCTACTTCTCACACTGCTGAGATTCTCATTAGGTTGAGCTTTAAAGACAGCATACTCATGCAATAGTTGCTTCTTCTTTTCTTCTTTTGTATCAGCATTGCCACCATGTGCTACTTCAAGAGCTTCCCAAAGCTCTTTTGTAGACTCAAAGCGTTTGTACTTGTGCTGATTCTCATGACCTAGGGCATGTTTCAAGATGTTTAAGATTTTCATGTCCACCCTCTTCTTGGCTATGTCTTCAACAGCTACAGCTCTCCCATCTTCAGGCTTTTCCACCTTATCAGATTCAGGACAATTAGGAACAGCTGTCCTTGTGGCAATTGCAGCGGTAATCTTTGCTGCTTTATCGAATGTGTTCCCATATTCGATAATCTCCCAAAGAGTGTAGTCATGAATAGCTATATATTGCTCAAAATTGGACTTCCAAAGCTCAAAGTTCCTGGCATCAAACATGGGAATTTTGATACTAGGGTTTGAGAAGTTGTTTTGTAGCAAAGCAGGAGGTTGATTTGTGCCAGACATGATGTTTTTAAGGTTTTGAGAATTTTAGGGTTTTTAGGGTTTGGTGTTTTAGGGTTCTGCGTTACTTAAAGATCAAAAGTTTCTCAACAAGCTCTGATACCACTTGTTGATCCCAAACTTAGATCGATTAAGCTTTGTGTATACGAGATTAGATCAAGTACTACACGTAGAGAAACCTTTGCTTATGAATAAAGTAACAAAGTGTTATGCGGAATTAACACTTGATCTAAAACACAATGATGTTAAACAAACTTTCACTTGTATTAGAATAATCGTGTTGATTACAATGAAAGGTTTAACTTGCGAATACTATGAAAACTCATATTAAACATTAACCTAAAAGATCTTCTTTTATAGAACAAGAAGTCTTGTACAATAAGCTATGAATCAACTATTCTAGGTAAAGATAAACATAGAAAATACATTGTCGTTTCTATCCTTACAAGAAGTAATCTAGAATATAATAAACGTGTAGCTCACATCTTCCATCAGTGCTTGTCTTCAATCTGTCAACGCTTGACTTTAACTTGTCAACGCTTATGCTGTCAGCGCTCACTTTGCTCTTGTCAACGCTTAAGTTGTTCTTGTCAGCGTTCAAGTGTTCTGGCCTAAATTTATTCCCAACAGTACTCATCATAGTCATTGTTGGGCACAACATTTATTCCTTCATGGATTGCTCTTTGTGACCAAGGTATGCTTTCGTTCTTCCACACGCCCTTTGATCATTCTTTTGATCATTACTTGACTATGTGCTTTTTCTTGGCATCCTTGCCTTGACATTTGTTTGTGGTTTGTGATTCTTTTTTTATCCTCTTAAACCTTCATTGCTTGGATACTTGACTCACTATGGTGATGAAGAGTGAGTTAGTAGTAGCTTAAAGTATCAAGCATGATTTCCATGGTTTGCACCCATACGGTTAGTAGGCTCTTTGTGGGAGAGAAAGTGAATTAATACCTTGCTCATATTTTGGTTTAGACTAAGACTATTATTGAAAGTGATCTTAGTCTATACATGAATAATTGCTTTGTGTTTATTCATTACCAAAGTCGTTTAACGTTTCGCCGGAAAGGCACGTCTTAAACCACTATATATGACGCAAGCTCTTCGTTACCACTATTTGAAGATTGTCATTAATCCCTTGAGCATTGGTCCTAGTCTTGATTCACTTCCCTTGACTTCTCTCCACTTTGCCGTTTTGCTACGAGTAGTCGTTTGTCCGTTTCAGTTCTTTTCGATCTCGATTTAACTCGTAATCCTTCATTTAGGCATATTACTTAGTGTTATGATGATCCAATGATATTCTAAAAGGCTCATGATATATTTTTAAGTGTTTTAGAAAAATCAGTTTTTAAAATTTGGCGTTTTTCATTGATAAAAACCAGCCTCTGTAGGCGGTTCTTTATCTCGGCGGCTCAAACCCGAGGTTCCTTATCGATAAGGTACCGCGGGCAGTAAAGTGTGTCAGAGCACCAGTTTGATTATTTTATTCTTTTTCAAACCAAACACTCTCTCTCCCAAAAACACACAGCCGACGGTTTAGCCTTTTTCCACCATTGTTGAAGCTTCCAAAACCTTCAATCACTCAAATTAATTGATTCCAAGTTGTGGGTTTCACTCATCCTTCATCTAGCATCATTAATTGTAAGTATTTTCTTTCAATTTCATCTATTTTGTTCTAGGGTTCATCCTTTCATAATTGGGGATTTTTAAAATTGAAATTGAATTAAAACCTTAATAGGAATGTGGGTTGACATGGTTATTTTACAATGATTCCTTAGGTTCATATTCATTAAGATTTCACTAAAACCCACTTATAGAACAAATCCAAATTTAGGCTAAATGATTTTGGTTAAAAGATGGATTTGAGATGAACCCATGAACAAGTAGGTAATGACATTGTTAATGCTTACCTAAAAACCTTGTTTTGAAAAACCAATGTTCTAATCCATTGTTGATCTAACATAGATCATGTGTTCTTGGTTAATGATGGAATAGACACATTGTGAACATGAGAATGATATGGATTCAATCCTATGTTTGTCAAGAAATTGATATAACACATTCTCATATTCTTTGTTTGTTTAATTTAATTTTTCATATGAGTGATTGGAAAGATATTTTCGTGTTTAGGTACTTGTCATGTCTTCAAGATATCAAAAAGATCATGAACGAAAACGAGCATACATGCCCTCTTCTCCTTACCCTCATTTGATTCACTCTCACAAAAACTCGTCTAAGTCTCTTGAACATCGTTGTTTCCATGAAGGACGCATCGTTTGTTCCAATTTCGCAAATGAGTTTATTCTCTTTATGTTTAAGTCTATTGGGTTTGATTGTCTTCTTGATATTGATGAGCCAATATTTCCTTCGTTTCTTATGGAGTTCTTTAGCTCATTCACATTGCTAGGCATCATTAATGGTTTATCTATACGATTTTCCATTATGGGGAAAATCGTTATTTACACTCTTGAAGAATTCGGTGATATTCTTACAGTGCCATCTAATGGTCAATGTCGATTCACCGATGCTTGGAGTATTGACTCTTTAGAATCGGCTCCTATTGATGCTCATTATGTGACTATGCTTCCATCATCTTCGGACATCATTCATGTCATTTCTAAACCTCGTGAACATCCTATTCTTGGTGAATTTCAAGGAGTTGTTCGAACTCTCTCTCCTTGGGAATTACTTACTAGCGATCTTAATGATTTCATGATTCCTTGGGCCGAAATCATTAGGGAAAATGCAATGTGTCTAGATGGGAATCGGGACTTAGTACCCGCTTGTCTTGCACATATGTTGTATTGTGTTGCCACTACAAATCCTTTCAATCTCGCATTTTTCATAGCTAGAAGAATTAGATTTGTTCTTCTTGAGTCTAAGTCAAGTCTTCCCTACGGAATGCTTCTCTCTCGTCTTCTTAGAAGAGTCCTTATTGACTTTCCATCTCTTCTCTCTTCACCTTATCACTCTGTTAATCGAGTCATGTTTCCTATTCAAGAGAACATTTCACCCGAGATCAATGTAAACTCGTGTCAAGTCGAAAATACTTCTCAAGAAGAGTCTTCTAGCAACCCTCCCTCCAATTTCAATAACTTCATGTCCTCTTCAATCTCCATTTTGTCCTCCCATGAAGTTGATTCTGACTATCAATTTTATCTCAATCATCTTCTTCGAGAACGTCTCAGAAGTGAATCAAGGAATTAGATGTTATGCTCATGGTTACTTGCAACACTCATCTAGGATGATTTCCTGACTTTCTTTCCTTCATTTGGTTGTGTATTAACTTATGTTTGGATTATTATTTATTTTGATCCTAAATGTTGCTTATGCAATGGTGTTTGTGATTTACATAGCTTTGTGCTTCTTTGTGATAGTTAGGTTATTAGATTATGATCTATAGTTAACTTTGTCTTGTGAATCTTTTGGTAAAAATCTCGATTTATCAAAAAACTGGGATTGAAATTTTTTAAAGACCTCTGGTCGCGGTTCGATATCGACCCGCGGATCCTTATCGATAAGGAACCGCCGGTCCTAGATAAGGAACCGCCGGCCACTGTGCCCGACAGCATCTTTTGCTTTACATTGTTTTCTTAATTCTGTGTAAACACTGCATCATTTTCTGTAATAAACTGCACATTTCCTAAACTAGCTTACCTAAATTCATTATTCACCTAAAATGTTTTTAACCCATTACTAGTTTGGATCATCCCCTCACCCATCTAAACCCACCTTGTTAGTTATGTTCTTCACACATCAAACATACTTCCCTAATCCTTAAACAACCATGGTTTGTACCAAAACCTCAAACACTTCCAAGACCTCCACCCGAAGGAAAACACTCAAAATTAGGATTAAGGTACCCAAGCCTAACTCATCACCCTTCCACAAACCCAAAAATGAGATGGTTCCAATCCTCATTTCCTCATCACATTAACCACCCCTTGCACCATGCAAGACAACATCCACCCATTGTACTAACCTGTGACAATCCGTCAATTTATGGTTGATATTTTATTCTCAATATTATTTAAAAACAATTTACAATATGAACTCACATATTTTTGGGAAGAAATTTGGATTTACATCTTGAAGTAGCATCGACTACGTCTAAACCGGAGGATTCAACGTTACGTGCTTACGTTTACGTACACCGTCTTTGGTGACAGTCCGACATTTCAGAAAAATAAATTTATCCACGAATATTAATTTGGAGTTTTAAATTTGTGTTGGTTCATAAACTCACAAATTTACGAGAAGAGACTAGGACTTACGATTTTATTTTAACGTCCTTTACGACTAAACCAGAAACCTTAGGATTACGTATTTACGTTTTCGAACTCCGTTTTTGATGAAATAATTTTTATTGGATTCGTTTTGTGCCGTTGATTCATAATTTATAAAAACGTTTTTCGTAAAACGACCCGAGGGCACGCAAATCGAGGAAACTAGAATCGAGGAATACCCGTAAACTAGTGAGATGGGACAAAATACATTGTCCCACCCCACTAGCTTACATGGGGCGGCCAAAAACTTACCAACACCTTTAGGTGTCAAACTTTCTTTAACAAGTATTACACTTGTCCACATTAGCTTACTAGTTAAGCTTACCATGAACTAAAACCATCAAACCTTCACATACTTCCCATTTACAACATGCAATACCACACACAAACTCTCTCTCTAGCTCCAAAGTGCCGTCCCATATTCATCATCCAACACCACTTTTGATCAATTCCAACCACAAAATCATGTGTTATTTACACATATGTTGAAGCCCTCTTGAAGCTCTCTTGAATGGTGGTAATTATAACATCCATGGAGGAGTATTCATGGTGTCTTGGGGCTGATTTTCCACAAGGAGATTTGGAATATTGGTGGTCATGAAGATGGTCGTGGTGCATCACAAGTTTCTCCATCAAAAATCCATGTTTTGATCAACCTACATCATCATGGTGGTATAAAGATTGTCCTCCCCATCTTCTTGTTATTTTGATTATGTAAACATGTATTTTATTTCCTATTGTATATGTTTATGATGATTATATGATGATAAAAATATTATGTGGGGATTTGTTGTTGATAATCATGGATAAAAAGATGAAAAACTTTAAGTAAAAATGGGTAAATCTTGTTTAAATGATAGGCTGTTCAAAAACAGTAAAGAACCATATGGTAAACTGATAAAATGATGAAGTAGAATGGATTTACAGTAAGCTATCGGTCTTGTACACATGTGAGAGTTGGCCATGCAATGGAATCAAAGTAATGAGTGAGATATGATCAAAACAAGTTTAGGGTATAAATCTGAGGTTACTGTTTTGGACGATTTTTAGAAAATACTTAACGGATGATTCAACAGTAGATATAGAAGTGTTAAATGTAGCACATATCATGTAGTTTATGTGATAAAAATTTGAGCTTCTATCTCCATGTAGAACTCAAGATATGGCAGTTTTGGTGAAAGTGAAGATAAAAATCAGATTTTTGGAAATTAAAGTATATTACTATTATATAAGCACTCAAAATTTAATAGTATAAAATGTAAAATAAAAACCCACTAACTTATGGATTTTATTTATATAAATATGTAAAAGGTTAAATAAGTGGACATTTTATAAAAATGGTAACTTGTTAAGTTTTATAAGTTATAAAACTATAAACTTGATTTTTACGACTTTTTCGGCTATCGCCGTAAAATTAACGTTTTTCTTAAATAAAACTTAGATGGTTGGACCCGTCTAATGTAAACTTTATAAAACTTATATACTGATATATAAACATGTATAACAAGTAAAAACCGATAAAACCCGAACTATAGGACATACGGACGTTAAGGGACTAAATTAACGTTATTGGACTAACAATACAACAAAAATGGACTAAAACACTTATAAACTTATTATTGGGCTTAACCCATTTGGGCCCAACTTGTAAAGTTTAAGTACTGATAATATAGGTATAAAAGGGATAAAAACAATTTAATGTACTTATAATAGGCCTATTGGACCTAAAACACGTAAATAGGTAAAACGAGAAAACTAGTATAAAAGTTATCGACACATAGCACAAAAATGAGTAAAATGAGAATATGTAAACCCACTTGATCATCATTTATATATAATCATCATATGTATACATAATTGGTATTTTTATAAATTCATTGGACAAACGTCTAAGACTGATTATTATTTGTCTAGGTTTCCGTGATTGAAGCACGTACCGTACGTCCGAATTGCCGATAACCCGCCTTCCCACATCAACGTGAGTTCATAGCCTCGCACTCTATTAAATGTTTTTATAAATGTTTTATAAACCCGCGAGGGAGATAACATGTTAGTTTTTATAAAATAGGACACCATTTGTCCCGATTGTTGTTTATTGATTTTTGGACCCGAATGATTGAATGACCCGATTGTATGACCCGATAAATGATTAAAGGACCCGATAGATGAAACTAAATGGATTATTAAACTTAGGTTATGTCACTAAAAGTCCCATTAGCATGAATTGTGAACTACCGGGAGTTGGTAGACGCTTATGCATTTAATAGTACTATTTGGGGACGATCACCCCAGTTCGCGCCTTGACGGTTGATCCCCGTCGTGCCACATTGATTGGTAAGCGAATTTATGTATGAGAAGATTTCCATAGCGTGAGCTTTGTGACGACACGCTACTTTAGATGGGCAAAATTGGTATCGGGTTAGCTACCCGTTGTTGGTTTAGTAAGGTAACAATGTCATGCGGCTTATAATAATCCAAAACTAACGAAATACTACTAGACGCTTCGAATTACGATGTATTGCCTGACTAGCAATACAGGGTCATACTAATGATATTATGTTTGTGTTTTGGTTTTTCATAACCATATTCATATAACGGTTTTTATTTTAATACAACGTCGTAAGACGTATTGTATGATGTTTTTACGACATTGGTTCGTATAATAATTTTTAAGGCAAATACCTATATTATGATTTTCGATAAGGATTTGTATAAAATGACTTTGGCTATTTTTTTTGGCCTATTAAAATGATTTGTACAAAATGATTTTCAGTAATAATTTTATACTGATATTATATTGATGGAATTTATTAAACTCTATGAATTCACTCGGCGTTATCGCTGACCTTTTCTTTTAACATGTTTTATCTCAGGTACTTGAAGGTAATTCTCGGGAAGACGACAAGAATTCATGGCCCGCACTTAAACAATAATTTTCCATTCAAATACTTTGTAAAACTTTGTATGAAATATAATGACTTGGGACCGATGTAACTTTGATATTATTGAATGGAAATGCTTTATAAATAAACGACGCGATTTTTATGCGTTGTCTATGATGTTAGTAATGTGCTATCCCGTAACACCAACTAGTCTTCCGCTGTATCAAGTTGTATAAATTTGGGGGTGTTACAGTTTGGTACCAGAGCTCTCGTTATAGAGAACGAAAGATTTTTAAAACTAAGGTTTTGAATAAAACTTTTCAAAATCTTTTAACTAAAAATTTTTTTCTAAAAATGTCTAAAAATCTTTTGACTATAACGGTGCCGAAGAATTCCCGAGTTACCGACAAGGCCAAGACTGAGAAGTGTTATTTTAATATATATATATATATTGGATTATATATATATATATGATGTAATTTTATTACATGATTGTTTGATGATTATTTTGATATTTATACGAGGTATTTATACGACGTAGATTGTCACAATATACCCTAAATCCCCTAGTAAATTAATCGAAGCTATTCTCGTAGGAATTCTAGCTATCCTAGATCTAAACCAAGTTGTGGATATTTATAATCCCAACAAATGGTTGATATTCGTAGAAATGTAGATATTAGTTGATGGTGATATTGAAAAAGAATTGGCGAGATTAAATCTGATATCGATGTCATGACGATCTTTTCTTATAGAGTGGAGTTTGACAAAACGTTACCACCTAGAAAGATGTCATCTGATTCGTTGTCATCCAATTCTTAAATTTGAAATCGAAAGGGTGAATGTTGCACTTGAGGCTGTTATTGGAACCATTACCCAAAAGCCTCATGCCACTAATACCTTTCCGAGAAGTCTAGTTGAATGATCAAGTCATTTCATGCTAGCGACTCATTTAATAATTGTTGTTGTAAGAGCTAATAGGATTGGAAATTAAGTGTTGATTCATATTGAGATTGTATTGCCTTTACAAGGCCGAAGAATAAGGTTGAAAGTATTGGAATATGAGGTAGGATATCGAATTGAGTATAAGATGATTGAAACTTGAATAAATAAAAGTAAAACTTAACCTATATGGAATATGAGATTGTTAAGAGGAAGTCTTTAAGTTCTTTGATTGAATTATAAGGTTTTAATTGATTGTAGGTTCGTGTTAAAGGTTGTTCCTAGGCCATTGTCCAATGACGAGGATGCCCAGTGTCCAACAAATAAATTGAAGAAATCTTCTTCTGATTTGGGACCGATGGATCTTCGGGGACAGGTGGGACACCTAATGACTCTTGTAGATTAGTATTCATTGTGGTATCTTTTAAAAATAATCCCTAACTTAACTGAGATATCAGTTGGTAGGATGAGTTCTGAGAATTGTATGACATAGTGAAACATAATGTGTTACGGTACAATTTGACTTGTTTGTGATCAATGAAAAGACTACCTTTGATTGCTAAATTCTACATTTATCGATGTTATCTATCTTTTATTACTTCATCCTAATGTTCGCATTAGTGATACTACCATTGAACAAGTACTTATCTCGATTTGAGTTACGTTGTGCATTATTCTTCGTGAGTACCATCGAGGTCATGAACCTCATGATTAATTGGCTAAGCTCATTTTCCTATCATATCGTAGTTAGTTCTTGGTGAACCACTCTTCATCACTCTTTTGCAGATCACACATTGTTTTTATAAAGTTAAAACGGTACCCTTTGAGAAAATTTAATTTTCATCACAATAAGGATTATTCAAAGTGAGATTTATAAGTGATTGATATCAAAATGAAGTTGTTTATGAAACCCTTTGGAAAACTTAATTGTTTTCATGACAAAGAAAATCTTTGTAAATTTATTTTTGATTCTTATTTAAGAATTAAACACGAAAATGTTTTTATTATGAACATGATGATAAAATTTTGACGAACTGAGTATTGCATCGTTAATCCTGAAATTGTATATAGTTGCGCGCCTACATACAATTTGGAATGGACTATGCAAGACTGATTAGTAGTCACCATAAAACTAATGAATAAACACTACATTTTCTTTGAGGATTGTGAAAGATTAAATTTAATGAGATCTGCAAAAAGTGCAAAATAGGGACATAACGTTAGAGACATCCACATATGTGCCCGTACTATCTATTCTTCTGAGTTGAATTTACTCATCTATGGAAATTGTCTTATTTGACAATTGACAATTCCTTTCTTGTCCAATTTTCCCGTAATGAGATTCTTAGGAAAAGTATCTGATTACTGAGTGTTGATACCCGACTGGATGTATCGACGTTCCTATCATTTCTTTTGATTTGATTTCATTTGAATGACCTGGGTAACGATTCGAGGAGCTTTTGAATGCGTACTCAAATTAATGAAAACATGGGATATATTTATATTCGTTAAATGTTTTCATCCGTATCTGATTTGAAATTCTCTCGCGTAGATTATGTGTTAACCTTACTCTTCTAAGGTTAGTTGTGTCTCCAGATATCCTTGAATTTGTGGAAGGATTATGAGTTATTATTAGTCTTTTGAGAAGTTCACATCTTATCGACGGCACTAAAACTGGAAAGTTGATAGTGCCAGCAAAATGGATTGATTTTGACATGACGACATTGTCTTAATTGATGGGAACTCGAGTAGAATTCCTCTAAATGATAAGATGTTGATTATCAAAAGTGATTTAAATAATTCTTGATGGATGACTATATCCTGCGTTTAGACTTGAAATTTTACCGTAAATGGTTGTGAATTAGTTATAGATATTGTAATCTAGAACAACCTAAAATGAATGTAATAAAAGATGATAATGTTATCTGAAACTTTAGTAAGTATTTATTGATGAATTACCTAGACTTTCGCCATTAAGGCAAGTTGAAATCGGTATTGATTATATTTCCGGTGCTGCTCCTGTGGCTTGTGCACTGTACGTCAGCACCATCTAAATTAAAGGAATTACCATACAACTAAGAGAGTTGTCGGGGAAAGATTTAATTATACCAAGCCTGTCATCCTAAAGAGCTATGGTGTTATCATTCCTTATATTTGTAGATTACTGTGACTGAGTAAATTGACAATCGAAAACAATATCCATAACTCGAAATGGAAGATTTGTTCGATCATTTACAAAGTTCTAGCGTATATTTTAAAGATCTGATCCACGGCATGGTTATCATCAACTTCGCATCTGCGAAAGAGATTATCTATTCAATCACTACATCCGGTGCTTGTAATGAACATTATGAGTTCCACGTGATGTCGTTTGGATTAACCAGTGCACATGTAGCATTCATAAATTCGGTGAATCACGTGTGTAGGCTGTAATTTGATAAATTCATGCTTGCGATCATTAAGGACTATTTGTTTGTTAATACGAATAATAATGAGTTAATAATTAATTATAGATTGCCCTGAATTGGCCGAACAATTAAAACTTCTATCTTGAGTATTTAAACAGGTGATTAAAGACTTAATCATTTACATTATTTGACTATGTGATTAAAAGGATAATGGGATATAAATTGACTCTTCCAAAATTAAGAGCCCTTTTAAGACTTTGGATTTTACCAAAAAGAAATGGAAATATGTTTTGACAAATGTTTTAACAAAGGATTTCTAAAGGGATTATTCCCTTATACACAAACCATTTAACTAAACTTCTGTTTAGGGGTAAATGTTTGTGTATACTTCTAGACAACCTAAGAAGAATTAAGGAAACTATATAACTTATTACTTGAAATTTGAAACGACAATTTTTGCTTTTCAAACTAAGAAAATTTTGACCAAAACATAAACAAAGATTATTCAAACATTTACGAATCCTACTAATTATTTTTGATAGATCAACAAAAATCTTGTTAATTAAATTCAAATTTATTTTGAACATTTTATATAATTGGTCGAACTAAGAAATTTAAAACTTTTACGCTTCATAAAAATTAACTAATAATTATTTAATTAATTATGATAATTATCGACGTTTTAGACGACGGATTGAGTAAAACGGATAAAAATGATAGATGAGACGAAACTAAAGCATAGAAGATATGAAGAAAGAATTTTGAATAAATACGGTTATGATATTTATTTCATGAGGAAAGTGAACGTAATTTCTGATGCATAATATAGAAAGAATATCTGAGTAAATTGTGGACATGATAATTATTTATCTGGAAAAGTGAATGTAGATACTGACACATTATGTATAAAATATAAAGAACCAATTAGGACATGTTCCTTAATAATAAAGGTGCAAAATAAATTGCCGAACGATATAAAAATAAAACAATGATTGTAAAAAGGATAATATAGATAATAAAAAGGGATTCGTGACTAATATGAATCATTAAGATTGAGAAGCCGATAGCGTTAAATGTTTTAAAGGCCACTTGTGGTTGCCTAAATATGGAGATTGTGAGATATAGTTATGTTGGAATTTGTAAGTATAAGTATTATATGTATGTCATTTTCGACTAAAAGTATCTTTGTCTGAAGAAGTTATACTAATGGCAAATTATGAAGGCAGACATCGCCTCATACATTAGTAAACGTCTAGCTACTGCAAAGGTCATCATCTGAATTTGATTCGATTTGGGTCATCGTCGACAGACTGACCAAATCTGCTAATATCATTCCCGTTAATGATAAATGCAAAAGAGTTATGTAAACATAGTGTGCTTGTATCAAAAATGTTTATCAAGATCCTCGCTTCGCATCGAATTTCTAGAGATTTGCTCAGAAATCATTGAGAACGAACCTTGATGAGAGTACTATATACCACCCCAAATCGAAGGGACGAGGTAAAGTAATGATACAAAGTAATATAAGTGTTGTTTTATGTTTGAATGATTGACCTTTGGTAATAGACCGTATAATCGTTTTCCTTTGGAGAGATTATCATTGATAGTCATCGTATTAGGATTGAGATCGAATCTTGTTAGAATCTAAATATTAGAGCATCTGTAAGCAAGAGTTGAGATAAAGACATCCGACATACACCCATTGTGAGTTGTACATGTCTTTTAGATTTAAGGTTTTCTATGATGACGAACCTATCCTTGCAAAATACCCGACCCGCGAGATCTGAAATGATTGTTGAAATTAGGATCTGATTATTGACAGCCGGTAGTGGGCAAGAGGTTATGTGAATGTGAAATGTAGATCTTGAAGTGCCAAATGGGTAGCGAAGTTATGCCACAATTTTTAACCTTGGAAAAATGAATTCATGATCTGACAAATCATGGGATATAAGTCCCGATTGTATGGGACCATTGAGATGATGAAAAAGTTGGGATTGAAAGGCATATAAGCTGGATCTACCCTAGGACTTCAAAGACTGCGTGAATTATGTTTCGTATATCGAACTTGATGGAATATCTATCAAGTTAAAATCTGATTGTTCTTAGTAAAGCTTAGATCGGCGAAAAGTTGCATTCATCAGAAACCCGTGAACATCATGGATAGAGAAAGTAAGTCAACATTTAGCCTGATCTTATTCCCGTAGTTATGTTTGATGAAACTCGCATATTATAATGGATTACACTTGTGAGAAAAGACCGAATGTGGAGGAAATACCCACATGGCTTTAACTCTATAAGAAGCGAGTAGTAAGATGATCTTTGAGGACAAAGATCCTGTTTAGGGGTAAATGCTGTGACAATCCGTCAATTTATGGTTGATATTTTATTCTCAATATTATTTAAAAACAATTTACAATATGAACTCACATATTTTTGGGAAGAAATTTGGATTTACATCTTGAAGTAGCATCGACTACGTCTAAACCGGAGGATTCAACGTTACGTGCTTACGTTTACGTACAGCGTCTTTGGTGACAGTCCGACATTTCAGAAAAATAAATTTATCCACGAATATTATTTTGGAGTTTTAAATTTGTGTTGGTTCATAAACTCACAAATTTACGAGAAGAGACTAGGACTTACGATTTTATTTTAACGTCCTTTACGACTAAACCGTAAACCTTAGGATTACGTATTTACGTTTTCGAACTCCGTTTTTGATGAAACAATTTTTATTGGATTCGTTTTGTGCCGTTGATTCATAATTTATAAAAACGTTTTTCGTAAAACGACCCGAGGGCACGCAAATCGAGGAAACTAGAATCGAGGAATACCCGTAAACTAGTGAGATGGGACAAAATACATTGTCCCACCCCACTAGCTTACATGGGGCAGCCAAAAACTTACCAACACCTTTAGGTGTCAAACTTTCTTTAACAAGTATTACACTTGTCCACTTTAGCTTACTAGTTAAGCTTACCATGAACTAAAACCATCAAACCTTCACATACTTCCCATTTACAACATGCAATACCACACACAAACTCTCTCTCTAGCTCCAAAGTGCCGTCCCATATTCATCATCCAACACCACTTTTGATCAATTCCAACCACAAAATCATGTGTTATTTACACATATGTTGAAGCCCTCTTGAAGCTCTCTTGAATGGTGGTAATTATAACATCCATGGAGGAGTATTCATGGTGTCTTGGGGCTGATTTTCCACAAGGAGATTTGGAATATTGGTGGTCATGAAGATGGTCTTGGTGCATCACAAGTTTCTCCATCAAAAATCCATGTTTTGATCAACCTACATCATCATGGTGGTATAAAGATTGTCCTCCCCATCTTCTTGTTATTTTGATTATGTAAACATGTATTTTATTTCCTATTGTATATGTTTATGATGAAAATATGATGATAAAAATATTATGTGGGGATTTGTTGTTGATAATCATGGATAAAAAGATGAAAAACTATAAGTAAAAATGGGTAAATCTTGTTTAAATGATAGGCTGTACAAAAACAGTAAAGAACCATATGGTAAACTGATAAAATGATGAAGTAGAATGGATTTACAGTAAGCTATCGGTCTTGTACACATGTGAGAGTTGGCCATGCAATGGAATCAAAGTAATGAGTGAGATATGATCAAAACAAGTTTAGGGTATAAATCTGAGGTTACTGTTTTGGACGATTTTTAGAAAATACTTAAAGGATGATTCAACAGTAGCTATAGAAGTGTTAAATGTAGCACATATCATGTAGTTTATGTGATAAAAATATGAGCTTCTATCTCCATGTAGAACTCATGATATGGCAGTTTTGGTGAAAGTGAAGATAAAAATCAGATTTTTGGAAATTAAAGTATATTACTATTATATAAGCACTCAAAATTTAATAGTATAAAATGTAAAATAAAAACCCACTAACTTATGGATTTTATTTATATAAATATGTAAAAGGTTAAATAAGTGGACATTTTATAAAAATGGTAACTTGTTAAGTTTTATAAGTTATAAAACTATAAACTTGATTTTTACGACTTTTTCGGCTATCGCCGTAAAATTAACGTTTTTCTTAAATAAAACTTAGATGGTTGGACCCGTCTAATGTAAACTTTATAAAACTTATATACTGATATATAAACATGTATAACAAGTAAAAACCGATAAAACCCGAACTATAGGACATACGGACGTTAACGGACTAAATTAACGTTATTGGACTAACAATACAACAAAAATGGACTAAAACACTTATAAACTTATTATTGGGCTTAACCCATTTGGGCCCAACTTGTAAAGTTTAAGTACTGATAATATAGGTATAAAAGGGATAAAAACAATTTAAAGTACTTATAATAGGCCTATTGGACCTAAAACACGTAAATAGGTAAAACGAGAAAACTAGTATAAAAGTTATCGACACATAGCACAAAAATGAGTAAAATGAGAATATGTAAACCCACTTGATCATCATATATATATAATCATCATATGTATACATAATTGGTATTTTTATAAATTCATTGGACAAACGTCTAAGACTGATTATTATTTGTCTAGGTTTCCGTGATTGAAGCACGTACCGTACGTCCGAATTGCCGATAACCCGCCTTCCCACATCAACGTGAGTTCATAGCCTCGCACTCTATTAAATGTTTTTATAATTGTTTTATAAACCCGCGAGGGAGATAACATGTTAGTTTTTATAAAATAGGACACCATTTGTCCCGATTGTTGTTTATTGATTTTTGGACCCGAATGATTGAATGACCCGATTGTATGACCCGATAAATGATTAAAGGACCCGATAGATGAAACTAAATGGATTATTAAACTTAGGTTATGTCACTAAAAGTCCCATTAGCATGAATTGTGAACTACCGGGAGTTGGTAGACGCTTATGCATTTAATAGTACTATTTGGGGACGATCACCCCAGTTCACGCCTTGACGGTTGATCCCCGTCGTGCCACATTGATTGGTAAGCGAATTTATGTATGAGAAGATTTCCATAGCGTGACCTTTGTGACGACACACTACTTTAGATGGGCAAAATTGGTATCGGGTTAGCTACCCGTTGTTGGTTTAGTAAGGTAACAATGTCATGCGGCTTATAATAATCCAAAACTAACGAAATACTACTAGACGCTTCGAATTACGATGTATTGCCTGACTAGCAATACAGGGTCATACTAATGATATTATGTTTGTGTTTTGGTTTTCATAACCATATTCATATAACGGTTTTTATTTTCATACAACGTCGTAAGACGTATTGTATGATGTTTTTACGAAATTGGTTCGTATTATAATTTTTAAGGCAAATACCTATATTATGATTTTCGATAAGGATTTGTATAAAATGACTTTGGCTATTTTTTTGGCCTATTAAAATGATTTGTACAAAATGATTTTCAGTAATAATTTTATACTGATATTATATTGATGGAATTTATTAAACTCTATGAATTCACTCGGCGTTATCGCTGACCTTTTCTTTTAACATGTTTTATCTCAGGTACTTGAAGGTAATTCTCGGGAAGACGACAAGAA
This sequence comes from Glebionis coronaria, assembly GCA_025667525.1. Taxonomy (NCBI): domain Eukaryota; kingdom Viridiplantae; phylum Streptophyta; class Magnoliopsida; order Asterales; family Asteraceae; genus Glebionis; species Glebionis coronaria. The sequence continues at coordinate 1,130,771 of JANFOE010000063.1, forward strand.
TTCATGGCCCGCACTTTAACAATATTTTTCCATTCAAATACTTTGTAAAACTTTGTATGAAATATAATGACTTGGGACTGATGTAACTTTGATATTATTGAATAGAAATGCTTTAAAAATAAACGACGCGATTTTTATGCGTTGTCTATGATGTGAGTAATGTGCTATCCCGTAACACCAACTAGTCTTCCGCTGTATCAAGTTGTATAAATTTGGGGGTGTTACATAACCACTCCATTGGTTCTACCTCCTCTTCATTCAACTCAAGAATGAATGAGCTCTCTTCACCCTTCACTCCAAGTGCACCCTTGGATGTGACCACACAACCCCAACCAATCCAAAGCATTCCTTTTGTGAATGACTTTGATGACACCTTGGCGACTTCACCATTTACCCCTCCTAACTCACCCATTTCACCAACCTTGGAGAACATACCTCCCCACTCACCCATTTCCCCTTTAGGGAACACGCCTCCACTCTCGCCCAAATCACCCTTGGAGAACATGCCTCCTCCACCTCCACCCAACTCAAACATTCCAATTTTGGGTGTCCCACTTTCCCTCCTTTTGGGTGATCCATACTATGTGTTTCAAGAGACTCATGGTCCTAATTGTACATGTTTCCTCTACAACCACTACATCATCCATAATCTTAGGATGGAGATGTTTGGACTACATAGGAGGTTGCAAGTGTTCTTGCTTACCTTGTTCTCCATGCCTCCTCCTAGGAGATGAATGATGAGTTTTCTAAATAAATAGTTTTCAACAAAACCAAGCCAAAGAAGACTACTCATCTAGATTTAATGTTAAGCTAGCTTTGTATTAGTTAGTATTTTCATTTGTCATTGTATTTGTTTCCCTCATGAGTGTTTCATGAAGTTGTTCTATGGATTTAGCTTTATGTGTTCCTATTCTTATGTGCACATTAATCAACTTTAATTTGAAAAAAAATTGAACCTAAATCTATCACAACCTCTAAAAACTTGACTAAAATTGGTTTAAAATTATATCTAAATTATTTTGTCACCCTTTGTCAAGACATTCTTTGTGAATGTGTTGCTTTATGCAACCCTAGCATAATTTGGTGCTAATAGAGGTAAAATTCCAAGATTTGCAACTTTTTGAAAAAGTCTTAGTTTTTCCCAAAACCCTGGAAAAACATGGTTTCATGTACACTGGACGCGGCTCACTAAAAGTCGCGCGGTTCCTTATATGATAAGGAACCGCCGGTCCCTTTAAGGTACCGCGGGCAGAAATCAACTTTTGACGATTTTTTGGTCAAAACTTTTAAAACCCTATACCCTGTCAAGATTCCTTGTTTACTCAAATTGACAAAACATTCCTTGACACTTCACATTTTCTATTCAATTTCTTACCTTGATTACATTTTACTTATACCCCAACCTTGAGATTTCATTCTCACACCTTCCCAACCTTGAGAATTCATTCTCACACAAACTTGAGATTTCATTCTCACACCTTCCCAACCTTGAGATTTTATTCTCACACTCTCACAATGCCTAACTCCTCCATTCCTAACCTTGACATTTCTTTGTCACAACCCCACTCACCCAAAGCTTCCTCATCCAAGCTTTCAAAGAAACCTAAAATCTCGGTTCGACCTATTTGTGTTAAGAAGAATGAACCATCTTCCTCCAAACCACCCAAAAACCCTACCTTCACTCCAATCAAGTATTGGAATGAGACTTATACCATTAACCCCATCACCGGAGCTAAAGAAAATGTTCTACCACCACCACAATCCTTCAATACCCCTCAACTCAATGACCTTTCAACCTACCCAAACCTCACAAGGCATTGTGGAAACATTTCCAAACCCATTACCCTCCACCACCAAACCCTAGGTTTGATGCCATACCCCCATCAACCGATTTTGTGTTGCATCATGGATCCTCGTGTGCTTGTTGTCGATTTCAACAAATTGAACTTGCTCATGTGTATGAGAAGTTAAATTTTCTTGAATTCCTCCTCACTCGACCTCCTATCCAAGTTTTTTTCCCGGTGGACAAAACTTCGAATGATGCATTGTCGTCCTATTTTTTCAACTAAGGTCTTTATTACTTTAGTTGTTTTAGAGTCTTTTATTTTTTTTAAGCAATCTTGGAAAATTATCACTATTAGACTAGCTTATGCTTAGTGGTTTATTTTCCATATTTATTGCTTTAGATACTCATATTGTGTGTATGACTATCTTCTTTGTTGTGTCTTTTCTTTTATGTAACCTTTGTGTTGTTTGTGTGTTATTTCATTAGTTCTATTTCGAGTTGATCATGGTTAATTTTTACAATTGTTTATGGGTGATTCCATCAATTCTAAACATTAACCCCTTGACAAGCTTATCATCTTCATTGGATTGAAGCTTGATGTTGTCAATTACCTCTTTGGACAAACTTAGCAAAATACTTGCTTCTAATTTGAGATTTCTTCTCTCTCTCCCTCTCAAGTTACTTAGTAGGTAGTGATCATATATACATTGGTGTTTCTTTCCTTTCTACTAACCTTTGTGTAGCATGTCACCTTAGCTCATATACTTGGTGCCCCAAGCAAGGGGAGCAACCACCAAGGGGGAGCTACTAGCAAAGTTCGATGTTCTTCAAAGACTTGTGCTAACCTTTTTGCTACGACAAAGGGGGAGAAATGATAGTGATAAACTCGTTAATAATTCGTTATTTTGTGTTTCTATGAAAATGAGTTTATAGTTTGTCGTAATCAAAAAGGGGGAGATTGTTAATGCAAGTAATGCCTAAAAAATTATTAGTGTTAACTAATCTTTCTTAGTTTTGATCACAACAAACTATACAACACATTTAGTATAAAACACAAAACGAATTATTTAACTAACATTATCATCAAGGTAATAATCATATCACTAACCTTTCTTAATCATACTTAGTGATCATCAAAATGATTATCCTTAAAACTCACTTTTGTTAATATGACAAAAGACTTTTTAATAAACTTTCTTTTATAGAAGATGTTTTATTAAAATGGAAAATGAAAATTTGAAAATGGCATATTCCATATGCTATTAGAATATCCTTTGAAGGCTTCAAATACCTCAGATATTCCTACCCCACTAAAAGACAAAAAAACAGAGCTTACTCTAGTGGCGGTACCTTAAGTGTCTAGGCGGTTCCTTAGCGATATGGAACCGCCGAGCAAGATAAGGTACCGCGCCCAGATAGCCGTTATATATCCGTTATACTTTGTCTCCTTTAAATAGTGGGTCAAATCTCATTTTCCAATAAGCCTCTTGGACGTTTTTCTCAGCCCCCTTTCTATTTTCTATAGTGATGTTGTGTTTTTACACACCTTTAGGAAAAGGAGGTAAAATAGTGGTAAGCGTTAAGTGTCGGTTTAGAAAAACCAAGCACTTATGACCCAATGAGTGGGGATCGTTCTCGAGGAGGCACGTGTGTTGTGTAATGAATGATTGATTATGTTTTTGATTATTAATGAGAAGAAAAGAAGAGAAAATGACGAAGACGAAAAAATTAGAAAAATAAGGCAAAACACTACTAGAAAGTTACGACGAAGAACGTGAAAAACACAAAATTTAAAATTTTAATCTAAAAATTCCTAAAAATTACTAAAAATCCCAAAATAATATTCTAAGAGTTTACAAAAAATTCAAACTTGCCAAAACCTTTTAATTAATTTAATAATGACTTTTTAATGCTAATTAAAGCCCTAAAAATCACTTTTAAATATTAAAAAGCCCTAAACAAAATTTTATAATTTGTAAACCTCAAAAATGACCTAATTAAACTAAAAACTATTTTTAAAAATTTTAAAACCAAATTAAACTATTTTTAAACTCCTAAAAACTATTAAAATCTATTAAATCTTAAATTAATTCTAAAAATTAATTGAAAAGCCTAAAATTTATTCTACAAATGGGAAAAGTCCTAATTAATGATATAGAACCTAGGAAAAATGAAAAAGAAATAAAAATTAAACTTTTTATTTTAATGAATAAAATAATAATAAAATATTCCAAAAAATTAAAAGTCCTCAAATAAATTCTAAAAAATTCTCAAAAATCCTAAATATTCTAACTAGAAAGAAAATGTAAACAAAAGTTTCTAAAACCTCTTAATGAATTTTATATTAATTTTTAAAGTTTAATAAAAAACCTAAAATCAAATAAAATCAAAAATTAAAGTTTTTGAAAACTTTTTCACATGTAAACCTCAAAAATATTAAATAAAACCTAAAAACTATTTTTCCCTAATTTAAAACTACTTTTATCTATTTTTTATTGATTTTATAAAAAACGTCTATTAATTAAATCCTAGAAAATAATAAAATAAACGGAAAATTATAAAACTTAGCTAGAAAAATCTATAAACTAAATATTAACCAAAGAAAAATAAAAAGAACAAAATTTAGCTTAAAAATAAGCTGGAAATGAGCTTATAACCTACGGCTTAATTAAGAAAAGGACAAAGAGAAAAGGGTTAAATACCCTATCTTTCCACACCCTAGCAGTCAAAGACCCTAGGGCGCAGTGGTAGTGTGTGGTGTGTGTGAACGTGGGGATTGTGGGTTGGAGTCTTAACACCCCCTTTTTGCTTCTTCTATTTTTTTTTTCTTTTTTAACTTTCTCACAACCAACTGTCAACCTTTTTAGCTTATATTCCAATCCCAATTTACTTTTAAAAGCAAGATTACACAAGTTTATGAACAAAAACGTCACCAGTTTTCAAATTATAAGAACACACTTTGTTCTTCCTTCTGTTTTGTCTTCACAGGTGGTGAAAGAGAACCCAAGAGGACTTGGGTGTATTTTTGGTGGTGTTTTGGGAGCAAAGGCACCCTTGTGCTCTTTCTGAGCACAAGGAGTCAAACTTTAGCAAGCAACTAGCAACTAGCACATCCAAAATACTCAACAAGGCACACAAAAGCACTTATGAAGTTGCTGTGATGAAAAATGAAGGACAGTGGACTAATGACAGATTTCTAGCAACTTAATGAGATTCACTCAACCAAACTATGCATACACAACAATCAACTAGCCATCAAGCAAAAACAACAACTTAATGAACCTAATTCTAACAAGTAATCAAATAACTTAGCACAAATCTCATGAAAAATCAAGCAGAATGGGGATGAACAGATTTTGCTATACTCTTTTCACTTTAAACCACACCAAACTGCTACCAAACTTGTTCAAATCTACTTACCAACTAAAAACAATCCTTCCCTAACCTTAAATGACTTATCTAACACGTTTCCAAAACACAAATCAAAATACTACCCTGCTAATACCTATTGCCAAACACCCTGTTAACTTTTTAAAAACAACTTTTTTCAAATTAAAACCTTTTAAATCCTACTCAATCTGACTCTTATAACTACTAACATGCATATTTATCAGATAGAACTCAAATCCAACACCTTTATCAAAAAAATAACCCTGAATCAATCAAGTCACATAAAACTCACTTTTTTCTGAAATTTTAAAATAAAAGAGAGCTTTTCTTACCCAAGATCCCCTACATCCAGGGGTCTTAGTGGAAGATTTTCCACCTCCAATCCAACTCGGGTTGGAGCAGAACCTTCAACAAATCAACACTATTCAACCTGCAAATTCAAAAAAAAACAAAACAAGAACAATGCAAATGATATATTCTGTTTACTTCTCTATTTTTCTAAAAACCTTTCCAAAGTCTTTCAAACTTAACACCACGTCTTAAAATAACACCAATTTCATAAATCACAAAGCTTTTTTCCACTTTCACTTCAAAGAGCTGAATGACTTAAAAATCTGTCCTACTTTTTATGAAAACCTTTTTTAAAATCAAACTCAAACTTTCACAAATTAATGGAACTCAGTCTTAGCCTTTTCACAATACACAAACTTTTAAAAACAATAAAAGGGAATTACACTTGTATCCAACAAACACCACAATTTTATTTTCTTAAAAAGGAATTACATGTGAAAATTTGCTTAAAAACTGGAACAATAATATGAGACACAGGCGTCTCATATTTATACATGGAATGGAACATACTAGAACAAGGGAATTAAAAAATACAAACTAGTAACCCTAATTTCTGAAATCTCCAATTTGCCCCTCTTGTTCTTGACGATTCTTGGTCAAAAAGACATTGGCATGTGATAGGACAGCTGGAACTTGATCTTGAACGTAGAAAATGGCTTGGAGGCCAAGTAGTATCATCACAATCGCTAATTTGGTCGGGCATTGGGTTGTGTGAAAAGGACGGGTGCAGGGGAGTGCCTTTGTGAGGACCACAGGCCACGTGGCTAGTTTGTGAGAGGTGGGATATGGTGAGAGTAGGAGCAATTAATGATCTGCACCGTTTGAGGGAATATCCCTTTGAATTAAGTGTTAATTGATCTGGGAGATGGTTAGGGTTTATGGTGAATTAGGCTAGTTTGATTTGTTTTGGGATTTAAACACGTTTAAAAACGTGTTAAGGAGGGAAAAGTGGGGGTTAGTGGGGTTGACCATAGTTTGACCTCAACTTAATTCAATAAACCGGGTAAAAGGGTTGGGCCTTTGGGGGTGTATTGGGCTTATGGTTAATTTTTTGCATACCCAGTCCCCAAAGTAACGTAGTCACAGTTAAGTATTTGCATCCTCAGTCCAATCCGTCAAATAATTTTCATCCAAGGTCCAAAGTAATTGCAAAGTTAGTCCATTTGTTGATTAGGCTAACTTTTTGATCATTTAACCAAATTCCAAGGGCCTTTCTTGTGCATTTTTCATTCTTCAAGGATTAAACTTGTATATTTAACATTTTTGAGGGTTAAATGTGACAAGTTCAACAAAGATGAGGGGCTATTTTTGCCAATTCTTCAAACTTGAGGGGTCTTTTTGCAAAATTCCAAATTTGAGCTTGGTTCATTGTGCGTCTTCGTTTTCCGTGTTCGTTTTTGAATGATTCTTGTATTCTTTTGCCAATTCCACAATATCCGTACCTAAAAATACACAAGTAACAAACACGAGCATATATTTGGCATATTTCATGATTTTTATGCATTTAAAGGCCGTTTTGGACGATGAGACCATGTATAAAAGTAGTCTCATCACTCCCCCATACTAAACCATTGCCGTGCCCTCACGCAATGCTAGAATTAAGTATCTAAGCATCACCAAAGTTTAATTTTATGACTTTTATTGAAATGGAAACTAGCTACACTATACTATTACTACTACTTGCGTTTTAGACATAATGTATGATTTTCATCGCAAAATGGGACGTTTAGGTTCATAGAATAAGAACACGTGAATGCTTCGTTAGAAATAATTTCGTCGTCCTCGATTTTCACCCTAATTCCATGCTAAGCGTGCAACGAGATCATTGTCATTATAAGTTAGTAATGCTAACACTACTCATATACCCTAATCACGTACTTATTCTCCCATTATTCCTAAGTTGTATCTCTTATATTTTATTATGTCTTAATGATCACGAGGATACATTGTTGACTTATGCGATAATAGAGATTTAGGTCTAAAAATAGAGTCCTAACGGTGTAACTAAGACCATCAAATCAATAACCCCTCCTAATAGACAACGATGTTAAAAAATTAAGTTGACAAGAAGAATCGATAAACACGGTTTTATAACGGTTTTGAACATGAGACTTATTACCAAGACTTTTATACGCCCCCTAACGGAAGGACCTTATTATCTTTGGTTTACCTCCGTCTTTTATTCAACTTCGCCATGAAGCTTTTATTATGACTTCGGTCTTGCCTTGCCTTTTATTATCCGCCTCATCGGTGGTTTTATTAGCCAAAGACGTATATCCTCACGCTAAAGCGAATTTTGGATCTTTAAAGCTTCGAAGATTAAGGCTTGATTCACTTCAATTTTGCATAGATTTTAGGCCTTGTGGGGCTTCAAATTGTTTGCTAGATTTAGGTGAGCACTTGAAATCTTATTATTGGGTGAAACTTTCGATTATTCGGGTTGCCAATACTTCAAAACCGTGACGCTGGCGATACCTTAATGTCTTCCCAATTTAATTACACGGAAGCTACTAGAAAAGACTAGAAACCCAACAATCCTAACTAAACCGCTAAATCAATATTTATTAAGCAAAAAATATTTACAAGCGAAGGGAGAATAAGTAAACAACGAGAACACATGAGTTTTTGAAAGAATACGAGTACTCTACGTTTAGCATAGTAACTTATAATTAACTCTATCATTTCTCGTCCTCATTTAAGAGACTTAGCCTAATGTGTAGTTAAGGAATCAAAGCTAAGTGCTCAACACGAACGGTCGAGTCAAAAATTACTCTTATTCTCGCCATCGGAAAACCTACATTCGTGTCTTCAAACACTTATGAAACATGAGAAAAATTTTAAAATTTGGCCATTTTTAGCCTTATTTTGCAAGAAAACGATAAACAAAACGATAAACTTTGGAAAGCGTGAAGGTTTGGCAAGGCAAGTATCTATTCACCCCCCCATACTAAAGTTAAACATTGTCCTCAATGTTTCGAGTCTAGGGGTGCAAACACCCCCTATACTAGAGACGTAGTCGAATGCCTAATCTAGCATGGAAAGGGTGTAACCAATAAGTAATAGCCGTTTATGAAGTGTGCTAAAAACCTAAGGTTAGAACATAAAAGGATATCATGATATGGATATTGGGAAAGGCCTCCAAAGCAAACGATCGAGTGCTCCCATGAAACGAACACGAGAGGCTCCAATCGTGAAGATGATGATCTAAAAGACACAATTCACAAACAACCACGGAACAAAGGTTGGAAGGGCACAAATCCCCTCACATTAAACTAATTAGAAAGCAATAATATATACATGGATAAGCATGGGTTTCCCCCACGAGGCACCTTGTTTTTGATAACCGAGTCAAAAGCTCGACTCGAATCCCCATAAATGTGATCATTTAGGGATAATCATGGTATGGTCAATTTTTGGTGGGGCTTACATGATAAACAAGGCCCAAAAGTACGTGGAGTACTTTTAAAAATCCGATAAACGTATACCGGGGTCAAAGATAGCGTCCTCGTTTTCGGATGAAAGACGAGACAACACAACTCCAACACAAATCCCAATGGGATAGAAGAAAATAGGAGAGAAGAAATAGAAGGGTGGGACAATGGGTAAGTCAACAACAACTTGAGTCACTCGAGGTAGACTCGCACCAATCAAATGAAAAGATTTTCCATTTATTGCATCGGTGGAAGACCGAGATTTCCCTATAAAAGCAATTCCAGGATCAAATATCTCGTCCTCGGTGGAGAAAGGGGAGGGAACATAAGGGGCTTCCCCCACACTAGGTCCACACAAAGCATCGTCAAAAGGAGAAGACGAGCTTGTAGTAATCAAGACACGCGGTGATGACGGAGTTAGAATAGTAGAAAAATCTTTTAAATTAGATTCAAAATCTTTTCCTTTTTCATCTTTAACATTCTCCTTGTGAAAACCCGATTTAATTATGTCAAAAATATTTGGTGTATCTAAAACAATGTTAGTCACACTAAAAATTCTCACATTTTGAAAGCGTTTTGGTTTAGGTGGTGGCAAGTTTTCAAATCTTTTGTCAACAAAGAAAACCTCCCCATCGGGATCAACGTATTCATCATCCGAAGAATCACTCGAGATTGGAATTATCGGCTTAACACTCTTAACCTCCATCGGCGGAGGGGACGGAACTTCATTTTTATCAACTCCTAAAACTCTATTGGAAATCTTTTGACACATGTTTTTGATGGGATTGACATTGTACAAAGATGTGATTGAATAAACATGAGAAAGCGTGGAGTTTTGGGTTGCATTAATGACGAGTTCTTCCTCATTGAAACGAAGAGTGATTTTTCTTGCATGCACATCGATAAGTGCTCTCGAGGTATCCAAAAAAGATCGACCTAAAATTAACGGAACTTTAGGATCGATGGGAATATCAACAACTATGAAGTCCACGGGATAACAGAATTTCCCAACTTTCACAAAGACGTCCTCGGCAACTCCACAAGCTAGAATCGTAGAATGATCGGCCATTTCGATTGACATTCTTGAAGGAGTGAGATTTGGAAGATTGAGCGATTTAAAAATCTCGAGAGGCATCAAATTAATACTAGCACCAAGATCGGCCAAGGCGTAGCATTCTTCCATGTCTTGGATAGCACATGGGATTAAAAACTTTCCAGGATCACCGACTTTTTGAGGTATGCGGCTTAGAAAAACCGAAGAACAACTAGACGATTTTTGCAATTTTTCTTTGTTATTCAACATACTTTTGAAGTTTGCGGCGAATCGAGGCATCATGACTAAGGCGTCGGCAAAACTTATATTGAAATGCAAGTCACGAAACATTTTCATAAAAAGTTCAAATTGGTAATTATTTCGTTCTTGTGCCTTTTCCTTGTCTCGTCTTGATGGGTAGGGTAAAGGTGGTGTGGGTTGGGGCAAATTAGGCATAGGCATCGGCCTTGGAATCTCGGGTTCCATTATGGGTATTGGTTCAACCGTAGGTGTGGTTTGAGCGGTACTTCGTGGGCTTGTAATGTGCTCCTTTTCAACCTCAACCTCGGGTTCTTTCTCTTTTTCCTTCTCCATAGAAGTACTTGGGCGAGAAATGGGTTCTTTGAAAGTTTTACCACTACGAGTAGTAATAACCTTCAATTCTCCTTTCGGGTTCACGATGGTATCACTAGGAAGACCACCCGAAGAAGAGGGCTTACACATGATAGCTTCAAACATTTTAGCCATACGATCTTCAAACTTAGATTGCCTAGCATCCGCTTTCAACAACTCTTGCTTAATCTCATGTTGTCCTTGCTCCATTTTTTGTTGATTTTGTTGGAGTCGTGTGACATTTCCTTCCATTTTATTAGCATGAGTTTTAAGTTCATTAGCAAGTTCGGTTTTAAGCTCGTTTTTCAACTCGGATTTTAAGCTAACCATTTCACGTTGCATGTTGTCAAACTTAGCATCATTAGCCTTAGCATAATTCAAAAATTCTCCTTGAAGATTTTTGGTGTGATCGTTTTGAAAACCTTGGGCATTGTTTTTAAAATCACGGTTTTGGTTTTGGTTTGAAATTTGCCCATTTCCACTTTGGTAATTACCTTTGTTATAATTCCTTTGATTTCCTTGGTAATTCCCACCTTGATTGTTGTTGTTGCGATAATTATTAGCATTTTGATTGATTTGAGCTTGATTTGAACGTGAACCTTGACCGATTTGGTTATAAGTTCCCGTGGCTACAAAAGCATTCGAAGTGTTACCATCCGCGGTAATGCACTCGGAAAGATCATGAGCTCCCCCACACGACAAACAACTTTTAGAAACCGCTTTAACCGAAGCGGTGTTGGAAGCTTCTTGAGCCTTCCAATGGGACATAAGGTTTGCAAATCTATCGAAAAATCGGTTTTCTTCATTTGCTTCATCATGTAATGCATTGATACTTTGAGACGATGATGAGCCCCTTTTGGCAACACTCGGTGTGTGACGAGGGCTATAAACCTTAGACCTATTCTCGATTATGACCAAAGCTTCTTCAACCGTTTTACACAAAAAATTACCACCCGCGGCGGCATTTAAATAATCTCTTTCATGATCGTTAAGTCCATTGTAAAACGTGTCGATTTGGTGCAAATCGGAAAAACCATGATGAGGACATTCGTGTAACATCTCCTTAAACCTATTCCAAGCCGTAGAAAAACTCTCATTTGATTCTTGTGAAAATTTAGAAATCTCGTTTTTCAAATGCGTAGTCTTAGAGGGCGGAAGAAATTGGTTCACGAACTTCGAAACGAGATCCTTCCACGTCAATATAGAATTGGGTGGCTCTTTCTCTAACCAAATTTTAGCGGGCCCCGCTAAGGAATACGGAAAAAGCATCATCTTAATCGAGTCATTCGAGACGTCCTTAAATTTGCACGTGGCGGTAAGACGATTAAATTGGCGGATATGGTTGTGGGGATTGTCCTTCTCATCACCTCGGAATTTGTTGTTTTGGATCATGGACAACAAACCCGTCTTAACCTCAAAATTCTCCGCAAGGATTGCGGGAATCACAATAGCTTCTCCATAACCCTCGGTGGGTGCTTGAAGTAACTCCATCATAGTTCGATTCGCCATGGTTGGTTCTTCTCGTACAATGGGTTCGTCAATAGGAGACTCCTCACTAGAAAGAGTGAGTGATTTGTTTCTTCGTTTACGAGCACGTCTAGCTTTAGAGCGAGTTTGCATAAACGTCACGTACAACGAGAAGGCGAGCAAAGAAGATTCTTTTTGGTATTTTGTGTTTTTTCAAATTTTTTTTTTTGGTTTTTGATTGTATTAACCTTTTTTGGAATTGGTGAATGTATTAAGTAGACAACAAGGTCCACAAATCTCCTTACTTAATCAAATCTCTTGATTAAAAAGGCCTCAAGGAATGAAAACGATCACGTGGAGTGAACGCCTTCGATGACTTTAGAACGATGGTGGAACACCAAATCGTTCAAGAGGGTTTAATCAAATGAAACCAAGAAAATATATATGATATGTAGTAATACTTTGGGCGGCAAAACCCTCGATTCACTCTCAAAATCAAATACGCACAAGCAAGCGGAGGAAACGAGGCGGCGCGAAGCACTTAAGAGCCTTTTTCCTTTAGGTTGTGAAATACAACCGCCTTATACCCACCTTATAGTTTGTATTTTCAAAATCGAGCTTCACGAAAGTATTTATCTATTTTTGCCTTTTTTCTTTGGTTTGAGATTCGAATACAATGACTGGGTAATGACCTCCCAAGTCAAGGTTGTGATTGCTCACGTATTTGGAGTACTTGTGTATTTATTGTTCTACGTATACAATATAGTAATAGTATTCACACAAAAACCGAAAAACGATAATACGTATTAATAGAGTGCTATTAATACAATTATATTTATGGCTAATATAGAAAAACAACAATGTTCAATCAAAACACAACACGCCTCCCCGGCAGCGGCGCCAAAAAATGATGTTGTGTTTTTACACACCTTTAGGAAAAGGAGGTAAAATAGTGGTAAGCGTTAAGTGTCGGTTTAGGAAAACCAAGCACTTATGACCCAATGAGTGGGGATCGTTCTCGAGGAGGCACGTGTGTTGTGTAATGAATGATTGATTATGTTTTTGATTATTAATGAGAAGAAAAGAAGAGAAAATGACGAAGACGAAAAAATTAGAAAAATAAGGCAAAACACTACTAGAAAGTTACGACGAAGAACGTGAAAAACACAAAATTTAAAATTTTAATCTAAAAATTCCTAAAAATTACTAAAAATCCCAAAATAATATTCTAAGAGTTTACAAAAAATTCAAACTTGCCAAAACCTTTTAATTAATTTAATAATGACTTTTTAATGCTAATTAAAGCCCTAAAAATCACTTTTAAATATTAAAAAGCCCTAAACAAAATTTTATAATTTGTAAACCTCAAAAATGACCTAATTAAACTAAAAACTATTTTTAAAAATTTTAAAACCAAATTAAACTATTTTTAAACTCCTAAAAACTATTAAAATCTATTAAATCTTAAATTAATTCTAAAAATTAATTGAAAAGCCTAAAATTTATTCTACAAATGGGAAAAGTCCTAATTAATGATATAGAACCTAGGAAAAATGAAAAAGAAATAAAAATTAAACTTTTTATTTTAATGAATAAAATAATAATAAAATATTCCAAAAAATTAAAAGTCCTCAAATAAATTCTAAAAAATTCTCAAAAATCCTAAATATTCTAACTAGAAAGAAAATGTAAACAAAAGTTTCTAAAACCTCTTAATGAATTTTATATTAATTTTTAAAGTTTAATAAAAAACCTAAAATCAAATAAAATCAAAAATTAAAGTTTTTGAAAACTTTTTCACATGTAAACCTCAAAAATATTAAATAAAACCTAAAAACTATTTTTCCCTAATTTAAAACTACTTTTATCTATTTTTTATTGATTTTATAAAAAAACGTCTATTAATTAAATCCTAGAAAATAATAAAATAAACGGAAAATTATAAAACTTAGCTAGAAAAATCTATAAACTAAATATTAACCAAAGAAAAATAAAAAGAACAAAATTTAGCTTAAAAATAAGCTGGAAATGAGCTTATAACCTACGGCTTAATTAAGAAAAGGACAAAGAGAAAAGGGTTAAATACCCTATCTTTCCACACCCTAGCAGTCAAAGACCCTAGGGCGCAGTGGTAGTGTGTGGTGTGTGTGAACGTGGGGATTGTGGGTTCGAGTCTTAACACCCCCTTTTTGCTTCTTCTATTTTTTTTTTCTTTTTTAACTTTCTCACAACCAACTGTCAACCTTTTTAGCTTATATTCCAATCCCAATTTACTTTTAAAAGCAAGATTACACAAGTTTATGAACAAAAACGTCACCAGTTTTCAAATTATAAGAACACACTTTGTTCTTCCTTCTGTTTTGTCTTCACAGGTGGTGAAAGAGAACCCAAGAGGACTTGGGTGTATTTTTGGTGGTGTTTTGGGAGCAAAGGCACCCTTGTGCTCTTTCTGAGCACAAGGAGTCAAACTTTAGCAAGCAACTAGCAACTAGCACATCCAAAATACTCAACAAGGCACACAAAAGCACTTATGAAGTTGCTGTGATGAAAAATGAAGGACAGTGGACTAATGACAGATTTCTAGCAACTTAATGAGATTCACTCAACCAAACTATGCATACACAACAATCAACTAGCCATCAAGCAAAAACAACAACTTAATGAACCTAATTCTAACAAGTAATCAAATAACTTAGCACAAATCTCATGAAAAATCAAGCAGAATGGGGATGAACAGATTTTGCTATACTCTTTTCACTTTAAACCACACCAAACTGCTACCAAACTTGTTCAAATCTACTTACCAACTAACAACAATCCTTCCCTAACCTTAAATGACTTATCTAACACGTTTCCAAAACACAAATCAAAATACTACCCTGCTAATACCTATTGCCAAACACCCTGTTAACTTTTTAAAAACAACTTTTTTCAAATTAAAACCTTTTAAATCCTACTCAATCTGACTCTTATAACTACTAACATGCATATTTATCAGATAGAACTCAAATCCAACACCTTTATCAAACAAATAACCCTGAATCAATCAAGTCACATAAAACTCACTTTTTTCTGAAATTTTAAAATAAAAGAGAGCTTTTCTTACCCAAGATCCCCTACATCCAGGGGTCTTAGTGGAAGATTTTCCACCTCCAATCCAACTCGGGTTGGAGCAGAACCTTCAACAAATCAACACTATTCAACCTGCAAATTCAAAAAAAAACAAAACAAGAACAATGCAAATGATATATTCTGTTTACTTCTCTATTTTTCTAAAAACCTTTCCAAAGTCTTTCAAACTTAACACCACGTCTTAAAATAACACCAATTTCATAAATCACAAAGCTTTTTTCCACTTTCACTTCAAAGAGCTTAATGACTTAAAAATCTGTCCTACTTTTTATGAAAACCTTTTTTAAAATCAAACTCAAACTTTCACAAATTAATGGAACTCAGTCTTAGCCTTTTCACAATACACAAACTTTTAAAAACAATAAAAGGGAATTACACTTGTATCCAACAAACACCACAATTTTATTTTCTTAAAAAGGAATTACATGTGAAAATTTGCTTAAAAACTGGAACAATAATATGAGACACAGGCGTCTCATATTTATACATGGAATGGAACATACTAGAACAAGGGAATTAAAAAATACAAACTAGTAACCCTAATTTCTGAAATCTCCAATTTGCCCCTCTTGTTCTTGACGATTCTTGGTCAAAAAGACATTGGCATGTGATAGGACAGCTGGAACTTGATCTTGAACGTAGAAAATGGCTTGGAGGCCAAGTAGTATCATCACAATCGCTAATTTGGTCGGGCATTGGGTTGTGTGAAAAGGACGGGTGCAGGGGAGTGCCTTTGTGAGGACCACAGGCCACGTGGCTAGTTTGTGAGAGGTGGGATATGGTGAGAGTAGGAGCAATTAATGATCTGCACCGTTTGAGGGAATATCTCTTTGAATTAAGTGTTAATTGATCTGGGAGATGGTTAGGGTTTATGGTGAATTAGGCTAGTTTGATTTGTTTTGGGATTTAAACACGTTTAAAAACGTGTTAAGGAGGGAAAAGTGGGGGTTAGTGGGGTTGACCATAGTTTGACCTCAACTTAATTCAATAAACCGGGTAAAAGGGTTGGGCCTTTGGGGGTGTATTGGGCTTATGGTTAATTTTTTGCATACCCAGTCCCCAAAGTAACGTAGTCACAGTTAAGTATTTGCATCCTCAGTCCAATCCGTCAAATAATTTTCATCCAAGGTCCAAAGTAATTGCAAAGTTAGTCCATTTGTTGATTAGGCTAACTTTTTGATCATTTAACCAAATTCCAAGGGCCTTTCTTGTGCATTTTTCATTCTTCAAGGATTAAACTTGTATATTTAACATTTTTGAGGGTTAAATGTGACAAGTTCAACAAAGATGAGGGGCCATTTTTGCCAATTCTTCAAACTTGAGGGGTCTTTTTGCAAAATTCCAAATTTGAGCTTGGTTCATTGTGCGTCTTCGTTTTCCGTGTTCGTTTTTGAATGATTCTTGTATTCTTTTGCCAATTCCACAATATCCGTACCTAAAAATACACAAGTAACAAACACGAGCATATATTTGGCATATTTCATGATTTTTTATGCATTTAAAGGCCGTTTTGGACGATGAGACCATGTATAAAAGCAGTCTCATCATATAGCATAATCATTAGTAAATGATCACTTAAAGTGTTAAGGATGTTTACATATGATTATTCTCTTGATCCCCTCCTTTACCTTGTCCAATGAGAAGATCACTCACTCACTAGTGTTGTGATAAAGATGAATCTATGAGCTAGTCATATTCATCATGATACCCTTTTTGTTTTAGGTCAATCCATTGTATTTATGAATACTTGGACTAGTTGTGTTCATCCAAGTTATTTGTGAATACTTGGATTTGTTGTGTACATCCATTGCATATGTAATAACTGAATCTTGGGTTGGTTAATAAAAGGTTTTTGCTTGCAAGATCTCTCTTTGCGTTGCTCGTACCCAATTGATATATATCGTTGTTTCGTTCTCGGTATCTTCTCGAATCGATCACGGTCAAAAGTGGAATGGTTGTAATTGGTGACTAAAAAGGGGGAGCTTTGGTCTAAATCTATTAAAATGATAAAGGCAGATAATAATAAAACTAAACTATAAGCTATAAATTCAAACTTCAAATGAACAGTAGAAAATACCTCAATAAAACTGGAACTCTCTTATTCGGAATGTTTCCCTTACTCGGAATAATGCTGAACAGATCTCTTACGCGGAAAACTAGAGGCTATGCGGAAAGTCATGATTATGTGGAAAAATCTTCTTACTCGGAATATTAAGCTACTCGGAAAGATAGGGTCATTCGGAAAATAATCGCTATGCGGAAAGGTGATTTCTATTCGGAAAACTTGGGCTATTCGGAATATGGAATATTCCGAATAGAGGAAATGAAATAAGTCTACGCGGAATAATGAGGGCAATTCGGAAAATAGGGTTATTAGGAAAAAGTTCCGAATAGAGAAACACAAACAATCCTATGCGGAAAAAGTGGACTATTCGGAATATGGAATATTCCGAATAGAGAAATTAGAAATCGGTCTATGCGGAATATTTTTAAACAGAATACTATTCGGAAAAATGGAAATGTTCCGAATAACCAAAATTATAAAACCCTTACTCGGAATGTTGGAAAGTTCCGAATAACACAAAATTAAAACCCTTACTCGGAATAATAGAGAATTCCGAATGGATACAATCCCAGATTCCCTATTCGGAATCTGGGTAACTTATGAAGCTGGACGAAGAACAGTAGGATACGAATTATACCAAACCGGACTCAACAAAGTAAAAAGGTTTTACCAAATCAACCACCAATCATCTACTAACTACAAGGATCGAATCCCAATCATAAAAACACCAATTCAACAACTTTTTAGAATCAAGCTAGAACCAAATAGAGCTTAAGAACATGAAAGAAAAAGATGAAGAAGAACAAGATGAATCAAAAGATTAAAAGAGGAATTGTATTAATGATTTAAGATTCAAAACAACAAAGATTAACTTACAAGATTGGAAGATAAATCAAACAAAGATTAAAACCACTCCTTAAGGGAGATGGTTCCTAAGAACTAGGAAGAAAATAAAAACTGGAAAAAGAAGAAGAGAGTCCCCCTCGTGTGTGTATTGGGAGGAGTATTTATAGGCTTCTCCCTTGGTTGGTGAGTGGGCTTTCTTCCCTTCTTTTTGTCTTCTCGTCTTTTCAGAAAAGTTGACGTTTTCGATTCTGATTCGGGATTTGTCGTCGATTAAATTCAACTCGTCTTTTAATTTCTTCGTTAAATAGACTTGAGTTTCTTCGACTTATGAAAATCTTCTGTCTTTAGTCCTTTTCTTCGATAAATCTTCGAATAGGCCTAGTGACTTCAAATCTTTTGCATCTCTTGGTCAATAGACTTCGTCTTGAGTCTTTTTCCTTGATAAAACCCGTGCAATCCCATGTTTTCTCCAATATTTATCCGGTTGGCTCTGAAAACATAACAAACACACAAACCACGCATAATTCCAAACAAATGACATTAAATACGCGTTTTGGTCTCGTTTTAGCAAGAAATAAGTGGTAGAAAAGATGGGTGTTTACACACCTATCAAATCCCCTACACTTAACCATTGCCATGCCCTCATGCAATGCTTAGTGATAAAGCAACAATACACTTTTCTCATAGTTAATTAACCTTGGCCTTATTCAAATACTACTAAACAAAAATTAAAGCACTAAAAGAAATTTAAAGCAAACAAAAGGACAGAACATAATTATGTGGAAATAACTCGTAAAGAGATCGAGGACTTACATTAGGGCTTTTGGTGCTGCGAAGATTTATCACCCTCAAGTTTCACGTTCCCCAAACTAAGCTTAAAAACGAGATCATTGTTATTATAAGTTAGCAATTCAAACATTTACACACATGGCTTAATTAAATGCTTAGACTCCCTTATTCCTAGGTGTATCTCTTATATTTTATTTTTGTCTTAGAATGATCATGAAGATGCATTTTTGGACTTATTTCGATAGTTTATTTAGGCTGAAAGCAAAGTAGGACGATTTGATCAATAGTTAGCTAAAGGACAAAATCTCTTAAAACTGCTTCTCGGGATATCAGAAAGTTCATATCTTGGCATAACTTGGTTCACGATTTGAGACCTCTCTCGGGCCGATATTTGGCATGTACTTCATACTTCATATCTTCGAGAGACGTTCTTGGGATAATGGTCTTCTCATCATAATAGAGTTTCTTCACTTTGGAGACTTTTGAGGGGTACTCCAACTTTGTTGACCACGACTTCATGATTATTTCTTCAATCTCTATTTGGGATTTTGAGATACAACGATCCGCCTCCTTTTCGGACTTGGATCTATTTATCCTCATACCTTGTTAGGGTCTTTTTGGATAGACTTCTCCATCATCTTTGTGGGAGTTGATTGCTTTTCGTCGTGAGTCTTGATCCTTCATATTGATTTTGGAGATAATGCTTTTCACATCACTTTTGGATCTTCAGCAATAAAATTGAATCCTCATGCCTTGTTAGGGCCTTTTCGGACTCGCCAATCTTCGCGCCCCGCTTCATAAGTTATGCCTTGGCTATGAACTCTCGTCATTACCGAGCAACTTTTAAACGATCTTGGGCTAGAAGCTAAGTAACCTTTCAAATCGCATGACCTTACTTATTGCAGATAACTTATTAGCAAGTGATGGGAGAATAGGCAAATAATTACACCAAGTGAGCTTGTATAAGAATACCGACTTATAATTGACTTTATCATTTCTCGTCCTCCACAATTTAAAATCTCAAGGAATGAGACTCGTGGATGCTTAGCCTAATAAACCAATTAAGGTCTACATGGTTAAGGATACTAGCTAGAATAAACTTGGATAAGTCTATTCGGGTTGAGTCAAAATAAACGCAACGGGCCTAATATGTCAAAGACTTCTAAACTAGCTACACCATTTTATTAATATTTTTGTCTTATTGCGGGATATATACATATGAAAGTAACGAAAAAAATTTAAAATTTACGACAAAATGGCCAAAGTTGATTAAAAATTTGAAAAATGTTGAAAAGTATGATTTTCCGGTTAAATGAAGGCATTTTCATGGAAAAGTCCACTTAAAACTTCGATAGAAGTCTCCCCTACACTTAAGATAAACATTGTCCTCAATGTTTAAGCATGTGGGAAGGGTCTCCCCTACACTTATGACATTGTGCACGTTGGTTAACTCATGTTAAGGAAGAGACGACTAAAGTGATCAATTTCAAATGTGAGTATGAAGAAAATTGGATCACGATAGTTGAGAGATAGAACCAGATTTCGGATAACATGGGAGCACGGTTCTTCAAAGATTTCAAGAGTGCAATAATCCCTGTAATCACATCACCATCCAAAAACAAGCAACCTATATAGCTCCCCCTACACTTATGATGAAAAACGGGAAAGGGGGATAGATACCCGGGTTGCCTCCCGAGGAGCGCTTGTTTTTGTTTACCGAGTCGCGAGCCTGACTCGGTCCCGAACTAATTCAAGGGAAACGTGGTGAGGGATGGAATCATCCCCTTAGAGATGTCCTCACCAACGTACAACTTCAAACGCTGGCCATTCACCTTGAAGTTAGGCCCATTTGGCTGAGAAAGCTCAATGGTGCCATAGGGAAAGACATTGGCGATGGTGAATGGACCAGACCAGCGGCTCTTCAACTTGCCTGAGAAGATCTTCAACCGAGAGTTAAAGAGTAAGACTTGATCACCAACGTTGAACTCTCGGTTCTTGATTTTAGCATCGTGGATAATCTTGGTCTTCTCCTTGTAAATCAATGAGTTCTCGTAAGCTTGATTCCTCAATTCTTGAAGCTCGTTGAGTTGAATCTTCCGAAAATCACCGGCTTTGTTGATGTCGAAGTTAGCCCACTTCAAGGCCCAGTATGCCTTATGTTCCAGCTCGATGGGGAGGTGGCAGGCTTTCCCGTACACAAGACGATAAGGTGTACAACCAATCGGCGTCTTATAGGCGGTACGGAAAGCCCACAGAGCATCATCAAGTTTATCGGCCCACGAGGCACGATGCTCTCCCACAGTACGTTCCAAAATTCTCTTCAATCCACGGTTGGATATCTCGGATTGACCGTTGGTTTGAGGATGATAGGCGGTGGAAAGACGGTGATTGACACCGTACTTAGCCATGACTCTTGCAAATTGATCGTTGCAAAAATGAGTCCCGCGGTCACTGATGATAGCACGAGGAACACCGAAACGAGCAAACAGCTGCTTCAAAAAGTTCACAACCACTCTCGCGTCATTAGTAGGAAGAGCCTTAGCTTCAACCCATTTAGAGACGTAGTCGACGGCGACGAGGATGTACTTGTTCCCTTTAGATGATGGAAATGGCCCCATAAAGTCGATGCCCCATACATCAAAGATTTCACATTCCTGTATGAAATTTTGAGGCATCTCATCCTTATGTGTGATCTTGCCTTGACGTTGGCAAGCATCACAATGCTTAACCATTTCGTGAGCGTCACGATAAATGGTGGGCCAGTAGAATCCGGAATCAAACACTTTCTTAGCGGTGTAGTTGGGACCAAAGTGACCACCGGTGGGTCCTTTGTGGCAAGCTTGGAGGATGTCAAAAGCTGCCGGTCCGTCAACACATCGTCGAATAATCAGATCAGCACACTGTTTGAATAGATAAGGGTCATCCCAAAAGTAAGTCTTAACATCGTTCAAGAACTTCTTCTTTTGTTGGGATGTTAACCCTTGGATGAGAATACCACCCGCTAAGTAGTTTGCAATGTCTGCAAACCACGGGGTGCCATCGAGATTGAGATTTATAGACATTAGAGTCTCCAAGGGGAAAGAGTCATTGATCTCTTTGTTCGGATGATCCCCCTGATATGGATCCTCAAGTCGACTCAGATGATCCGCGGCCAGGTTTTCGGCTCCCTTCTTGTCACGAATTTCAATGTTGAATTCTTGAAGGAGCAAAACCCAGCGAATAAGTCTTGGCTTAGAATCGTTCTTTGTCATCAAGTACTTCAACGCGGAATGGTCCGTGTATACGATGGTGGTGGATAAAACAAGATAGGGGCGAAATTTCTCAAAAGCATAGACAACAGCTAAAAGCTCTTTTTCGGTTGTCGTGTAATGCAATTGAGCCCCCGTCATTGTTTTGCTAGCGTAGTGGATTGGTTGGAAGTGTTTATTCACACGTTGGCCCAAAACCGCACCAATAGCAAAGTCGCTAGCATCGCACATCAATTCAAAAGGCAGCTCCCAGTTAGGGGTAACCAAGACCGGTGCCTTAGTTAGCTTATCCTTGAGAAGATTGAAGGCTTCGAGACACTCTTTAGAAAAGATAAAAGGAGTATCTTTTTCCAAGAGGTGGGTCATCGGGCGAGCGATTTTAGAGAAATCTTGAATGAATCTACGATAGAAGCCCGCATGACCCAAAAAACTTCTCACACCCTTCACGGTTGAAGGTGGAGGTAATTTGGCTATGACATCAACTTTGGCACGGTCGACTTCAAGACCGGCTTTAGAGATTTTGTGTCCTAGCACAATGCCTTCTTTTACCATAAAATGGCATTTTTCCCAATTCAGAACAAGGCGAGTGTCTTCGCACCGCTTAAGCATACGTTCCAAATTGGCAAGGCAAGCAGAGAAGGAATCCCCGAAGACCGAGAAATCATCCATGAAGACTTCCATGGTTTGCTCAACCATATCATGAAAGATAGCCAACATGCACCTTTGGAAAGTCCCGGGGGCATTGCATAAGCCAAAAGGCATTCTTTTATAAGCAAAGGTGCCATAGGGACAAGTGAATGTTGTCTTCTCTTGATCTTGGGGATCGATGGGTATTTGAAAATAACCCGAGAAACCATCCAGAAAGCAGTAATATTCATTACCCGCTAGACGTTCAAGCATTTGGTCCATAAAAGGTAGAGGGAAATGATCCTTTCTCGTGGCATCATTGAGTTTGCGGTAGTCTATACAAACTCTCCACCCAGTAACGAGACGGGTAGGAATCAACTCGTTGTTTGCATTGGGCACAACGGTGATACCACCTTTCTTAGGCACACAATGGACTGGACTAACCCACGGTGAATCTGAAATAGGGTAAATCATACCCGCATCAAGAAGTTTGATAACCTCCTTTTTGATGACTTCATGGATTTTAGGATTCACCCTTCGTTGACTTTGAATTGTGGGCTTAAAGTCGTCCTCCATGAGAATTTTATGTGTGCAGAAATGAGGATCAATTCCACGGATGTCGGAGATTTTCCAAGCGATAGCACTTTTATGCTTCTTCAACACAGCGACAAGGCGTTCTTTTTCGTCTTCTTTCAGATCCTTTGTGATGATGACCGGTAGCTTCTCGTCGTCTTCCAGAAAAAACGTACTCAAGATGAGGCGGTAAGTCCTTAAGCTCAAGAGTAGGAGGATCCTCAATAGATGGTGAAACTAACGATGGATCATCATTAGTCACCTCTGTAGGAGCAGGAGGAGAGAATGGGTCCTCATTGAGAAGTCTCTCAATAGTACTAATGTCTTCGTCCCAATTTGTGGACAAATTATCATACTTAATATCGAGAGGACCCAAGCTAGCTTCGAAGTCATCCAAGTCACTTTCTCCAAAAGGAGTCAATGCTGGAGCAATTGAGGCAACGGTCTCAACATTGGGTAGGAAAGAAAGAGTACTTTTGCAAGCATCATGAAAATGTTCTTCACAAGCCTCATCGAGAACATCAATAGCATTAACGCTCTCATACGAATAAGGTTGCTTAGAAATCTTACCCATGTTGAAGACAATTTGATCGTCACCAACTCTCATGATTATTTCGCCCGCGGCTACATCAATGAGAGTGCGACCGGTCCTCAGGAATGGACGTCCAACGATCAATGGAACACGGGGATCCATCTCGTAGTCAACGACAACAAAATCCGCCGGGAAGGTGAATTTATCGACGCCAACAAAGACATCTTCGGCTATCCCCACTGGATAAGCAACCGTACGGTTGGCTAATTCCAAAGTCATTCGTGTGGGGACTAGCTCGGGGAGAGATAATTGCTTCCAAACACTTAAAGGCATTAAGTTTATACTGGCACCTAGATCGACTAGGGCCATGCAATTCTCTACTCCCGGGAAATTGCAAGGAATCAAGAAGCGACCCGGATCACCAAGTTTGGTGGGCAATTTCCTTAAGAGCACTGCAGAGCAGTTCTCATTAAGTTGGGTCTGAGCAATGTCAAGAAGCTTTTCTTTATCACTTAGAAGATCTTTAAACATCTTAGCATATTTGGGCATGTGAGCGAGAGCCTCGGCAAAGGAGATGTTAAAATTCAATTGTTTAAACATTTTTAGGAAGTTTGAAACTTGAATATCATCCTTGCTCTTTTGCTTCTCTTTCCTCAACCTTGAAGGATAAGGTATATTGGATGAAGAAGAAGGCTTCAAAGGGAGAGGATCACTCACAACCACGGGTGGTGGGGAAATGGGGATAGAAGGTGAAGGAGGTGGAGAAAGTTGCTCTTTTTCCTTGTTCACAATCACGGGTGGAGGTGTAGGAAGCTCGGGTTCCATATAACCTTTTCCACTACGAGTGGTGATTGCTTTCATCTCCCCTCTTGGATTTGCAACGGTATTACTCGGAAGAGTACCCGAAGAAGAGGGTTGATTACCTTGGATGAGCGAACCAATCATATCACGAAGGTGAAGAGCTTGATTATTGAAAGAGTTTTGCATGTTGGTATTAATAGCATCGCTATGTTTGGCCATATCATTCCTTAGCTCGGCTCGAATATCGCTTCCTTGTTTCACCATGTCATTCTTCAAGTTGACAAACTGACTCTGAAGATTCGTCACCATCTCACGATTGGTCTTCATGAACGACTCGACGTCGGGATTCACTGCCATCGGTTGATTGAGAGGTGGTGCTTGGTAAGCTTGAGAATTTCCTTGAGTTTGGTAGGTATTTCTTTGGGACGGATATTGGTTTTGAGCACGAGGTTGGGATTGGTTGTTTCGGTTATAGTTTTGTTGTTGGGTTTGGTTTGCAGGAGGGAAACCGGGAGGTGCAAGATAATTGTTGGAACGATAACTTAGCAAGCTACGGTCTCCTTGAGGGCGAGCTTGATAGCCTCCCGTGGGATATGTACCGTATGCTGCGTTAACGTTTTCAGAATAATTGCCTTGAGTGGAAGGACAATCATTATAAGAATGAGGACCACCACATGTGTCACAAGAAATAGCAACGGCTTTAGCTTGTTGAAAGTGGTTTGTGGCCATGGTCATGAAATTCTTGTTCATTTCAGCAAGTTGTCGAGAAATTTCAGACATTTCAGGATTGGAGGTAGTGGAAGAAACATTGACTCTCGAGTTAGATCTTGAGGATGCGGATGAATCCCAATTCTTGTGGTGAGTAGTCATGTTTTCAATCAACTCTCGACACTCCTCTGGTCTCCTTTTCATAAAAGTACCACCGGCGGCGGCATTGATCGTGTCACGATCACGAAAGGTGAGACCATTATAGAAGGTGTCAATGAGAGTGACGGGGAGCATATTGTGATTAGGACAGCGGTCGATCAAATCATTGTAACGTTCCCAAGCATCGAAAAGCGATTCATCATTTTCTTGCATAAATCCACTGATTTGGTTACGAAGGCTAGTAACCATGGATGGGGGAAAGTAGCGCGATAAAAAGCGTTGAGTCATGTCGTTCCATGTATGAATAGAATTCTTAGGAAGACGGTCAAACCATTTTTCGGCATGGTGAGAAAGCGAGTGAGGAAAGAGTTGGAGGCGAAGGTCATCCATAGAAACACCGGGAGATTTCATCCTTTGGGTAATAGTGATGAATTTGTCGAGGTGTTTGTTGGCATCATCATCCGGAATTCCGCGAAATGGATTCGTTTGTACTTGCTGGATCATGTGATATTTCAACGAAAACTCCTGAGCCGTGACATGCATCGGTGCAATCGGGCCTCCACGTCTGTTCATTGTGGGTTGGCATAGCTCCTCCATGGTTCGTAAGTCAGGTGGATTATTCATATTTGGGTGGGGTGGGTTATTATTATTATTGTTGTTTTGGGGGGGTGGAATATTATTGTTGTTGTTGTGTACACCTGCCATGTCTAATTGTTCGAGAGTCTCGGGCTCTGAATAAGACGTGGATCGAGTACGCATACACTAAAAAGAAAATGCAAGAGAAAATATTTTTGGTTTTTATAGGTTTTATATTGTTTTTGTATTTTTTGAAAATTTTATATTTTTATGGATTTTTGAAAATTTTTGTGCTTGAAAATAACGTTCCCGAAAGAACGGATCCCAAAATCCAATTTTTCTCACAAGAAACCGTTGATCATTACGAAAAGAGCCGGCAGCGGCGCCATTTTAATAACTGAATCTTGGGTTGGTTAATAAAAGGTTTTTGCTTGCAAGATCTCTCTTTGCGTTGCTCGTACCCAATTGATATATATCGTTGTTTCGTTCTCGGTATCTTCTCGAATCGATCACGGTCAAAAGTGGAATGGTTGTAATTGGTGACTAAAAAGGGGGAGCTTTGGTCTAAATCTATTAAAATGATAAAGGCAGATAATAATAAAACTAAACTATAAGCTATAAATTCAAACTTCAAATGAACAGTAGAAAATACCTCAATAAAACTGGAACTCTCTTATTCGGAATGTTTCCCTTACTCGGAATAATGCTGAACAGATCTCTTACGCGGAAAACTAGAGGCTATGCGGAAAGTCATGATTATGTGGAAAAATCTTCTTACTCGGAATATTAAGCTACTCGGAAAGATAGGGTCATTCGGAAAATAATCGCTATGCGGAAAGGTGATTTCTATTCGGAAAACTTGGGCTATTCGGAATATGGAATATTCCGAATAGAGGAAATGAAATAAGTCTACGCGGAATAATGAGGGCAATTCGGAAAATAGGGTTATTAGGAAAAAGTTCCGAATAGAGAAACACAAACAATCCTATGCGGAAAAAGTGGACTATTCGGAATATGGAATATTCCGAATAGAGAAATTAGAAATCGGTCTATGCGGAATATTTTTAAACAGAATACTATTCGGAAAAATGGAAATGTTCCGAATAACCAAAATTATAAAACCCTTACTCGGAATGTTGGAAAGTTCCGAATAACACAAAATTAAAACCCTTACTCGGAATAATAGAGAATTCCGAATGGATACAATCCCAGATTCCCTATTCGGAATCTGGGTAACTTATGAAGCTGGACGAAGAACAGTAGGATACGAATTATACCAAACCGGACTCAACAAAGTAAAAAGGTTTTACCAAATCAACCACCAATCATCTACTAACTACAAGGATCGAATCCCAATCATAAAAACACCAATTCAACAACTTTTTAGAATCAAGCTAGAACCAAATAGAGCTTAAGAACATGAAAGAAAAAGATGAAGAAGAACAAGATGAATCAAAAGATTAAAAGAGGAATTGTATTAATGATTTAAGATTCAAAACAACAAAGATTAACTTACAAGATTGGAAGATAAATCAAACAAAGATTAAAACCACTCCTTAAGGGAGATGGTTCCTAAGAACTAGGAAGAAAATAAAAACTGGAAAAAGAAGAAGAGAGTCCCCCTCGTGTGTGTATTGGGAGGAGTATTTATAGGCTTCTCCCTTGGTTGGTGAGTGGGCTTTCTTCCCTTCTTTTTGTCTTCTCGTCTTTTCAGAAAAGTTGACGTTTTCGATTCTGATTCGGGATTTGTCGTCGATTAAATTCAACTCGTCTTTTAATTTCTTCGTTAAATAGACTTGAGTTTCTTCGACTTATGAAAATCTTCCGTCTTTAGTCCTTTTCTTCGATAAATCTTCGAATAGGCCTAGTGACTTCAAATCTTTTGCATCTCTTGGTCAATAGACTTCGTCTTGAGTCTTTTTCCTTGATAAAACCCGTGCAATCCCATGTTTTCTCCAATATTTATCCGGTTGGCTCTGAAAACATAACAAACACACAAACCACGCATAATTCCAAACAAATGACATTAAATACGCGTTTTGGTCTCGTTTTAGCAAGAAATAAGTGGTAGAAAAGATGGGTGTTTACACACCTATCAATATGTGTTTGCTTGGATTTGTGTTGTGTAAATCCAAGCTACATGTGTGTACTTGGATAAGTCTAGTTGAGTTATAATAGATTTGATTAGTAGTTCTCACTAAACTATAAAGTGATGTGGTTGTGTCTTGTGAGTTCATACTAAACTTTAAAGTGATTAGTAGTTGTGTTGTGTGAAGTTCTCACTTAGCTTCAAAGTGAAGAGTCGGGAAGATTGGTTCTACCTTGAGATTAGAACTCGACATCTAGCCTTGAGTCATTAAATTGTGAAGTAGGCAACGTCGTGAAGATTGGTTCTACCTTAAGATTAGAACTCGACATCTAGCCTTGTGTCGTTAAATTGTGAAGTAGGAAACGTTGTGTAGATTGGTCCTAGCTAAAGATTAGGTCTCGACATTTAGCTTAGTGTCGGAAAATAATGTAAGCGACGATGTAAGGCTTTCACCGCCAAGAAGGGAGCTTGTGGATATAGTGGAAATCTCGAGTAGGTGTACTCGAGGAGTGGATTAGAAACGAGGATAGAGCCTCGTTGTCGAACCACTATAAATCTTGGTGTCTTCCCACTAGGTTGTCTCCTTCCTTACTCTTTACTTATTTCATTATCATTACATTACCTATTATCGTTGCTAGTGCATTTGAATTGAACCTAATCATTATGCAACTTAGCTTCAAGCAAAAGATAGTTTTGATACAAACCAAATTGAAAGTAATTTTAATTTGGTTGCCAATCGAAAAGAAACTATTGAATCCCCCTTCTAGTTTCTTGATGAGACTGCTTTTATACATAGTCTCATCGTCCAAAACGGGCTTAAAATGTATTAAATATCATGAAAAGTGCCATATATATGCTTGTGTTTTTTGCTTGTGTATTTTAGGTACGGATATTGAGAAAATGACAAAAGATCACAAGAATCATGGAAAAACGAACACGGGAAACGAAGCCGCACAATGAACCAAGCCCTAATGAAGATTTTTCCAAAGAAAACCCTTGAAGATTTGAAGAATTATGAAGAAGGGTCATCTAATATAGAAGAATTGACACTTTATACCCTTGTATCTTCATAATTACAAGTTTGGTCCCTAACGTTTGTCAAAATTACAAAAAGGACCCTTAACTTTGAAGAGTTGACAAATTTAGTCCCTCAACTAAACAAAATTGTCAATATTGGTCCTCCATGAAGTCAACAAACAAGTCAAAACCTTGAAGAATGAAGACATGACAAGAACAGCCCTTGAAGATTCATGAAAGTACAAATCTTACCCTTGGAATGACATTTCAAAAGTCTTTGTGGCCAAAATAGAAAAATCAAAACTTATATATAAAGGGAAATTGGATATATTGCCAGCCAAAACTTAATTTGCAAGTTTAAGGGAAATATGGGGATTGTTTCTGTCATAAACCAAAACCCCCCCTCCCAGTCATCAGTCCACCTTACCCCCTCACACCAATCACACCACGCCACCTTATTTTACCCACCCAAACCCGGTTTTGACCCATGTTCACAACCCACGTTTATTATTAAACGTGTTTTCCCTTTTAACACTTCTAATCCTAACTTAAACAGATCAAAATACCCAAACTTTTCCCATAAACCCTAATTTCCTCCCGGAATTAATTCACATGGAGTATGATATGATCTATTCCGGATCAGTAATTAGCCATGTTTAAACCCAAACCCCACTTTCAGATTCCCATCACACTCACTCCCTGGTCCCCAAAATCCTGCCTATTGGCAAGAAGACAAAGGGATGGCAGAAGATCAATGGCTTGGAGGATTTGCTTAATGCCCACACAAAATCCAACGTTCAAGATCAACTCATCACAACCTTTCCATCATAAAACTCCAAACAAAGATCACATGATTTTTGGACGAATTCAAAAAGAAGAATCAAGACCAGCATATTCGATTTATGAACGAATCTTCAAAGGGTATTTCTTGACTTTCAAACGATTTGGGTTAGCTTTATTTTCACTTTCTAGAATCATCTTGTAAACCCTATATAAAGGGTGTTAGGCCTAGTTGTATTCTCTGTTCTTGTTTTCCTTGTTCACTCTCTTGTAAAGCCATATTTATGAATGAAAATTATGGTTTAGTGTTGTGAAGAAAACTAGTTCCAATATTTAATTTATGTTTCGTTTGCAATTTAATCATTTGGGTTGTGTTTGTTTCAGGAGTTTCACTTTATAAACTTTGTTCCAACTGTTTTTTTACTAAGTAATCTGAGTTTGTTAAGCTGTTTAAAGAATTTTAAGGTTTCATTAGTAAAGGTTGAGGTTTAGTTAAGCTGCATTGGTTTGGTATTCAGGTTATAACACGACCAAGGGTACCTGATATCTATTAATATCAAGTATCAGTGGGTGTGATAACGTGGGTAACAAGCCGTGAGGCGTAAACGCTCAAGTTTCGATTTTACTTCCTGTTATTTAAAAATAGTTCAGAAAATCCATTTCGTGGGTTTTGTTTACTTGTACTGTTCACGTTTGTTCTATCTTAACAGGGACACTCTTGTTCACCCGTGGTGTTCGGTTCAGCTGTTGAACCCCAACGAACACCCTCACCATACTTTTCTGTTCAAGACACCCCTGCCTCGAACCTAGTAGTTGGTCGAGTTCAGGGGAGCATAGCTGACCCCCATAGGACGTTGTTGGGGGTAGGTTCGAGTTTTCTCTCCTTTTCTACTTTAAGTGTGATTAGGTTTTAACTGTTTAAGCTCGCTTGTTTCATTTTAGTGATTAATTGCTTGACTTTTATGCCATTTGTTTCACTACTTACTCGGAGTTGCTTTGTTATTAAATTTTATTAATTTTCTGCCTAAAATTATTGATATATGTGATTTTGAGTTTTAGATTGTTAGATAACATTTGTGTTAGTCTAAGCTGCTAAGTAGTTAATGTTGTGATTGCCTAAAAATATCTCTCTGATTTGTGTTTGGTTAGTGTTTGGAGATTGATTGTGTGAGCTGTGTAACAAAAAAAAGGAGGAGACAAAGTTTTAGTCACCTGCCTAGATTGCATGATTTTTCTCGTTGCTTAACTACTTGTGTGTTTACTTGCCTTACCTAGGACATTTTCAGTCTACATGAGCATTAGTTAATCCTTTAAGAAATTTTTCGCGTAGTTGTATTTCATATCAGATTATTAAGGTGTTTGAGTGGATTTGTGGTTGTCTGTTTGGTTCGGATCTCGTTATTTGATCTTAGTTCTTTAATGTTAGTAGTTTTGTAAACATATGTTTTTTCCTAGTTAGGTTTGATTCAACGTAATGACAACTTTAGCTTGTTTCTGTTAAAGGTAAATGAGGCGATTGGATTAGTGTGACATAACAAGTCTAGATCACTTATAGCACTTAGGCTTTTGCAGACAACCTTGAAAGGTTTAGAACAGTCAAAATCCATTTTATAGCTCACTGTTTGATCAAACTACATGCTTTTTTCTTCTCTGCCCATTTTGCTAGTGTGAATTTAGTTCATTGTTGACAATCTGCTTAGTAAGTCTTGTATCTGGACTAAATTTGATTTTTTTTTGCATTGGCTGATTGAAGTGTGTTGGTCCTTTATTGTAGCTTATCGTTAATTTTGATTTTACATTTGCTTTCTATTTACACCCCCACAAGCCAACTGCTTGCGGGGGCTTGCATACCAAACAACGAAATTAAGAACAAAGAGAGAAAGGAGCCCAGGTCTGAGCATTATGTGATTGATTTATCTGTAAATTCGTGGGCTTGTGAGTATTGGTTTGATATTTGGTGATTAAGTGACTGTCAACACAAGTGGGTAAAAAGAAAAACAAAAGAAAAATATATTTAAAAAAATTTTGGCGTGGCCAGGACTCGAACCTGCGCCACCACTGCCAACACACTCACAACTTACCGCCTGCCCTTGGGACTTTTACTGATAAAGTCTCAAGGATTTGACTATTTAACACCTCTTTGGTTTTGGGCTTATTTATTATAGTCGTAGCTTACTAAGCTCATAGGAGCTTATTAGATAAGCCGACTTGCACGTTTTAATTTTTCTAGTGTTTGTTAGTTAGTTTAAGATTTTTCTAGCATAAGTTTGTATTTTTCATTTTCTTTATTTATTTTTTATCATTATTTTTAGACTTAAATTTCGTAAAGTAATTAAAAAAATAGATAAATTAGATTTAAAATTTCAGAAAAATAGTTTTTAAGTTTATAATAATATTTTAGAGGTTTACATAAGAAAAAGTTTTCAAATTAACTTATTTTTGATTTTATTTGATTTTAGGTTTTTAATTAGACTTTAAAAATTAATATAAAATTACTAAAAAGCTTTTGGATAATTTGGTTTTAAATTTTGTTTTATTTATATTTTTCTTAGTCTAACTTAAATTTTTGGAGCACTTTTTCGTTTCGTCAAATTTTGCATTTTCGCGGGTTTTGCATCGTAGAGTAATTTTTAGCGTGTTTCGTCTTTTTCTTTCTTCTTTCTCATCAATACAATCACAAACAAATCAAAAATCAATTCTTAACACAACACAATTGCCTCCTTGGGAAATGAACTTGAACTTCATTAGGTCATTAGTGCTCGGTTTTCCTAAACCGTCACTTAATACTTACCGCTTTTACCTCGTTTTCCTAAACGAGTGTAATTATACCACAACCATTTTGGCGCCGCTACGGGGAGGCGTGTTGTGTTTTGATTTGGAAATTGTTGTTTTTATATATAGCCATAATAGTATTTGTATTAGTAGCACTCTACTAATACGTATTATCGGTTTTCGTTTTTTGTGTGAATACTATTACTATATTGTATACGTAGAACAATAAATTCACAAGTACTCCAAATACGTGAGAAATCACAACCTTGACTTGGGAGGTCATTACCCAATCATTTTATTCGAATCTCAATCCTAAGAAAAAAGGCAAAAATAGATAAATACTTTCGTGAAGCTCGATTTTTAAAATACAAACTATAAGGTGGGTATAAGGCGGATATTATAAAATATATCCTAAGGAAAAAGGCTCTTAAGTGCTTCGCGCCGCCTCGTTTCCCCGCTTGCTTCTGAGTATTTGATTCTGAGAGCTAATCGAGGGTTTTGCCGCCCAATGTATTACTAAGTATCATATATATTTTCTTGGTTTCAATTGATTAAACCCTCTTGAACGTTTTGGTGTTCCACCAACGTTCTAAAGTCATCGAAGGCGGTCACTTCACGTGATCGTTTTCATTCCTTGAGGCTTCTTTAAAAGAGAGATTTGATTAAGGAGGAGATTTGTAGATTTTGGTCTACTTAATACAATCACAAAATCCAAAAAAAGTAAAAACAATCAAAAACAACAAAAAAATTGAAAAAGTAAAAATACCCAAAAGAATCTTCTTTGCTCACCCTCTCGTTGTACGTGACGTTTATGCAAACTCGCTCCAAAGCAAGACGTGCACGTAAACGTCGTCAAAAGGAAGGAAACCAAACATCTTCTAGTGAAGAATCTCCTATTGTCGAACCCATCGTAGAGAAAGAAGCACCCATGGCTAGTCGAACTATGATGGAGTTGCTTCAAGCACCCACCGAGGGTTATGGAGAAGCGATTGTGATTCCCGCTATCCTTGCGGAGAATTTTGAGGTTAAGACGGGTTTGTTGTCCATGATTCAAAACAACAAGTTTCGTGGTGACGAAAAGGACAACCCTCATAACCACATTCGCCAATTTAATCGTCTTACCGCCACTTGCAAGTTTAAGGACGTCTCTAACGACTCGATTAAGATGATGCTTTTTCCGTATTCCTTAGCGGGGCCCGCAAAAATTTGGTTAGAGAAAGAGCCACCTAATTCTATATTGACGTGGAAGGATCTCGTTTCAAAATTCGTGAACCAATTTTTTCTGCCCAATTCTATATTGACGTGGAAGACTACGCATTTAAAAAACGAGATTTCAAAGTTTTCACAAGAGTATAATGAGAGTTTTTCGACGGCTTGGAATAGGTTTAAGGAAATGTTGCACGAATGTCCTCATCATGGTTTTTCCGACTTGCATCAAATTGACACGTTTTACAATGGCTTGAACGATCATGAGCGTGATTATCTTAATGCTGTCGCGGGTGGTAATTTTTTGTGTAAGACGATCGAGGAAGCATTGTTAATCATTGAGAATAGGTCTAAGGTTTATAGTCCTCGTAGCACGTCGAGTGTTCGTAAGACTTCGTCTTCACCTTCGCCTTCATTGTCACATACCATTGATGCTTGCCAAATCGAGGCTAATTTGGAGAACTTTTGATAAGCTTAAGGGATTGTTAATTGAGTTTAAAGTTGGTGAACAACCCACTCCCGCTACGGCTAAAGCGGTTGCGGTTTCTTGTATGTATTGTGGTGGAGCTCACGATACTCCGAGTGCATTACCAACGGTGGTAACACTTCGAGTGCCTACGCGGCCGCGGGAACTTATAACCAAAACGGTCAAGTTACCCGCACTAATCAATTGACTCCACCGGGTTTTCCACCAAATCAAAATGCTAACAATTATCGAAACAATCAAGTTGGTTACCAAAACAATCAAAGGAAGAATTACAAGGGTAATAACAACTATGGAAATCAAGGAAGTAGTAGCCAATTGCAAAATCAAAACCAAAACCGTAATTTTCAAAACACAAGTCAAGGTCTTCAAAATGTTTACAATAAAGAACTTCCAATGGACTTTCTGAATTACGCTACGGCAAATGATAAGATTTTGGAAAACATTCAAGAGCAACTGGCTAGTCAAGCTAGGGAAACGGCTAAAAACACAAAGGAGTTAACTAATTTTGTTAAGGAAAATGTTAACATGAGAAATGAGTTGAAAAATGATTTTGCTAATCAAATTAGAGGTCAAAACAATAAAATTGAGCAAAGTCATGCTAGGCTTGAACAAAGGATTGACCAAAAAGCCGCTAGTCAAGATGTTAAGCTTAATGCTATTTTAGAAGCGGTCATGGGGAACAAAGCCTCTACTTCGGGTAGTTTACCTAGTAACACCATATCAAACCCGAAGGGAGAGATGAAAGTGATTACCACACGAAGTGGTAAGACACTTAAAGAACCGACTCCTCAACCAATTACTCCAACGGTGGAGGAAATTGAGGAAGAACCCGAGGTGATGGTCGAAAAGGAGCATATCTCAAGCCCACAAAGTACCGCTCATGCCACACCTACGGTTGACCCATTACCAACATTGGAACCCGAGATTCCAAAGGATATGCCTATGCCCCAACCCACACCACCCTTACCTTACCCATCGAGACTTAGGAAGGAGAAACGTCAAGAGCGCGACAATTATCAATTTGAGCTTTTTATGAAAATGTTTCGTGATTTGCACTTTAATGTGAGTTTCGCCGATGCTTTGGTCATGATGCCTCGATTTTCCGCTAACTTTTAGAGTATGTTGAACAACAAGGAGAAATTGCATCAATTGTCTAGTTGTTCGTCGGTTTATCTTAATCGCATACCTCAAAAAGTCGGTGATCCCGGTAAATTTTTGATCCCTTGTGCATTTCAAGATATGGAAGAATGCTATGCTTTGGCCGATCTTGGTGCTAGCATTAACTTTATGCCGCTTGCAATCTTCGAGTCGCTCAATCTTCCTAATCTTACTCCTTCACAAATGTCTATCGACTTGGCCGACCATTCCACGATTCGTGCATGTGGATTGGCGGAAGACGTTTTTGTGAAAGTGGGGAAGTTCTACTATCCCGTAGACTTTATCGTTGTTGATATCCCCATGGATCCTCAAGTTCCTCTCACTTTAGGTCGTTCGTTTTTAGATACGTCTATGGCTTTAATTGATGTTCATGCTAGAAAGATCACCTTACGTTTCAACGACGAGGAACTTGTTATAAACGCAACTCAAAATTCTCAACTTTCTCATGTTTATTCCGTTGCTACCATAAACCTCGTTGATATGATCGACGTGGTTTGCGAGGAATTTTCACAAGAAGTTCTAGGGTTTGGTGATGTTGAAACTAGTGGCAATCCCACTATGTTAGATCCAATTCTTGATAATTCGACACCAACGTTCACTCCATTTGAAGGTGGTGGTTTTACGTTGGAAGAATTTGATGTTCCACGTACTTGTAACGAAGACCTCGACAACGATGAGGACTTCTCGATTATCAAGGATTTTCTTAACGATTTCCCATTTCCTCCACCCGAGGAGGTTATGAGTATCGAGCCCAAATCTTCACTTGAGGAACCACCTATCCTCGAGTTGAAAGATTTACATCCTCACCTCGAATATGTCTATTTGGAGGAGGACGACAAGTTGCCGGTTATTATTGGGAAGAAACTTTCGAATGATGAAAAAACCGCACTTGTCGATGTTCTAAAGGATCACAAAGGGGCAATTGCGTGGAAGTTATCCGACATTAAGGGAATCGATCCCAAGTTTTGTACTCACAAAATCTTAATGGAGGAGGATTACAAGCCCGCAATCCAAAGTCAAAGGAGGGTGAACCCCAAAATTCACGACGTCATAAAAAAGGAGGTCCTTAAACTCCTTGACGCGAGAATGATTTACCCTATTTCCGATAGCCCTTGGGTGAGTCCTATTCATTGTGTCCCTAAAAAGGGAGGGATGACCGTTGTGCCAAACGATGCCAACGAGTTGATTCCCACTAGACTCGTGACCTGATGGAGAGTGTGCATTGACTATCGTAAGTTGAATGAAGCCACTCGAAAAGACCATTTTCCCTTGCCCTTCATGGACCAAATGTTGGAGCGTCTTGCGGGAAATGATTTCTATTGCTTTTTAGATGGTTTTTTCGGTTACTTCAAAATTCCCATCGATCCTCGTGATCAAGAAAAAACTACGTTTACGTGTCCATATGGAACGTTTTCCTATCGTAGAATGCCATTCGGACATTGAAATGCACCGGGAACCTTTCAACGGTGCATGATGGCTATTTTTCATGATATGATCGAGAAGACGATTGAAGTCTTCATGGATGACTTTTCCGTGTTTGGTAATTCGTTCACTTCGTGTTTTTCGAACCTAGAGAGAATGTTGAAACGTTGTGAGGTAACCAACTTTGTGCTCAATTGGGAAAAGTGTCATTTTATGGATAAGAGTGGAATCGTCTTAGGGCACAAGGTCTCGAAAGCGGGGATTGAGGTAGATCAAGCTAAGGTAGACGTCATCGCAAAATTACCTCATCCCAAAACCGTTAAGGGAGTTAGGAGTTTCCTAGGCCACGCGGGCTTTTATCGTCGATTCATCAAGGATTTTTAAAAAATCTCTCGACCCATTACACATCTTCTTGAAAAAGAGGCACGTTTTGTCTTTGACGAAGATTGTGTACGAGCCTTTGAAATCCTTAAGAGGAAACTTACCTAAGGTCCCATTCTTGTTGCTCCCAATTGGAACCTCCCCTTTGAGCTCAGGTGTGATGCTAGTGATTACGCTATTGGGGCCGTTTTGGGGCAACTTCATGATAAGCACTTCTTGCCTATTCACTATGCTAGCAAGACGATGATCGAGGCTCAACTAAAATACACTACAACGGAAAAGGAGTTCCTTGCCGTGGTGTATGCATTTGAGAAGTTCCGACCTTACCTCGTCTTAGCTAAATGCATAGTGTATACGGACCATTCGGTTATTAAGTATCTCATGGCAAAGAAAGATGCTAAGCCTAGATTACTTCGTTGGATTCTCCTCCTTCAAGAATTTGATCACACCATCGTTGACAAAAAAGGAGCCGAGAATCTAGCGGCCGATCATCTTTCTCGTTTGGAAGATCCTCACCAAAGTGTTTACGAGCCCAAGGAAATCACCGAAACATTTCCGCTCGAGACACTTGGTGTAGTGAATTCTAAGCTTGATTCTACCACCCCATGGTTTGCGGACATCGCAAATTACCATGCGGGTAACTTCATCATCAAGGGTATGACGACTCAAGAAAAACGAAAATTCTTTCGTGACGTCAAGTTCTACTTTTGGAACGACCCTTACTTGTTTCGAACTTGTGCGGATCAAATCATCCGACGTTGTGTATTTGGCACCGAAGCTTCTAACATCCTTAGAGCTTGCCATGAGGGACCCACGGGTGGTCACCACGGTGCTAATCTCACGGCTAAAAAGGTGTTTGATGCCGGCTTCTTTTGGCCTACTATTTACTGAGATGCACAAGATCTTGTGAAGTCATGTGATTCATGCCAACGACAAGGAAAAGCCTCACAAAAAGATGAAATGCCACAAAATATCATCCAAGTGTGTGAGATCTTTGACGTTTGGGGTATAGACTTTATGGGGTCGTTCCCATCATCTCGTGGTAATAAGTACATCCTTGTTGCGGTTGACTACATATCTAAGTGGGTGGAGGCCAAAGCCTTGCCCACTAATGATGCTCGTGTGGTAGTCAAGTTCTTGAAAAGCTTGTTTTCTCGGTTTGGAACCCCTCGTGCGATCATAAGCGATCGTGGAACCCATTTTTGTAACGACCAATTCGAAAGGGTCCTAAGGAAATATGGGGTTACACATCGGCTTTCTACGGCTTATCACCCACAAACGAGTGGGCAAGTCGAGGTTTCAAACCGAGCATTGAAGAGGATCTTGGAGTGACCGTTGGGGAAAATCGACAATCTTGGTCGGATAAGTTGGACGATGCTTTATGGGCCTTTAGGACCGCTCATAAGACGCCCATTGGGTGCACTCCCTATAAGCTTGTGTATGGAAATAATTGTCATTTGCCTATCGAGTTAGAACACAAGGCTTATTGGGCCCTAAAGCATTGTAATGATGATATGGAGACCGCGGGAAAACACCGGAAAATGTAATTGAATGAATTAGAAGAATTGAGGGATATTGCTTATGAAAATTCATTGATTTACAAAGAAAAAACTAAAAAGTTGCATGATTCTAAAATTAAAAACCGGGTTTTTAACATCGGGGATCAAGTTTTGCTTTTTAATTCTCGATTGAAAATCTTTTCCGGTAAGTTGAAATCCCGTTGGTCCGGTCCATTCACCGTGACCCAAGTTTTTCCGTATGGGACCATCGAGCTAGCTCAAGATGATGGTCCTAACTTCAAGGTGAATGGACATAGGTTGAAGCACTACTTTGGCGGGGAAGTTCCATCCTTGAACTACCTCGACCAAATCACTTTCCCCAATGATAATTAGTATTGAGGGGATCGAGTCGAGCTCATGACTCGGTAATCAAAAATGAGGTGCCTCGTGGGGGAGTCCCATGCTTATCCCATGTACATATTATCGCTTTCTAATGTAGCTTACGTGTGGGGATTTGTTCCCTTCCAACCTTTGTTCCGTGGTTGTTTGTGAATTGTGGTTTTTAGATGATCATGATCTTCACGATTGGAGCCTCTCGTGTTCGTTTTATGGGAGCACTCGATCGTTTGCTTTGAAGACTTTCTCAATATCCATGATATATCTTTTGATGTTCTAACCTTAGGTTATTAGCACACTTCATAAACGGATATTAATTTATTGGTTACACCCTTTCCATGCTAGATTAGGCATTCGACTACGTCTCTAGTATGGGGGTGTTTGCACCCCTAGACTCGAAACATTGAGGACAATGTTTAACTTTAGTATGGGGGGGTGAATAGATACTTTCCTTGCCAAACCTTCACGCTTTCCAAAGTTTATCTTTTTGTTTATCGTTTTTGTTGCAAAATAAGGCAAAAATGGCCAAATTTTAGAATTTTTCTCATATTTTGTAAGTGTTTGAAGACACGAATGTAGGTTTTCCGATGGCGAGAATAAGAGTAATTTTTTACTCGACCGTGCGTGTTGAGCACTTAGCTTTGATTCCTTAACTACACATTAGGCTAAGTCTCTTAAATGAGGACGAGAAATGATAGGGTTAATTATAAGTTACTATGCTAAACGTAGGGTACTCATATTCTTTCAAAAACTCATGTGTTCTCGTTGTTTGCTTATCTCCCTTCGCATGTAAATATTTTTTGCTTAATAAATATTGACTTAGCGGTTTAGTTGGGATTGTTGGGTTTCTAGTCTTTTCTAGTAGCTTCCGTGTAATTAAATTG
Organism: Glebionis coronaria; assembly: GCA_025667525.1. Lineage (NCBI taxonomy): Eukaryota > Viridiplantae > Streptophyta > Magnoliopsida > Asterales > Asteraceae > Glebionis > Glebionis coronaria. Next base: position 1,170,988 of record JANFOE010000063.1, read on the forward strand.
GGAAGACATTAAGGTATCGCCAGCGTCACGGTTTTGAAGTATTGGCACCCGAATAATCAAAAGCTTCACCTAATAATAAGATTTCAAGTGCTCACCTAAATCAAGCAAACAATTTGAAGCCCCACAAGGCCGAAAAATCTATGCAAAATTGAAAGTGAATCAAGCCTTAATCTTCGAAGCTTTAAAGATCCAAAATTCGCCTTAGCGTGAGGATATACGTCTTTGGCTAATAAAACCACCGATGAAGCGGATAATAAAAGGCAAGGCAAGACCAAAGTCATAATATAAGCTTCATGGCGAAGTTGAATAAAAGATGGAGGTAAACCAAAGATAATAAGGCCCTTCCGTTAGGGGGCGTATAAAAGTCTTGGTAATAAGTCTCCTGTTCAAAACCGTTATAAAACCGTGTTTATCGATTCTTCTTGTCAACTTAATTTTTTGACATCGTTGTCTATTAGGAGAGGTTATTGATTTGATGGTCTTGGTTACACCGTTTGGACTCTATTTTTAGACCTAAATCTCTATTATCGCATAAGTCAAACAATGTATCCTCGTGAAACATTCAAGACAAAATAAAATATAAGAGATACAACTTAGGAATAATGGGAGGATAAGTACGTGATTAGGGCATATGAGTAAGACATTCACGTGAAACATTCACGTGTTCTTATTCTATGAACCTAAACGTCCCATTTTGCGATGAAAATCATACATTATGTCTAAAACGCAAGTAGTAGCGATAGTAGTAGTGTAGCTAGTTTATCATTCAATAAAAGTGAATAAAAATGAATTTTGGAGGTGCTACGATACTTTATTCTAGCATTGCGTGAGGGCACGACAATGGTTTAGTATGGGGAGTGATGAGACTGCTTTTATACATAGTCTCATCGTCCAAAACGGGCTTAAAATGTATTATATCATGAAAAGTGCCATATATATGCTTGTGTTTGTTGCTTGTGTATTTTAGGTACGGATATTGAGAAAATGACAAAAGATCACAAGAATCATGCAAAAACGAACATGGGAAACGAAGCCGCACAATGAACCAAGCCCTAATGAAGAATTTTCCAAAGAAAACCCTTGAAGATTTGAAGAATTATGAAGAAGGGTCCTCTAATATAGAAGAATTGACACTTTATACCCTTGTATCTTCATAATTACAAGTTTGGTCCCTAAAGTTTGTCAAAATTACAAAAAGGACCCTTAACTTTGAAGAGTTGGCAAATTTAGTCCCTCAACTAAACTAAATTGTCAATATTGGTCCTCCAAGAAGTCAACAAACAAGTCAAAACCATGAAGAATCAAGACATGACAAGAACAACCCTTGAAGATTCATGAAAGTACAAATCTTACCCTTGGAATGACATTTCAAAAGTCTTTGTGGCCAAAATAAAAAAATCAAAACTTATATATAAAGGGAAATTGGATATATTGCCAGCCAAAACTTAATTTGCAAGTTTAAGGGAAATATGGGGAATGTTTCTGCCATAAACCGAAACCCCCCCTCACAGTCATCAGTCCACCTCATCCTCTCACACCAATCACACCACACCACCTCATTTTACCCACCCAAACCTGGTTTTGACCTATGTTCACAACCCACGTTTATTATTAAACGTGTTTTCCCTTTTAACACTTCTAATCCTAACTTAAACATATCAAAATACCCAAACTTTTCCTATAAACCCTAATTTCCTCCCCAAATTAATTCACATGGATTATGATATGATCTATTCCAGATTAGTAATTAGCCATGTTTAAACCCAAACCCCACTTTCAGATTCCCATCACACTCACTCCCTGGTCCCCAAAATCCCACCTATTGGCAAGAAGACAAAGGGATGGCAGAAGATCAATGGCTTGGAGGATTTGCTTAATGCCCACAACAAATCCAACGTTCAAGATCAACTCATCACAGCCTGTCCATTACAAAACTCCAAATGAAGATCACATGATTTTTGGACGAATTCAAAAAGAAGAATCAAGACCAGCATATTCGATTTATGAACGAATCTTCAAAGGGTATTTCTGGACTTTCAAACGATTAGGGTTAGCTTTATTTTCACTTTCTAGAATCATCTTGTAAACCCTATATAAAGGGTGTTAGGCCTAGTTGTATTCTCTGTTCTTGTTTTCCTGGTTCACTCTCTTGTAAATCCATATTTATGAATGAAAATTATGGTTTAGTGTTGTGAATAAAACTAGTTCCAATCTTTAATTTATGTTTCGTTTGCAATTTAATCATTTGGGTTGTGTTTGTTTCAGGAGTTTCACTTTGTAAACTTTGTTCCAACTGTTTTTTTACTAAGTAATCTGAGTTTGTTAAGCTGTTTAAAGAATTTTAAGGTTTCATTAGTAAAGGTTGAGGTTTAGTTAAGCTACATTGGTTTGGTATTCAGGTTATGACACGACCAAGGGTACCTGATATCTATTAATATCAAGTATTAGTGGGTGTGATAACGTGGGTAACAAGCCGTGAGGCGTAAACGCTCAAGTTTCGATTTTACTTCCTTTTATTTAATAATAGTTCAGAAAATCCATTTCGTGGGTTTTGTTTACTTGTACTGTTCACGTTTGTTCTATCTTAGCAGGGACACTCTTGTTCACCCGTGGTGTTCGGTTCAGCTGTTGAACCCCAACGAACACCCTCGCCATACTTTTTTGTTCAAGACACCCCTGCCTCGAACCTAGTAGTTGGTCTAGTTCAGGGGAGCATAGCTGACCCCCATAGGACGTTGTTGGGGGTAGGTTCGAGTTTTCTCGCCTTTTCTACTTTAAGTGTGATTAGGTTTTAACTGTTTAAGCTCGCTTGTTTCATTTTAGTGATTAATTGCTTGACTTTTATGCCATTTGTTTCACTACTTACTCTGAGTTGCTTTGTTATTAAATTTTATTAATTTTCTGCCTAAAATTATTGATATATGTGATTTTGAGTTTTAGATTGTAAGATAACATTTGTATTAGTCTAAGCTGCTAAGTAGTTAATGTTGTGATTGCCTAAAAATATCTCTCTGATTTGTGTTTGGTTAGTGTTTGGAGATTGATTGTGGGAGCTGTGTAACAAAAAAAAAGGGGGAGACAAAGTTTTAGTCACCTGCCTAGATTGCATGATTTTTCTTGTTGCTTAACTACTTGTGTGTTTACTTGCCTTACCTAGGACATTTTCAGTCTACATGAGCATTAGTTAAGCCTTTAAGAAATTTTTCGCGTAGTTGTATTTCATATCAGATTATTAAGGTGTTTGAGTGGATTTGTGGTTGTCTGTTTGGTTCGGCTCTCGTTATTTGATCTTAGTTCTTTAATGTTAGTAGGTTTGTAAACATATGTTTTTGCCTAGTTAGGTTTGATTCAACGTAATGACAACTTTAGCTTGTTTCTGTTAAAGGTAAATGAGGCGTTTGGATTAGTGTGACATAACAAGTCTAGATCACTTATAGCACTTAGGCTTTTGCAGACAACCTTGGAAGGTTTAGAACAGTCAAAATCCATTTTATAGCTCACTGTTTGATCAAACTGCATGCTTTGTTCTTCTCTGCCCATTTTGCTAGTGTGAATTTAGTTCATTGTTGACAATTTGCTTAGTGAGTCTTGTATCTGGACTAAATTTTTTTTTTTTTTGCATTGGCTGATTGAAGTGTGTTGGTCCTTTATTGTAGCTTATCGGTAATTTTGATTTTACATTTCTTGCTATTTACACCCCCACAAGCCAACTGCTTGCAGGGGCTTGCATACCAAACAACGAAATTAAGAACAAAGAGAGAAAGGAGCCCAGGTCTGAGCATTATGTGATTGATTTATCTATAAATTCGTGGGCTTGTGAGTATTGGTTTGATATTTGGTGATTAAGTGACTGTCAACACAAGTGGGTAAAAAGAAAAAACAAAAAAAATATATTTATAAAAATTTTGGTGTGGCCAGGACTCGAACATGCGCCACCACTGCCAACACACTCACAACTTACCGCCTGCCCTTGGGACTTTTACTGATAATGTCTCAAGGCTTTGACTATTTAACACCTCTTTGGTTTTGGGCTTATTTATTATAGCCGTAGCTTACTAAGCTCATAGGAGCTTATTAGATAAGCCGACTGTTGGGTCAAAAAGTTGATGTGGCAGAAACTCAAAAACGAAGAAAACATGAAGATATTGTCTAAGCGTTGTCAAGAGCAATCCAAGCGTTGACAAGAGCAAATCCAGCGTTGTTGGCTCAAGAGTTGTCATGTACAATCTAAGCATTGTTACATGCAATTTAAGAGTTGATAGAAACGTAGACAAGAAGCTTATGGAAGCTTCTATTTAGATAAACATGCAAGATATATTCTGCATAAGTTTATTTAAATAGAAGATTTACTTGTTTATTTGTTATTATCTCTTGTAAACCCTAATCCTTACACTATAAAAGGAACCAAGGGTCTTAGGTTTTTATTATCATTCATATTCACAATGTAAACCTAAAGCGTGTGTCGACTAGACGTGGGATTCAATGTATACACGTCCAGTGATTGTTTGTTATTAATATAATGAACAATCCAATTGTGTTTTAATTCATGTTTATTGTGCCTAAACACCTTGTTAATGTGTCATGTTCTAATTCCGCTTTGATTATCTAATCATATGAACATGGTGCATTCCTAGTAGCTTCAAAGATCCGGAAACCGAGGTTTCCACAATTGGTATCAGAGCCTCGTGGCTCGTGATGCTAGGACCAACAAGGTGTTCGTGTTTCGTGAAAAAGAAGAAAAATCCGTCTAGGGTTTTTCTGGACGTTTTTGTGTGCGCAGCAGTATTCAGAAGGTCATAACTTTTTATTGGACCGTTGGATCGTCACGAAATTTTATATGTGTGTTCTACATACATATATCTAAACATCCACCGGAGGAATTATCGAGTTTTATCCCCAGGAAAATGCTATTAAGCGTCAAAATCAGCAGTGAGTGAATGCAGTTTTCTGTGGACAGCCCTTTTCAAAACACGTTTTCTCCTTCGTTAACCGTTGGATCTTCGTGATTTTTGGACTGTAGATTCTTGGCACTTGTGTCTAGAATCTCACTGAAGGGATTTTCGATCTGAACCCTAACGAAGAAGTTATTCGAAGTCAAAGTTGGCTGCATAATGAGGTATTCAAGTTTCTGCTTTCACATAAAATCATGATTAGGGTTTTTCTTTCAAACCCTAAATCGACATACAAAGCAGAAGTTTATAAGGGTTGTGGCTGTTATAATACAAGAATCGAGCTAGGTTGGTTTTACAAACACTAAGTTAGGGTTTCGGTGCTCAAATTTTAAACCCTAGATTCGTCTTTGTTAAAACCCTAGATCAATTTACTGAAGGCTCTCGATAAAATAGGCACATGTGGGATGTGTTAGATGCTGCATGTTTGTAGCAGTAAAGACAAATCGAGCTGTTTATGGTCCAAAGATGCGTTTGTGAGATTACGTTATTTGTTCACATGGGCAAGAAAAAGTGGGAAGGTGTATATTATATTTTCAATGCACAATGGATAAAAGGGCTGTGCTACCAATGCAGTTATATGAAAAGGACGTAAGGCATTTTTTATAATATCAAAGGTTTGGAAATTTGGCTCGATGTGTTCAAGATTGGGACGTAGGTTGGCTTGCAATGTGGGCCCAGGCAGCAAAGAATTGGTGATCGAATGTATTCTTTATGGGTCATAGGCAAAAAGGTGAACCACTTTCTAGTTGATGGAAGGTTATGTGTTCACACGATGGATTTGTTTCAATTCTGTCAAAGAGAAACAGCAAGTATATCACGTGAAGATTGGCTGTATGATTGGCTGCTACTTTACATGGTCCAATCTTGTTATATTATTGGTTTGAGCATAACAAGAAAAGGCAGATGGTGCTAGCAAAAGGCTGTCAAGATAGAGACGTGTGATGGTTATCATGGGATTAGACATTACTGATATCTAATTTAGTGGGATATATATTGATGCGTGAAACATGGAGGTAAATCTTTGGTCATATATTGTGTCCTATTTTAGTGGGAGAATATGTTGAGTTGTTCAAAGGAAGTACAAGATGTGATGACACACGTAATATCTCAAGCAAGTAAAGGTACTGTTTTATGTTTCTTAATGTTACTCACGTAAGGAAAAGGTCAACTCTACAATACGTGGGACAAAAGAAAGCAGCACTGGATTATCTATCTTTAAACAGTAAAGAGACGTGAAGTAGGGATTGATATCTTGGGATTAATGCCAGCTAGTAGTTTATTTAAGATAAAGATTTATTCCTATTTTAATGGAAACTTGATATAAGTTGCTAGTACACAAATCGTGTATTCCTGCATCAACAACGCCTATACATGTGATATATATGGTTATTATATTCACTATTATACTCTTTTGGTAACTTACTGTGAGTATTTAGCCATGTACGTGATCACAGAAGTTGTCAGTATTTGATTACAACGCTGACAAGAGTTTGACGCTGACAGGAAATATTTTGACGCTGACAGAATAAGTCAACGCTGACAGCGTTGACAGTGTTGTCTGATATATGAGAATTCAAACGCTGACATGTATTGTCCGATATCGGACAATACATCTGATGAAGATCTTGGATAAGAGAGGTTGTTGGACAACACAAGGATTGCTGCTGTTTGAGAAAATTGGTACGTTTTTAGCACATAAAAAGGTGGAATTTACACACGAAGGTACATGGAATCTCCGTTTTAATTTAGAATATCATGTTGATATTTATGGCTCGGATATTTTTAAAGGGATTAATGATTTTAAAGCGAGTTAGCAACAATTCGTGAGGTAATTTATTGGATTTGATTATGTAATCGGGATAGCCTTGTAAAAGAGTTATCCATCTAAGTACTTTTACATATGATATGAAGATTAAGAATCATCATGAAGAGGTGTTAGCTTAAGGGGAAGAATTCTTATGGTAAGTTTGATGCTTGAAGAAGATTTTCGCGAGTTTGTGTTTTATCATATTGTTAAGTTGTGGACGACAGCCATTGACTTAACAATAACTTGTTCGTGCTTACATGGTTGGTGACGAAGACTTGTCATAACACTTGAAGGAGTTACATTATCGTGCTCAGTGTCTCACAAAGGATGAGAATATTGACAAGGGATCGAGGTCTACTTATACTTTGTACCATGAGTATAAGTTCTTAGTCACGTGGATAGTACAAGACATGGAACACAAGGTTGGGTTATTCTACTTCTACATCAAGAATACTTTATTTATTTTTCTTCAAGATCATTGCATAGAGCTACATTTGGAGAATCTTCAAAGATTGCATACATTGTTTCCTTTCCTGTTGATGTGACAAAAAGGGGAAGAAATACATGCTACACTTTAGGGGAAGCAATTTGAAGATCATGTACAACTTACAAGAGATACACATAGATTTTTGCCAACATCAACTAGGGGAAGATTGTTGGGTCAAAAAGTTGATGTGGCAGAAACTCAAAAACGAAGAAAACATTAAGATATTATCTAAGCGTTGTCAAGAGCAATCCAAGCGTTGACAAGAGCAAATCCAGCGTTGTTGGCTCAAGAGTTGTCATGTACAATCTAAGCATTGTTACATGCAATTTAAAAGTTGATAGAAACGTAGACAAGAAGCTTATGGAAGCTTCTATTTAGATAAACATGCAAGATATATTCTGCATAAGTTTACTTAAATAGAAGATTTACTTGTTTATTTGTTACTATCTCTTGTAAACCATAATCCTTACACTCTAAAAGGAACCAAGGGTCTTAGGTTTTTATTATCATTCATATTCCCAATGTAAACCTAAAGCGTGTGTCGACTAGACGTGAGATTCAATGTATACACGTCTAGTGATTGTTTGTTATTAATATAATGAACAATCCAATTGTGTTTTAATTCATGTTTATTGTGCCTAAACACCTTGTTAATGTGTCATGTTCTAATTCCGCTTTGATTATCTAATCATATGAACATGGTGCATTCCTAGTAGCTTCAAAGATCCGGAAACCAAGGTTTCCACACCGACTTGCACGTTTTAATTTTTCTAGTGTTTGTTAGTTAGTTTAAGATTTTTCTAGCATAAGTTTGTATTTTTCATTTTCTTTATTTATTTTTTATCATTATTTTTAGACTTAAATTTCGTAATGTAATTAAAAAAATAGATAAATTAGATTTAAAATTTCAAAAAAATAGTTTTTAAGTTTCTAATAATATTTTAGAGGTTTACATAAGAAAAAGTTTTCAAATTAACTTATTTTTGATTTTATTTGATTTTAGGTTTTTAATTAGACTTTAAAAATTAATTTAAAATGACTAAAAAGCTTTTGGATAATTTGGTTTTAAATTTTGTTTTATTTATATTTTTCTTAGTCTAACTTGAAATTTTGGTAATTTTTGGAGCACTTTTTCATTTCGTCAAATTTTGCATTTTCGCGGGTTTTGCATCGTAGAGTAATTTTTAGCGTGTTTCGTCTTTTTCTTTCTTCTTTCTCATCAATACAATCACAAACAAATCAAAAATCAATTCTTAACACAACGCAATTGCCTCCTTGGGAAACGAACTTGAACTTCATTAGGTCATTAGTGCTCGGTTTTCCTAAACTGTCACTTAATACTTACCACTTTTACCTCGTTTTCCTAAACGAGTGTAATTATACCACAACCATTTCTACAAAAACTAATGAACAAAACATAGTATCTATCAACGTGTTCTTAACTCTATAGGACATTGAAAGATCAAAGTAAAAAGTTTCTCTTATATTGAAAGTTTAATTTTTAATGTATGGTTTAGTTACACGACCTTGCAAGTTAGATTGAATTTTAGCTTATGGATACTGGTTCTTGGGTTCACCATCATCACGTCTTTTCTACTTGGGTTATGTATATATTTTCATAGTAACATACTAACTTAATAACTTTTAAACATGGTCACACACATCCAAATACGGTCGATGCGGGCTAAACCATTCAAAACCGGCCAAAACTGACCAAAAGGGAACTTAAACTGTAAAAACCGGAGAACGTCTGAATAACCCGATAAAACTATCCCAAATCCGGGGTAAATGTAGTTCCACTATGTTTTGATTGTAGTGATCATGTTTTGGGTGACATTAGCATGTTTTGGTCGGGTTTGGCTATGTTTTGACTAGGCTTGGAGGTTGCAAATTAGTTGGTAAAGTAATATTGGTTTCACTAGACAATGAAATCATTAATACACACCATGTATTGGTATTAAAGATATGAGTGAACTCCAACAACATTTATCATTATTTGATCAAGACAAAAACGACATTCAAAGGTGGATAATATACCAAATGAATGAACAAAACATCTTATGTAACCAACTGTTGCATAACGATCCCGACACTTAGAAATGTCATATTAAAAATTTTGTCTATGATTGCCAAGATAATTTATAATCTGTTATTAATAACTTCGCATTACTAGTATGATCGAAATAAACCCTTGAATGTAAATGGGTCAGACCTGAGCCCAAAAACAATATCCAACAAAATGTGAAAAATTGATAAAAATGAAAATATCTCATAAAATATAGTGTTTCGGGCCTCGAAAATTCCGTAACCCAAGAAAGTTAGGTTACAGCTACATTCCCCTTGTTTTGGCCTTCGATTCGCCTCGTCCCGCGCCTGAAACGGACTTCTACAACCTAAGTTATGACATTTTCAAAAAACTACTTTTCTTCACGCGATATTGGGCAACCCAATACGTTTGGGCTCTATCTTCTACACTTGTACATCCATCAAACCTTCCGAACCAACCAAAATAGACCAAATGGGAATTTAAGCGGGAAAACCCGAGGAAAATCGGAATAATACGGCCAAACCATGCCAAATCTGTGGAAATACAATTTCCACTTGGGTTTGATTGTTTTGATCATGGTTTGGGAGTCTTTGTCAGGTTTCGTTTGGGATTAACTATGTTTTGACCAGGCTTAAATGTTAAAAATTAGGTAGTGAAGTAGATGTTTTTTTATTAGACAAGGAACATCGTGATGACACACAATCAAATGATATTAAATATATGGGTGAGCTCTAACAACATTTATCATTGTTTCATCAACAAAACAATGACATTGATTTTCCTTAGGAAACCTACAAAGATGGATAACATACAAAACTAATGAACAAAACATAGCATCTATCAACATGTTCTTAACTATGCTATGACTTTGAAAGGTCAAATTAAAAAGTTTCTCTTATATTGGAAGTTTAATTTTTAATGTGTTGTTTTGTTACACGACCTTGCAAGTTAGATTGAATTTTAGCTTATGGATACTGGTTCTTGGGGTCACCATCATCACGTCTTTTCTTACTTGGGTTATGTATATATATTCATTTTCACATACTAACTTAATAACTTTTAAACATGGTCACAAACATCCAAATACGGTCGATGCAGGCTAAACCATTCGAAATCAGCCAAAACTGACCAAAAGGGAACTTAAACAGTAAAAACCGGAGTAAGTCTGAATAACCCGGTAAAACTATCCCAAATACGGGGTAAATGTATCTACACTATGTTTTGATTGTTGTGATCATGTTTTGGTGGCCTTTAGCATGTTTTGGTCGGGTTTGGCTATGTTTTGACTAGGCTTGGAGGTTGCAAATTAGTTGGTAAAGTAATATTTGTTTCATTAGACAATGAAATCATTAATACACACCATGTATTGGTATTAAAGATATGAGTGAACTCCAACAACATTTATCATTATTTGATCAAAGCCAAAAACGACATTCAAAGGTGGATAATATACCAAACGAATGAACAAAACATCTTATGTAACCAACTGTTGCTTAACGATCCCGGGACTTAGAAATGTCATATTAAAATTTTTGTCTATGATTGCCAAGTTAATTTATAATCTATTATTAATAACCTCGCATTACTAGTATGATCGAAATAAACCCTTGAATGTAAATGGGTCGGACCTGAGCCCAAAAACAATATCCAACAAAATGTGAAAAATTGATAAAAATGAAAATATCTCATAAAATATAGTGTTTCGGGCCTCGAAATTTCCGTAACCTAACAAAGTTAGGTTACAGCTTCGTTCCCCTTATTTTGGACTTCGATTCGCCTCGTGCCGCGCCTGAAACGGACTTCTACAACCTAAGTTATTACTTTTTCAAAAAGTACTTTTCTTCATGCGATATTGGGAACCAAATACTTTTGGGCTCTATCTTCTACACTAGTACATCCATTAAACCTTCCGAACCAACCAAAATAGACAAAAATGGAATTTAAGCGGGCAAACCTGGGGAAAGTCTGAATAATACGGGCAAACCATGCCAAATCCGTGGAAATACAATTTCCACTTGGGTTTGATTGTTTTGATCATGGTTTGGGAGTCTTTGTTAGGTTTCGGTTGGGATTAACTATGTTTTGAACATGCTTAAATGTTAAAAATTAGGTGGTGAAGTAGATGTTGTTTTATTAGACAAGGAACATCGTGATGACACACAATCAAATGATATTAAATATATGGGTGAGCTCTAACAACATTTATTATTGTTTCATCAACAAAACAATGACATTGATTTTCCTTAGGAAACCTACAAAGATGGATAACATTCAAAACTAATGAACAAAACATAGTATCTATCAACATGTTCTTAACTATGCTAGGACTTTGAAAGGTCAAATTAAAAAGTTACTCTTATATTAGAAGTTTAATTTTTAATGTATGGTTTAGTTACACGACCTTGCAAGTTAGATTGAATTTTAGCTTATGGATACTGGTTCTTGGGTTCACCATCATCACGTCTTTTCTTACTTGGGTTATGTATATATCCTCATTGGAACCTACTAACTTAATAACTTTTAAACATGGTCACACACATCCAAATACGGACGATGCGGGCTAAACCATTCGAAACCAGCCAAAACTGACCAAAAGGGAACTTAAATTGTAAAAACCAGAGAATGTCTGAATAACACGGTAAAAATATCCCAAATCTGGGGTAAATGTATTTCCACTATGTTTTGATTGTTGTGATCATGTTTTGGTGGCCTTTAGCATGTTTTGGTCGGGTTTGGCTATGTTTTGACTAGGCTTGGAGGTTGCAAATTAGTTGGTAAAGTAATCTTGGTTTCACCAGACAATGAATTCATTAATACACACCATGTATTAGTATTAAAGATATGAGTGAACTCCAACAACATTTATCATTATTTGATCAAGACAAAAACGACATTCAAAGGTGGATAATATACCAAACGAATGAATAAAACATCTTATGTAACCAACTGTTGCTTAACGATCTCGGGACTTAGAAATGTCATATTAAAAATTTTGTCTATGATTGTCAAGTTAATTTATAATCTATTATTAATAACTTCGCATTACTAGTATGATCGAAATAAACCCTTGAAGGTTAATGGGCGGGACCTGAGCCCAAAAACAATATCCAACAAAATGTGAAAAATTGATAAAAATGAAAATATCTCATAAAATATAGTGTTTCGGGCCTCGAAATTTCCGTAACCTAATAAAGTTAGGTTACAGCTTCGTTCCCCTTATTTTGGACTTCGATTCGCCTCGTGCCGCGCCTGAAACGGACTTCTACAACCTAAGTTATTACTTTTTCAAAAAGTACTTTTCTTCATGCGATATTGGGAACCAAATACTTTTGGGCTCTATCTTCTACACTAGTACATCCATTAAACCTTCCGAACCAACCAAAATAGACAAAAATGGAATTTAAGCGGGCAAACCTGGGGAAAGTCTGAATAATACGGGCAAACCATGCCAAATCTGTGGAAATACAATTTCCACTTGGGTTTGATTGTTTTGATCATGGTTTGGGAGTCTTTGTTAGGTTTCGGTTGGGATTAACTATGTTTTGAACATGCTTAAATTTTAAAAATTAGGTGGTGAAGTAGATGTTGTTTTATTAGACAAGGAACATCGTGATGACACACAATCAAATGATATTAAATATATGGGTGAGCTCTAACAACATTTATTATTGTTTCATCAACAAAACAATGACATTGATTTTCCTTAGGAAACCTACAAAGATGGATAACATTCAAAACTAATGAACAAAACATAGTATCTATCAACATGTTCTTAACTATGCTAGGACTTTGAAAGGTCAAATTAAAAAGTTACTCTTATATTAGAAGTTTAATTTTTAATGTATGGTTTAGTTACACGACCTTGCAAGTTAGATTGAATTTTAGCTTATGGATACTGGTTCTTGGGTTCACCATCATCACGTCTTTTCTTACTTGGGTTATGTATATATCCTCATTGGAACCTACTAACTTAATAACTATTAAACATGGTCACACACATCCAAATACGGACGATGCGGGCTAAACCATTCGAAACCAGCCAAAACTGACCAAAAGGGAACTTAAATTGTAAAAACCAGAGAATGTCTGAATAACACGGTAAAAATATCCCAAATCTGGGGTAAATGTATTTCCACTATGTTTTGATTGTTGTGATCATGTTTTGGTGGCCTTTAGCATGTTTTGGTCGGGTTTGGCTATGTTTTGACTAGGCTTGGAGGTTGCAAATTAGTTGGTAAAGTAATCTTGGTTTCACCAGACAATGAAATCATTAATACACACCATGTATTAGTATTAAAGATATGAGTGAACTCCAACAACATTTATCATTATTTGATCAAGACAAAAACGACATTCAAAGGTGGATAATATACCAAACGAATGAATAAAACATCTTATGTAACCAACTGTTGCTTAACGATCTCGGGACTTAGAAATGTCATATTAAAAATTTTGTCTATGATTGTCAAGTTAATTTATAATCTATTATTAATAACTTCGCATTACTAGTATGATCGAAATAAACCCTTGAAGGTTAATGGGCGGGACCTGAGCCCAAAAACAATATCCAACAAAATGTGAAAAATTGATAAAAATGAAAATATCTCATAAAATATAGTGTTTCGGGCCTCGAAATTTCCGTAACCCAACAAAGTTAGGTTACAGCTACATTCCCCTCGTTTTGGCCTCGAAATTTCCCGCGCTAGAAACGGACTTCTACAACCTAAGTTATGACATTTTCAAAAAATTACTTTTCTTCACGCGATATTGGGCAACCAAATACGTTTGGGCTCTATCTTCTACACTTGTACATCCATCAAACCTTCCGAACCAACCAAAATAGACCAAAATGGAATTTAAGAGGGCAAACCAGGGGAAAGTCTAAATAATACGGGCAAACCATGCTAAATCTGTAGAAATACAACTTCGACTTGGGTTTGATTGTTTTGATCATGGTTTGGGAGTCTTTGTCAGGTTTCGGTTTGGATTAACTATATTTTGACCAGGCTTAAATGTTAAAAATTAGGTAGTGAAGTAGATGTTGTTTTATTAGAAAAGGAACATCGTGATGACACACAATCAAATGATATTAAATATATGGGTGAGCTCTAACAACATTTATCATTGTTTCATCAACAAAACAATGACATTGATTTTCCTTCGGAAACCTACAAAGATGGATAACATACAAAACTAATGAACAAAACATAGCATCTATCAACATGTTCTTAACTATGCTATGACTTTGAAAGGTCAAATTAAAAAGTTTCTCTTATATTGGAAGTTTAATTTTTAATGTATTGTTTAGTTACACGACCTTGCAAGTTAGATTGAATTTTAGCTTATGGATACTTGTTCATGGGTTCACCATCATCACGTCTTTTCTTACTTGGGTTATGTATATATATTCATTGTCACATACTAACTTAATAACTTTTAAACATGGTCACACACATCCAAATACGGTCGATGCGGGCTAAACCATTCGAAATCGGCCCAAACTGACCAAAAGGGAACTTAAACTATAAAAACCGGAGAAAGTCTGAATAACCCGGTAAAACTATCCCAAATCCGGGGTAAATGTATTTCCACTATGTTTTGATTGTTGTGATCATGTTTTGGGGGCCTTTAGCATGTTTTGGTCGGGTTTGGCTATGTTTTGACTGGGCTTGGAGGTTGCAAATTAGTTGGTAAAGTAATACTGGTTTCACTAGACAATGAAATCATTAATACATACCATGTATTGGTATTAAAGATATGAGTGAACTCCAACAACATTTATCATTATTTGATCAAGACAAAAACGACATTCAAAGGTGGATAGTATACCAAACGAATGAACAAAACATCTTATGTAACCAACTGTTGCTTAACGATCTCGGGACTTAGAAATGGCATATTAAAATTTTTATCTATAATTGCCAAGTTAATTTATAATCTATTATTAATAACTTCGCATTACTAGTATGATCGAAATAAACCCCTGAAGTAAATTGGTCGGACCTGAGCCCAAAAACAATATCCAACAAAATGTGAAAAATTGATAAAAATTAAAATATCTCATAAAATATAGTGTTTCGGGCCTCGAAATTTCAGTAACCCAACAAAGTTAAGTTACAGCTACATTCCCCTCGTTTTGGCCTTCGATTCACCTCGTCCCGCGCCTGAAACGAACTTCTACAACCTAAGTTATGACATTTTCAAAAAATTACTTTTCTTCACGCGATATTGGGCAACCAAATACGTTTGGGCTCTATCTTCTACATTTGTACATCCATCAAACCTTCCGAACCAACCAAAATAGAACAAAATGAAATTTAATCGGGAAAACCCGGGTAAAGTCTGAATAATACGGGCAAACCATGCCAAATCTGTGGAAATACAATTTCCACTTGGGTTTAATAGTTTTTATCATGGTTTGGGAGTCTTTGTCACGTTTCGGTTGGGATTAACTATGTTTTGAACAGGCTTAAATGTTAAAAATTAGGTAGTGAAGTAGATGTTGTTATATTAGACAAGGAACATCGTGATGACACACAATCAAATGATATTAAATATATGGGTGAGCTCTAACAACATTTATCATTGTTTCATCAACAAAACAATGACATTGATTTTCCTTAGGAAACCTACAAAGATGGATAACATACAAAACTAATGAACAAAACATAGCATATATTAACATGTTCTTAACTATTCTATGACTTTGAAAGGACAAATTAAAAAGTTTCTCTTATATTGGAAGTTTAATTTTTAATGTATTGTTAAGTTACACGACCTTGCAAGTTAAATTGAATTTTAGCTAATGGATACTGGTTCTTGGGTTCACCATCATCACGTCTTTTCTTACTTAGGTTATGTATATATATTAATTGTCACATACTAACTTATAAACTTTTAAACATGATCACACACATCCAAATACGGTCGATGCGGGATAAACCATTCGAAATCGGCCAAAACTGACCAAGAGGGAACTTAAACTGTAAAAACCGGAGAAAGTCTGAATAACCCGGTAAAACTAACCCAAATTCGGGGTAAATGTATTTCTACTATGTTTTGATTGTTGTGATCGTGTTTTGGGGGCCTTTGGCGTGTTTTGGTCGGGTTTGGCTATGTTTTGACTGGGCTTGGAGGTTGCAAATTAGTTTGTAAAGTAATATTGGTTTCACTAGACAATGAAATCATTAATACATACCATGTATTGGTATTAAAGATATGAGTGTACTCCAACAACATTTATCATTATTTGATCAAGACAAAAACGACATTCAAAGGTGGATAATATACCAAACGAATGAACAAAACATCTTATGTAACCAACTGTTGCTTAACGATCCCGGGACTTAGAAATGGCATATTAAAAATTTTGTCTATAATTGCCAAGTTAATTTATAATCTATTATTAATAACTTCGCATTACTAGTATGATCGAAATAAACCCCTGAAGTAAATTGGTCGGACCTGAGCCCAAAAACAATATCCAACAAAATGTGAAAAATTGATAAAAATTAAAATATCTCATAAAATATAGTGTTTCGGGCCTCGAAATTTCAGTAACCCAACAAAGTTAAGTTACAGCTACATTCCCCTCGTTTTGGCCTTCGATTCACCTCGTCCCGCGCCTGAAACGAACTTCTACAACCTAAGTTATGACATTTTCAAAAAATTACTTTTCTTCACGCGATATTGGGCAACCAAATACGTTTGGGCTCTATCTTCTACATTTGTACATCCATCAAACCTTCCGAACCAACCAAAATAGAACAAAATCAAATTTAATCGGGAAAACCCGGGTAAAGTCTGAATAATACGGGCAAACCATGCCAAATCTGTGGAAATACAATTTCCACTTGGGTTTAATAGTTTTTATCATGGTTTGGGAGTCTTTGTCACGTTTCGGTTGGGATTAACAATGTTTTGAACAGGCTTAAATGTTAAAAATTAGGTAGTGAAGTAGATGTTGTTATATTAGACAAGGAACATCGTGATGACACACAATCAAATGATATTAAATATATGGGTGAGCTCTAACAACATTTATCATTGTTTCATCAACAAAACAATGACATTGATTTTCCTTAGGAAACCTACAAAGATGGATAACATACAAAACTAATGAACAAAACATAGCATATATTAACATGTTCTTAACTATGCTATGACTTTGAAAGGACAAATTAAAAAGTTTCTCTTATATTGGAAGTTTAATTTTTAATGTATTGTTAAGTTACACGACCTTGCAAGTTAGATTGAATTTTAGCTAATGGATACTGGTTCTTGGGTTCACCATCATCACGTCTTTTCTTACTTAGGTTATGTATATATATTAATTGTCACATACTAACTTATAAACTTTTAAACATGATCACACACATCCAAATACGGTCGATGCGGGATAAACCATTCGAAATCGGCCAAAACTGACCAAGAGGGAACTTAAACTGTAAAAACCGGAGAAAGTCTGAATAACCCGGTAAAACTAACCCAAATTCGGGGTAAATGTATTTCTACTATGTTTTGATTGTTGTGATCGTGTTTTGGGGGCCTTTGGCGTGTTTTGGTCGGGTTTGGCTATGTTTTGACTGGGCTTGGAGGTTGCAAATTAGTTTGTAAAGTAATATTGGTTTCACTAGACAATGAAATCATTAATACATACCATGTATTGGTATTAAAGATATGAGTGTACTCCAACAACATTTATCATTATTTGATCAAGACAAAAACGACATTCAAAGGTGGATAATATACCAAACGAATGAACAAAACATCTTATGTAACCAACTGTTGCTTAACGATCCCGGGACTTAGAAATGGCATATTAAAAATTTTGTCTATAATTGCCAAGTTAATTTATAATCTATTATTAATAACTTCGCATTACTAGTATGATCGAAATAAACCCGTGAATGTAAATTGGTCGGACCTGAGCCCAAAAACAATATCCAACAAAATGTGAAAAATTGATAAAAATGAAAATATCTCATAAAATATAGTGTTTCGGGCCTCGAAATTTCAGTAACCCAACAAAGTTAAGTTACAGCTACATTCCCCTCGTTTTGGCCTTCGATTCGCCTCGTCCCGCGCCTGAAACGGACTTCTACAACCTAAGTTATGACATTTTCAAAAAATTACTTTTCTTCACGCGATATTGGGCAACCAAATACGTTTGGGCTCTATCTTCTACACTTGTACATCCATCAAACCTTCCGAACCAACCAAAATAGAACAAAATGGAATTTAATCGGGAAAACCCGGTGAAAGTCTGAATAATACGGGCAAACCATGCCAAATCTGTGGAAATACAATTTCCACTTGGGTTTGATAGTTTTTATCATGGTTTGGGAGTCTTTGTCACGTTTCGGTTGGGATTAACTATGTTTTGAACAGGCTTAAATGTTAAAAATTAGGTAGTGAAGTAGATGTTGTTATATTAGACAAGGAACATCGTGATGACACACAATCAAATGATATTAAATATATGGGTGAGCTCTAACAACATTTATCATTGTTTCATCAACAAAACAATGACATTGATTTTCCTTAGGAAACCTACAAAGATGGATAACATACAAAACTAATGAACAAAACATAGCATATATTAACATGTTCTTAACTATTCTATGACTTTGAAAGGACAAATTAAAAAGTTTCTCTTATATTGGAAGTTTAATTTTTAATGTATTGTTAAGTTACACGACCTTGCAAGTTAAATTGAATTTTAGCTAATGGATACTGGTTCTTGGGTTCACCATCATCACGTCTTTTCTTACTTAGGTTATGTATATATATTAATTGTCACATACTAACTTATAAACTTTTAAACATGATCACACACATCCAAATACGGTCGATGCGGGATAAACCATTCGAAATCGGCCAAAACTGACCAAGAGGGAACTTAAACTGTAAAAACCGGAGAAAGTCTGAATAACCCGGTAAAACTAACCCAAATTCGGGGTAAATGTATTTCTACTATGTTTTGATTGTTGTGATCGTGTTTTGGGGGCCTTTGGCGTGTTTTGGTCGGGTTTGGCTATGTTTTGACTGGGCTTGGAGGTTGCAAATTAGTTTGTAAAGTAATATTGGTTTCACTAGACAATGAAATCATTAATACATACCATGTATTGGTATTAAAGATATGAGTGTACTCCAACAACATTTATCATTATTTGATCAAGACAAAAACGACATTCAAAGGTGGATAATATACCAAACGAATGAACAAAACATCTTATGTAACCAACTGTTGCTTAACGATCCCGGGACTTAGAAATGGCATATTAAAAATTTTGTCTATAATTGCCAAGTTAATTTATAATCTATTATTAATAACTTCGCATTACTAGTATGATCGAAATAAACCCCTGAAGTAAATTGGTCGGACCTGAGCCCAAAAACAATATCCAACAAAATGTGAAAAATTGATAAAAATTAAAATATCTCATAAAATATAGTGTTTCGGGCCTCGAAATTTCAGTAACCCAACAAAGTTAAGTTACAGCTACATTCCCCTCGTTTTGGCCTTCGATTCACCTCGTCCCGCGCCTGAAACGAACTTCTACAACCTAAGTTATGACATTTTCAAAAAATTACTTTTCTTCACGCGATATTGGGCAACCAAATACGTTTGGGCTCTATCTTCTACATTTGTACATCCATCAAACCTTCCGAACCAACCAAAATAGAACAAAATGAAATTTAATCGGGAAAACCCGGGTAAAGTCTGAATAATACGGGCAAACCATGCCAAATCTGTGGAAATACAATTTCCACTTGGGTTTAATAGTTTTTATCATGGTTTGGGAGTCTTTGTCACGTTTCGGTTGGGATTAACTATGTTTTGAACAGGCTTAAATGTTAAAAATTAGGTAGTGAAGTAGATGTTGTTATATTAGACAAGGAACATCGTGATGACACACAATCAAATGATATTAAATATATGGGTGAGCTCTAACAACATTTATCATTGTTTCATCAACAAAACAATGACATTGATTTTCCTTAGGAAACCTACAAAGATGGATAACATACAAAACTAATGAACAAAACATAGCATATATTAACATGTTCTTAACTATGCTATGACTTTGAAAGGACAAATTAAAAAGTTTCTCTTATATTGGAAGTTTAATTTTTAATGTATTGTTAAGTTACACGACCTTGCAAGTTAGATTGAATTTTAGCTAATGGATACTGGTTCTTGGGTTCACCATCATCACGTCTTTTCTTACTTAGGTTATGTATATATATTAATTGTCACATACTAACTTATAAACTTTTAAACATGATCACACACATCCAAATACGGTCGATGCGGGATAAACCATTCGAAATCGGCCAAAACAGACCAAGAGGGAACTTAAACTGTAAAAACCGGAGAAAGTCTGAATAACCCGGTAAAACTAACCCAAATTCGGGGTAAATGTATTTCTACTATGTTTTGATTGTTGTGATCGTGTTTTGGGGGCCTTTGGCGTGTTTTGGTCGGGTTTGGCTATGTTTTGACTGGGCTTGGAGGTTGCAAATTAGTTTGTAAAGTAATATTGGTTTCACTAGACAATGAAATCATTAATACATACCATGTATTGGTATTAAAGATATGAGTGTACTCCAACAACATTTATCATTATTTGATCAAGACAAAAACGACATTCAAAGGTGGATAATATACCAAACGAATGAACAAAACATCTTATGTAACCAACTGTTGCTTAACGATCCCGGGACTTAGAAATGGCATATTAAAAATTTTGTCTATAATTGCCAAGTTAATTTATAATCTATTATTAATAACTTCGCATTACTAGTATGATCGAAATAAACCCGTGAATGTAAATTGGTCGGACCTGAGCCCAAAAACAATATCCAACAAAATGTGAAAAATTGATAAAAATGAAAATATCTCATAAAATATAGTGTTTCGGGCCTCGAAATTTCAGTAACCCAACAAAGTTAAGTTACAGCTACATTCCCCTCGTTTTGGCCTTCGATTCGCCTCGTCCCGCGCCTGAAACGGACTTCTACAACCTAAGTTATGACATTTTCAAAAAATTACTTTTCTTCACGCGATATTGGGCAACCAAATACGTTTGGGCTCTATCTTCTACACTTGTACATCCATCAAACCTTCCGAACCAACCAAAATAGAACAAAATGGAATTTAATCGGGAAAACCCGGGGAAAGTCTGAATAATACGGGCAAACCATGCCAAATCTGTGGAAATACAATTTCCACTTGGGTTTGATAGTTTTTATCATGGTTTGGGAGTCTTTGTCACGTTTCGGTTGGGATTAACTATGTTTTGAACAGGCTTAAATGTTAAAAATTAGGTAGTGAAGTAGATGTTGTTTTATTAGACAAGGAACATCGTGATGACACACAATCAAATGATATTAAATATATGGGTGAGCTCTAACAACATTTATCATTGTTTCATCAACAAAACAATGACATTGATTTTCCTTAGGAAACCTACAAAGATGGATAACATACAAAACTAATGAACAAAACATAGCATATATTAACATGTTCTTAACTATGCTATGACTTTGAAAGGACAAATTAAAAAGTTTCTCTTATATTGGAAGTTTAATTTTTAATGTATTGTTAAGTTACACGACCTTGCAAGTTAGATTGAATTTTAGCTAATGGATACTGGTTCTTGGGTTCACCATCATCACGTCTTTTCTTACTTAGGTTATGTATATATATTAATTGTCACATACTAACTTAATAACTTTTAAACATGATCACACACATCCAAATACGGTCGATGCGGGATAAACCATTCGAAATCGGCCAAAACTGACCAAGAGGGAACTTAAACTGTAAAAACCGGAGAAAGTCTGAATAACCCGGTAAAACTAACCCAAATTCGGGGTAAATGTATTTCTACTATGTTTTGATTGTTGTGATCGTGTTTTGGGGGCCTTTAGCGTGTTTTGGTCGGGTTTGGCTATGTTTTGACTGGGCTTGGAGGTTGCAAATTAGTTGGTAAAGTAATATTGGTTTCACTAGACAATGAAATCATTAATACATACCATGTATTGGTATTAAAGATATGAGTGAACTCCAACAACATTTATCATTATTTGATCAAGACAAAAACGACATTCAAAGGTGGATAATATACCAAACGAATGAACAAAACATCTTATGTAACCAACTGTTGCTTAACGATCCCGGGACTTAGAAATGTCATATTAAAAATTTTGTCTATGATTGCCAAGATAATTTATAATCTAATATTAATAACTTCGCATTACTAGTATGATCGAAATAAACCCTTGAATGTAAATGGGTCGGACCTGAGCCCAAAAACAATATCCAACAAAATGTGAAAAATTGATAAAAATGAAAATATCTCATTAGTGTTTCGGGCCTCGAAATTTCCGTAACCCAACAAAGTTAGGTTACAGCTACATTCCCCTCGTTTTGGCCTTCGATCGCCTCGTCCCGCGCCTGAAATGGACTTCTACAACCTAACTTATGACGTTTTCAAAAAATTACTTTTCTTCACGCGATATTGGGCAACCAAATACGTTTCGGCTCTATCTTCTACACTTGTACATCCATCAAACCTTCCGAACCAACCAAAATAGACAAAAATGGAATTTAAGCGGGAAAACCATGGGAAAGTCTAAATAATACGGGCAAACCATGCCAAATCTGTGGAAATACAATTTCCACTTGGGTTTGATTGTTTTGATCATGGTTTGGGAGTGTTTGTGTGGTTTCGGTTGGGATTAACTATGTTTTGACCAGGCCTAAATGTTAAAAATTAGGTAGTGAAGTAGATGTTGTTTTATTAGACAAGGAACATCGTGATGACACACAATCAAATGATATTAAATATATGGGTGAGCTCTAACAACATTTATCTTTGTTTCATCAACAAAACAATGACATTGATTTTCCTTAGGAAACCTACAAAGATGGATAACATACAAAACTAATGAACAAAACATAGCATCTATCAACATGTTCTTAACTATGCTATGACTTTGAAAGGTCAAATTAAAAGTTTCTCTTATATTGGAAGTTTATTTTTTTAATGTATTGTTTAGTTACACGACCTTGCAAGTTAGATTGAATTTTAGTTTATGGATACTGGTTCTTGGGTTCACCATCATCACGTCTTTTCTTACTTGGGTTATGTATATATATTCATTGTCACATACTAAATTAATAAATTTTAAACATGGTCACACACATCCAAATACGGTCGATGCGGGCTAAACCATTCGAAATCGGCCAAAACTGACCAAAAGGGAACTTAAACTATAAAAACCGGAGAAAGTCTGAATAACCCGGTAAAACTATCCCAAATCCGGGGTAAATGTATTTCACTATGTTTTGATTGTTGTGATCATGTTTTGGGGGCCTTTAGCATGTTTTGGTCGGGTTTGGCTATGTTTTGACTGGGCTTGGAGGTTGCAAATTAGTTGGTAAAGTAATATTGGTTTCACTAGACAATGAAATCATTAATACATACCATGTATTGGTATTAAAGATATGAGTGAACTCCAACAACATTTATCATTATTTGATCAAGACAAAAACGACATTCAAAGGTGGATAATATACCAAACGAATGAACAAAACATCTTATGTAACCAACTGTTGCTTAACGATCCCGGGACTTAGAAATGTCATATTAAAAATTTTGTCTATAATTGCTGTAAAACCCGCATGCTTTTACCATGAATAGTGCCCTTATGATCGTACGTCCTAGATTAAAACTTACCCTATTTAGTATTGATCACATTCATGTGCTAATAATCAAGCAAGTGCATACGTGTATGACATGATAAGTATCGATTACGTACAAACTCATGATAAACAGTTAATAGATATTTCACGTGAACATAATTAAATCATGATCACCATTTTAAAACACGAACTAAAATAATTACGTAAATACTTAATAACGAGTGTATATAATACGATAAACTACATGATAAAATAAACAGAAACACTTTAAACACGAACACGTTTAACCACGAACGAATACGAAACATCGGGACACAAGAAAAGGTACGGGTACCCCATGTGGGGCCCCATACCCACGGCACACATAACCAAAATGGGCTTAGCCCATTGACTTTTACATGAAAGTGGGGGCTATGGTAAATATGCATTTCATTTTTACATTTCAAGCGAAATAGCATTTAACCTAAAAAGTTGTCTCTCCTCCTCCTTGGTCTCTCTTTGTGCCGCCACCCATAAGACCACCAAAGGTGGTTGTTGATTGATCTTGATCACAAAAATCATTGCTATAAACCGTGTTTGTTCATACTCTTTCAAGCTACGTATTGGTATATCATTCTAAACCTTTCTTTTCATTTCTTTTAATCTTTAATTATTTTCATGAACATGTTATTTTTATTTTTGTTAAAACATGATAATTAAACATAGACCTAACATGTTTTGGGGTTAATTAAAATCAAAGGATGATATATGAGGGTGTTTGTTTTGGCCGCCTAGTATAACCAACCCGAGGGGGTTCGGTTTGCTTTTTGCCGCCACCACCAAGACCATTTTGGTCTTGGTTGGTGCATGTGGGACCCACGGCAGCGAGGGGGCACAAGTACCCCGAGTTGGCTCGGGGTACGGTGTCGAGTTCATGCCCGATTCATGGTTCGTTGGTTAAATCATGATTTATGCCACATGTTAATTTTATGAATTATGAACTTAGGATATAAATTAATTAATAACATGAGATATTAATTAAACCATGACTTAGGTTACTTTTTAATTATTAATTTAGCATGATATTAATTTAACCTAAGTATTTTATGTTATAAGTTATAATTAATTAATTATTTAAAACATGCCTATAATTAATTAATTTAGACATGACTTAGGTTATGTTATTAATACATAATAATACACATTTTAACCTAAGTATTTTATTCCATTTTAATTAAAACATGTTATACTTTAATTAAAATGCTTAACCTATAGTTTAATTAAAATACATGAAATAATAATTAAACCATACACTATATCATATGACTTAAGAAATAAGCTTATAAACACTTAGACTTATATGTTAGCTTATGTAACCAGCTTAGTTCTAATTATGGAAACTTCTATTTATAGAAACTTAATTAAATAAGGCAACTAATCTATTAATGGAAACCTTCTATATATGGAAATCTATCTATTTCAGGCAGCTAATCTAATCATGGAAACCTTCTATATATGGAAACTTATTTAATTAAGGCAGCTGATCTATTTTTGGAAACTTTCTATTTTTAGAAACTAATCTATATTAAGCAGTAAATTCTATTTTAGGAAACTTTCTATTTTTGGAAACTTTCTATTTTTGGAAACTTTCTATTTTTGGAAACTTTCTATTTTTGGTAACTTTCTATTTTTGGAAACTTTCTATTTTTGGAAACTTTCTATTTTTGGAAACTTTCTATTTTTGGAAACTTTCTATTTTTGGAAACCTGCTATTTTTGGAAAGTTACTTATTATTACACAGTAAGTATAATAATACATGAATTACCAGTAATACTTTATCAGATTAATCAGAGTACAAGGTAGACACAGATAGGGTTTTAAACAGTAAACCATGACCTAAAACATACAAAGTAAGCTAAGATGAGACATAAAACCCATTACGTAATCAGTGATTCGATACTTATACACGTGTGTATTCATGTAGCGTTAGTGATCCAGAAGTAGGAGTCTTTCTTCCGTTCATTCACTGGACTTGAGGTACGGATTCCCGTCCTTTCAGTATGGACATTCTTTCCTTATTAGGATTTCCCCATATGCAGCCAACTGTTTTCCCTAGTATTTGTTTTATTGTTTTGAACTGCTTATGTTTAATTAGCATAATCTATAGCCATATACAAGCATGACCAGTTTCACCTAGTTATGGAGGTACCATAACCATAACATTGGAGGCACCAATGTTATGACTTCCCCGCGGCGGAGTGATTGCTCATGGCGTCCCTTTCAGTTTTGGCCATATTATTATATCATGTGGGGCGTATGGGTGCATCCTAGTTACATGTTTTATTCAGTATTTCATGGTGAATGTGGTGTGTGCCTTGCATCCTTCACAAGGAGTTGATCCCTCCTACCCAGACCAGTATATTAATTAGAGGCATCCCCTCTAATCAGCATGATGAGGTCACCCCTCCAAGTATTCATGCACGTGACCTTTTCATGACCTATATGGGCTATGGTATATTTATGTTAAAACAGTTTTCATAAGATAAACATAAGGCTTTTCAAACTATAAAACCAGTTTTTTTAATACTTAACCAGTTTACTTAGAACTTAGTCTTCCGCTGTTATATGTTGCGTGCTTATCCTATTTCATGCTATTTTGTACATCCGTGCACTGAGCGTCTTGCTCAACCGTTTTCCTTTTCATGTTCCCAAAACGGCAGGTACTCAGGGACGCTCGTAGATCTCAAACGTACGTGCATATGGATTGGAAGCTTTACTGTCTTTCTTTACTTTATGCATTTCCTTTACTTTAATACATCTTGCAATGGACATTGTTTCGTCCTTTCCTTTTACAGTATTTATGTTTGTGTGTGATGAGCTCTACTTTGGGGTTACCGATGTTTGATTCCGGTATTTCCCTTTTATGGTCAAATAATGCTTAGACATTTATCCTTGTATGCTTTGATGACACGCCATGATTATGCGTAAGATTCCATTTCCAAAATGGGGTGTTACAATTATGGTATCAGAGACAAGGTTTCGACCTGTAGGCTCTCAAATATGACCTGTGATTAGTGGGTAGTCACTACGGTCTTCCTAGAACTGACAGTTGTTTTCATGTATTCATCATTTTTAAGCATACATATACATGTCATTGTTACAGGGTTTTTGACTAAGTAATGGTTGGTACAGGACTGGCCCTATTTAGTCGCATGTGTTTTATCGAAACTTTTAGATTTGGGACCGACCCATAGGCGTCCCCTCGATATGTCTTTTGTTTTGAGTGAACTCACCAGAGGCGTTCACTCTCGAGCATCAAAAGTTTTCATAAAACTGCATCATGCATTCATACAAAAACTTTCTTGCATAAAATTTTTCTCGTGAAATTATTGGTATAAAAGTTTTTCATGAATATATATAAATTTTATGTTTTGATTTGTTAATCATATGTTTTATGTTATACTGTCAGATGGTTCTCACACGCGAGCAAGAGCAGCTCAATGCTGCAATTCAGGCTGCCATGCAAGCCTTGCTTCCTCAACTGAGGAATGACATCCGTGCTGAAGTCCAAGTTGCCAACAATCAGCAGCAGCAGAATCAGGCACCTCCTCCTCCTCCTCCTCCAGTGACACTAGCAGTGTGGTTGGAAAGATAGAACAAGCTCCGTCCTAGAGCTTTTGAAAAGACTGATAGCCCCAGCGATGCTGAAAGCTGGTTGACTCATATCGAGAAGATTTTCAATGCTATGGGCTGTGACCCCGCATACAAGGCGAGAATGGCATGCTACCGGTTTGAAGGCGATGTACTCAGCTGGTGGCTAGCCTTGACGCAGTCGGAAGGAGGTGATGATTGGGTCGCTGGTTTGACATGGGCCCAATTCAAGGAGAGAGTGATGGAGCAGTTCTTTCCCAAGGCAGAGCAGGACAAGCTCAAGTGAGAGTACCATGGGATACGTCAGAAAGCGGGCGAGAATAGCAACGAATTCATGCAGCGCTTTCTTCGCTTAGCTGGTTTCCTGGGAGCAGCAGCTGGTACTCCTGAGGAGCAGGCACACCACTTTAGGTGGGCACTTCGCACCTCGGTCGTGAACAATCTGGTGTGTGCTACGTTCAATACAGTAGCACAAGTGGCCGACGCAGCAAGGAAGCTAGAGATGTTGCAGGAACGAGATGAGTTCGGGGAAGCTGAAAGACCCGACAAGAGGTAAACATTTCGTATTCTAACGATAACCAAACCGCATCCTATCATTATATGTTCTATAATCATCTCTTAAACTGTATCTTCCAGGCAGAAAACTGGGGACCGGTCTCAGCCGGCTACTCAGCAGCAGCCTCATCAGCCCAAAGGAAACGGTCACACTAACGACCGTTCTGTTGTGGAAAGGCTTTGCGGTAATGATAATTACTGTAACAACGCTGGACACTCCAACAACAGCAGGTCCTACTATTTACGCATCTTCTTATGATTTCATGTTATATCTCTCATGCTGACACTATATTAGCCTCTACCAGGAACCACGGTAACGGGAAGGACTAGAACCACAGGGGTTCGCAGCCTAACCGTTCATCTATCACTGGTGAACATCTTATGATGCATATGTCTTATACTCGTGCATATACTTTATTTTAACACATTTTGTCATCAGCAGGCCCTCAGCAAGCAAGGACTCCTGCTGGAGGATTCACTCATCCTCTTTGCAATACTTGCCATCGCAGACACCCTGGCCCATGCCGTCGTGATTCCGACGCGTGCTACAAGTGCGGTCTCCCTGGCCATCGTATGAGAGATTGCCGTAAGGGTGAGATGGAGGGTACCTCGGGTCATGCTGATAGTAAGCCGCCTCCTACCACTGGGCGTGTCTACACGACATCTCGCGATCAGGCAAACAAATCTACAGGTACCATTACTGGAATTTTGTATATGTACGGCCAAGCTGCATGTGTTCTTTTCGACACGGGTGCCACTCACTCAGTTATTTCCACTACATATGCTAAGAACATCAGGACACTTCCCTTGCCATTAGAAAATAGGCTTACCATTTCCACGCCTTTGAGAGACTCTGTATTAATAACTCATGTATATAAGAGTCTTCCTCTAGAGTTTGACGATAAAGTTCGTGCAGTAGATGCACTTCCCCTAGACATGATTGAGTTCGATATGATTCTCGGCATGGACTGGCTATCCAAGCACCATGCTACCATAGACTGCCACTCATATCGGGTGATCTTCGGCGACATTAATGCACCAGAGTACATTCATAACGGGTTCATACCCGGACGGTCTGTACAAGTCATATCTACCTTGCAAGCACGTGCATTACTGTCACATGGCTGTGAGGGTTATCTAGCTACGGTTCACGACATGGATGCTGAATCCCCATCGATTCAGGATCAACCAGTAGTTTCGGAATTTCAAGACGTCTTCCCAGCTGAACATCCAGGCATACCACCTGCAGGAGAAGTGGAGTTCAACATCGACCTTGTTCCATGAGCTGAACCAATCTCTAAGGCTCCATGTCGTATGGCTCCCATAGAGCTAAAAGAACTGAAGGACCAACTGCAGGAACTTCTTGAGTGAGGGTTCATTAGACCAAGCGCATCTCCATAGGGCGCATCGGTCTTGTTCGTTAAGAAGAAGGACGGCAGCATGCGACTTTGCATAGACTACCGTGAACTTAATAAGATTACCATCCGCAATAGATATCCACTGCCACGTATAGATGATCTGTTTGACCAACTTCAAGGAGCGAAACACTTCTCAAAGATCGATCTAAGGTCAGGCTACCATCAGCTAAGGGTTAAAGAGCAGGATATTGCCAAGACTACTTTTCGTACCCGCTATGGCCATTATGAGTTTGTAGTCATGCCATTCGGCCTGACTAATGCTCCAGTAGTATTCATGGATCTGATGAACAGAATCTTCCACGAATTCCTTGATAAGTTTGTCATTGTATTCATCGATGACATCCTGATTTTCTCAAAGTCCACGGAGGAACACGAAGACCATCTCCGTATGGTACTACAGATTCTTCGTCAGAAGCAGCTGTATGCGAAATTCTCCAAGTGTGAGTTCTGGTTAAACAAAGTGGCATTCTTAGGTCACATTGTATCAGCAGAAGGGATCACTATGTACCCAACGAAGGTTGAGGCTATCACTAAATGGCCAAGACCAACGTCAGCGACAGAAGTCCGTAGTTTCTTAGGCTTAGCTGGATATTATCGCAGATTCGTGGAGAACTTTTCCCGTTTGGCACTACCTCTCACCAAACTAATGCGAAAAGGAGAGAAATTCGTCTGGACGGAAGAACGAGAGAAGAGCTTCGAAGACCTAAAGCAGAAGTTAGTATCTGCACCTATTCTTACTCTCCCATCTGGTACAGGTGGATTTCAGATCTATAGCGATGAATCGGGGAAGGGACTGGGCTGTGTTCTCATGCAACACGGGAAAGTGATCGCGTATGCTTCACGGCAGCTTAAGCCCTATGAAGAAAACTACCGTACGCATGACCTGGAACTTGCTGCAGTGGTGTTCGCATTGAAAATATGGAGGCACTACTTATACGGAGAATCATGCGACATTTTCACGGATCACAAGAGCTTGAAATATATCTTCACTCAACGTGAATTGAACATGAGACAAAGGAGATGGTTGGAACTGTTGAAGGATTATGATATTAACCTACAGTATCATCCCGGAAAAGCTAATGTAGTAGCAGATGCACTCAGCAGAAAGTCCGGAATGATCAACGGCATTGAAATCAAGGAACAAAACATAAGAGACTTGGAGCGGCTAGACATCGAAATCATGGTACGTGGGCAGCACGGATACTGGGCGAATCTTAGAGTAGAACCCGAGTTACTGTCTAGGATCAAGGAAGCTCAGAAGGATGATGGAGAAATATGGGCGATAATTCAGAATTTGGAGAAGCAGACAGAATTCAGAATGGACGCAGATGGTATCATTTGGCAGGGCACGAGACTTTGTGTTCCTGACAATCAAGAACTCCGGGAAGCATTGTTAGCTGAAGCTCACAGCTCCCTATTTTCTATACATCCTGGGTCGACAAAAATGTACCATGACATCAGACAGTACTTTTGGTGGAGTGGTATGAAACAGGATGTAGCCACTTATGTCTCCAAATGTCTTACCTGCCAGCAGGTTAAGATTGAGCATCAGCGATCGGGCGGTCTCCTTCAACCGTTGGATATTCCAGAGTGGAAGTGGGACAAAATCACCATGGATTTTGTTACCGGTCTTCCGCCTACCAAGAAGAAGCACGATGCCATTTGGGTCATCGTCGATCGACTCACCAAATCAGCTCATTTCTTACCGATACGCAAGGAAGATCCGGAAAGTAAACTCGCAGATACTTACAGAAGGGAGATCATGAGACTCCACGGTGCTCCCTCCAGCATCGTCTCAGACAGAGATCCTCGTTTCACGTCGCGATTCTGGAAAGGTCTGCAAAAAGCTTGGGGTACACAACTTAAGCTGAGTACGGCCTTTCATCCTCAAACGGTCGGACAGTCGGAGCGAACAATTCATACATTGGAAGATATGTTAAGGTCGTGTGCGTTGGAATGGACAGGTGATTGGGACGATTACATATGTTTTGTCGAGTTTGCATACAACAACAGCTGGCACGCAAGTATCAAATGTGCTCCTTTCGAAATGTTGTATGGCAGGAAGTGTCGCGCTCCAATCTGCTGGGATCAAGTGGAAGAGCGAACACTCGAAGGACCAGAAATTATAGAAATGTCCAATGAGAAGATCGAAGTAGCTAAGCAGAAGCTGCAGGAAGCAGGGTCACGTCAGAAGAGTTACGCTGATAAGCATCGTAGGGACATACATTTTAATGTGGGAGACCACGTCTTCCTCAAGGTTTCGCCGGCACGTGGTGTTAAACGCTTCGAGATCAAAGGGAAACTCAGTCCTCGTTTCATCGGACCATTTGATATCATTGAACGAATCGGTGAAGTATCTTACCGATTGGCGTTACCTCCTCAGCTTTCGCACGTGCATAACGTGTTCCATGTGTCCTTACTCAGAGGGTACAAGTATCATCCCCTTCACATGGTTCAGTATCCACTGGAACAGATACGTGAAGATCTCACTTTTATAGAGGAACCCGAACGAGTTCTCGACAGGCAAGAACGAGTCATGAGAAGGAAGACGATTCCATTCGTCAAAATTCTTTGGAGTGACCATACCGAGCGGGAAGCCACTTGGGAAACGGAGGAGTCTATCCGGGCTTCTTACCCTCACTTCATATTTTGAGTTCGGGTATGTTACTTCTTTCCAGTTTACTTTATCTATAATTCGGGGACGAATTATTCTTTTTAGGGGGGAAGAATTGTAAAACCCGCATGCTTTTACCATGAATAGTGCCCTTATGATCGTACGTCCTAGATTAAAACTTACCCTATTTAGTATTGATCACATTCATGTGCTAATAATCAAGCAAGTGCATACGTGTATGACATGATAAGTATCGATTACGTACAAACTCATGATAAACAGTTAATAGATATTTCACGTGAACATAATTAAATCATGATCACCATTTTAAAACACGAACTAAAATAATTACGTAAGTACTTAATTACGAGTGTATATAATACGATAAACTACATGATAAAATAAACAGAAACACTTTAAACACGAACACGTTTAACCACGAACGAACACGAAACATCGGGACACGAGAAAAGGTACGGGTACCCCATGTGGGGCCCCATACCCACGGCACACATAACCAAAATAGGCTTAGCCCATTGACTTTTACATGAAAGGGGGGGGGGTTATGGTAAATATGCATTTCATTTTTACATTTCAAGCAAAATAGCATTTAACCTAAAAAGTTTTCTCTCCTCCTCCTTGGTCTCTCTTTGTGCCGCCACCCATAAGACCACCAAAGGTGGTTGTTGATTGATCTTGATCACAAAAATCATTGCTATAAACCGTGTTTGTTCATCCTCTTTCAAGCTACGTATTGGTATATCATTCTAAACCTTTCTTTTCATTTCTTTTAATCTTTAATTATTTTCATGAACATGTTATTTTTATTTTTGTTAAAACATGATAATTAAACATAGACCTAACATGTTTTGGGGTTAATTAAAATCAAAGGATGATATATGAGGGTGTTTGTTTTGGCCGCCTAGTATAACCAACCCGAGGGGGTTCGGTTTGCTTTTTGCCGCCACCACCAAGACTATTTTGGTCTTGGTTGGTGCATGTGGGACCCACGGCAGCAAGGGGGCACAAGTACCCTGAGTTGGCTCGGGGTACGGTGTCGAGTTCATGCCTGATTCATGGTTCGTTGGTTAAATCATGATTTATGCCACATGTTAATTTTATGAATTATGAACTTAGGATATAAATTAATTAATAACATGAGATATTAATTAAATCATGACTTAGGTTATTTTTTAATTATTAATTTAGCATGATATTAATTTAACCTAAGTATTTTATGTTATAAGTTATAATTAATTAATTATTTAAAACATGCGTATAATTAATTAATTTAGACATGACTTAGGTTATGTTATTAATACATAATAATACACATTTTAACCTAAGTATTTTATTCCATTTTAATTAAAATATGTTATACTTTAATTAAAATGCTTAACCTATAGTTTAATTAAAATACATGAAATAATAATTAAACTATACACTATATCATATGACTTAAGAAATAAGCTTATAAACACTTAGACTTATATGTTAGCTTATGTAACCAACTTAGTTCTAATTATGGAAACTTTTATTTATAGAAACTTAATTAAATAAGGCAACTAATCTATTAATGGAAACCTTCTATATATGGAAATCTATCTATTTCAGGTAGCTAATCTAATCATGGAAACCTTCTATATATGGAAACTTATTTAATTAAGGCAGCTGATCTATTTTTGGAAACTTTCTATTTTTAGAAACTAA
The DNA here is from genome assembly GCA_025667525.1 of Glebionis coronaria. Taxonomy (NCBI): domain Eukaryota; kingdom Viridiplantae; phylum Streptophyta; class Magnoliopsida; order Asterales; family Asteraceae; genus Glebionis; species Glebionis coronaria. The sequence continues at coordinate 1,204,924 of JANFOE010000063.1, forward strand.
TCTATATTAAGCAGTAAATTCTATTTTAGAAAACTTTCTATTTTTGGAAACTTTCTATTTTTGGAAAATTTCTATTTTTGGAAACTTTCTATTTTTGGAAACTTTCTATTTTTGGTAACTTTCTATTTTTGGAAACTTTCTATTTTTGGAAACTTTCTATTTTTGGAAACTTTCTTCTTTTGGAAACTTTCTATTTTTGGAAACCTGCTATTTTTGGAAAGTTACTTATTATTACACAGTAAGTATAATAATACATGAATTACCAGTAATACTTTATCAGATTAATCAGAGTACAAGGTAGACACAGATAGGGTTTTAAACAGTAAACCATGACCTAAAACATACAAACTAAGCTAAGATGAGACATAAAACCCAGTACGTAATCAGTGATTCGATACTTATACACGTGTGTATTCATGTAGCGTTAGTGATCCAGAAGTAGGAGTCTTTCTTCCGTTCATTCACTGGACTTGAGGTACGGATTCCCGTCCTTTCAGTATGGACATTCTTTCCTTATTAGGATTTCCCCGTATGCAGCCAACTGTTTTCCCCAGTATTTGTTTTATTATTTTGAACTGCTTATGTTTAATTAGCATAATCTATAGCCATATACAAGCATGACCAGTTTCACCTAGTTATGGAGGTACCATAACCATAACATTGGAGGCACCAATGTTATGACTTCCCCACGGCGGAGTGATTGCTCGTGGCGTCCCTTTCAGTTTTGGCCATATTATTATATCATGTGGGGCGTATGGGTGCATCCTAGTTACATGTTTTATTCAGTATTTCATGGTGAATGTGGTGCGTGCCTTGCATCCTTCACAAGGAGTTGATCCCTCCTACCCAGACCAGTATATTAATTAGAGGCATCCCCTCTAATCAGCATGATGAGGTCACCCCTCCAAGTATTCATGCACGTGACCTTTTCATGACCTATATGGGCTATGGTATATTTATGTTAAAACAGTTTTCATAAGATAAACATAAGGCTTTTCAAACTATAAAACCTGTTTTCTTAATACTTAACCAGTTTACTCAGAACTTAGTCTTCCGCTGTTATATGTTGCGTGTTTATCCTATTTCATGCTATTTTGTACATCCGTGCACTGAGCGTCTTGCTCAGCCGTTTTCCTTTTCATGTTCCCAAAACGGCAGGTACTCAGGGACGCTCGTAGATCTCAAACGTACGTGCATATGGATTGGAAGCTTTACTGTCTTTCTTTACTTTATGCATTTCCTTTACTTTAATACAGCTTGCAATGGACATTGTTTCGTCCTTTCCTTTTACAGTATTTATGTTTGTGTGTGATGAGCTCTACTTTGGGGTTACCGATGTTTGATTCCGGTATTTCCCTTTTATGGTCAAATAATGCTTAGACATTTATCCTTGTATGCTTTGATGACACGCCATGATTATGCGTAAGATTCCATTTCCAAAATGGGGTGTTACAATTGCCAAGTTAATTTATAATCTATTATTAATAACTTCGCATTACTAGTATGATCGAAATAAACCCCTGAATGTAAATTGGTCGGACCTGAGCCCAAAAACAATATCCAACAAAATGTGAAAAATTGATAAAAATGAAAATATCTCATAAAATATAGTGTTTCGGGCCTCGAAATTTCAGTAACCCAACAAAAATACTTTTCTTCACGCGATATTGGGCAACCAAATACGTTTGGGCTCTATCTTCTACACTTGTACATCCATCAAACCTTCTGAACCAACCAAAATAGACCAAAATGGACTTTAATCGGGAAAACCCGGGGAAAGTCTGAATAATACGGGCAAACCATGCCAAATCTGTGGAAATACAATTTCCACTTGGGTTTGATAGTTTTTATCATGGTTTGGGAGTCTTTGTCACGTTTCGGTTGGGATTAACTATGTTTTGAACAGGCTTAAATGTTAAAAAATAGGTAGTGAAGTAGATGTTGTTTTATTAGACAAGGAACATCGTGATGACACACAATCAAATGATATTAAATATATGGGTGAGCTCTAACAACATTTATCATTGTTTCATCAACAAAACAATGACATTGATTTTCCTTAGGAAACCTATAAAGATGGATAACATACAAAACTAATGAACAAAACATAGCATATATTAACATGTTCTTAACTATGCTATGACTTTGAAAGGTCAAATTAAAAAGTTTCTCTTATATTGGAAGTTTAATTTTTAATGTATTGTTTAGTTACACGACCTTGCAAGTTAGATTGAATTTTAGCTAATGGATACTGGTTCTTGGGTTCACCATCATCACGTATTTTCTTACTTAGGTTATGTATATATATTAATTGTCACATACTAACTTAATAACTTTTAAACATGATCACACACATCCAAATACGGTCGATGCGGGATAAACCATTCGAAATCGGCCAAAACTAACCAAGAGGGAACTTAAACTGTAAAAACCGGAGAAGGTCTGAATAACCCGGTAAAACTAACCCAAATTCGGGGTAAATGTATTTCCACTATGTTTTGATTGTTGTGATCGTGTTTTGGGGGCCTTTAGCATGTTTTGGTCGGGTTTGGCTATGTTTGACTAGGCTTGGAGCTTTCAAATTAGTTGGTAAAGTAATATTGGTTTCACTAGACAATGAAATCATTAATACACACCATGTATTGGTATTAAAGATATGAGTGAGCTCCAACAACATTTATCATTATTTAATCAAGACAAAAATGCCATTCAAAGGTGGATAATATACCAAACGATGAACAAAACATCTTATGTAACCAACTGTTGCTTAAAGATCCCGGGACTTAGAAATGTCATATTAAAAATTTTGTCTATGATTGCCAAGTTAATTTATAATCTATTATTAATAACTTCACATTACTAGTACGATCGAAATAAACCCTTGAATGTAAATGGGTCGGACCTGAGCCCAAAAACAATATCCAACAAAATGTGAAAATTTGATAAAAATGAAAATATCTCATAAAATATAGTGTTTCGGTCCTCGAAATTTCCGTAACCCAACAAAGTTAGGTTACAGCCACGTTCCCCTCATTTTGGCCTTCGATTCGCCTCGTCCCGCGCCTGAAATGGACTTCTACAACCTAAGTTATGACATTTTCAAAAAAGTACTTTTCTTCACGCGATAGTGGGCAACCAAATACGTTTGGGCTCTATCTTCTACACTAGCACATCCATCAAACCTTCCGAACCAACCAAAATAGACCAAAATGGAATTTAAGCGGGCAAACCTGGGGAAAGTCTGAATAATACGGGCAAACCATGCCAAATCCGTGGAAATACAATTTCCACTTGGGTTTGATTGTTTTGATCATGGTTTGGGAGTCTTTGTCAGGTTACGGTTGGGATTAACTATGTTTTGAACAGGCTTAAATGTTAAAAATTAGGTGGTGAAGTAGATGTTGTTTTATTAGACAAGGAACACCGTGATGACACACAATCAAATGATATTAAATATTTGGGTGAGCTCTAACAACATTTATCATTGTTTCATCAACAAAACAATGACATTGATTTTCCTTAGGAAACCCACAAAGATGGATAACATTCAAAACTAATTAACAAACATAGTATCTATCAACATGTTCTTAACTATGCTAGGACTTTGAAAGGTCAAATTAAAAAGTTTCTCTTATATTGGAAGTTTGATTTTTAATGTATGGTTTAGTTACACGACCTTTTAAGTTAGATTGAATTTTAGCTTATGGATACTGGTTCTTGGGTTCACCATCATCACGTCTTTTCTTACTTAGGTTATGTATATATTTTCATTGTAAAATACTAACTTAATAACTTTTAAACGTGGTCACACACATCCAAATACGGTCGATGCGGGCTAAACCATTCGAAACCGCCCAAAACTGACCAAAAGGTAACTTAAACTGTAAAACCGGAGAAAGTCTGAATAACACGGTAAAACTATCCTAAATCCGGGGTAAATGTATTTCCACTATGTTTTGATTGTTGTGATCATGTTTTGGGGGCCTTTAGCATGTTTTGGTCGGGGTTGGCTATGTTTTGACTAGGCTTGGAGGTTGCAAATTAGTTGGTAAAGTAATATTTGTTTCACTAGACAATGAAATCATTAATACACACCATGTATTGGTATTAAAGATATGAGTAAACTCTAACAACATTTATCATTATTTGATCAAGATAAAAATGACATTCAAAGGTATACAATATACCAAACGAATGAACAAAACATCTTATGTAACCAACTGTTGCTTAACGATCCCGGGACTTAGAAATGTCATATTAAAAAATTTGTCTATGATTGCCAAGATAATTTATATTCTAATATTAATAACTTCGCATTACTAGTATGATCGAAATAAACCCTTGAATGTAAATGGGTCGGACCTGAGCCCAAAAACAATATCCAACAAAATGTGAAAAATTGATAAAAATGAAAATATCTCATTAGTGTTTCGGGCCTCGAAATTTCCGTAACCCAACAAAGTTAGGTTACAGCTACATTCCCCTTGTTTTGGCCTTCGATCGCCTCGTCCCGCGCCTGAAATGGACTTCTACAACCTAAGTTATGACATTTTCAAAAAATTACTTTTCTTCACGCGATATTGGGCAACCAAATACGTTTCGGCTCTATCTTCTACACTTGTACATCCATCAAACCTTCCGAACCAACCAAAATAGACCAAAATGGAATTTAAGCGGGAAAACCATGGGAAAGTCTAAATAATACGGGCAAACCATGCCAAATCTGTGGAAATACAATTTCCACTTGGGTTTGATTGTTTTGATCATGGTTTGGGAGTCTTTGTGAGGTTTCGGTTGGGATTAACTATGTTTGACCAGGCCTAAATGTTAAAATTAGGTAGTGAAGTAGATGTTGTTTTATTAGACAAGGAACATCGTGATGACACACAATCAAATGATATTAAATATATGGGTGAGCTCTAACAACATTTATCTTTGTTTCATCAACAAAACAATGACATTGATTTTCCTAAGGAAACCTACAAAGATGGATAACATACAAAACTAATGAAAAAAACATAGAATCTATCAACATGTTCTTAACTATGCTATGACTTTGAAAGGTCAAATTAAAAAGTTTCTCTTATATTGGAAGTTTATTTTTTAATGTATTGTTTAGTTACACGACCTTGCAAGTTAGATTGAATTTTAGTTTATGGATACTGGTTCTTGGGTTCACCATCATCACGTCTTTTCTTACTTGGGTTATGTATATATATTCATTGTCACATACTAACTTAATAACATTTAAACATGGTCACACACATCCAAATACGGTCGATGCGGGCTAAACCATTCGAAATCGGCCAAAACTGACCAAAAGGGAACTTAAGCTGTAAAAACCATAGAAAGTCTGAATAACCCGGTAAAACTATCCCAAATCCGGGGTAAATGTATTTCCACTATGTTTTTATTGTTGTGATCATGTTTTGGGGGCCTTTAGCATGTTTTGGTCGGGTTTGGCTATGTTTTGACTAGGCTTGGAGGTTGCAAATTAGTTGGTAAAGTAATATTGGTTTCACTAGACAATGAAATCATTAATACACACCATGTATTGGTATTAAAGATATGAGTGAACTCCAACAACATTTATCATTATTTAATCAAGACAAAAACGACATTCAAAGGTGGATAATATACCAAACGAATGAACAAAACATCTTATGTAACCAACTGTTGCTTAACGATCCCGGGACTTAGAAATGTCATATTAAAAATGTTGTCTATGATTGCCAAGTTAATTTATAATCTATTATTAATAACATCGCATTACTAGTATGATCAAAATAAAGAAAAATCGAAGATTGATTGTTTAAGAGAAGGGGATCAAAATTATGCTTATTTTATACTATCCTTAAAGGTAGAGTGAGTAGGAATAGAATTGAGATGGTTAGAGATTGTGGTGGTGATACTTTTTATGGTGACGATATTCCTCTACAATTTGTTAAGCATTTTGAGAGTTTTCTTGGTAATGATGAAGAAGTTATTCCGATGGATGATTACAACACGCTGTTTACTAAAAAGCTTGATCCAGAGATTGCTTATCATATGATTAGGCTAGTGGTGGATGATGAAGTGAAGATTGCCATGTTCAGCATTAAAGATGACAAAGCTGCTGGTCCTGATGGCTTTTCTTCGAAATTTTTTAAGAAGGCTTGGAGCGTTGTAGGCCCTGATGTTTGCAAGGCTGTGAAAGTGTTTTTTGTTTAAGGTAAGCTTTTAGGTGAGTTAAATGCTAACCTCATTTATCTCATTCCTAAGTTAAAGGTCCCTTTATTTGTTTCTGATTATAGACCCATTGCATGTTGTAATGTGGTTTACAAATGCATAAGTAAAGTCCTTACTAATAGACTTAAGGAGGGTCTTAGTGGTCTTATTGATGAGAACCAATGTGCTTTTATCCCTGGTAGACAGATAAGCGATAATATCCTTTTGACCCAAGAATTAATGGTTGCTTATGATTGGAGCAGTGGAACGAGGAAGTGTGCTTTTAAAGTTGATATCAAAAAATAATATGATACCGTTAATTGGAGTTTTCTTAGGAATTCTTTAGTTCAGTTTGGGTTTCATAATGTTATGATAAATTGGATTATGGTTTGTCACACAACCGCTTCATTCTCGCTTTGTGTGAATGGAGAGCTTCATGGTTTCTTCAAAAGCAAAAGAGGTTTAAGGCAGGGGGGGATCCTATTTCCCCATATCTGTTTAAATTAGTAATGGAGGTCATCAATCTGATGATTAAGAGACAAATCAGGAGGGATAATAGATTTAAATACCATCATGGTTGTAGTAATGTGACAATCCGTCAATCTATGGTTGATATTTTATTCTCAAGTATTATTTAAAAACATTATTTTAATGTTATATTATGAACTCACTCATTTTCGGAAGAAATTTGGGTTTACGTCTTGAAGTAGCATCGACTACGTCTAAACCGGAGGATTCTACGTTACGTGCTTATGTTTACATACACCGTTTTTGGTGACATTCTGACAGTTCAGGAAATAAATTTATCCGTGAATATTATTTTGGAATTTTAAATTTGTGTTGGTTCATAAACTCACAAATTTACGAGAAGAGATTAGGAATTACGTTCATAATTTAACGTCCTTTACGACTAAACCGGAAACCCTAGGTTTACGTATTTACGTTTTTGAACTTCGTTTTTGATGAGACAATTTTTATTAGATTCGTTTTGTGCCGTTGATTCATAATTTATAAAAATGTTTTTCGTAAAACGACTCGAGGGTACGCAAATCGAGGAAACTAGAATCGAGGAGTACCCGTAAATTAATAGGGATGGGACAAGTTTACACTTTCCCACCCCTATAAAAGTGGCATCCAAGACTACGCAACACACTCTTGATGTGTCAAGTTTACTTAAGTAAACAAGGACACTAGTCCTTGTTTTTTTCCAAACCACTAGCAACACAAAACTAGCCAAGACTAAACCATTATCTCATTTACAACATGCAAACCACACACAAACTCTCTTGGCTCCCTATGAACGTCCACCATGCTCCCAAAACACCCCATTTGATCAAAAATTCAAGCGTGAATCATGTGTTTAACTTGCACAAGTTGAATACCCTTTGAAGTTATGGAGATTGGAGGTGATTCTAATCCAAAGAGGAGATTTTTTGGTGTCCTAGGGATGATTTCCCACAAGGAGATTATAAAGATTGGTGGACTTGAAGATGATATTGGTTTATCACAAGTTTTGCCATCAAAATCCAAGCCTTGTTCATCAAAAACTCATCTTTTCATCACTAATGGTGGTATAGAGATTGTTTCTTCCTATCCTCTTATTATTTTGATTATGTAATCTTGTATTTTCTTTATTTATGTATATGTATATGATGATGAATGATGATTAAAAATATTATGTGGGGATTTGGTGTAACACTCTCAAATTTTGTATAGGTACAGCGGAAGGGTCTTTTAGAGTGTTACGGGATAGCACAATAACTCCAATCATAGAAAACACATAAAAATGGTTGTACAAGGTTTAACATACATTCATTCGATAAAAAGTTTTAAAGTGTACAACAGGTCCCAAATTATACAGGTCACTAAGTTTACAAAACATAGATCGAATGAACATTTTTATTATTATATGGGCCATCAGAGTCGATCTCCATCCAAATTACCTTCAAACACCTGAGATAAAAACATGCAAAAATCATATCAGCGAATGCCGAGTGAATTCATAGTGTTTAATAAAACCGTTATATAAAACAATCGTTGAAATCAGAACACAAGTATAATATCAGAAGTAACTCCTCGTATTGCTAGTCAGGCAATATATATATCAAAGCATACATCTTAAACCGTCCATGAGACCGTAGCCTCAATATTACCATTATAGGTAATATTATTATCGTTATTAACATCGTTATCGTATTGTATTGAAATACATTTGGATTATTATTAGCCGCATGACATTGTTACCTAACTATCAAAACAACGGGCCGCGAACCCGACCAACAATTTGCCCATCTAAGTTAGCGTGTCGTCACAAAAATCACGCTATGTAAATCTTCTCATACATAAATTCGCTTACCAAGCAATGTGGTACGACGGGGATCAACCGTCAAGGCGTGAACCGGGGTGATCGTCCCCAAATATTACTATCATATGCATAAGCGTCTACCAAATACCGGTAGTTCACAATTCATGATAATGGGACTTTGAGTGACATAACCTAACTACTAATAATCCTTTTTATCTCGTTTATTGGGTCATAGCATCATCCATGTCCATATCATTAAGCATACCATCGGGACTACTTGTGTTCTATTTTATAAAAAACTAGCATGTTATCTCCCTCGCGGGTTTACAAATCATTTTATAAAACATTTAAAAGAGTGCGAGGCTATGAACTCACGTTGATAATGAAAGGCGGATTATCGGCTACGGGCGTGCTTCGGTCACGGAAATCTATATAAATAATAATCGGTCTTAGAATTTTGTCCAATGACTTTATCAAAATAACAAATATACATATGATGATTTTGTACATAGGATGATGATAAAGTGGGTTTATATATTCTTATTTACTCATTTTAGTGTTTATGTATTGGTAACTTTTTACTAGTTTACTTAGTTTTACCTATTTACATATTTTAGGTCCAATAAGCCTATTATAAGTTCATTAACTTGTATTAATCCATTTTATACTTGTATTATCAGTATTTATACTTTACATGTTGGGCCCAAATGGGTTAAGCCCAATAAGTAATTTTTATAAGTGTTTAACTTATTTAGTTAAATTATTAGTCCAAATATGCTAACTTAACTCGTAAATGTCCGTATGTCATATAGTTTGGGTTTTATCGGTTTTTACTTGTATTAGGTACTTATATATCAATATATGACTTTTAAAAACTTTACATTAGACGGGTTTGATCGTCTAAGTTTTAATTGGCGAAAAACGTTAATTTTACGGTAATAGCCGAAAATGTCGTAAAAATCATGTTTATAGTTTTTATAACTTATAAATCTTATTCAACTACCATTTTTATAAAGTGTCCATTTATTTAACCTTGTATATATTTATATAAATGAAATTTATAAGTTAGTGGGTTTTAATTCACATTTTATACTATATTAGTTTGAGTGCCTATATAATACTATTACACATTAATTCTTCAAAATCTGATTTTTAGGTTGATCTTCATCATTTTTATCATATCTTGAGTTCTATAAGGAGATAGAAGCTCATTTTTGGATGGCATAAACTTCTTATTATGTGATACAAATAAGTTAGTTATAGCTACTGCTCATTCCATGTTTAACTATCCTTAACAGTCCCTACAAAACAGACTATGCAGATTGGTACACTCATCTTGTTTTGATCATATATCACTCATTTTGATGATTCCATTGCATGTCCAACTCTCACATGTGTATGACATCTAACACTTACTGTAAATGGATTCCACCATGCCATTTTATCAGTTTATAACTTGGTTACTTACTGTTTTTATACAGCCAACAATTTAAGCAAGATTTTAGCCTTGTTTCTTATGGTTTTTCATTTTTTAATCATATTTATCAACACTTGATCCCCACACAACATTTTTATCATCATATACATATACAAAAAGAAAGAAAATACATTTGATCTTTACAAAAATAACAAGAGAAATAGAAAGGATGATCTTCTTTACCAACCAAGATTATATCTTGTTTTTGGATGACAATAACTTGATGAACACCAAATATATCTCCAGGATCATCAACCACCAAGATAGTTTGTTGAGAAATTAGCCCTAGGACACAAGCAAATCACCTTCTTTGTTGTTAATATGGCCACCAATCAATCAAGGCTTCAAGGATTCTCCATAATATGACTAGATAACATATAACTTGTGGCTAGAAATGATCAAATAGTGGTGTTTGATGGTGGAGTGGGACGACAACAGGGAGTGGGAGAGAGTATGTGTGAGTTATTTTGCCTGTGAAATGGAAGTAAATGGTTTAGCTAAGATGGTTTTGAGGTTTTGGTGGGATGAGTTAGCTTTTATGTGAAGCTAAGCTTACATGTGTAAGCTAGCTAGTGTAAGGATGCCACATCAAATGATGTGGTGTCCTCTTTGGCCGTCCCTTTGTTAGTGGGGTGGGATAAACTTGTTTTGTCGCATCCCGCTAATTTACAGCTATTCCTCGATTCTAGTTTCCTCGATTTGTGTGCCCTCAGGTCGTTTTACAAAAAACGTTTTTATAAATTATGAAACAACGATACAAAATGAATCTAATAAAATTTGTCTCATCAAAAACGGAGTTCAAAAATGTAAATACGTAATCCTAAGGTTTCCGGTTTAGTCGTAAAGGACCCTAAATTATGCACGTAAGCCCAAATTTAAATCCGTAAATTGTGAGTTCATCAACCAACACAAAAATAAGTTTCAAAATATTATACGAGAAAACAATTCACTACCTGAAAATGTTAGATTGTCACATTTGGTGTTGATAAACATGGTTAAAAAGATGGAAAACCATATGTAAAAAGGTTAAAATCTTGCTTAATAAGTTAGCTGTATAAAAACAGTAACTAACCATATGTTAAACTGATAAAATGGCAAAGTGGAATCAATATACAGTAAGTATTAGGTCTAGTACATATGTGAGAGTTGGCCATGCGATGGAATCATTATAATGAGTGAGATATGATCAAAACAACATTAGTGTATCAATCTGAATAGTCTGTTTTGTGAGGGCTGTTAGGGATACTTAGACTTGGATTGAGCAGTAGCTAAAGCTAAGATATTTGTAACACATAATATGAAGTTTATGTCATCCAAAAATGAGCTTCTATCTCCTTGTAGAACTCAAGATATCGTAAAAATTGTGAAAATAAAACTAAAAATCAGATTTTGTGAAATTAAAGTTTAATAGTATTATAATAGCACTCAAATAAATATAGTATAAAATATAAATTAAAACCCACTAACTTATATATTATATTTATATATATATGTACAATAATAAATAAAAGGGACATTTTATAAAAATGGTATTTTGATAAGTTTTATAAGTTATAAAACTATAAACATGCTTTTTATGTCTTTTCGGCTAAAACCGATAAATTAACGTTTTTGTCAATTAAAACATAGACGGTCGGACCCGTCTAATGTAAACTTTTTATAACTCATATACTGATATATGAGTACATATTACAAGTAAAAACCGATAAAACCCTAGCTTTATAACATACGGACATTAACAGGCCAAGTTAGCCTTATTGGACTATTAATCAAACTAATTTGGCTAAACACTTATAAACTTACTTATTGGGCTTAACCCACTTGGGCCTAACTTGTAAGTATAATACTGATATTAAAAGTGTAAAATGGATCAATATAAGGTAATGGACTTATAATGGGCTTAATGGGCCTTGACAAGTAAAGAAGATGAACTAGTAAAACAAGTATAAAAGTTGTCAACACATAACACTAAAATGAGTAAATGAGAATGTACAATCCCACTTGATCAAAATCATACTCATGATATCATCATAGATATACATATCCATTGTTTTTATAAAGTCATTGGACAAGAGTCTAAGACCGAGTATTATTTGTCTAGGTTTCCGTGATTGAAGCACCTACCGTATATCCTAATCGCTGATAACCGCCTTCCCACATCTACGTGAGTTCATAGCCTCACACTCTTTTAAATGTTTTTATGAAATGTTTTATAAACCCGCGAGGGAGATAACATGTTAGTTTTAATAAAATAGGGCAACAGGTTGTCCCGATTGATTGTTTATTGATTTGGACCCGAATGATTGTATGACCCGATGAATGATTATATGACCCGATGTATGAGATAAAATGGATTATTAAAGTTAGGTTATGTCACTAAAAGTCCCATTATCATGAATTGTGAACTACCGGTATTTGGTAGACGCTTATGCATATAATAGTACTATTTGGGGACGATCACCCTAGTTCGTGCCTTGACGGTTGATCCCCGTCGTGCCACATTGATTGGTAAGCGAATTTATGTATTAGAAGATTTTCATAGCGTGATTTTTGTGACGACACGCTAACTTAGATGGGCGAATTGAGTTTCGGGTTAGCTACCAGTTGATTGTTGTATTAAGGTAACAATGTCATGCGGCTTATAATAATCCAAATAACAAAATTACTGCTATACGCATTGAATTACAATATATTACCTGACTAGCAATACGGGGTCTTATTATTGATATTATGTCCGTGTTTTGGTTTTACATAACCATATTCATATAACGGTTTTATTTAACTCTATACAACGTTATAAAATGTATTGTATGATGTTCTTACGACATTGGTTCGTACAATGGTTTTGAAGGCAAAATCCTTAATACAAGAGATTTTGTATGTAAAAAAGTTATCGTCATAGTATTTTCGAATTGAGAAAGGAGTTAACTATGCGACTCAGTCGTTCTTTGGTGAAACAAAAGTTTTGCCGTTGTAGTATATTAAAAAGTGCGAGACTTAAATGTAAATGACGTTTAATTAAATCTAAGTCTAATTAAAAATAAAGGGTGCAATATTTAAAAACTTTGAAAAGTAAACAACTAAATGACGGGAACTTAAAAGCGTGACGAGAATTAAAATTTGAGAAAGTATTAAAACGTAAACTCAAAAATTAAACAAGACAAAATAGAAAAACAAACTTACCGTCGGAATACATTCCGATCAGACTACAATCGGAATGTATACAAACCTTCCAATCGGAATGTTGATCGGAACACACTTACCTTTCTGATCGGAATGTGGTCGGAATTCCCAATCGGAATGCTGTCACCAATGGCCAAATCGGAATAACCAAGCAAAAACCCAGATCGGAATGTGAGGAACCAAACCCTGATCGGAATAACCCAATGATTACCTTGATCGGAATGAGGAGTGGACTCCCAACCGGAATGCTGTCACCTAGACCTGATCGGAATACCAAACTCACCCTTTTATCGGAATGTTACAAACCCTTTTCCGACCAAGCAAAGGAGTGCTGGTCGGAATAATAAACCCTTTTCCGACTGGTATGGTCGGAATACAGTAGACATAACACAAAATAAGCAAGACAAATAAGCTATTAATCAAATAAGCACTAGACTAAAAACCTAAGCAAATACGTGTAAGAAAAAGCTAATAAGCTACAATTTAAAGACTTTTGAAAAACACTAAATGAAAAAGATAAACGAAAACAAACTTTATATAAAAATAACTTTTATAAAAACTTTAGAAACTTAAAGATAAAAACAAATAAGCTATAAGGATCAATAATCCAAAATAATCAAAAGCATAAAAACATCACCTTTAATCAAATAATCAACACGAAAAGCTTGTAAACAATAAGATTAAAGCATGGAAAGAAAGGTAGAATGAGAGATTAAAACAAGAAAATTAAAGAACACTTACTTGGAATTAAATGGTATTAAAAGTGCAAGACAGTGTATTTAAATTGACATGAAAAGTAAATGTGCAAAAATTAAAGATGGAAGAACTAGTATCACTCTAGCCAACAAGAGTAAAAATGAAGTGATCCTAATCTATATATAGGGGAGATTAAGGAGTGCTTAGGAAGATTCCTTCCTCTTTCCTCTTTTCCTTAATTGCACACTTAAGTCCTTCTCTTCTTAATCTTTTGTTAATCTTGGACTTCAATGACTTTTGGCTCGGGATTTCTTTAAACTTGTCTTTAATTTTCTTCATAAATAAGACTCGAGTTCTTCGGCTTTAGTAAACTTCCGTCTTTTGACTTTTTCTTCGATAAATCTTCAGAATTGGTCTTGGACTTCTATTCTTTTTGCACTCTTGACTTCTTGACTTCGTCTTTCGTCTTTTTCCTTGATAAAAGCTCGTGAATGCCCGTGTTTTATCCACTTTTCACCTTTTCGTCCTAAATCACAACAAAAACACAAACCACGCATAATTCCGACATAAATGACAAAAAATACACGTTTTGGCTTGGTTATTATTGTAATTAAGTGGTAAAAAGGATGGGTGTTTACACACCTATCAAATCCCCTACACTTGACCATTGCAATGTCCTCATGCAATGCATTAGTTACAAAGCACGTTTACATTTTTCATCATAATCAATCCACATTGGCCTTTATTAAAGAGATAGAAAATTACAAACATTCTAAGTAAAGAAATCAAAAACATACCTTGGGTTTTGGAAATGTCATGAATGATCATCATCCTCAAGTTTTCACTTTCTCCAAACCAAGCTTAAAAACGAGATCATTGTTATTATAAGTTAGCAAACTAACACGAACTCATGTGGGCCAATTATTCACTTAGACTCCCTTATTCCTAGGTGTATCTCTTATATTTTATTTTTGTCTTGAATGATCACGAGGATGAATTGTTGACTTATTTCGATAGTTATTTAGGCCGAAAATAAAGTGAACGATTTAATCAATAGTTAGCTAAAGGACAAAATCTTTTAAAACTCCTTCTCGGGACCTCATAAAGTTCATATCTTGGCATAACTCGCTTCGCGATTTGAGACCTTTCTCGGACCGATATTTGGCAGCGACTTCATACTTCAAACCTTGAGAGACGTTCATGAAATAATAGCCTTCTCTTCATAACAGGAATTTCTTCACTTGAAGTTTTGAAAGATTCATACTTGGACCCCGACTTCTTCATTTTTCTCCAATCTTTATTTTGGACTTTGATATACAACGATCCGCCTCCTTTTATGACTTGGATCTATTTATCCTCATACCTTTCTAGGGTCTTTTCAAATACACTTCTCCATGACTTTTGGGGAGTTTTTGCTTTTCGTCGTATGTCTCGATCCTTCATATTGATTTTCGATAAATGATTCTTCACATCACTTTGGATCTTTAGCAACAAAATATAGCCCTCATGCCTTGTTAGGTCCTTTTCGGACTCGCCAATCTTCGCATCCCGCTTCAATAAGTTATGCCTTGGCTATGAACTCTAATCCATACCGAGCAACTTTTAAACGATCTTGGGCTAGAAGCTAAGTAACTTTTCAAATCGTACAACCTTATTTATTGCAGATAAATTTATTAACAGTCGATGGGAGAATAAGCTTATAATTAACTCACATAAATTCATGAAAGAATACCTAACTTATAATTGACTCTATCATCTCTCGTTCTCCACAGTTTAAAATCTCAAGGAATGAGACTCGTGGATGCTTAGCCTATTAAATCAAAGTTTTGGGTTTTCGAGTCGTCTATAGGATCTTGCAAATTCTTAGACTTTTTCAAGTTTAGAAAACGCATTTTAAAGTCCCTTGATAAACGACTCTCTAGGATCAATTATAGGAACTTGCGAAAAGTTCTTGTTCTTAACCCGTGAGAGTTAAGACTTTCGCGTTTTATAGCTCCCTATATAAAAGCCTAGCAAAACTTGACTTAAACACGTTAAGGATACTAGCTAGAGTAAACTTAGATAAGTAAACTCGGGTTGAGTCAAAAGATTCACAACGTTTGAAAATTAAAACCACTTTATTAAAGAAATTATTATAGCAAGAAAGAAAATAACTATACAAAGGTAAAAACTAATAGGCCAAAATAGATCAAAAATTTTGAAAAATGTCGAAAAATTGATTTTCAGGTTAAAATGAGGACAAATACAAGGAAAAGAACCACTTAACTTCGATAGAAGTCCCCCTACACTTAATATAAACATTGTCCTCAATGTTTAAGCATGTGGGAGTAAACTCCCCTACACTTAGGACATTGTGCACTTTGTTTAAACCTCGCTAAGGAAGAGACAACTAAAGAGATTCCTATTTTAATATTGAGAAAATAAAAAAGTGAATCGAAAAGAGTTTAGGATAGAACCGGGAAGAAGGGAACACGGAATCACGGGTCGTCAAGAATCATCAAAAGTGGATCATTGAGCGCTCGAATCCCTGATTAGTAGAAGAGAGGAAATAGCAAACACCAACGGGTCTCCCATACACTTAGGATAAACAAAGCTAAAACATAGATACATGGGTTGCCTCCCAAGAAGCGCTTGATTTTTGTTAACCGAGTCGTGAGCCTGACTCGACCTTGATTACCATAGGAAGAAGCATGAAACACATCCACCGGGATCAAAGACATAGTTTTTGTCCATCAAATAGCACAAGCTTAAGGCGAACAAGGCAAGCCAAAGAAGAGTAGGCAAGGTTCCCTTAAGCAATGATGGAGCACGGTGGGAGGAAGGTTGAAGTGGTGCAAGCAGATTTCCATAAGTTCCAAAGATATTTCCTTTTATTTCATCAGGTGGATACTGAGATGGCTGTAGAATATCAATACCGGGGTTGAACACCTTTTCCTTTAAGGGAAAATAGCACTCAGGCTCAGCAGAATGTGAAGAAGATCCGCGAAGAAGATGCACAACCTCGTCCTCAGAAGGTGGACAAAGAGGTGTTAAATCATATGTGCTACGGATATTGGTGTCGACCGGTTGCTTCTCCTTTGAAAGTATTTTCTTCAAATCCAAAGTAGGATCAAGACGATAATCTTCAAAATCTAAAGGAGGTGCATCACTCTCATGAGGGAAGTAAGTATTGAGAAAAGTAGAGAAGTCTTCCTCAAATGAGTAATAATCGAAAGTAGGATCAAGTGATGGCGGAGGATCTTCATCATGTGAAGAATCACTCGAAAGAGTATCGGCCTCATCAAAATCATCATAAGTGGGCAGGTCGTGATACTCGGAGGTAAAATCATCATAATCATCTGAATCTGAGCTAGAATCATCATCATAAGCATCAAAGATCGGTGGAGAACCATAAATGGGAGAAGGTTCCAAATTGGATAGAGAATCATCCACATCATCTTGAAAAAGTGGATTATCAATGCAAGAATCGCATAGAGGATTATTGTAGATGACAAAATCATCGAGCACATTAATCATATTCGCGGATTCTCGTCCATAGGATTTGCTTGTAAGCTTCCCCATTTTGAAAATTTGTGCATCATCCCCGACTCTTAAGATTAATTCACCTTCGGCAACATCAACTAAAGCTCGTCCGGTTCTCAAGAAAGGCCGACCAAGTATTAATGGAATACGAGGGTCCATTTCATAATCAACAACGACAAAGTCGACCGGGAAAGTAAATGTGCCAACTTTAATGAACACATCTTCGGCAATACCAACGGGGTTAGCGAGAGTACAATTTGCAAGTTCAAGAGTCATCTTTGTTGGAGTAAGGTCGGGCAATGATAATGTTTTCCAAACACTCAAAGGCATAAGATTTATACTGGCCCCGAGATCAGCTAGGGCAGTAAATTCTTCGGTTTTGTTAAAAATGCAAGGTAACACAAAACGATCGGGATCTCCAAGCTTTTCCGGAAGTTCTTTAAGAATAACTGCAGAGCAGTTTTCATTTAAGCGTGTGTTGGCGAGCTCAATCAGCTTCTCATTCTTGTTAAGCAATTCCTTAAATGCTTTAACAAAGTTCGGCATGTGGACAAGTGCTTCAACAAGGCTCATGTTGATGTTCATTTGAGAGAGCATCTTCACATAGCTCGACACTTGACAGTCATTCTTGGTTAGCTCGTTGGTCTTGCCTAAGCGAGAAGGATAAGGGATATTGGGTTTGGTTGGTGAAGGTGTAGGTGTAGTAGGTAAAGGGTGAGATGTTGAAGGGTTCTTCTTGGGGACATCGTCATGACGAGGCAGAGACGGTACTGGTGCACTAATACTAGGTGTGGGAAGAGTAGGGATAAATGGTGGTCGACGAGGTGTAGATGATGTGGCGGGATAGGTGGTCCTACGATGGTAAATTCACTACGGGTAGTAATATCACTCACATTTGCTCGCGGATTGGTGACGGTGTTTGAAGGTAGAGAACTTGAAGTAGAAGGTTGAGCTGTGGGCAAGAAACTAGCCAGCATATTCTTAATATCATTCGTTTGAGTGCTGAAGGAGGATTGAATATTATCTCGAAGCTCGGATCTAATGTCATTTCCTTGCTTGGTGATATCTCCTTTCAAATTTATAATTTGGCTCTGCAGATTCTTGATTTGCTCACCTTGGGTTCTCATTATGGCTTCAACATCGGGAATAATGGGTGGGGTTTGTTGAGCGGGTGGGTGATAAGGATTAGAAGCTCGTGGTGGGATTTGGTTGCTTCTATTGTAGTTGTTGGTGGGGTTTTGGTTTTGAGGAGAAAAACCGGGTGAAAGGTAGTTGTTTGACCGGTAACTCAACAAATTTATGTCCCCTTGAGGTCGAGCTTGGTAATTTTCCGGTGAATAATTACCATAAGCTGCATACACATTTTGTTCATTTCGGTCATCATGCGGGTGAATTCGGTCATGTCAGGGCTTGCTGAAGTGGAAGAAACATTGACTCTCGGGTTGTTCCTTGAAGAAGCGGAGGAATCCCAGATTTTATGATGAGTAGTCATGTTCTCAATAAGCTCTCTAAACTCCTCGGGTCTCCTTTTCATAAATGTGCCACCGGCGGCTGCATTAATCGTATCACGATCACGAGAAGTCAAACCGTTGTAGAAAGTATCAATCAATGTGATTGGAAGCATGTTGTGGTTTGGACAACGATCAATCAAGACATTATATCTTTCCCAATCATCAAAAAGAGATTCATCGGATTCTTGCATGAAACTGCTGATTTGATTGTGAAGGCTCGTGACCATGGATGGTGGAAAGTAGCGCGACAAAAAGCGTTGAGTCATGTCATCCCAAGTATGAATAGAATTCTTCGGGAGACGATCAAACCATTTCTCGGCATGATATGATAAAGTATGTGGAAAGAGTTGTAGGCGTAGAACATCCATTGTGGCACCGGGCAACTTCATGCTTTGGGTGATTGTAATGAATTTGTCGAGGTGCTTGTTGGCATCATCATCGGGCATTCCTCGAAAAGGATTTGTTTGCACTTGCTGAATCATGTGGTGCTTCAACGAAAACTCCGGAGTCGTGATTTGCATTGGCGAATCGGTCCTCCTCGTGCAAACATGGTAGGTTGACAAAGTTCCTCCATTGTCCGGATATCGGGCTGTGAAAGAACATTGTTGTTATTGTTGAGGTGCGGTGGATTATTGTTGTTGTTAACACCTGACATTCTTAAATCTTCTCGAGTCTCGGGCTCTTGATAATTAGAAGATCTAGTACGCATACATCTACAAAGACAAAATAAAACAATACCAAACACAAAGACAATATATATACACAATAAAAATAAAATCTTTTTGGATTTTTGAAATTTTTAATTTTTATGGATTTTTATCAATTTTTAATTTTTATGGTTTTTTTTGAATTTTTTTATGCAAGAAAAATAACGTTCACAAGTGAACGAATCCCAAAAAGCAACGCGTCTCTCACAGAAAACCGTTAATCTTTACGAAAAGAGCCGGCAGCGGCGCCATTTAATACAAGAGATATTGTATGTAAAAAATTTATCGTCATAGTATTTTCGAATTAAGAAAGGAGTTAACTATGCGACTCAGTCGTTCTTTGGTGAAACAAAAGTTGTGTCGTTGTAGTATATATTAAAAAGTGCGAGACGTAAATGTAAATGACATTTAATTAAATCTAAGTCTAATTAAAAATAAAGGGTGCAATATTTAAAAACTTTGAAAAGTAAACAACTAAATGACGGGAACTTAAAAGCGTGACGAGAATTAAAATTTGACAAAGTATTAAAACGTAAACTAAAAAATTAAACAAGACAAAATAGAAAAACAAACTTACCGTCGGAATACATTCCGATCAGATTACAATCGGAATGTATACAAACCTTCCAATCAGAATGTTGATCGGAACACACTTACCTTTCTGATCGGAATGTGGTCGGAATTCCAAATCGGAATGCTGTCACCAATGGCCAAATCAGAATAACCAAGCAAAAACCCAGATCAGAATGTGAGGAACCAAACCCTGATCAGAATAACCCAACGATTACCTTGATCGGAATGAGGAGTGGACTCCCAATCGGAATGCTGTCACCTAGACCTGATCGGAATACCAAACTCACCCTTTGATCGAAATGTTACAAACCCTTTTCCGACCAAGCAAAGGAGTGCTGGTCGGAATAATAAACCCATTTCCGACTGGTATGGTCAGAATACAGTAGAAATAACACAAAATAAGCAAGACAAATAAGCTATTAATCAAATAAGCACTAGACTAAAAACCTAAGCAGATACGTGTAAGAAAAAGCTAATAAGATACACATTAAAGACTTTTGAAAAACACTAAATGAAAAAGATAAACGAAAACAAACTTTATATAAAAATAACTTTTATAAAAACTTTAGAAACTTAAAGATAAAAACAAATAAGCTATAAGAATCAATAATCCAAAATAATCAAAAGCATAAAAACATCACCTTTAATCAAATAAAAAATACGAAAAGCTTGTAAACAATAAGATTAAAGCATGGAAAGAAAGGTAGAATGAGAGATTAAAACAAGAAAATTAAAGAACACTTACTTGGAATTAAATGGTATTAAAAGTGCAAGACAATGTATTTAAATTGACATGAAAAGTAAATGTGCAAAAATTAAAGATGGAAGAACTAGTGTCACTCTAGCCAACAAGAGTAAACATGAAATGATCCTAATCTATATATAGGGGAGATTAAGGAGTGCTTAGGATGCTTCCTTCCTCTTTCCTCTTTTCCTTAATTGCACACTTAAGTCCTTCTCTTCTTAATCTTTTGTTAATCTTGGACTTTAATGACTTTTGGCTCGGGATTTCTTTAAACTCGTCTTTAATTTTCTTCATAAATAAGACTCGAGTTCTTCGGCATTAGTAAACTTCCGTCTTTTGACTTTTTCTTCGATAAATCTTCAGAATTGGTCTTGGACTTCCGTTCTTTTTTCCCTCTTGACTTCTTTACTTCGTCTTTCGTCTTTTTCCTCGATAAAAGCCTGTGAATGCCCGTGTTTTCTCCACTTTTCACCTTTTCGTCCTAAATCACAACAAAAACACAAACCACGCATAATTCCGACATAAATGACATAAAATACACGTTTTGGCTCGGTTATTATTGTAATTAAGTGGTAAAAAGGATGGGTGTTTATACACCTATCAAGCCTATATTATGATTTTGACAAAGGAATTGTATAAAATAATTTTCGGTAACAATTATATTTACCGATGATATGTTAATGGTTTTAATACACTCTATGAATTAACTCGGTGTTTTCGCTGACCTTTTCTTTTAACATGTGTTGTCTCAGGTACTTGAAGGTAATTTTCGGGAATACGACAAGAATTTATGGCCCGCACTTAAACAATTTCCATTCAAATGTCTTGTAAAAATTGTATGAAATACTATGACTTGGGACCTATGTAAATTTGATATTTATGAATGGAAATGCTTTATTATTAAATGACGTGATTTTTAGGCGTTGTCTATGATGTGAGTAATGTGTTATCCCGTAACACCAACGACACTTCCACTATATTGAATTGTGTAAATTTCGGGGTGTTATAGTTTGGTACCAGAGCTCTCGTTATAGAGAACGAAAGATTTTTAAAACCAAGGTTTTGAATAAAACATTTCAAAATCTTTTAACTATAAACATTTTTTCTCAAAATGTCTAAAAATCTTTTGACTATAACGGTGTCGAAGAATTCCTGAGTTACCGACAAGGCCAGACTGAGAAGTGTTATTTTAATATATATATAACTTGGATTATATACATGTGTTGTAATTTGATTACATGATTGTTTGATGATTATTTTAATACGTATACGAGATATTTATACGACGTAGATTGTCACAAGGAACCCTAACTCCCTTGGCAAATCAATCGAATCTATTCCCGTAGGAATCCTAGCTATTCTAGATCTAAACCAAGTTGTGGATATTTATGATCCGAACAAAATGGTTGATATTCGTAGAAATGTTAATAGTAGTTGATTAAGATCTTGAAGAAGAATTGACGAGATTAAATCTGATATCGATGACATGACGATCTTTCCTTATAGAGTGGAGTTTGACAAAACGTTACCACCTGGAAAGGTGTCATCTGATTCGTTGTCACCCAATTCTTAAATTGAAATCGAAGGGTGAATGTTGAACTTGAGGCTGTCATTGGAACCATTACCCAAAAGCCTCATGCCACTAGTACCTTTCAGAGAAGTCTGATTGAATGTGTGAGTCATTTCATACTAGTGACTCATTTGATAACTATTGTTGTAAGAGATTTAGGATTGGAAATTAAGTGTTGATAATATCGAACTTTTATTGCCCTTTCAAGGTTTAAGAATAAGGATGAAAGTATTGGAGAATGAGGTAGGATATCGCATTAAGTATAAGTTGGTTAAAACTTGAATAAAGTAAAATTTAAACCGTATGGAATATGAGATTGTTAAGAGGAAGTCATTAAGTTCTGTGATGGAATTATTAGGTTTTAAATGATTGTTGTTTCGTGTTAAGGGTTGTTCCTAGACCATTGTCCACTAACGACGATGCCCAGTGTCTAAGAAATAAATTGAAGAAATATTCTTCTGAACTGGGACCGATGGCTCTTCCGGGACAAGTGGAACCTCCATGACTCTTGTAGATTAGTATTCATTCTGGTATCTTTTAAAAATCCCTAACTTAACTGACACATCAGTTGGTAGGATGAGTTCTTGGAATTTTATGACATAGTGACACGTAATATGTTACGGTACAATTTTGACTTGTTTGTTATTAGTGAAAAGACTACCTTTGATTGCTAAATTTTACATGTATCGATGTTATCTATCTTTTATTGCTTCATCCTAATGTTCGCATTAGTGATGCAATCATTGAACAAGTACTCATCTCGATTTGAGTTACGTTGTGGATTATTCTCTCTTGAGTGCCATCGAGGTCATGAACCTCATGATTAATTGGCTAAGCTCATTTCTTGATATATTTAAGTTAGTTCTTGGTGAAAAATTTTTCATCACTCCTTTGCATAGCACTCATTGTTTTTATAAGATAAAACAGTATCCTTGAGAAAAATTGAATTTTCATCACCATATGGATTACTTAAACTGAGACTTATAAATAATTGTTATCAAAATAAATTTGTTTATGAAACACTTTGTAAAACTTAATTGTTTCCGTAACAAAGAACATATTTGTAAATCTATTTTTGATTCTTATTCAAGAATTAAGCATGAAAATATTTTTATTTTAAACATGATGATAAAATTTTGACGAACTGAGCATTGCATCGTTAATCTTAAAACTGTATATAGTTGCGCGCCTACTTATAATTTGGAAGGGACCATGCAAGGCTGATTAGTAGTCACCATGAAATTATTAATAAACACTAAAGTTTCTTTGAAGATTGGGAAAGATTGAATTTTTATGAGATGTGCAAGAAGTGCAAAAGAGGGACATATTGTTAGGAACACCTACATATGTGCCCGTACTATTTATTCTTATGAATCAAATTTAATCATCTGTGGAAATTGTCTTAATGAAAATTTATATCCCCTCTTTGTCCAATTCTCCCGTGGTGAGATTCTTTGGAAGAGTATGTGATTACCGAGTGTTGATCCCGACTGGATGTATCGACGTTCCTATCATTTCTTTTGATTAGATTCCATTAGAATGACCTGGGTAACGATCCAAGGAGCTTTCAAATGCGTACTCAAATCATGAAAACATGGGATATATTCCTATTCGTTAATGTTTTCGTCTTTACCTCACTTGAAATTCTCTCGTGTAGATTATGCGTTGACATTACTCTTTTGATGTTAGTTATATCTCCCAATATCCTTGAATTTGTGAAGGATTACGAGTTATTATTAGTCATTTGAGAAATTCACATCTTATCAACGATGATGAAACTGGAAAGTTGATAATGCTAGTAGAATGGATTGATTGATTATGACATGACGACATTGTCTTAATTGATGGGAACTCGAGTAGAATTCCCCGAAAAGATAAGATGTTGATTATCAAAAGTGATCTAAATAATTCTTGATGGATGACCATATCCTGCATTTAGACTTGAAATTATACCATGAATGGTTATGAACTAGTCATAGATCTTGTAATCTAGAAAGAATTTAAAGTAAATTTATTAAAACATGTTTCTATTATCTGAAACTTTAGGAGGTATTTGCTGGTGAAATACCTAGACTTTCACTATTAAGGCAAGTTGAATTTGGTATTGATTATATTCTAGGTGTTGCACCTATGGCGTGTGCACCCTACGTCAGCACCA
This sequence comes from Glebionis coronaria, assembly GCA_025667525.1. NCBI lineage: Eukaryota > Viridiplantae > Streptophyta > Magnoliopsida > Asterales > Asteraceae > Glebionis > Glebionis coronaria. The sequence goes on from JANFOE010000063.1 coordinate 1,229,578, forward strand.
TATGAATTAAAAGAATTACCTTACAACTGAGAGAGTTGTCGGAGAAAGCTTTTATTCTACCAAGCTCGTCATCATGAAGAGCTATGGTGTTATCATTCCTTATATTTGTTGATGACCGTGAACTGAATATATTGACGATCAAAATTCATATCCATTACTCAAGATGGAAGATTTGTTCGATCATTTACAAGGTTCTAGCGTAAGTTCTAAAAATTGATCCACGACATGGTTATCATCAACTTCGCGTCCGCGAAGAAGATTATCTATTCCAATCACTACATCCAGAACTTGTAATGAACAATATGAGTTTCACGCGATGTCGTTTGAATTGACTAATAAACATGTAGCATCCATAAATTTGGTGAATCACGTGTGTAGGCTATAATTAGATAAATTCATGCTGGTGATCATTAAGGAACATTTGTTTGTTTATAAGAATAAGAATGAGTTAATAATTATTTGTAGAATGACGTGAGTCGGCCGAGTAGTGAAAACCTGTACCTTGAATATTTAACATGTGAATAAAGGCTTAATCCTTTACAGTATTTGACCGTGTGATTAATAAATAATGGAATCTGTATTGACTTTTCAAAGATTAGAGCCATTTAAGACTTTGGGTTTTACCAAAAAGAAAGTGCAAATATGTTTTGACAAATATTTTATCAAAAGAATTTTTAAGGAATCGTTCCCTTAAACCTAGAACATTTAACTAAACTCTTGTTTAGGGGTAAATGTTTGTGTATACCTCAAGACAACCTAAGAGGGATTGAGGAAACTATTTAAACCAAGACTTGAGATTTGAAACGACAATTTTTGCTTTTCAACTAACAAAATTTTGACCAAAGTATAAACAAATATTTTTCGAACATTTATGGAGTTTATTAGTTATTTTCGATAAATAAAAAAATCGTGTTAATTAAATTCAAATTTATTTTAAACATTTTTTATAATTGGACGAACTAAGGAATTTAATATTTTTACGTTTACATTTCATAAAAAAAATATTTATTATTTAATTACTTGTAATAATCATCGACGCTTTAGACGTCAGGTTGATCAAAACTGATAAAAAATGATAGTTGAGACGAAACTAAAACATAGAAAATATGAAGAAAGAAATTTTGAATGAATACGGTCATGATAATTATTTCATCAGGGAAGGTGAATGTAGATACTGACACATTATGTAGAAATGATAAAGAATCAATTAGGATGTGTTCCTTAATAATGATTGTGCAAAATAAATTGTCGAGCAATTTAAAATATAGTTGATGCTTGTAAAAAGGATAATATAAATAATAAGAGGGGTTCGCGGCTAATGTGAACCATTAGAATTGAGAAGTCGATGGCGTTAAATGTTTTAAAGGCCACTTGTGGTTTCCTAAATACCGAGATTCTTAGATTTGGTCATACTAGAATCTCATAAGTATACGTATTCTATTCATGCTATTCCTGATTAAATGTATCTTATCTGAAGAAGATGTACTGATGGCAAATTATGAAGGCAGACATCACCTCATACATTAGTAAACATCTAACTATTGCAAAGGTCATCATCAGAATTTGATTCGGTTTGGGTCATCTTCGACAGACTGACCAAATCTGCTAATATCATTCCTGTTAATGATAGATTCTTGATGAAGAAATTGACTCTTTTGTATTTAAAGGAGTTGTGTAAACATAGTGTGCATGTATCGATCATCTTTATCAAGATCCTCGCTTCGCATCGAATTTCTAGAGATTTGCTCAGAAGTCATTGGGAACCAACCTTGATGAGACTACTGTTTACCACCCTAATCGAAGGGACGAGGTAATGTAGAGATACAAAACACTAGAAGTGTTGTTTTATGCTTGAATGATTGACCTTTGGTAATGAACCGTATAATCATATTTCCTTTGGAAAGATTATCATTGATAATTATCGTATTAGGATCGAGATCGAATCTTGTTAGGATCTATATATGAGAGCATCTGTAAGCAGGAGTTGGGATGAAGAAACCCGACATACACCCATTGTGAGTTGGACATGTATTTTAGGTTTAAGGTTGCCTATGATGCCAAACCTAACCTTACAAAATACCCGACTCGCGAGACCTGAAATGATTGTTGAAATTAGGATCTGATTATTGACTGCCGGTAGTGGGCAAGAGGTTATGTGAATATGAAGTGTAGATCTTGAAGTGCAAGATGGGTAGCGAAGTTATGCCAAAAAATTTCACCATGGAAAAATGATTTGATGATCTAAAAGATCATTGGAATTAAGTCACTGTTGTATGGGACCATTGAGATAATATAAAAGGTTGTTTTGAAAGGCATATAAGCTGGATCTACCCTAGGACTTGAAGGGCTGCGTGAATTATGTTTCGTATATCGAACTTGATAAAATATCTATCAAGTGAAAATCTGATTACTTCTTGATGAAGTTTGGATCGGCAAAAAGTTGCATTCATAAAAAACCCGTGAACATCATGGATAGAGAAAGTAAGTCAACATTAAGCCTGATCGTATTCTCGTAGTTATGTTTGATGAAACTCGCGTATTGTAATGAATTACATTGTCAGAAAAGACTGAATGTGGAGGAAATACCCACTGGCTTTAACTCTATAAGAAGCGAGTAGTAAGATAAATCGATCTTAGAGGGCAAAGATCCTGTTTAGGGGTAAATGTTGTGACAATCCGTCAATTTATGGTTGATATTTTATTCTCAAGTATTATTTAAAAACATTATTTTAATGTTATATTATGAACTCACTCATTTTGGGAAGAAATTTGGGTTTACGTCTTGAAGTAGCATCGACTACGTCTAAACCGGAGGATTCTACGTTACGTGCTTACGTTTACATACACCGTTTTTGTGACAGTCCGACACTTCAGGAAATAAATTTATCGGTGAATTTTATTTTTGAATTTTAAATTTCTAACACCCCCAAATTTTATACAACTCAATACAGCGGAAGACTAGTTGGTGTTACGGGATAGCACATTACTCACATCATAGACAACGCATAAAAATCGCGTCGTTTATTAATAAAGCATTTCCATTCATAAATATCAAAGTTACATCGGTCCCAAGTCATATTCTTTCACACAAAGTTTTACAAAGTATTTGAATGGAAATTAGTCTTTAGGTGCGGGCCATGAATTCTTGTTGTCTTCCCGAGAATTACCTTCAAGTACCTGAGATAAAACATGTTAAAAAAAAGGTCGGCGATAACGCTGAGTGAATTCATAGAGTTTAATAAACCATCAATATAACATCGGTATAAAATTATTACCGAAAATCATTTTGTACAAATCATTTTAATAGGCCATAAAATAGCCGAAGTCATTTTATACAGATCTTCATCAAAATCATAATATAGGCGTTTGCCTTAAAAATCATTATACGTGCCAATGTCGTAAAAACATCATACAATACGTCTTATGACTTTGTATAAAAATAAAAACCGTTATATGAGTATGGTTATGAAAACCAAAACACAAACATAATTTCAATAGTATGACACTGTATTGCTAGTCATGCAATACATCGTAATTCGGAGCGTCTAGTAGTATTTCGTTAGTTCGATTATTATAAGCCGCATGACATTGTTACCTTACTATCACAACAATGGCTAGCTAACCCGATACCAAATTTTCCCATCTAAGTTCGCGTGTCGTCACAAAGGTCACGCTATGGAAATCTTCTCATACATAAATTCGCTTACCAATCAATGTGGCACGTCGGGGATCAACCGTCAAGGCGCGAACTGGGGTGATCGTCCCCAAATAGTACTATTATATGCATAAGCGTCTACCAAATCCCGGTAGTTCATAATTCATGCTAATGAGACTTTTAGTGACATAACCTAACTTTAATAATCCATTTCATTTCATTTATCGGGTCATATAATCATTCATCGGGTCATACAATCATTCGGGTCCAAATCAATAAACAAACAATCGGGACAAATGGTGTCCTATTTTATAAAAACTAACATGTTATCTCCCTCGTTGGTTTATAAAACATTTCATAAAAACATTTAAAAGAGTGTGAGGCTATGAACTCACGTTGATATGGGAAGGCGGGTTATCGGTAATTCGGACGTACGGTACGTGCTTCAATCACGAAAACCTAGACAAATAATACTCGCCTTAGACTCATGTCCAATGACTTTATAAAAATAACAATTATGTATACATATGATGATTATATATATATGATGATCAAGTGGGTTTACATATTCTCTTTTACTCATTTTAATGTTTACGTTTCGATAACTTTTATACTAGTTTACTAGTTTTACCTATTTACATGTTTTAGGCCCAATAGGCCCATTACAAGCCCAATATATTATATTAGCCCAATTATACTTTTATTATCAGTATCACACTTTACATGTTGGGCCCAAATGGGTTAAGCCCAATAAATAAGTTTATAAGTGTTTTAGTACATTTTGTTGTATTATTAGTCCAGTATCGTTAACTTAGCCCGTTAATGTCCGTATGTTATATAGTTCGGGTTTTATTGGTTTTTACTTGTTATACATGTTTATATATCAGTATATAAGTTTTATAAAGTTCACATTAGACGGTTCCAACTGTCTAAGTTTTATTTAACAAAAACGTTAATTTTACGGTAATAGCCGAAAAAGTCGTAAAAATCATGTTTTATAGTTTTTATAACTTATAAAACTTATCAAGTTACCATTTTTATAAATTGTCAACTTATTTATCATTGTACATATTTATATAAATGTATTATATGAGTTAGTGGGTTTTTATTCACATTTTATACTATATAATTTTGAGTGCTTATATAATAGTAATAAACATTAATTCTCAAAATCTGATTTTTATTTTCATTTTCACCAAAACTGCCATATCTAGAGTTCTATATGGAGATAGAAGCTCAAATTTTTATCACATTAACTAAATGATATGTGCTCCATTTAACTCTTTTATAGCTACTGTTGAATCAGCTTCTAAGTATTTTCTAAAAATCTTCTAAAACAGTGAACTCAGATTTGTACTCTAAACTTGTTTTGATCATATCTCACTCATCCTAATGATTCCATTGCATGGCCAACTCTCACATGTGTACAAGACATATTACTTACTGTAAATGGATTCTACTTCATCATTTTGTCAGTCTAACATGTGGTTAGTTACTGTTTTTATACAGCCTACCATTTAAACAAGATTTACCCATTTTTCATGTAGTTTGTCCATCTAAATTAAGCAAGATTTTAACCTTGTTTCTTATAGTTTTTCATCTTTTTAAGCATGTTTATCAACACCAAATCCCCACACAATATTTTTAATCATCATTCATCATCATATACATATACATAAGTAAAAGAAATACAAGATTACATAATCAAAAATAACAAGAGGATGAGGAGGACAATCTTTATACCATCAAGTTGATGTAGGTTGTGATTTGGACATGGATTTTGATGGAGAAACTTGTGAATAGCCAAGACCATCTTCAAGACCACCATTCTTCATGAATACCTTGTGGAAAATCAGCCCTAATACTCCATAGAAACTCCTCCTTGGATGTTAAAACTTGCACCAATCTTCATCCCTTTGAATGGATATTAACATATGTTAATTATAACAAATGTTTGTGGTTAAAATTGATCAAATGAGGGTGTTCTTGGTGGAGATGGGACGAATTTTTAGAGAGAGGAAAGGGAAAATGTGTGGTTTTGCATGTGTTGAATGAGAGCTAGTGGTAAAGGGTTAGTGGTTTTGTGTAGTTTTAGCTTACATTGTAAGCTTAATGTAACAAGTGTCTTGCTTGTTTATGAGGTTTTGACACATCATGGTGTGTGTTGGAGACTTGTTAACCATCCCATGTGTGGGGGTGGGACAAGTTTATCTTGTCTCATCCCCATTTAATTACGGGTAGTCCTCGATTCTAGTTTCCTCGATTTGCCCTCGGGTCGTTTTACGAAAAACGTTTTTATAAATTATGAATCAACGGCACAAAACGAATCTAATAAAAATTGTCTCATCAAAAACGGAGTTCAAACACATAAATACGAAATCCTAAGGTTTCCGGTTTAGTCGTAAAGGACGTTAAATTAAGATCGCAAGTCCTAATCTCTTCTCGTAAATTTGTGAGTTTATGAACCAACACAAATTTAAAACTCCAAAATAATATTCACGGATAAATTTATTTTCTGAAATGTCGGACTGTCACCAAAGACGGTGTATGTAAACGTAAGCACGTAACGTTGAATCCTCCGGTTTAGACGTAGTCGATGCTACTTCACGACGTAAATCCAAATTTCTTCCCAAAAATAAGTGAGTTCATAATATAACATTAAAATAATGTTTTTAAATAATATCTGAGAATAAAATATCAACTATAAATTGACGAATTGTCACAGCATTTACCCCTAAACAGGATCTTTGTCCTCAAAGATCATCTTACTACTCGCTTCTTATAGAGTCAAAGCCATGTGGGTATTTCCTCCACATTCGGTCTTTTCTCACAAGTGTAATTTATTACAATACGCGAGTTTCATCAAGCATAACTACGGGAATAAGATCAGGCTTAATGTTGACTTACTTTCTCTATCCATGATGTTCACGGGTTTTTGATGAATGCAACTTTTTCGCCGATCTAAACATTACTAAGGAACAATCAGATTTTCATTTGATAGATATTTTATCAAGTTCGATGTACGAAACATAATTCACGCAGCTCTTGAAGTCCTAGGGTAGATCCAGCTTATATGCCTTTCAAACCAATCTTTTCCATCATCTCAATGGTCCCATACAACGGGGACTTATATCCCATGATTTGTCAGATCATTAATTCATTTCTCCAAGGTTAAAATTTTTGGCATAACTTTACTACCCATCTGGCACTTCAAGATCTACATTTTATATTCACATAACCTCTTGCCCACTATCGGCAGTCAATAGTCAAATCCTAATTTCAATAATCACTTCAGGTCTCGCGGGTCGAGTATTTTCTAAGGTTAGGTTCGCCATCATAGGAAACCTTAAACCTAAAAGACATGTCCAACTCACAATGGGTGTATGTCGGGTGTCTTCATCTCAACTCTTGCTTACAGATGCTCTAATAATTAGATCATGACAAGATTCGATCTCGATCCTAATGCGATAATTATCAATGATAATCTCTCCAAAGGAAAACGATTATACGGTCTATTACCAGAGGTCAATCATTCAAACATAAAACAGCACTTATATTACTTTGTATCGTTACTTTACCTCGTCCCTTCGATTTGGGATGGTATATAGTACTCTCATCAAGGTTCGTTCTCAATGATTTCTGAGCAAATCTCTAGAAATTCGATGCGAAGCGAGGATCTTGATAAAGATGTTCGATACAGGCACACTATGTTTACATAACTCTTTTGCATTTATCATTAACGGGAATGATGTTAGCAGATTTGGTCAGTCTGTCGACGATGACCCAAATCGAATCAAATTCAGACGATGACCTTTGCAATAGCTAGACGTTCACTAATGTATGAGGCTATGTATGCCTTCATAATTTGCCATTAGTACAACTTCTTCAGACAAAGATACTTTTAGTCATAAATGACCTAAATAGAATACTTATACTTACAAATTCCAACATAACTCTATCTCAAAATCTCCATATTTAGGCAACCACAAGTGGCCTTTTATACAGTTAACGTTATCGGCTTCTCAATTCTAATGGTTCACATTAGCCGCGAACCCCTTTTATTATCTATATTATCCTTTTTACAAACATCGTTTATTTTTATATTGTTCGGCAATTTATTTTTGCACCTTCATTATTAAGGAACACGTCCTAATGGATTCTTTATCTTTTATACATAATGTGTCAGCAATTACGTCATTTTCCTGATGAAATAAATATCATAACCGTATTTATTCAAAATTCTTTCTTCATATCTTCTATGTTTTAGTTTCGTCTTTACTATTTTCTTTATCTGTTTTACTCAATCCGACTTTTAAAGTGTAGATAAATATTACAAGTAATTAAATAATAAATATTAAATTTTATGAAACGTAAACATAAAAATTTTAAATTTCTTAGTTCGACCAATTATATAAAATGTTCAAAATAAATTTGAATTTAATTAACAAGATTTTTGTTGATTTATCGAAAATATTTAATAAGATCCATAAATGTTCGAAAAACCTTTGTTTATACTTTGGTCAAAGTTTTCTTAGTTGAGAAGCAAAAATTATCTTTTCAAATTTCAAGTCATGATTTAAAAGGTTTCCTCAATCCCTCTTAGGTTGTCTTGAGGTATACACAAACATTTACCCCTAAATAGGAGTTTAGTTAAATGATTTGTGTATAAGGGAATAATCCCTTAAAAATCCTTTGTTAAAACATTTGTCAAAACATATTTTCACTTTTCTTTTTAGTAATACTCAAAGTCTTAAAAGGGCTCTTAATTTTTGAAGAGTCAATATATTCCATTTTCTATTAATCACACGGTCAATTAATATAAAGGATTAAGTCTTTAATCACATGTTAATTATTCAAGGTACAGGTTTTCATTGTTCGGCCAATTCGGGGCAATCTATAATTAATTATTAACTTCTTTTTATTCTTATAAACAAACAAATAGTCCTTAATGATCACGAGCATGAATTTATCAAATTACAGCCTACACACGTGATTCACCAAATTTATGAATGCTACATGTGTATTAGTCAATCCAAACGACATCACGTGAAACTCATAATGTCCATTACAAGTTCTGGATGTAATGATTGGAATAGATAATCTTTTTCGCAGATGCGAAGTTGATGATAACCATGTCATGGATCAAATTGCTAGAACCTGGTAAATGATCGAACAAATCTTCCATTTTGAGTTATGGATATCATTTTCGATTGTCAATTTACTCAGTTCAAAGTAATCTATAAATATAGGGAATGATAACACCATAGCTCTTCATGATGACGAGCTCGGTAGAATAAAATCTTTCTCCGACAACTCTCTCAGTTGTACGGTAATTCCTTTAATTTAGATGGTGCTGACGTACAGTGCACAAACCACAGGTGCAGCACCGGGAATATGATCAATACCAAATTCAACTTGCCTTAATAGCAAAAGTCTAGTAAATTTACCAATAAATACCTCCTAAAGTTTCAGATAATATAAACATCTTTTAATATATTTATTTTAAGTTCTTTCTAGATTATAATATCTATGACAAATTCACAACCATCCACGGTATAATTTCAAGTCTAATGCAGGATATGGTCATCCATCAAGAATTATTTAGATTACTTTTGATAATCAACATCTTATCTTTTAGGGAATTCAATTCGAGTTCCCATCAATTAAGACAATGTCGTCATGTCATAATCAATCAATCCATTCTACTGGCACTATCAACTTCCCAGTTTCATTGTCGTCGATAAGATGTGAACTTCTCAAAAGACTAATAATAATTCATAATCCTTCACAAATTCAAGGATATCAGGAGACACAACTAACCTTAAAAGAGTAAGGTCAACGCATAATCTATGCGAGAGAATTTCAAATCAGATACAGATGAAAACATTTAACGAATATGAATATATCCCATGTTTTCATAATTTGAGTACGCACTCGAAAGCTCCTCGGATCGTTACCCAGGTCATTCAAATGAAATCAAATCATAAGAAATGATAAGAACATCAATACATCCAGTCGGGTATCAACACTCGGTAATCATATACTTTTCCTAAGAATCTCACTACGGGAGAATTGGACAAGAAAGGATTGTCAATTGTCAAATAAGACAATTTCCACAGATGAGTAAACTCGATTCAGAAGAATAGATGCTACAGGCACATATGTAGGTGTCCCTAACACTATGTCCCTATTTTGCACTTCTTGCAGATCTCATAAAATTTAATCTTTCACAATCTTCAAAGAAAAAGTAGTGTTTATTAATCAGTTTTATGGTGACTACTAATCAGCCTTGCATGGTCCATTCCAAATTTTATGTAGGCGTGCAACTATATACAATTTCAAGGTTAACGATGCAATACTCAGTTCGTCAAAATTTTATCATCATGTTTATAATAAAAAAACACTTTCATGCTTAATTCTTAAATAAGAATCAAAAATATATTTATAAAGGTTTTCTTTGTTATGGAAATAATTAAGTTTCCAAAGCGTCTCATAAACAACTTCATTTTGATATCAATCACTTATAAATCTCACTTTGAATAATCCTTATTGTGATGAAAATTAAATTTTCTCAAAGGATATTTTATAAAAACAATGTGTGATCTGCAAAAGAGTTATGAAGAGTTGTTCACCAAGAACTAACTACGATATGATAGAAAATGAGCTTAGCCAATTAATCATAAGGTTCATGACCTCGATGGCACTCACGAAGAATAATTCACAACGTAACTTAAATCAAGATGAGTACTTGGTCAATGGTAGCATCACTAATGCGAACATTAGGATGAAGCAATAAAAGATAGATATCATCGATACATGTAGAATTTAGCAATCGAAGGTAGTCTTTTCGTTAATCACAAACAAGTCTAAATTGCACCGTAACACATTACGTGTCACTATGTCATACAATTCCAAGAACTCATCCTACCAACTGATGTCTCAGTTAGGTTAGGGATTATTTTTTAAAAGATACCACAATGAACACTAATCTACAAGAGTCATTAGGTGTTCCACATGTCCCAAAAGATCCATCAGTCTCAATTCAGAAGAAGATTTCTTCAATTTATTTCTTGGACACTGGGCATCCTCGTTAGTGGACAATGGCCTAGGAACAACACTTATCACAAACTAACAATCATTTAAAACCTTATAATTCAATCACAGGACTTAACGACTTATATTAACAATCTCATATTCCATACGGGTTAAATCTTACTTTATTCAAGTTTCAATCAACTTATACTCAATTCGATATCCTACCTCATATTCCAATACTTTCAATCTTATTCTTAGATCTTTAAAAGGGAAATAAAAGCTCGATATGATCAACACTTAATTCCAATCCTATAGCTCTTACAACAACAATTATCAAATGAGTCACTAGTATGAAATGACTTGATCATTCAACTAGACTTCTCGGAAAGGTACTAGTGGCATGAGGCTTTTGGGTAATGGTTCCAATGACAGCCTCAAGGGCAACATTCACCCTTTCAATTTCATTTTAAGAATTGGATGACAACGAATCAGATGACATCTTTCTAGGTGGTAACGTTTTGTCAAACTCCACTCTATAAGGAAAGATCGTCATGACATCGATATCATATTTAATCTCGCCAATTCTTCTTTAATATCACAATCAACTAATATCAACATTTCTATGAATATCAACCATTTTGTTGGGATTATAAACATCCACAACTTGGTTTAGATCTAGGATAGCTAGAATTCCTACGATAATAGCTTCGATTAATTTACTAGGGGATTTAGGGTTCCTTGTGACAATCTACGCCGTATAAATACCTCGTATAAATATCAAAATAAGCATCAAACAATCATGTAATAAAATTACATCATATATATATATATATATAATCCAAGTTATATATATATTAAAATAACACTTCTCAGTCTGGCCTTGTCGGTAACTCGGGAATTCTTTGGCACCGTTATACTCAAAATATTTTTAGACATTTTGTGAAAAATGTTTATAGTTAAAAGATTTTGAAATGTTTTATTCAAAACCTTAGTTTTAAAAATCTTTCGTTCTCTATAACGAGAGCTCTGGTACCAAACTCTAACACCCCCAAATTTTATACAACTCAATACAGCGGAAGACTAGTTGGTGTTACGGGATAGCACATTACTCACATCATAGACAACGCATAAAAATCGCGTCGTTTATTAATAAAGCATTTCCATTCATAAATATCAAAGTTACATCGGTCCCAAGTCATATTATTTCATACAAAGTTTTACAAAGTATTTGAATGGAAATTAGTCTTTAGGTGCGGGCCATGAATTCTTGTTGTCTTCCCGAGAATTACCTTCAAGTACCTGAGATAAAACATGTTAAAAGAAAAGGTCGGCGATAACGCCGAGTGAATTCATAGAGTTTAATAAACCATAAATATAACATCGGTATAAAATTATTACCGGAAATCATTTTGTACAAATCATTTTAATAGGCCATAAAATAGCCAAAGTCATTTTATACAGATCTTCATCAAAATCATAATATAGGCGTTTGCCTTAAAAATCATTATACAAGCCAATGTCGTAAAAACATCATACAATACGTCTTATGACGTTGTATAAAAATAAAAACCGTTATATGAGTATGGTTATGAAAACCAAAACACAAACATAATATCAATAGTATGACCCTGTATTGCTAGTCAGGCAATACATCGTAATTCGGAGCGTCTAGTAGTATTTCGTTAGTTCGATTATTATAAGCCGCATGACATTGTTACCTTACTATCACAACAATGGGTAGCTAACCCGATACCAAATTTGCCCATCTAAGTTAGCGTGTCGTTACAAAGGTCACGCTATGGAAATCTTCTCATACATAAATTCGCGTACCAATCAATGTGGCACAACGGGGATCAACCGTCAAGGCGCGAACTGGGGTGATCGTCCCAAAATAGTACTATTATATGCATAAGCGTCTACCAAATCCCGGTAGTTCACAATTCATGCTAATGGGACTTTTAGTGACATAAGCTAACTTTAATAATCCATTTCATTTCATTTATCGGGTCATATAATCATTCATCGGGTCATACAATCATTCGGGTCCAAATCTATAAACAAACAATCGGGACAAATAGTGTCCTATTTTATAAAAACTAACATGTTATCTCCCTCGTGGGTTTATAAAACATTTCATAAAAACATTTAAAAGAGTGTGAGGCTATGAACTCACGTTGATATGGGAAGGCGGGTTATCGGCAATTCGGACGTACGGTACGTCCTTCAATCACGAAAACCTAGACAAATAATACTCGCCTTAGACTCATGTCCAATGACTTTATAAAAATAACAATTATGTATACATATGATGATTATATATATATGATGATCAAGTGGGTTTACATATTCTCTTTTACTCATTTTAATGTTTACGTTTCGATAACTTTTATACTAGTTTACTAGTTTTACCTATTTACATGTTTTAGGCCCAATAGGCCCATTGCAAGCTCAATATATTATATTAGCCCAATTATACTTTTATTATCAGTATCACACTTTACATGTTGGGCCCAAATGGGTTAAGCCCAATAAATAAGTTTATAAGTGTTTTAGTACATTTTGTTGTATTATTAGTCCAATATCGTTAACTTAGCCCGTTAATGTCCGTATGTTATATAGTTCGGGTTTTATCGGTTTTTACTTGTTATACATGTTTATATATCAGTATATAAGTTTTATAAAGTTCACATTAGACGGGTACAACTGTCTAAGTTTTATTTAACAAAAACGTTAATTTTACGGTAATAGCCGAAAAAGTCGTAAAAATCATGTTTTATAGTTTTTATAACTTATAAAACTTATCAAGTTACCATTTTTATAAAGTGTCCACTTATTAATCATTGTACATATTTATATAAATGTATTATATGAGTTAGCGGGTTTATATTCACATTTTATACTATATAATTTTGAGTGCTTATATAATAGTAATAAACATTAATTCTCAAAATCTGATTTTTATTTTCATTTTCACCAAACTTCCATATCTAGAGTTCTATATGGAGATAGAAGCTCAAATATTTATCACATAAACTACATGATATGTGCTCCGATTAACTCTTCTATAGCTACTGTTGAATCAGCCTCTAAGTATTTTCTAAAAATCGTCCAAAACAATGAACTCAGATTTGTACTCTAAACTTGTTTTGATCATATCTCACTCATCCTAATGATTCCATTGCATGGCCAACTCTCACATGTGTACAAGACATATTAATTACTGCAAATGGATTCTACTTCATCATTTTGTCAGTCTAACATGTGGTTAGTTACTGTTTTTATACAGCCTACCATTTAAACAAGATTTACCCATTTTTCATGTAGTTTGTCCATCTAAATTAAGCAAGATTTTAACCTTGTTTCTTATAGTTTTTCATCTTTTTAAGCATGTTTATCAACAACAAATCCCCACACAATATTTTTAATCATCATTCCTCATCATATACATATACATAAGTAAAAGAAATACAAGATTACATAATCAAAAATAACAAGAGGATGAGGAGGACAATCTTTATACCACCAAGTTGATGTAGGTTGTGATTTGGACATGGATATTGATGGAGAAACTTGTGAATAGCCAAGACCATCTTCAAGACCACCATTCTTCATGAATACCTTGTGGAAAATCAGCCCTAATACTCCATAGAAACTCCTCCTTGGATGTTAAAACTTGCACCAATCTTCATCTCTTTGAATGGAGATTAACATATGTTAGTTATAACAAATGTTTGTGGTTAAAATTGATCAAATGAGGGTGTTCTTGGTGGAGATGGGACGAATTTTTAGAGAGAGGAAAGGGAAAATGTGTGGTTTTGCATGTGTTGAAGGAGAGCTAGTGGTAAAGGGTTAGTGGTTTTGTGTAGTTTTAGCTTACATTGTAAGCTTAATGTAACAAGTGTCTTGCTTGTTTATGAGGTTTTGACACATCATGGTGTGTGTTGGAGACTTGTTAACCATCCCATGTGTGGGGGTGGGAAAAGTTTATCTTGTCTCATCCCCATTTAATTACGGGTAGTCCTCGATTCTAGTTTCCTCGATTTGCGTGCCCTCGGGTCGTTTTACGAAAAACGTTTTTATAAATTATGAATCAACGGTACAAAACGAATCTAATAAAAATTGTCTCATCAAAAACGGAGTTCAAACACATAAATACGAAATCCTAAGGTTTCCGGTTTAGTCGTAAAGGACGTTAAATTAAAATCGTAAGTCCTAATCTCTTCTCGTAAATTTGTGAGTTTATGAACCAACACAAATTTAAAACTCCAAAATAATATTCACGGATAAATTTATTTTCTGAAATGTCGGACTGTCACCAAAGACGGTGTATGTAAACGTAAGCACGTAACGTTGAATCCTCCGGTTTAGACGTAGTCGATGCTACTTCACGACGTAAATCCAAATTTCTTCCCAAAAATAAGTGAGTTCATAATATAACGTTAAAAGAATGTTTTTAAATAATATCTGAGAATAAAATATCAACCATAAATTGACGGATTGTCACAAAATTTGTGTTGGTTCATAAACTCACAAATTTAGGAGAAGAGATTAGGACTTACGTTCATAATTTAACGTCCTTTACGACAAAACCGGAACCCTAGGTTTACGTATTTACGTTTTGAACTCCGTTTTTTATGAGACAATTTTATTAGATTCGTTTTGTGCCGTTGATTCATAATTTATAAAAACGTTTTTCGTAAAACGACCCAAGGGCACGCAAATTGAGGAAACTAGAATCGAGGAGTACCCGTAAATTAATAGGGATGGGAAAAGTTTACACTTGCCCACCCCTATTGAAGTGGCATCCAAGAGTACACAACACACTCTTGATGTGCCAAGTTTACTTAAGTAAACAAGGACACTTGTCCTTGTTTCTTTCCAAACCACTAGCAACACAAAACTAGCCAAGACTAAACCATTATCTCATTTACAACATGCAAACCACACACAAACTCTCTTGGCTCCCTATGAACGTCCACCATGCTCCCAAAACACCCCATTTGATCAAAAATTCAATCATGAATCATGTGTTTAACTTGCACAAGTTGAATACCCTTTGAAGTTATGGAGATTGAAGGCGATTCTAACATCCAAAGAGGAGATTTTTTGGTGTCCTAGGGCTGATTTCCCACAAGGATATTATAAAGATTGGTGGACTTGAAGATGATATTGGTTTATCACAAGTTTTGCCACCAAAATCCAAGCCTTGTTCATCAAAAACTCATCTTTTCATCACTAATGGTGGTATAGAGATTGTTTCTTCCTAACCTCTTGTTATTTTGATTATGTAATATTGTATTTTCTTTATTTATGTATATGTATATGATGATTAATGATGATTAAAAATATTATGTGGAGATTTGGTGTTGATAAACATGGTTAAAAAGATGGAAAACCATATGTAAAAAGGTTAAAATCTTGCTTAATAAGTTAGCTGTATAAAAACAGTAACTAACCATATGTTAAACTAATAAAATGGCAAAGTGGAATCAATATACAGTAACTATTAGGTCTTGTACACACGTGAGAGTTGGCCATGCAATGGAATCATTATAATGAGTGAGATATGATCAAAACAAAATTAGTGTATCAATCTGAATAGTCTGTTTTGTGAGGACTGTTAGGGATACTTAGACTTGGATTGAGCAGTAGCTAAAACTAAGTTATTTGTAACACATAATATTAAGTTTATGTCATCCAAAAATGAGCTTCTATCTCCTTTTAGAACTCAAGATATGGTAAAAATGATGAAAATGAAACTAAAAATCAGATTTTGTGAAATTAAAGTTTAATAGTATTATAATAGCACTCAAATAAGTATAGTATAAAATGTAAATTAAAACCCACTAACTTATATATTACATTTATATAAATATGTAAAATAATAAATAAAAGGGACATTTTATAAAAATGGTAGTTTGATAAGTTTTATAAGTTATAAAATTATTAACATGCTTTTTACGTCTTTTCGGCTAAAACCGATAAATTAACGTTTTTGTCAATTAAAACTTAGACGGTCGGACCCGTCTAATGTAAACTTTTTATAACTCATATAATGATATATGAGTACATATTACAAGTAAAAACCAATAAAACCCGAGCTTTATCTCATACGGAAATTAACGGGCCAAGTTAGCCTTATTGGACTATTAATCCAACTAATTTGGCTAAACACTTATAAACTAACTTATTGGGCTTAACCCACTTGGGCCTAACTTGTAAGTATAATACTGATATTTAAAGTGTAAAATGGATCAATATAAGGTAATGGACTTATAATGGGCCTAATGGGCCTTGACAAGTAAAGAAGATGAACTACTGAAACATGTATAAAAGTTGTCAACACATAACACTAAAATGAGTAAATGAGAATGTACAATCCCACTTGATAATCATCATACTCATGATATCATCATAGATATACATAGCCATTGTTTTTATAAAGTCATTGGACAAGAGTCTAAGACCGAGTATTATTTGTCTAGGTTTCCGTGATTGAAGCACGTACCGTACATCCAAATCATCGATAACCGCCTTCCCACATCAACGTGAGTTCATAGCCTCGCACTCTTTTAAATGTTTTGATGAAATGTTTTATAAACTCGCGAGGGAGATAACATGTTAGTTTTAATAAAATAGGACACCAGTTATCCCGATTGTTTGTTTATTGATTTGGACCCGAATGATTGTATGACCCGATGAATGATTATATGACCCGATGTATGAGATAAAATGGATTATTAAAGTTAGTTTATGTCACTAAAAGTCCCATTAGCATGAATTGTGAACTACCGGGATTTGGTAGACGCTTATGCATATAATAGTACTATTTGGGGACGATCACCCCAGTTCGTGCCTTGACGGTTGATCCCCGTCGTGCCACATTGATTGGTAAGCGAATTTATGTATGAGAAGATTTTCATAGCGTGATTTTTGTGACGACACGCTAACTTAGATGGGCAAATTAAGTTTCGGGTTAGCTACCCGTTGATTGTTATATTAAGGTAACAATGTCATGCGGCTTATAATAATCCAAATAACGAAATTACTGCTATATGTATTGAATTACAATATATTCCCTGACTAGCAATACGGGGTCTTATTATTGATATTATGTCCGTGTTTTCGTTTTACATAACCATATTCATATAACGGTTTTATTTAACTCTATACAATGTTATAAAACGTATTGTATGATGTTTTTACGACATTGGTTCGTATAATGGTTGAAGGCAAAAGCCTATATTATGATTTTGACAAAGATTTGTATAAAATGTTTTTGGATTATTTTATGGCCTACGACAAGGAATTGTATAAAGTGATTTTCGGTAACAATTATATTTACCGATGATATGTTAATGGTTTTAATAAACTCTATGAATTCACTCGGCATTTTCGCTGACCTTTTCTTTTAACATGTGTTGTCTCATGTACTTGAAGGTAATTCTCGGGAAGACGACAAGAATTTATGGCCCGCACTTAAACAATTTCCATTCAAATGTTTTGAAAAATTTGTATGAAATACTATGACTTGGGACCTATGTAAATTTGATATTTATGAATGGAAATGCTTTATTATTAAACGACGCGATTTTTAGGCGTTGTCTATGATGTGAGTAATGTGCTATCCCGTAACACCAACGACTCTTCCGTTGTATTGAATTGTGTAAATTTGGGGGTGTTACAAGTAAAATCAATCTTACCCATTTATGCTTTGTGGATGACCTGCTTTTGTTGTGTCATGGTGATTTAGTTTCTGCTTGTATCTTAAGGAGGGGCTTAGATGAATTTAGTATGTCCTCTGGTTTATACCCTAACCTTGATAAGAGTACTGCTTTCTTTAGCAACATTAAGAGGATGTGAAGTATCAAATCTTGAGTGCTCTTCCGTTTAGAGAAGGTATTTTGCCGGTTAGGTATTTGGGAGTCCCTCTTATGACAAAAAGATTAAGGAACATTGATTGTAGAATTTTGTTGGATAATGTCAAGAAAAGGATTCTCAGCTGGCATAACAAAATGCTCTCCTATGCAGGTAAGCTTCAACTTATTTCCTCTATTTTATCCTCTATTAATGTGTTTTGGGCTTCTATGTTTGTTTTGCCCAAAAACATTTGTGACTGTATTGATAGATTGTTTAAGAACTTTCTATGGGGTATTGGGGATAATGGTAAGGGGATTGCTAGTGTTGCCTGGGAAGATATTTGTAGACCCAAGAGTCAGGGGGCTTGGTATAAAAACTATGAGTCTTATGAATGAAGCCTTAATGTCCAAACACCTATGGAATGTCCTTAATAATAAAGAGTCTTTATGGGTTAAATGGATTAACACTTATCGTCTCAAGGGTAATTATATTTGGAACCTCACTGTTTGGAAGAAGAATGCATGGTCATGGAGACATATTATGGGATTAAGAGATAAAGTTAGGAGGTTTATTGCTGTTAAAGTGGGTAATGGTAGGAATTGTTTCGTCTGGTTTGATAAGTGGTACTCTAATGGCCCTTTATGCAAACTTATTACCCACAACTTTCTAAACTCTCTTGGTATTGATGTTAATGACAAGATTGTTGATTGGATTGATAACTATCAATGGCTATGGCCGAATGACTGGTTAGGAAGATTTGGTTCCGTTATTAATGTGTCGGCTCCTATTTTGAATGTTGTTGCTGATAAAACCATTTGGTTAAATAAGGATCAGATGGTGGTGGATTTTAGTGTTAGGGAAGTCTGCAAGGCTATTAGAGTGGATATGCCTAAGGTTATGTGGGTTGATCATGTGTGGTTTCCTTATTGTATTCCTAGGCACTCTTTTATTCTTTGGTTAGCTATCAAGGGTAGGCTGAAAACTCAGGATAGATTAACCAGATGGTTCCCTTTAGCTAATGCGACATGTGCTCTTTGTAAGACATGTATGGATTCACACAGCCACTTGTTCTTCAGTTTCCCCTTTTCTTCTAGTGTGTGGGAAAAAATGAAAAAGTTGGCATCATTAGACTCGGTTTCAAACATTTGGGCTGAGATTGTGTCAGCGGTTTGTAATATCAAAGCAAGTAATTCCATTTGGAGCGTGATTCAGAGATTGGTATTGGGGGCGTCTGTTTACTTCATATGGAAGGAACCAAACTTTAGGCTGTTTCAAAATGTTATCAGATCCGCTGATGCGGTTGCTAGTATTATTATTAATACTATTAGACTTAGACTCCGTCGCCTGAATATCAGATGGTCTAGGGATGTGGCTAAGGCTGCTATCATTTGGCAGCTTCCATTCTTGTGTCTGATGGATAAGGAATGCCTTGACGATTTCATGGATTGTGATGATAGGTCCGGTTAAGCTTTTTTTGGGTTCCTGTTGGCCTATGTTTATGAAGAACTCAGGTTTGTCCTCTACTTATATGATTATGTTTATGATTTCTACTAATTGAAATGTTATAGAATCAGTAGATATATGGCGGCTGACAATCTCTAAAACCCGAGTCTTAGAAATGGCACCACCTAATAGAGGAAACCTGAAATCTGAAAATTTGATCCTAGCTCGCGGAGCGGCATACCGAAAAAAAGGAAAGAATTCATTGCACCCCTAGGCACAAGTCATCCTCGTACCGGGCTTGGACCATGTCTCCCGAACAATCTCAGTACATATGGCGCAAGACGATTCCACATATCGAGGTCGGAATGGGATCGGGTGTGATTATTCAATCAAGGAAGCAGAGTCAACGGCCTTTGAAGAAAGATGACTTCTATTTTAAGATATTGAGTTGGACAGTCGCTCAAAGGCAAAAAAGAAGAGCAAAAACTTCCCCGCTCATTTGACTTTTCTTTGGCCTGGTGGGCATGAAAAAGCGAGACCATAAAGATATCAAACTGACTAAATCATGAAAGTGAGGTGTTGTATACCTTCAATTCAACAAGTGCTATATGCTCTCTCTGTTTAGGTTGTGAGGGATATACTAATACCATTCAGGCTATAAGAAAGAGATTTCTGCATGTTAAGACAGCACACTAGTACATTTTCATTGACCACTGAGACCAACCCCCAAGCCCGGTCTTTGAACTAATAAAGATGGCATAGTAGAAAACTTCAGACTGACTATCATCGTGAAGTCCACCCAAGAGAGTTCCCCGGCTTCTCGTGATGAGCGCAGCGCAGCAAACGGTGTTTGCGCCAGAGACATTCTTTGCCTCATCTTTCATGCCTACCAATCACCCTGTTATTTTGACTTCATATCTAACATTTATTTTCTATCCAAGTGCTGTTGTTTTCTATGGTGGATAGAAGGTTTCCAAGATGTTATAGTGGCAAGGCTGAGTATGAAGAATTTAGGTTATCAATATTGTCATGTATTGGGAAGATCTATACAGTCCTTTGGGACTGTTGGGAGGACTTTTGGATCTTTTTTGGGAGGTTTGATGTGCTATTAGTGGTCTTATAGGTAGTTTATGGGGGAGTGTGCTATGCCTTCTAGAGCGTGCTGAAAGATGTGTCGTCTATGCTAGGTATGGTACATTTTCTCCCATGTTCTACCTATTTGAACAATATTTTAGTTGCCAAACCTGGTTTTGTTGATGCTTAGTCCTCCCTCTTGTTTTTTAACCTTGTATCTGTTTATTGTCGATCCGATAGATAAATAGGTTATTGCATCATGTGAGAGGATTCATATCTAGTTGTACTCTTTCCTCCTTTTATGGTTTCCCACTGGGTTTTACATAGATGGGGGTTTTGAGGAGGCAATAGATATGATGAGCTACACTGGCACCTCTCTTATTTTTCTGCATTTGATTTGATGGCGTTTTTGAGTAGGTCTCTTTTACCTATTTCTGCTTGTCTCTTAGTTTTGTGTTGGGGTCTTTCCGTTGGGATGGATTGGTTGATTTTGGTTGCTTTCCTTTGTGGTTGAATCAAGATTAATCATGGATTTCAAAGTGGATTCCTCATCATAAACTAAGATCTTGCCTTGTATTTTGGTGTGCCATGAATTGCAGGAGCTTGGTCTTATCATATGGGATCAAGAATAGTGTTATGGGTAGCAGCTATTTGTCATTCTTTTAGTTGCTTTTTTGTATCTTTGTGTATTGAGCATGGGGTTTGTCCATTGCCTTTACCTATAGTATTATTTGAGTATGGGATGTTGTCCATACCTTTTTGTTGCTAGAGCTTGTTAGTTGGGGATGTGTCCCATCTAATTTTTGTAAAGCTGCTAGTTTTGTACATTCGGCCTTTGTGACCTTTCTTAATGAATTTACCATTAAGAAAAAAAAATGATTGAAATAAACCCTTGAATGTAAATGGGTCGGACCTGAGCCCAAAAACAATATCCAACAAAATGTGAAAAATTGATAAAAATGAAAATATCTCATAAAATATAGTGTTTCGGGCCTCGAAATTTCCGTAACCCAACAAAGTTCGGTTACAGCTACGTTCCCCTCATTTTGGCCTTCGATTCTCCTCGTCCCGCTCCTGAAACGGACTTCTACAACCTAAGTTATGACATTTTCAAATACGTTTGGGCTCTATCTTCTACACTAGTACATCCATCAAACCTTCTGAACCAACCAAAATAGACCAAAATGGAATTTAAGCGGGCAAACCTAGGAAAAGTTTTAATAATATGGGCAAACCATGCCAAATCTGTGGAAATACAATTTCCACTTGGGTTTGATTGTTTTGATCATGCTTTGGGAGTCTTTGTCAGATTTCGGTTGGGATTAACTATGTTTTGAACATGCTTAAATGTTAAAAATTAGGTGGTGAAGTAGATGTTGTTTTATTAGACAAGGAACATCGTGATGACACACAATCAAATCATCTTAAATATATGGGTGAGCTCTTACAACATTTATCATTGTTTCATCAATAAAACAATGACATTGATTTTCCTTAAGAAACCTACAAAGATGGATAACATTCAAAACTAATGAACAAAACATAGTATCTATCAACATGTTCTTAACTATGCTAGGACTTTGAAAGATCAAATTAAAAAGTTTCTCTTATATTGGAAGTTTAATTTTTAATGTATGGTTTAGTTACACGACCTTGCAAGTTAGATTGAATTTTAGCTTATGGATACTGGTTCTTGGGTTCACCATCATCACGTCTTTTCTTACTTGGGTTATGTATTAATTTTCATTGAAACGTACTAACTTAATAATTTTTAAACATTGTCACACACATCAAAATACGGTCGATGCGGGCTAAACCATTCGAAACTGGCCAAAACTGACCAAAAGGTAACTTAAACTGTAAAAACCATAGAAAATCTGAATAACCTATAAAACTATCCCAAATCCGGGGTAAATGTATTTCCACTATGTTTTGATTGTTGTGATCATGTTTTGGGGGCCTTTAGCATGTTTTGGTCGGGGTTGGCTATGTTTTTACTAGGCTTGGAGGTTGCAAATTAGTTGGTAAAGTAATATTGGTTTCACTAGACAATGAAATCATTAATACACACCATGTATTGGTATTAAAGATATGAGTGAACTCCAACAACATTTATCATTATTTGATCAAGACAAAAATGACATTCAAAGGTGGACAATATACCAAACGAATGAACAAAACATCTTATGTAACCAACTGTTGCTTAACGATCCCGGGACTTAGAAATGTCATATTAAAAATTTTGTCTATGATTGCCAAGATAATTTATAATCTATTATTAATAACTTCGCGTTACTGGTATGATCGAAATAAACCCTTTAATGTAAATGGGTCGGACATGAGCCCAAAAACAATATCCACCAAAATGTGAAAAAATGATAAAAATGAAAATATCTCTTAAAATATAGTGTTTCGGGCCTCGAAATTTCCGTAACCCAACAAAGTTATGTTACAGCTACGTTCCCCTCGTTTTGGACTTCGATTCGCCTCGTCCCGCGCCTGAAACGGACTTCTACAACCTAAGTTATGACATTTTCAAAAAAGTACTTTTCTTCACGCGATATTGGGTAACCAAATACGTTTGGGCTCTATCTTCTACACTAGTACATCCATCAAACCTTCCGAACCAACCAAAATAGACCAAAATGGAATTTAAGCGGGCAAACCTGGGGAAAGTCTGAATAATACGGGCAAACCATGCCAAATCAGTGGAAATACAATTTCCACTTGGGTTTGATTGTTTTGAACATGGTTTGGGAGTCTTTGTCAGGTTTCGGTTGGGATTAACTATGTTTTGAACAGGCTTAAATGTTAAAAATTAGGTGGTGAAGTAGATGTTATTTTATTAGACAAGGAACATCGTGATGACACACAATCAAATGATATTAAATATATGGGTGAGCTCTAACAACATTTATCATTGTTTCATCAACAAAACAATGACATTAATTTTCCTTAAGAAACCTACAAAGATGGATAACATTCAAAACTAATGAACAAAACATAGTATCTATCAACATGTTCTTTACTATGCTAGGACTTTGAAAGGTAAAATTAAAAAATTTCTCTTATATTGGAAGTTTAATTTTTAATGTATGGTTTAGTTTCACGACCTTGCAAGTTAGATTGAATTTTAGCTTATGGATACTGGTTCTTGGGTTCACCATCATCACGTCTTTTCTTACTTGGGTTTATGTATTAATTTTCATTGTAACGTACTAACTTAATAACTTTTAAACATGGTCACACGCATCCAAATACGGTCGATGCGGGCTAAACCATTCAAAACCGGCCAAAACTGACCAAACGGTAAATTAAACTGTAAAAACCGGAGAAAGTCTGAATAACCCGGTAAAACTATCCCAAATATGGGCTAAATGTACTTCCACTATGTTTTGATTGTTGTGATCATGCTTTGGGGGCCTTTAGCATGTTTTGGTCAGGGTTGGCTATGTTTTGACTAGGCTTGGAGGTTGTAAATTAGTTGGTAAAGTAATATTGGTTTCACTAGACATTGAAATCATTAATACACACCATGTATTGGTATTAAAGATATGAGTGAACTCCAACAACATTTATCATTATTTGATCAAGACAAAAATGACATTCAAAGGTGGACAATATACCAAACGAATGAATAAAACATCTTATGTAATCAACTATTGCTTAACGATCCCGGGACTTAGAAATGTCATATTAAAAATTGTGTCTATGATTTCCAAGATAATTTATATTATATTATTAATAACTTCGCATAACTAGTATGATCAAAATAAACCCTTGAATGTAAATGGGTCGGACCTGAGCCCAAAAACAATATCCAACAAAATGTGAAAAATTGATAAAAACGAAAATATCTCATAAAATATAGTGTTTCGGGCCTCGAAATTTCCGTAACCCAACAAAGTTAGGTTACAGCTACGTTCCCCTCGTTTTGGCCTTCGATTTGCCTCGTCCGCGCCTGAAACAGACTTATACAACCTAAGTTATGACATTTTCAAAAAATTTATTTTCTTCACGTGATATTGGGCAACCAAATACGTTTGGGCTCTATCTTCTACACTAGTACATCCATCAAACCTTCCGAACCAACCAAAATAGACCAAAATGGAATTTAAGCGGGCAAACCTGGGGAAAGTATGAATAATACGGGGAAACCATGCCAAATCCATGGAAATACAATTTCCACTTGGGTTTGACTGTTTTGATCATGGTTTGGGAGTCTTTGTTAGGTTTCGGTTGGGATTAATAGGCTTAAATGTTAAAAATTAGGTGGTGAAGTAGATGTTGTTTTATTAGACAAGGAACATCTTGATGACACACAATCAAATGATATTAAATATATGGGTGAGCTCTAACAATATTTATCATGGTTTTATCAACAAAACAATGACATTGATTTTCCTTAGGAAACCTACAAAGATGGAAAACATTCAAAACTAATGAACAAAACATAGTATCTATCAACATCTTCTTAACTATGCTAGGACTTTGAAAGGTCAAATTAAAAAGTTTCTCTTATATTGGAAGTTTAATTTTTAATGTATGGTTTAGTTACACGACCTTGCAAGTTAGATTGAATTTTAGCTTATGGATACTAGTTCTTGGGTTCACCATCATCGCGTCTTTTCTTACTTGGGTTATATATATATATATATTCATTGTAACATACTAACTTAATAACTTTTAAACATAGTCACACACATCCAAATACGGTCGATGCGGGCTAAACCATTCGAAACCGGCCAAAACTAACCAAAAGGTAAATTAAACTGTAAAAACCGGAGAAAGTCTTAATAACCCGGTAAAACTATCCCAAATCCGGGGTAAATGTATTTCCACTATGTTTTGATTGTTTTGATCATGTTTTGGGAGCCTTTAGCATGTTTTGGTCGGGGTTGGCTATGTTTTGACTAGGCTTGGAGGTTGTAAATTAGTTGGTAAAGTAATATTGGTTTCACTAGACATTGAAATCATTAATACACACCATGTATTGGTATTAAAGATATGAGTGAACTCCAACAACATTTATCATTATTTGATCAAGACAAAAATGACATTCAAAGGTGGACAATATACCAAACGAATGAACAAAACATCTTATGTAACCAACTGTTGCTTAACGATCCCGGGACTTAGAAATGTCATATTAAAAATTTTGTCTATGATTTCCTAGATAATTTATATTATATTATTAATAACTTCGCATTACTAGTATGATCAAGATAAACCCTTGAATGTAAATGGGTCGGACCTGAGCCAAAAAACAATATCCGAAAAAATGTGAAAATTTGATAAAAACGAAAATCTCTCATAAAATATAGTGTTTCGGGCCTCGAAATTTCCGTAACCCAACAAAGTTAGGTTACACCTACGTTCCCCTCATTTTGGCCTTCGATTCGCCTCGTCCCGCGCCTGAAACAGACTTCTACAACCTATGTTATGACATTTTCAAAAAATTAATTTTCTTCACGCGATATTGGGCAAACAAATACGTCTGGGCTCTATCTTCTACACTAGTACATCCATCAAACTTTCCGAACCAACCAAAATAGACCAAAATGGAATTTAAGCAGGCAAACTTGGGGAAAGTCTGAATAATACGGGGAAACCATGCCTAATCCATGGAAATACAATTTCCACTTGGGTTTGATTGTTTTGATCATGGTTTGGGAGTCTTTGTCAGGTTTCGGTTGGGATTAACTATGTTTTGAACAGGCTTAAATGTTAAAAATTAGGTGGTGAAGTAGATGTTGTTTTATTAGACAAGGAACATCTTGATGACACACAATCAAATGATAGTAAATATACGGGTGAGCTCTAACAATATTTATAATTTTTTTATCAACAAAACAATGACATTGATTTTCCTTAGGAAACTTACAAAGATGGATAACATTCAAAACTAATGAACAAAACATAGTATCTATCAACATGTTCTTAACTATGCTAGGACTTTGAAAGGTAAAATTAAAAAGTTCTCTTATATTGGAAGTTTAATTTTTAATGTATGGTTTAGTTACACGACCTTGCAAGTTAGATTGAATTTTAGCTTATGGATACTAGTTCTTGGGTTCACCATCATCACGTCTTTTCTTACTTGGGTTATATATATATATTTTCATTGTAACATACTAACTTAATAACTTTTAAACATGGTCACACACATCCAAATACGTTCGATGCGGGCTAAACCATTCGAAACCAGCCAAAACTGACCAAAATTTAACTTAAACTGTAAAAACCAGAGAAAGTCTGAATAACCCGGTAAAACTATCCCAACTCCGGGGTAAATGTATTTTCACTATGTTTTGATTGTTGTGATCATGATTTGGGGGCCTTTAGCATGTTTTGGTCGGGGTTGGCTATGTTTTGACTAGGCTTGGAGGTTGTAAATTAGTTGGTAAAGTAATATTGGTTTCACTAGACATTGAAATCATTAATACACGCAATGTATTGGTATTAAAGATATGAGTGAACTCCAACAACATTTATCATTATTTGATCAAGACAAAAATGACATTCAAAGGTGGACAATATACCAAACGAATGAACAAAACATCTTATGTAACAAACTGTTGCTTAACGATCCCGGGACTTAGAAATGTTATATTAAAAATTTGCTCTATGATTTCCAAGATAAATTATAATCTATTATTAATAACTTCGCATTACTAGTATGATCAAAATAAACCCTTGAATTTAAATGGGTCGGACCTGAGCCCAAAAACAATATCCAACAAAATGTGAAAATATGATAAAAACGAAAATATCTCATAAAATATATTGTTTCGGGCCTTGAAATGGCCTTCGATTCGCCTCGTCCCGCGCCTGAAACAGACTTCTATAACCTAAGTTATGACATTTTAAAAAAATTAATTTTCTTCACGCAATATTGGGCAACCAAATACTTTGGGCTATATCTTCTACACTAGTACATCCATCAAACCTTCCGAACCAACCAAAATGGAATTTAAGCGGGCAAACCTGGGGAAAGTCTGAATAATACTGGGAAACCATGCCAAATCTGTGGAAATACAATTTCCACTTGGGTTTGATTGTTTTGATCATGGTTTGAGAGTCTTTGTCAGGTTTCGGTTGGGATTAACTATGTTTTGAACAGGCTTAAATGTTAAAAATTAGGTGGTGAAGTAGATGTTGTTTTATTATACAAGGAACATCTTGATGACACACAATCAAATGATATTAAATATATGGGTGAGCTCTAACAACATTTTTCATTTTTTTATCAACAAAACAATGACATTGATTTTCCTTAGGAAACCTACAAAGATGGATAACATTCAAAACTAATGAACAAAACATAGTATCTATCAACCTGTTCTTAACAATGCTAGGACTTTGAAAGGTTAAATTAAAAAGTTTATCTTATATTGGAAGTTTAATTTTTAATGTATGGTTTAGTTTCACGACCTTGCAAGTTAGATTGAATTTTAGCTTATGGATACTAGTTCTTGGGTTCACCATCATCACGTCTTTTCTTTCTTGGGTTATATATATATATTTTCATTGTAACATACTAACTTAATAACTTTTAAACATGGTCACACACATCCAAATACGGTCGATGCGGGCTAAACCATTCGAAACCGGCCAAAACTGACCAAAAGCTAACTTAAACTGTAAAAACAGGAGAAAGTCTGAATAACCCGGTAAAACTATCCCAACTCCGGGGTAAATGTATTTCCACTATGTTTTGATTGTTGTGATCACGTTTTGGGGGCCTTTAGCATATTTTGGTCGGGTTTGGCTATGTTTTGACTAGGCTTGGAGGTTGCAAATTAGTTGGTAAAGTAATATTGGTTTCACTAGACAATGAAATCATTAATACACACCATGTATTGGTATTCAAGATATGAGTGAACTCCAACAACATTTATCATTATTTGATCAAGACAAAATTGACATTCAAAGGTGGACAATATACCAAACGAATGAACGAAACATCTTATGTAAATAAATGTTGCTTAACGATCCCTGGACATAGAAATGTCATATTAAAATTTTTGTCTATGATTGCCAAGATAATTTATAATCTATTATTAATAACTTCGCATTACTAGTATGATCGAAATAAACCCTTGAATGTAAATAGGTCGGACATGAGCCCAAAAACAATATCCAACAAAATGTGAAAAATTGATAAAAATGAAAATATCCCATAAAATATAGTGTTTCAGACCTCGAAATTTTCGTAACCCAACAAAGTTAGGTTACAGCTACGTTCCCCTCGTTTTGTCCTTTGATTCGCCTCGTCCCGCGCCTGAAACGGATTTCTACAACCTAAGTTGTGCTATTTTCAAAAAAGTACTTTTGTTCACGCGATATTGGGAAACCAAATACGTTTGGGCTCTATCTTCTACACTAGTACATCCATCAAACCTTCCGAACCAACCAAAATAGACCAAAATGGAATTTAAGCGGGAAAACTTGGGAAAAGTCTAAATAATACGGGCAAACCACGCCAAATCCGTGGAAATACAATATCCACTTGGGTTTGATTGTTTTGATCATGGTTTGGGAGTCTTTGTCAGGTTTCGGTTGGGATTAACTATGTTTTGAACATGCTTAAATGTTAAAAATTAGGTGGTGAAGTAGATGTTGTTTTATTAGACAAGGAACATCGTGATGACACACAATCAAAGGATATTAAATATATGGGTGAACTCTAACAACATTTATCATTGTTTCATCAACAAAACAATGACATTGATTTTCCCTAGGAAACCTACAAAGATGGATAACCTTCAAAATTAATGAACAAAACATAGTATCTATCAACATGTTCTTAACTATGCTAGGACTTTGAAAGGTCAAATTAAAAAGTTTCTCTTATATTTGAAGTTTAATTTTTAATGTATGGTTTAGTTACACGACCTTGCAAGTTAGATTGAATTTTAGCTTATGGATACTGGTTCTTGGGTTCACCATCATCACGTCTTTTCTTACTTGGGTTATGTATATATTTTCATTGTAACATACTAACTTAATAACTTTTAAACATGGTCACACACATCCAAATACGGTCGATGCGGGCTAAACCATTCGAAACCGGCCAAAACTGACCAAAAGGTAACTTAAACTGTAAAAACTGGAGAAAGTCTGAATAACCCGGTAAAACTATCCCAAATCCGGGGTAAATGTATTTCCACTATGTTTGATTGTTGTGATCATGTTTTTGGGGCCTTTAGCATGTTTTGGTCAGGTTTGGCTATGTTGTTACTAGGCTTGGAGGTTGTAAATTAGTAGGTAAAGTAATATTGGTTTCACTAGACAATGAAATCATTAATACACACCATGTATTGGTATTAAAGATATGAGTGAACTCCAACAACATTTATCATTATTTGATCAAGACAAAAATGACATCCAAAGGTGGATAATATACCAAACGAATGAACAAAACATCTTATGTAACCAACTGTTGCTTAACGTTCCCGGGTCTTAGAAATGTCATATTAAAATTTTTGTCAATGATTGCCAAGATAACTTATAATCTATTATTAATAACTTCGCATTACTAATATGATCGAAAAAACCCTTGAATGTAAATGGGTCGGACCTGAGCCCAAAAACTATATCCAACAAAATGTGAAAAATTGATAAAAATGAAAATATCTCATAAAATATAGTGTTTCGGGCCTCGAAATTTCCATAACCCAACAAAGTTAGGTTACAACTACGTTCCCCTCGTTTTGGCCTTCGATTCGCTGTAACACCCCCAAATTTATACAACTCAATACAGCGGAAAACTCGTTGGTGTTACGGGATAGCACATTACTCACATCATAGACAACGCATAAAAATCGCGTCGTTTAATAATAAAGCATTTCCATTCATAAATATCAAAGTTACATAGGTCCCAAGTCATATTATTTCATACAAAGTTTTACAAGGAATTTGAATGGAAATTTGTTGTTTAAGTGCGGGCCATGAATTCTTGTTGTCTTCCCGAGAATTACCTTCAAGTACCTGAGATAAAACATGTTAAAAGAAAAGGTCAGCGATAACGCGGAGTGAATTCATAGAGTTTAATAAAATCCATCAATATAACATTGGTATACTATTATTACCAAAAATCATTTTGTACAAATCATTGTAATAGGCCATAAAATAGCCAAATTCATTTTTATACAAATCCTTATCGAAAATCATAATATAGGCATTTGCCTTAAAAATCATTATACGAGCCAATGTCGTAAAAACATCATACAATACGTCTTATGACGTTGTATAAAGTTAAATAAAAACCATTATATGAATATGGTTATGAAAAACCAAAACACGAACATAATATCAATAGTATGACCCCATATTGCTAGTCAGGCAATATATCGTAATTCGGTGCATATAGCAGTATTTCGTTCATTGGATTATTATAAGCCGCATGACATTGTTACCTTACTACAACAAACAACGGGTAGCTAGCCCGAAACTCAATTTTCCCATCTAAATTAGCGTGTCATCACAAAGGTCACGCTATGGAAATCTTCTCATACATAAATTCGCTTACCAATCAATGTGGCACGACGGGGATCAACCGTCAAGGCGCGAACTGGGGTGATCGTCCCCAAATAGTACTATTATATGCATAAGCGTCTACCAAATCCCGGTAGTTCACAATTCATGCTAATGGGACTTTCA
Source organism: Glebionis coronaria (assembly GCA_025667525.1). Classification (NCBI taxonomy): domain Eukaryota; kingdom Viridiplantae; phylum Streptophyta; class Magnoliopsida; order Asterales; family Asteraceae; genus Glebionis; species Glebionis coronaria. Next base: position 1,261,310 of record JANFOE010000063.1, read on the forward strand.
GTGACATAACCTAACTTTAATAATCCATTTTATCTCATCTATCGGGTCATTTAATCATTCATCGAGTCATACAATCATTCGGGTCCAAATCAATAAACAAACAATCGGGACAACTAGTGTCCTATTTCATAAAAACTAACATGTTATCTCCCTCGCGGGTTTATCAAACATTTCATAAAAACATTTAAAAAGAGTGTGAGGCTATGAACTCACATTGATGTGGGAAAGCGGGTTGTCGGCAATTCGGATGTACAGTACGTGCTTCAATCACGGAAACCTAGACAAATAATACTCGTCTTAGACTCATGTCTAATGACATTATAAAAATAACAATTATTTATACATATGATGATTTTATATATATGATGATCAAGTGGGTTTACATATTCTCATTTACTCGTTTTAGTGTTATGTGTCGATAACTTTATACTAGTTTACTAGTTTGACCTATTTACGTGTTTTAGGTCCAATAAGCCTATTATAAGTTCATTAACTTGTATTAATACATTTCATACTTGTATTATCAGTATTTATACTTTATATGTTGGGCCTAAATGGGTTAAGCCCAATAAATAAGTTTATAAGTGTTTTAGTCCATTTTGTTGTATTATTAGTCCAATAACGTTAACTTAGCCCGTTAATGTCCGTATGTTATATAGTTCGGGTTTTATCGGTTTTACTTGTTATATATGTTTATATATCAGTATATGAGTTTTAAAAACTTTACATTAGATGGGTTTGATAGTCTAAGTTTTAATTGGAAAAAAATGTTAATTTTACGGTAATAGCCGAAAAAGTCGTAAAAATCATGTTTATAGTTTTATAACTTATAAAACTTTTCAAAATACCATTAGTATAAAATGTCCATTTATTTATCCTTACACATATTTTTATAAATATATTATATAAGTTAGTTGGTTTTAATTTATATATTATACTATTTTTATTTGAGTGCTTATATAATACTATTATACTTTAATTTCCCAAAATCTGATTTTTACTTTCACTTTCACCATTTTTACCATATCTTGAGTTCTACAAGAAGATAGAAGCTCAAATTTTTATGACATAAACTATATGATATGTGCTCCATGTAACTCTGCTATAGCTACTGTTGAATCAGCCTCTAGGTATTTTCTAAAAATTGTCCAAAACAATGAACTCAGATTTGTACTCTAAACTTGTTTTGATCATATCTCACACATCCTAATGATTCCATTGCATGGCCAACTCTCACATGTGTACAAGACATATTACTTACTTTATATTGATTAATCTATGCCATTTTTATCAGTTCATCACATGGTTCTTTACTGTTTAATACAGCCATAATTTTAAGCATGATTTTAACCTTTTTACATATAGTTTTTCATCTTTTTATCCATGTTTATCAACACCAAATCCCCACACAATACTTTTATCATCATATAATCATCATATACATATAAAATAGGAAAGAAATACATGATTACATAATCAAAATAACAAGAGGATGAGGAGAACAATCTTTATACCTCCATGATGATGTAGGTTATGATCAAGACATGGATTTTGATGGAGAAACTTGTGATAAACCAAGACCATCTTCAAGACCATTATTCTTCAAGAACTCCTTGTGGAAAATCATCCCCAAGACTCCATAGAAACTCCTCCTTGGATGTTAAAACTTGCACCAATCTTCATCTCTTGGAAGGGAGATTAACATAATTATAAAAAATGTTTGTGGTTAAATTTTATCAAAGGGATGTGTTTAAGGTGAGGATGGGACGGCAATGGTGGAGGTTAGAGAGAGAGATGAGAGTGTTTTCATGTATGAAAATGGGAGCTAGTTTAGTGTTAGTGATTTTGTGTAAGGTTTGATTACTTTGTAAGCATGAAGTAACAAGTGTACTACTTGTTTATGAGGTTTTGACACCTCATGGTGTTGGTAGCTTAATAAGTCCTGGTATAGTGGGGGTGGGACAAGTGTCCCACTTGTCTCATCTCCAATAATTTACGGGTACTCCTTGATTCTAGTTTCCTCGATTTACGTGCCCTCGGGTCATTTTACGAAAAGCGTTTTTATAAATTATGAATCAGCGGCACAAAACGAATCTAATAAAAATTGTCTCATCAAAAACCGAGTTCGAAAACGTAAATACGTAATCCTAAGGTTTCCGGTTTAGTCGTAAAGGACGTTAAATTGAAATCATAAGTCCTAATCTCTTCTCGTAAATTTGTGAGTTTATGAACCAACACAAATTTAAAATCTTAAAATAATATTCACGGACAAATTTATTTTCTGAAATGTCGGACTGTTACCAAGGACGGTGTATGTAAACGTAAGCACGTAACGTAGAATCCTCCGGTTTAGACCTAGTCGATCCTACTTCAAGACGTAAATCCAAATTACTTCCCAAAAATAAGTTAGTTCATAATATAACATTAAAATAATATTTTTAAATAATATTTGAGAATAAAATATCAACCATAAATTGACGGATTGTCACAACATTTACCCCTAAACAGGATCTTTGTCCTCAAAGATCATCTTACCTTACTACTCGCTTCTCATAGAGTTAAATCCATGTGGGTATTTCCTCCACATTCGGTCTTTTCTCACGAGTGCAATTCATTACAATACGTGAGTTTCATCAAACATAACTACGGGAATAATATCAGGCTTAATGTTGACTTACTTTCTCTATCCATGATGTTCTCGGGTTTTTGATGAATGCAACTTTCCGCCGATCTAAACTTCATTAAGGAATAGTCAGATTTTCACTTGATAGACATTTCATCAAGTTAGATATATGAATCATAATTTACGCAGCCCTTGAAGTCCTAGGGTAGATCCAGCTTATATGCCTTTCAAACCAACTTTTACATCATCTCAATGGTCCCATACAACGGGGACTTATTTCCCATGATCTTTCAGATCATCAATTCATTTTTCCATGGTGAAAATTTTTGGCATAACTTCGCTACCCATCCGGCACTTCAAGATCTACATTTCATATTCACATAACCTCTCCTACTACCGGCAGTCAATAATCAGATCCTAATTTCAACAACCATTTTAGGTCTCGCTGGTCAAGTATTTTGTAAGGTTAGGTTCGCCATCATAGGAAACCTTAAACCTAAAAGACATTTCCAACTCACAATGGGTGTATGTCGGGTATCTTCATCCCAACTCCTGCTTACAGATGCTCTAATATATATCCTTACAACATTTGATCTCGATCCTAATACGATAGTTTTCAATGATAATCTCTCCAAATGAAAACGGTTATACGGTTTATTACCAAAGGTCAATCATTCAAACATAAAACAGTACTTATAGTATTTTGTATCATTACTTTACATCGTCCCTTTGATTGGGGTGGTACACAGTACTCTCATCAAGATTCGTTCTTAATGACTTTTGAGAAAATCTCTAGAAATTCAATGCGAAGCGAGGATCTTGATAGAGATGATCGATACAGGCACACCATGTTTACACAACTCCTTTAAATACAAAAGAGTCAATTTCTTCATCAAGAATCTATCATTAACAGGTATGATATTAGCAGATTTGGTCAGTCTGTCGACGATGACCCAAATCGAATCAAATTCAGATGATGACCTTTGCAATAGCTAGACGTTTACTAATGTATGAGGCGATGTCTGCCTTCATAATTTGTCATCAGTACAACTTCTTTAGATAAAGATACATTTAATCAGAAACGGCATGAATAGAATAATTATACTTACAATATTCCAACATAACTATATCTCAAAATCTCCATATTCAGACAATTACAAGTGGTCTTTTAATCATTTAGCGCCATCGGCTTCTCAATTTTGATGGTTCACGTTAGCCGTGAACCCCTTTTTATTATCTATATTATCCTTTTTACAATCATTATTTTATTTTTTATTTGTTTATATTGTTCGGCAATTTATTTTGCACATTCATTATTAAGGAACATGTCCTAATTGGTTCTTTATCTTTTCTACATAATGTGTCAGTATCTACATTCACTTTTCTTGATGATATAATTATCATGTCCACAATTCACTCAGAAATTCTTTCTTCATATTCTCTAAGTTTTAGTCTCGTCTCAATTATTATTTTTATTAGTTTTGCTCAATCTGATGTTTAAAGCGTCGATAATTACTACAAGTAATTAAATAATAAATATTTAATTTTTATGAAACGTAAACGCAAAAAGTTTTTAAATTTTCTTAGTTTTTCCAATTATATAAAAATGTTCAAAATAAATTTGAATTTAATTAACAAAATTTTTGTTGATTTATCGGAAATAATCAGTAAGATCCGTAAATGTTCGAAAAACCTTCGTTTATTCTTTGGTAGAGATTTTCTTAGTTGAAAGCAAAAATTGTCGTTTCAAATTTCAAGTCATGGTTTAAATGGGTTTCCTCAATCCTTCTTAGGTTGTCTTGAGGTATACACAAACATTTACCCCTAAATAGGAGTTTAGTTAAATGTTCTGGGTATAAGGGAATAATCCCTCAAAATTTCTTTTCGATAAAACATTTGTCAAAACACATTTGCACTTTCTTTTTGGTAAAATCCAAAGTCTTAAATGACTCTAACTTTTGAAGAGTCAATGTATTTCATTATCTTATTAATCACACGGTCAAATAATGTAAAAGATTAAGTCTTAAATCACATGTTAAATATTCAGGGTACAGGTTTTCGTTGTTCGGCCAATTTTGGTCAGTCTATAAATAATTATTAACTCCTTCTTATTCTTATAAACAAACAAATAGTCCTTAATGATCATAAGCATGACTTTATCAAATTACAGCCTACACACGTGATTCACCAAACTTATGAATGCTACATGTGCATTGGTCAATCTAAACGACATCACGTGAAACTCATAATGTTCATTACAAGTTCTGGATGTAATGATTGGAATAGATAATCTTCTTCGCGGAAGCGAAGTTGATAATAACCATGTCGAGGATCAAATTTTTAAAATATACGCTAGAACCTTGTAAATGATCGAACAAATCTTCCATTTCGAGTTATGGATATCGTTTTCGATTGTCAAATTACTCAGTTCACCGTAATCTATATATATAAGGAATGATAACACCATAGCTCTTCATGATGACGAGCTCGGTAGAATAAAATCTTTCTCCGACGCCTCTCTCAGTTGTACGGTAATACTTTTAATCCAGATGGTGCTGACGTATAGTGCACAAGCCACAGGTGCAGCACCGGAAATATAATCAATACGAATTTCAACTTGCCTTAATGGAAAAAGTCTAGTTAATTCACCAACAATACCTCCTAAAGTTTCAGATAACAGAAACATCTTTTAATAAATTCATATTAGGTTCTTCTAGATTACAATATCTATAACTAGTTCACAACCATTCACGGTATAATTTCAAGTCTAAATGCAGGATATGGTCATCCATCAAGAATTATTTAGATCACTTTAGATAATCAACATCTTATCCTTTGGGGGAATTCTACTCGAGTTCCCATCACTTAAGACAATGCCGTCATGTCATAATCAATCAATCCATTCTACTGGCACTATCAACTTTCCAGTTTTATTGTCGTCGATAAGATGTGAACTTCTCAAAAGACTAATAATAACTCATAATCCTTCACAAATTCAGGGATATATGGAGACACAACTACTATTAAAAGAGTAAGGTCAACGCATAATCTATGCGAGAGAATTTCAAATCAGATACAGACAAAAACATTTAACGAATATGAATATATCCTATGTTTTCATAATTTGAGTACGCATTCGAAAGCTCCTCGGATCGTTACCCAGGTCATTCAAATGAAATCAAATCAAAAGAATGATAGGAACGTCAATACATCCAGTCGGGTATCAACATTCGGTAATCAGATACTTTTCCAAAGAATCACGCCACGGGAGAATTAGACAAGAAGGGAATATCAATTGTCAAATAAGACAAGTTCCATAGATGAGTAAATTCGACTCAGAAGAATAAATAGTACGGGTACATATGTAGGTGTCCCTATCAATATGTCCCTATTTTTCACATCTTGCAGATCTCATAAATTTTAATCTTTCACAATCTTCAAAGAAAATGTAGTGTTTATTCATTAGTTTTATGGTGACTACAAATCAGTCTTGCATGGTCCATTCCAAATTATATGTAGGCGCGCAACTATATACAATTTCAAGATTAACGATGCAATACTCAGTTCGTCAAAATTTTATCATCATGTTTATAATAAAAACATTTTCATGCTTAATTCTTAAATAATAATCAAAAATAGATTTACACAGATTTTCTTTGTTATGAAAACAATTAAGTTTTCCAAGGTACTTTATAAACAACCTCATTTTTATAACAAATCACTTATAAATCTTACTTTGAATAATCCTTATAGTGATGAAAATTCAATTTTTCTCAATGGATATGGTTTTATCTTATCCACAACGTAACTTAATTCAAGATGAGTACTTGTTCAATGGTTGCATCACTAATGCGAACATTAGGATGAAGCAATAAAAAATACATATCATCGATACATGTAGAATTTAGCAATCAAATGTAGTCTTTTCATTAATCACAAACAAGTCAAACTGTACCGTAACACATTACGTGTCACTATGTCATACAATTCCAAGAACTCATCCTACCAACTGATATCTTAGTTAAGTTAGGGATTATTTTTAAAAGATGCCACAATGAATACTAATCTACAAGAGTCATTAGGTGTTCCACATGTCCCAGAAGATCCATCGGTCTCAATTCAGAAGAAGATTTCTTCACTTTATTTATTGGACACTAGGCATCCTCGTTAGTGGACAATGGCCTAGGAACAACCCTTATAACGAACCAACAATCAATTAAAACCTTATAATTCAATCACAGGACTTAACGACTTCCTCTTAACAATCTCATATTCCATTTGGGTTAAATTTTACTTTATTCAAGTTTCAATCAACTTATACTCAATTCGATATCCTACCTCATATTCCAATACTTTCAATCTTATTCTTTGATCTTAAAAGGGCAATAAAAGCTCGATATGATCAACACTTGATTCCAATCCTATAGCTCTTACAACAACAATTATCAAATGAGTCACTAGCATGAGATGACTCGCACATTCAATCAGATTTCTTGGAAAGGTACTAGTGGCATGAGGCTTTTGGGTAATGGTTCCAATGACAGCCTCAAGTGCAACATTCACCCTTTCGATTTCAATTTAAGAATTGGATGACACGAATCAGATGACATCTTTCTAGGTGGTAACGTTTTGTCAACTCCACTCTATAAGGAAAGATCGTCATGGCATCGATATCAGATTTAATCTCATCAATTCTTCTTTAATATCACAATCAACTGATATTAACATTTCTACAAATATCAACCATTTGTTGGGATCATAAATATCCACAACTTGGTTTAGATCTAGGATAGCTAGAATTCCTACGAGAATAGCTTCGATTAATTTACTAGGGGATTTAGGGTTCCTTGTGACAATCTACGTCGTATAAATACCTCGTATAAATATCAAAATAATCATCAAACAATCATGTAATAAAATTACATCATATATATATATAATCCAAGTTATATATATATTAAAATAACACTTCTCAGTCTGGCCTTGTCGGTAACTCGGGAATTCTTCGGCACCGTTATAGTCAAAAGATTTTTTTAGACATTTCGTGAAAAATGTTTTTAGTTAAAAGATTTTGAAATGTTTTATTCAAAACCTTAGTTTTAAAAATCTTTCGTTCTCTATAACCAGAGCTTTGGTACCAAACTGTAACACCCCCAAATTTATACAACTCAATACAGCGGAAGACTCGTTGGTGTTACGGGATAGCACATTACTCACATCATAGACAATGCATAAAAATCGCGTCGTTTAATAATAAAGCATTTCCATTCATAAATATCAAAGTTACATAGGTCCCAAGTCATGTTATTTCATACAAAGTTTTACAAGGAATTTGAATGGAAATTTGTTGTTTAAGTGCGGGCCATGAATTCTTGTTGTCTTCCCGAGAATTACCTTCAAGTACCTGAGATAAAACATGTTAAAATAAAAGGTCAGCGATAACGCCGAGTGAATTCATAGAGTTTAATAAAATCCATCAATATAACATTGGTATAAAATTATTACCAAAAATCATTTTGTACAAATCATTGTAATAGGCCATAAAATAGCCAAAGTCATTTTTATACAAATCCTTATCGAAAATCATAATATAGGACTTTGCCTTAAAAATCATTATACGAGCCAATGTCGTAAAAACATCATACAATACGTATTATGACGTTGTATAAAGTTAGATAAAAACCGTTATATGAATATGGTTATGAAAAACCAAAACATGAACATAATATCAATAGTAAGACCCCATATTGCTAGTCAGGCAATATATCGTAATTCGGTGCATATAGCAGTATTTCGTTAATTGGATTATTATAAGCCGCATGACATTGTTACCTTATAATAAGTGTGAAAACATTTATCCTTTTGCCACTAAAATCAAGTAAAAACAAGACCTAATCATGTGTTTTATATCATAAATGTCGGAATTACGTGTGGTTTTGTGTGTTTGTGTGTTAAATAGGTACAAATGATCAAAAGAAGAGAAAACACGGGATTTTACGGTCAAAAGTCGAAGAAAAGTCAAGAAAGAGTCGAAGACAAGATCAAAAGACCAAAAGTGTGCCAAGATCACGAAAACCGGCTAAACCGACAACGATTTTGAAGAAATAGTCAACAAAGCCGAAATCGAGCTCGTTCTTAGTGGATTTAATATCATTTGAGTTTAATGGGTCTTGTGGGTCCCACATTTTCTTATTGGGCCCACAAGCCCACTTGGATAATTTAACTACATAGATCAAGGCCCAAATCAATTATGAGATTAAAATCTGGGCCAAGCCCATATGTTGGATAGAATAATGGACGTATGGAGGACGAATTGGGCCTACAAGCCCAACAATTGGGACGGATCAAAAGAAAAAGAAGGGGTAATATATTCGCTTGATAAAGAATTTCTCACTTATTCCTAGTCAAAGGTCAACCAAACGTTTTACCCAAACCGTTCCATCCCACACCTTATTTACTCCCACGTGTACACCCTTTTCCCAACTCCCAAATAATTAAACAGTTTTACCCATTCCCCCATTATCCTTCGATAGAAACTATGTGAAAATACTCTCACCCACCCCTTTCTTCTCCAAAGAAAACGCACCATCTCCCAAAAAACCCTAATTTTACTGTGGAAAATTGACATACCCAAATTTGGGGCTTTTACCCTCAATGGGTAATTAACACCCAAAGAATTAAATCCCCCAATGTTTCGGGGATGAACACTCAATGTGGTCCTCAAAAATCAATCCTACATGGCCATAATCTTGCCATTTGATTGGCTATGCCACATCCATACCCAAATCCGCCCAATAAAATTGAGCCACATCACCAATCAACAAACACAAGAAGCACATATCCTGACACGATGGCAATCCGAGTCACAAGGGCTTTTCTCCACCGTTTGATCAAAAGAGAAGAAAGAGAAGAAAGATATGCGGCGAATATCTCTCACCATGGTCACCAAGAGAACCTAGAAGGTTCGGGGTTACCCTATAAAAACCCCCATCTATCATGTAATTTGTAGCATTTTCTTTATTTATTTTTAGTTTAATTTTCAGAAAATAGTTTTAGTTTTAATCTTGTAATTTTTATTTTCAGTATTGTAATTCTCCTTTTTAATTAATGAAAAGTTTATTTAATTTAATTTATCTCTCAAATTAATTTTCGTTTCACATTATTATTACTGTTTGGTCTTAATCTCTTCTTTTATAAAATTGTTACTGTTCGCTGTTATTATCATTATTAAAAAATAATAATAATAAATATATATATATATATATATATATATATATATATATATATATATATATATATATATATATATATATATATATATATATATATAAAGAAAAGTGATATCCATATTTCCCCTACTGGGAAATATATGTTAAAGTTACTGTTCATCCGAGTAATAAGTTCGAGGAGATGATGTTTTCTGGGTAAGAAGGTGGTGTTTGTTTTGTTCGTTTCGGTTCTATAAGGTGGCTCAGCGCCTCACCTTCGGCTCAACGGTTTTGACACAAGGTGTTTATTATCTCTTTTATTTTTATTGTTAAATTTATTTAGTTTATGTTATTTGTTTGGTTTATCAGCTGGTTTGAGTCTGCTTAATTAGAGTTGGAAGCTGTTTAGATTTACGTGTGTTAGGATTTAGTTCTTGTTGATTCTGCTTATCAGTTTAGTTGTTAACTGCTTATGCGTTTTTTTTAGTCTGCTAATTTTTTTTATTCTGCCTAAAACGTGTGGATTTATTTGGCTTGTTTGTATCAGTTTGGGTTAACCTATTAGCTATTTAGGTATTAGTGATTTATTAAGCTAAGTTTTAGATTGGTTTGGTATATTTGAATGTTTTAATGCTGCTTATAGTTTAATTGGATTGAGTAAAATTTTTCTGCTTTTTGAATTTTGGCTTATTTGATTATTTGTGCTTATTAGCTTATAGTGATAATCTATTTTTTTTAATTGCTTATTTGTCAGCCTTAGTTGTTCAGCTTATTTTTCGTTTGACTAGCTTATTAGACGTAGCTATTCGGTTATTTGTTTGTTGTTTATTGTCATTGTTCATTCAGCTTATTTGGTTATTGCTTATTGTTTTACTGCATAATCCTCAGACTCAATTAGTCTAAGGGTTTCATTGTCCAAATAAAAAGTGCCCAAAAATATTGACAAATTTTGTCACTGGTTGGATTCGAACCAGTGACCCCTCGTTTAATAGCCCAGCGCCCCACCCATTACTCTAGGCGTCTTTTTATGTTTATGATATGCAACATTAGATTGATATAAGATAGTTTTAATTTGGCAATTTAGTTTTAATTAAAATTAGTTAAATTAAAGTTAGTTTTATTTAATTAAAAAGTTTTATTTAAATTCAGTTTTTTATAAAATATAAAAAGGATAAAAAAATATTTTAATTTTATTTACTTTTAAAAATTTTCATTAGTTTTATATTTCTTTTATAATCTTAAATACTTTTTTTTATATATATTGAATTAAAAGTAGTTCTCAATTCTAATTTAAATTTTAGATTTAAAATAATTTTTCAATTTATTACATAGATTTTAATTAAAAAGTTTTTTTTTTAAAGTTTTATTAATTAGTTAAAGTTTATTTTCAAATTAATAGTTTAAATAGTTAATTAAAGTAGTTTTCATTTAATTAAATAGATTTAAGTTAGTTTAAAAATACCAAAAAGAGATTTTACCAAAAACAAGTTAAGTTGAAACGTTAAACCGGAAATCAAATTCGAGTCGAATCGAGGAAAAACGAACATTAATTGCATTAAAAAGGATTAAAAAATCCTAGTTTCAAATTGGCGCCGATGCCGCTTCGCTCGTACGATTGGCAATTTTTCGTGAAGACGTTTGGATTTTGGGATCCGTTCTTCTTGAACGTTAATTTTCTTGCACAAAAAAAATCAAAAACATAAAAATACAAAAAAATTAAAAAATCACAAAAGCAATTTCTTTCCTAAGAATTGCACAAAAAAAATTTAAAAAAATCCAAAAGTAATACTTTTTCCTAAAAGTATTACACAAAAAATATTACGTATTAGTGTTAATTTTTAGTTCGCTTTCTTTCGATTTTTATTGTGAATATATATTTTTCTAAAAAATACAAAAAGATTTTTCATTTACTATAGTATATTACGTAGAACAATAATTTACCTACTTTTCAAATAAGCCTTAGTTGGGATTTCATCACCTAACTATTGTAGTCGAATCCTAAACGAAATAAAGAGGCAAAATAGATAAATACTAGTAAGACGTTTGAACTCGATATATACAAACTATAAGGTGGGTATAAGGTGACGCGCTATAAAAGGCCGTCTAAGGAAAAAGGTTTTTAAGTGCTTTGTGCCACCTCGTTTCCCCGCTTGCTTGTGCGTATATTGAGAGGGATGACCGATTATTGGTTTGCCAACTCAAGTAGTATTAAGTATATATTTTTGTAACTTTTTCATATTGCTCCTCGAGAGGGAAAATCCTTTTCCTCTCAAAGTCGACCGAGGTCACCTACCTCATTCCAAAGTTTTAATTGTATGCGCACTCGCGCGCGTACATCCATAACGAGTGGTGTACCAAATACTTCTAATTCTTCCAAAAAGAAGAAGAAGAAAAACAAAAAGACCGTCATTCAAGCCGATCCCAAGAATCGAGCTTTCGACATAACGATGGCAACGGATAATCGACCAATGATTGAGATTCTTCAATCTCACGTTGAAGGAAACGATGACGCGATTGTGGTGCCGACCATTGGAGCTAATCATTTTGAACTTAAACCGGATTTTATTCGAATGGTTTCCGCTACACCATTTTTAGGTCGTACTAATGATGACCCGCACGCTCATATCAAACGATTCATCCAATTAGCAAATACCGTCAAATACAATGGGGTGCCACAAGAGGCCGTTCGCCTACAACTTTTCCTTTTTCCCTCGAGGGACAAGACCGGATTTGGCTTGATAAGGAACCACCCCAAAGTATTACCACATGGATCGACTTACAGACCAAGTTCATTAATTACTTTTTCCCACCATCACGGACCACTTCTTTAAGGAATGAAATAATCACCTCTGAGCAAAAATATGGGGAAACGTTTAGTGAGTCTTGGGATCGATTTAAAGAGCTTTTGAGAAAATGTCCACAACACGGTTTCACCAAAGTGCATCAAATAAATACGTTTTACAATGGTTTAACTCTAAATGACCAAGACTCACTTAATAGTGCCGCGAGGGGCAATATTCTTGTGAAAACCATGAACGAGGCTTGGGCCATTATTGAGAACAAGGCAAAAGTGCAAACTAAGAGTGTTCGGAATATAATAGCTAGTGCTGGTGATAATGAGGTGAATAATCAAATTAAGGAGCTTACTTCAATTGTGAAACACCTTGCACTAAAAACCGACGCCCTCACTACACATGTGCATGCCGTGAAAGATAATAGTGAAACTTGTGAGACTTGTGGTGGACCACATTCATATTTCAATTGTGACAAGGTTTATAATCAACAACAACAAGTTTGTGCTTTTAATGCTAATGAAAGTGTTCCATTTAAACCTAATGTTGATGTTAACCATTTGTCATACAATAGTACTAATTATTTGGCTCCCCCGGGTTTTGTAGCACCACAAAGACCACCCCCACCCGCCCAAAATACCCAATACCTAAATAGGAACCAAGGTCCTCAAATGGGTAATTTTCAAGGGAATGCTAATCAAGTGAATTTTAATGGTCAAAACCAACGGTTTCAAAATAATAATCAAGGTTTTTATAATAACAACGGTTTTCAATATCAAAACCAAGGGGTTAACAATCAAGGGTTCAATCAAATGAATATGCAAAACCCTCAAATGGACTTGGTTCTACAAAAATTCACCGAACATGAGAAAATCATGAAAGCAATGCAAGAATCCACTAGACAAATGCAAGAGTCCAACGATAAGAGATTTTTTACTATGTTGCAAACCCTTAGACCCCAAGGTGCCTTACCATCCAATACTGAGATTAACCCTTGTGCTAATGTGAGTGCTATCAATACTCGAAGTGGAGCCACTTTAGTGGGACCTTCCATCTCTTCGCCCATAAAGGAGAGACAAGGCCCGGAGGTCATAATGAGTAATCCTACTCCCCCTCCGGTGATTCCCCCAACTACCACTCCTAGTTCTAGTCCTCCATTGCCGAAAGAGCCTATCCCTACGGTTGTTCAAGAAGCGAGTCCTTCTCCTTCTCAACCATCTAAGTCTAAGCCTAATATTCCTTATCCATCTAGGTTAGGCAAGACTAAAGTGCTCACCAAAGATGACGTTCATGTCTCTAACTTTTTGAAAATGATTTCCAATGTGAATGTTAATATAAGCCTTATTGAAGCACTTGCTCAAATGCCAAAATTTGTGAAAATGTTTATAGATTTGCTTAATAAGAAAGAAAAAATGGTTAAGCTCGTGAACACCCGTTTAAATGAGAATTGTTCCGCGGTTCTTCTCAAAGAGCTTCCCGAAAAGCTAGGAGATCCCGGACGATTCGTGTTACCTTGCTCGTTTCCTCAAATCGATGATTGTATGGCTTTAGCGGATCTCGGCGCTAGCATCAATCTTATGCCACTTTCGGTTTGGAAACAACTTTCATTACCCGACCTTGTACCGACTCGTATGACTCTCGAGTTAGCTAATCGAACTCTCGCATACCCCGTTGGTATTGCCGAAGATGTTTTTGTTAGAGTTGGTACATTCACTTTTCTCGTGGACTTTGTCGTCGTCGACTATGAGATGGATCCTCGTATTTCGTTAATACTTGGTAGACCATTCTTAAGGTCCGAAAGAGCCTTAGTTGATGTAGCCGAAGGGGAGTTAATTCTTAGGGTTCGGGATGAACAACAAGTTTTTAAAATGGGAAAAATCACAAATAAATCAAATGGGAAAGAATCGGTCAATATGATTGATGTTCTTAATTATAATGATGACGAGATTTTCATTAATCCTTTTGGAATTGAAAAGTCTACTCAAAATGATTTTGTGATAAACTCATCCCTTCCCTTAGAGCCTCAAAATTTTGAAACTCCCATTTATGACACCGATAGTGATGACACTTCTTCAAGTGATCACACTATCTTCGGCTTAGACGACTCGACTTTTGACCCACCCACTATTGACCTACCCATTTATGATACCCCAATCTTTGATACCTACGATGATGACACTTCTTTAAGTGATCTCATTAATTTTGATGACCCACCCCATGATCTTAATGCACCTCATATCTCGATGAGTGATTCTTCCATGGAGACTCCTTTTGACTTCTATACTCCAATTTTGGAAGTCATGACTTATTAGGAGGATCCTCCACTCTTAGAGATCATACCTAATTTAGAGGTTATTCCATTTGAGGAGGATTTAGATATCTTTCTAAATACCTATTTTCTTCATGAGGAAGAGTTTTCCTATGACTCCGACGATACTTATGTTTTCACATCAAGTTTGGAAGAGGATGACTTTCCCACTATGGATTTTGATGATATTTTGAGCTTAAATGTCAACACCTCTTGCTATTTTCCCATTAAGGAACCGGTTTTTGATCCGGGAATAGAGACTTTTGTGCTTTCTGATTGTGGTAAAATACGACCTTTTAGGAAAAAGGCGTAAAAGCGGTATGTATCGAGCGATGATTTAGGAAAATCAACACTAATGACCCTTAATGGTGTGAAAGTTCGTTTCCCAAGGAGGTATATGTGTGTGAAAAACTTGTCAAAAGTTTGTGATTAATGATTGGTTTAGAAAGGGGATAAGAAAAGAAGATGACGAAGACGTAAAATTAAAAATTAACAAGAAAAATCACTATTAGAAAGTTAAGACGTAGAACCTTAAAAATCACAAAAATAAAAATAAATTCTAAAAATTACCAAAAATTTACCAAAAATCAAAAATAATAAACTAAGAGCTTACCAATGATCAAAACATTTTCAAACCTTTTAAATAATTAAATATTCAATTTTTAAATGCTAATTAAAGCTCTAAAAATTAAATAAATTATCAAAAAGCCCAAATAAAGATTTTTCAATTGATAAACCTCTAAACTGACCTAAAAAGATTAAAAACTATTTTTAGAAATTTTAAAACTAATAAAAACTATTTAAAATGAATTAAAAACTATTAAAACTTAAAATAATTATAAAAATTAATCTATAAGTGATAAAATTATTCTAAAAGTTGCTAAATTCCTACTTTAATGTATTTAACCTAAGAAAAATGTAAAAAGTTGGAAAATGTGAAATTTTAAAAATAATAATAAAATAATAATAAAATAATATTAAAAATCCAAAAATAATAAAAAATTCTAAAAACTTGCAAACTAGTTTATTTTAACCTATATAAACAGAAAATCAAAGTGAAATTACCAAAATACCCCTAATGGGCCCTCAAATGGGCCAAATCCAAAAACAGTCAACCTAAATGGGCTTTTGGGCCCAAAAAGTCAAACTTGGCCCAATTGACTTGGAAAAGCCCTATCTGACTTAAAATTCAATTCTAAGAACAAAACTCTAAAGGCCCAAAAGCTGAAAATGTGCTTATCACAGCTTATTGAACACCAAGCTTATTCTTATTGGGCTTTTCAGCCCATTAAGCCAAAAGCTAATGCCATAAGCTCTAATTTGACACACAACCCTCTTTTAGGATGCTTAAGAGATCTGTCAAAAGAAATTTCCAATAAGCACACTCAATAAGCCAGAAAATAGAAAAACAAAAATCCACAAAACGACAAAATAGTCGGGTTTGAGAATTAGGACACCTCAGAAGCTCTAGTTTGTTGCAAAAGCTCACAAATAGCTTAACTAAGAATAATCAATCAAGAAAATCACAAAAATCCAAGTAGAATAAGCTGTAGGAGCAAATAAGCTGGCTGAAAAGGCCAAATAAGCTAGTTTCCTAGCAAAAGCTTAACCAAAAGACTTGTAAACTTCCAGACTTGATATTAAGCTGAGAAAAATGAGTTCTATTACAAAAACTAAGTTGTTGCATGTACCAATAAGCAAAACAGATTCAATAAGCTTGAAACCAAGTTTGACCAAAAGTCAAACGCTGATAAGTTGAAATCAAACGCTGACAGGAACAAAGTAGGCGTTGACAAACTTAATGAAGTGTAAGAACTTGTTTTTCACCCTGCTGGTCAAGGTTTGAGTGCAAACCTTGTGAATCAAGGCTTACCAGTTGGGTAAACTTGATGTGTTTTGGCACAGATAAGCCAATAAGCCAGTGGGCTTATAAGCTATGATCAAAGCAATCCAAATAGCAAAAACCAATCACAAGCAGCACATGAATAAGTTCCAAGCAACAATACAACAATCCTAATGCTAGAAATCACAATGCAACACCAAATGAGGTGGTCACTTTGCTGATGCAAATGACCACTTCAGCAGACTTTGATAAGCTATAAAAATCACAATAAGCCACCAAATTCAACAAGCAGATAACCAATAGATAGCTTATCACCCAAACTATTCCCAAACCAAATTTCAGACCTTAGATCCAACAAACAAAGAATTTATTGGATCTAATGTGTTTGACCAAATTCAAAACCAATCTTATCAGATTTTTGCAAAACTTATAATCCTTTTTCCAAACTTTCAGAAAGTAGACCAATGGCTAAAACTTGTGTATTAGGACTTGTTTAGACCACCCAAACCCAAAGAACCAAGGGCACAAGGCCACAAGGCCTTATGAACCAGTAATCCCAAACAACCCTTAATCAACCACTTTTCAATCAAACTTCTGATTTCTACACACAACCTATTGATTTTAATGATCAAAAAGCTATACTAGGTGACAACTAATAGAAACCAACCAATAAAAACAAAGCACAAACACAAGAACACCAAATCATATACCAAAGTACAAATTAAGCAGAAACATGAAAATTTTAGAGGAATCTTAACAAGGGTTTATACCTGCCTTCCACAACATCCTAGGAAGGCCAGCAATGCTCCTTGGACCTTGTTCAACAACTAGAACAAGACCAAGGTACTTCAATAAGAAAGATGATGAATGCCTTGGTTGATGTTTCAAAGTAGAAACTCAAGGACTTGATGTCTTCAACACAAGCAGCAAACAACTCAACCAAGGGCTCTAATCCCTTCACAAGCTTGGTGTCAACAAGCTTGTAAGAGCTTATAGCTAATGGTCAAGGGTTAGTACACAAAATAACCAAAACAGAACCTAGGATTTCAAGGTTTTCAAACCTTAAAAACCTTATGAAACAAGACGTGCCTTAACCACAAGATTAAGGTGGGCCTTCACAATCAAATGGAACTCAGAATTAGGCTACTCAAACACCAAACTTTTAACTAAATCAAAAAGAGATTTCAAATTTCAGAAATTCAAATTTTATTTAACTTAAAAAGGTATTACAAAGATTGATAGCCTAAAACTAGAACAAAGGGACTCTCACATGTTGAGGTCTCCTTTTATAGGCAAATGCCTGGCTAAACACTATTCACAAACCCTATATGTGATTTCACTATAATGCCCTTGGTATTCTAGACGTTTTCTTGGTGTGAGTTGTCCAAAATGCATCCAAACCGTTTAAAATAGCTTTGTGATGAAGCAAATGATGTGGGATGTTGATCTTGACATGTGGCAAGCCTTGGTGAGGAAGTTGTGATGTGATAGGTGGACGGGTGAATGGGTGGGACCCTTTGGTGAGTGGAGATGAGGGTTTTTGGTGTGGGATAGGTTTCTGCACATGTGAATCAAACGTGTGCCTGGGTAATTTGTTTTTACCCTTTGTTTTAAGTGAAGTGGTAACTGGGTTCTTGGGGTGAATAGTAAACATTTTGATCCGGTTTTGGTGGAGTGGGAAGTTGTTTGGCGCAATATTGTGTTTAAATGTTTCATATGCACAACATTAGCCCTTCTCTTTCCTTTCTTTTGTCATTTGGATATAAAAGTCTGTCAGCGCCTAATTATACTTGTAACAACTTTTACCACTTGGCAATTTTGGCACAAAACTTTATAAAAAGTGTTTCAAGGGTTATATTTGCCATTTTGAGATATTTAAAGGGCTGATCTTGGACATTCTTGATCTTCAAAGGTCTTCATTGTAACTTTGACTTCATGAGGGACCATTATTTGCAATTTTGATTTGTTGAGGGACTAATCTTGCCATTTCTTCAAAGTTGAGGGACCTTTTGTGTAATTTTGACAAACTTAAGGGACCAAAATTGTAATTATGAATATACAAGGGTTTTAAGTGTCATTTCTTCAATAAATGAGGATCAATCTTGTTTGTCTTCAAGTCTTCAAGGGTATTTGTTGAGAATTCCATGATTAGGGCCCGGTTCATTGTACGGCTTCGTTTCTCGTGTCCGTTTTTCCTTGTAACTTGTGATCTTTTGTCTTTTTCACGATATCCATACCTAAAATACACAAGTAAACAAACACAAGCATATATATGGTATTTTTATGACATTTTATGCATTTAAAGCCCGAAAAGAACGATGAGATCATGTATAAATGCCATCTCATCACTCCCCCATACTAAGCCATTGCCGTGCCCTCACGCAATGCTAGAATAAAGTATCTAAGCATCACCAAAGTTCAATTTTATTAACCTTTATTGAAGAGTGAAAGACTTGCAACATACTACGAAGATGTGTAAAGACATAATGTATGATTTTCATCACAAAAAGTGACTTTTAGGGTCAAAGAATAGAAACAAGTAAATGTCCCTTAGAGTAAACTTCGTCATCCTTGATTGTCATACATTCCATGCTAAGTGCAAAAAAAAGATCATTGTTGGTACAAGTCACAATGCTAACACTACTCATACGTCCAAATTCTGTAATACTTTTTCTCCCCGCAATCCTAGTTATTATAAAAGGAAATGGGTTACTAGCATTTTTTATCTATTTGTCATGGATCACAAGTGATTCATATTGACTTATTTGAGTAGTTATTAGTCCGAAAGCAAAGTAGCACGATTTGATCAATAGTTAGCTGAAGGACAAAATCTTTTAAAACGGCTTCTCGTGTATCTCCTTAAGTTCATATCTTGGCATAACTCGTTTCACGATTTGAGACCTTTCTCGGACCGATATTTGGCATGTACTTCATACTTCAAATCTTGGGAAGACGTTCTTGAAATTATGGTCTTCTCTTCATATATTTGGAATTTCTTCACTTGACGTTCTTGAAAGATTCTTCATATTGGACCACGACTTCATCATTTTTCTTCAATCTTTACTTTGGATTTTGATATACAACGATCCGCCTCCTTTTCGGACTTGGATATATTTATCCTCATACCTTGTTAGGGTCTTTTTGGATAGACTTTCTCCATGATCTTTAGGGGAGTAATTGCTTCTCGTCGTGTGTCTCAATCCTTCATATTGATTTAGGAATAATGATACTTCACATCATCTTTGGATCTTTAGCAAAAATAGAGCTCCTCATGCCTTGTTAGGGCCTTTTTGGATGATCGCCAATCTTCGCGTCCCGCTTCTATAAGTTATGCCTTGGCTATGAACTCTATTCAACCCCGAGCAACTTTTAAACGATCTTGCGCTAGAGGCTAAGTAACCTTTCAAATCGTACGACCTTACTTATTGCAATTATGATTTATTCCTAATGCATTGATCTTATGGGAAGAAAAAGCCACAATTAAAAACATATGAGTTTTTGAAAGAACATTTTCATGTTCTACGTTTAGCATGATTACTTGTCTAACTCTATCATTTCTCGTTCTACACTATATAAAGACCTCTAATTAAAGAGACTCGTGAATACTTAGCCATGCAAGTCATAATTAAGCCAAATTTGGATTAGCTTTCATTACGACTATATCAAATCAAAGTTTTGGGTTTTCAAGCCACCTATAGGATCTTGCACTTTCTTGGACTTTTTCAAGTTTAGAGAATGTGTTTTATAGTTCCCTTTATAAGTGACTTTCTAGAATCAATTATAGGAACTTGCGAAAAGTTCTTGTTCTTAACCCGTATGAATTAAGACTTTTGCGTTTTAAAGCTCCCTATATAAAAGTCTAGCAAAACTTGAATTGAGCGGGTTAAGGAATGTAAATGGCTCCAAATGCCCATCAAGTCAAAAATTAACTCTTATTCTACCCATCGGAAAATATACATTCGTGTCTTAAAAACACTTATGAAAACTAAGAAAAATTTAAAATTTGGCCATTTTTAGCTTTATTAGCAAAACAAAACATTGAAAGTTGGAAAGCGTGAGGGCGTAGCAAAGCAAGTACCTATTAACCCCCCTATACTAAAAGTAAACATTGTCCTCAATGTTTCGAGTCTAAAGGTGGAGCACCCCCATACTAGAGACGAAGAGTCGAATGCTTAGGATCTAGCATGGAAAGGGTGATCAACAATATATCTAAAGCCGTTTATTAAGTATGCTAAAATATAATCGTTAGAACAATAAAGGATATGTCATGGAATCATGAAAAACTTCTTCAAACGAACGATGGAGGCTCACGTAAACGAACACGAGAGTCTTCATTCGTAGATAATGATGATGATCTAGATAACACAATCACAAATAACCACGAGACAACAAGTTGAAAGGGTACAAGTCACCTTATTAGTGAATAGTGAGCATAAAAGATAAGCATGGGATCTCCCCCACGAGGTACCTCGTTTTTGATTACCGAGTCATGAGCTCGACTCGATCCCCTAAATGCTAATTATCATTGGGGAATGTGTCTTGGTCGAGGGCAACCATTGAAGGAATTTCCCCACCAAAGTAGTCCTTAAGCCTATGTCCATTCACCTTGAAATTAGGACCATCATCTTGAGCTAGCTCAATGGTCCGATATGGAAACACTTGTGTAATGGTGAACAGACCCGACCAACGAGATTTCAATTTCCCGGAAAATATCTTAAGACGAGAGTTAAAAAGCAACACTTGATCACCAACGTTAAAAACCCGGTTTTTAATCTTTGAATCATGAAACTTTTTAGTCTTTTCTTTAAAAATTAATGAATTTTCATAAGCATTATCTCTTAATTCATCCAATTCATTCAATTGTATTTTCCGGTGATCTCCCGCGGTCTTTAAGTCAAAATTTGCATGCTTAAGGGCCCAATATGCCTTGTGCTCCAACTCAATGGGCAAATGACAATTCTTCCCATAGACTAACTTATAAGGAGTGCAACCGATAGGTGTCTTATAAGCGGTCCTAAAGGCCCATAAAGCGTCATCGAGTTTGTCGGACCATGAAGCACGGTTTTCTCCAATTGACCTCTCTAAAATCCTCTTCAAAGCTCGGTTCGAAACCTTGACTTGCCCACTCGTTTGCGGGTGATAAGCCGTAGAAAGACGATGTGTAACCCCATATTTCTTTAGATCCTTTTCGAATTGGTCATTACAAAAATGGGTTCCATTATAATAGCACGAGGGGTTCCGAACCGAGAGAATAGTTGCTTCAAAAACTTCACTACCACACGAGCATCATTAGTAGGCAAAGCCTTAGCTTCCACCCACTTAGAAAGGTAGTCCACCGCGACGAGGATATATTTGTTTCCATGAGATGATGGGAACGGCCCCATAAATTCTATTCCCCATATGTCGAAAATCTCACACACTTGAATTATGTTTTGCGGCATTTCATCACGTTGAGACGATTTTCCTTGACGTTGGCACGAATCACACGACTTCACAAGTGCGTGTGCATCACGATAGATAGAAGGCCAAAAGAAACCGGCATCGAAAACTTTCTTAGCCGTGAGATTAGCACCGTGGTGACCACCCGTGGGTCCCTCGTGACAAGCTCTAAGGATATTAGAAGCTTCGGCACCAAACACACAACGTCGAACGAGTTGATCCGCACAAATCCGAAAGAGATAAGGGTCGTCCCAAAAATAGAACTTGACGTCACGAAAGAATTTTCGTTTTTGTTGTCTCGTCATACCCTTGATTATGAAATTGCCCGCATGGTAATTTGCAATGTCGGCAAACCATGGGGTGGTGTCTTTAGAATTCACTACACCGAGAGTCTCAAGAGGAAATGTTTCGGTAATTTCCTTGTTCTCGAAAACATCTTTGTGAGGATCTTCTAGACGAGAGAGATGATCGGCCGCTAGATTCTCGGCTCCTTTTTTGTCAAGCACGGTGACATCAAATTCTTGGAGGAGGAGCATCCAACGAAGCAATCTCGGCTTAGCATCTTGCTTAGCTAAGAGATACTTGATAGCCGAATGGTCGGTATACACGATGCTTTTAGTTAAGACGAGATAAGGTCGAAATTTTTCAAAAGCATAGACCACGGCAAGGAATTCCTTTTCCGTAGTGGTGTACTTTAATTGAGCCTCGGTCATCGTCTTACTAGCATAGTGGATAGGACGGAAATGCTTGTCATAACGTTGCCCTAGGACGGCCCTTATAGCATAATCACTTGCATCGTACATGATTTCAAAGGGTAATTCCCAATTAGGAGCAACAAGAATGGGAGCTTCGGTAAGTTTCCTTTTGAGAGTTTCGAAAGCCTTAACACAATCCTCATTAAAGTTAAAAGGAGCATCCTTCTCGAGAAGGTGTGTCATAGGACGAGAAATTTTCGAAAAGTCCTTGATGAAACGACGATAAAAGCCCGCGTGGCCTAGGAAACTCCTAACTCCCTTAACGGTTTTGGGATGAGGTAACTTGGCGATGACGTCTACCTTAGCTTTATCGACCTCAATCCCCGCCTTCGACACCTTATGTCCTAAGACGATTCCTTGTTTACACATAAAATGACATTTTTCCCAATTAAGCACGAGATTGGTTTCTTCACAACGTTTCAACATTTGCTCGAGATTAGATAAACATGACGTGAACGAATTACCAAACACCGAGAAGTCATCCCTAAATACTTCCATCGACTTCTGGATCATATCGTGAAAAATTGCCATCATACACCGTTGAAATGTACCGGGTGCATTACAAAGTCCGAAAGGCATCCTACGATAAGCGAACGTTCCATAAGGACACGTAAACGTAGTCTTCTCTTGATCACGAGGGTCGATAGGGATTTGAAAGTAACCGGAAAAACCATCTAAAAAGCAATAGAATTCATTTCCCGCAAGTCGCTCCAACATTTGATCCATGAAGGGCAAAGGAAAGTGGTCTTTACGAGTGGCGTCATTTAACTTTCGGTAGTCAATACACACCCTCCAACCGGTCACAACACGAGTGGGATTAACTCGTTGTTTTCATTAGGCACAACGGTCATTCCTCCCTTTTTAGGGACACAATGGATTGGGCTCACCCATGGGCTATCGGATATAGGATAAATCATTCCCGCGTCAAGGAGTTTAAGGACCTCCTTTTTAATGACATCGTGAATTTTGGGATTCACCCTTCTTTGACTTTGAATTGCGGGTTTGTAGTCCTCCTCCATTAAAATCTTGTGAGTACAAAATTTTGGGTCAATACCCTTAATGTCGGATATTTTCCACGCAATTGCCCCTTTGTGAGCCTTAAGAACTTTCAAGAGCTCGGTTTTTTCATCATTAGCAAGTCCTTTTGCAATAATAACCGGCAACTTGTCATCACCTTCCAAGAATGCGTATTCAAGGTGAGAAGGAAGATCTTTCAATTCAAGGATAGGTGGTTCCTCGATTGAAGATTTTGGTTCAACACTCATAACTTCCATCGGCGAAAGAAATGGTGGAATAGAAGTATCATCACTAATCAACACCTCATCTTCATTGTCGACTTCATTTGAAGTGAAATCGCCTCCTTGGAATGGAGTGAGATTTGGTGTGGAATTAGCAAGAATCAGATCCAAAATAGTGGGATTGCCACTTGACGAGCTATCGGAAAAACCTAACACTTCTTGTGAAAATTCATCGCAAACCACATCAACGATGTCAATGTGATTGATGGTAGCGATTGCATAAACATGAGAAGGTTTCGAGTTTTGAGTAGCGTTTATAACAAGTTCCTCTTCGTTGAATCTCAAAGTGATAGTTCTCGCATGAACATCGATAAGCGATCTCGAAGTGTCTAAAAATGATCGACCTAAAATTAGAGGAACTTGAGGATCCGCGGGGATGTCAACTATTATAAAATCAACGGGATAGTAGAACTTCCCCACATTCACCAAAACATCTTTGGCTACTCCACATGCCATAATCGTAGAATGATCGGCCATCTCGATGGACATGTTCGAAGGAATGAGAACCGGAAGCGAAAGCGATTTCCAAATGGAAAATGGCATCAAATTAATGCTCGCACCAAGATCGGCCAAGGCGAGGCATTCTTTCATATCTTGTATGTCACAAGGAATGAGAAACTTTCCGGGATCACCAACTTTTTCCGGTATGCGGTTAAGATAAACCGAAGAACAATTAGCAAGCTTTGAAAGCTTTTCCTTATCGCTCATCATACTTTTAAAAGTGGAAGCGAAACGAGGCATGTATAACAATGCGTCGGCTAAACTCACATCAAAATGCACTTGTTGAAACATTTTTATAAAAAGCTCGATTTGTTGTTTGTTACGTTCTTGCATTTTCTCTTTGTTTCGTCTCGAAGGGTAGGGTAAAGGTGGTGTGGGTTGGTCATTAGGTAACGGCCTTGGAAACTCGGGTTCCACAATTGGTATTGGTTCAACCGTAGGTGTGGTTTGAGCGGTACTTCGTGGGATTGTAATGTGCTCCTTTTCGACCATCACCTCGGGTTCTTTCTCGATTTCCTTCTCCGTAGAAGTACTTGGACGAGAGATTGGTTCCTTGAAAGTTTTACCACTTCGTGTAGTAATAACCTTCATTTCTCCCTTCGGGTTTGCAATGGTATCACTAGGAAGACCACCCGAGGAAGAGGGTTTACACATGATTGCTTCAAACATCTTAGCCATTCGGTCCTCAAATTTTGATTGCCTAGCATCCACTTTTAATAACTCTTGCTTAATCTCATGTTGTCCTAATTCCATATTTTGTTGGTTTTGTTGAAGACGTTGGACATTTCCTTCCATTTTGTTTGCATGAGTTTTAAGTTCATTAGCAAGTTCATTTTTAAGCTCTCTTTTTAACTCGGATCTTAAGCTAATCATCTCACATTGCATATTATCAAATTTAGCATCATTTGCTTTTGCATAATCCAAAAATTCTCCTTGCAAATTTTTAGTGTGAGCATTTTGAAAACCTTGTGTAGTGTTTTGAAAATCACGGTTTTGGTTTTGATTAGATATTTGTCCATTCCCACTTTGATAATTCCCTTTGTTGTAATTGCGTGTGTTGCCTTGGTAATTACCTTGGTTGTTGTTTTGATAATTGTTAACATTTTGGTTTGGTGGAGCTTGATTTGGGCGGGAACCTTGACCGTTTTGGTTGTAAGTTCCCGTTGCTACATAAGCACTCGAAGTGTTACCATCCGCGGTAATGCACTCGGAAAGATCATGAGCTCCTCCACAAGATAAACAACTCTTAGCAACCGCTTTAACCAAAGCGGAATTGGAAGCTTCTTGAGCCTTCCAATGGGACATTAGATTAGCAAATCTATCAAAAAACTGATTTTCTTCATTAGCTTCATCATGTAAGGCGTTAATGCTACGAGACGATTGTGACGAAGATGACGAACCCATATTGGCAACACTCGGTGTGTTACGAGGGTTATAAACATTAGATCTATTTTCAATGATTTGTAAAGCCTCATTTGTCGTCTTGCACAAAAAATTACCACCCACGGCGGCATTCAAATAATCTCGTTCATGATCATTAAGCCCATTATAAAAGGTATCCACTTGATGCAATTCTGTAAAATCATGGTGTGGACATTCATGTAACATTTCTTTAAATCGTTCCCATGCCATTGAAAAACTTTCATTATTTCTTTGCACAAATCGTGAAATCTCATTTTTCAAGTGTGTTGTTTTAGATGGTGGAAAAAACTTGTTCACAAACTTAGAAACGAGATCGGCCCATGTCAAAATTGAATTTGGCGGTTCTTTCTCAAGCCAAATTTTTGCGGGTCCATCCAATGAGTATGGAAACAACATCATCTTAATGGCGTCATGTGGAACATCCTTAAACTTGCTAGTGGCGGTGAGACGGTTAAAATTCCTAATGTGGTAATGCGGGTTGTCTTTCTCATGACCTCTAAACTTATTTTCTTGCAACATCGACATTAAACCCGTCTTAATCTCGAAATTCTCCGCAAGAATGGCGGGAATCACAATAGCCTCTCCAAAACCCTCGGTGGGTGCTTGTAGCAACTCCATCATAGTACGATTAGCCATGACGACTTCTTGTTCTACAATAGGTTCAACAATTGGAGGTTCTTCAACAATCAACGTCTCTTGATTGGCTTGCTTTTGAAGACGTTTACGAGCTCGTTTTGCTTGATTACGAGTGATCATAAACTTCACGAAGAATGGGAGGTGAGCAAAGAAGATTATTTTTGGGTGTTTTGTGAATTTTCAATTTTTTTTGTGTTTTTGATGATATTTAATTTTTTTGGATTTTGGTGTATCTTCGTAGACAACAATCTACAAAATCTCTCCTCGAATCAAACTCTTGATTAAAGAAGCCTCAAAGGAATGAAAACGATCACGTGGAGTGAACGCCTTCGAATGACTTTAGAACTTTGGTGAAAACCAAATTGTTCAAGAGGGTTTAATCACAAAGAAACCAAGCAAATATAGTATACGTAATAATACTTTGGGCGGCAAAACCCTCGATTAGCCTTCAATCTCAAAATACTCACAAGCAAGCGGGGAAACGAGGCGGCGCGAAGCACTTAAGAGCCTTTTTCCTCAGGGTATATTTTATAATACCCGCCTTATACCCACGTTATAGTTTGTATTTTTCAAAATCGAGCTTCACGAAAGTATTTATCTATTTTTGCCTTTTTCTTTTTGTTTGAGATTCGAATACAATAATTAGGAGATCAAATCCCAATTAAGGTTGTGTTTTCACACTTTTTGGAGATATTGTAAATTTATTGTGATACTTAATACAATATAGTAATAATATTTGTACAAGAAAAACCAAGAAAACCGATAATACGTATTAGTAGAGTTCTACTGATACAAATACTATTTGGTTAATATTAAAAACAACAATGCAAATTGATCATGACACACCTCCCCGGCAGAGGCGCCAAAGTGATTGTGGTAAAATACGACCTTTTAGGAAAAAGGAGTAAAAGCGGTAAGTATCGAGCGATGATTTAGGAAAATCAACACTAATGACCCTTAATGGTGTGAAAGTTCGTTTCCCAAGGAGGTATATGTGTGTGAAAAACTTGTCAAAAGTTTGTGATTAATGATTGGTTTAGAAAGCGGATGAGAAAAGAAGATGACGAAGACGTAAAATTAAAAATTAACAAGAAAAATCACTATTAGAAAGTTAAGACGTAGAACCTTAAAAATCACAAAAATAAAAATAAATTCTAAAAATTACCAAAAATTCACCAAAAATCAAAAATAATAAACTAAGAGCTTACCAATGATCAAAATTTTTTCAAACCTTTTAAATAATTAAATATTCAATTTTTAAATGCTAATTAAAGCCCTAAAAATCAAATAAATTATCAAAAAGCCCAAATAAATATTTTTCAATTGATAAATCTCTAAACTGACCTAAAAGATTAAAAACTATTTTTAGAGATTTTAAAACTAATAAAAACTATTTAAAATGAATTAAAAACTATTAAAACTTAAAATAATTATAAAAATTAATCTATAAGTGATAAAATTATTCTAAAAGTTTCTAAATTCCTACTTTAATATATTTAACCTAATAAAAATGTAAAAAGTTGGAAAATGTGAAATTTTAAAAATAATAATAAAATAATAATAAAATAATATTAAAAATCCAAAAATTATAAAAAATTCTAAAAACTTGCAAACTAGTTTATTTTAACCTAAATAAACAGAAAATCAAAGTGAAATTACCAAAATACCCCTAATGGGCCCTCAAATGGGCCAAATCCAAAAACAGTCAACCTAAATGGGCTTTTGGGCCCAAAAAGTCAAACTTGGCCCAATTGACTTGGAAAAGCCCTATCTGACTTAAAATTCAATTCTAAGAACAAAACTTTAAAGGCCCAAAAGCTGAAAATGTGCTTATCACAGCTTATTGAAAACCAAGCTTATTCTTATTGGGCTTTTCAGCCCATTAAGCCAAAAGCTAATGCCATAAGCTCTAATTTGACACACAACCCTCTTTTAGGATGCTTAAGAGATCTGTCAAAAGAAATTTCCAATAAGCACACTCAATAAGCCAGAAAATAGAAAAACAAAAATCCACAAAACGACAAAATAGTCGGGTTTGAGAATTAGGACACCTCAGAAGCTCTAGTTTGTTGCAAAAGCTCACAAATAGCTTAACTAAGAATAATCAATCAAGAAAATCACAAAAAGCCAAGTAGAATAAGCTGTAGGAGCAAATAAGCTGGCTGAAAAAGCCAAATAAGCTAGTTTCCTAGCAAAAGCTTAACCAAAAGACTTGTAAACTTCCAGACTTGATATTAAGCTGAGAAAAATGAGTTATATTACAAAAACTAAGTTGTTGCATGTACCAATAAGCAAAACAGATTCAATAAGCTTGAAACCAAGTTTGACCAAAAGTCAAACGATGATAAGTTGAAATCAAACGCTGACAGGACCAAAGTAGGCGTTGACGGACTTAATGAAGTGTAAGAACTTGTTTTTCACCCTGCTGGTCAAGGTTTGAGTGCAAACCTTGTGAATCAAGGCTTACCAGTTGGGTAAACTTGATGTGTTTTGGCACATATAAGCCAATAAGCCAGTGGGCTTATAAGCTATGATCAAAGCAATCCAAATAGCAAAAACCAATCACAAGCAGCACATGAATAAGTTCCAAGCAACAATACAACAATCCTAATGCTAGAAATCAAAATGCAACACCAAATGAGGTGGTCACTTTGCTGATGCAAATGACCACTTCAGCAGACTTTGATAAGCTATAAAAATCACAATAAGCCACCAAATTCAACAAGCAGATAACCAATAGATAGCTTATCACCCAAACTATTCCCAAACCAAATTTCAGACCTTAGATCCAACAAACAAAGAAGTTATTGGATCTGATGTGTTTGACCAAACTTAGAATCCCTTTTCCAAACTTTCAGAAAGTAGACCAATGGCTAAAACTTGTGTATTAGGACTTGTTTAGACCACCCAAACCCAAAGAACCAAGGGCACAAGGCCACAAGGCCTTATGAACCAGTAATCCCAAACAACCCTTAATCAACCACTTTTCAATCAAACTTCTGATTTCTACACACAACCTATTGATTTTAATGATCAAAAAGCTATACTAGGTGACAACTAACAGAAACCAACCAATAAACACAAAGCACAAACACAAGAACACCAAATCATATACCAAAGTACAAATTAAGCAGAAACATGAAAATTTTAGAGGAATCTTAACAAGGGTTTATACCTGCCTTCCACAACATCCTAGGAAGGCCAGCAATGCTCCTTGGACCTTGTTCAACAACTAGAACAAGACCAAGGTACTTCAATAAGAAAGATGATGAATGCCTTGGTTGATGTTTCAAAGTAGAAACTCAAGGACTTGATGTCTTCAACACAAGCAGCAAACAACTCAACCAAGGGCTCTAATCCCTTCACAAGCTTGGTGTCAACAAGCTTGTAAGAGCTTATAGCTAATGGTCAAGGGTTAGTACACAAAATAACCAAAACAGAACCTAGGATTTCAAGGTTTTCAAACCTTAAAAA
Organism: Glebionis coronaria; assembly: GCA_025667525.1. NCBI lineage: Eukaryota > Viridiplantae > Streptophyta > Magnoliopsida > Asterales > Asteraceae > Glebionis > Glebionis coronaria. Next base: position 1,291,609 of record JANFOE010000063.1, read on the forward strand.
CCTTATGAAACAAGACGTGCCTTAACCACAAGATTAAGGTGGGCCTTCACAATCAAATGGAACTCAGAATTAGGCTACTCAAACACCAAACTTTTAACTAAATCAAAAAGAGATTTCAAATTTCAGAAATTCAAATTTTATTTAACTTAAAAAGGAATTACAAAGATTGATAGCCTAAAACTGGAACAAAGGGATTCTCACATGTTGAGGTCTCCTTTTATAGGCAAATGTCTGGCTAAACACTATTCACAAACCCTAGATGTGATTTCACTATAATGCCCTTGGTCTTCTAGACGTTTTCTTGGTGTGAGCTGTCCAAAATGCATCCAAACAGTTTAAAATAGCTTTGTGATGAAGCAAATGATGTGGGATGTTGATCTTGACCTGTGGCAAGCCTTGGTGAGGAAGTTGTGATGTGATAGGTGGACGGGTGAATGGGTGGGACCCTTTGGTGAGTGGAGATGAGGGTTTTTGGTGTGGGATAGGTTTCTGCACATGTGAATCAAACGTGTGCCTAGGTAATTTGTTTTTACCCTTTGTTTTAAGTGAAGTGGTAACTGGGTTCTTGGGGTGAATAGTAAACATTTTGATCCGGTTTTGGTGGAGTGGGAAGTTGTTTGGCGCAATATTGTGTTTAAATGTTTCATATGCACAACATTAGCCCTTCTCTTTCCTTTCTTTTGTCATTTGGATATAAAAGTCTGTCAGCGCCTAATTATACCTGTAACAACTTTTACCACTTGGCAATTTTGGCACAAAACTTTATAAAAAGTGTTTCAAGGGTTATATTTGCCATTTTGAGATATTTAAAGGGCTGATCTTGGACATTCTTGATCTTCAAAGGTCTTCATTGTAACTTTGACTTCATGAGGGACCATTATTTGCAATTTTGATTTGTTGAGGGACTAATCTTGCCATTTCTTCAAAGTTGAGGGACCTTTTGTGTAATTTTGACAAACTTAAGGGACCAAACTTGTAATTATGAATATACAAGGGTTTAAGTGTCATTTCTTCAATAAATGAGGATCAATCTTGTTTGTCTTCAAGTCTTCAAGGGTATTTGTTGAGAATTCCATGATTAGGGCCCGGTTCTTTGTACGGCTTCGTTTCTCGTGTCTGTTTTTCCTTGTAACTTGTGATCTTTTGTCTTTTTCATGATATCCATACCTAAAATACACAAGTAAACAAACACAATCATATATATGGTATTTTTATGACATTTTATGCATTTAAAGCCCGAAAAGAACGATGAGATCATGTATAAATGCCATCTCATCACTTTCATTGCCATACCACCTTATCTTTCCTTGTAAGAGACTTTTGCCTAAGGATACCCCACTTTTCTATGACTTGCGTACCACCTCGGGGTTTATTTCCTTTTGTGATGGAAATTATGTGTTTGACCCGGGTGGATTTTCATGGGGTATGCCTTATATGAGTTTGTTTCACCCTCTATCATGGAGAGATTTTCCTCTCTTGGAAATCTCGGTTTTCCATGATTTTCCCATTTGAATGATGACATTCGGGAAATCGAGTCGAGCTAGAGACTCGTGATGAAAAATCAAGCATCGTATAACTAGGTTAGATTTTTTATCCTTTTCTACCCTTTTTATCTTTCACCCATTTTCACCAATAAGTGTAGGGGGGAGCCAAGTAGGTTGTTTGTGTTGTGATGTTGTGTGCAGGGACATGTGCTTAATGATCCATTTTTGGTACTTTTGACGCGACCCGTGTTCCCGTGTTACCCATGTACCCGGTTCCTTCGATAAGTTTTTGCTATTGTGATTCAATCTTGTATATAAATAAAACATGAATAAATGTAATCACTTTAGTTGTCCTTTCCTTAGCTCGATTTTAAAAAACGTACTCAATGTCCTAAGTGTAGGGGAGTTTATTCTCCCACATGCTTAAACATTGAGGACAATGTTTATATTAAGTGTAGGGGGGATTTCTATCGAAATTTTAGTGGCCTTTTCCATGAATTTGACCCCATTTTAACCGGAAATTTTTAAAATTTTCAACGTTTTTCAAATTTTTTATCTATTTTGGCCTAGTAGTATTTTTATGTATTTTCTTTCCTTTTATTATCGCATCGTAATAATTTCCATTTCAAGAATAAAGTCAAAAATGAATAAATAAATAAAATGGTTTTAACAAGTTTAGATGTCTTTGATATATTAGGCCCGTCGTGAATATTTTGACTCAACCCGAGTTTACTTATCCAAGTTTACTCTAGCTAGTATCCTTAACCATATGGACCTTAATTGGTTTATTAGGCTAAGCATCCACGAGTCTCATTCCTTGAGATTTTAAATTGTGGAGAACGAGAGATGATAGAGTTAATTATAAGTTTGGTATTCTTTCATTAACCTATGTGAGTTAGTTATGAACTTTTTCTCCCATCACTTGTTAATAAATATATTTGCAATAAATAAGGTTGTACGATTTAAAAGGTTACTTAGTTTCTAGCACAAGATCGTTTAAAAGTTGCTCGGTATTAATTAGAGTTCATAGCCAAGGCATAACTTATTGAAGCGGGACGCGAAGATTGGCTTATCCAAAAAGGCCCTAACAAGGCATGAGGATATCCGAGTCCAAAAAGGCCCTAACAAGGCATGAGGATTCACTTTTTGCTAAAGATCCAAAGATGACGTGAAGATCATTAATCCAAATCAATATGATGGATCAAGACACACGACGAGAAGCAATTACTCCCCTAAAGATCATGGAGAAGTCTATCCAAAAAGACCCTAACAAGGTATGAGGATAAATAGATCCAAGTCCGAAAAGGAGGCGGATCGTTGTATATCAAAATCCTAAATAAAGAAGAGGATAAATGAACAAGTCGTGGTCAACGTTTGAAGCATCTTTCACTCCTAATGAAGATGAATACCAAAATGAAGAGAAGACCATAATTTCAAGATCGTCTCTCAAGATTTGATGTTTGAAGTACAAGCCAAATATCGGTCCGAGAAAGGTCTCAAATCGTGAAACGAGTTATGCCAAGATATGAACTTTTTGAGGTTTCGAGAAGCAGTTTTAAAAGATTTTGTCCTTTAGCTAACTATTGATTAAATCGTCCCACTTTATTTTCGGCCTTAATAAATTATCGAAATAAGTCAAAAATGCATCCTCGTGATCATTCAAGACAAAAATAAAATACAAGAGATACACCGTAGGAATAAGGGGGTCTAAGTGATTTACTAAACCACATGGGCAAGTGTTTGTTGTGCTAACTTGTAATAACAATGATCTCGTTTTTGAGCTTGGTTTGGGGAACGTGAAACTTGAGGGTGATTAATATTCATGACACCAAAGCCCTAATCTAAGTCTTAGATTTCTTTACGAGTTTCTTCCATCTAATAATTTCCATGTTAATAAAATAATCATTTAATTTTTGTTTCCTTTAAAGTTTTTATCTTTTCGTCATAGTAGTAGTGGTAATAATTATAAAGGTCGAGATGGATTGATTTTGAGAAAAATGTAACTTATGCTTTAAAACTATGCATTGCATGGGGTCATTGCAATGGTCAAGTGTAGGGGATTTAATAAGTGTGTAAACACTTATCCTTTTGCCACTAAAATCAAGACCTAATCATGTGTTTTATATCATAAATGTCGGAATTACGCGTGGTTTTGTGTTTTGTGTGTTAAATAGGTACAAATGATCAAAAGAAGAGAAAACACGGGATTTCACGGTCAAAAGTCGAAGAAAAGTCAAGAAAGAGTCGAAGAAAAGATCAAAAGACCAAAAGTGTGCCAAGATCACGAAAACCGGCTAAACCGACAACGATTTTGAAGAAATAGTAAACAAAGCCGAAATTGAGCTCGTTCTTAGTGGATTTAATATCATTTGAGTTTAATGGGTCTTGTGGGTCCCACATTTGCTTATTGGGCCCACAAGCCCACTTGGATAATTTAACTACATAGATCAAGGCCCAAAATCAATTATGAGATTAAAATCTGGGCCAAGCCCATATGTTGGATAGAATAATGGACGTATGGAGGACGAATTGGGCCTACAAGCCCAACAATTGGGACAGATCAAAAGAAAAAGAAGGGGTAATATATTCGCTTGATAAAGAATTTCTCACTTATTCCCAATCAAAGGTCAACCAAACATTTTACCCAAACCGTTCCATCCCACACCTTATTTACTCCCACGTGTACACCCTTTTCCCAACTCCCAACTAATTAAACAGTTTTACCCATTCCCCCATTATCCTTCGATAGAAACTATGTGAAAATACTCTCACCCACCCCTTTCTTCTCCAAAGAAAACGCACCATCTCCCAAAAAAACCCCTAATTTTACTGTGGAAAATTGACATACCCAAATTTGGGGCTTTTACCCTCAATGGGTAATTAAAACCCAAAGAATTAAATCCCCCAATGTTTCGTGGATGAACACTCAATGTGGTCCTCAAAAATCAATCCTACATGGCCATAATCTTGCCATTTGATTGGCTATGCCACATCCATACCCAAATCCGCCCAATAAAATTGAGCCACATCACCAATCAACAAACACAAGAAGCACATATCCTGACACGATGGCAATCCGAGTCACAAGGGCTTTTCTCCACCGTTTGATCAAAAGAGAAGAAAGAGAAGGAAGATATGCGGCCAAGATCTCTCACCGTGGTCACCAAGAGAACCTAGAAGGTTCGGGGTTACCCTATAAAAACCCCCATCTATCATGTAATTTGTAGCCTTTTCTTTATTTTTTTTAGTTTAATTTTCAGAAAATAGTTTTAGTTTTAATCTTGTAATTTTTATTTCCAGTATTGTAATTCTCCTTTTTAATTAATGAAAAGTTTATTTAATTTAATTTATGTCTCAAATTAATTTTCGTTTCACATTATTATTACTGTTTGGTCTTAATCTCATCTTTTATAAAATTGTTATTGTTCGTTGTTATTATCATTATTAAAAAAACATATATATATATATATATATATATATATATATATATATATATATATATATATATATATATATATATATATATATATATATATATATATATATATATATATATATATATATATATATATATATATATATATATATATATATATATATATATATATATATATATATATATATATATATATATATATATATAGGGATGGGTTCTAGAGAAAACCACATGTTGATAGAAAACCTAGAAAACAAATATAAAAGGTAGATTTTATAACATGTCAAACTTCAGGGTATATTTTGAAAACCTATCAAACGTTAAGGGTTAAACTGAAAATAGGGCAAACAAATAGAGGGGTTGCTATGAACCTCCGTCATTTTCAACCCATCCTAAACACTTTTCATAACAGCCACCATAACAACCTCAACCACCGTCCACATCACCGACGACAGTCGCGACCACCGTATATAACTACGTACCTCCGTCAAAATCAATGGACAAATCACCAGCACCACAAATAACCGTCGTCGAACCATCTTCTCCCGGTCACCGGTCTAGCTGAGAGCTCGAACTCGTCTCCTAATCGAAATAAACAGTTGCATATACAGGTTCTGTAATTGAATTATAGGATCGTATTGACTATTTGAATATTTCACTCTTTAACTGATTATTGTTATTTTTTTAAACTTATTTGATTTTTGTAGCTGTCTTTTATAAGTGAAGAGCTTCGAAACTATTTCTTTTGAAGAGGTAATTTTTATACTGAATGTCTGTGTGCCTCGTGATGCTACAATCAGATGATTTGATTATATTGCGTTTAATAGCTGGGTGATCCCTGCTAATAAAATCCCTTTTCCTTTTAATCTGAACTCTAATGTCATTCGTAAGTGCACTGTGTGTTTATTGCATACAATGATAGACATAGAAGGGTATATTTGAATTGTGTGGAGTGAAATTTTGCAGTTTGAGCGAGAAATTTAATTGTTAAAAAATACAAGATTAAGCTGATTATAATGATCTGATTTTTGGCCAGCATTGGTATTTTGTATAATTAAATATCTCTGCAGTGATTTTAGGTCATGTAATAATTATTCCTGCTAGTCGGTTGTTCTTGACCATTTCGCTTAATTTGATGCAAATCCTAATAATGTTTATAATATTGTTTTCGGTTGAGAGGTGTCTTCTTCTTTACTAGATAGAGAACAAAAAACAATGAGAACGCTCCCCGTTGCTTCAGCTGGATAAAGACATGTAAATAAATAAGATGGGAAGCTATTGCTGCTGCTTTTCTAAAAGAGCAGAACTCAACAGTTCACCCCGATTCTATCATGTCAGTACAATTTTTATAAACTCTTTAAGTCTCTGTTGATGGTTTGCTATTTGAGTTGGACCATTATATGTCTTTGATACAAGTCAGCTTTTTAATTTGGAGGTTTGCCCATAAATGATTTTGTGTTTCGGTTATTCAGTTCAGGTTTATAACTGTGGTGGACACATGGTCCATATTTAGTTTCTTGGTTTACTTATCTAGTAAGTATAATAGAACAAGGTCTGAAATGAGCTAACCTAAAGTTGGGTGACACTTTAGTAGGACCTAAAAATATACTAATTTATATTTTTAAAATGGGTGATCCCTGCTAGTATGACTGTCTAGATGTAAAAAAATATTTTTAAATGGTCAAGTCCACTGTATTTTTCTTTATTATGTGGCTTCCAAAGTTTCTTGATACTATATGTCTAAACGATTTTGAAAACTAGATGATGTAGATAGTGATAAATAAATTCTTTTATTCGATATATATGGACATCATTTAATATACAAAGACATTTTATACTATCATTGTAATTGGAGAATGATCCTCGTTAGTTGGTTAGATTGTATTGTCATAAAACACTTGCAACAACCTATTTTTTATTCATGGAGGCAATTAAGGCGTATTTTTTATTTAAGGCCTAAATATATTAAAATTAAGGCGTATTTTTTATTTAGGCATCAGTTTGACGTATGGAGGCAATTAGATTTAAGACGAATATTCGTTAATAAATTTAGGCGTTATTTTGGTTTATGAGGACTATTATATACAATGCATCAGTTTGTTAAAAATTAAGGTATCAATTTGGTGTATGAAAACTACTCGTATTGATCCAAGTGAGATTGTTTTAACGACATCAGTTTGATTGTTTTTACGGCATCAGTTTGATTATTTTATCTGCATATGTTTGATTGTTTTAACGGCATTTGCGTATTAAGGGTGTATGCATGCTTAAGGGAATCTATTTGATGGTTTAACGTAGTATGCTTGCTTACTTTATATGGCGTGCTTAGTTTTTGTAAAAATAGTATTTGTTATACAACTTACACATCTAATTTTTCTTTTGGGGAATTCTAGTTAGTTATGACATTCATTTTTTAATGGAGTTAAGATACAGGTGCATAAGTTGTTCGATTTGGATACACATCTATTGATCGAATAGAAGGATTTATGGTTATAGCTATAGCTTCTCTAGGAGACGAAGTTAGTGAGTTAACCTCCCCACAAGAGGTACACAAATGTTCATTCACTATGGATATAGTTCTGCATTAGTTCATACTTTGAACGCAAAAGGTGATTGTTTTATATTTTGATATGATGTGAAGTGTTTGGAAGAAATGGAGGTGGGAGTGATGGGTTTAGGAAGGAAGAAAACCATCAAGAAGGAACACTTTATTTGGAAAATGACATTAAAGTGCCTTGTAGTAGTTTGTGTATATGTTTATTTTCAGATTTGATTTTACTGTTTCTATGATAGTTCCAAAGATTACTTCTTACTGTTTCTATGGTAGTTCCATCATCTGCAAATTTGTTGCATCTGGTTTTTTGGCAAATTCGTTGCATCTGTTTTTTGGCAAATTCGTTGCATCTGTTTTGACAAAATCTGTTGCATCTGTGTCTGCAAATTTGTTGCATCTGTTTTTTGGCAAATTCTTGGATCTGTTTATGATTACTTCATGTGAATTTTCATTTGCATTTTGTTCCATGGAAGTCTAACATCAGCTGCCAAATCCCCAACTAATACAATGTTATTAGGTGTACCGTCTTGTTTCTTTTCACCACCACCAAACAAAGCCCAGTTTAGCGTTAAGACTTGCTCAATATTAGGCATCAAAGCATTATTGTATGATCAAGGTAATGCTGGAAGGTTTGTCATTTTGATTCATCATCAATGCAAATTGTCAGGATTTCCTTCATGCATCTTAAATATTGAATCTTTAATAGTTTGTGAAGTCGCTTATGCAAGAAACAATTGGAAAGTTCAAGTGTTATATTTTTTTCGGGCATCAGTGTTATATTTTTTATGGGCATCGGTGTTATACTTTTTACGGGCATCAGTGTTATATTTTTTACGGGCATCAGTGTTATATTTTTTACGGGCGTTAGTGTTATAACTCATCCATATCTGCTCCAATACCATATTACATACCCTCACTACACTATAAAGAAGGAAACACACAGACTTGGTCTGTCATAAGCTGTACTTATGTTTACTTGTTTTGAACCAACCAACCCTTCCATGACTTGTCCATTTTGCTACTTCTATGACTAAGTGCCAACTCCGTCTATAAGTTATAAACTGAATGCAACAATATGTGTGATGCAGGTTGATATGTACTTGGCGTTCTCCCTACGAGTTCACGTGCCTTTTTTTCATCTTAAAGAGTGCAGGTATGTCTTTGTTTATTTGTTTAAAATGTTGTTATCGCCTTAAAAAGGCAACCTAAAATAGAGAATTGAATTCAAGATTTAGCGGTGGCAAAATGGGCGGGCTGGGTAATTGTTCTCTAATAGGTCCGGATTGAAATGGGACATATCAGATTGACCCTTACATATTTAATGCATTGTCCCTTTAATTACATTTAGAAGATATCAGAAGAAGATGTCTTTTATTTATGTTGAACGATGTAAGAGGCTGTAAATATTTAAAATACAATTTGGGTGACTTGAAAATTGATACGTAGTACGGCAGCCGTTTGTATCATCGTTAGGGAATCCATTTGTATCATGGTAGCAAATGATTGCTAGTTCGATTATCTTTGGATTCTTTGAAATGTTTTTTTAACTTTTAGCTAGATAGATATATGTTTTTTTGCTTAATCTAAACACGCTCCTTACCGGTTTACTATCGGGCGTTGAATCATATACATGGTGGATTGTCTGCTCATTTTGTAGTATTAATCTATAGTGTGCCTAGTAGGGAGATTAAAAGGACTGGTAGTGTATCAAATTTTAGTTTGATTGTGTTATTATCTGATCTTGTGTCAGTCTGGTTGTTTTTTTTCTTAGTGTTATCTTAAAAAAGTTTTCTTTTTCTTATTATGTTTAATGTTATATTGATTTTTATTTTCAGATGGACCCCAAGTTCTTGAGAACCAGAGGTATGCAAGGAAGCACAACAAGCAGGGTGGTGAATAATATATGATTTAGGCTTTTGTTATGGACTATTACCAGTTTAGAGTTTATCTGTTAGAAATCATGAGTTCTGATACTAGGTTTGATTCGACATGAAGTTAATGTTATGAATGAAGTAACTCTTTGAGAGCGTTTCTATCAATGTTTGCGTGGGTAAGTCGCAGGCAAACGAGTTGGCTTATTCCTTTATGATCTTAGCAACCTAGTAATACTCTAACCTGCTTTCGAGTGGGTAAGTTGTAGGGAAACGAGTTAGTTTATTTCTTTGTGATCTTAGCGACCTAGTAATACTCCAGCTCGAGATACTTTTGATGTGTTTTTTTATGTATAGAAGCATGGAAAAATAAATTTTTGTGTTACGTAAGAAATACATATGCAAACAAGCTTTTGAGGTAACGGTCAAGGTTAATTTTAGAAATCTGATCTCGTAAATATGAATTCAGAGAAAAGAACGGTTATGTAGTAGAATGAGACAGAAAAAATGAAAAAATATATGAAGTTACAAAATTATCCCTTAAAGAATGAAAGAAGTTTCAATCCAGCCCCTGTAGTTTTGTGGAAAAAAAGGAGGGGGAAAAAGGAAGGGAAGGAGTTTGATCTAACGGTGGAGAGAGGGTTTTCTAGGTTTTTTTTTGAGATGAAGTTTTCTCTTGATCCCATCTCTCTCTATATATATATATATATATATATATATATATATATATATATATATATATATATATATATATATATATATATATATATATATATATATATATATATATATATATATATATATATATATATATATATATATATATGTATATTTAAAGAAAAGTGATATCCATATTTCCCCTGCTGGGAAATATATGTTAAAGTTACTGTTCATCCGAGTAATAAGTTCGAGGAGATGATGTTTTCTGGGTAAGAAGGTGGTGTTTGTTTTGTTCGTTTCGGTTCTATAAGGTGGCTCAGCGCCTCACCTTCGGCTCAACGGTTTCGACACAAGGTGTTTATTATCTCTTTTATTTTTATTGTTAAATTTATTTAGTTTATGTTATTTGTTTGGTTTATCAGCTGGTTTGATTCTGCTTAATTAGAGTTGGAAGCTGTTTAGATTTACGTGTGTTAGGATTTAGTTCTTGTTGATTCTGCTTATCAGTTTAGTTGTTAACTGCTTATGCGTTTTTTTTAGTCTGCTATTTTTTTTATTCTGCCTAAAACGTGTGGATTTATTTGGCTTGTTTGTATCAGTTTGGGTTAAAATATTAGCTATTTAGGTATTAGTGATTTATTAAGCTAAGTTTTAGATTGGTTTGGTATATTTGAATGTTTTAATGTTGCTTATAGTTTAATTGGATTGAGTAAAATTTTTCTGCTTTTTGAATTTCGGCTTATTTGATTATTTGTGCTTATTAGCTTATAGTGATAATCTGTTTTTTTTAATTGCTTATTTGTCATCCTTAGTTGTTCAGCTTATTTTTCGTTTCACTAGCTTATTAGACGTAGCTATTCGGTTATTTGTTTGTTGCTTATTGTCATTGTTCATTCAGCTTATTTGGTTATTGCTTATTGTTTTACTGCATAATCCTCAGACTCAATTAGTCTGAGGGTTTCATTGTCCAAATAAAAAGTGCCCAAAAATATTGACAAATTTTGTCACTGGTTGGATTAGAACCAGTGACCCCTCGTTTAATAGCCCAGCGCCCCAACCATTACTCTAGGCGTCTTTTTATGTTTATGATATGCAACATTAGATTGATATAGGATAGTTTTAATTTGGCAGTTTAGTTTTAATTAAAATTAGTTAAATTAAAGTTAGTTTTATTTAATTAAAAAGTTTTATTTAAATTCAGTTTTTTATAAAATATAAAAAGGATAAAAAAAATATTTTTATTTTATTTACTTTTATAAATTTTCATTAGTTTTATATTTCTTTTATAATCTTAAATACTTTTTTTTATATATTGAATTAAAAGTAGTTCTCAAGTATAATTTAAATTTTAGATTTAAAATAAGATTTCAATTTATTACATAGATTTTAATTAAAAAGTTTTTTTTTTAAAAAGTTTTATTAATTAGTTAAAGTTTATTTTCAAATTAATAGTTTAAATAGTTAATTAAAGTAGTTTTCATTTAATTAAATAGATTTAAGTTAGTTTAAAAATACCAAAAAAAGATTTTACCAAAAACAAGTTAAGTTGAAACGTTAAACCGGAAATCAAATTCGAGTCGAATCGAGGAAAAACGAACATTAATTGCATTAAAAAGGATTAAAAAATCCTAGTTTCACCTTACTACAACAAACAACGGGTAGCTAGCCCGAAACTCAATTTGCCCATCTAAATTAGCGTGTCGTCGCAAAGGTTACGCTGTGGAAATGTTCTCATACATAAATTCGCTTACCAATCAATGTGGCACGACGGGGATCAACCGTCAAGGCGCGAACTGGGGTGATCGTCCCCAAATAGTACTATTATATGCATAAGCGTCTACCAAATCCCGGTAGTTCACAATTCATGCTAATGGGACTTTTAGTGACATAACCTAACTTTAATAATCCATTTTATCTCATCTATCGGGTCATTTAATCATTCATCGGGTCATACAATCATTCGGGTCCAAATCAATAAACAAACAATCGGGACAACTAGTGTCCTATTTCATAAAAACTAACATGTTATCTCCCTCGCGGGTTTATCAAACATTTCATAAAAACATTTAAAAAGAGTGCGAGGATATGAACTCACATTGATGTGAGAAAGCGGGTTGTCGGCAATTCGGATGTATGGTACGTGCTTCAATCACGGAAGCCTAGACAAATAATACTCGTCTTAGACTCATGTACTATGACTTTATAAAAATAACAATTATTTATACATATGATGATTTTATATATATGATGATCAAGTGGGTTTACATATTCTCATTTACTCGTTTTAGTGTTATGTGTCGATAACTTTATACTAGTTTACTAGTTTTACCTATTTACGTGTTTTAGGTCCAATAAGCCTATTATAAGTTCATTAACTTGTATTAATCCATTTCATACTTGTATTATCAGTATTTATACTTTATATGTTGGGCATAAATCGGTTAATCCCAATAAATAAGTTTATAAGTGTTGTAGTCCATTTTGTTGTATTATTAGTCCAATAACGTTAACTTAGCCCGTTAATGTCCGTATGTTATATAGTTCGGGTTTTATCGGTTTTTACTTGTTATATATGTTTATATATCAGTATATTAGTTTTAAAAACTTTACATTAGACGGGTTTGATCGTCTAAGTTTTAATTGGCGAAAAACATTAATTTTACGGTAATAGCCGAAAAAGTCGTAAAAATCATGTTTATAGTTTTATAACTTATAAAACTTATCAAACTACCATTTTTATAAAATGTCCATTTATTTATCCTTACACATATTTATATAAATGTATTATATAAGTTAGTGGATTTTAATTTACATTTTATACTATTTTTATTTGAGTGCTTATATAATACTATTATACTTTAATTTCCAAAAATCTGATTTTTACTTTCACTTTCACCATTTTTACCATATCTTGAGTTCTACAAGGAGATAGAAGCTCAAATTTTTATGAAATAAACTACATGATATGTCCTCCATTTAACTCCTGTATAGCTACTGTTGAATCAGCCTCTAAGTATTTTCTAAAAATCGTCCAAAACAGTGAACTCAGATTTGTACTATAAACTTGTTTTGATCATATCTCACTCATCCTAATGATTCCATTGCATGGCCAACTCTCACATGTGTACAAGACCCATAGCTTACTGTATATTGATTAATCTATGCCATTTTTATCAGTTCATCACATGGTTCTTTACTGTTTTATACAGCCATCATTTTAAGCATGATTTTAACCTTTTTACATATAGTTTTTCATCTTTTTATCCATGTTTATCAACACCAAATCCCCACACAATACTTTTATCATCATATAATCATCATATACATATACAATAGGAAAGAAATACATGATTACATAATCAAAATAACAAGAGGATGAGGAGAACAATCTTTATACCACCATGATGATGTAGGTTATGATCAAGACATGGATTTTGATGGAGAAACTTGTGATAAACCAAGACCATCTTCAAGACCATCATTCTTCAAGAACTCCTTGTGGAAAATCAGCCCCAAGACTCCATAGAAACTCCTCCTTGGATGTTAAAAATTGCACCAATCTTCATCTCTTGGAAGGGAGATTAACATATGTTAATTATAACAAATGTTTGTGGTTAAATTTGATCAAAGGGAGGTGTTTAAGGTGAGTATGGGACGGCAATGGTGGAGGTTAGAGAGAGAGATGAGAGTTTTTGCATGTATGAAAATGGGAGCTAGTTTAGTGTTAGTGATTTTGTGTAAGGTTTGCTTACTTTGTAAGCATGAAGTAACAAGTGTACTACTTGTTTATGAGGTTTTGACACCTCATGGTGTTGGTAGCTTAATAAGTCCGGTTATAGTGGGGGTGGGACAAGTGTCCCACTTGTCTCATCTCCACTAATTTACGGGTACTCCTCGATTCTAGTTTCCTTGATTTACGTGCCCTCGGGTCGTTTTACGAAAAACGTTTTTATAAATTATGAATAAGCGGCACAAAACGAAAACGTAAGTCCTAATCTCTTCTCGTAAATTTGCGAGTTTATGAACCAACACAAATTTAAAATCTCAAAATAATATTCACGGACAAATTTATTTTCTGAAATGTCGGACTGTTACCAAGGACGGTGTATGTAAATGTAAGCACGTAACGTAGAATCCTCCGGTTTAGACGTAGTCGATGCTACTTCAAGACGTAAATCCAAATTACTTCCCAAAAATAAGTGAGTTCATAATATAACATTAAAATAATATTTTTAAATAATATTTGAGAATAAAATATCAACCATAAATTGACGAATTGTCACATTCGCCTCGTCCCGCGCTTGAAACAGACTTCTACAACCTAAGTTATGACATTTTCCAAAAATTATTTTTCTTCACGCGATATTGGGCAACCAAATACGTTTGGGCTCTATCTTCTGCACTTGTATATCCATCAAACCTTCTAAACCAACCTAAATAGACCAAAATGGAATTTAAGCGGGCAAACCCGGGGACAATCTGAATAATACAGGAAAACCATGCCAAATACGTGGAAATACAATTTCCACTTGGGTTTGATTGTTTTGATCATGGTTTGGGAGTATTTGTTAGGTTTCGGTTGGGATTAACTATGTTTTGACCAGGCTTAAATGTTAAAAATTAGGTAGTGAAGTAGATGTTGTTTTATTAGACAAGGAACATCGTGATGACACATAATCAAATGATATTAAATATATGGGTGAGCTCTAACAACATTTATCATTGTTTCATCAACAAAACAATGACATTGATTTTCCTTAGGAAACCTACAAAGATGGATAACATACAAAACTAATGAATAAAACATAGCATCTATCAACGTGTTCTTAACTATGCTATGACTTTGAAAGGTCAAATTAAAAAGTTTCTCTTATATTGGATTTTTAATTTTTAATGTATTTTTTAGTTACACGACCTTGCAAGTTAGATTGAATTTTAGCTTATGGATATTGGTTCTTGGGTTCACCATCATCACGTCTTTTCTTATTTGGGTTATGTATATATTTTCATTGTCACATACTAACTTAATAACTTTTAAACATGGTCACACACATCCAAATACGGTCGATGCGGGCTAAACCATTCGAAACCGGCCAAAACTGACCAAAAGGTAACTTAAACTGTAAAAACCGGAGAAAGTCTGAATAACCCGGTATAACTATCCCAAATCCAGGGTAAATGTATTTCCACTACGTTTTGATTGTTGTGATCATGTTTTGGGGGCCTTTAGCATGATTTTGTCGGGGTTGGCTATGTTTTGACTAGGCTTGGAGGTTGCAAATTAGTTGGTAAAGTAATATTGGTTTCACTAGACAATGAAATCATTAATACACACCATGTATTGGTATTAAATATAGGAGTGAACTCAAACAACATTTATCATTATTTGATCAAGACAAAAATGACATTCAAAGGTGGATAATATACAAAACGAATGAACAAAACATCTTATGTAACCAACTGTTGCTTAACGATCCCGGGACTTAGAAATGTCATATTAAAATTTTTGTCTATGATTGCCAAGATAATTTACAATATATTATTAATAACTTCGCATTACTAGTATGATCAAAATAAACCCTTGAATGTAAATGGGCCGGACCTGAGCCCAAAAACAATATCCAACAAAATGTGAAAAATTGATAAAAATGAAAATATCTCATAAAATATAGTGTTTCGGGCCTCGAAATTTCCGTAACCCAACTTAGTTAGGTTACAGCTACGTTCCCCTCGTTTTGGCCTTCGACTCGCCTCGTTCCGCGCCTGAATACAACCTAAGTTATGACTTTTTCAAAAAATTACTTTTCTTCACGCGATATTGTGCAACCAAATACGTTTGGGCACTATCTTCTACACTTGTGCATTCATCAAACCTTCCGAACCAACCAAAATAGACCAAAATGGAATATAAGCGGGCAAACCCGGGGAAAGTCTGAACAATACGGGCAAACCATGCCAAATCTATGGAAATACAATTTCCACTTGGGTTTGAATGTTTTGATAATGGTTTGGGAGTCTTTGTCAGGTTTCGGTTGGGATCAACTATGTTTTGACTAGGCTTAAATGTTAAAAATTAGGTTGTGAAGTAGATGTTGTTTTATTAGACAAGGAACATCGTGATGACACACAATCAAATGATATTAAATATATGGGTGAGCTCTAACAACATTTATCATTGTTTCATCAACAAAACAATGACATTGATTTTCCTTAGGAAACCTACAAAGATGGATAACATACATAACTAATGAAAAAAACATAGCATCTATCAACATGTTCTTAACTATGCTAGGACTTTGAAAGGTCAAATTAAAAAGTTTCTCTTATATTGGAAGTTTAATTTTTAATGTATTGTTTAGTTACACGACCTTGCAAGTTAGATTGAATTTTAGCTTATGGATACTGGTTCTTGGGTTCACTATCATCACGTCTTTTCTTACTTGGGTTATGTATATATTTTCATTATCACATACTAACTTAATAAGTTTTAAACATGGTCACACACATCCAAATACGGTCGATGCGGGATAAACCATTCGAAACCGGACAAAACTGACCAAAAGGGAACTTTAACTGTAAAAACCAGAGAAATTCTGAATAACCCGGTAAAACTATCCCAAATCCGGGGTAAATGTATTTCCACTATGTTTTGATTGTTTTGATCATGTTTTGGGGGCCTTTAGCATGTTTTGGTCGGGTTTGGCTATGTTTTGACTAGGCTTGGAGGTTTCAAATTAGTTGGTAAAGTAATATTGGTTTCACTAGACAATGAAATCATTAAAACACACCATGTATTGGTATTAAAGATATGAGTGAACTCTAACAACATTTATCATTATTTGATCAAGACAAAAACGACATTCAAAGGTGGATAATATACCAAACGAATGAACAAAACATCCTATGTAACCAACTGTTGCTTAACGATCCCGGGACGTAGAAATGTCATATTACAAATTTTGTCTATAATTGCCAAGTTAATTTATAATCTATTATTAATAACTTCGCATTACTAGTATGATCGAAATAAACCCTTGAATGTAAATGGGTCGGCCTGAGCCCAAAAACAATATCCAACAAATTGTGAAAAAATGATAAAAATGAAAATATCTCATAAAATATAGTGTTTCGGGCCTCGAAATTTCCATAACCCAACAAAGTTAGGTTACAGCTACGTTCCCCTCGTTTTGGCCTTCGATTCGCCTCGTCCCTCGCCTGAAACGGTCTTCTACAACATAAGTTATGACATTTTCAAAAAAGTACTTTTCTTCATGCGATATTGGGCAACCAAATACGTTTGGGCTCTATCTTCTACACTTGTACATCCATCAAACCTTCTGAACCAACCAAAATAGACTAAAATGGAATTTAAGCGGGCAAACCCGGGGAAAGTCCGAATAATACGGGCAAACCATGCCAAATCTGTGGAAATACAATTTCCACTTAGGTTTAATTGTTTCGATCATGGTTTGGGAGTCTTTGTTAGGTTTCGGTTGGGATTAACTAAGTTTTGACCAGGCTTAAGTGTTAAAAATTAGGTAGTGAAGTAGATGTTGTTTTATTAGACAAGGAACTTTGTGATGACACACAATCAAATGATATTAAATATATGGGTAAGCTCTAACAAAATTTATCATTGTTTCATCAACGAAACAATGACATTGATTTTCCTTAGGAAACCTACAAAGATGGAGAACATACAAAACTAATGAACAAAACATAGCATCTATCAACATGTTCTTAACTATGCTATGACTTTGAAAGGTCAAATTAAAAAGTTTCTCTTATATTGGAAGTTTATTTTTTAATGTATTGTTTAGTTACCCGACCATGCATGTTAGATGGAATTTTAGCTTATGGATACAGGTTCTTGGGTTCACCATCATCACGTCTTTTCTTACTTGGGTTATGTATATATATTCATTGTCACATACTAACTTAATAACTTTTAAACATGGTCACACACATTCAAATACGGTCAATGCGGGCTAAACCATTTGAAATCGGCCAAAACTGACTAAAAGGGAACTTAAACTGTAAAAACCAGAGAAAGTCTGAATAACCTGGTAAAACTATGCCAAATCCGGGGTAAATGTATTTCCACTATGTTTTGATTGTCGTGATCATGTTTTGGGGGCCTTTAGCATGTTTTGGTCGGGTTTGGCTATGTTTTGACTAGGCTTGGAGGTTGCAAATTAGCTGGTAAAGTAATATTGGTTTCACTAGACAATGAAATCATTAATACACACCATGTATTGGTATTAAAGATATGAGTGAACTCCAACAACATTTATCATTATTTGATAAAGACAAAAACGTCATTCAAAGGTGGATAATATACCAAACGAATGAACAAAACATCTTATGTAACCAACTGTTGCTTAACGTTCCCGGGACATAGAAATGTCATATTAAAAATTTTGTCTATGATTTCCAAGTTAATTTATAATCTATTATTAATAACTTCGCATTACTAGTATGATCGAAATAAACCCTTGAATGTAAACGGGTCGGCCCTGAGCCCAAAACCAATATCCAACAAAATGTGAAAATTTGATAAAAATGAAAATATCTCATAAAATATAGTGTTTTGAGCCTCGTATTTTCCGTAACCCAACAAAGTTAGGTTACAGCTACGTTCCCCTCGTTTTGGCCTTCGAACTCGCCTTGTCCCGCGCTTGAAACGGACTTCTACAACCTAAGTTATGACATTTTCAAAAAATTACTTTTCTTCACGAGATATTGGGTAACCAAATACGTTTGTGCTCTATCTTCTACACTTGTACATCCATCAAACCTTCCGAACAAACCAAAATAGACCAAAATATAGTTTAAGCGGGAAAACCTGGGGAAAGTCTGAATAATACGGGCAAACCATGCCAAATCCGTGGAAATACAATTTCCACTTGGTTTTGATTGTTTTGATCATGGTTTGGGAGTCTTTGTCAGGTTTCGGTTGGGATTAACTATGTTTTGACCAGGCTTAAATGTTAAAAATTAGGTAGTGAAGTAGATGTTGTTTTATTAGACAAGGAACATCGTGATGACACACAATCAAATGATATTAAATATATGGGTGAGCTGTAACAACATTTATCATTGTTTCATCGACAAAAAAATGACGTTGATATTCCTTAGGAAACCTACAAAGATGGATAACATACAAAACTAATGAACAAAACATAGCATCTATCAACATGTTCTTAACTATGATATGACTTTGAAAGGTCAAATTAAAAAGTTTCTCATATATTGGAAGTTTAATTTTTAATGTATTTTTAGTTACACGACCTTGCAAGTTAGATTGAATTTTAGCTTATGGATACTGGTTCTTGGGTTCACCATCATCGCGTCTTTTCTTACTTGGGTTATGTATATATATTCATTGTCACATACTAAATTAATAACTTTTAAACATGGTCACACACATTCAAATACGGTCGATGCGGGCTAAACCATTTTAAATCGGACAAAACTAAGGTAAGATTAATCGTATCGCCTAAAGACAAGGAAAAAACCCTAGTTTCATCCATGGCGGAAAAAATTTCTCTCCATCAAAAGAATCGATTATCTTATACTCTTTAATCCGAATACCGTCTAACAAGGATGTTTTCTCGATCTCTCTTGAGTTAATATACTTTTTAATTCGGTTGATAGATCTTAGGGTTTTTTTAATCGGTTTCTTTTTTTCTTTTTTGCTGCGATAGTGAAAACGTTTTGTTTGTTTTTAATTAGGTCGGTTGTCGCATCTATTAAAGGTCTTAATTCCTTATCCTGTGATTCGTTGCCTTGTCTCCCTTTGCGATTGTGATTGTGATTGTGTTTCGTTGGTTAGGGTTTGGTTACTGTTCGATTTAGGGTTTCTTTTTTCGGCATGGATTCTATTGATTATGCGAGTTTGGATCAAGAGGCAAGGCTGCTGCTATCAACAGTATGCAGTCCTGTAACATGGATGTGATTAGGAAGGTGTTTGGGGTGCAACTGGCAACTGCTAGCGATGTGCATGATTTTATGCGCAACTTGAAGATGAATGAATATGACTTTTGGTCCTTGGTGTCTAGTGCTCGATCCCAAGAAGTATTTAATATGTTGTGCTCTTATGAATTCGGTTTGCTTGCGAAGGAGGGGATTGATCAGACTAGGGTTTCCTCAAACACGCAACCGATTAGGGTATCATACCCGTCATTTGATGTGCAGCAACATGAGTTTGTTACTATGTCTTCTTCTATGGTTTCTCAATTCCTAGATGGGGATGTTGGTTTGTCGCAAATGGATGGAAACCCTATTATGGGTTTGCATGAGCGTGAGGGACCATCGTTTGCTGGTGAGGGCTTTGTGGTTCGAAAGGAGCATGATGGGCTAGGTTCGCATCAAATAGATGAGTTTGTTAGTATGTCTGTGTCTTTATCTAGTGAAGAAGGTGTCAGTGTGAGTAAGAATGTCCTGTCGAACGTTGATGATGTGCCTACTAGTCTGACTCTGGATGGTGCAAGTATACAGTCGATTGAGGATATTACCGCTGATTTTTCTAATAAAATGGACACACTTGCTTCTACTTTCAGTCATGATACTAGTGCAAAAGAAAAGGAGCAGTCCGCAGATACTGGCAGTTTCCGTCATTTGGTGTCAGAAGATGTTTTTGAAGGTGTAAATGTCTCTATTCCTTGTAAAGTGGTTCAGAAGGTCAGTAATCATCTTGAACATACTCTATATGGTTACTTTATTGGAAAGAGAATGGCTTTCCCGGTGGTGGATTATTTTGTTAGAAACAACTGGGTGAAACATGGGTTGACACGGATCATGATGAATTCTAAGGGTTTTTTCTTTTTCAAATTCAAGTCACTTGCTAGGTTGGAAGTTTTGTTAGAAGAGGGCCCGTGTTTTATTCGTAAATCTCCGATCATTCTCAAAAAATGGTCGATGGTACTAGGTTGATCAAAGAAGAATTGACTCGTATTCCTGTTTGGGTAAAATTACATGATGTCCCTATTCAAGTTTTTGAAGAAGATGGAATTAGTTTGATTGCTTCTTTCATTGGTAAACCTGTAATGCTAGATTCCTATACTAGTTCTATGTGTAAGGAGTCATGGGGTCGGAGTAGTTTTGCCAGATGCTTAATTAAGGTTAATGCTGAGGCTGATTTTGTGGATGTTGTTACAATTGGTGTCCCTTCTCTTTCGGGGAAGGGTTTTACAAAGGAAACTATCCGTATTGAATATGAATGGAGACCTCCTAGATGTGCTGAGTGTAAGACTTTTGGTCGCTCTCTTGATAAATGCTCTAATAAGGTGGTTGTTTTGCTAGTACTGGTCCATCAATTTCTGTTGCTATTCCTGTTGTTGAGAATAATGATGGTTTCCAAACGGTGACCAAAAGAAAGAAAAAGACGAATATGCCGAATTCTATTAAGGGTTGTAAGTTTACTGGTACATCGGTTCAACCGAATGTCAAATTTGTGCCTAAAGCTAAAATTAGTAACCCGAAGAAGGGGGTGACTAGTGCGAAGACTGGTTCTTTGCCCAAGTGGAAGTCTATTGTTACGTCATCGTCAGGTGCTGGGTTATCTACATCAAATACTTACTCTGTCTTGGATCATGATGATGAAGATGACGAGGTTGAAATGGTATATGATGAAACAACCAATTTATTCTCTAAGACAAATGCAGGTGGAAACTCCTTCACGGCAGCTGCTAGCAAGTTTGGTTTGTTTCGTTGTGTACTAGGTGTTTTGTAAGTGTTTATGGCCTGTCATAAGCACTAGATTTAGGTGTTTATCAAGCTGTTTTTAGCTTGAGGTTAATGTGGTACTTTAGACACATTCCATTTGTACTTCACTGTTTGTTTGGTTAATCTATTTACCGGGGAAACCCATTACCAAAAAAATCGGCCAACACTGACCAAAACGTAACTTAAACTGTAAAAACCGGAGAAAGTCTGAATAACCCGTTAAAACTATCCCAAATCCGGGGTAAATGTATTTCCACTATGTTTTGATTGTTGTGATCATTTTTTGGGGGCCATTAGCATGTTTTGGTCGGGTTTGGCTATGCTTTGACTAGGCTTGGAGGTTGCAAATTAGTTGGTAAAGTAATATTGGTTTCACTAGACAATGAAATCATTAATACACACCATGTATTGGTATTAAAGATATGAGTGAACTCCAACAACATTTATCATAATTTGATTAAGGCAAAAACGACATTTAAAGGTGGATAATATACCAAACGAATGAACAAAACATCTTATGTAACCAACTGTTGCTTAACGATCTCGGGACTTAGAAATGTCATATTAAAAATCTTGTCTATGATTGCCAAGATAATTTATAATCTATTATTAATAACTTCGCATTACTAGTATGATCGAAATATCTCATGATCGAAATACCCCTTGACCTCTCTCTAAAACTTTCTCTCTCTAAACTTAAAAACCCTAAAGTATTTTATTAAGAATCATCATCTAATCTTGATCCAACCATGGGATCTTGAATTTTATTTTAGATCCTTGTTCTACTTTTCATTACCTACAAATTCATATAACATTTCACCATTAAATCTTTCTATTTCACCTAAATAAATTCATTTTATTAAGTGGGTTATACTGTTTGGCTCGTACCCATTTATTAATCCTTTTAATTAATCAATTCTAAATCATTTTAACCTCGTACCTAATCATCATGTTTCATGACTGATTCAACCTTAAACCCCATGGTTAATCCACCTCCGGTGGTTAACCCGTCACCATTACCGGATTTTCCTCCGCCGGTGAATGCTCATGTTATGAAGAAACCACTCAAATCATCTTTAAAACCTGTCAAGACAACTAGGACTATGAATCCAGATCCTAGGGCTACGATGAAGCATGTTTCAGTTGAAACTTTGTCACAAGCATCTTCTCAAGTTAATTTTAAGAAAGGATCATCTCATGGGGAGAATAATGATGAAGTTAAGGTTATTGGGGATGAGAGTGTTGTTGCTGATGTGGGTAAGAAGAATGAAATTGTTATGGCTGAGGCTAGGGTGAGTGTGATTGATTCTAACCTTGTTTTGAATGGTAATGATAGCTTGAATGATATGTTTCCTGAATTAAATAGTGTTTATGCTAAGGGTAATGTGACTGTTAGTTCTAGTGTTGTTAATCCTGCCCCTAGTTTGCCTAATGTTGCTGTTTTGGGTGTTAATGAGGTTAGTAAGACTAATAGTAGTAAGGATAATGTGGTGTTAAATGGTAATGGTGCTAGTGGTAGTGCTAATGGGAGTCAAGGTATGCAGGGTGTGGTGATGCAAGGGGATTCTTCAGCTAGTAAGAGTAATTTCAAGAGTGCTGTTTCATTTAGTAATGTAGTTAAGGGTACGGAATCTTCTTTTGATAATAAGCTTAGGAAAATTCCATGTATTGTGAACAAAGAAGGTAAGAAGATGGTTGATATGGATCCTATTATCAGTGAAGGTAGTAAGAGGTGGGGGCTTACTGTTGTTGGATACTTTGTTGGTTTTAAAATGAGTCATAGGGAGATAGTTAGTCATCTAAGGCGAATGTGGAGGGCGTATCAGTTGGTGGATATTATTGTTAATGAAGGGATATACTTTTTAAGTTTAAGTCCGAGGATGGCTTACAAACTGTAATTGAGAATGGCCCTTGGTTTGTTGATCAAAAGCCACTTTTTGTTCAAAGGTGGACTGCTGGTATCTGTTTTGATAAACCGGAGCCGACTAGAGTGCCATTATGGGTTAAGATTTTTAACGTACCATTAGAAGCTTGGAACAACGAGGGGATTAGTAGAATTGCTAGCCGATTAGGTACTCCTATCGTTATGGACAAGGTGACAACTGCTATGTGTGAGAAAGGTAATGGGAGAGCGACATTTGCTAGAGTTTTGGTTGAAGTTGATGCGGCTGATGGCATTTTGGACAAGGTTGAGATTTGGTATAATGAGCTTGGTAGAAGTATGGAATTGAAGGTTGAGTATGCTTGGCAACCTCCTGTTTGTAGTCATTGCAAGGTTTTTGGTCATAGTTTTAAGGGATGTAAGAATAGAGTCTTAACTGATGCTGAAAAGGCTGTGAGTTTAGAGCCTAAAATTATGGTTAATAATAAAGTGAATGTGGGTGGAAATGTTAATGATGGATGGCAATCTGTTTCTAGCAATAGATTGGTGAATAATGCTACTGTTACGCCTAGAGCCCAAACTAATCAAGCTCAGGCTAATAATTCTTATTATGCGAGAGGTGGAGTCATAGGTCTAGAGGGGTTAATTCTTTGGCAAGAGGTGGGATGAATGGCTGTGGTAGAGGGGGTGTTAATGGTCGTGGAGGTATGAGTGGGAGTCAAGATAGTAAGGATTGGGTGTTTGTTCCTGTTTCAGCTAAGGGTAATGATATTACTAAGACATCTGAGGTAGAGGGTAGTAAGAAACAAAAGAAATCTGATGTGGGGAATGTTAAGGTAATTGCTAATAAAAATTTTAAGGTAGAAAATAGGTTCAATGCTCTTTCGGAAGGGGGAGTTGCTGATGTTCAAGAGCAGGATTTACAGAATCTTAAAATTAATATAGATGTTGCATGTGATATGGGTCAGCCTATAGACGACAAGGTTGTTATGGAATGGCCTAAAGAAGTTCAAGGCTATTATAAGGAAAAGCGTGATTTTGTTATTAAGAAAAAGAAAGTTGAGGAAGTAACGAAGAAGATTAAAGACTTATCTGATGAGATTGAAGCTAGTAATAGAAGTGCCGAGTTTAATGCTTTTGAATATGCTAAGAAGAATGTTGATGAAGAAGTACAGAAAACTGATGTTTCCCAAAGTCAAGCTTTTACTGTTGTGTATGAAAATGCGATTGAGAGTGGTAAACAACGGGTTCTGAATTTGGTATCGATGAGGCAAATGGCTGAGGTTGACCTTTTTTGGTTGATGGGGCTACATTTCTCTGATGAGGTTAGGGATAAATGGTCTGCTGGGATAGTTAAATACTACAAAGCTAAAGTTGCTGAAAAGAATGTTGAAGATGTTTCTAAATATGTGGATGCGATGGTGGAGGAAGTTAGTAACGACCCCTCTGCTCATACTGAATTCATGGTCCAAGATACTGTCTCAGGTCCAGGTGAGACTAGTATGGCGAATGTATCTAATGATGGGAATGCTGGACCTTCCTCTTTATCTTAATGGATTTAAAGCTTGCCGCGTGGAACATTAAAGGTATGTCTAATACTTCTAAACAAAATGAGGTCAAGTTATTAATTAGGGAGAATAATTTAAAAATGTGTGCAGTTATTGAAACTCAGCTTTGTAAGAAGAAGGTGAATTCTGTTTGTGAGAATGTTTTTGGTCAATGGGATTGGGTTTGTAATTCTGTTGATAGTCCGAAGGGTTGTAGGATTTGTGTAGGATGGGATACTGATTTTATTAAGGCTGTTTTGTTATCTGTTATTGATCAAGTTATGCACTTTGAGGTTTTGCTTGTTCATGATAGCAGAAAGTTTTATGTTTCATTTGTTTATGATGAGTCAACACCTAATGATAGAAATAAGCTTTGGAAAAATCTGCATAGTCACTTGGGTTTTATTAATCAGAAACCTTGGGTTCTTTTGGGAGATTTTAATGCTATTCTAAGTGTTGCTGATAATTCTAAGGGTGATTTTGACAAAAATCATAGTATGCATGATTTTAGGGATTGCATTGATAGTTTAGGATTGGAAGATCTACCAATGAAAGGTTTATTTTTTACTTGGGTTCAGAAAAGGATGGATCCGGAGAATGGGATTATGAAGAAATTGGATAGGGTCATGAGTAATACTGAGTTTCTTGATATGTTTTAAGTTCCTTCCATATGTTGTTTCTGATCATTGCCCAGCTTTATTAGTTATCAGTTATGTTAAGAAGGGTAGGAAGCGGGCTTTTAGATTTATGAATTATCTTGCTTATAAGGATGAGTTTCATAGCATTGTTAAGGAGCATTGGGGAATTCATGTTGGTGGATTTTCTATGTTTGTCCTTGCTAAGAGACTTAAGGCTATGAAGTATCACCTTAGAAATATGAATAAAATAAATGGAAATGTTTATGATAAAGTTAAAATGCTAAGGATTGAGTTGAAAAAAGTTCAAGCTGAATTGGATAAGGATCCGAATAATGTGTATCTTAAAGAGGTTGAGATGGTGTTCAACAGTGCTTATAGGGAAGCTATGATCGATTAAGAGAGGGTTCTTAAGCAGAAGGCTATGGATGAGTGGCTTAAGGAGGGGGATCAGAATAGTTCTTATTTTCATAATTTGATTAAGGGTCGTATGAAAAGAAGTAGGATTATTAGTGTAAAGAATGAAAATGGGGAAGAGTTTTTTGGTGATGCTGTTGCGGGGCAATTTGTTAATCACTTTCAGAATTTCCTTGGTCTTTGTGATGAAGTTTTCCCTATTGAGAATCCTAATGATCTTTTTGTCAAGAAAGTGGATCCTTTGGCTGCTTTTTATATGATTAGACAGGTTTCTGATGAAGAGATTAAAACTGCAATGTTTGATATTCATGATGACAAAGCTCCGGATCCGGATGGATACACAGCCAAGTTTTTTAAATCTGCTTGGG
Source organism: Glebionis coronaria (assembly GCA_025667525.1). NCBI lineage: Eukaryota > Viridiplantae > Streptophyta > Magnoliopsida > Asterales > Asteraceae > Glebionis > Glebionis coronaria. The sequence goes on from JANFOE010000063.1 coordinate 1,318,190, forward strand.
GTGTTGTGGGCAAGGATGTGTGTGATGCTGTGAAAGAATTCTTTGCTAAAGGTAAGATGTTGGGTGAGCTTAACACAACTCTTATTTCTTTAATTCCTAAGTGTAGTATTCCGTATAAAGTAAGTGATTTCAGGCCGATTGCTTGTTGCAATGTTGTGTACAAGTGCATCAGTAAAGTAATTACTAATAGGTTAAAGCTTGTGTTAAAGGATACTATTAGTGCTAATCAGAGTGCGTTTGTGGAGGGTAGGTTGATTACTAATAATGTTATGTTGGCTCAAGAACTGATGTGTGGTTATAATAACAAGAACAAACCAGCCAGGTGTGCGTTTAAAATTGACATCCAGAAAGCTTATGATACAGTATCATGGGAATTTCTGGAATATGTGTTATTACAGTTTGGGTTACATAGTATTATGGTTGGATGGATTATGACTTGCTTAAAATCTGCTTCCTTCTCTATTAGTGTTAATGGGGAGTATAATGGTTTCTTTACGGCTCGTCGTGGGCTCAGGCAGGGTGATCCTATATCACCCTACCTTTTCACTATTGTGATGGAGGTTTTCACATTGATGCTTAAAATACAGATTAAGGAGGAAAAGAATTTTAAATATCTTTGGGGTTGTAAGAAACTTGAGATTGTTAGTTTGTGTTTTGCTGACGACTTGATGATGTTCTGCCATGGAAACTTTATCTCAGCTTGTGTTCTGCGTAGAGCCTTGGATGAATTCTGTTTAGCTTCAGGTCTTAGACCAAGTATGGCTAAAAGCACGGTATACTTTGGGAATGTTGCTCGTACAGTTCAGAATGATATTAGATTGGTTATGCCTTACGAAGTGGGAAGCTTACCGGTTAAATATTTAGGGATTCCCCTTGATGCCGGGAAACTTTCTAAATTGGATTGCAATGCTCTTGTTGATAGAGTCAATAAGAGAATAGGTGATTGGAGGAAAAAAGTGCTTTCTTTTGCTGGGAGGCTTCAACTGGTAACTTCTATTCTAAGCTCTCTTACTACTTATTGGGCTTCTATTTTTAGTCTCCCTAAATGTATATGTGATGAAGTTGATAAACTGTTAAAAAAATTTCTTTGGAATGCTGATGTTAGAAAAGGATATTGTCATAGCGTTTCTTGGAAGGAGGTGTGTAAGCCAAAAAATGAAGGTGGTCTAGGTCTTAAATCCCTCTATGATATAAATACTTCACTTATGACTAAACACCTTTGGAGTATTTTGATTGATAGAGATTCCTTATGGGTTAGATGGGTTAAATCTAAATGGCTTAAAGGAATGAGTGTTTGGGCTGCCAATAGTAGAAGGGGTATTTCTTGGACCTGGAAACAGATTCTTAACTTGAGGGATAAGGTTAGAATGTTTGTGAAGGTTAGGGTTGGGAATGGGCATACTTGTTTTTTCTGGTATGATAATTGGAGATGTAGACCTCCTCCTTGTAATATGGTTAATCCTTCGTTGCTGTTTTCTGATAAATCTGCTAGAAGCCTTAAAGTTGCTGATCTTATGGATATTAATGGGTGGAAATGGCCTGATGGATGGAATGTTAGGTTTTCTGAGGTTCGCAGTATTGATTATCCTATTTTAAACCCGGATGCTAATGATAAAACTATATGGGTTGATAAAATGGGTAATACTAAAAAATTTTGTGTTGTTGAAGTTTGGGCAGGTATAAGAGAGAGTTCTATAAAAGTTATTTGGTCTGATAATGTATGGTTCAATCAGTGCATTCCGAGTCATGATTTTGTCCTTTGGATGGTTGTGAAGGGAAGGCTGAAGACCCAGGATAGGCTTTCAAGATAGCTTAACTTTCGAGATGTTAACTGCCTGTTATGTAATCAATGTAAGGAATCCCACCAGCACTTATTTTTTAGTTGACGTTTCTCTGCTTTGATTTGCGAGAGACTCAAAGGTATGATAAATCTGGACAATCTTTCTAATGTATGGGCTCAAGTTGTTTCCAGATTTACTAATGTCCCGGCTAAAAATGCTATATGGAGTGTAATTCAAAGACTTTGTCTTGGTGCTGCAGTCTATTATATTTGGCAGGAAAGGAATATTAGGTTCTTTGAAGGATCTAATAGGAGTGATAACGATGTGTTTAGCATTATTTGTAACTCTGTTAGGAATAGGATTTTAAGTTTAACTCTTAGATCTACTCCTGATGTTATTGAGGCTGCTAGGATTTGGAATTTTCCTGTTAGCATTAAGAATAAGAGTAAGGACATTACTGATGAGGTGTTTAGTGACTTAATGGATACTGATGGCGAGTGATCCTTCTTTTATTTGGTGGAGTTGGTCCCATGGTGGGACGGGTTTTTGGGATTGCAATAGAATGTGGTTTCAAATCTCTATTGTGCCAGTTTTTGTTACTCTTGTGAGGAGACCTTTAGGTGCTGCCTGCTTTTCTAGTTTGGTGGAGTTTGTTTGGTTTTCGCCTTGGGTAAGATGTTGGTTATGGTATTCATACATTGTTATCTAACCTTTGATTATGTTTCAGCTCATTTCTTTAGGGAGCTTGGGGGAGGACTTTCTGGATTGGTTGTTATGAGGTTTGATGTGCTATTAGTGGGCTTATAGGTAGTGTTTGGGGGAGTGTACTATGCCATCTAGAGCGTGCTGAAAGATGTGCCGTCTATGCTTGGTATGGTGCATTTCTCTCATTTGCTACCTATTTGAACAAGTTTTAGTTGCCAAACCTGTTATGTTGATGCATAGTCCTCCCTGTTATCTTTATTAACCATATATCTGTTTATTGTTGAGCTGATAGGTATTATTGGTTATTGCATCTTGATAGGATTCATATCTAGTTGTACTCTTTCCCCTGTTTATGGTTTCCCACTGGGTTTTACATAGACAGGGGTTTTGAGGAGGCAATAGATATGATGTGCTACACTGGCACCTCTCTTTGGATTCTGCTTGTTCAGATGGCGATTTATGCAGGTTTATTATGGCTTGCTTTCCCTATACTTAGTTTTGGTTAGAGGTTCTATTGGGATGGATTGCCTGCTCTTGGTATTTTCCCTTTGTGGATTGTATTGAGGGTTGCTATGGATTTTGAAGTAGGACTCTTACTTAAAACAAAGTGATGGATTCTTTTGGTGTGCCATTGAAGAGCAGAAGCTTGGTCCTCATCAATTGGGATTAAGTTTTGATTGGAGTTAGTGGCTTTATCTACATTGGATTTAGTTGCTTTTTTGTATTAATACTTCTTGATATGAGAATGGGAATTGTCCATGGCCATTTTGTTTTTTGATACCAAAGCTAGAAGTTTAGGGGTTTGTCCTTGCTTCTTAGTCTTTGTGTTTTTTGACTTTGTATTTTTCTTTTGTTTTTAATGCAATTTACCTTTGGTAAAAAAAAATGATCGAAATAAACCCTTGAATATAAATGGGTCGACCTGAGCTAAAAACAATATCCAACAAATTGTGAAAATTTGATAAAAATGAAAATATCTCATAAAATATAGTGTTTCGGGCCTCGAAATTTCGGTAACTCAACAAAGTTGGTTAAAACTACGTTCCCCTCGTTTTGACCTTCGATTCGCCTCGTCCCGCGCCTGAAACGGACTTCTACAACCTATGTTATGACATTTTCAAAAAAACTACTTTTCTTCTCGCGATATTGGGCAACCAAATACGTTTGGGCTCTATCTTCTACACTTGTACATCCATCAAACCTTCCGAACCAACCAAAATAGACCAAAATGGAATTTAAGCGGGCAAACCCCGGGAAAGTCGGAATAATACGGGAAAAACACGCCAAACCCGTGGAAATACAATTTCTACTTGGGTTTGATTGTTTTGATCATGGTTTGGGAGTCTTTGTCAGGTTTCGGTTGGGATTAACTATATTTTGACCAGGCTTAAATGTTAAAAATTAGGTGGTGAAGTAGATGTTGTTTTATTAGACAAGGAACATCGTGATGACACACAATCAAATGATATTAAATATATGGGTGAGCTCTAACAACACTTATCATTGTTTCATCAACAAAACAATGACATTGATTTTCCTTAGGAAAATCTACAAAGATGAATAACATACAAAACTAATGAACAAAACATAACATCTATCAACATGTTCTTAACTATGCTAGGACTTTGAAAGGTCAAATTAAAAAGTTTCTCTTATATTGGAAGTTTAATTTTTAATGTAATGTTTAGTTACACGACCTTGAAAGTTAGATTGAATTTTAGCTTATGGATACTGGTTCTTGGGTTCACCATCATCACGTCTTTTCTTACTTGGGTTATGTATATATATTCATTGTCACATACTAACTTAATAACTTTTAAACATGGTCACACACATCCAAATACGGTCGATGCTGGCTAAACCATTCGAAACCGGCAAAAACTGACCAAAAGGGAACTTAAACTGTAAAAACCGGAGAAAGTCTGGATAACCCGGTAAAACCATCCCAAATCCGGGGTAAATTTATTTCCACTATGTTTTGATTGTTGTGATCATGTTTTGGGGGGCCTTTAGCATGTTTTGGTCGGGTTTGGCTATGTTTTGACTAGGCTTGGGGGTTGCAAATTAGTTGGTAAGGTAATATTGGTTTCACTAGACAATTAAATCATTAATACACACCATGTATTGGTATTAAAGATATGAGTGAACTCCAACAACATTTATCATTATTTGATAAAGACAAAAACGACATTCAAAGGTGGATAATATACCAAACGAATGAACAAAACATCTTATGTAACCAACTTTTTCTTAACGATCCTGGGACTTAGAAATGTCATATTAAAATTTTTGTCTATGATTGCCAAGTTAATTTATAATCAATTATTAATAACTTGGCATTACTAGTATGATCGAATGAAACCCTAGAATGTAATAGGTCGGACCTGACATTACTACATTAAAAATTAACTAGACCAGTAATAAAGCCTAAAATGCAAATGGGTCGGACCTGAGCCTAAAAACAAAGTCCAACAAAATGTGAGAATTGATTAAAAAAATGAAAATATGTCATAGAATATAGTGTTTTGGGCATCTAAACTTCCGTAACCCAACAACATTACGTTACAGCTACGTTCCCCTTGTTTTGGCCTTCGATTCGCCTCCTCTCGGTCCTGAAACGGACTCCTGTAGCCCAAGTTATGCCATTTTTAAGAAAGCTAGTTTCTTCAAAACCAACCAAAACAGACCAACAGGGAAACTAATCGGGCAAAACCGGAGAAAGTCTAAATAACCCGGGAAAACCATGCCAAATCCATGGAAATATGATTTCCACTTGGGTTTGATTGTTTTGATCATGGTTGGTTCGTCTTTATAAGGTTTTGGATGGGGTAATATATGTTTTGACCAGGCTTAAATGTTGCAAATTAGTTGGTGAAGTAGATGTTGTTTCACTAGACCAGGAACAGCGTGATGACACACCATCAATTGATATAAAAAATATGAGTGATCTCCAACAACATTTATTATTATATCATCGACACAACAATGACGTTGATATTCCTTAACTTTTAATAAACACACTTTTCTGGAAACAATGTTTGAACACACACACTTTCTCTGAGAGAATATTTTGGTAAAGTAAGTTTTCTAAAATCTTTGTGTGTGTGACTGTTTTGATGTTTGGGTATTTTTAGGCTCGGTTGTGAAAGAGAATTTTTTTTTTATAATTTCTAATTTTGAATTTCATTTCACAACCGCATTTAATGAAATGTACAAGTGGTCCCCTTTTTTCTCGACTACTATTTCGTTTTTGCACTTTTAACTTTTTTGTAGAGATGACGTGGGGACATGTGCAGTTGAAAGAACGTTTTTACAACGGATTTTGTTTGAAAAAGGGCAAGTATCTAATGCTTATTGGGATACTTGACATTTGGTGACCCCTGACTGGTTTATGACAATTATTCAAAGGAATTTTTGTTCCTTATTTAATATTGTGACTCACGAACCTAGGATATTAAGTAACTAAACCCTTAGAGCATTTAGTTACATCATTTAATGTACCAAGAGCTAAAATAAAAGTAAATTCTAAAAAATTCCCAAAAATTACCAAAAATCAAATTAAATAAACTAAGAGTTTACAAATGACTAAAACTTTTTCAAACCTTTTAATTAATTAGATATTAATTTTTAAATGCTAATTAAAGCCCTAAAAATCAAAATAATTCATAAAAATCCCAAATAAAGATTTTTTACTTTGTAAACCTCTAAAATGACTAAATAAGAAAATAAACTATTTTTATGAATTTTTAAACTAATTAAAACTATTTAAAATGATTAAAAACTATTAAAAACTTAAAATAATTCTAGAAATTAGAAAATTGAAGATAAAATTAATGTAAGAGTTGCAAAAATCCTATTTTAATGTATTAAACCTAAGAAAAATATAAAAAGTGCAAAAATGTGAAATTTGAAATTTAATAATAAAATAATATTAAAATAATATTAAAAATACAAAAATTATAAAAAATTCTAAAAACTTGCAAACTAGTATATTTTAACCTAAATAATCAGAAAATGAAAGTGAAATTACCAGAATACCCCTAGTGGGCCCCCAAATGGGTTAAAATAGAAAACAATCCAATCTAATGGGCTTTTTGACCCAAAAACTTCAACTAAGCCCAAATGACCTGAAAAAGCCCTATCTGACTCAAAATTTAACTCTAAACACAAAAGTCTGAAGGCCCAAAAGCTGGTTTTGAGCTTATCACAGCTTAAAATGTGACAATCCGTCAATTTATGGTTTATATTTTATTCTCAAATATTATTTAAAAACATTATTTTAATGTTATATTATGAACTCACTTATTTTTGGGAAGAAATTTGGATTTACGTCTTGAAGTAGCATCGACTACGTCTAAACCGGAGGATTCTACGTTACGTGCTTACGTTTACATGCACCGTTTTGGTGACAGTCCGACATTTCAGGAAATAAATTTATCCATGAATATTATTTTGAGATTTTAAATTTGTGTTGTTTCATAAACTCACAAATTTACGAGACGAGATTAAGACTTACGATTATAATTTAACGTCCTTTACGACTAAACCGGAAACCATAGGATTACGTATTTACGTTTTTGAACTCTGTTTTTAATGAGACTGTTAATGCAAGTAATTCCTAAAAACATTATTAGTGTTAACTAATCTTTCTTAGTTTTGATCACAACAAACCATGCAACACATTTAGTGTAGAAACACAAAATGAATTATTTAACTAACACTATCATCAAGGTAATAATCATATCACTAACCTTTCTTAATCATACTTAGTGATCATCAAAATGATTATCCTTAAAACTCACTTTTGCTAATAAGACAAAAGACTTTTTAATAAACTTTCTTTTTTAGAAAATGTTTTATTAAAATGGAAAATGAAAATTTGAAAATGGCATATTCCAAATGTTGTTAGAATATCCTTTGAAGGGTTTAAATACCTCAGAATTCCCACCCCACTAAAAGACAAAAAACGGAGCGGAGTCTAGTGGCGGTACCTTAAGTACCTACGCGGTACCTTATCGATATGGTACCGCGGGGTGAGATAAGGTACCGCGCACAGTAGCCGTTATATATCCGTTGTAACTTTGTCTCCTTTAAATAGTGGGTCAAATCTCATTTCCAAGCAAGCCTCTTGGACGATTTTCTCAGCCCCTTTTCTATTTTCTATAGCATAATCATTAGTAAATGATCACTTAATTTGGTAAGGATGTTTACATATGATTATCCTCTTGATCCCCTCCTTTACCATGTCCAATGAGAAGATCACTCACTCACTAGTGTAGTGATAAAGATGAATTTATGAGCTAGTCATATTCATCATGATACCCCTTTTTGTTTTAGGTCAATCCAATGTATTTATGAATACTTGGACTAGTTGTGTTCATCCAAGTTATTTGTGGATACTTGGATTTGTTGTGTACATCCATTGCATATGTGTTTGCTTGGATTTGTGTTGTGTAAATCCAAGCTACATGTGTGTACTTGGATAAGTCTAGTTGAGTTGTAATAGATTTGATTAGGAGTTCTCACTAAACTATAAAGTGATGTGGTTGTGTATTGTGAGTTCTCACTAAACTTTAAAGTGATTAGTAGTTGTGTTGTGTGAAGTTCTCACTTAGCTTCAAAGTGAAGATTCGTGAAGATTGGTTCTAGCTTTCGATTAGAACTCGACATCTAGCCTTGTGTCGTAAAATGGTGAAGTAGGCAACGTCGTGAAGATTGGTTCTACCTTTCGATTAGAACTCGACATCTAGCCTTGTGTCGTTAAATTGTGAAGTAGGCAACGTCGTGTAGATTTCTCCTAGCTAAAGATTAGGTCTCGACATTTAGCTTAGTGTCGGAAAATAATGTAAGCAACGATGTAAGGTTTTCTACGCCGAGAAGGGAGCTTGTGGATATAGTGGAAATCTCGAGTAGGTGTACTCGAGGAGTGGAGTAGAAACGAGGATAGAGCCTCGTTGACGAACCACTATAAACCTTGGTGTCTTCCCACTAGGTTGTCTCCTTCCTTGCTCTTTACTTATTTCATTATCATTATACTTGCTTATTATCCTTGCTAGTGTATTTCAATTGAACCTAATCATTATGCAACTTAGCATCAAGTAAAAGATAGTTTTGATACAAACCAAATTGAAAGTAATTTTAATTTGGTCACCAATCAAAGAGAAACTATTCAACCCCCCCCCCCCCCCCCTATCTAGTTTCTACAATTGGTATCAGAGCGATGGTCACTCAAGATCTTTGAAGTATATTGTACTTTAAAACTTGGATCGATCCATTGTCTCCTCAAATTAGAAGGTCTAGTTGTACTAAAGTTTCTCTTTGGTCAAAACTATGTTTTCTTTGAAAAATAGGTCTTTTAATTGATAATTTTGCATCCCACTTAAGATTAGTAGCCTTTATGCATTTTAGATATACTTTTGAAATGTATCTACTAGTTTGCATCTTGCTTTGTGTAGGTACTCATGAAGATCAATCAATTTATTGGTTATGGATTGAGTTACTTGCATTTTTAGAAGAATCATCTTCATTGATCTTTAACATCTTTGAATGATGATACCAAGATGATTGGGAATGATACTAGTCCTTGAAGACTTAGTACTCATCATAGTCATTGATTGGGCATAGCACTTATTCCTCCATGGATTGCTCTTTGTGGCCAAGGTACACTTTCGTTCTTCCACACGCCCTTTGATCATTCTTTTGATCATTACTTGATTATGTGCTTGTTCTCGGCATCCTTGCTTTGACATTTATTTGTGGTTTGTGTTTCTTTTCTTTTATCCTCTCAAACCTTCATTGCTTGGATACTTGACTCACTATGGTGATGTAGAGTGAGTTAGTAGAAGCTTAAAGTATCAAGCATGATTTCCATGGTTTGCACCCATACGGTTAGTAGGCCCTTTGTGGGAGAGAAAGTGAATTAATACTTTGCTCATATTTTAGTTTAGACTAAGACTATTATTGAAAGTGATCTTAGTTTAGACTTGAATAATTGCTGTGTGCTCATTCATTACCAAAGCCGTTTATCGTTTCGCCGGAAAGGCACGTCTTAAACCACTATATATGACACAAGCTCTTCGTTTCAACTACATGAAGATTGTCATTAATCCCTTGAGCATTGATCCTAGTCTTGATTCACTTCTCTTGACTTCTCTCCATTTAGTCGTTTTGCTACGAGTAGTCGTTTGTCCGTTTCAGTTCTTTTCGATCTTGATTTAACTCGTAATCCTTCATTAAGGCATATTGCTTAGTGTTATGATGATCCAATGATATTCTAAAAGGCTCATGATTTAATTTTAAGTATTTTAGAAAAACTGGATTTTCAAAATTTGGCGTTTTTCAGAGATAGAAACCTGCCTCTGTAGGCGGTTCCTTATCTCCGCGGCTCAAACCCGCGGTACCTTATCGATAAGGTACCGCGGGCAGAAACTTTTGTCAGAGCGCCAGTTTGTGTTTTTTATTCTTTTTCAAACCAAACTCTCTCTCTCCCAAAAACATACAGCCGACGGATTTTACCTTTTCCACCATCGTTGAAGCTTCCAAAACCTCCAATCATTCAAATTAATTGATTCCAAGTTGTGGGTTTCACTCATCCTTCATCTAACATCAATTAATTGTAAGTATTTTCTTTCAATTTCATCTATTTTGTTCTAGGGTTCATCCTTTCATAATTGGGGATTTTTAAAATTGAACCTGAATTAAAACCTTAATGGGAATGTGGGTTGACATGGTAATCTTACTATGATTCCTTAGGTTGATATTCATTAAAATTTCACTAAAACCCACTTATAGAACAAATCCGAATTTAGGCTAAATGATTTTGGTTGAATTATGGATTTGAGATGAACCCATGAACAATTGGTAATGACATTGTTAATGCTTACCTAAAAACCTTGTTTTGAAAAACCAATGTTCTAATCCATTGTTGATATAACATAGATCATGTGTTCTTGGTCAATGATGGAATAGACACATTGTGAACATGAAAATGATATGGATTCAATCCTATGTTTGTCAAGAAATTGATATAACACATTTTCATTTTTCGCTTTTTCCTTTTTATCTTTCATATGAGTGATTGGAGAAATATTGTCTTGTGCTTGTATTTAGGTACTTAATCATGCCTTCTCAATATCAAAAAGATCATCAATACACTAAAGATTATATGCCCGACATCTCCCAAACCTATGCTTCCCCCCAACTTCAAAACGCGTTTCCATCCCTTTCCACTCGTTGTTTCCATGAGGGTAGATTCGTTGACAAGGAAATAACGGGTTATGTCTATATCCTATCTATGTTTGAGCTTTCGGGGTTTGATTGCTTGCTCAACATAGAAGAAGATATTTACCCCTTATTTCTTCTTGAATTCTTTATCACCTACTCGATGATTGAATACAATGGACAAATCTTCATTCGTTTCGTATTGAATGATCAATTGATTCAATACTCTCTTGAAGACTTTCGTCAAATTCTCGGTGTGCCATAGCTCTCACGGAATCCTTCGATAAACCTCCAAATGACCACACCAAAATTGATCTAGAGTTCCTTATTGAAATCGTCTCGAAAGAGCGTGATGGTAACGTTGTGAGAAGCCTTCATTCAAATGTACGAAATGTGAATCAATATGAAGTGCTCTCTAGCGACCTTAAGGATTTTATGGTTCAATGGGCCAATATCCTTAGGGAGAATGTCTTTTGTCTTGGTGGAAACCGAGATCATATCCCGGCGTGTATGGTGCATATGTTGAGTTGCATCTTCACGTCCACCAAGTACAACTTGGCATTCTATATCTCTCGACGAATCAATTATGCCCTTTCGAAGCCCAAGACAAACCTTCCCTATGCTATGCTTCTAACTCGCCTTTTCAAATGGGTTGCGCATGATTTTCCCCACCTTGATCTTTCTCGCTTCTACCCGGTTCATCGGGTTATGTTGCCCATTCAAGAGGCATATGCTAGAAAGACAAGAAGTGATCGAGGATCGAGAAAATCTGTTCATCAAGAGATGGATGATGAGGACATGGTCATGCCAACAAGTGATGGTGACGGCATAGGTACTAGTTCTCATTTCCACTCTTCGAGTAATTCCCATCCATCCTCAAACCCATTCGAGGATGAATTTGAAGACTTAGCTCCTCCTCCTCATCATTCTAGCGAAGTACCGGAAGATCTCAATATGGAGCATCTTTACCGCGAAAACCTTAGAACTCGAGGGGAATTGCACGAACACCGGGTTGAATCAAGAAAAGGTTTCAAGTTCTTGGGGAATATGATCAAAGGATTGGGGAAGAAGAGAAGGTGAAAGCATTGAAGCTTTTCTAAGAATACATGTTGGTAAACATGTATTGTTGAACAATTTTATTTTATCTTGGATATGTATTAACTTGTGATTGCATGTTAGAATTATCATTTATATTGATCCTTAATGTTAATTATGCCTTCATGTTTGTGTTTTACATAGCTTTGTGAATGCCATATGATAGTGAGCTTATTAGATTATGATCTGTAGTTAACTTTGGCTTGTAAAACCTTTGGGAAAAATCTGGGTTTATCAAAAACTGAAATGGGAAATTTTTGAAAACCTTCTGGTCGCGGTTCCATATCGACCCGTGGTTCCTTATCGATAAGGTACCGTCGGTCCTAGATAAGGAACCGCCGGCCACTGTGCACGACAGCATCTTTGCTTTACACTATTTTCTTAATTTTGTGTAAACCTTGCATGATTTTCAGTAATAAACTGCACATTTCCTAAACTAGGGTATCTAAATTCATTATTCACCTAAAATGATTTTAACCCATTACTAGTTTGGATCATCCCCTCAACCATTTAAACCCACCTTGTTTGCCATGTTCTTCACACATCAAACATACTTCCCTAAACCTTAAACCACCCTAATCAACCATGGTGTGTACCAAAACCTCAAACACTTCCAAGACCTCCACCCCAAGAAAAACACTCAAAATAAGGGTTAAGGTAGCTAAGCCTAACTCTTCACCTTTCCACACACCTAAGAATGAGAATGCTCCTATCCTCATTTCTTCATCACCTTCCCCACCTCTTCCACCATGCAAGACCTCCTCCACCCATGGTACTAACCACTTCATTGGTTCTACCTCCTCTTCATTCAATTCTAGAATGAATGAGCTTTCCTCACCCTTCACTCCAAGTGCACCCTTGAAAGTGACCACACAACCTCAACCAATCCAAAGCATTCCTTTTGGGAATGACTTTGATGACACTTTGGTGACTTCAACATTTACCCCTCACAACTCACCAATTTCACCAACCTTGGAGGATTTACCTCCACACTCACCCTTTTCCCCTTTGGGAACTTGCCTCCTCTTTCACCCATATCACCCTTGGAGAACTTGCCTCCTCCACCTCCACCCAACTCACACATCCCAATTTTGGGTGTTCCACTTTCCCTCCTCTTGGGTGATCCTTACTTTAGGTTTCAACAAACTCATTGTCCTAGATGTCCATGTTGTCTCTACAACCACTTCCTCATCCAAAACCTAAGGATGGATATGTATGGACTTCATAGGGGTTTGCAAGATTTCTTGCTTACTTTGTTCTCCATGCCTCCTCCTATGAGATGAATGATGGAGTCATTTCATAATAAGAGTTTTCAACAACAAGCCAAAGAAAACTATTTATCTAGATTTTATGATAAGCTAGCTATGTATTAGTTAGTTTTATTTTTGTACTTGTTTCCTCATTTATGAATGTTTCTTGTTGTTGTCTTATGGATTTAGCTTTGTATTATTCTATCCTTTTGTGCACACTAATCAACTTTAATTTGAAATTAAAATTGAACCTAAATCTATCACAACCCCTAAACTTGACTAAAATTGGTTCAAAATGATATCTAAATTATTTTGTCACCCTTTGTCAAGACATTCTTTGTGAATGTGTTGCTTTATGCAACCCTAGCATATTTTGGTTCTAATAGAGGTCAAATTCCAAGATTTGCAACTTTTTGAAAAAGTCTCAGTTTTTCCCAAAACCTAGGAAAAACTTGGTTTAAAGTCCACTGGACGTGGTTCCTTAAGGACCCGCGGTTCCTTAGTGATATGGAACCGCCGGCCCATATAAGGTACCGCGGCCAGAATGTGGCTTTTGACGAATTTTTGGTCAAAACCTTTAAACCCTATTCCCAGTCAAGATTCCTTGTTTACTCAAATTGACTAAACATTCCTTGACAATACACATTTTGTATTCAAATTCTTACCTTGATTACATTTTACTTATACCCCAACCTTGAGATTTCATTCTCACACCTTCCCAACCTTGAGAATTCATTCTCACATAACCTTGAGATATCATTCTCACACTCTCACAATGCCTAACTCCTACATTCCTAACCTTGACATTTCTTTGTCACAACCCCACTCACCCAAAGCTTGCTCATCCAAGCTTTCAAAGAACCCGAAAATCTCGGTTCGACCATTTTGGTTTAAGAAGAATGAACCATCTTCGTCCAAACCACCTAAAAACCCTACCTTCTCTCCAATCAAGTATTGGAATGAGACTTACACCATAAACCCCATCACCGGAGCAAAAGAACATGTTCCACCACCACCACAATCCTTCACTACCCCCCCAACTCAATGACCTTGCAACCTTCCCAAACCTCACAAGGCATTGTGAAAACACTCCCAAACCCTTTACCCCACCACCACCAAACCCTAAGTTTTATTCCATACCCCCGTCAAACGAGTTTGTGTTGCATCATGGATCCTCGTGTGATTGTTGCCGTTTTCAACAAATTGAACTTGCTCATGTGTATGAGAAGTTAAATTTTCTTGAATTCCTCCTCACTCGACCTCCTATTCAAGTTTTCGTTCCGGTGGACAAAACTTCGAATGATGCATCGTCGTCTTTTTAGTTTTATTTTTTTTAGCAATCTTGGAAAATATCACTATTAGACTAGCTTATGCTTAGTGGTTTATTTTCCATATTTATTGCTTTTAGATATTCATACTATGTGTATGACTATCCTCTTTGTTGTATTTTTTTTTTGTCACTTTTGTGTTAGTTGTGTGCTATCTAATTAGTTCTATTTTTGAGTTGATCTTGGTTAAATTTTTACAATTACTTATGGGTGATTCCATCAATTCTAAAGCTTTAACCCATTGACAAGCTTACCATCTTCATTTTATTGAAGTTTGATTTTGTCAATTACCTCTTTGGACATACTTAGCAAAATACTTGCTTCTAATTTGAGAATTCTTCTCTTTCTCCCTCTCAAGTTACTTAGTAGGTAGTGATTGTTGGGAATTAATTTGATGAGACAAAACAAGTATAATGAAACAAGAAGGACATATATGCAAATATTAAGCTTTACAAGAATATGGAGCCCTTTCATACAACAAGGAGGACTTATTAGCAAAAGATAGAGGGACTTCTAGTGTAATTAGATTTCTTGTAGAAAGGGGTATGTGTAGTATATAAACACATACACCCTACATGCTTTATTCATTCAATTATTCACAATGTAGTCATAAAGCAAAAGTCGTGTGTTCTAGGCGTGTGTGTTCATTGTAAACACGCCTAGGGTTAGTTGGTTTGAGTGTTAACGTTTAATGAGAAGTAAACGTTGGAAAAGTAAACACCTTGTTTATGTGTCGTGTTCTATTCCGCTATGTTAATCATATGAACATGATGCATTCCTAGTAAGCTTAATCGATCCATTAATAATGGTTTCCACAAGTGGTATCAGAGCTTGTTGAGAAACTTTTGATCTTTAAGTAACGCAAGAACCCTAAAACACCAAACCCTAAAAACCCTAAATCTCTCAAAACCCTAAAAACATGATGTCTGGCACAAATCAGCCTTCTGCTTTGCTACAAAACAACTCCACAAACCCTAGTATCAAAATTCCCATGTTTGATGCCAGGAACTTCGAGCTTTGGAAGTCTAATTTTGAGCAATATATAGCCATCCATGACTACACTCTTTGGGAGATTGTTGAATATGGGAACACATTCAACAAAGCTCAAAAGATTGCTAATGCTATTGCCGCAAGGATAGCCCTTCCTAATTGTCCTGAAGCTGATAAGAAGGAAAAGCCTGAAGATGGAAGAGCTGTATCTGCTGATGATGTAGCCAAGAAAAGGGTGGACATGAAAATCTTGAACATCATGAAACACGCCCTAGGTCATGAGAATCAGCACAAGTACAAACGCTTTGAGTCTGCAAAAGAGCTTTGGGAAGCTCTTGAAGTAGCACATGGTGGCAATGCTGACACAAAAGAAGAAAAGAAGAAGCAACTCATGCATGAGTATGCTGTCTTTAAGGCTCAACCCAATGAGAATCTCA
The DNA here is from genome assembly GCA_025667525.1 of Glebionis coronaria. NCBI lineage: Eukaryota > Viridiplantae > Streptophyta > Magnoliopsida > Asterales > Asteraceae > Glebionis > Glebionis coronaria. The sequence goes on from JANFOE010000063.1 coordinate 1,333,996, forward strand.
GCAGTGTGAGAAGTAGACTGCTTGACATCACAAGTCAACTTTCCTTCATGGGAACACAGATTGATGACCCTGACTTGAATGCTACTTTTCTCAAAAGCCTTGGTGATGTATGGAAGATTGAGACAAGATCCATTCTTGTCAATAACACCCACAAGACCTCCAGGTTTGATGACATCTTCAACAAACTAAGACTGTTGGAGAATGAATGGCTTTTGGAGAGTGATAATAAATCTTCCAGTAGCAACATGGCCTTCTTTTCACAAAGTGAAAGCCAATTTGATTCCATGAACTCCTATGGACATCCAGTCACTGGATCTCAATGTGTCAACGCTGGATCACAGTCTGTCAGCGCTGGATCATATCCTGTCAACGCTTTATACTCAAGCGCTGACACACACAACTTTGGCGCTGATAGAATTAAACCTGCTGGTTTAGATCTAGATACTGTGTGTGCATTCATTGCTTCTTTGCCCAGTGATTCAAGGATTACATATGAAGATCTTGAGCAGATAAGTGATGAGCAATTGGAAGAGATGGACATCAAGTGGACTATGGCTCTTGTAAGTTTAAGAGCAAACAGGTTTAATAAAAGGTTCAAGAAGAAGATGACCTTTAATGCTAAGGATGTTGCTGGATTTGACAAATCCAAAGTTGAGTGCTACAATTGTCATAGGATGGGGCACTTCATGAGGGAATGTAGATCTCCAAGAAGATCTGATGCTGGTAAGCCTTTAAGCCAAATGGTTAAGAGCCAAGATCCCATGGCCATGGTTGCTGTTCAACAGATTGATGGTGTTGGAGGATGGGACTGGAGCTGGAACTTTTTGGCTAAGGATGAGGAAGAGGACAGAGCTTTGGTTGCTGAAGTTAAAGAAGAGCATGTTGAATATGCTCTCATGGCACACTCCTCCTCTTCATCAGACAATGAGGTATATGATGATGCTTTCTGTTCTAAGGGTTGTCGTTTAAATACTGAAAAACTAAATCAAGAGATAGTAAAATTATTAGATGAGGCAAGTATTGAAAGATGCAAAGTATCTAATTATCAAATTGCTCTTACCCAAACAGAAAAGACAGTAGCTGAGTATAAGAAAATGGAGTTTGATTTAAAGGATCAAATAAATATCTTAAAACATGAGTTACATCAAAGTAAAGATATTCAAGATATCACAAACAGGGTTAATCTTGATTTGATAGCTCAGTTAGAGGAGGCTAACAAAAATAAAGATAATGTGAGTCTTAAAATCCAGAGATTTGATAAGGCCACACAATCCCTAGGAGAGTGTGTTAGTAAACAAAGAGACTCTAAGGACATGAGTGGGATTGGGATGAAAGATTATACTGGTGTTCCACCACCAGCTGGGGATTTCTATGGTGTCCAATCAAAGGACTTATCTTGGACTGGCTTGCTAGAACTCCAAGAGAAGGAATTCATTCCTCCACCTAGAGTGACTTCCCCAGTTGAAGAATACAAACAAAAACTGACTGACCTAGATGAGTGGAAGAAAGCTAACCACACTTTGTTTGTTAAGGGAGGGTTATTGTGTGAAAGTCCAAATGAGCCCACACCAATCACGAGCCATAATATTGTGGAGTCCAATGATCCTACACCTATTAAAATCACACACCCAACCACTGGCAAAGCTGTTGACCTTGGCCCACAACCTGTTAGAAAACCTAGTGTTAAGTATGCAGAGATGTATAGGAATACTAGGTCACCAAAAAGCCAAGTTAGTAACCATGGAACAGGCTTCTTTGCTTCTAGACCTAAGACTATGTCTAGAAAAGCTTGTTACTCATGTGGTAGCTTTTCACATTTGGCATACAAATGTGTCAACGCTTCCAATGTCAACGCTGATAGGAACCATTTCAGCGCTGACAAAGGTCAACATAGGTCAAACACTGTCAGACCCAATACCTTTGTGAACAAAAGTTCACAAGTTGTTAGACCAGCCCCATTCTTTTCTAGAGGGTCTAACACACAAGGCCTAAGACCTTTCCAAAAGTCGAACACTTGGTCCAATAGGCAATGGGTTCCTGTAGCAAACCCTAGGTTTAACGCTGATAAAGGCAATCGGGGCGCTGACAAGAGAAATTTCAGCGCTGACAGACACACTGCCAAACCTAGGTATTTGCAACCACAGGGAAATAGGTCTAAAGCCTCTACTAGCTCAACATGGAGACCAAAACAAGACCAAAACCCTAATTTTACTGGTCTTTCTATGACATGCAACAGGTTTCATTATATTTCAAAGGCCATGTCAACACCAGTTGGGGTTAACTGGGAATTTCATTCAAAGAGGGATGAAAATGGGGTTGTTATGAGAACCAAGTCTGTTCTTGTTGAACAACCAGATGAATCCAAGTCTTCCAAGGCTTGGGTTCCCAAAGAAAACTAATGTGTTTTCTTTATGTGCAGGGCATTCAGAAGAAGATCAATGATTATGGATATTGGGATAGTGGATGCTCAAGGCACATGACAGGAAAGGAAGACTATCTGACAAACTTCACTCCTATTCAAGATGGTGATAAGGTATTCTTTGGAGGGGGCTATGGCACCATCACAGGAAAAGGAACCCTTATTACCAATAATCTAGGTTTTGAGAATGTCTTCCTGGTAAAAGAACTGGATTATAATTTGTTTAGTGTATCACAAGTGTGTGATAACAAAAATAAGGTTCTTTTCACAGATACTGAGTGCTTGGTGTTAAGCAAAGATTACAAGCTCCCTGAGGAGAAATACATAGAATTTAGAACACCAAGGCATAAAGACATATATAATGTGAACCTTAATGGAATTAGGATGAATAATAAAATGATGTCATGTTTTTATGCTAAAGCCTCAGTAGATGAAAGTAATCTTTGGCACAGGAGATTAGGGCACATAAACTTTAAAAATATCAATAGACTTGTGAGGCTTGGTTTAGTTGATGGTTTGCCTGAAAAGGCTTTCCACAATGACCACTCTTGTGTTGCATGTCTTAAGGGCAAGCAGCACAAGGTCTCATTCAAATCTAAACAGGTGCACTCTAGTTCTAAACCACTTCACTTATTGCATATGGACCTCTTTGGTCCAACTAATATAGAAAGTTTGAAGGGTAAATCATATTGTTTTGTCATCACTGACGATTTTTCCAGGTTTACATGGACTTTCTTTTTAGCCAAGAAAAGTGAAACTGCCCAAAGTCTGATTAATTTCATTACCCAGATTGAAAAGAAGAATGGTAATGAGGTCAAAATTATTAGAAGTGACAATGGGGGTGAGTTTAGAAATCAGTTGTTAGATGATTTTTGTGCCAAGAAAGGGATTACTAGGCAGTTTAGCATAGCTAGAACCCCACAGCAAAATGGGGTTGCTAAAAGAAAGAATAGAACCCTAATTGAAGCAGCCAGAACCATGTTGGCTGATGCCCACTTTCCTATAGCCTTTTGGGCTGAAGCTGTTAACACAGCTTGTTATGTTCAAAATAGGGCATTGGTCAACAAAATACATAATAAGACACCTTATGAGTTACATTGGGGAAGGAAGCCAAATATTGGCTTTCTTAAGCCTTTTGGTTGTCATGTAGTTGTTTTAGAAACTAGTGAAGCCCTAGGTAAATTTGATTCAAAAGGTGATGAAGGCTACTTCATGGGTTATTCAGTGCAGAGCAAAGGATATAGGGTTTACATTAAAAAGGAAAAACGTATACTTGAAAAGGTACATGTTAGGTTTTTAGAGAGTAAACCTAGTGATCCTGAAAGTGGTCCAAATTGGTTGTTTGACTTGGAACCTTTATCTAGAGCTTTAAATTATATGCCTGTTACTGATCCAGACATTGTGAAGGTAACTTCAAGTGTTTTGGAAAAGAGAATTGGTAATGTTTCAGGTATACAGGTTGCTAAGAAGGATGGACCACCAGCAGTTGAGTCATCTCCCACACAAGAATATGTTACACTTCCTATATGGACAGATGAGTATTATGCTGCTGCTGCTGCTGCTAGAAAAGATAATGGTGGTTTCCAAATACCACCAAATACAAACATGCATGGTTCTTCAGGCGCTGACAAAGGGAAATCAAGCGCTGACAAGACCAATTCAGACGCTGATGGCTCAGACGCTGACAACAACAGTTCAAGCGCTGTTAGCCCAAGCGCTGACAAACAAGGTTCAGACTTTGATGACACCTTTGCACATCTTTTCTCTTCCCATTTTGAACAAGGTGGACCTTCCAATGTCCATGAAGAGATTTCTGTTGATCAAAGAGAGTCTGATGAAGAAGATATTGGCAACATGGAGCGTGAAGTTGAGGACACCAGACTTTTTGAAGGAGGAGTTCTCACTTCCACAGCAAAGGATCACCCCTCATCTCAGATCATTGGTTATGTTATGGCTCCAGTTCAGACAAGAAGATCCCATCAAAATCTTGGTGGATTTATTGCCAATATACACAAGAAGGTTGATACCCCTCTTGTACAAGCATGTTTGTTTGCATGTTTTCTGTCACAAGAAGAACCCAAGAAGATTTTTGATGCTCTCAAAGAACCTAGTTGGGTGGAAGCAATGCAGGATGAGCTTCACCAATTTGCTATACAGGATGTTTGGGAGCTGGTTGATTGTCCTAGATATGTGAGACCAATTGGGACAAGATGGGTTCTAAGGAACAAGAAAGATGAAAGAGGTATTGTGGTCAGAAACAAGGCACGTTTGGTAGCTCAAGGATATACACAAGAGGAAGGTATAGATTATGAAGAAGTTTTTGCTCCAGTTGCAAGAATTGAAGCTATAAGAATTTTTCTAGCTTATGCCTCTTGTATGAACTTCACTGTTTATCAAATGGATGTGAAGAGTGCTTTCCTCTATGGGACAATTGGAGGTATACGTCATGCAACCTCCTGGTTTTGAAGATCCTGAGAATCCAGACAAGGTTTATAGAGTGAAGAAAGCTATGTATGGACTTCATCAGGCCCCAAGAGCATGGTATGGTACATTGTCCACTTACTTGGTGGAAAATGGTTTTAAAAGGGGCACCATAGATCAGACATTGTTCACAAAGAAGAAAGGTAAGGATGTCTTACTTGTTCAGGTCTATGTTGATGATATCATTTTTGGATCTACTAATCCAAAGATGAGTGAAGACTTTTCCAAGCTTATGACAGATAAGTTCAAGATGAGTGCAATGGGTGAGATGAACTTCTTTCTAGGGTTACAAGTTCAGCAGAAAGAAGATGGTATCTTCATCTCCCAAGACAAATATGTAGCTGAAATCTTGAAGAAATATGGTTTTTCTCCACATGAAAAGGATGCTTCCACTCCTATGGAAAGGATGTGGATGTTAGGCACTATAGATCAATGATTGGTTCATTGATGTATCTTACAGCCTCAAGACCTGACATCATGTTTGCTGTGTGTGCTTGTGCACGCCATCAAGTGACTCCCAAAGAATGTCACCTTTTTGCTGTGAAAAGAATTTTTAGGTACCTAAGATGTTATCCAGATCTTGGTTTATGGTACCTAAAGGATTCTCCATTGTAGCTTATTGCATATTCAGACAGTGACTATGGTGGTGACAAGTTTGATAGGAAATCCACAACTGGTGGATGTCAATTTCTTGGGAGCAGATTAATATCTTGGTAATGCAAGAAACAAACAGTGGTGGCCAATTCTACAACTGAAGCAGAATACGTTGCTGCAGCTTCTTGTTGTGGACAAGTCTTATGGATTCAGAACCAGCTGTTGGATTATGGGTATAATTTCATGCATACCAAGATTTTTGTAGACAATAACAGTACTTTATGCATTATTAAAAATCCTGTACATCATTCTAAAACCAAACACATAGAAATTAGACATCATTTTATAAGAGATTGCTTTGAGAAAGGTTTAATACAACCAGATAGGGTAGCTACAGAGGATAATGTGGCTGGTTTATTAACTAAACCTTTTGATGCTGGGAGATTTCAATATTTGGTAACAAATATTGGAATGGTTAATCTCACTTAATATGTGTTTTGGAACCTTTTTGTAAAAGTATGTACAGGATAATGCATTGTTATTGGTCTTTATGATGATTTAGATTTTTTTTTCACTTTATTTTTCTAACACTGACAAAGGTAAATGTAACGCTGATAAGTGTTATTTTTCCGTTGTTAGAGATATTATTGTCTAACGCTGACAAGAGTTCCTTCAACGCTGATAAGTGTTGTCGGGACGCTGTCAGCAACAAATGTTAGTTTTGTGGTTTTCAATCTAAATGTGTAGGTGGTGGTAGCTTTATGCCATTGGATACAGAGTTGCTTATGGATCTTTGAAGAGCTATTTGGACATGTTTTTGTTTATGGATGATGGTTGGAATATTTATATTCCTATCTTGACATAAATTTCTAAATGTTCATATATATTTTGAGAAACTCATGTATCATAGTTTGAGGGGAGGTTTAAGGAACCTTTAGGACTCTTGGGTATTCTTATAATGCTCTCATCACAATTCTAGATTGTGTCCACAGGTGAGTATGGGTTAGTTTTACTAAACCATGAGGCACTGTAGCATGCAAAGTTGACAAACTATGCATGCTGCCAAGACATTTTTGGCCTAGAATTGGTTATGGTCTGATGGGAGACTTGGGAATAGTTTTGTTATGGGTTTACCTGGGAGTTACAAAGAATTTTATGAAATAACTTTGTTGGTAAGTATTTTGGTTAGCAAGGGACACTAGAGGACATTTGTGTCTATCTTGCTTAAGCAAGTGTGCATAAATGGACAGTGTTTTCCGCCCAGTAATTATTATCAACTTGTAAGATATTTCCCTTAGGATAAATTACTTTGTTAAGGTCTTTTTCTTTTTAAATATTTTTTATTTTTAGACGCTGACACGTTTTTCTCCAAACGCTGTTACGTCCAATCGTGACGCTGACAAGGCTTTAGACAAACGCTGACAAGAAAATATAGCCGTTGGACGTTGATGGGCTATTTTTGACCGTTGACACCTAGTGGGTCCTACCCAGTTGTTATTTTTTGACTAATCTTTGGCCGTAATTTTGGGGAGTTGTTACTTTTAATTAATGCATGAGATAAGTTATATTTGATTCAATATTTTCATCATTACTCTTTGAATATAACTGCCTCATTTTTGACCAATCAAACTCATGCATCTCTCCTATAAATTTGGCTAACTTTTTTATTCTGGGTATTCATATTTTCTTGTCTAACATTTTTCTCCTAGATTTTTCCAATATCACATAACCTAAACAGCTTTAAACATGGCACCAAAATTCAACTCAACCAACCTGACATTGGAGTTCAAGAGCCAATGATTGTAGGTAAATTTAGATAACTTGCTTTAGGAAAAACAAGCAACTAAATATGAGCGGTAAATATTGACGAGTGATTTAGGAAAACCACAAGTAATGACCCACAATCAAATAAAATGAGAGAAAGAGTTCGTTTCCCAAGGAGGTATATGTGTTGTGAATTAACTTGTAGTTGTTTGAGATTAATATTTGAGAAGATGAGAAGACGGTTTCGTGAAAATTACACTATGTCGTAAAAGACGTAAACGTAAAGCCGTAGAAAAATCAACCAAATTAAAAATTATCTAAAACCAAAAAAAAAATTAAAAAAAAGATTAAAAAGGCTAAAAGAAGTCTTAAATAAAGTTAAAAATCCAACAAAGATATTTTAAAACCTTTTATTAATTAAATAATTAATTTTAAATGCTAATTAAAGCCCTAAAATTAATTACAACTAATAAAATATCCCAAAATATGATTTTATTGAATAATAACTTAACTTATATTATTAGAAGACTAAAAAGTAATTTTCTAAAAATTAAAACCTATTAAAACTATTTTTAAAACTCTAAAAATGATTTAAAATGATTAAAACCTAATTAAACTTAAAATAATTATAAAAATAAATCTAAAAGCTAGAAAATTATTCTACAAATGGAAAAGGTCCTAATTAATGATAAAGAATCTAGGAAAAATGAAAAAGAAAGAAAAATAAAATTTTGAAATTTTAATATTAAAATAATATTAAAATATTGCTAAAAATAAAAAGTTTCTAAAATTAATTATAAAAAATTTCTAAAAATCCTAATTAATATAACTAAGAGAAAAACACAAATTAGATCTCCTAAACCTTTTTTAATAATTTTATAAAAATCTTTAAAGTTTATAAAAAACCTTAAAATATTATAAAATTAAAAATTAAAGTTTTTCAAACCAAAACTTGATGTAAACCTCAAAATAATATTTTAAAACCTAAAAATTATTTTTCCTAAATATTTAAAATCTTTTTGGTATTTTTTATTGATTTTCTAAAATTCGTCTATTAAATAAATCCTAGTAATTAATTAAATAAAAGGAAAAATATGAAACTAGTCTTGAAAAATCACAAATCTAAATACCTTCCTAAGAAAAATAAGCTAAAAGAAATAAGCTTAATTAATAAGCTAGAAAACTGAAAATAAGCTACGGCTTATGTTAAAAAGACAAAGAGAAAAAAATGGTTAAGTATAAAACAAAACCACACCCTAGCAGTCAAAGACCCTAGGGCACGGCGGTAAGGTGTGGTGTGTGTGAACGTGGGGATTGTGGGTTCGAGTCTTAACACCCCCTTTTTGCTTCTTTTTTTTATTTTTGCTTTTTTAACTTTTCTTAACCAATCTGTGACACCTTAACAAGCTTCTAAACCAAATCCAATCCACTTTTAGCACTGATATGATCAAGATTTAAACAATAAACTTGGCCAGGTTCAATGATGAACACTTAGCAGATTTGGCTAAGTGTTCTCTTTTTTCCTTTCTTTCAAAACAGATTGAATCACCAAGAGGGCGTGGAGATTTGCTTATTTGGAGGTTGTTTTGGAGCAATAAGGCACCCTTGAGCTTATTGAAGCTCAAGGAGTCAATGAACAAGCAAGAATAATCAATTAGCACCCAAAGATGATCAAATAAAGCACACAAAAGCCAATGTCAGTTTCTGTGATATAGCAGGCAGGTCTGGGAGCTTATATGCTTCTAGCTTGCTAACTAGTGAACTTCAGTCACCAAAATTTGGCATACAAACTCACAAACAGATGCACAATCAATCTCAACTCACAAGTAACCCTATTACTAACAAGTAATCAAAGAATCAAGCACAAAAACATGAAAAATCAAGCAGTTTTAAGTTTAAGCAGATTTTAAGACTACCTTTTCACTTTCAAAGACACAAAACCTCTTTTAATCTTTCTAAACTTACTCAGCAACTAACTAACAACCAATCTCAACCTTTATATGCCTAACTAACACCTTTTAGAACCATAAATCAAATCAAATACCCTGCTTATACCCTTTGCCAAACACCACTTTAATTTTTTGAAACCAAAATTTTCAACTCAAAACCTTTTAAAAGGCTACCAAACTGATTCAATTAGCATTCAATATGCAAAATATCACAAATAAACACCAATCCAACAATCTAAAACACACAGGTCACCAAATCAAACAAGATCAATCAACTAGCTATTTTATGAACTTTGCCAAAGGAAAAAGGATTACCTTAGGGTTTTACTTCCAAAACCCTAGAGGATGTAAATCCTCCTCCCTACCAGCCCGGGCTGGTGCTGAACACAAATCAATAACCCTTGAACCTGCTTATGACAAAAAATCAAAGAAAGATGAACAATACAAGCTATAATATATATTACTGATTCTTTTTTTTTTCTTTTTAAAACCTTCCAAAAATCTTTTCCAAACCTTCTAAAAACGTTTTAATAACACTATAACACCAAATGAATCACACCTCTTATCACAAAATCCTATGAATCAAATTCTTACCAAAAATCATAGATTTTAAGAACCTTTTTGAAATATTTTGAAACTCAAAATTACTTCACCAAAATATCAAGGGAACTCAGAATCAAGCTTCACTACACACAACTTTTAAAAACAATAAAAAAGGAATTATACTTGAATTTTTCAAAAACCAAACTTTTTATTTCTTTAAAAAGGAATTACAAGATAAAGCTTGAAACTGGAACAAGGGACTCCAACAGGCTTGGGTCTCCTTTTATACTAGTCTAAGAACCTACTAGAAAGCTAAAAACATGAACCCTAATACAAGAAAATCCCTAATCTACCCTTGTACGTTTTTGGTGTGAATTGTCCAAATTTGATCTCCACCCTTCAATTATGCGTTGTGAGGAAGCATTAGATCTTGGCCATTCATTGTGGACACGTCACAAGCCTTGGGGACAAAGGAATGATGTGATTGGTGGACGGGGTATTTGGGGGTAGGGACCACAGGCGTGGGAGTGGGTGTTTCTTGTGTGGGTTGGGTTTGTGTTCGTGGGAATTAAACGTGTGAGAGTTTAATTGAGAATTACCCAAGTAATGAGTAAAATAGAACCTGGGGTAAAAAGATGAACAGTAAAGCTCTTGAATCCGAAATTAGGGGAACAGTGGGTGTTAAGCGCCCTTTTTCTTTTTGAAAGTTTCAAGTTGGCAACTTCAGCCCTTGGCTTTTGATATTTTTGGCATAACAGGTTTCAAGCCCTAAAAACAGGTTTTGCTTTGTTAATATCTTTCCCCACTTGTCATATTTGGCACCAAACTTCTCCAAAATGTTTCAAAGGGTTGTTTATGACATTTTGTGATATTTCAAGGGTTGTTCTTGGACAATGATGATCTTCAAAGGTCTTTAATGAGTCTTTCACTTCATGAGGGATCATAATTGGCAATTTGAAATTGTTGAGGGACTAATTTTGCCATTTCTTCAAAGTTGAAGGTCCTTTTTGCAATTTTGACAAACTTAAGGGACCAAACTTGTAATTATTAATATACAAGGGTTTTAAGTGTCATTTCTTCATTCTTGGAGGATCAATCTTGTTTTGTCTTCAAGTCTTCAAGGGTATTTGATGAAAATTCCATGATTAGGGCCCGGTTCTTTGTACGGCTTCGTTTCTCGTGTTCGTTTTTCCTTGTATCTTGTGATCTTTTGTCTTTTTCACGATATCCATACCTAAAATACACGAGTAAACAAACACAAGCATATATATGGTATTTTATGACATTTTTATGCATTTAAAGCCCGAAAAGAACTATGAGATCATGTATAAATGCCATCTCATCACTCCCCCATACTAAGCCATTGCCGTGCCCTCACGCAATGCTAGAATAAAGTATCTAAGCATCACCAAAGTTCAATTTTATTAACCTTTATTGAAGAGTAAAAGACTTGCAACATACTACGATGATGTGTAAAGACATAATGTATGATTTTCATCACCAAAATGTGACTTTTAGGGTCAAAGAATAGAAACAAGTTAATGTCCCTTAGAGTAAATTTCGTCATCCTTGATTGTCATACATTCCATGCTAAGTGCAAAAACAAGATCATTGTTGGTACAAGTCACAATGCTAACACTACTCATACGTCCAAATTGTGTATTACTTTTTCTCCCCGCAATCCTAGTTATTATAAAAGGAAATGGGTTACTAGCATTTTTTTATCTATTTGTCATGGATCACAAGTGATTCATATTGACTTATTTGAGTAGTTATTAGTCCGAAAGCAAAGTAGCACGATTTGATCAATAGTTAGCCGAAGGACAAAATCTTTTAAAACGGCTTCTCGTGTATCTACTTAAGTTCATATCTTGGCATAACTCGTTTCACGATTTGAGACCTTTCTCGGACCGATATTTGGCATGTACTTCATACTTCAAATCTTGGGAAGACGTTCTCGAAATTATGGTCTTCTCTTCATATTTTGGAATTTCTTCACTTGACGTTTTTGAGAGATTCTTCATATAGGACCACGACTTCATCATTTTTCTTCAATCTTTACTTTGGATTTTGATATACAACGATCCGCCTCCTTTTCGGACTTGGATATATTTATCCTCATACCTTGTTAGGGTCTTTTTGGATAGACTTTCTCCATTCTTTAGGGGAGTAATAGCTTCTCGTCGTGTGTCTCGATCCTTCATATTGATTTTGGAATAATGATACTTCACATCATCTTTGGATCTTTAGCAAAAATAGAGCTCCTCATGCCTTGTTAGGGCCTTTTTGGATGATCGCCAATCTTCGCGTCCCGCTTCAATAAGTTATGCCTTGGCTATGAACTCTATTCAACCCCGAGCAACTTTTAAACGATCTTGCGCTAGAAGCTAAGTAACCTTTCAAATCGTACGACCTTACTTATTGCAATTATGATTTATTCCTAATGCATTGATCTTATGGGAAGAAAAAGCCACAATTAAAAACATATGAGTTTTTGAAAGAACACTTTCATGTTCTACGTTTAGCATGATCACTTGTCTAACTCTATCATTTCTTGTTCTTCACTATATAAAGACCTCTAATTAAAGAGTCTCGTGAATACTTAGCCATGCAAGTCAAAATTAAGCCAAATTTGGATTAGCTTTCATTAAGACTATATCAAATCAAAGTTTTGGGTTTTCAAGTCACCTATAGGATCTTGCACTTTCTTGGACTTTTTCAAGTTTAGAGAATGCATTTTAAAGTTCCCTTGATAAGTGACTTTCTAGAATCAATTATAGGAACTTGCGAAAAGTTCTTGTTCTTAACCCGAATGAATTAAGACTTTCGCGTTTTAAAGCTCCCTATATAAAAGTCTAGCAAAACTTGAATTGAGCGGGTTAAGGAATGTAAATGGCTCCAAATGCCCATCAAGTCAAAAATTAACTCTTATTCTACCCATCGGAAAATATACATTCGTGTCTTAAAAACACTTATGAAAACTAAGAAAAATTTTAAAATTTGGCCATTTTTAGCCTTATAGCAAAACAAAACATTGAAAGTTGGAAAACGTGAGGGCGTAGCAAAGCAAGTATCTATTCACCCCCCCATACTAAAAGTAAACATTGTCCTCAATGTTTCGAGTCTAAAGGTGGAGCACCCCCATACTAGAGACGAAGAGTCGAATGCTTAGGATCTAGCATGGAAAGGGTGATCAACAATATATCTAAAGCCGTTTATTAATTATGCTAAAAGATAATTGTTAGAACAATAAAGGATATGTCATGGATTCGTGAAAAACTTCTTCAAACGAACGATGGAGGCTCACGTAAACGAACACGAGAGTCTTCAATCGTAGACGATGATGATGATCTAGATAACACAATCACAAACAACCACGAGACAACGAGTTGGAAGGGTACAAGTCCCCTTATTAGTGAATAATAAGCATAAAGATAAGCATGGGATCTCCCCCACGAGGCACCTCGTTTTTGATTACCGAGTCATGAGCTCGACTCGATCCCCTCAAAATGTGAACATTTAGGGAAAATCATGGTGTGGTCAATTTTTGATGGGGCTTACATGATAAACAAGGCCCAAAAAGCAACCGGTAAAAAGGACTAAGTCCTTAGATGATGCAAAATACCGGGGTCGAAGATGGCGTTCTCGTTTCCATTGGAAAAACAAATTAACGCCACTTCATCACGTGCCATAAACTCAAAGAGTTTGAAGAAAATAGATGAGAAGTAGAAGGGTGAGACAATTGGTAAGACAAACGTTTGAGCTACTCGAGGTAGACTCGCACCAAGCAAATAGATATAGTTTCCATTTATTGCATCGGTGGAAGACCGAGATTTCCCTTTATATGAAATTCCGGGATCGAATATCTCGTCCTCGGTGGACAAGGATGAGGGAACATAAGGGGCTTCCCCCATACTAGAACCACACAAAACATCGTCAAAAGGAGTAGACGAGTTTGTAGCACTCAAATCACGTGGTGATGACGGAGTTAGATTTGTAGAAAAATCAATTAAATCACATTTAAGATCTTTTTCTTTGTTATCTTTTAAACTCTCCTTATGAAAACCCTTTTTGATTATGTCGAAAATATTCGGTGTTTCTAAAACGATGTTAGTCACACTAAAAATTCTCACATTTTGAAACCGTTTTGGTTTTGGTGGTGGTAAGTTCTCAAAACGTTTATCGACGAAGAAAACCTCCCCATTGGGGTCTACATATTCATCATCCGAAGGATCTTCCGTAGAAACCGGCAACTTATCAACACTTTTCAAGAATGAATGTTCGAGATGAGGCGAAGGATTTTTCGATTCAAGTATTGACGGTTTCTTCTTTGTAGGCTTAGCACTCATAACCTCCACCGGCGGAGGAAATGGTAAATTGTTTTTGGAGACATTCCCTAAAACTCTTGGTGAAAATTCTTTGCAAACGACATTGGTCGAGTCACCATGGTTTAAAGTTGCAATAGAATAGACATGAGAAAGATTGGAGTTTTGCGTTGCATTGATGACAAGTTCTTCTTCATTGAAACGAAGGGTGATTTTATGAGCATGAACATCGATAAGTGCTCGTGATGTATCCAAAAATGAACGACCCAAAATGAGAGGAACTTTTCGATCGATGGGAATGTCTACAACGATAAAGTCAACGGGATAGTAAAACTTTCCGACTTTAACGAAAACGTCCTCGGCTACTCCACATGCCATGATCGTAGAATGATCGGCCATCTCGATGGACATGTTCGAAGGAGTAAGAGCCGGAAGCGAAAGTGATTTGAAAATCTCGAGAGGCATTAAATTAATACTAGCGCCAAGATCGGCCAAGGCGTAGCATTCCTCCATATCTTGAATAGCACACGGAATCAAAAATTTACCGGGATCACCGACTTTTTGTGGTATGCGGCTTAGAAAAACCGATGAACAACTAGACGTTTGTTGTAACTTCTCTTTGTTGTTTAGCATACTTTTGAAGTTTGCGGCGAATCGAGGCATCATGATTAAAGCATCGGCAAAACTTATGTTAAAATGCAAATCACGAAACATTTTCATAAATAGCTCAAATTGATAATTGTTCCTTTCTTGTGCTTTTTCTTTGTTACGTCTCGAAGGGTAGGGTAAAGGTGGTGTGGGTTGGTCATTAGGCAACGGCCTTGGAAACTCGGGTTCCACAATTGGTATTGGTTCAACCGTAGGTGTGGTATGAGCGGTACTTCGTGGGATTGTAATGTGCTCCTTTTCGACCATCACCTCGGGTTCTTTCTCGATTTCCTTCTCCTTAGAAGTACTTGGACGAGAGATTGGTTCCTTGAAAGTTTTACCACTTCGTGTAGCAACAACCTTCAATTCTCCCCTCGGGTTGTTAATGGTATCACTAGGAAGACCACCCGAGGAAGAGGGCTTACACATGATAGCTTCAAACATCTTAGCCATTCGGTCCTCAAATTTTGATTGCCTAGCATCCGCTTTCAATAACTCTTGCTTAATCTCATGTTGTCCTAATTCCATTTTTTGTTGGTTTTGTTGAAGACGTTGGACATTTCCTTCCATTTTATTTGCATGAGTTTTAAGTTCATTAGCAAGTTCATTTTTAAGCTCGTTTTTCAACTCGGACCTTAAGCTAATCATCTCACGTTGCATATTATCAAATTTAGCATCATTTGCTTTTGCATAATCTAAAAATTCTCCTTGCAAATTTTTCGTGTGAGCATTTTGAAAACCTTGTGTAGTGTTTTGAAAATCACGGTTTTGGTTTTGATTAGAGATTTGTCCATTCCCACTTTGATAATTCCCTTTGTTGTAATTGCGTGTGTTGCCTTGGTAATTACCTTGGTTGTTGTTTCGATAATTGTTAACATTTTGATTTGGTGGAGCTTGATTTTGGCGGGAACCTTGGCCGTTTTGGTTGTAAGTTCCCGTTGCTACATAAGCACTCGAAGTGTTACCATCTGCGGTAATGCACTCGGAAAGATCATGAGCTCCCCCACAAGATAAACAACTCTTAGCAACCGCTTTAACCGAAGCGGAATTGGAAGCTTCTTGAGCCTTCCAATGGGACATTAGATTAGCAAATCTATCAAAAAACCGATTTTCCTCATTAGCTTCATCATGTAAGGCATTAATACCACGAGACGATTGTGATGACGATGACGAACCCATATTGGCAACACTCGGTGTGTTACGAGGGCTATAAACCTTAGATCGATTTTCAATGATTTGTAAAGCCTCATTTGTCGTCTTGCACAAAAAATTACCACCCGCGGCGGCATTCAAATAATCTCGTTCATGATCATTAAGCCCATTATAAAATGTATCAATTTGATGCAATTCCGAAAAATCATGGTGAGGACATTCATGTAACATCTCTTTAAATCGTTCCCATGCCATTGAAAAACTTTCATTATTACGTTGCACAAATCGTGAAATCTCATTTTTTAAGTGTGTTGTTTTAGATGGTGGAAAAAACTTGTTCACAAACTTAGAAACGAGATCGGCCCATGTCAAAATCGAATTTGGCGGTTCTTTCTCGAGCCAAATTTTTGCGGGACCATCCAACGAATATGGAAACAACATCATCTTAATGGCGTCATGCGGAACATCTTTGAATTTGCTAGTAGCGGTGAGACGGTTGAAATTCCTAATATGGTAATGCGGGTTGTCTTTCTCGTGACCTCGAAACTTATTTGCTTGTAGCATCGACATTAAACCCGTCTTAATCTCGAAATTCTCCGCAAGGATGGCGGGAATAACAATGGCCTCTCCAAAACCCTCGGTGGGTGCTTGTAGCAACTCCATCATAGTACGATTAGCCATGACGACTTCTTGTTCTACAATAGGTTCAACAATTGGAGGTTCTTCAACAATCAACGATCCTTGATTTGCTTGCTTTTGGAGACGTTTACGAGCTCGTTTTGCTTGATTACGAGTGATCATAAACTACACGAAGAATGGGAGGTGAGCAAAGAAGATTCTTTTTGGTTGTTTTGTGGATTTTCAATTTTTTTGTGTTTTTGATGATATTTAATTTTTTGGATTTTGGTGTATCTTCGTAGACAACAATCTACAAAATCTCTCCTCGAATCAAACTCTTGATTAAAGAAGCCTCAAAGGAATGAAAACGATCACGTGGAGTGAACGCCTTCGAATGACTTTAGAACTTTGGTGAAAACCAAATTGTTCACGAGGGTTTAATCACAAAGAAAACCAAGCAAAATATAGTATACGTAATAATACTTTGGGCGGCAAAACCCTCGATTAGCTTTCAATGTCAAAATACTCACAAGCAAGCGGGGAAACGAGGTGGCGCGAAGCACTTAAGAGCCTTTTTCCTTAGGGTATATTTTATAATACCCGCCTTATACCCACCTTATAGTTTGTATTTTTCAAAATCGAGCTTCACGAAAGTATTTATCTATTTTTGCCTTTTCTTTTTGTTTGAGATTTGAATACAATAATTAGGAGATCAAATCCCAATTAAGGTTGTGTTTTCACACTTTTGGAGATATTGTATATTGGTTGTGATACTTAATACAATATATTAATAATATTCACAAAGAAAAACCAAGAAAACCGATAATACGTGTTAAAGGAGTTCCACTTAACACAAATACTATTTATGGATAATATCAAAAACAAAAGCTTCCAAATTAAAGCACAACACACCTCCCCGGCAGCGGCGCCAAAAAATGATTGTAGGTAAATTTAGATAACTTGCTTTAGGAAAAACAAGCAACTAAATATGAGCGGTAAATATTGACGAGTGATTTAGGAAAACCACAAGTAATGACCCACAATCAAATAAAATGAGAGAAAGAGTTCGTTTCCCAAGGAGGTATATGTGTTGTGAATTAACTTGTAGTTGTTTGAGATTAATATTTGAGAAGATGAGAAGACGGTTTCGTGAAAATTACACTATGTCGTAAAAGACGTAAACGTAAAGCCGTAGAAAAATCAACCAAATTAAAAATTATCTAAAACCAAAAACAAAATTAAAAAAAAGAATAAAAAGGCTAAAAGAAGTCTTAAATAAAGTTAAAAATCCAACAAAGATATTTTAAAACCTTTTATTAATTAAATAATTAATTTTAAATGCTAATTAAAGCCCTAAAATTAATTACAACTAATAAAATATCCCAAAATATGATTTTATTGAATAATTACTTAACTTATATTATTAGAAGACTAAAAAGTAATTTTCTAAAAATTAAAACCTATTAAAACTATTTTTAAAACTCTAAAAATGATTTAAAATGATTAAAACCTAATTAAACTTAAAATAATTATAAAAATAAATCTAAAAGCTAGAAAATTATTCTACAAATGGAAAAGGTCCTAATTAATGATAAAGAATCTAGGAAAAATGAAAAAGAAAGAAAAATAAAATTTTGAAATTTTAATAGTAAAATAATATTAAAATATTGCTAAAAATAAAAAGTTTCTAAAATTAATTATAAAAAATTTCTAAAAATCCTAATTAATATAACTAAGAGAAAAACACAAATTAGAGCTCCTAAACCTTTTTTAATAATTTTATAAAAATCTTTAAAGTTTATAAAAACCTTAAAATATTATAAAATTAAAAATTAAAGTTTTTCAAACCAAAACTTGATGTAAACCTCAAAATAATATTTTAAAACCTAAAAATTATTTTTCCTAAAAATTTAAAATCTTTTTGGTATTTTTTATTGATTTTCTAAAATTCGTCTATTAAATAAATCCTAGTAATTAATTAAATAAAAGGAAAAATATGAAACTAGTCTTGAAAAATCACAAATCTAAATACCTTCCTAAGAAAAATAAGCTAAAAGAAATAAGCTTAATTAATAAGCTAGAAAACTGAAAATAAGCTACGGCTTATGTTAAAAAGACAAAGAGAAAAAAATGGTTAAGTATAAAACAAAACCACACCCTAGCAGTCAAAGACCCTAGGGCACGGCGGTAAGGTGTGGTGTGTGTGAACGTGGGGATTGTGGGTTCGAGTCTTAACACCCCCTTTTTGCTTCTTTTTTTTATTTTTGCTTTTTTAACTTTTCTTAACCAATCTGTGACACCTTAACAAGCTTCTAAACCAAATCCAATCCACTTTTAGCACTGATATGATCAAGATTTAAACAATAAACTTGGCCAGGTTCAATGATGAACACTTAGCAGATTTGGCTAAGTGTTCTCTTTTTTCCTTTCTTTCAAAACAGATTGAATCACCAAGAGGGCTTGGAGATTTGCTTATTTGGAGGTTGTTTTGGAGCAATAAGGCACCCTTGAGCTTATTGAAGCTCAAGGAGTCAATGAACAAGCAAGAATAATCAATTAGCACCCAAAGATGATCAAATAAAGCACACAAAAGCCAATGTCAGTTTCTGTGATATAGCAGGCAGGTCTGGGAGCTTATATGCTTCTAGCTTGCTAACTAGTGAACTTCAGTCACCAAAATTTGGCATACAAACTCACAAACAGATGCACAATCAATCTCAACTCACAAGTAACCCTATTACTAACAAGTAATCAAAGAATCAAGCACAAAAACATGAAAAATCAAGCAGTTTTAAGGTTAAGCAGATTTTAAGACTACCTTTTCACTTTCAAAGACACAAAACCTCTTTTAATCTTTCTAAACTTACTCAGCAACTAACTAACAACCAATCTCAACCTTTATATGCCTAACTAACACCTTTTAGAACCATAAATCAAATCAAATACCCTGCTTATACCCTTTGCCAAACACCACTTTAATTTTTTGAAACCAAAATTTTCAACTCAAAACCTTTTAAAAGGCTACCAAACTGATTCAATTAGCATTCAATATGCAAAATATCACAAATAAACACCAATCCAACAATCTAAAACACACAGGTCACCAAATCAAACAAGATCAATCAACTAGCTATTTTATGAACTTTGCCAAAGGAAAAAGGATTACCTTAGGGTTTTACTTCCAAAACCCTAGAGGATGTAAATCCTCCTCCCTACCAGCCCGGGCTGGTGCTGAACACAAATCAATAACCCTTGAACCTGCTTATGACAAAAAATCAAAGAAAGATGAACAATACAAGCTATAATATATATTACTGATTCTTTTTTTTTTCTTTTTAAAACCTTCCAAAAATCTTTTCCAAACCTTCTAAAAACGTTTTAATAACACTATAACACCAAATGAATCACACCTCTTATCACAAAATCCTATGAATCAAATTCTTACCAAAATTCATAGATTTTAAGAACCTTTTTGAAATATTTTGAAACTCAAAATTACTTCACCAAAATATCAAGGGAACTCAGAATCAAGCTTCACTACACACAACTTTTAAAAACAATAAAAAAGGAATTATACTTGAATTTTTCAAAAACCAAACTTTTTATTTCTTTAAAAAGGAATTACAAGATAAAGCTTGAAACTGGAACAAGGGACTCCAACAGGCTTGGGTCTCCTTTTATACTAGTCTAAGAACCTACTAAAAAGCTAAAAACATGAACCCTAATACAAGAAAATCCCTAATCTACCCTTGTACGTTTTTGGTGTGAATTGTCCAAATTTGATCTCCACCCTTCAATTATGCGTTGTGAGGAAGCATTAGATCTTGGCCATTCATTGTGGACACGTCACAAGCCTTGGGGACAAAGGAATGATGTGATTGGTGGACGGGGTATTTGGGGGTAGGGACCACAGGCGTGGGAGTGGGTGTTTCTTGTGTGGGTTGGGTTTGTGTTCGCGGGAATTAAACGTGTGAGAGTTTAATTGAGAATTACCCAAGTAATGAGTAAAATAGAACCTGGGGTAAAAAGATGAACAGTAAAGCTCTTGAATCCGAAATTAGGGGAACAGTGGGTGTTAAGCGCCCTTTTTCTTTTTGAAAGTTTCAAGTTGGCAACTTCAGCCCTTGGCTTTTGATATTTTTGGCATAACAGGTTTCAAGCCCTAAAAACAGGTTTTGCTTTGTTAATATCTTTCCCCACTTGTCATATTTGGCACCAAACTTCTCCAAAATGTTTCAAAGGGTTGTTTATGACATTTTGTGATATTTCAAGGGCTGTTCTTGGACAATGATGATCTTCAAAGGTCTTTAATGAGTCTTTCACTTCATGAGGGATCATAATTGGCAATTTGAAATTGTTGAGGGACTAATTTTGCCATTTCTTCAAAGTTAAAGGACCTTTTTGCAATTTTGACAAACTTAAGGGACCAAACTTTTAATTATTAATATACAAGGGTTTTAAGTGTCATTTCTTCATTCTTGGAGGATCAATCTTGTTTTGTCTTCAAGTCTTCAAGGGTATTTGATGAAAATTCCATGATTAGGGCCCGGTTCTTTGTACGGCTTCATTTCTCGTGTTCGTTTTTCCTTGTATCTTGTGATCTTTTGTCTTTTTCACGATATCCATACCTAAAATACACGAGTAAACAAACACAAGCATATATATGGTATTTTATGACATTTTTATGCATTTAAAGCCCGAAAAGAACGATGAGATCATGTATAAATGCCATCTCATCAGCCAACATAATATGATCGCTTACTTGACTGCTGATAATGATTTGTTTCCTCAGTATTCACAAATGGTGGCATTTTTAAATGCATCCTCCATAAGGTATGCACTTTCTCATGCACCATTAGTCCCTGTCGCACACATTAGACAGTTTTGGAATAATGTAAGTTCCACAACAGCTAATGGAGTGACCACATTAACATCTACTGTTCATGGAAGAACATGGGTGGTCACTGAAGCCTTGGTTCGCCAAGCTTTGCGTCTTGATGACGCTGATGGTGTGACTATCCTTGCCGTTGCAACAATAGAACAAGGTCTTAGGGAATTGGGTTATCCTATTCCTGCTGGTAAATCTTTAAATAAATATCATAAGTAGGAACTTCCCTCTGACTGGAAATATTTGATACACGTCCTTCTCCAATGCTTAAGTCCAAAATGTACTTCTTTTAATGAAATAAACAGGTCAATTGCAAGTGCTTTGGTTTGTATCACACGTGGGCTTAAGTATAATTTTTCAAAAATGATTTTTGAAGGGATGTGTAAAAATAAGGGAAGTAAAATGACTTTGGCTTACCCACGATTTTTGCAAATGGTATTTGATTTACAAGGATATTGTACTAGGGATCATGACACTTTTTATGAGATCCCTAAACAAAAGAAAACCATTTTTGACAAGATGAGCTCCACAAACAGATCCATACCTCTCACCCAAGCTATGCTTGAAGTAATTCAGGCTGCTCAACCACAACCAGACCCTACACCCCAACTTGAGCCTATCCATGAACCATTACCTTCACCAGACCACATGGACGTTGACCCACCCAATGTCAACGCTGACACTCAAAATGTTGGCGCTGACATAGCCAATCCCAACGCTGATGCCATCCCTACACAATCCCAAACACCCCTTAACCAACCAACACCCACACAATCTACTTCATCTTCCACCCCATTACAATCTAGGTTGAATAAACGCCAAAGGACTACTGGAGTGTTCTCCTCTAGTGGTCCTAGCCTTGTAGCAGAGAGAACCACCTCCACAAGTGTGGCTGGTGCCATGGATGAGGCTGGGGCTATTGACACAAGCTTAGATGCTGGTCAAGACAGTCCCAACATCATTAAGACCTCATCCACGCCCTATGATTTTATTTTGGGAGGTCAAATCCCCATTCTAGCTGAGGGCAGATTGGAACCTATGACATTGACTGAATTGACGGCTGCTGTCATTAGCTTGCAAAAGCAAAATGTCAGCCTTGTACAAATTGCCAACAAACAGGGCCGTGAACTCCAAGTATTGAGGGAGCGGGTAACTGTTTTGGAGAATCCAAGTAGCAGGAGTAGGATGGAGGAATCTTCCAAAGGGGAGGATGAAGAGGATGAGCTGATTCATACAGCCAGTGAGAAGAGTTCACAATTTAGTGAATCTTTAGGTATTGCTGAAGCTCTTACAAGTCTGAAGCAGCATCCTGTTATTGATACATCCAAGGTGACACCATTAAACTTGGAAGGATCTTTCACAGAAACAATGGGCGCTGATACAGGTTTGAACGCTGACACATCCAGCGCTGACAAAGGTAATCGGGGCGCTGATAAAGGTAACTTGAACGCTGACAAAGTTGCAGGTGGTGTTGATGTATTCCAGTCATCAACAATCATCAAAGATGTGTCCACACAGGTTTCTTCTTCTACCTTACCTATTATTGATCCAAAAGACAAGGTGGGTAAGGGGATTATGGTTGAAGAAGATGTTCCAAAGAAAGATGCAGCACAAATTGCATTTGATGAACAGTTGGCTGCACAACTTTTGGAAAGAGATTTGAAGAGAAGTGGTAGATCACCATTTGTTGCCACTTCTGAGAGTGAGGGAGAGAGTGGTGATGACAAAGAAGGAGATAGCTCAGATTCAAGTGTTCAAATTATTGAAGATCCAGAAAGACTTGAATATGGGGATGAGTTAGCAAAAGAAAGATTGAGTGATTTGAAGAATCAGATTGATTGGGACCTTCCTGAAATCACCAGAATGTACCATGCTTGGGAAGACAAGGTAATGGACAACCCAGGGATGAGTTTGTCAGATCAAATTTGGGGGTTGGAAATTCTTCTCAGGGTACAAGATGATATAAAGGTGATTTTGAGATTCAATGCACAAGAGGTCAAGACCTGGCTTAAAAGAGATAGAAGGCAGTTGTATTACAAATTGCTTAGATGCCATCAACCTAGATGGACATACAAGAAGTTGCTGGCTTTATCTTTTGAGGAGCTAGAGTATAGGGCACATCCTATTTGGAGGAATGTGCAAGAACAAAATGTCTTACAGTTTCTTTCAGAAGAAAGGAAACAAGAGCTTGCTGAGGAAATGCATATTCAAAAGGAGATGAGAGTTGCTCAAAGACCAGTGAAGAAAGGAGATCCTCTCCAATTTCCCAAAGATATGGATGTGTATTATCCAACTGAAGGTGTCATAAGGAAGCATCTCAATCTTTCTCCATTGGAAGCTTCAGATTTGGTTAATGTAGTACCTCTAGATGACAGAAATCCAATCATAAGTTTTGATGAAGATGAGTGTGGATTTTGGAAGATTGGCAGGTTTGGAAAGGAGGTACATACTTTCACTTCAATTATTTCTATCTTTGCAAGCATAGACAGAGAAGACTTGGTGCATCTATAGAGATTAATAGAGGCCAAGTATACAGCTGAAGCACCTACTTCAGCAAATGGAATAAGACTATGGCACACATTTTTGACTTTGTGTGGTCCAAGGGAAGCAGATCCTGCCATATAGAAGGATCTTGAAGATGACCTGAGTAATCTTCATTGGAGGCTTTATTCTACTTGTGGTGTATTTCATTTGAGCTCTACAAAGTTTTCAGAGTATCTACTTGTGGATGCTAACTATTTCTTGTCCAAAGAAGTACTGGAGAAGATGAAGGAGACACCCTTGGAGATTGATTATACTAGTGACGTGGCCAAAGACTTGATAAGATATGTTTATCACCAACATAAGAAGTTTTTGTAAGATTCCTCCTAAGCCTTAAGTTTTTATTCAGAAACTTGATCATTGGAATAGATATCAAGTTTAGGGGAGGATTGTTGGGAATAAATTATGGGTCAGTTCACTAGACGCTGATAAGAAGAAGTCAAGCGCTGATAGGATGACATTGGACGCTGACAGCCAAGCGTTGACATTTGAAGAAGTCAACGCTGACAGCCTTGAAGATTAGCACTGATGGAATATATCTTCATACGAATCAACTATATGTCCTTCTTGTTTCATTATACTTGTTTTGTCTCATCAAATTAATTCCCAACAATCTTCCTCTATATGGTGATTTCTATGTTGCTTTATGATGCTGCTTTAAATAAGATTTGTGGATAGCTCGCCTTGAATTAAGGGGAAGGTACTTTGTTTGTTTGTGTGATTATAACATTGTATGTGAAGCTGAAACAAAAGTGTATATCATGTGATGGAGTAAAGCAAAGGTACAATTTAGTACTATTCCATTAACCGTATTAATAAATGACGTGGTACATCACAATTATATACTTCCACGTCTTTGTCCAACACACAAATTGGTCAAACAGTGGACGTGTGTTTAGTAGTACGTTCAATATATTTTCAAGAGCTTCACGTGTTTTGTCTATTGTGGAAAAGAGACAATTGCGTTTAAAGGGAAAAAGAGAGACAAGGACGTGACCTAGTATTATTCATATGTAGGTTAAAGAAGAAAATAATACAAGTCACGTGGGGTTATAGAATTGTTTGGAGATGCAAGGCTGTCATTAAACAGATTATGATATGTGATTGTTAAAGTGACATATTGCAATGGGTAGTAAGTTTGTTCCAATAAGGTATTTTCATTCTTTATGTTCACGTGAGGTTTTAGCAAAGGGAAGGCAACAAAAAGAACGTAAGGATTGAACAGAAGGTCACGAGTGATAGTATTTGATCGTGACATATCAAGGGACGTGAGATAAAACGAAGTGGTACACAGTAAGATGGTATCAGTGGCTGAGTCGAGCCGCTGACAAGAATAAAACACACACTGACAGAGAAGACGCTGACATGTTATATTTGGACGCTGACAGCGTGTTGTCAGATATATGGTTTTCAAACGCTGACACGTGTTGTCCGATATATTGTTTTTAAGCGCTGACACGTATCGTCTGATATTGGACAATACATAAAGAAGATATATTGGATGACAAAGGATCTCGGACAGAACTGACTGTTTAAAAATTTTTATGGCTCGTTTTTGAAGATTGTGTTTGGTACAATAAAGTTTTATTTGATTATGTGACAAGGCTAACCTTGCGGTTACGTACCGACTTGGATTAGAAGCAGAACGCCGACAGAGGCAGCAGTTGCATAAAAGAAGAGAATGATATTGTACTTAGATGATTTTCATTACAAATTGGAGGTTTCGATTAAGAGGTTTGATTATTGCTTATTTGGAGTTGGAGTTGTTTTTCTCAGGTTTGTATTTTATCATATCTTAAAGTCGTGGTGTTTCCTGTCACACTCACACTTTAAAGATAACTTGTTCGTGCTTAAATGATTGGTGACGAAGACTTGTCAAATCTAGCAAATTGCCAGCTTGCTATCACTTGAAGGAGTTACATTATCGTGCTCAGTGTCTCACAAAGGATGAGGATTTTGACAAGAGATCGAGGTCTGCTTATATTTACTTTCATCATATAAGTTCGACGTCACATGGATAGTGCAAGATATAAGGTACAAGTTTGGGAGATTCCACTTCTTCAACAAATAGGTTATATTTGTTTTTCTTCATTCGTAATCTACAATTAGAGTCTACATGGTTCGTGATTCATTTACATGCACCACTCAAGGGGAAGCGTTTATTAGTTGTTTATCTTTAGAAGACCCTATTGGATGAGACAAAAAGGGGAAGAAGATTCAAAGATCAAGGTATCCAACTTATTATTATGTGGTGATATGTCTTTACAAGAAATCTTACTTTAAGGGGAAGCTTGTTTCATTCGTGAGAGATCAAGATTTAAAGATTGGTTTTGTCATCACCAAATAGGGGAAGATTGTTGGGAATTAATTTGATGAGACAAAACAAGTATAATGAAACAAGAATGACATATATGCAAATATTAAGCTTTACAAGAATATGGAGCCCTTTCATACAACAAGGAGGACTTATTAGCAAAAGATGGAGGGACTTCTAGTGTAATTAGATTTCTTGTAGAAAGGGGTATGTGTAGTATATAAACACATACACCCTACATGCTTTATTCATTCAATTATTCACAATGTAGTCATAAAGCAAAAGTCGTGTGTTCTAGGCGTGTGTGTTCATTGTAAACACGCCTAGGGTTAGTTGGTTTGAGTGTTAACGTTTAATGAGAAGTAAACGTTGGAAAAGTAAACACCTTGTTTATGTGTCGTGTTCTATTCTGCTATGTTAATCATATGAACATGATGCATTCCTAGTAAGCTTAATCGATCCATGAATAATGGTTTCCACAGTGATCATATATACATTGGTGTTTCTTTCCTTTCTACTAACCTTTGTGTAGCATGTCACCTTAGCTCACAAACTTGGTGCCCCAAGAAAGGGGGAGCAACCACCAAGGGGGAGCTACTAGCAAAGTTCGATGCACTTCAAAGACTTATGCTAACCTTTTTGCTACGACAAAGGGGGAGAAATGATAGTGATAAACTAGTTAATAATTCCATAGTTTGTGTTTATACGTAAATGAGTTTACGTTTGTCGTAATCAAAAAAGGGGAGATTGTTAATGCAAGTAATGCCTAAAAACATTATTAGTGTTAACTAATCTTTCTTAGTTTTGATCACAACAAACCATACAACACATTTAGTGTAGAAACACAAAATGAATTATTTAACTAACACTATCATCAAGGTAATAATCATATCACTAACCTTTCTTAATCATACTTAGTGATCATCAAAATGATTATCCTTAAAACTCACTTTTGCTAATAAGACAAAAGACTTTTTAATAAACTTTCTTTTTTAGAAAATGTTTTATTAAAATGGAAAATGAAAATTTGAAAAAGGCATATTCCAAATGCTGTTAGAATATCCTTTGAAGGGTTTAAATACCTCAAATATTCCCACCCCACTAAAAGACAAAAAACGGAGCGGAGTCTAGTGGCGGTACCTTAAGTACCTACGCGGTACCTTATCGATATGGTACCACGGGGTGAGATAAGGTACCGTGCACAGTAGTCGTTGTATATCCGTTGTAACTTTGTCTCCTTTAAATAGTGGGTCAAATCTCATTTTCCAGCAAGACTCTTGGACGATTTTCTCAGCCCCTTTTCTATTTTCTATAGCATAATCATTAGTAAATGATCACTTAATTTGTTAAGGATGTTTACATATGATTATCCTCTTGATCCCCTCCTTTACCATGTCCAATGAGAAGATCACTCACTCACTAGTGTAGTGATAAAGATGAATTTATGAGCTAGTCATATTCATCATGATACCCCTTTTTGTTTTAGGTCAATCCAATGTATTTATGAATACTTGGACAAGTTGTGTTCATCCAAGTTATTTGTGGATACTTGGATTTGTTGTGTACATCCATTGCATATGTGTTTGCTTGGATTTGTGTTGTGTAAATCCAAGCTACATGTATGTACTTAGATAAGTCTAGTTGAGTTGTAATAGATTTGATTAGGAGTTCTCACTAAACTATAAAGTGATGTGGTTGTGTCTTGTGAGTTCTCACTAACCTTTAAAGTGATTAGTAGTTGTGTTGTGTGAAGTTCTCACTTAGCTTCAAAGTGAAGAGTCGTGAAGATTGGTTCTAGCTTTCGATTAGAACTCGACATCTAGCCTTGTGTCGTAAAATGGTGAAGTAGGAAACGTCGTGAAGATTGGTTCTACCTTTCGATTAGAACTCGACATCTAGCCTTGTGTCGTTAAATTGTGAAGTAGGCAACGTCGTGTAGATTGGTCCTAGCTAAAGATTAGGTCTCGACATTTAGCTTAGTGTCGGAAAATAATGTAAGCAACGATGTAAGGTTTTCTCCGCCGAGAAGGGAGCTTGTGGATATAGTGGAAATCTCGAGTAGGTGTACTCGAGGAGTGGAGTAGAAACGAGGATAGAGCCTCGTTGTCGAACCACTATAAATCTTGGTGTCTTCCCACTAGGTTGTCTCCTTCCTTGCTCTTTACTTATTTCAGTATCATTATACTTTCTTATTATCCTTGCTAGTGTATTTCAATTGAACCTAATCATTATGCAACTTAGCATCAAGTAAAAGATAGTTTTGATACAAACCAAATTGAAAGTAATTTTAATTTGGTCACCAATCGAAGAGAAACTATTCAACCCCCCCCCCCCTTCTAGTTTCTACAGAAACAATTTTTATTAGATTCGTTTTGTGCCATTGATTCATAATTTATAAAAACGTTTTTCGTAAAACGACCCGAGGGCACGCAAATCGAGGAAACTAGAATCAAGGAGTACCTGCAAAATAATGGGGATGAGACAAGATAAATCTTTCCCCACCCCCACAATGGGATGGCAAGACTTAGCTAACACACTTGAGGTGTGTCAACATTTCACAAAAACACTAGGACACTTGTCCATTCAAGCTTACAAATTAAGCTACACCAAAACAAAACCATTCCACCCAAAACCATTTACACATTCTTACATGAAAACCACTCATACTCTCCTCCCTCTATCTCAAAAATTTGTCCACCATCACCCTAAAAACACCCTCATTAGATCAAATTTAACCATGAAATCATATGTTATTCACACATATGATGAAGCCCTTTTCAAGCTCTATTGATTGGTGGTGATTTTAACATCCAAGGAGAAGATTTGGTGATGTTCAAGGGCTGATTTCTACAAGAAGTTTACAAAGATTGGTGGTCTTTAAAGTTGGTGTTGATCTATCACAAGTTCTTCCATCAAAATCCAAGCTTTGATCATAACCTACACAACCTTGGTGGTATAAAGATTGTTCTTCCTATCCTCTTGTTATTTTGATTATGTAATCTTGTAATTTCTTTATTTATATATATGTATATGATGATGGATGATGATTAAAGATATTGTGTGGGGATTTGGTATTGATAGATTTGATAAACATGGTTAAAAAGATGGAAAACCATAGGTAAAATGGTTAAAATCTTGCTTAAATATGATGGTTGTATAAAAACAGTAAGTAACCAAATGTTAAACTGATAAAATGGTAAAGTGGAATCAATATACAGTAATTATTAGGTGATATACACATGTGAGAGTTGGTCATACAATGGACTCACAAAAATGAGTGAGATATGATCAAAACAAGTTTAGAGTGCAAATCTGCCTACACTGTTTTGGACGAATTTATTAAAATCTTTAGAGGTTGATTCATCAGTAGCTAGGAATATTATGAAGCACATATCATGTAGTTTCTGTGATAAAAATTTGAGGTCCTATCTCATTATAGAACTCTAGATATGGACATTTTAGTGAACTTAAAATTTAGGACTGATTTTGTGAAGTTAAAGTTTAATATTATTATATAAGCACTCAAATAAATATAGTATAAAATGTGAATTAAAACCCACTAACTGATATATTTCATTTATATAATTATGCATAAGGATAAATAAATGGACATTATAAAAAAATAGTAGTTTGGTAAGTTTTATAAGTTATAAAAACTATATACTAAGTTTTACGTCTTTTAGGCTAAAACCGAAAGATTAACGTTTTTGTCAAATAAAACATAGACGGTCAGACCCGTCTAATGTAAAGTTTTATAAACTCACATACTGATATATGAAATTATATAACAAGTGAAAACCGATAAAAATCGAGCTTTATAACATATAGACATTAACGAGCCAAAATAGCATTATTGGACGATAAACCTGACTAGTTTGATAAAACACTTATAAATTTACTTATGGGGCTTAACCCACTTGGGCCCAACATGTAAAGTATAATACTGATAGTAAAAGTATAAATTGATTAATACAAGTTAATGGACTTATAAAAGGCTTATTGGACCTAAAACATGTAAATAGGTAAAACTAGTAAACTAATATAAAAATTGTCAACACATAACACAAAAATGAGTGAATGAGAATATATAAACCCACTTGATCATCATCATATGTATAAAGTCATCATATATATACATAATTGTTATTTTGATAATGTCATTGGACAAAAGTCTAAGACGAGTATTATTTGTCTAGGTTTCCGTGATTGAAGCACGTACCGTACAACCGAATTGCCGATAACCCGCTTTCCCACATCAACGTGAGTTTATAGCCTCGCACTCTTTTAAATGTTTTTATGAAATGTTTTATAAACCCGTGAGGGAGATAAATGTTAGTTTTTATGAAATAGGACACCATTTGTCCCGATTGTTTGTTTATTGAATTGGACCCGAATGATTGTATGACCCGATGAATGATATATGACCCGAAGTATGAAATAAAATGGATTATTAAAGTTAGGTTATGTCACTAAAAGTCCCATTAGCATGAATTGTGAACTACCGGGATTTGGTAGACGCTTATGCATATAATAGTACTATTTGGGGACGATCACCCCAGTTCGCGCCTTGACGGTTGATCCCCGTCGTGCCATATTGATTGGTAAGCGAATTTATGTATGAGAAGATTTACACAAGCGTGATTATTGTGACGACACGCTAATTTATATGGGCAAATTGAGTTCGGGTTAGCTACCCGTTGTTTGTTATAGTAAGGTAACAATGTCATGTGGCTTATAGTAATCCAAATAACGAAATACTGCTATACGCACTGAATTACAATGAATTGCCTGACTAGCAATACGGGGTCATATTATTGATTTTATGTTCGTGTTTTGGTTTTACATAACCATAATCATATAACGGTTTTTATTTAACTTTATACAACGTTATAAAACGTATTGTATGATGTTTTTACGACTTTGGTTCGTATAATGATTTTGAAGGCAAAAGCCTATATTATTATTTTTGATAAGGATTTGTATAAAATGACTTTGGCTATTTTATGGCCTATTACAAAGATTTGTACAAAATTATTTTGCGGATAGAATTTTATACCGATGTTATATTGATGGATTTCATTAAACTCTATGAATTCACTCAGCGTTATCGCTGACCTTTTCTTTTAACATGTTTTATCTCAGGTACTTGAAGGTAATTCTCGAGAAGACAACAAGAATTCATGGCCCGCACCTAAATAATAATTTCCATTCAAATTCTTTGTAAAACTTGTATGAAATACAATGACTTGGTACCTATGTAAATTTGATATTTATGAATGGAAATGCTTTATTATTAAACGACACGATTTTCAAGCGTTGTTTATGATGTGAGTAATTTGCTATCCCGTAACACCAACGAGTCTTCCGCTGTATTGAATTGTGTAAATTTGGGGGTGTTACAGTTTGGTACCAGAGCTCTCGTTATAGAGAACGAAAGATTTTTAAAACTAAGGTTTTGAATAAAACATTTCAAAATCTTTTAACTATAAACATTTTTCAAAAAAAAAAATGTCTAAAAATCTTTTGACTATAACTGTGCCGAAGAATTCCCGAGTTACCGACAAGGCCAGACTGAGAAGTGTTATTTTAATATATGTATAACTTGGATTATATATATATATATATATATATATATATATATATATATATATATATATATATATATATATATATATATATGATGTAATTTTATTACATGATTGTTTGATGATTGTTTTGATATTTATACAAGGTATTTATACGACGTAGATTGTCACAAGGAACCCTAAATCCCCTAGCAAATTAATCGAAGCTATTCTTGTAGGAATTCTAGATATCCTAGATCTAAACCAAGTTGTGGATATTTATGATCCCAACAAAATGGTTGATATTCGTAGAAATGTTGATAGTAGTTGATTATAATCTTGAAGAAGAGTTGGCGAGATTAAATCTGATACGACAAAGGGGGAGAAATGATAGTGATAAACTAGTTAATAATTCCATAGTTTATGTTTATACGTAAATGAGTTTATCGTTTGTCGTAATCAAAAAGGGGGAGATTGTTAATGCAAGTAATGCCTAAAAACATTATTAGTGTTAACTAATCTTTCTTAGTTTTGATCACAACAAACCATACAACACATTTAGTGTAGAAACACAAAATGAATTATTTAACTAACACTATCATCAAGGTAATAATCATATCACTAACCTTTCTTAATCATACTTAGTGATCATCAAAATGATTATCCTTAAAACTCACTTTTGCTAATAAGACAAAAGACTTTTTAATAAACTTTCTTTTTTAGAAAATGTTTTATTAAAATGGAAAATGAAAATTTGAAAATGGCATATTCCAAATGCTGTTAGAATATCCTTTGAAGGGTTTAAATACCTCAAATATTCCCACACCACTAAAAGACAAAAAACGGAGCGGAGTCTAGTGGCGGTACCTTAAGTACCTACGCGGTACCTTATCGATATGGTACCGCGGGGTGAGATAAGGTACCGCGCACAGTAGCCGTTGTATATCCGTTGTAACTTTGTCTCCTTTAAATAGTGGGTCAAATCTCATTTTCCAGCAAGACTCTTGGACGATTTTCTCAGCCCCTTTTCTATTTTCTATAGCATAATCATTAGTAAATGATCACTTAATTTGTTAAGGATGTTTACATATGATTATCCTCTTGATCCCCTCCTTTACCATGTCCAATGAGAAGATCACTCACTCACTAGTGTAGTGATAAAGATGAATTTATGAGCTAGTCATATTCATCATGATACCCCTTTTTGTTTTAGGTCAATCCAATGTATTTATGAATACTTGGACAAGTTGTGTTCATCCAAGTTATTTGTGGATACTTGGATTTGTTGTGTACATCCATTGCATATGTGTTTGCTTGGATTTGTGTTGTGTAAATCCAAGCTACATGTGTGTACTTGGATAAGTCTAGTTGAGTTGTAATAGATTTGATTAGGAGTTCTCACTAAACTATAAAGTGATGTGGTTGTGTCTTGTGAGTTCTCACTAAACTTTAAAGTGATTAGTAGTTGTGTTGTGT
Organism: Glebionis coronaria; assembly: GCA_025667525.1. Lineage (NCBI taxonomy): Eukaryota > Viridiplantae > Streptophyta > Magnoliopsida > Asterales > Asteraceae > Glebionis > Glebionis coronaria. The sequence continues at coordinate 1,367,272 of JANFOE010000063.1, forward strand.
GAAGTTCTCACTTAGCTTCAAAGTGAAGAGTCGTGAAGATTGGTTCTAGCTTTCGATTAGAACTCGACATCTAGCCTTGTGTCGTAAAATGGTGAAGTAGGCAACTTCGTGAAGATTGGTTCTACCTTTCGATTAGAACTCGACATCTAGCCTTGTGTCGTTAAATTGTGAAGTAGGCAACGTCGTGTAGATTGGTCCTAGCTAAAGATTAGGTATCGACATTTAGCTTAGTGTCGGAAAATAATGTAAGCAACGATGTAAGGTTTTCTCCGCCGAGAAGGGAGCTTGTGGATATAGTGGAAATCTCGAGTAGGTGTACTCGAGGAGTGGAGTAGAAACGAGGATAGAGCCTCGTTGTCGAACCACTATAAATCTTGGTGTCTTCCCACTAGGTTGTCTCCTTCCTTGCTCTTTACTTATTTCATTATCATTATACTTTCTTATTATCCTTGCTAGTGTATTTCAATTGAACCTAATCATTATGCAACTTAGCATCAAGTAAAAGATAGTTTTGATACAAACCAAATTGAAAGTAATTTTAATTTGGTCACCAATCGAAGAGAAACTATTCACCCCCCCCCCTTCTAGTTTCTACAGAAACAATTTTTATTAGATTCGTTTTGTGCCGTTGATTCATAATTTATAAAAACGTTTTTCGTAAAACGACCCGAGGGCACGCAAATCGAGGAAACTAGAATCAAGGAGTACCCGTAAAATAATGGGGATGAGACAAGATAAATTTTTCCCCACCCCCACAATGGGATGGCAAGACTTAGCTAACACACTTGAGGTGTGTCAACATTTCACAAAAACACTAGGACACTTGTCCATTCAAGCTTACAAATTAAGCTACACCAAAACAAAACCATTCCACCCAAAACCATTTACACATTCTTACATGCAAACCACTCATACTCTCCTCCCTCTCTCTCAAAAATTCGTCCACCATCACCCTAAAAACACACTCATTTGATCAAATTTAACCATTAAATCATATGTTATTCACACATATGATGAAGCCCTTTTCAAGCTCTATTGATTGGTGGTGATTTTAACATCCAAGGAGAAGATTTGGTGATGTTCAAGGGCTGATTTCTACAAGAAGTTTACAAAGATTGGTGGTCTTTAAAGTTGGTGTTGATCTATCACAAGTTCTTCCATCAAAATCCAAGCTTTGATCATAACCTACACAACCTTGGTGGTATAAAGATTGTTCTTCCTATCCTCTTGTTATTTTGATTATGTAATCTTGTAATTTCTTTATTTATATATATGTATATGATGATGGATGATGATTAAAGATATTGTGTGGGGATTTGGTGTTGATAGATTTGATAAACATGGTTAAAAAGATGGAAAACCATAGGTAAAATGGTTAAAATCTTGCTTAAATGTGATGGTTGTATAAAAACAGTAAGTAACCAAATGTTAAACTGATAAAATGGTAAAGTGGAATCAATATACAGTAAGTATTAGGTGATATACACATGTGAGAGTTTGTCATACAATGGACTCACAAAAATGAGTGAGATATGATCAAAACAAGTTTAGAGTGCAAATCTGCCTACACTGTTTTGGACAAATTTATTAAAATATTTAGAGGTGGATTCATCAGTAGCTACGAATATAATGAAGCACATATCATGTAGTTTCTGTGATAAAAATTTGAGGTCCTATCTCATTATAGAACTCTAGATATGGACATTTTAGTGAACTTAAAATTTAGGACTGATTTTGTGAAGTTAAAGTTTAATATTATTATATAAGCACTCAAATAAATATAGTATAAAATGTGAATTAAAACCCACTAACTGATATATTTCATTTATATAATTATGCATAAGGATTAATAAATGGACATTATATAAAAATAGTAGTTTGGTAAGTTTTATAAGTTATAAAAACTATATACTAAGTTTTACGTCTTTTCGGCTAAAACCGAAAGATTAACGTTTTTGTCAAATAAAACATAGACGGTCGGACCCGTCTAATGTAAACTTTTATAAACTCACATACTGATATATGAAATTATATAACAAGTGAAAACAGATAAAAACCGAGCTTTATAACATATAGACATTAACGAGCCAAAATAGCATTATTGGACGATAAAGCTGACTAGTTTGATAAAACACTTATAAATTTACTTATGGGGCTTAACCCACTTGGGCCCAACATGTAAAGTATAATACTGATAGTAAAAGTATAAATGGATTAATACAATTTAATGTACTTATAAAAGGCTTATTCGACCTAAAACATGTAAATAGGTAAAACTAGTAAACTAATATAAAAGTTGTCAACACATAACACAAAAATGAGTGAATGAGAATATATAAACCCACTTGATCATCATCATATGTATAAAGTCATCATATATATACATAATTGTTATTTTGATAATGTCATTGGACAAAAGTCTAAGACGAGTATTATTTGTCTAGGTTTCCGTGATTGAAGCACGTACCGTACAACCGAATTGCCGATAACCCGCTTTCCCACATCAACGTGAGTTCATAGCCTCACACTCTTTTAAATGTTTTTATGAAATGTTTTATAAACCCGCGAGGGAGATAAATTTTAGTTTTTATGAAATAGGACACCATTTGTCCCGATTGTTTGTTTATTGAATTGGACCCGAATGATTGTATGACCCGATGAATGATATATGACCCGAAGTATGAAATAAAATGGATTATTAAAGTTAGGTTATGTCACTAAAAGTCCCATTAGCATGAATTGTGAACTACCGGGATTTGGTAGACGCTTATGCATATAATAGTACTATTTGGGGACGATCACCCCAGTTCGCGCCTTGACGGTTGATCCCCGTCGTGCCACATTGATTGGTAAGCGAATTTATGTATGAGAAGATTTACACAAGCGTGATTATTGTGACGACACGCTAATTTATATGGGCAAATTGAGTTCGGGTTAGCTACCCGTTGTTTGTTATAGTAAGGTAACAATGTCATGTGGCTTATAGTAATCCAAATAACGAAATACTGCTATACGCACTGAATTACAATGAATTGCCTGACTAGCAATACGGGGTCATATTATTGATTTTATGTTCGTGTTTTGGTTTTACATAACCATAATCATATAACGGTTTTTATTTAACTTTATACAACGTTATAAAACGTATTGTATGATGTTTTTACGACTTTGGTTCGTATAATGATTTTGAAGGCAAAAGCCTATATTATTATTTTTGATAAGGATTTGTATAAAATGACTTTGGCTATTTTATGGCCTATTACAAAGATTTGTACAAAATTATTTTGCGGATAGAATTTTATACCAATGTTATATTGATGGATTTCATTAAACTCTATGAATTCACTCGGCGTTATCGCTGACCTTTTCTTTTAACATGTTTTATCTCAGGTACTTGAAGGTAATTCTCGAGAAGACAACAAGAATTCATGGCCCGCACCTAAATAATAATTTCCATTCAAATTCTTTGTAAAACTTGTATGAAATACAATGACTTGGTACCTATGTAAATTTGATATTTATGAATGGAAATGCTTTATTATTAAACGACGCGATTTTCAAGCGTTGTTTATGATGTGAGTAATTTGCTATCCCGTAACACCAACGAGTCTTCCGCTGTATTGAATTGTGTAAATTTGGGGGTGTTACAGTTTGGTACCAGATCTCTCGTTATAGAGAACGAAAGATTTTTAAAACTAAGGTTTTGAATAAAACATTTCAAAATCTTTTAACTATAAACATTTTTCAAAAAAAAATGTCTAAAAATCTTTTGACTATAACGGTGCCGAAGAATTCCCGAGTTACCGACAAGGCCAGACTGAGAAGTGTTATTTTAATATATGTATAACTTGGATTATATATATATATATATATGATGTAATTTTATTACATGATTGTTTGATGATTGTTTTGATATTTATACAAGGTATTTATACGACGTAGATTGTCACAAGGAACCCTAAATCCCCTAGCAAATTAATCGAAGCTATTCTCGTAGGAATTCTAGATATCCTAGATCTAAACCAAGTTGTGGATATTTATGATCCCAACAAAATGGTTGATATTCGTAGAAATGTTGATAGTAGTTGATTATAATCTTGAAGAAGAGTTGGCGAGATTAAATCTGATATCGATGTCATGACGATCTTTCCTTATAGAGTGGAGTTTGACAAAACGTTACCACCTAGAAAGATGTCATCTAATTCATTGTCAACCAATTCTTAAATTTGAAATCGAAAGGGTGAATGTTGCACTTGAGGCTGTCATTGGAACCATTACCCAAAAGCCTCATGCCACTAGTACCTTTCCGAGAAGTCTAATTGAATGTGTGAGTCATTTCATACTAGTGTTGATCATATCGAGCTTTTATTGCACTTTGAAGGTCTAAGAAGCTATAGGATTGTAAATTGAGTGTTGATCATATCGAGCTTTTATTGCACTTTGAAGGTCTAAGAATAAGGTTGAAAGTATTGGAAAATGAGTTAGGATATCGCCTTGAGTATAAGTTGATTGAAACTTGAATAAAGTAAAATTTAACTCGTATGGAATATGAAATTGTTAAGAGGAAGTCGTTAAGTCCTGTGATTGATTGTTGATTGTCCAATAATGAGGATGCCCAGTGTCCCAAAAATAAAATAAAGAAATCTTCTTCTGAATAGGGACCGATGGATCTTCCGGGACAGGTGGAACCCCCATGACTCTTGTAGATTAGTATTCATTGTGTTATCTTTTAAAAATCCCTAACTTAACTGAGACATCAGTTGGTAGGATGAGTTCTAAGAATTGTATGACATAGTGACACGTTATGTGTTACGGTACAATTTTGACTTGTTTGTGATTAATGAAAAAGACTACCTTTGATTGCTAAATCCTACATGTTTTGATGCTATATATCTTTTCTTGCTTGTTCCTAATGTTCGCATTAGTGATGCAACCATTGAACAAGTACTCATCTAGAATTGAGTTACGTTGTGGATTATTCTTTTTTAGTGCCATCGAGGTCATGCACCTCATGATTAATTGGCTAAGCTCATTTCCTATTATATTGTGGTTAGTTCTTGGTAAACACCTTTTCATCACTCTTTTGCAGATAACTCATTGTTTTTATAAGATAAAACAGTATCCTTTGAGAAAATTAAATTTTCATCACTATATGGATTATTTAAAGTGAGACTTATAAAAAATCATTATTGACATAAAGTTGATTATGAAATACCTTGGAAAACTTATTTGTTTTCATAAAAAAGAAAATCTTTGTAAATTTATTTTTGATTCTTATTTAAGAATTAAGCATGAAAATGTTTTTATTATAAACATGAGGATAAAATTTTGACGAACTGAGTATTGCATCGTTAATCTTGAAATTGTATATAGTTGCGCGCCTACATACAATTTGGAATGGACCATGCAAGGCTGATTAGTAGTCACCATGAAATTATTAATAAACACTAAGTTTTCTTTGAAGATTGTGAAAGATTAAATTTTATGAGATCTGCAAGAAGTGAAAAATAGGGACATATTGATAGGGACACCTACATATGTGCCTGTACTATTTATTCTTCTGAGTCGAATTTACTCATATGTGGAACTTGTCTTATTTAACAATTGATATTCCGTTCTTGTCTAATTCTCCCGTGGCGAGATTCTTCGAAAAAGTATCTGATTACCGAATGTTGATACCCGACTAGATGTATCGACGTTCCTATCATTTCTTTTGATTTGATTTCATTTGAATGACCTGGGTAACGATCCGAGGAGCTTTCGAATGCGTACTCAAATTATGAAAACATGGGATATATTCATATTCGTTAAATGTTTTTGTCTGTATCTGATTTGAAATTCTATCGCGTAAATCATGCGTTAACCTTACTATTTTAAGGTTAGTTATGTCTCCTGATATCCTTGAATTTGTGAAGGATTATGAGTTATTATTAGTCTTTTGAGAAGTTTACATCTTATCAACGGTAATGAAACTGGAAAGTTGATAGTGCCAGTAGAATGGATTGATTAATTATGACATGACGACATTGTCTTAATTGATGGGAACTCGAGTAGAATTCCCCTAAATGATAAGATGTTGATTATCAAAAGTGATCTAAATAATTCTTGATGGATGACCATATCCTGCATTTAGACTTGAAATTATACCGTTAATGGTTGTGAATTAGTCATAAATATTATAATCTAGAAAGAACCTAATATGAATTTATTAAAAGATGTTTCTGTTATCTGAAACCTTAAGAGGTATTTGTTGGTGAATTACCTAGACGTTTGCTATTAAGGCAAGTTGAAATTGGTATTGATTATATTCTCGGTGCTGCACCTGTGGCATGTGCACTATACGTCAGTAGCATCTGAATTAAAAGAATTATCCTACAACTGAGAGAGTTGTCGGAGGATACTTTTATTCTACCAAGCTCGTCATCATGAAGAGTTATGGTGTTATTATTTCTTATATTTATTGATTACCCTGAACTAGGTAAATTGACGATTAAAAATCTATATCCACTACCCAAGATGATATATTTGTTCGATCATTTACAAGGTTCTAGTGTATATTTGAAAATTTGATCCTCGGCATGGTTATCATCAACTTCGCGTCCGCGAAAAAGATTATCTATTCCAATCACTACATCCAGAACTTGTAATGAACATTATGAGTTTCACGTGATGTCGTTTGGATTGACTAATACACATGTTTCATCCATAAATTGGTGAATCACGTGTGTAGGCTGTAATTTGATAAATTCATGCTTGTGATAATTAAGGACCATCTGTTTGTTTATAAGATAAGAATGAGTTAATAATTGGTTATAGACTGCCCTAAATTGGCCGAACAATGAAAACTTGTACCTTGAGTATTTAACATGTGATTAAAGACTTAATCATTTACATTATTTGACCATGTGATTAATAAGATAATGAAATCTATATTGACTCTTTAAAAATTTGAGCCATTTGAGACTTTGGGTTTTACCAAAAAGAAAGTACAAATATGTTTTGACAAATGTTTTATCAAAAAGAACTTTTAAGGGATTATTTCCTTATACCCAGAACATTTAACTAAACTCCTGTTTAGGGGTAAATGTTTGTGTATGCCTCAAGACAACCTAAGAGGGATTGAGGAAACCATTTAAACCATAACTTGAAATTTGAAACGACACTTTTTGTTTTTCAACTAAGAAAATTTTGATCAAAGTATAACCAAAGATTTTTCAAACATTTACGAATCTTATAAATTATTTTTGATAAATCAACAAAAATCGTGTTAACTAAATTCAAATTTATTTTGAACATTTCTTTTATATAATTGGTCGAACTAAGAAAATTGAAATTTTTACGTTTACGTTTCATAAAAATTAAATATTTATTATTTAATTACTTGTAATAATTATCGACGCTTTAGACGCCGGACTGAGCAAAACTAAAACTTAGAAAATATGAAGAAAGAATTTCTGAGTAAATTGTAGATCTAACACCCCACCAAATGCTATGCGCAGCGGAACTACAACATTTGGGTGCTAGGCAGTTATCATCGCACACAAGATATATCAAACGACTCCAAAGAGACGTAAAAGTTTTAACTTAAATTACGAATTGTTAAAAACGTACATGTCTACGGTTTTCCAAACCCAAATGATACATCACAGAGTTAGCATTTCGGTCCCCATGAATCTCAACCCCAAAAGATACAGTTTTTCACAACATGACATAAAGTTTAAAATATTCAAGTTAAGAATGGGTGGAAAAACAAGTAGACGCCAAGCCACACACAAATCCCATCCAATGCATGCTCCATGCTACACTTCATAGGTTACCTGAAACACATGCTAAATTGGGTCAACAAATAATGTTGAGTGGAATTCATAGGTTTTACAATCTCATTTTGAACATATGTGTTATAAAAATCATTCACGATCATTCATAGACTTGTCGATCAAACAATCTATTTTCAAGGTTATGACAATTGTGTTTAAGCTCATGACACTAATCCGTTAACTCAATCACCCGCGTAATAATTACCAGCGTGATTCAGATGAAACAAGTGCCCCTTCTAAAAGCATCAGTTGCAATTATACCTTATCTCTTATCACAAGTTATCCGTCCGCAGGGGGTACTCAACGTACTAGCCCTCGTCTCGGATAGGGTCGTCAACCCCATAGTACTACCAATTGTATAAGCGGCTATTTTCAATCCACGCTAGGATTAAACAATAGTTAATAGTTCATGAAATTAGGGCCTTTTGCAACTAGGTACTCAACACAATTTCTAAGGCAACATTCGGGTCCAACAATCATTCATGACATATGTTCATTTTGGAAAACTAGCATGCATTTCCCTCGCGGGTAAAAAAATTTAAAACAATAGTAAGCGAGGCTATAAATTCACACCTTATATATATAGAGTAGTCGACGATTCGAGTGACGATCACTGACGATGATGAGGATGCCCGGGAAAATCAACACCTATCAAACCAATAACGCGTAATGAGTAATCTCATTTTTAAACCTTAAGTACTGTATATAATACATACATATTAGTCAATTGTGATAATTACAACTCACACCAAAACCAAACAAATAATAGTTACTCGTTTTATACCATCCATCCGTGTTATTAACGTTATTACCCTTTTCACGTTTTTCGCCGATACTTACCAAAAGTATGGGCTGTTTTACTAGACTTAACTCTTTTAATAAAATTTGGGAAAATTCTCAAAAATACCTTAAGACCTGTAGAAAACCTATTTTTAATCCCATTAAAAGTTTTTGCTTTTACGACCCGTTACTCAACACTTTACCAAACCTACGTTTTTTGGACTGAATTTGCACTTTGACCAAGTCGGACTCATTGACCCATTTAAAGTAAACCATTGACCCATTTGACACCTAAGTCTAATAATAGACTCACATATGCAGGTTTGAGACCAAAAATCAACCTTTAACCATTTACCAAACTATATCTATGGTCCCCGGGATTTGACCTAAAACCGAACATAATTTCGGATTATGAAGGTTCTCATCTCCCGGTACACGATTTTCAAAACATCATAACTTTTGACTCGTTAGGAGTCGTAAGCTATATCTTATACCAAATCGAAGCTAAGAAGACGCTCTACAACTATATCCTAGTCACATGACCTGTTTACAAAATAAATTTTATAAAAACATCCCAAACATTCTGCCTAAAATTACCTATCCCAAAATAAATCCAACACTCGTTTCCAATCCAATTTATCGACACTAGACCTCAACCTGATCACTCCTAACCATAACTAACCATACTAATCAGTCATAAACACCCTAATTATCAAATCCATCTCAAAACCCAAACACAAAATCAAACATTCAATGGGTTTTACCCATTCAAAAACATCTAAAAACCAGAATAAACACATAATCCATAAGCCAAAATAACAATCACCAAGATCCACCAAACACCCCCTTTGTGCCGTGGGGTGTGGGTGATCAAAACCCCCCAACCAAATTGATTTTCGTTGTTTTGTTGAGTGATTAGACATCCCCTATACATGAATTAAACATGCATACATCCAATTTACATCAAAACAACTTTTGAAAAATCCATTGATTCATGGAAAAAATTTTGTGGATGCATGTATGATTAAAGTACATGAAAAGGATGGTAATGAAGTAACTAAATGTGGTCTAAGCTTACTTTTGATCAAAACAAGCTAGAAAAAAAAATGGTGGTGGTGGTGGTGGGTTTTGGCCGTCGGTCTAAAGAGAGAAAAAGAGAGGGGGTGAAAATTTTTGAAGTGAAAATGTGTTGTGTGTGTGTTTGATTTCCCATTTTGTAAAATTAGGAGGCCCCTATGTGCAATATTGGCTTTCTTTTGTCCTTAAGTGAAAACGACCTCACAAGTTTACGGGATTGACTCACTAAACATTTTGGAAAATTTTACGGGAGTCGGGGATCATCCCGAACACTCCAAAATACTTTTAGGACAATTTAAATGTACCCGGAAAGCAATAAAACTCACCCGACTCGACTTAACACGAACCGAAAGTAAAATTCTCGAAAAATTATAATATCGATAAAACGACAATAAACATAGAAATTTGGGCATCCATCGGGATCGTAGTCGTCATCGTTCTTCTTAAATTGTCAATCGTCAAAGTTATTGTAAAACCCGTAAAAATAAGGTCATAATTTAATTCTATTTTCAATTATTTTGAAGTATTTTATAACGTTAAATATTATTATGTTTAACGGTTTAAGTTGAAACCGATATTAAATATTATATTTTAATATTTTGACGAGCAACGAGGACTACTAGTGATCGCGATACCGACGGATGCCATAAATTTTATATTTTATTATCGATAGTTTCGATATTTAATACTTTCGACGATATCATTTCAATTACGTATCGAGTCGTTATATTATTATTTTTCGTGTGCGATTAAACTTTTAAAAAGTACAATCTAACATTTTCAGGTAGTGAAATATTTTCTCGTATAATATTTTGAAACTTATTTTTGTGTTGGTTGACGAACTCACAATTTACGGATTTAAATTTGGACTTACGTGCATAATTTAGCGTCCCTTACGACTAAACCGGAAACCTTAGGATTACGTATTTACGTTTTTGAACTCCGTTTTTTATGAGACAATTTTTATTGGATTCGTTTTGTGTCGTTGATTCATAATTTATAAAAATGTTTTTCGTAAAACGACCCGAGGGCACGCAAATCGAGAAACTAGAATCGAGGAATACCCGTAAATTAGTGAGGTGGAACAAAATACATTATCTCACCCCACTAGCTAACATGGGATGGCACACATGACACCACATCTAAGGATGTGGCATCGTGTTAACTAACTAGCTACAAGTGTAAGCAAAGCTTACACCTTAAGCTACTCTTTTCCACTATCTAACACAAAACCATCAACTAACTTCATACATTCCATTTACTTACATGCAAACCAACATAAATCCTCTCAAAAACCTTCACCATTGCCATCCATATTCAAGCTACAAACACCCCTTTTGATCTTTTCTAGCCATGAAATACATGTTTACTAGCTCTATTATGGAGTTATCTTGAAGCCTTGATCATTTGGTGGCCATTTTAACAACATTGGAGGTGATTTGCTTGTGTCCTAGGGCTGATTTCTCAACTATTGTTTTTGGTGTTTGATGATCTTGGAGTTACTTGTGGTGTTCATCAAGTTCTTGTCTTCCAAAAACAAGAAATACACTTGGTTGGTAAAGAAGATCATCCTCTCCATTTTCTCTTGTTATTTTTGTAAAGAACAAATGTATTTTCTTTATTTTGTATATGTATATGATTTATATATGATGATAAAAATGTTGTGTGGGGATCAAGTGTTGATAAATATGCTTAAAAATGTTAATAACCATGAGAAATAAGGCTAAAATCATGATTATTTAGTTGGCTGTATAAAAACAGTATATAACTAAAACTTGAACTGATAAACTTGCATTTACAGTAAGTACAAGATGTTATACACATGTGAGAGTTGGCCATGCAATGGAATCAATATAATGAGTGAGATATGATCAAAACAAGTTGGGTGTTCTAATCTGAATAAGCAGTTTTGTAGGGACTGTTAAGGCAAGATAAACTTAAAATGAGCAGTAGCTATAACTAAGTTAAATGTAGCACATAATATGAAGATCATGCCACCCAAAAATGAGCTTCTAATTCATTATAGAACTCTAGATATGATAAAAATGGTGAACATGAAGATAAAAATCAGATTTTGAGAATTAATGTTTATTATTATTATATAAGCACTCAAATTTATTGTATAAAATGTAAAATAAAAACCCACTAACTTATGAAACTTATTTATATAAATATGAAAAAGGTTAATTAAATGGATAAATTATATAAATGGTAGTGGAATAATACTTATAAGTAATAAAAACTATAAACTTGATTTTTACGACTTTTTCGGCTATTACCGTAAAATTAACGTTTTTCGCCAATTAAAACTAAGACGATCAAACCCGTCTAATGTAAAGTTTTTAAAAGTCATATAATGATATATAAGTAACTAATACAAGTAAAAACCGATAAAACCCGAACTATAGGACATACGGACATTAACGAGCTAACTAAGCATATTGGACTAATAATTGGACTAAATAAGTTAAACACTTATAAAAAGAACTTATTGGGCTTAACCCATTTGGGCCCAACATTGAAAGTATAGATACTGATAATATAGGTATGAAATGGATTAAAACAAGTTAAAAAACTTATACTAAGCTTATTGGACTTAAAATAGGTAAGTAGGTAAAACTAGTAAACTAGTAAAAAGATACCAAAATGTAAACACTAAAATGAGTAAACAAGGATATATAAACCCACTTGATCATCATCATATGTACAAAATCATCATATGTATATTGTTATTTTGATAAAATTCATTGGACAAGAGTCTAAGACCGATTATTATTTATATAGGTTTCCGTGACCGAAGCACGCCCGTAGCCGATAATCCGCCTTTCATTATCAACGTGAGTCTATAGCCTCGCTTTATACTAGTTATTAAATGTTTTTAAACCCGCGAGGGGGAATACATGTTTTATAAACTTAGAACACAAGATTTTTATGGTATGCTTTGTCCCTCTATGAATGGACCCGTGGTTGCCTTTAAATTGCATTAAGTGATTGCCTTTGTTAAAACCTCAATTATGGACCGTTAATTAACCTATGATGGGTTAACCACTAGTACAATTAATATATCTATGGGGGAAGCCGCCCCGGTTCAGTTTTTGTGGACTTGTCATAGAAGCTTAGGCCCGACCTCCACACTGTTTGAACATATTGTATTGAGAAGTCAGGTATACGGCAATGTACCAATAATCTGGAGGTAACCGACAATTAATAAATCTCTCGTCTTATTAGACTGATATGGGAGTGTCTAAGGGCTCGGTTCCATGAGCTTATTGCAATTTATGCTATATACAATTATTATTGTTGATGCGAATTATTATTTGATGCTTATAAGCATGCCACAAACTTATAATCTTTGCTTGTGTTCAAATTGATTTCATAAACCTATAGATTCACTCGGCATTTTTGCTGATTGTTTTACTCACATGTATTTCAGGTAATCAAGAAGTGGAAGCTTGGAGGTCACGGGGAATGAAGTTGTGCACTGCTTTTGTTGTTCAAACTCTTTGATTTATTTATCGTTCCATTTTTAAAACAAACAAATATGTTGTTTTAATTTATCTTTTGGTAATGATTACTTGGGACTACGCTACTCTAACAAATGTTTTAGGAACAATAAATCTAAAACATCTCTTTTCGAGTCGTTCTTTATAAATTATGTGTTGTTGTATCATTGTTTAGCACCCAAAGATGTATTCCGCTGCGTGTAAATTTGGGGGTGTTAAAGATTGGTACCAGAGCCATGAGTTATAGAGAACTAGGTCTTTTTCTAAAAACCTAAACTATAACTGTCAGTTTTATTTTTCAAAGAGTCGGTGCACATGACTTCGCGTGACTTCAGGTTCAAGCTACTTCTGGGATTACAACTTTAGTGTACATTATTATGTATGCCTTATTGCTAAGTATCTCTAAATAAATACTATAATCCTTTATCGATATATATTTATGTCGTTAAACTTTTCGATAAAAGTTTATCATTTATTAATAATTAACTTAAATAAATACAATGAATTTCAAGATCTTTCTGTATTTATTTTTGAAGTATTTAAATTGCTTTTATTGCAAAAATTTTATATTATGACCTTACATAACTTCATCTACGCGCGTTACTTTCATTGTTTAACCCTTTGTGATATCTATATAGATATTCAAATCGTCTTCCGGCTATTTGTGCTTGGACGTTTTTAACGTAATCTCCAGACCATTGTGTAGCTCAATGTGTTCTTGGAATAGACTAACCGCTATCGTGTGAGTCATACATTTTGAAACATTTCTTAAAATAGTGTTGAATAATACCATGGTTTTTCATAATATTTTGTTGATTTTTATCATCGTTTTACACGACATGCGAAGACTTAATTCGTTGACATTTATATGTATCGACTCCGAAGTGTATTGTTCACTTATATCCCGGTAACGTCATCGTCATTTTATAAATCATCGTCTAGATTATGGCGCTAGATTGGAATACGATTTTACTTCTACAAAATTGTATCATTTGTTTTTCATTAACCTTCTTGCTCTCGGAACGCAACCTATGAATGTTCCATTCTTTTCTCGTTACGTTTTTGTGTTTTTGACAATCGTGGCCCCAAGGAGATTTGCCTACATTGCATTTTGAAATCTAAATTACGAACGTCTTTCACCATCTTGCTTCCTAAATTTCGTGTTGAATACCTTGAAGAATTTTCTGTCATTCATCATGCTATATTTTATTTGATGCTCATTACGAGATTTATTTTTCGTTGTTATAAAATCCACAAGACATGTGTGTATATATGTATATATTTTGAGCCGTTAAGAAGTGTCGAAAAATACACTTTATGCAGAAACTGTAGGGGCAGTATAAACAGGTCAAAACTTAAAAGTAAAACCTGCGTTTTTAAAATAAAATAGTCAAACCTACACAGAACTTGCAGGGGTATTTTGGTCATTTTACATTGGTTTTCAGGTCTCGGGTAAAACTAGAAAGTCGTCTGAAACGTCGTTTTGTATCAAAATGCTTTAGACTTCGAGTCTTGGAGATGTCGTTTATCGGGTCAATTAATCGGCTCATATTTAAAAGTTAAATCTGGCAAAAAATTCCGAACATGAGTTTTAAATGTTTCTAAGCTGTTTTGATTTCATTTGAGATCGTAAAATTTTAACAAATATTATTTTACAACTAACGAATACTAGTCGCATGTGAAAATGTTTAAAAATAGAAATATTTTTAGGATTAGCAATTACCGGATTAATGGTGTAATTTAAAAACGAATAACATACTTTCTTAAAAGCATGTTGTGTCGAGTATCTTACAAAGAATACACATGTGGATTGTTTTATTCTTTTCATATATATGACTCATTTGTCATTCGATGTTATTTTATTTTCGTTTTCTTCTAACCTTCAACTGATTTGGGTTGAGTTTTGAAGTTTTGACTTCACATTCTTCTTCGACATTCTCATCACGTGTCTCATGGCGTTTTCGTCTAAACCGTATATCCTTTTGAAACCTTAATAACTCGTGACCATTTAATTGGTTGTTTTATGAGCTACTATTTGCCACTTTTTGCAAACATTTGGCTACTTTATACGTTGTCATAATGTCACCTTATAAATAAATCTGATATTGTTTTACGATTATTTTCACCAATTGTTTTTACTTTGGTCCTAATACTTTTCGTAACATTAAAAGTTGCTTATTGAGTATCTCACAAATTACCTGTTTCCTATAAATTTATAAAATATTTTTAAAATTCCATTTTTCAAATGGCATGGTTTATATATAAACATAAGAAACGTAATACTTTTCGACGAAATGGAGCACTGCGTTGCTAGCCCTAAATTATACATGGCCTGATCACCTATGTCAAATTTAGAAGGAGCCATGCTAGGCTGAATAGTAGTCACCTTAAAAATCTTGATAATAAAGAACTCTTTACTTGTAATTATGATAAAGATAAATAAAATGAAATAAATTGAAAAGAAGTTTTGAAAACCTTTATATTTTATGCAACTAGCACAATTTCTATGCATCCGCATATGTTTTCTTACCTTTCGTTAAACGAATTACGTGATTTTAAGTACGTTTTTACTCGATGATTGTTTTTACACTTGTTACTTCATTTTGTCTTATAACTGATTTCTTTTGACCGTTCGTCTAATTACTGACTGTTGATAAAAGACTTGAAAGTCTCGATTTTTTTTATCCTTCCTTCTCGTCCAATCTTCTTTATGCGACTGGGTAGATCTTTGGAATGTCTCCGCACGTGAATAATGAATTATCACTAGAGTGATTTCCGTATATCCGGGATGACGTCCGTCACTCTCGTTTGTCTCGAAATCCACTCTTGTGAACCGTGCTTTGACTTCTCTCTTTAAACACTAACATCGTTCATTTGATTTATTTTAATTACAAGTGATTATTAGGAATTTTCTTTGATTAAAATTTTTGTATGGATCTTATTTCCGATCATGTATCGACCACCGCTAAGTTAACGAGCTGATGTTGGTGAACCACCGACCGCACTAACAAAATTGACAACTTGTTTAATCTTACTATTTCTTATCGTCTTACCATCAACGCCTTTATTTTATTATTCTCTTTAAGAATTCACACGACATTTGCTTCGTTCTCTTTTGTACCATTTATTTCGTATTAATTGTTGACTATTATTTTCATTCGTATTCGTTTGTTATCTTGTCACATTTCGAAACCCGAATATATCCCATGTTATTTTGAAATTATAAACACCTGTATGTATTTCTACAAAGTATTATAAATTTTTTATGGAACTTTTATACATTTTACAATGATTTTCAATTATCGAAATAACCATTACAAGTAAAAGGTCAAATTTATACATCATATTTTGTATAACTAAAACTAATGTTTAAAAATAAAATTATGTTCTACCTTTTGAACTAATTGACTTATCATACTTTACTTTTAATGTAATGAAATTACAGGTTTAATTTATATTCCTAATAATGATTTAATTTGGAAATTATATCTTCTAATTGTAACCAACAATATGAGTTTAATTTATAAAATTCATGTCATTCTTTCAAAGTTTCTTAAGACAACAAAAACAAATTATGAAGCTATCTAACTCCTATTTTGATATATCATCTTTATCAAGAAAGTACCTCAATTACATTTTAAGGTAATACCAAAACCGGGATGGATGATTGTGACAAACGTTATTTTAATGTTAATATTTAATTCATTCTTCGCTCTCATTTTTCTAGTATTGTGAATAATTATGTTTTACGGTTACGTGAGTCGAGATCCCTCGTCGATCGTTAATCTTAAATCATTTTACCACATCTTGTTCGTTTATGCGTTTATTGAAGTCATTTTTATCTCGTTCTGTTCCTCGTATTGAAGATCACTATTTTATTCTGAGTTTAAAATGAATCTCGGGAAGCAGTGTATAAGAAGAAACGATAAGTGTCACCAGGATTTATGTGTGTACTCGTGGAATGATTGAAGACCGAATCTCTTAATGAATGGAGTTATTAAATTCGTTAAGACCTCGAGGAGTATGTTGAAGCCGACACCGCAAGTGGAAAGACTCTTGAGATATTATCAAGGGTTCGTTCAAGGTTTTCTCGATGATTAACGGTGGAGATCTATACTCGATGTTTGTGTTCGACCTTTTCTTTTATGTACTTATATGGTGTGTGATCTAGTCAAATTATCGTAAGTTATGAGAACTTGAGACGGCATCATCCGATGACGTCCGATCATGTAGAACACATATTATGTAATATCTTTTTGACTTTCAACGACGATGTTTATTGAGACTTTAATGTGCATTGGCAAAAGTGAGGCGAGTTGAGCGCCGGGACGTCGCTCCCTTAAGGTGGTGATGATGTAAAACCCGTAAAAATAAGGTCATAATTTAATTCTATTTTCAATTATTTTGAAGTATTTTATAACGTTAAATATTATTATGTTTAACGGTTTAAGTTGAAACCGATATTAAATATTATATTTTAATATTTTGACGAGCAACGAGGACTACTAGTGATCGCGATACCGACGGATGCCATAAATTTTATATTTTATTATCGATAGTTTCGATATTTAATACTTTCGACGATATCATTTCAATTACGTATCGAGTCGTTATATTATTATTTTTCGTGTGCGATTAAACTTTTAAAAAGTACAATCTAACATTTTCAGGTAGTGAAATATTTTCTCGTATAATATTTTGAAACTTATTTTTGTGTTGGTTGACGAACTCACAATTTACGGATTTAAATTTGGACTTACGTGCATAATTTAGCGTCCCTTACGACTAAACCGGAAACCTTAGGATTACGTATTTACGTTTTTGAACTCCGTTTTTTATGAGACAATTTTTATTGGATTCGTTTTGTGTCGTTGATTCATAATTTATAAAAATGTTTTTCGTAAAACGACCCGAAGGCACGCAAATCGAGAAACTAGAATCGAGGAATACCCGTAAATTAGTGAGGTGGAACAAAATACATTATCTCACCCCACTAGCTAACATGGGATGGCACACATGACACCACATCTAAGGATGTGGCATCGTGTTAACTAACTAGCTACAAGTGTAAGCAAAGCTTACACCTTAAGCTACTCTTTTCCACTATCTAACACAAAACCATCAACTAACTTCATACATTCCATTTACTTACATGCAAACCAACATAAATCCTCTCAAAAACCTTCACCATTGCCATCCATATTCAAGCTACAAACACCCCTTTTGATCTTTTCTAGCCATGAAATACATGTTTACTAGCTCTATTATGGAGTTATCTTGAAGCCTTGATCATTTGGTGGCCATTTTAACAACATTGGAGGTGATTTGCTTGTGTCCTAGGGCTGATTTCTCAACTATTGTTCTTGGTGTTTGATGATCTTGGAGTTACTTGTGGTGTTCATCAAGTTCTTGTCTTCCAAAAACAAGAAATACACTTGGTTGGTAAAGAAGATCATCCTCTCCATTTTCTCTTGTTATTTTTGTAAAGAACAAATGTATTTTCTTTATTTTGTATATGTATATGATTTATATATGATGATAAAAATGTTGTGTGGGGATCAAGTGTTGATAAATATGCTTAAAAATGTTAATAACCATGAGAAATAAGGCTAAAATCATGATTATTTAGTTGGCTGTATAAAAACAGTATATAACTAAAACTTGAACTGATAAACTTGCATGGTATGATCCAGTTACAGTAAGTACAAGATGTTATACACATGTGTGAGTTGGCCATGCAATGGAATCAATATAATGAGTGAGATATGATAAAAACAAGTTGGGTGTTCTAATCTGAATAAGCAGTTTTGTAGGGACTGTTAAGGCAAGATAAACTTAAAATGAGCAGTAGCTATATCTAAGTTAAATATAGCACATAATATGAAGAACATGTCACCCAAAAATGAGCTTCTAATTCATTATAGAACTCTAGATATGATAAAAATGGTGAACATGAAGATAAAAATCAGATTTTGAGAATTAATGTTTATTATTATTATATAAGCACTCAAATTTATTGTATAAAATGTAAAATAAAAACCCACTAACTTATGAAACTTATTTATATAAATATGAAAAAGGTTAATTAAATGGATAAATTATATAAATGGTAGTGGAATAATACTTATAAGTAATAAAAACTATAAACTTGATTTTTACGACTTTTTCGGCTATTACCGTAAAATTAACGTTTTTCGCCAATTAAAACTAAGACGATCAAACCCGTCTAATGTAAAGTTTTTAAAAGTCATATAATGATATATAAGTAACTAATACAAGTAAAAACCGATAAAACCCGAACTATAGGACATACGGACATTAACGAGCTAACTAAGCATATTGGACTAATAATTGGACTAAATAAGTTAAACACTTATAAAAAGAACTTATTGGGCTTAACCCATTTGGGCCCAACATTGAAAGTATAGATACTGATAATATAGGTATGAAATGGATTAAAACAAGTTAAAAAACTTATACTAAGCTTATTGGACTTAAAATAGGTAAGTAGGTAAAACTAGTAAACTAGTAAAAAGTTACCAAAATGTAAACACTAAAATGAGTAAACAAGGATATATAAACCCACTTGATCATCATCATATGTACAAAATCATCATATGTATATTGTTATTTTGATAAAAGTCATTGGACAAGAGTCTAAGACCGATTATTATTTATATAGGTTTCCGTGACCGAAGCACGCCCGTAGCCGATAATCCGCCTTTCATTATCAACGTGAGTCTATAGCCTCGCTTTATACTAGTTATTAAATGTTTTTAAACCCGCGAGGGGGAATACATGTTTTATAAACTTAGAACACAAGATTTTTATGGTATGCTTTGTCCCTCTATGAATGGACCCGTGGTTGCCTTTAAATTGCATTAAGTGATTGCCTTTGTTAAAACCTCAATTATGGACCGTTAATTAACCTATGATGGGTTAACCACTAGTACAATTAATATATCTATGGGGGAAGCCGCCCCGGTTCAGTTTTTGTGGACTTGTCATAGAAGCTTAGGCCCGACCTCCACACTGTTTGAACATATTGTATTGAGAAGTCAGGTATACGGCAATGTACCAATAATCTGGAGGTAACCGACAATTAATAAATATCTCGTCTTATTAGACTGATATGGGAGTGTCTAAGGGCTCGGTTCCATGAGCTTATTGCAATTTATGCTATATACAATTATTATTGTTGATGCGAATTATTATTTGATGCTTATAAGCATGCCACAAACTTATAATCTTTGCTTGTGTTCAAATTGATTTCATAAACCTATAGATTCACTCGGCATTTTTGCTGATTGTTTTACTCACATGTATTTCAGGTAATCAAGAAGTGGAAGCTTGGAGGTCACGGGGAATGAAGTTGTGCACTGCTTTTGTTGTTCAAACTCTTTGATTTATTTATCGTTCCATTTTTAAAACAAACAAATATGTTGTTTTAATTTATCTTTTGGTAACGATTACTTGGGACTACGCTACTCTAACAAATGTTTTAGGAACGATAAATCTAAAACATCTCTTTTCGAGTCGTTCTTTATAAATTATGTGTTGTTGTATCATTGTTTAGCACCCAAAGATGTATTCCGCTGCGTGTAAATTTGGGGGTGTTAAAGTTATGACTTCAAATATCGGTTTAATCACAATGATAAAATATATAGCAAATAAAATTTATTAAAAATTTCAAAAATAAGCGTAATTTAGGGTAAGGTAAGTGACCTCGGTTCTAGGTATTACATCAACCCCTCCTTAAAGAGAGCGACGTCCCGGCGCTCGTCTCTTCTTATACTCACATTTCGTGCCGCTGGAACAGATGAGGATACCTTTCCTTGAAAAAGTCCTCACGTTCCCAAGTGTATTCCGGTCCACGCCTAGAATTCCATCGAACCTTCACAATGGGAGTTCTACTATGCTTCAGCCTCTTGACCTCTCGGTCCATAATTTCCACGGGTTCTTCCACGAAATGCATTTTATCATCCAGTTGAATCTCGTCCAAAGGAATCACCAATTCCTTATCCGCCAAAATCTTCTTCAAATTTGACACGTGAAACGTGTCGTGGATAGCACTAAGCTCGTTCGCCAACTCTAACTTATACGCTACCGGTCCAATTCGTTTAACGATCATAAATGGTCCAATATACCTCGGACTCAACTTTCCTTTCTTCCAGAAACGAATCACACCCTTCCACGGCGAAACCTTAAGCATAACCATATCTCCGACTTAAAATTCCAACGGTTTTCTTCTGTTATCGGCATAATTCTTCTGTCGGCTTCTTGCTGCAAGTAATCGGTTCTTGATTTGCACAATCTTCTCTGTCGTCTCCAAAACCATTTCGGGTCCAGTCAACTGACTTTCTCCTACTTCACTCCAACACACATGTGATCTACACTTTCTTCCATACAACGCTTCAAATGGTGCAGCCTTGATGCTCGCATGGTAACTATTATTATACGAAAACTCCACTAAAGGCAAGTGGCGTTCCCAACTTCCTCCAAAATCAATCACGCATGCTCGGAGCATGTCCTCCATCGTCTGAATAGTTCGTTCGCTCTGGCCATCAGTCTCCGGGTGATAAGCCGTGCTCAAACTCAATTCAGTGCCCATCGCACGTTGAAGTGATTTCCAAAATTCCGAAGTAAACCTACTATCGCGATCCGAAATGATCGATAAAGGTACTCCATGTCTGCAAACGATCTCCTTCACGTACACACTGGCCAGCTTCTCCATACTGTCCGTCTTCTTCATAGGTAAGAAGTGAGCAGATTTCGTCAATCTATCCACTATTACCCAAATCATATCACATCCACTGGGAGTTCTGGGTAAACCCGTCACGAAATCCATAGCGATTCTCTCCCATTTCCATTCTGGGATCTCTGGTTGTACCAACAGCCTGGACAGATTCTTATGTTCGGCTTTAACCTTCGCACAAGTCAAACACTTACTGACGTAACGAGAAATATCCGCCTTCATATTCGGCCACCAATAGATTTTCTTCAGGTCATGATACGTCTTATCCGATCCAGGATGTATTTAGTACTTCGACTTATGAGACTCGTTCATAACCAAATCTCGTACTCCAGGCTTTCCTTCCTCGGATGGACACAACGGTAACCAAATCCGATTCTCGAAATATCTCAGCCCGTCTGACCTAACCACAAAAAGAGGTTTCAACATTCTTCCCAAGTTCTCAGCACCAACATTCTCTTTCATTAAACCCTTCTCTTGAGCCTTCAGTATTGTTTCGGTTAAGTCAACACCCACAGTCATCACTAAAGCTCTGACTCTCAAAGGTTTCTCTCGATCCTTCCTACTAAGTGCATCTACTACGACATTCGCCCTGCCAGGATGGTAGAGAATCTCACAGTCATAGTCACTCAGTAATTCTACCCATCGCCTCTGTCTCATGTTCAACTCCTTTTGGTCTAAAATGTGCTGCAAACTCTTGTGGTCAGTGAATACAACGCACTTTGTCCCATACAAGTAATGTCTCCACAATTTCAGCGCAAAAACCACAGCTCCTAATTCCAAATCATGCGTCGTGTAGTTTTCTTCATTCTTCCTCAGTTGTCTCGACGCGTAAGCAATCACCTTCTCACGCTGCATCAACACAGCTCCATACACCTTACGAGATGCATCACAATACACTACAAAGTCTTCGCTTCCTTCTGGTAATGACAATATCGGTGCAGAACATAACTTGTCTTTAAGTGCTTTGAATGCGAATTCTTCCTCATCTCCCCATTCATACACCCTATTCTTCTCGGTAAGCTTTGTCAGTGGCTTTGCAATCAACGAAAATCCTTCAATGAATCTCCGATAATACCCAGCCAAACCAAGGAATTGTCGAACTTCAGTCGGTGTTGTCGGTGCCGACCATTCCCTGATCGCTTCGACTTTGGCAGGATCCACGCGAACTCCTTTGCTATCAATTACGTGACCAAGGAATTGCACAGACTCTAACCAAAACTCACACTTCAAGAACTTCGCATACAGCTTCTCTTTATTCAGCAGATCCAATATCTTTCTCAGGTGCTTCTCGTGCTCTTCCTTACTCTTAGAGTAAATAAGAATATCATCGATGAAAACAATGACAAACTTATCTAGATACGGCTTGCATACTCGATTCATAAGGTCCATGAATACTGCAGGCGCGTTTGTCAACCCAAAAGGCATCACTCGAAATTCGAAGTGACCATACCGCGTACGAAAGGCAGTTATAGGGATATCCTCCTCTCTCACACGCAGTTGATGATACCCTGACCTCAAGTCGATCTTTGAGTATACACAGGAACCTTGTAATTGATCAAACAAATCGTCAATCCTCGGCAGGATACCGATTCTTAATCGTCAGCTTGTTGAGCTCTCTATAGTCAATACACATCCGAAATGACCCATCTTTCTTCTTCACAAACAACACTGGCGCTCCCCAGGGTGATGAGCTCGGTCGAATAAATCCCTTATCCATCAACTCCTTCAGTTGGTCTGATAACTCCTTTAACTCTGATGGTACTAATCGATAGGGTGCACGAGCAACTGGTGCAGCTCCCGGCATCAAATCTATTCGAAATTCAACTTCACGGGTGGGTGGTAAACCCGGTAACTCGTCTGGAAAAACTTCCGGATATTCACGAATTACAGGTACCTCTTCTAACTTCGCCTCTAAGTCACCATCACTAGAAACTTGTGCCAAAAACACATCACATCCATCTTCTACATACCGCATCATTTTCAAGCAATATATCACTTTCAAACGAGAAGTGCATTCATCTCCCTTCACAGTCAAGACTCTATTCCTCAACGGGATCTGAACTAATCTTTCTCCACAGACGATCACGGCACTATGCGCCATCAGCCAATCCATTCCAACGATCACATCGAACGATCCTAGCTCTATGGGCATTAAGTTGATTTCAAAAGCGTAATTTCCTAACTTCAAGGTACACCCTTTCAGTATAGAATTTGTACTAACGATCTTCCCATCGGCTAATTCCACGTTATAAATAGTCGTTAACAATACTGGTTCTCTATCGATATGACGATTAAATTTAACATATAAGAAGCTCTTGTCGGAACCAGAATCAAACAATATACTAGCATAACAAGCGTCTAGCAGAAACGTACCGGTAACCACGTTAGGGCCTTGTGGTTTATCAGTCGTCCTACTCGATACACAGCAGCATCTTTATTTCCTCCTTGCCTGTTTCCAGCCTTCGGGCAGTTCCCCTGCTTATGCCCTCTTTCTCCACATCCGAAGCAAACCATCACCTTCGTAGCATTTGCCCCAGTAGCTACCCTTTTTGCTTGGCAATCTGACATCCTATGACCCGCTTTTCCGCACTTGCCACACGCAGGTGGGCAACTCCCTACATGGTATAAATTACAACGACCACAGTGGGGATTCACCTTCGCTCCTCTAGGGTTAGTGGCAGCCCTCATCCCATCATTTCTTCTCTGGTTGAACTGCTGGTTGCGGTTCTGACCTTGATTGTTACGGTTTCCTCCTCGACTTTGACCTTGGGATTGATTACTCTGAGCTGCCTCCCACTTTCTCTTTTTTCCTTCAGCAATGAAGTCCTTCTTATCTTGCAGTTTGACATCCATTAGCGCGTGAGCCATTTGGACTGCTTCATCGAATGACCCAGGCTTAGATGAAGTCGTCTCACCCTTGATATTACTTGACAAACCCTTGATGTACTTCTTCATCTTCTTGTTATCATCGGCAAAGGCATCAGGACACAAAAGGCTCAATTTATTAAACCTCCTTGTATACGCAGTAATATCATTGTTCCTCAAAGTCAAATGCCCTAACTCATCTTCCAGTTGACCCAGTTCCTCTTCGGGACAGAACTTTTTGGTCAAAAGAGCCTTAGTAGCAGTCCAAGTCCTCGTATTTGCTACTGCTAATCCAACAGTAGCTACTTATTGTTCCATCAACTCAAGGCATCATCAAGAAAAGTGGCAGCTGCAAACTTGACTTTATTTGCCTCTGAACATCCGCTAATCTCAAAAGTACTCTCGATCTTCTCTAACCACCTTCGGAGTTCTAGGGCTCCGCCAGTTCCACGAAACTGCGTGGGACCGCATTTCATAAAACCAACATAAGTACACTCCCTCGGGGCTTGCTGTCTTCCTGTGTTTCCACCTTGATCTGGGTTTCGGTTTGTACGATCCGCTTCGAGTGCATTTGCAATTGCTTCTTGAATCATTGTGTTCACACGGTTAGCTGTTAGCTTTGGAGGCATGGTGAGTTCTCAAGTACACCTCTCTGCAAAGACAGGGAAAATAGAAAAACAATGTAAGTATACACATCAAGATTAAGATGGATTTCTCTTTCAAGACATAATATAAGTACAACGACACATCACTACAAGGTTACTAATATTCATCAATTCACATCACAACAGAGCAAATTAAAGACATATCACAGATCATGAAAGGTAAACATGGATTGTATTGATAAATCAACTAAAATTGTGACAAGTATTGCCACTACAACCCTTCACCATAAAACTTAAGTCATCAAGTTTTTCGTCACAATACCATCATACAAAAGTCTAAAATAGTTCGATTACAACGATCAAAGATAAAGTAAAATACAAGCAACTAGTCATGTGGTGATCCACACGACCTCTTGGATGGCGGTTCATCTTCATCCTCCTCGGACTCTTCGTCACTGTCTTCCTCGGGCTCTTCTTTGTGGGAACCATATTTAAAATACGAACAGCAAATTCTAAAGCGTAATCCCAAACGGATAAAGATAAAGTTGTAAGATTAAACATAGATCGCTCCATATCTAATAATGTATGATTCCTCCTTTCGGATACACCATTTTGTTGTGGAGTATAGGGAGAAGTAAGATGCTGAATAATTAAATTCTCACTTAGATAATCTATAAACAATTTACTTAAATATTCACAATCTCTATCAGAATGAAGAGTTTTAATCTTCTTTCCTATATGCAGTTCTACTTCTACTTTAAACACATTGAATGTTTCAAATACCTCATGTTTATGCTTAAGTAAATAAAGATAACCATAACGACTATAATCATCTGTAAATGTTTAGAAGTAGCTAGCACCTTTTCTTGACATATGTCTAAGTGGTCCACACACATCAATATGTATTAATCCAAGTAGATCAGTAGCTCTTTCAATATTGCTATTAAAAGGTTTCTTGGTCATGTTTCCAGAGATACAAGACTCACATTTATCAAATGATTCATCATTGATATTTTCCAAAATATCTTCACGTTGAAGCTTTTGTATACCAGTCTTCTCAATATAGGCAAGTCTACAATGCCAAAGATAAGAAGAGTTCTTGTCAAACTTTCTCTTCTTACTAATGCTAGAGACATATTTATTATTCTTGGATTCATTATCATGCATGTCTATTTCAAACACACCGTTCACAGAAATTGCATTAAAATAGGAAATACCATTTTTCCAAACAGAAATTCCATTATTATCAGTAGTGTGAATGAATCCATTATTCAACAAATAAGAAAAGGAAATAACACCCCTAACAATTGTAGGTGCATAATAACAATCATTTAAAATCAGTACTAAACCCGATGGTAAAACTAAATTAAATGTTCCTATAGCTTCAACCGCTACTTGTGCGCCATTGCCCACTTGCAAAAATTGTTCCCCATAGGATAGCTTCCTTTCCAGATTAAGTCCCTACATCGTATTACAAATGTTAATATCGCATCCCGTATCATATACCCAGGAATTTAATTTGTATGTTAAACTGAAAAATTCAATCATAAATAAAGTACCTGAAGCTGCAGCGCTCTGCTCAGACTTCTTTATTTCTCTCAATTCTTCGAGGTAAATAGGGAAATTCCTCTTCTAGTGCCCACTTGCCTTGCAATGGTGACAAGTTTCATCCTTCTAAGATCTATTCTTCTTGACAAAACTCTGCTTAGGTTTTAAATAAGTCGCAACTTGTTTGCCCTTATCACCCTTGACTTTGCCTTTATTCTTATTCGCTTGCGGTTTTGGATTACTCACTCTACCCTTTTGTATGGTTAGTACAGAAGGAGTAGAAGTAGATGCCTTGTCCTTTAACCCCTTTTCATAGTCAATGAGAATTGCATGAAAATCATTAACTGTCTTCCCCATGCAATACATATATAGTTTCGAACAAAATCATTGAAGTCCTTGTTAAGGGACCTATTGATCAAGTTGATAGCCCTATTTTTATCATAGGGTTGTCCTAGTGCAATGAGCTATTCCATATAACCCCTCATTTCCATATAATGGGCACTAACATACTTTCTAAGAGCTTGCTTGCAGCTATGCAAAGCATCTACTAAGTCATAGATCTCCACAGCTTATGGCTTTTCGAATATAGCCTTGAGCTCATCAAGCATTCGCTTATGTTAAAATAGCTCATACTTCTGTTGAAGTAGAGGAGCCATTTTTCCTAGCATTAAGCCAGCCACCTCAGAGTGCTTCTTAACATTAACAGCGTGTTCAAGCCTTTGTGCATCAGATACTCCTTCAGCAAGATCCTCCAGATAAGTAGTAGTCAAGATATCAATAGTACCCGCTACTCTCAAGACGATTCTTAGTGAGCGATACCAATCATTGAAGTTTGGGCCAGTATGTTTAGGACGATCAAAGAAAGCTTTGAACGCATAACTTATAGTATTATTGTTGGGTTGAGCCAATTCTATAGAAATAAGTTCAAATATTATTATTTTCGATAATAAAATACTTTCAATAAAATTAAATAACCCTAGTATAAAACCATATTATTTTTCTTGAATTCTAGAACTATATTGAAATAAATCCGTTACATCAGTTGATCTGCTAGTAATGAATGTAATCAACATAGCGACTTATCGAACAATTCAATTGACAAACAATTTTCAATTACTAGATATTTTAAGGTATTTACATTGCCAAAAACCGTTTTGCATTGTAAACACGTTTCATCCCTTCTGAATGGCTTAAAGTTTCCAGATCTCACTGAGTAACATAATTAAGTCGTCTAATCTGAATAACGTAAAACCATCATACGAATTCTCATTCTATGAAAGTTTTCTCTCCATCACAACATCACCAAAAAATCTCATTTAATGACGTAGTAATTTCAAGTGTTCGTCAATTAGGAGCATTCGACTTAAATTTTAAGGGGTATAAATTTTGATGTCAAAATCAATGTATGAAGAAGCATGCATACAACTTCATAGCATATGTTTAATAAAACATTTAGTAAACTTTTTCACGAGACTTAATTTCTACATAAATTATGTTGAGGTATTTGTTAAACCAATTAAAGAATTTACCCACAACTATTCACAACGTACTTTTTCTAGAAATCGGCTAAAACAAAAAGCAATATCCTTATTCATCGTGTTTCAAATTTGAAATTGCGATAAATCAACCTTAAGATATAATGCAAGTAATAATCGTAGGTAATTTCAATTTGACGCACATGCGAGCCGAGAATTTGGTCAGCGACTAATGGCATAACACCTCCTTCCTTAACCGGGTACATGACCAGCGGTGCGTTATATCCACTATATAGTTTGTCAAAATGAGTAGGCCATCAGATTATTATTGCAATTTACCAATCAACGTAATCTTATGTAATTTAGATCTCAAAACAAATCTTAATTTTAATATGATTTAGTCCATATTCGTTTTTCTTAAAAAAAATCCTTGTTTACAACAATTCGTACAATTTAATATAAACAAGTAAAAAACACTAAATCATAAACAAAAAATAACAATTTATATGTGTAACAAATAAATCAAATAGTCACATGCAAACGATTTATTCAATAATCATAAAATCTAGACTTTTATATTCATATAAAAGTCTTCCCTAGTTCAAGATTTATTGAATCAAATAATCGCGTAGCACATAAAATCATATAAACATATAATTCTACGATCCATGAAAACATGCACGTTATCATGGATTCTCCCACAAATATTAACAATTAAATCTCTATGGATCGTACCCATACATGACATAACAATTAGTCATGCAATTTTATAAAATTATCCCACATGTAATTTAGGGTCTCAAAACAATTCTTTATTTTTTTATTAAAAATTTGGCCAAAAACCCTAATTTTTAAAAAACAAAACCCTAATTTTAAAAAAAACCTAAAAAGCATGTAGTTTTAACTCGAAACAATTATTAGTAAAAAAACTTTAGATTTTCCATAATTATAACATGTTAAAACGGCTCTGATACAACTGAAGGTTTATTAACATCATAACAGTTATATAACACCCTAAACGAGATCAAAGCACATATAGCGGAAGCAATTTAACAAGATCATAATAATAGTACAATTATAATTAATCGAATTAGGGTTACCTACGTTTACGATAAAGCAAATCCACAAGACGAAGAACGAATCACCAATTAGGGTTTATAACGAACACCACCAAGATATAGTCTAAAGTAAGACTATATTACGATCTTGTACACACGTAATACAATGAGCTAACCGTGATTCTAGCACGTGTAAACCGAGCTGCAACGCTTGTAAATAATCTAACCAACAATCCTCGAGAGGGGCTAGGAGTAGATTATAAACACAATCGATCAACCATGAAAACCAATCGAATACCCTTCGTGGGTATACTTTGCGATCGACCAAGAGAAGAGGAGAAGGAGAGATTCAAGTTATGAAGATTGAGAGGGGTAAAGGAATGTATTTATAGGCCTAGAATACATGTAGCCCAAATAAATAAAAGGCAAGTTGTGAGAATCCGTCAATTTATGGTCGAAATTTTATTCTCAATATTTATTTAAAACATTATTTTAATGTTATAATATGAACTCACTTATTTTTGGGAAGAAATTTGGGTTTACATCTCGAAGTAGCATCGACTACGTCTAAACCGGAGGATTCTACATTACGTGCTTACGTTTACATACACCGTTTTGGTGACAGTCCGACACTTCATGAAATAAATTTATCCGTGAATATTATTTTGGAATTTAAATTTGTGTTGGTTCATAAACTCACAAATTTACGAGAAGAGATTAGGACTTACGTCTATGATTTAACGTCCTTTACGACTAAACCAGAAAAATTAGGATTACGTATTTGCTTTTTTGAACTCCGTTTTTTATGAGACAATTTTTATTAGATTAGTTTTGTGCCGTTGATTCATAATTTATAAAAACGTTTTTCGTAAAACGACCCGAGGGCACGCAAATCGAGGAAACTAGAATCGAGGAATACCAATAAATTAGTGGAATGAGACAAAACAATTTTTGCCCCACCCCACTAACATGGGACGGCCAAAACAAGCCTTGGTGGCAAGTTATACATAAACTTGCAAGACACATGTCTTGTAAGCTTAATAAACAAGCTACCAACAACAAAAACCACTAACTAGCTACTTTGAAACCATTTCTCACACACATTACATGCAAAACCATCTATTCTCCTCTCCTCTCTCTCTAAAATTCGTCCCACAATCATCAACAACAACCCTCATTTGATCTATTTTTTCCATAAAATCATGTGTTATTCTTACACATGATGATGCTCCTTTGAAGCTTTGAAGATTGGAGGTGATTCTAACATCTAAGGAGATGATTTGGTGATGGTGGAATCAATTTACAGTAAGTAGTAGATGTCATACACATGTGAGAGTTGGCCATGCAATGGAATCACCAAAATGAGTGAGATATGATCAAAACAAAATTTGTATACCAATCTGAATAGTCTGTTTTGTAGGGACTGTTAAGGATACTTAGAGATGGATTGAGCAGTAGATATAACTAAGTTAATTGTATCAAATAATATGAAGTTTATGTCATCAAAAAATGAGCTTCTATCTCCTTATAGAACTCAAGATATGATAAACATGGTGAAAGTGAAACTAACAATCAGATTTTGTGTAATTAAAGTTTAATAGTATTATATAAGCAGTCAAATAATATAGTATAAAATGTGAAATTAAAACCCACTAACTTGTATATTTCATTTATATAAATATGTATAAGGATAAATAAATGGACATTTTATAAAAATGATATCTTGATAAGTTTTGTAAGTTATAAAAACTATAAACATGATTTTTACGTCTTTTCGGCTAAAACCGAAAGATTAACGTTTTTGTCAAATAAAACTTAGACGGTCGGACCCGTCTAATGTAAACTTTTATAAAATCACATAATTATGTATAAACTTATATAACAAGTAAAAACCGATAAAACTCGATCTTTACAACATATGGACATTAACGGGCCAAATTAGCCTTATTGGACTATAAACACGACTAGTTGGTAAAACACTTATAAACTTAATTATTGAGCTTAACCCATTTGGGCCCAACATGTAAAGTATAATACTGATAATAAAAGTGTAAAATTCACTAATATAAGGTATTGGGCTTATAATAGGCTTATTGTGCCTAAAACATGTAAATAAGTAAAACTAGTAAACTAGTATAAAAGTTACCAATACATAACACTAAAATGAGTAAATGAGAATGTATAAAACCCACTTGATCATCATCATTTATATATAAAATCATCATATGTATATATAATTGTTATTTTGATAAAGTCATTGGACAAAAGTCTAAGACGAGTATTATTTGTCTATGTTTCCGTGATTGAAGCACGTACCGTACATCCAAATCGCCGATAACCGCCTTCCCACATCAACGTGAGTTCATAGCCTCGCACTCTTTTAAATGTTTTTATGAAATGTTTTATAAACCCGCGAGGGAGATAACATGTTAGTTTTGATAAAATAGGACACCATTTGTCCAGATTGTTTGTTTATTGATTTGGACCCGAATGATTGTATGACCCGATGTATGATTATATGACCCGATAGATGAAATAAAATGTATTATTAAAGTTAGGTTATGTCACTAAAAGTCCCATTAGCATGAATTGTGAACTACCGGGATTTGGTAGACTCTTATGCATATAATAGTACTATTTGGGGACGATCACCCCAGTTCACGCCTTGACGGTTGATCACCGTCGTGCCACATTGATTGGTAAGCGAATTTATGTATGAGAAGATTTCCATAGCGTGATTTTTGTGACGAGATGCTAATTTAGATGGGCAAATTGAGTTTCGGGTTAGCTACCTGTTGTTTGTTGTAGTAAGGTAACAATGTCATGCGGCTTATAATAATCCAAATAACGAAATACTTCTATACACACCGAATTACGATATATTGCCTGACTAGCAATACGGGGTCATATTATTAATATTATATTCGTGTTTTGGTTTTACATAACCATATTCATATAACGGTTTTTACTTAACTATATACAACGTTATAACACGTATTGTATGATGTTTTTACGACAATGGTTCGTATAATGATTTTGAAGGCTAAAGCCTATATCATGATTTTTGATAAGGATTTGTATAAAATGACTTTGGCTATTTTATGGCCTATTACAAAGATTTGTACAAAATGATTTTCGGTAATAATTTTATACCGATGTCATATTGATGGATTTCATTAAACTCTATTAATTCACTCGGCGTTTTCGCTGACCTTTTCTTTTAACATGTTTTATCTCAGGTACTTGAAGGTAATTCTCGGGAAGACAACAAGAACTCATGACCCACACTTAAATAACAAATTTCCATTCAAATGTTTTGTAAAAAATGTATGAAATACTATGCCTTGGGACCTATGTAAATTTGATATTTATGAATGGAAATGCTTTATTATTAAACGACGCGATTTTTAAGCGTTGTCTATGATGTGAGTAATGTGCTATCCCGTAACACCAACGAGTCTTCCGCTGTATTGAATTGTGTATATTTGGGGGTGTTACAGTTTGGTACCAGAGCTCTCGTTATAGAGAACGAAAGATTTTTAAAACTAAGGTTTTGAATAAGACATTTCAAAATCTTTTAACTATAAACATTTTTCTAAAAATGTCTAAAAATCTTTTGACTATAACGGTGCCGAAGAATTCCCGAGTTACCGACAAGGCCAGACTGAGAAGTGTTATTTTAATATATATATATATATAACTTGGATTATATATATACTTATGATGTAATTTGATTACATGATTGTTTGATGATTATTTCTATATTTATACGTGGTATTTATACGACGTAGATTGTCATAAGGAACCTTAAATCCCCTAGCAAATTAATCGAAGCTATTTCCGTATGAATTCTAGCTATTCCAGATCTAAACCAAGTTGTGGATATTTATGATCCCAACAAAATAGTTGATATTCGTAGGAATATAGATATCAGTTGATTGTGATATTGAAGAAGAATTGGAGAGATTAAATCTGATATCGATGTCGTGACGATCTTTCCTTATAGAGTGGAGTTTGACAAAACGTTACCACCTAGAAAAGTGTCATTTGATTCGGTGTCACCCAGTTCTTAAATTTGAAATCGAAAGGGTGAATGCTTCACTTGAGGCTGTCATTGGAACCATTACCCAAAAGCCTCATGCCACTAGTACCTTTCCGAGAAGTCTAATTGAATGTGTGAGTCATTTCATACTAGTGAATCATTTGATAACTATTGATAAAGGAGTTATAGGATTGGAAATTAAGTGTTGTTCATATCGAACTTTTATTAACCTTTTAAGGTTTATGAATAAGGTTGAAAGTATTGGAAAATGAGGTAGATGTCGCATTGAGTATAAGTTGATTAAAACTTGAATAAAGTAAAATTTAACTCGTATGGAATATGAGATTGTTAAGAGGAAGTCGTTATTTCCTGTGATTGAATTATAAGGTTTTAAATGATTGTTTGTTCGTTTTAAGGGTTGTTCCTAGGCCATTGTCAACTAATGAGGATGCCCAGTGTCCAAGAAATAAATTGAAGAAATCTTCTTCTGAATTGAGACCGATGGATCTTCTGGGACAGGTGGAACACCTAATGACTCTTGTAAATTAGTATTCATTGTGGTATCCTTTAAAAAAAATCCCTAACTTAACTGAGACATCAGTTGGTAGGATGAGTTCTTGGAATTGGATGACATAGTGACACATAATGTGTTACGGTACAATTTTGACTTGTTTGTGATTCATGAAAAGACTAGCATTGATTGCTAAAACCTACATGTATCGATGTTAACTATCTTTTATTGCTTCATCCTAATGCTCGCATTAGTGATGCAACCATTGCACAATTACTCATCTCTATTTGAGTTACTTTGTGGATTATTCTTTTTGAGTGCCATCAAGGTCATGTACCTCATGATTAATTGGCTAAGCTCATTTCCTATTAGATTGTAGTTAGTTCTTGGTGACCAACTTTTCATCACTCCCTTGCAGATTACTCATTGTTTTTATAAGATAAAACAGTATCCTTGAGAAAAACTTAATTTTCATCACCATATGGATTACTTAAAGTGAGACTTATAAATAATCATTATCGAAATAAAGTTGTTTATGAAACACCTTGGAAAACATAATTGTTTCCATAACAAAGAACATTTTTGTAAATTTATTTTTAATTCTTATTCAAGAATTAAGCATGAAAATATTTTTATTTTTAACATGATGACAAAAGTTTTGACGAACTGAGTATTGCATCGTTAATCTTGAAATTGTATATAGTCGCGCGCCTACATACAATTTAGAAGTGACCATGCAAGGCTAATTAGTAGTCACCATGAAATCATTAATAAACACAAAATTTTCTTTGAAGATTGTGAAAGATTAAATTTTATGAGATCTGCAAGAAGTGAAAAATAGGGACATATTGTTAGAGACACCTACATATGTGCCGGTACCATTTATCTTCTGAGTCTAATTTACTCATCTATGGAACTTGTCTTATTTGACAATTGATATTCCCTTCTTGTCCAATTCTCCGAATGGCGAGATTCTTTCAAAAAATATCTGGTTACCGAGTGTTGTTACCCGATTGGATGTATCGACGTTCCTATCAATTTTTTTGATTAGATTTCATTTGAATGACATGGGTAACGATCCGAGGAGCTTTCGAATGCGTACTCAAATTATGAAAACATGGGATATATTCATATTCATTAAATGTTTTCGTCTGTATCTGATTTGAAATTCTCTCACGTAGATTATGTTTTGACCTTACTCTTTTAATGGTAGTTGTGTCTCCATTTATCCTTGAACTTGTGAAGGATTATGAGTTATTATTAGTCTTTTGAGAAGTTCACATCTTATCAACGGTAATGAAACTGGAAAGTTAATAGTGCCAGTAGAATAGATTGATTGATTATGACATGATGACCTTGTCTTAATTGATGGGAACTCGAGTAGAATTCCCCTAAATGATAAGATGTTGATTATCAAAAGTGATCTAAATAATTCTTGATGGATGACCATATCCTGCATTTAGACTTGAAATTATACCGTGAATGGTTGTGAATTAGTCATAGATATTATAATCTAGAAAGAACTTAAAGAAATTTTATTAAAAGATGCTTCCGTTATCTGAAACTTTAGGAGATATTTGCTGGTGAATTACCTAGACTTTCCCCATTAAGGCAAGTTGAAACTAGTATTGATTATATTCCCGGTGCTGCACTTGTGGCATGTGCATTGTAAGTCAGCACCATCTGAATTAAAAGAATTACCGTACAACTGAGAGAGTTGTCGGAGTGAGCTTTTATTCTACCAAGCTCGTCATCATGAAGAGATATGGTGTTATCATTCCTTATATTTATTGATTACCATGAACTAAGTAAATTGATGATCAGAGTCTATATCCACTACCCAAGATGATATATTTGTTCCATCATTTACAAGGTTCTAGCGTATGTTTTAAAAATATGATCCACGGCATGGTTATCATCAACTTCGCATCCGCGAAAAAGATTATCTATTCCAATCGCTACATCCAGAACTTGTAATGACCATTATGAGTTTCATGTTATGTTGTTTGGATTGACCAATGCACATGTAGCATTCATAAATTTAGTGAATCATGTGTGTAAGATAAATTCATGCTCGTGATCATTAAGGACCATCTGTTTGTTTATAAGAATAGGAAGGAGTTAATAATCATTTATAGATTGCCCTGAATTGGCCGAACAATGAAAACCTGTACCTTGAATAATTAACATGTGATTTATGACTGGATCCGTTAATTAATTGACCGTGTGATTAATAGAAAATGGAATATATTGACTCTTCAAAAATTAGAAGTCATTTAAGACTTTGGGTAATACCAAAAAGGAAGTTCAAATATGTTTTGACAATATCAAAGAAATTTTTAAGGGATTATTCCCTTATACCCAGAACATTTAACTAAACTCCTGTTTAGGGGTAAATGTTTGTGTATACCTCAAGACAACCTAAAAGGGATTGAGGAAACTATTTAAACCAGGACTTGAATATTGAAACGACAATTTTTGCTTTTCAACTAAGAAAATTTTGACCAAAGTATAAACAAATATTTTTCGAACATTTATAGATCTTATTAGTTATTTTCGGTAAATCAACGAAAATCGTATTAATTAAATTCAAATTTATTTTGAACATTTTTATATAATTGGTCGAACTAAGAAATTTAAAATTTTTACGTTTACATTTCATAAAAATTAAATATTTATTATTTAATTACTAGTAATACTTATCGACGCTTTAAACGTCGGATTGAGCAAAACTGATAAAAGTAATAGTTGAGACGAAACTAAAACTTAGAAAATATGAAGAAAGAATGTTCGAATAAATACGGTCATGATATTTATTCCATCAAGGAAGGTGAACGTAATTACTGACACATTATGTAAAAATAAAGAATCAATTAGGATTGTCTTCCTTAATAATGACGGTGCAAAATAAATTGCCGAACAATTTAAAATATAGCTGATGCTTGTAAAAAGGATAATATATATAATAAAGGGGTTCACGGCTGATGTGAACCATTAGAATTGAGAAGCCGATGGCATTAAATGTATAAAAGGCCACTTGTGGTTGTCTAAATATGGAGGATTGTGAGATATAGTTATGTTGGAATCTAATAAGATTAAGTGTTCTATTCATGCCATTTCTGAATAAGTGTATCTTATCTGAAGAAGATGTACTGAAGGCAAATTATGAAGGCAGACATCGCCTCATACATTAGTAAACGTCTAACTATTGCAAAGGTCATCATCTGAATTTGATTCGATTTGGGTCATCGTCGACAGACTGACCAAATCTACTAATATCATTCCTGTTAATGATAGATTCTTGATGAACAAATTGACTCTTTTGCATTTAAAGGAGTTGTGAAAACATGGTGTGCCTGTATCGATCATCTCTATCAAGATCCTCCTTCGCATCGAATTTCTAGAGATTTGCTCAGAAGTCATTGGGAACGAACCTTGATGAGAGTACTGTTTACCACCCCAATCAAAGGGATGAGGTAAAGTAATGATACAAAACACTAGAAGTGTTGTTTTATGTTTAAATGATTGACCTTTAGTAATAAACCGTATAATCGCTTTCCTTTGAAGATATTGTCATTGATAATTATCGTGTTAGGATCGAGATCGAATCTTGTTAAAATCTATATGAAGAACATCTGTAGGTAGGGATTGGGATGAAGACACCCGACATACACCCATTGTGAGTTGGACATGTCTTTTAGGTTTAAGGTTTCCTATGATGACAAACCTAACCTTACAAAATACCCAACCCGCGAGACTTGAAATGATTGTTGAAATTAGGATTTGATTATTGACTGCCAGTAGTGGGCAGAAGGTTATATGAATATGAAATATAGATCTTAAAGAAAAGGATGGGTAGCAAAGTTATGCCAAAAATTTTCACCATAGAAATATGAATTGAAGATCTAAAAGATCATGGGAAATAAGTCCCCGTAGTATGGGACCATTGAGATGATGTAAAAAGTTGGTTTGAAAGGCATATAAGCTGGATCTACCCTAGGACTTCAAGGGCTGCGTGAATTATGTTTCGTATATCGAACTTGATAAAATGTCTATCAAGCGAAAATCTGATTGTTTCCTAGTAAAGTTTAGATCGGAAAAAAAGTTGCATTCATCAAAAACCGATGAACATCATGGATAGAGAAAGTAAGTCAACATTAAGCCTGATCTTATTCCCGTAGTTATGTTTGCTGAAACTCGCGTATTGTAATGAATTACACTTGTGAGGAAAGACCGAATGTGGAGGAAATACCCACTGGCTTTAACTCTATAAGAAGCGAGTAGTAAGATAAATTGATCTTTGATGACAAAGATCCTGTTTAGGGGTAAATGCCATGACAATCCGTCAATTTATGGTCGATATTTTATTCTTAATATTTATTTGAAAACATTATTTTAATGTTATAATATGAACTCACTTATTTTT
Organism: Glebionis coronaria; assembly: GCA_025667525.1. Lineage (NCBI taxonomy): Eukaryota > Viridiplantae > Streptophyta > Magnoliopsida > Asterales > Asteraceae > Glebionis > Glebionis coronaria. The sequence goes on from JANFOE010000063.1 coordinate 1,405,734, forward strand.
GGGAAGAAATTTGGTTTTACATCTTGAAGTAGCATCGACTACGTCTAAACCGGAGGATTCTACGTTATGTGCTTACGTTTACATACACCGTTTTGGTGTCAGTCCGACACTTCAGGAAATAAATTTATCCGTGAATATTATTTGGGAATTTAAATTTGTGTTGGTTCATAAACTCACAAATTTACGAGAAGAGATTAGGACTTACGTCCATGATTTAACGTCCTTTACGACTAAACCAGAAACCTTAGGATTACGTATTTACGTTTTTGAACTCCGTTTTTTATGAGACAATTTTTATTAGATTCGTTTTGTGCCGTTGGTTCATAATTTATAAATACGTTTTTCGTAAAACGACCCGATGGCACGCAAATCGAGGAAACTAGAATCAAGGAATACCCGTAAATTAGTGGGATGAGACAAAACAAGTTTTGCCCCACCCCACTAACATGGGACGGCCAAAACAAGCCTTGGTGGCAAGTTATACATAAACTTGCAAGACACATGTCTTGTAAGCTTAATAAACAAGCTACCAACAACAAAAAACACTAACTAGCTACTTTGAAACCATTTCTCACACACATTACATGCAAAACCATCTATTCTCCTCTCCTCTCTCTCTAAAATTCGTCCCGCAATCATCAACAACAACCCTCATTGGATCAATTTTGGCCATAAAATCATGTGTTATTCATACACATGATGATGCTCCTTTGAAGCTTTGAAGATTGGAGGTGATTCTAACATCCAATGAGGTGATTTGGTGATGTCCAAGGGCTGATTTCTACAAGAAGTTTACAAGTATTGGTGGTCTTCAAAGTTGGTGTCGATCTATCACAAGTTTTGCCATCAAAAATCCAAGCCTTGATCATAAACAACTTAATCTTGGTGGTATAAAGATTGTTCTTCTTATCCTCTTGTTATTTTGATTATGTAATCTTATATTTTCTTTATTTATGTATATGTATATGATGATGAATGATGATAAAAATATTATGTGGGGATTTGGTGTTGATAAACATGAGTAAAAAGATGGAAAACCACATGTAAAATGGTTAAAATCTTGCTTAAAATGATGGCTGTATAAAAACAGTAAGTAACCAAATTATAAAATGATAAAATTGCATGGTGGAATCTATTTACAGTAAGTATTATATGTCATACACATGTGAGAGTTGGCCATGCAATGGAATCATCAAAATGAGTGAGATATGATCAAAACAAAATTCGTATACCAATCTGAGTAGTCTGTTTTGTAGGGACTGTTCTGTAGGGATATTAAACATAATATGAAGTTTATTTCATCCAAAAATGAGCTTCTATCTCCTTATAGAACTCAAGATATGATAAAAATGGTGAAAGTGAAATAAAAAATCAGATTTTGTGTAATTAAAGTTTAATAGTATTATAAGCACTCAAATAATATAGTATAAAATGTGAAATTAAAACCCACTAACTTGTATATTTTATTTATATAAATATGTATAAGGATAAATAAATGTACATTTTATAAAAATGGTAGTTTGGTAAGTTTTGTAAGTTATAAAACTATAAACATGATTTTTACGTCTTTTCGGCTAAAACCGAAAGATTAACGTTTTTGTCAAATAAAACTTTGACGGTCGGACCCGTCTAATGATAAAACCTAATAGATTCGGATCTTTAAGCTGCTAGGCATGATTATCATTCATATGATTTAACATAGCGGAATTAGAACAATAATCATGAACAAGGTGTTGTGGACAAGATGAATTTTCCCAAACGTTACTTGTATTATTAAACACAAATAACACCTAGACGTGTATACATTGAATCCCACGTATAGACACACGAATTGCTTGTAGGTTACATTGTGAATGATTGTTATGAATAAAACCTACGTAGGGTATGTGTTTATATACTACACATAAACCCTTGTTACAAGGAAACTAAATAAGATATTTAGTAAATAAGATATTTAGTAAATAAGATATTCACTAAATAATATATTCACTAAATAATATATTCACTAAATCTTTTATCTTCTTGCAATATATCTTCTACAAGTTTGTCCACCGGCTTGTAGAATCTTCACTTGTCAGATTTAGTCCTTGTCTTTTAGTTTTGACACATCAACTCATAATACTTTATAATTTCGACCCAACAATCTTCCCCTAGTTGATAAAACCTAATAGATTCGGATCTTTAAGCTGCTAGGCATGATTATCATTAATATGATTTAACATAGCGGAATTAGAACAATAATCATGAACAAGGTGTTGTGGACAAGATGAATTTTCCCAAACGTTACTTGTATTAATAAACACAAATAACACCTAGACGTGTATACATTGAATCCCACGTCTAGACACACGAATTGCTTGTAGGTTACATTGTGAATGATTGTTATGAATAAAACCTACGTAGGGTATGTGTTTATATACTACACATAAACCCTTGTTACAAGGAAACTAAATAAGATATTTAGTAAATAAGATATTTAGTAAATAAGATATTCACTAAATAATATATTCACTAAATAATATATTCACTAAATCTTTTATCTTCTTGCAATATATCTTCTACAAGTTTGTCCACCGGCTTGTAGAATATTCACTTGTCAGATTTAGTCCTTGTCTTTTAGTTTTGACACATCAACTCATAATACTTTATAATTTCGACCCAACATCTAATGTAAACTTTTATAAACTCACATACTGGTGTATAAACTTATATAATAAGTAAAAACTGATAAAACCCGAGCTTTACAACATAAAGACATTAACGGGCCAAATTAGCCTTATTGGACTATAAACCCGACTAGTTGGTAAAACACTTATAAACTTACTTATTGGGCTTAAACCATTTGGGCCCAACATGTAAAGTATAATACTGATAATAAAAGTGTAAAATGGACTAAAATAAGGTATTGGGCTTATAATAGGCTTATTGGGCCTAAAACATATAAATAAGTAAAACTAGTAAACTAGTATAAAAGTTACCAATACATAACACTAAAATGAGTAAATGAGAATGTATAAACCCACTTGATCATCATCATTTATATATAAAATCATCATATGTATAAATAATTCTTATTTTGATAAAGTCATTGGACAAAAGTCTATGACGAGTATTATTTGTCTAGGTTTCCGTGATTGAAGCACGTACCGTACATCCAAATCGCCGATAACCGCCTTCCCACATCAACGTGAGTTCATAGCCTCGCACTCTTTTAAATGTTTTTATGAAATGTTTTAAAAACCCGCGAGGGAGATAACATGTTAGTTTTGATAAAATAGGACACCATTTTTCCCGATTGTTTGTTTATTGATTTGGACCCGAATGATTGTATGACCCGATGTATGATTATATGACCCGATAGATGAAATAAAATGGATTATTAAAGTTAGGTTATGTCACTAAAAGTCCCATTAGCATGAATTGTGAACTACCGGAATTTGGTAGACGCTTATGCATATAATAGTACTATTTGGGGACGATCACCCCAGTTCGCGCCTTGACGGTTAATCCCCATCGTGCCACATTGATTGGTAAGCGAATTTATGTATGAGAAGATTTCCATAGCGTGATTTTTTTGACGACACGCTAATTTAGATGGGCAAATTGAGTTTCAGGTTAGCTACCCTTTGTTTGTTGTAATAAGGTAACAATGTCATGCGGCTTATAATAATCCAAATAACGAAATACTGCTATACGCACCGAATTACGATATATTGACTGACTAGCAATACGGGGTCTTATTATTAATATTATATTCGTGTTTTGGTTTTACATAACCATATTCATATAATGGTTTTTATTAACTCTATATAACATTATAAAACGTATTGTATGATGTTTTTACGACAATGGTTCGTATAATGATTTTGAAGGCTAAAGCCTATATCATGATTTTTGATAAGGATTTGTTTAAAATGACTTTTGGCTATTTTATGGCCTATTACAAAGATTTGTACAAAATGATTTTCGGTAATAATTTTATACCGATGTTATATTGATGGATTTCATTAAACTCTATGTATTCACTCGGCGTTTTCGCTGACCTTTTCTTTTAACATGTTTTATCTCAAGTACTTTAAGGTAATTCTCGGGAAGACAACAAGAATTCATGGCCCGCACTTAATGTTAGGACCATTGTAATAGTTAAATGTAATAGGTAGACTAGGAGGTATGTAGTTCCTCCTGGTCCTAGTAGTAGTAGGAGCAAGTCGTGCTCCTGGTCCTAGTCGAAGTCAAACTTTATTATTTATTTATTATTCTGTTAGGATATGCATGAGATATGTTAGGAAAGGATATGCATATTAGTTTTACACGTTTTGTTTAATGCTGTATTAGGGTTTCCTTGTAGTATAAAAGGAACCTTAGGTAGAAGGGTTAGACACACCTTCACCAAACATAGTTCTAGTCATTATCAATATTAGAAATCCTTAGAAAGGATCAAGTCTTTATAGTTATTCTGTTCTTCTTTATTATATTTGTATTCTACATTCATATTGTGTATAGAGTCTCTCTGTGGATTGACTTGTGATTACAGAAGTTGTGACAATCCGTCAATTTATGGTTGATATTTTATTCTCAAGTGTTATTTAAAAACATTATTTTAATGTTATATTATGAACTCACTTATTTTTGGCAAGAAATTTGAATTTACATCTTGAAGTAGCATCGACTACGTCTAAACCGGAGGATTCTACGTTACGTGCTTACGTTTACATACACCGTTTTGGTGACAGTCCGACATTTTAGAAAATAAATTTATCTGTGAATATTATTTTGGAATTTTAAATTTGTGTTGGTTCATAAACTCACAAATTTACGAGAAGAGATTAGGACTTACGATTATAATTTAACGTCCTTTACGACTAAACCGGAAACCTTAGGATTACGTATTTACGTTTTCGAACTCTGTTTTTGATGAGACAATTTTTATTAGATTCTTTTTGTGTCATTGATTCAAAATTTATAAAAACGTTTTTTGTAAAACGACCCGAGGGCACGCAAATCGAGGAAACTAGAATCGAGGAATACCCGTAAATTAGCGGGATGGGACAAAACAAGTTTATCCCACCCCACTCATATGGGAAGGCCAAAACTTGACACCACAACATGTGATGTGTCCAAGTTATAGCTAGTTGCTTACACTTGTTAAGCAAAGCTTAACAAGTAAGCTACTTCTTCCACCAAACTAACAAAACCACTTCACTTTACCACTTGCTCTCATAAAGACATGCAAACCACTCATACTCTCCTCCCTCTCTCTCTAAATTTCGTCCAAGAACCACCCCTAAACACCCTCATTTGATAAAACTTAACCATGAAATCATATGTTATTCACACATATGATGAAGCCCTTTTCAATCTCTATTGATTGGTGGTGATTTTAACATCCAAGGAGAAGATTTGGTGATGTCCAAGGGATGATTTCTACATGAAGTTTACAAGTATTAGTGGTCTTGAAGATTGGTGTTGATCTATCACAAGTTTTGCCATAAAAAATCTAAGCCTTGATCATAAACTACACAACCTTGGTGGTATAGAGATTGTTCTTCCTATCCTCTTGTTATTTTGATTATGTAATCTTGTATTTTATTTATTTATGTATATGTATATGATGACGAATGATGATTAAAAATATTATCTAGGGATTTGGTGTTGATAGATTTGATAAACATGGGTAAAAAGAAGGAAAAACCACATGTAAAAATGGTTAAATCTTGCTTAATAAGATGTCTGTATAAAAACAGTAACTAACCAAATGATAAACTGATAAAATGGCATTGTGGAATCAATTTACAGTAATTATTAGATGTCATACACATGTGAGAGTTGGCCATGCAATGGAATCATCAAAATGAGTGAGATATGATCAAAACAAAATTAGTATACCAATCTGAATAGTCTGTTTTGTAGGGACTGTTAAGGATACTTAGACATGGATTGAGCAGTAGCTATAACTAACTTATTTGTAGCACATAATATGAAGTTTATGCCATCCAAAAATGAGCTTCTATCTCCTTATAGAACTCAAGATATGATAAAAATGGTGAAGATGAAACTAAAAATCAGATTTTAAAGAATTAATGTTTAATAGTATTATATAAGCACTCAAACTAATATAGTATAAAATGTGAATTAAAACCCACTAACTTATAAATTTCATTTATATAAATTTGTATAAGGTTAAATAAATGGACACTTTATAAAAGTGGTAGTTGAATAAGATTTATAATTTATAAAAACTATAAACATGATTTTTACGACTTTTTCGGCTATTACCGTAAAATTAACGTTTTTCGTTAATTAAAACTTAGACGATCGGACCCGTCTAATATAAACTTTTTAAAAGTCATATACTGATATATAAGTACTTAATACAAGTAAAAACCGATAAAACCCAAACTAAATAACATATGGACATTAACGGGCTAAGTTAGCATTATTGGACTAATAATCCAACTAAATAGGCTAAACACTTATAAATTTACTTATTAGGCTTAACCCACTTGGGCCCAACATGAAAAGTATAATACTGATAATAAAAGTGTAAAATGGACTAATATAAAGTATTGGGCTTATAATAAGCTTATTGGGCCTAAAACATGTAAATAAGTAAAACTAGTAAAACTAGTATAAAAATGTTACCAACACATAAACACTATAATGAATGAGTAAAAATGTACAATCCCACTTGATCATCATCATATTTATAAAATCATCATATGTATATTTGTTATTTTTATAAAGTCATTGGACAAGAGTCTAAGACAAGTATTATTTGTCTAGGTTTCCGTGATTGAAGCACGTACCGTACATCCAAATTGCCGATAACCGCCTTCCCACATCAACGTGAGTTCATAGCCTCGCACTCTTTTAAATGTTTTATGAAATGTTTTATAAACCTGCGAGGGAGATAACATGTTAGTTTTATAAAATATGACACTAGTTGTCCTGATTGTCTGTTTATTGATTTGGACCCGAATGATTGTATGACCCGATGAATGATTAAATGACCCGATAGATGAATTGAAATGGATTATTAAAGTTAGGTTATGTCACTAAAAGTCCCATTAGCATGAATTGTGAACTACCGGGATTTGGTAGACGCTTATGCATATAATAGTACTATTTGGGGACGATCACCCCAGTTCGCGCCTTGACGGTTGATCCCCGTCGTGCCACATTGATTGGTAAGCGAATTTATGTATGAGAAGATTTCCATAGCGTGATTTTTGTGACGACACGCTAATTTAGATTGGCAAATTGAGTTTTGGGTTAGCTACCCGTTGTTTATTGTAGTAAGGTAACAATGTCATGCGGCTTATAATAATCCAAATAACGAAATACTGCTATACGCACTGAATTACGATATATTGCCTGACTAGCAATACAGGGTCTTATTATTGATGTTATGTTCGTGTTTTGGTTTTACATAACCATATTCATATAACGGTTTTTATTTAACTTTATACAACGTTATGAAACGTATTGTATGATGTTTTTACGACAATGATTCGTATAATAATTTTGAAGGCGAAAGCCTATATTATGATTTTGATAAGTATTTGTATAAAATGACTTTGGCGATTTTATGGCCAATTACAAGGATTTGTACGAAATGATTTTCGGTAATAATTCTATACCGATGTTATACTGATGGATTTTATTAAACTCTATGAATTCACTCGGCGTTATCGCTGACCTTTTCTTTTAACATGTTTTATCTCAGGTACTTGAAGGTAATTCTCGAGAAGACAACAAGAATTCATGGCCCGCACTTAATTAACAAATTTCCATTCAAATGCTTTGTAAAATTGTATGAAATAATATGACTTGGGACCTATGTAAATTTGGTGTTTATGAATGGAAATGCTTTATTATTAAACGACGCGATTTTTAAGCGATGTCTATGATGTGAGTAATGTGCTATCCCGTAACACCAACGCGTCTTCCGCTGTATTGAATTGTGTAAATTTATGGGTGTTACAGTTTGGTACCAGAGCTCTCGTTATAGAGAACGAAAGTTTTTTAAAACCAAGGTTTTGAATAAAACATTTCAAAATCTTTTAACTATAAACATTTTTCTAAAAATGTCTAAAAAAATCTTTTGACTATAACGGTGTCGAAGAATTCCCGAGTTACCGACAAGACCAGACTGAGAAGTGTTATTTTAATATATATATAACTTGGATTATATATGTATGATGTAATTTGATTACATGATTGTTTGATGATTATTTCTATATTTATACGAGGTATTTATACGACGTAGATTGTCACAAGGAACCCTAAATCCCCTAGTAAATTAATCTAAGCTATTCTCGTAGGAACTCTAGCTATCCTAGATCTAAACCAAGTTGTGGATATTTATGATCCCAACAAAATGGTTGATATTCGTAGAAATGTAGATATTAGTTGATTGTGATATTGAGAAAGAATCGGCGAGATTAAAACTGATATCGATGTCATGACGATCTTTCCTTATAGAGTGGAGTTTGACAAAATGTTACCACCAAGAAAGATGTCATCTGATTCGTTGTCATCCAATTCTTAAATTGAAATCGAAAGGGTGAATGTTGCACTTGAGGCTGTCATTAAAACCATTACCTAAAAGCCTCATGCCACTAGTACCTTTCCGAGAAGTCTAATTTAATGTGTGAGTCATTTCATACTAGCGACTCATTTGATAACTATTGTTGTAAGAGCTATAGGATTGGAAATTAAGTGTTGTTCATATCGAACTTTTATTGCCCTATTAAGGTCTAAGAATAAGGTTGAAAGTATTGGAGAATGAGGTAGGATATTGCATTGAGTATAAGATTGATTGAAACTTGAATGAAGTAAAATTTAACTTGTATGGAATAAGAAATTGTTAAGAGGAAGTCATTAAGTTCTGTGATTGAATTATAAGGTTTTAATTGATTGTTGGTTCGTATTAAGAGTTGTTCCTAGACCATTGTCCAAAAATGAGGATGCCCAGTGTCCAATAAATAAATTGAAGAAATCTTCTTCTGAATTGGGACCGATGGATCTTCCGGGACAGGTGGAACCCCCATGACTCTTGTAGATTAGTATTCATTGTGGTATCTTTTAAAAATCCCTAACTTAACTGAGATATCAGTTGGTAGGATGAGTTTTTGGAATTGTATGACATAGTGACACGTAATGTGTTACGGTACAATTCTGACTTGTTTGTGATTAACGAAAAGACTACCTTTGATTGCTAAATTCTACATGTATCGATACTATCTATCTTTTCTTGCTTCTTTCCAATGTTCGCATTTGTGATGCAACCATTGAACAAGTACTCATCTCGAATTGAGTTACGTTGTGAATTATTCTCTTTTTGAGTGCCATCGAGATCATGAACCTCATGATTATTTGGCTAAGCTCATTTCCTATTATATTGTGGTTAGTTCTTGGTAAATAACTCTTCATCACTCCTTTGCAGATCACTAATTGTTTTTATAAGTTAAAACAATATCCCTTGAGAAAAATTGGGTTTTCATCACCATATGGATTATTTAAAACGAGACTTATAAATAATCGTTATCGAAATGAAGTTGTTTATAAAACACCTTGGAAAACTTAATTGTTTTCGTAACAAAGGAAATCTTTGTAAATTTATTTTTGATTCTTATTTAAGAATTAAGCATGAAAATGTTTTTATTATAAACATGATGATAAAATTTTGACGAACTGAGTATTGCATCGTTAATCTTGAAATGGTATATAGTTGCGCGCCTACATACAATTTGGAATGGACCATGCAAGGCTGATTAGGAGTCACCATGAAATTGTTACTAAACATTACATTCTCTTTGTAATTGTGAAAAATTAAATTTTATGAGATCTACAAGAAGTGAAAAATAGGGACATATTGATAGGGACACCTACATATGTGCCCGTACTATTTATTCTTCTGAGTCGAATTTACTCATCTGTGGAACTTGTCTTATTTGACAATTGATATTCCCTTCTTGTCCAATTCTCTCGTGGCGAGATTCTTTGGAAAAATATCTGATTACCGAGTGTTGATACCCGATTTGATGTATCGACGTTCCTATCATTTCTTTTGATTAGATTTCATTTGAATGACCTGGGTAACGATCCGAGGAGCTTTCGAATGCGTACTCAAATTATGAAAACATGGGATATATTCATATTCATTAAATGTTTTCGTCTGTATCTGATTTGAATTTCTATCGCGTAGATTATGTGTTGACCTTTCCCTTTTAAGGTTAGTTATGTCTCTAGATATCCTTGAACTTGTGAAGGATTATGAGTTATTATTAGTCTTTTGAGAAATTCACATCTTATCGACGACAATGAAACTGGAAAGTTAATAGTGCCAGTAGAATGGATTGATTGATTATGACATGACGACATTGTCTTAATTGATGGGAACTCGAGTAGAATTCCCCTAAATGATAAGATGTTGATTATCAAAAGTGATCTAAATATTTCTTGATGGATGACAATATCCTGCATTTAGACTTGAAATTATACCATGAATGGTTGTGAATTAGTCATAGATATTATAAACTAGAAAGAACCTAATATAAATTTATTAAAAGATGTTTCTGTTATCTGAAATTTTAGGAGGTACTTGCTGGTGAATTACCTAGACTTTCGCCATTAAGGCAAGTTGAATTTGGTATTGATTATATTCCCGGTGCTGCATCTCTGGCATGTGCACTGTACGTCAGCACCATCTGAATTAAAAGAATAACAGTACAACTGAGAGAGTTGTCGGAGAAAGATTTTATTCTACTGAGCTCGTCATTATGAAGAGCTATGGTGTTATTATTCCTTATATTTGTTGAATTACCGTGAACTAAGTAAATTGACGATTAAAATCTATATCCACTACCCAAGATGATAGATTTGTTTGATCATTTACAAGGTTCTAGCGTATATTCGAAAATTTGATTCAAGGCATGGGTATCATCAACTTCGCATCTGCGAAAAAGATTATTTATTCCAATGCACATGTAGCATCCATAAATTTGGTGAATCACGTGTGTAGGCTGTAATTTGATAAATTCATGCTTGTGATCATTAAGGACCATTTGTTTATTTATAAGAATAAGAATGAGTTAATAATTATTTATAAACTGCCCTAAATTGGCCGAACAATTAAAACCTGTACCTTGAATAATTAACATGTGATTTAAGACTTAATCCTTTAGATTATTTGACCGTGTGATTAATAGAAAATGGAATATATTTACTCTTCAAAAGTTGGAACCATTAGGGCTTTGGGTTTTACCAAAAAGAAAATGGAAATATGTTTTGACAAATGTTTTAACAAAGGATTTTTAAGGTATTATTCCCTTATACACAAATCATTTAACTAGACTCCTGTTTAGGGGTAAATGTTTGTGCATACCTCAAAACAACCTAAAGGGGATTGAGGAAAACATTTAAACCATAACTTGAAATTTGAAACAATAATTTTTGCTTTTCAACTAAGAAAATTTTGACCAAAGTATAAACAAAGATTTTTCGAACATTTACGGATCTTATTAATTATTTTAATTATTTTCGATAAATCAACAAAAATCTTGTTAATTAAATTCTAATTCATTTTGAACATTTTTATATAACTGGTCGAACTAAGAAATTTAAAATTTTTACGTTTACGTTTCATAAAATTAAATATTTATTATTTAATTACTAGTAATGCTTATCGACGCTTTAAACGTCGGATTGAGCAAAACTGATAAACATAATAGTTGAGATAGAACTAAGACCTAGAAAATATGAAGAAAGAATTTTTTTATAACTATGGTCCTGATAATTATTTCATCAGGAAAAGTGAATGTAGATACTGGCACATAAAATAGAAAGGATAAAGAATCAATTAGGATTGTGTTCCTTAATAATGACTGTGTAAAATAAATTGCCGAACAATATAAAAATAAACGATGTTTGTAAAAAGGGGTTCGCGGTTAATATGAACCATTAGAATTGAGAAGCCGATGGCGTTAAATGTATAAAAGGCCACTTGTGGTTGCCTAAATATTGAGATGTAGTCATGTTGGAATCTCGTAAGTATAAGTATTCTATTCATAATATTTCTGATTTAGTGTATCTTTATCTGAAGAAGTTGTACTGATGGCAAATTATGAAGGCAGACATCGCCTCATACATTAGTAAACGTCTAACTATCACAAAGGTCATCATCTGAGTATTGATTCGATTTGGGTCATCGTCGATAGACTGACCAAATCTGCTAATATCATTCCTGTTAATGATAGATTCTCAATGAAGAAATTGACTCTTTTGTATTTAAAGGAGTTATGTAAGCATGGTGTGCCTGTATCGATCATATCTATCAAGATCCTCACTTCGCATCGAATATCTAGAGATTTGCTCATAAGTCATTGAGAACGAACCTTGATGAGAGTACTGTTTACCACCCCAATCGAAGGGACGAGGTAAAGTAACGATACAAAATACTAGAAGTGCTATTTTATGCTTGAATGATTGACCTTTGGTAATAAAACGTATAATCGTTTTCCTTTGAAGAGATTATCGTTGATAATCATCGTATTAGGATCGAGATCGAATCTTGTTAGGATCTAAATATTAGAACACCTGTAAGAAGGAGTTGGGATGAAGACACCCGACTTACACCCACTGTGAGTTGGACATGTCTTTTAGGTTTAAGGTTTCCTATAATGGCGAACCTAACCTTACAAAATACTCGACCCGCGAGACCTGAAATGATTGTTGAAATTAGGATCTGATTATTAACTACCGGTAGTGGGCAGGAGGTTATGTGAATATGAAATGTAGATCTTGAAGTGCCAGATAGGTAGCGAAGTTATGCCAAAAAATTTCACCATAGAAAGATGAATTGAAGATCTGAAAGATCATGGGAATTAAGTCCCCGTTGTATGCGACCATTGAGATGATGTAAAAGTTGGTTTGAAATGCATATAAGCTGGATCTACCCTATGACTTCAAGGGCTGCGTGAATTATGTTTCGTAAATCGAACTTGATAAATATCTATCAAGTGAAAATCTGAATTCTTCTTGATAAAGTTTAGATCGGCGAAAAGTTGCATTCATCAAAAACCCGTGAACATCATGGATAGAGAAAGTAAGTCAACATTAAGCCTGATCTTATTCCCGTAGTTATGTTTGATGAAACTCGCGTATTGTAATGAATTACACTTGTGAGAAAAGACCGAATGTGGAGGAAATACCCACATGGCTTTAACTCTATAAGAAGCGAGTAGTAAGATAAGATGATCTTTGAGGACAAAGATCCTGTTTAGGGGTAAATGCTGTGACAGTCCGTCAATTTATGGTTGATATTTTATTCTCAAGTGTTATTTAAAAACATTATTTTAATGTTATATTATGAACTCACTTATTTTTGTGAAGAAATTTGAATTTACATCTTGAAGTAGCATCGACTACGTCTAAACCGGAGGATTCTAAGTTATGTGCTTACGTTTACATACACCGTTTTGGTGACAGTCCGACATTTCAGGAAATAAATTTATCTGTGAATATTATATTGGAATTTTAATTTTGTGTTGGTTCATAAACTCACAAATTTACGAGAAGAGATTAGGACTTACGCTTATAATTTAACGTCCTTTACGACTAAACCGGAAACCTTAGGATTACGTATTTACGTTTTTGAACTCTGTTTTTGTTGAGACAATTTTTATTAGATTCGTTTTGTGTCATTGATTCATAATTTATAAAAACGTTTTTTGTAAAACGACCCGAGGGCACGCAAATCGAGGAAACTAGAATCAAGGAATACCCGTAAATTAGCGGGATGGGACAAAACAAGTTTATCCCACCCCACTCATATGGGAAGGCCAAAACTTGACACCACAACATGTGATGTGTCCAAGTTGTAGCTAGTTGCTTACACTTGTTAAGCAAAGCTTAACAAGTAAGCTACTTCTTCCACCAAACTAACAAAACCACTTCACTTTACCACTTGCTCTCATAAACACATGCAAACCACTCATACTCTCCTCCCTCTCTCTCTAAATTTCGTCCAAGAACCACCCCTAAACACCCTCATTTGATAAAATTTAACCATGAAATCATATGTTATTCACACATATGATGAAGCCCTTTTCAAGCTCTATTGATTGGTGGTGATTTTAACATCCAAGGAGAAGATTTGGTGATGTCCAAGAGCTTATTTCTACATGAAGTTTAAGTGTATTAGTGGTCTTGAAGATTGGTGTTGATCTATCACAAGTTTTGCCATAAAAAATCTAAGCCTTGATCATAAACTACACAACCTTGGTGGTATAGAGATTGTTCTTCCTATCCTCTTGTTATTTTGATTATGTAATCTTGTATTTTCTTTATTTATGTATATGTATATGATGACGAATGATGATTAAAAATATTATGTAGGGATTTTGTGTTGGTAGAATTGATAAACATGGTTAAAAAGATGGAAAAACCACATGTAAAAATGGTTAAATCTTGCTTAATAAGATGGCTGTATAAAAACAGTAACTAACCAAATGATAAACTGATAAAATGGCATGGTGGAATCAATTTACAGTAAGTATTAGATGTCATACACATGTGAGAGTTGGCCATGCAATGGAATCATCAAAATGAGTGAGATATGATCAAAACAAAATTAGTATACCAATCTAAATAGTCTGTTTTGTAGGGACTGTTAAGGATACTTAGACATGGATTGAGCAGTAGCTATAACTAACTTATTTGTAGCACATAATATGAAGTTTATGCCATCCAAAAATGAGCTTCTATCTCCTTATAGAACTCAAGATATGATAAAAATGGTGAAGATGAAACTAAAAATCAGATTTTAAAGAATTAATGTTTAATACTATTATATAAGCACTCAAACTAATATAGTATAAAATGTGAATTAAAACCCAATAACTTATAAATTTCATTTATATAAATTTTTATAAGGTTAAATAAATGGACACTTTATAAAAGTGGTAGTTGAATAAGATTTTAAGTTATAAAAACTATAAACATGATTTTTACGACTTTTTCGGCTATTACCGTAAAATTAACGTTTTTCGTTAATTAAAACTTAGACGATCGGACCCGTCTAATGTAAACTTTTTAAAAGTCATATACTGATATATAAGTACTTAATACAAGTAAATAAAAGTGTAAAATGGACTAATATAAAGTATTGGGCTTATAATAAGCTTATTGGGCCTAAAACATGTAAATAAGTAAAACTAGTAAAACTAGTATAAAAATGTTACCAACACATAAAAACTATAATGAATGAGTAAAAATGTACAATCCCACTTGATCATCATCATATTTATAAAATCATCATATGTATATTTGTTATTTTTATAAAGTCATTGGACAAGAGTCTAAGACAAGTATTATTTGTCTAGGTTTCCGTTATTGAAGCACGTTCCGTACATCCAAATCGCCGATAACCGCCTTCCCACATCAACGTGAGTTCATAGCCTCGCACTCTTTTTAATGTTTTATGAAATGTTTTATAAACCCGCGAGGGAGATAACATGTTAGTTTTATAAAATATGACACTAGTTTTCCTGATTGTTTGTTTATTGATTTGGACCCGAATGATTGTATGACCCGATGAATGATTAAATGACCCGATAGATGAAATGAAATGGATTATTAAATTTAGGTTATGTCACTAAAAGTCCCATTAGCATGAATTGTGAACTACCGGGATTTGGTAGACGCTTATGCATATAATAGTACTATTTGGGGACGATCACCCCAGTTCGCGCCTTGACGGTTGATCCCCGTCGTGCCACATTGATTGGTAAGCGAATTTATGTATGAGAAGATTTCCATAGCGTGATTTTTGTGACGACACGCTAATTTAGATGGGCAAATTGAGTTTCGGGTTAGCTACCCGTTGTTTATTGTAGTAAGGTAACAATGTCATGCGGCTTATAATAATCCAAATAACGAAATACTGCTATACGCACTGAATTACGATATATTGCCTGACTAGCAATACAGGGTCTTATTATTGATGTTATGTTCGTGTTTTGGTTTTACATAACCATATTCATATAACGGTTTTTATTTAACTTTATACAACGTTATGAAACGTATTGTATGATGTTTTTACGACAATGATTCGTATAATAATTTTGAAGGCGAAAGCCTATATTATGATTTTGATAAGGATTTGTATAAAATGACTTTGGCGATTTTATGGCCAATTACAAAGATTTGTACGAAATGATTGTCGGTAATAATTCTATACCGATGTTATACTGATGGATTTTATTAAACTCTATGAATTCACTCGGCGTTATCGCTGACCTTTTCTTTTAACATGTTTTATCTCAGGTACTTGAAGGTAATTCTCGGGAAGACAACAAGAATTCATGGCCCGCACTTAATTAACAAATTTCCATTCAAATGCTTTGTAAAATTGTATGAAATAATATGACTTGGGACCTATGTAAATTTGATGTTTATGAATGGAAATGCGTTATTATTAAACGACGTGATTTTTAAGCGTTGTCTATGATGTGGGTAATGTGCTATCCCGTAACACCAACGAGTCTTCCGCTGTATTGAATTGTGTAAATTTAGGGGTGTTACAGAAGTCATTCACCTTTCCTGACAGGATGCAAGATCTACATCTAGTAGACCTAACAAGTGGTATCAGAGCTTGTTGGCTCTCGATCTGGTTGATCTACAAGGTTTTCATGTTAGTGTTATTTTTTTGTTTTTTTTGAATAAATAAAGCTCCTGATCTAGGGTTTATTCTAACAAACCCTAGATTCGTGTTACTGCTGTTACTATCATGTTGCTGCTGGTTCTTTAACGTAGCTGATGTTTCCTGATGATGCCATTCATGATACTTAGGGTTTCAGATATATAAAACCCTAGATTCGTTTAAATGGAGACAGCAGGTTCGTTATTAGTGGTGTTTCTGCTAGCTTTGGTGAGTTGGTCGTGGATCAATGATGAACCCTAGTAGGATTTAACCAAACATGCTTGCTGCTAAGATTTCCGGTTGCTAATCACGTTCATAATGGAGGTTTTGTTCTGTGATCTGAGTTACTAGGGTTTCACAAAACCCTAAGGCCTGGATCAGGTCACGTATCGCAGCAGGTGTTAAAGTGAAAGGAAACGAATGTATTGGAAGCTGTTTGATGCCAACATGATTTATGGAAGATCTTCGATATATTCCAAGAGAACTGGTCCCGAACATCATTATTCATAACTCTTGGAACAGTTATGATGAAGTGTATATGACGATTTCAAACAGTGCCTTCTGATGGAAGATTCAGTACATTTGACTGCTCTCACATGAGGTTGTTTGCATTCACTGACTTAAACATTTGTCTGCTTGTCTTCTTGGTCCTTGCAATTGCATGGTCCATATAGCAATCTTCACAAACACGTGAGCATTAGCTGATACAAAATAACATGGAAGCAGTTGGGTATGTTACGTATTCCAGGTATGGATTCGAATATTTATGACGTGATATATATTTCTGTTTGCATAAGTTATTTAGAGGATATGTGGGTGTTGATAAAGTCCAAGACGTGTGTAAATATCATGATATCCCTGATTTTATGGACAAAAACGTGGGGATAATATACACACTTTAACGGGGTCAATGCCTGATTTTTTAGAGATTATATTTGACTCTAACATGAACGTGATATATGGCAAGGAGTTACTAGTTTCATGGGATATTCCAAAAAATAAGGCATTTATTTTCCAAAGTCGGTTGATATTATGGATGCGTGATTTTTGGGGTTGGTTAGTACGACAGTTTCGGCAAGAGTATGGTATTGGTGCTGATTTTTAGGGAGTTAATGTTCCTAAAATTATTCCGTGCCTTGGTCAAACGATTTTTACAGCTGGAATGGATATTATTTTTGTATTATTACTATTCTTTAGGGATTTTGTTTGATTTATTCAAATAAATTCCTATAGTAAATTTGAACGTATGGAACAACATTTTGGGAAGACACGTTTTGTTTTCCTATTTTGTAGGGATATACGTATACTTTCTAGTCCAAGGGATATACAGGCATGATATAATTCAATTAGAGTTATAAAATTCCTAATTGTTAGGAATTATCTATGTATCGTGGGTTAATTCTCATATATTTGGAAAGCTTTTGTTACTATTCAAGAATTTTGGAGGCAAAACGTGTGTGCTTCTGACTTTGCATGGGAATGGATCACGTGCATGTATGGGCTACGGATGTATTGTCCATATAGTGTTCGTACCATTTGTTCCGTTTTGGACAGTATTTACATCATCAACATCTTTGGCAACAGGTGGTGACAGATTGTTAAAAAAAAAAAAAAAAAAAAGGAAAAAAGAAAAGAAGGAAAGGGGTTTGAGAGCTACTGGTAGGTTATGTTTTTCCTACTGGTGTGCTATGGTTCCTACTGGTCGTATATGTTCGTGGTGGTTTTGTTCTCGGTTCCTCCTGGTAATATTCGATGGTTCCTCCTGGTTGAATCATCGGCTCCTACTGGTCGGTTTCTACAAGTCGGTTCCTACTGGTCCGTACCACTGGTTTGTTCCTACTGGTTTGTTCCTCCTGGTAGGCGTATGTTCTTGCTGACTAGAGTTTGGTTCCTGCTGGCTTGTTGTATACTAACTTTCTTTGGTCGGTTTTGGTTCCTTCTAGTCAAGTAAGATTGATACTACTCTGATTTAGTGACTAGTCTGATGTCACTACTATTACTGGAGGAGGATTTCTCAGCCATCATCATTTCGTTGTGGAGATTCATTGACGAAGACATTTGATTATCACTTATTTTATGTTGTAGTTGATTTTCACAGGTTTTGTGTTCTTATCATATCTTAAAAGGAAGGGAGTACCTTTTAAGATAACTTGCTTGGTTTGTATGGTGACGAAGTCTCGACATATCTAGCGAAGGGGTACGATCTATTCATATCTTAAAAGGAGTGGTAGCCTTTTTAAGATAGTTTGCTCTATGCGTACATTTGCTATCGCTTGAAGGGGTTACGTTATTGTGCTCAGTGTCTCATTTATTTGAGGATTTTGTTCGAGCTCGACGTCACGTGGTTAGTACAAGACGTAAGACACAAGTTTGGGAGATTCCACTTGTTCATCAAATTCGTTATACTTGATTTTCTTCATCAGTGATCTCTCCATGGATCCTACTGGATTTGCCGTGCACTTCTTAAGGGGAAGACGATCCTTTTTGAGTTGATGTGACAAAAACGGGAAGAATGCATGGATCAAAGGGAAGCTTAGCCTTCATCTATATTAGCTTCAGGGGAAGCTTGTGCTTACTGGTTTGTCAAATCAACTAGGGGAAGATTGTTGAGACTTAGATATCTTGAGTTGATATGAAAAAACAAGATGAAGGACCTAATAGCAAATAGTTAGCTTCTATAGTAAGCTAGGGTTGTGATGTAACCCTAGTCCCTCTATTATATAAAGAGGGTAGGCACCTTGGTTGTTATTCATTCATTCACAAACAATGTAAACCATAGGTGTGTGTGCGTTCTCTTGGTGTCAAGCCTATTAGGCACCAGGAGTAGTAGTTAATAGTATTATTAATAGTAATCTTTATTAGTGAAAGCCTTGTTCTTGGTTACGATGGTGTTCTTTATGTTCCGCTGTGCTTATTACAATCATGATCATGATATCCCAGATGAGTCTAGATCCTAAGACTCAACACTTAAATAACAAATTTCCATCCAAATGTTTTGTAAAAATTGCATGAAATACTATGAATTGGGACCTATGTAAATTTGATATTTATGAATGGAAATGCTTTATTATTAAACGGCGCGATTTTTAAGCGTTGTCTATGATGTGAGTAATGTGCTATCCCGTAACACCAACGAGTCTTCCATTGTATTGAATTGTGTATATTTGGGGGTGTTACACAAGTTGTCTATGGTAAAGCACGACGTCGTCTGGTCGATCGTTCTGAAGGCATCAGGTATTGGACGTGAAGCCGTTAACACGGCCTCGCAACTCTTTTGTATGACTTTAAAATTCATGCATTCTTGATTTGGTATCTTCCATACTTGCTCCAATAGCCTTGAAAATTCGTGAAGACACCTCCAAAACTATACAAATGCTACAAGTGCTTTCAAATTGATAACATAACAAAAAGATATGGATTAAGATGTTTTTAGGACACTTTACAACAAATAACGGGGTGAAATGACCCTTAAAATTTTTATAGAATGACAGATCATCGACTAGATTAGATGTATTATCCTTGATTCTTATTTTGTAAGAATAGGCAAGGAACTACGGGTTAACAGTTTTTGGACCATATTTTTGAGACTCGATCATACGAGCAAGTCTTGGATTTACTAGGAAACATATCGAAGTTATTGGTTGCAAGATTTTAACTACTGTAAACTAAGAACCGACTAATCCCCTCTTTTGGGTTTACTCCACTTAAGGATCAAAAGGCTAGGCAAAATTAATATTTTTGAGCTTAGTGATTTTATCTATAATACTGGGGTTAGTAACATTGCACTAGATCATAGTAATTTAATGGTTCTTCTCGTTAGTTTTTTTACCACTATACCTCTTATCCATATGCAAAATTAGACCATCATGCTTAATGGAATATGGTAAACTAAACTTTCAACATTTATAAACGCAATTGATCTCCCTTTCCTTTCTTTCTTAGGTAGATTTTTTCTAATTATACAATTAAGCAATTTGAACCGTTCCTTGATCGACACCAGTACTTACCAACTGCTACACTATACACGTTAGGGTAAACTGCACTTTACTGCGTAGGAATAATCTAGGTTGTTTAAGGTTTATTAATGTATGAATAATTTGGTTGTCTTAAATTAGGTTGCCCTCTACTGAAAATTATATTTATGTCTATGTTTTATCTGATTGTCTTAAATAATACAGGAGCCTTATTTTATGAGTACGCTGGAGATTATTTTTTATGTACACTTTTTATTTAGTTTCCTTATTTTAATTCTCTAGAATAATTTGTTAAGTGTTTTTTCCAAGTTTAGTTATCCCATAAAATTAGGACTTAGGTTTATTGTATTCAATTATTAAGTTATTAATAAAAAGACAGATACTCTTAGTCACTTGTTAATTGACTTATGCCCAAATTAGGGTTTATTGTTCGATTTTCGTCCAAATAATCTGTATTCGTGTGAATCAACAATTTTTTAAAAAAATTGTTTCTAGTATTTGTTTGAATCAAGCGGGCAAACCCGCGGAAACTCTGAATAATACGGGCAAACCATGCCAAATCCTTGGAAATACAATTTCCACTTGGGTTTGATTGTTTTGATAAAGGTTTGGGAGTCTTTGTCATGTTTCGGTTGGGATTAACTATGTTTTGACCAGGCTTAAATGTTTCAAATTAGGAGGTGAAGTAGATGTTGTTTTACTAGACAAGGAACATCGTGATGACACACAATCAAATGATATTAAATATATGGGTGAGCTCTAACAACATTTATCTTTGTTTCATCAACAAAACAATGACATTGATTTTCCTTAGGAAACCTACAAATATGGATAATATACAAAACTAATGAACAAAACATAGCATCTATCAACATGTTTTTAACTATGCTAGGACTTTGAAAGGTCAAATTAAAAAGTTTCTCTTATATCAGAAGTTTAGTTTTTAATGTATTATATAGTTACACGACCTTGCAAATTAGATTGTATTTTATCTTATGGATATTGGTTCTTTGGTTCAGCATGATCACGTCTTTCCATACTTGGGTTATGTATATGTTTTCATTGTCACATACTAACTTAATAACTTTTAAACATGGTCACACACATCCAAATACGGCCGATGCGGGCTAAACCATTCGAAACCGGCCAAAACTGACCAAAAGGGAACATAAATGTAAAAACCGGAGAAAGTCTGAATAACCCGATAAAACCATCCCAAATACGGGGTAAATAGATTTCCACTATGTTTTGATTGTTGTGATCATGTTTTGGGGGCCTTTAGCATGTATTGGTCGGGTTTGGCTATGTTTTGACTAGGCTTGGAGGTTGCAAATTAGTTGGTGAAGTAAAGTTGGTTTCACTAGACAAGGAAATCATTAGGACACACCATGTATTGGTATTAATAATATGAGTGAAACAACATTTATCAGTGTTTGATCAAGACAAAAACAACATTGAAAGGTGGAGAACATGCCAAACGAATGAACAAAACATCTCATGTAACCAACTCTTGCTTAACAATCCCGGGACTTAGAAATGTCATATTAAAAAAAAATTCTATGATTTCCAAGTTAACTTTTAATCTATTTTTATTTACTTGACATTACTAGTATGATGGAAAGAAACCCTAGAATGTAAATGGGTCGGACCTGAGCCCAAAAACAACGTCCAACAAAATGTGAAAAATTGATAAAAATGAAAATATCTCATAAATTATAGTGTTCCAGGCCTCGAAAGTTCCGTAACCCAACAAAGTTAGGTTACAGCTATGTTCCCCTCGTTTTGGCCTTCCATTGGCCTCGTCCCGCACTTGAAACGCACTTCTACAACCTAAGTTATGACATTTTCCAAAAATCACTTTTCTTCACGCGATATTGGGCTACCAAATACGTTTGGGCTCTACTTCTACAATTGTACATCCATCAAACCTTCCAAACAAAAAAAAAATAGACCAAAATGGAATTTAAGCGGACAAACCCGCGGAAACTCTGAATAATACGGGCAAACCATGCCAAATACATGGAAATACAATTTCCACTTGGGTTTGATTGTTTTGATCAAGGTTTGGGAGTCTTTGTCAGGTTTCGGTTGGGATTAACTATGTTTTAACCACGCTTAAATGTTAAAAATTAGGTGCTGAATTATATGTTATTTTATTTGATAAGGAACATTATGATGACACACAATCAAATGATATTAAATATATGGGTGATCTCTAACAATATTTATCTTTGTTTCATCAACAAAACAAAGATGGATAATATACAAAACCAATGAACAAAACATATCATCTATCAACATGTTCTTAACTATGCTAGGAGATTGATAGGTCAAATTAAAAATTTTCTCTTATATTGGAAGTTTAGCTTATGGATACTGGTTCTTGGGTTCACCATGATCACGTATTTTCTTACATGGATTATGTATATATTTTCATTGTCACATACTAACTTAATAACTTTTAAACATGGTCACACACATCCAAATACGGCCGATGCGGGCCAAACCATTCGAAACTGGCCAAAACTTACCAAAAGGGAACATAACTGTAAAAACCGGAGAAAGTCTGAATAACCCGATAAAACCATCCCAAATCCGGGGTAAATGAATCTCCACTATGTTTTGATTGTTGTGATCATATTTTGGGGGCCTTTAGCATGTTTTGCTCTGGTTTGGCTATGTTTTGACTAGGCTTGGAGGTTGCAAATTAGTTGGTGAAGTAACATTGGTTTCACTAGACAAGGAAATCATTATGACACACCATGTATTAGTATTATGATATGAGTGAACTCCAACAACATTTATCATTGTTCGATCAAGACAAAAATGACATTCAAAGGTGGAGAATATATAGAAAACGAATGAACAAAACATCGCATGTAACCAACTCTTGCTTAATGATCCGGGACTTAGAAATGTCATATTAAAATTTTAGTCTATGATTTCCAAGTTCATTTATAATATATTATTAATAACCTGACATTACTAGTAGGATGGAAAGAAACCCTAGAATGTAAATGGGTCAGACCTGAGCCCAAAAACAACGTCCAACAAAATTTGAAAAATTGATAAAAATGAAAATATCTCATAAAATATAGTGTTTCAGGCCTCGAAATTTCCATAACCCAACAAAGTTCGGTTACAGCTACGTTCCCCTCGTTTTGGCCTTCGATTCGCCTTGTCCCGCGCCCGAAACGGACTTCTACAACCTAAGTTATGACATTTTCAAAAAAGCACTTTTCTTCACGCGATATTGGGCTACCAAACACGTTTGGGCTCTATCTTCTACAATTGTACATCCATAAAACTTCCAAACCAACCAAAATAAACCAAAATGGAATTTAAGCGGGCAAACCCGGGGAGACTCTGAATAATACGGGCAAACCATGCCAAATCCATGGAAATACAATTTCCACTTGGGTTTGAATTTTTTGATCAAGGTTTGGGAGTCTTTGTCAGGTTTCGGTTGGGATTAACTATGTTTTGACCAGGCTTAAATGTTAAAAATTAGGTGGTGAAGTAGATGTTGTTTTATTAGACAAGTAACATCGTGATGACACACAATCGAATGATATTAAATATATGGGTGAGCTCTAACAACATTTATCTTTGTTTTATCAACAAAACAATGACATTTATTTTCCTTAGGAAACCTACAAAGATGGATAATATACAAAACTAATGAACAAAACATAGCATCTATCTACATGTTCTTAACTATGTTAGGAATTTGAAAGGTCAAATTAAAAAGTTTCTCTTATATTGGAAGTTTAGTTTTTAATGTATTAATTAGTTACGCGACCTTGTAAGTTAGATTGAATTTTAGCTTATAGATACTGGTTCTTGGGTTCACCATGATCACGTCTTTTCTTACATGGGTTATGTATATATTTTCATCGTCACATACTAACTTAATAACTTTTAAACATGGTCACACACATCCAATTATGGCCGATGCGGGCTAAATCATTCGAAACCGGCCAAAACTGCCCAAAAGGGAACTTTCACCGTAAAAACCAGAGAAAATCTGAATAACCCGGTAAAACCATCCCAAATCCAGGGTAAATGGATTTCCACTATATTTTGATTGTTTTTATCATGTTTTGGGGGCCTGTAGCATGTTTTGGTCAGGTTTGGCTATGTTTTGACTAGGCTTGTAGGTTGCAAATTAGTTGGTGAAGTAACATTGGTTTCACTAGACAAGGAAATCATTAACACACACCGTGTATTGGTATTAATGATATGAGTGAACTCCAACAACATTTATCATTGTTTGATCAATACAAAAACGACATTCAAAGGTGGAGAATATACCAAACGAATGAACAAAACATCTCATGTAACCAACTCTTGCTTAAAGATCCCAGGACTTAGAAATGTCATATTAAAATTATTGTCTATGATCGCCAAGTTAATTTATAATCTATTATTAATAACCTGACCATACTATTATGATCGAAAGAAACCCTAAAATGTAAATGGGTCGGACCTGAGCCCAAAAACAACGTCCAACAAAATGTGAAAAATTGATACAAATGAAAATGTCTCATAAAATATAGTGTTTCGGGCCTCGAAATTTCCGTAACCCAACAAAGTTAGGTTACAGCTATGTTCCCCTCGTTTTGGCCTTCGATTCGCCTCGTCCCGCGCATGAAACGGACTTCTACAACTAAGTAATGACAATTTCAAAAAAATAATTTTATTCACGCGATATTGGGCTACCAAATACGTTTGGGCTCTATCTTCTACAATTGTACATCCATCAAACCTTCCAAACCAACCAAAATAGACCAAAATGGAATTTAAGCGGCCAAACCTGCGGAAACTCTGAATAATACGGGGAAACCAAGCCAAATCCGTGGAAATACAATTTCTACTTGGGTTTGATTGTTTTGATTAAGGTTTGGGAGTCTTTGTCAGGTTTCGGTTGGGATTAACTATGCTTTGACCAGGCTTAAATGTTACAAATTAGGTGGTGAAGTAGACGTTATTTTATTAGACAAGGAACATCGTGATGACACGAAATCAAATGATATTGAGTGAGCTTTTTAAAAAATTCTTTTTACAGATCTCATAAGCATCCCAAAAGAAGGTTGTGTGTCAAATTAGAGCTTATGGCATTAGCTTATGGCTTAATGGGCTGAAAAGCCCAATAAGAATAAGCTGAGTGTTAAATAAGCTGTGATAAGCTCATTTTCAGCTTTTGGGCCTGTAGAGTTTTGTTCTTAGAATTGAATTTTAAGTCAGATAGGGCTTTTCCAGGTCAATTGGGCCAAGTTTGACTTTTTGGGCCCAAAAGCCCAATTTGGTTGACTGTTTTTGGATTTGGCCCATTTGAGGGCCCATTAGGGGTATTCTAGTAATTTCACTTTGATTTTCAGATTATTTAGGTTAAAATAAACTAGTTTGCAAGTTTTTAGAATTTCTTATAATTTTTGGATTTTTAATATTATTTTATTATTATTTTATTATTATTATTAAAATTTCACCTTTTCCAACTTTTTACATTTTTCTTAGGTTAAATACATTAAAATAGGAGTTTAGCAACTTTTAGAATAATTTTATCACTTTTAGATTAATTTTTATAATTATTTTAAGTTTTAATAGTTTTTAAATCATTTTAAATAGTTTTTATTAGTTTAAAAATTTTTAAAAATAGTTTTTAATCTTTTTAGATCATTTTAGAGGTTTACCAATTGAAAAATCTTTATTTGGGCTTTTTGATAATTTATTTTATTTTTAGGGCTTTAATTAGCATTTAAAAATTGAATATTTAATTATTTAAAAGGTTTGAAAAAGTTTTGATCATTGGTACACTCTTAGTTTATCTATTTTGATTTTTGGTAAATTTTTGGTAATTTTTAGAATTAATTTTTATTTTTGTGGTTTTTAAGGTTCTACGTTTTAACTTTCTAGTAGTGATTTTTTGTTAATTTTTATTTTTACGTCTTCGTCATCTTCTTTTCTCATCCCCTTCTAAACCAATCATTAATCACAAACATTTAACAAGTTTTTCACACACATATACCTCCTTGGGAAACGAACTTTCATTTCATTAAGGGTCATTAGTGTTGATTTTCCTAAATCATCACTCGATACTTACCGCTTTTACGCCTTTTTCCTAAGAGGTGTAATTTACCACAATCATGGATACTGGTTCTTGGGTTCACCATGATCACGTCTTTTCTTACATGGGTTATTTTCATTGTCACATACTAACTTAATTACTTTTATACATGGTCACACACATCCAAATACGGCCGATGCTGGCTAAACCATTCGAAACCGACCAAAACTGACCAAAAGGGAACATAACTGTAAAAACCGGAGAAAGACTGAATAACCTGATATAACCATCCCAAATACGGGATAAATGGATTTCCACTATGTTTTGATTGTTGTGATCATGTTTTGGGGGCCTTTAGCATGTTTTGGTAGGGTTTGGCTATGTTTTGACTAGGCTTGGAGGTTGCAAATTAGTTGGTGAAGTAACATTGGTTTCGTTAGACAAGGAAATCATTAAGACACACCATGTATTGGTATTAATAATATGAGTGAACTCCAACAACATTTATCATTGTTTGATCAAGACAAAAACGACATTCAAAGGTGGATAACATGCCAAACGAATGAACAAAACATCTCATGTAACCAACTCTTGCTTAACGATCTCGGGACTTAGAAATGTCATATTAAAAATTTTGTCTATGATTTCCAAGTTAATTTATAATATATTATTAATAACCTTACATTACTAGTATGATCGAAAGAAACCCTAGAATGTAAATGGGTCGGAGCTGAGCCCAAAAACGACGTCCAACAAAATGTGAAAAATTGATAAAAATGAAAATATCTCATAAAATATAGTGTTCGGGCCTCGAAATTTCCGTAACCCAATAAAGTTAGGTTAAAGCCATGTTCCCCTCGTTTTGGCCTTCGATTCGCCTTGTCCCGCGCCTGAAACGTACTTCTACAACCTAAGTTATAACATTTTCAATAAAGCACTTTTCTTCACGCGATATTGGGCTACCAAATACGTTTGGGCTCTATCTTCTACAATTGTACATCCATCAAACCTTCCAAACCAACCAAAATAGACCAAAATGGAATTTAAGCGGGAAAACCCGCGGAAACTCTGAATAATACGGGCAAACCATGCCAAATCCGTGGAAATACAATTTTCACTTGGGTTTGATTGTTTTGATCAAGGTTTGGGACTCTTGTCAGGTTTCGGTTGGGATTAACTATGTTTTGACCAGGCTTAAATGTTACAAATTAGGTGGTGAAGTAGATGTTGTTTTATTAGACAAGAAACATTGTTATGACACACAATCAAATGATATGAAATATATG
Organism: Glebionis coronaria; assembly: GCA_025667525.1. NCBI lineage: Eukaryota > Viridiplantae > Streptophyta > Magnoliopsida > Asterales > Asteraceae > Glebionis > Glebionis coronaria. Next base: position 1,433,766 of record JANFOE010000063.1, read on the forward strand.
GGTGAGCTCTAACAACATTTATCTTTATTTCATCAAAAAACAATGACATTGATTTTCCTTAGGAAACCTACAAAGATGGATAATATACAAAACTAATGAACAAAACATAGCATCTATCAACATGTTCTTAACTATGCTAGGACATTGAAAGGTCAAATTAAAAAGTTTCTCTTATATTGGAAGTTTAGTTTTTAATGTATTATTTAGTTACCCGGCCTTGCAAGTTAAATTGAACTTTAGCTTATGGATACTGGTTCTTGGGTTCACCATGATCACGTCTTTTCTTACTTGGGTTATGTATTTATTTTCATTGTGACATACTAACTTAATAACTTTTAAACATGTTCACACACATCGAAATACGGCTGATGCGGGCCAAACCATTCGAAACCGGCCAAACCTGACAAAAAGGGAACATAACTATAAAAACCAGAGAAAGTCTGAAGAACCCAATAAAACCATCCCAAATCCGGGGTAAATGGATTTCCACTATGTTTTTATTGTTGTAATCATGTTTTGGGGGCCTTTAGCATGTTTTGGTCAGGTTTGGCTATGTTTTGACTAGGCTTGGAGGTTGAAAATTAGTTGGTGAAGTAACATTGGTTTCACTAGACAAGGAAATCATTAAGACACACCATGTATTGGTATTATGATATGAGTGAACTCCAACAACATTTATCATTGTTTGATCAAGACATAAACAACATTCAAAGGTGGAGAATATACCAAACGAATGAAAAAAACATCTCATGTAGCCAACTCTTGCTTAACGATCCCGTGACATAGAAATGTCATATTAAAATTTTTGTCTATGATTGCCAAGTTAATTTATAATCTATTATTAATAACCTGACATTACTAGTATGATCGAAAGAAACCCTAGAATGTAAATGGGTCAGGCCTGAGCCCAAAAACAAACAAAATGTGAAAAAGTGATAAAAATGAAAATATCTCATAAAATATAGTGTTTCGGGCCTCGAAATTTCCGTAACCCAACAAAGTTAGGTTAAAGCTACGTTCCCCTCGTTTTGGCCTACGATTCGCCTCGTCCCGCGCCTAAAACGGACTTCTACAACCTAAGTTACGACATTTTCAAAAAAGCACTTCTCTTCACGCGATATTGGGCTACCAAATACGTTTAGGCTCTATCTTCTATAATTGTACATCCATAAAACCTTCCAAACCAACCAAAATAGACCAAAATGGAATTTAAGCGGGCAAACTTGGGGAAACTCTGAATAACACGGGCAAACTATGCCAAATCCGTGGAAATACAATTTCCACTTGGGTTTGAATTTTTTGATCAAGGTTTGGGAGTCTTTGTCAGGTTTCGGTTGGGATTAACTATGCTTTGACCAGGCATAAATGTTACAAATAAGGTGGTGAATTAGATGTTGTTTTATTAGACAAGGAACATTGTGATGACACACAATCAAATGATATTAAATATATGGGTGAGCTCTAACAACATTTATCTTTGTTTCATCAACAAAACAATGACATTGATTTTCCTTCGGAAACCTACAAAGATGTATAATATACAAAACGAATGAACAAAACATAGCATCTATCAACATGTTCTTAACTATGCTAGGACTTTGAAATGTCAAATTAAAATTTTTCTATTATATTGGAAGTTTAGTTTTTAATGTATTATTTAGTTACACGACCTTGTAAGTTATATTGAATTTTAACTTATGGATATTAGTTATTGGGTTCACCATGATCACGTCTTTTCTTACTTAGGTTATGTATATATTTTCATTGTCACATACTAACTTAATAACTTTTAAACATGGTCACACACATCCAATTACGGCCGATGCGGGCAAAACCATTCGAAACCAGCCAAAACTGCCCAAAAGGGAACTTAAACTGTAAAAACCGGAGAAAGTCTAAATAACCCGGTAAAACCATCCCAAATCCGGTGTAAATGAATTTCCACTATGTTTTGATTGTTTTTATCATGTTTTGGGGGCATTTAGCATGTTTTGGTCGGGTTTGGCTATGTTTTGACTAGGCTTAGAGGTTGCAAATTAGTTGGTGAAGTAACCTTGGTTTCACTAGACAAGGAAATCATTAAGACACACCATGTATTGGTATTAATGATATGAGTGAACTCCAACAACATTTATCATTGTTTGATCAAGACAAAAACGATATTCAAAGGTGTAGAATATACCAAATGAATGAACAAAACATCTCATGTAACCAACTCTTGCTTAACGATCCCGAGACTTTGAAACGTCATATTAAAATTTTTGTCTATGATTGACAAGTTAATTTATAACCTATTATTAATAACCTGAAATTACTAGTATGATCGAAAGAAACCCTAGAATGTAAATGGGTCAGACCTGAGCCCAAAAACAACGTCCAACAGAATGTGAAAAATTGATAAAAATGAAAATATCTCATAAAATATAGTGTTCGGGCCTCGAAATTACCGTAACCTACCAAAGTTAGGTTACAGCTATGTTCCCCTCGTATTGGCCTTCAATTCGCCTCGTCCCGCGCCTGAAACGGACTTCTACAACCTAAGTTATGACATTTTCAAAAAAGCACTTTTCTTCACGGGATATTCGGCTATCAAATATGTTTGGGCTCTATCTTCTACAATTGTACATCCATTAAACCTTCCAAACCAACCAAAATATACCAAAATGGAATTTAAGCGGGAAAACCCGCGGAAACTCTGAGTAATACGGGCAAACCATGCCAAATCCGTGGAAATACAAATTCCACTTGGGTTTGATTGTTTTGATCAAGGTTTGGGAGTCTTTGTCAGGTTTCGGTTGGGTTTAACTATGTTTTGACCAGGCTTAAATGTTACAAATTAGGTGGTGAAGTAGATGTTGTTTTATTAGACAAGGAACATCGTGATGTCACACAATGAAATGATATTAAATATATGGGTGAGCTCTAACAACATTTATCTTTGTTTTATCAAGAAAACAATGACATTGATTTTCCTTAGGAAACGTACAAAGATGGATAATATACAAAACTAATGAACAAAACATAGGAACTATCAACATGTTCTTAACTATGATAGGACTTTGAAAGGTAAATTTAAAAAGTTTCTCTTATATCAGAAGTTTAGTTTTTAATGTATTATTAAGTTACACGACCTTGCAAGTTAGATTGAATTTTAGCTTATGGATACTGGTTCTTGGGTTCACCATGATCATGTCTTTTCTTACTTGGGTTATGTATATATTTTCATTGTCATATACTAACTTAATAACTCTTAAACATAGTCATACATATCCAAATACAGCCGATGCGGGCTAAACCATTCGAAACCGGCCAAAACTGACCAAAAGGGAACATAACTGTAAGAATCGGAGAAAGTCTGAATAACCTGATAAAACCATCCCAAATACGGGGTAAATGGATTTCGACTATGTTTTGATTGTTGTGATCATGTTATGGGGGCCTTTAGCATGTTTTGGTCGGGTTTGGCTATGTTTTGACTAGGCTTGAAGGTTGCAAATTAGTTGGTGAAGTAACATTGGTTTCATTAGACAAGGAAATCATTATGACACACCATGTATTGGTATTAATAATATGAGTGAACCCCAACAACACTTATCATTGTTTGATCAAGACAAAAACGAAATTCAAAGGTGGAGAACATGCCAAACGAATGAACAAAACATATCATGTAACCAACTCTTGCTTAACGATCCTGGGACATAGAAATGTCATATTAAAAATTTTGTCTATGATTGCCAAGTTAATTTATAATCTCTTATTAATAACTTGACACTACTAGTATGATCGAAAGAAACCCTAGAATATAAATGGGTGTCAGACCTAAGCCCAAAAACAACGTCCAACAAAATATGAAAAATTGACAAAAATGAAAATATCTCATAAAATATAGTGTTTCGGGCCTCGAAATTTCCGTAACCCAAAAAAGTTATGTTACAGCTATGTTCCCCTAGTTTTGGCCTTTGATTCGCCTCGTCGCACGCCTGAAATGCTAATAAGTGTGAAAACACTTATCCTTTTACCACTTATTTCCAATAATAACAAGACCAAAACGTGTATTTTATGTCATAAAACTCGGAATTATGCGTGGTTTGTGTTTTTATTGTGTTTGAGGATAAAAATATGAAAAAGGAATAAAACACGGGCTATCACGGGCTTTTATCGAAGAAAAAGACAAAAGACGAAATCAAAAGATCAAGAGTGCAAAAAGAACGGAAGTCCAAGGCCTATTCTGAAGATTTATCGAAGAAATGTCTAAAGACGGAAGTATAATGAAGTCGAAGAACTCAAGTCTAATTATAGATGAAAATTATAAGACGAGTTCAATTTATATCGACAAATCCCGAGACGACGTCGAGAAAGACAAAGAATTTTAATCGAGTCGAGAGGAGAAGAAATAAAGAAGGAAGCAACACATGCACTCCCCACCTCCTATATATACCCTCCTAATGTGTCATTCGGAGGGTGTTAGTTAATTAATTTTTAGTTAGTTTATTTTTCTTTCTTTCTTTAGTTTTATTTTTAGAGAGAGAAAGTGTTTAACTTTCTCTCACTAGAACTTCATCTTTTCTTTCCTTTCATGTTTAAGCTTTGATTTAATCTTTTATTTTGGAATCATTAATCTATAAGTTCAAGTTTAAGCTTTTCATCTTTAATCTTCTTCTTCCTTTCTTTATCTTTGATTTGATTTTGATTCGGATTAAGAACAAATCTTGCTTAATCTCGATGTCAATGAGTTTTATACGGATTAAGCTTTGAGCTTATCATGCTTATTGGCTTATTTTGTATTTAGCTTATTTGCTTTAATGTTTTCTTAAAGGTTTTGTCTTTTTAAAGTTTGATTTAAAAAAGGTAGTTTATTTAATATTTTGAAAAAGTTCTTAATCGTGCTTATTAAATCTTTTCATTATCAATTTGGTTAAGTTTTGGATTGTGCTTATTCAGAAAAGGGAGCTTATTGGTTGCTTATTACGTTTTTCAAAGCTGTCGGAAAAGGGTTTCACTTTCCGACGAGCATTCCGATCACATCATCGGAAAAGGGTTTCTGGATTCCGACGGGTATTCCGATTGGGATTCCGACGGAGGAGTTTATTGGATATTCCGATAAGAAGTATTCTGACAGCAACATTCCGATAGGATTTCCTTCATGATTCCGATTGTTATTCCGATTAAGATTTCGACAGTAGTATTGTTTGATATTCCAATTGAGTGGATTCCGATTACATTCCGACACAGACATTCTGACGGGATTCCGATGACATTCCGATGTGTTTAAGTTTTGTTTTTAAAAAGTTTTAAGTTTTCAATTTACCTTCAAGTTTTTAATAAATAATCAAATTATTTTATTTTCCACCAAGAACGACTGAGTTGCACTTTCAACTTTTAATCAATTCGTAAAGACTGGAATAACGAATCTTCTTTTTCATGCGAGGCAATCCCTTGTATAAAATGGTGCCGCTGCCGGCTCTTTTCGTTGAGATTAACAGTTTTTAGTGAGAGCCGCGTTGGATTTTGGGATCCGTTCACCTTTGAACGTTATTTTTCTTGCCAAAAATTTTCAGAAATCCTAAAAAATAAAAAAAATTCAACAAAATTCAAAAAAATAGAAAACCATAAAAAACCAAAAATATTTCTTGTCTCTTTTTCTTTTCTTTTGTAGGTGTGTATGCGTACCCGTGCTCGTAAGAAGAAAGCAATTCAAGTCGAAGTCGAGACTCCACCTATTGTCACCATGGACAATTGACCAATGATCGAGCTTTTGCAATCGCAAGTAGAGGGTAACACCGATGCTATTGTTATACCCGAGATTAGAGCCAACAACTTTGAACACAAATCCGGTTTCATTCAAATCGTCGCTGCTCAACCATTCTTGGGGCGTACACTTGATGATCCTCATGACCATATAAAAAGGTTCCTTCAACTCACTAATACGGTATAATATAATGGGGTTTCACAAGAGGTAATTCGCTTGCAACTTTTTCCTTTCTCCTTAGAGGGACACGCCCGACACTGGCTTGATAAGGAACTGCCACAAAGTATTCTTACTGTTGATCCCAAACTTAGATCGATTTAGCTCTATGTATACGAGATTAGATCAAGTAATACACTTAGAGAAACCTTTGTATATGCTTATGAATTTAAGTGTTATGCGGAATTTAACACTTAACCAAGAACACACAATGATATAAACAAACTTTCACTTTGATTATCAATATCAAACTTGTTTACAATGAAAGTAGTTTACGAATGAAAACTTATATGAAACATTAACCTAAAGGTCTTCTTTTATAGACATAAGAAGCCTTGTACAATAATCTACGTATCAGCTATTCTAGGTAAAGATAAATATAGAAAATACAATGTTGTTCCTATCTTTACTATAACTATTCTAGAATACAATAAACGCGTAGAGTATATCTTCCCATCAGTGCTTGTCTTCAATGTGTCAACGCTTGACTTTATCTTGTCAACGCTTGAGCTGTCAGCGCTTGTTTTGTTCTTGTCAACGCTTGTATTACTCTTGTCAGCGCCCAAGTGATCTGGCCTTAATTTATTCCCAACAATCCTCCCCTAAACTTGATATCCACTCTTATGATCAAGTTTCTGAATAAGCATTAAGGACTAGGAGGAATCTTACAAACCTTCTCATATTGATAATGAATAAATCTAATGAAATCTTTTGCCACGTCACTTGAATAATCTATTTCCAGCTGAGTGTCCTTCATCCTCTCCAAAATAGCCTTGGATATGAAATACTGACCATCCACAAGTAGATACTCAGCAAACTTTGTAGAACTCAAATGGTAAACACCAGCAGCTGAATATAACCTCCATTGAAGACCACTGAGGTCATCTTCAAGATCCTTCCAAACAGCACGATCCTCATCTTTTGGTCCACACATTCTTTTGAATGTGGACCAAAGTTTTATTCCATTAGCTGAAGTTGGTGCTTCAGCCTCATACTTGGTCTCCAACAACCTCCAAAGGTCCACCAAGTCTTCTCTATCACAACTTGCAAACAAAGATATGAGAGTGGTAAAAGTGTGTACCTCTTTGCCATATCTGCCAATCTTCCAAAACCCACATTCATCTTCTTCATAGCTCACAATTGGGTTCTTGGAATCTAATGGTAACACTTGCACTATATCTGAAGCTTCTAAAGGTGAGAGCTTGAGGCTCTTTCTGATGACAGCTTCACTTGGATATAGTGGATCCATATCTTTGGGAAACTCAAATGAAATTCCCTTCTTCACTGGCCTGGGAACAAACATAGCTTTCTTACGTTCCATTTCTTCTACAAGTTCCTCCTTTCTTTCATCTGAAAGAAGTCTGAGAGTGTTTGCTTCCTGCACTCTCACCCAAATGGGATAAGCCCTGCTTTCCAACTCATTAAATGTCAAAGCCCTCAACTTCTGGTAAGTCCATCCAACTCCATGACATCTGAGCAACATAAAGTATAACTCCCTTCTATCCCTTTTCAACTCTGAGAGAATATTACTTGCCTTGTGTTTCAAAATTACCTGGCAATCTTTCTGAACTCTAAGAAGAATCTCCAAACCCCATATTTGATCTAAAATGGTCAAGTCTGGATTCTCCATGCATCTTTCTTCCCAAGCATTGTACATTTGAACCACCTCTGGCATGTCAAAGTCAACCTGCAATTTCAACTCTCTCAACTTCTCCTTAGCCAACTCATCACCATACTCAAGCCTTTCTGGTTCCATAATCATCACACTTGAGTCTGAGCTAGCTCCATCACTTTCCTCTTCTGAAGTCACAACAAATGGTGACTCTTTCACCTCCTGTTTATCCTGTTCCATGATTTGTGCAGCTAATCTTCTATCAAACTCAACTTGAGCTGCATCCTTTGGAACAATCTCTTCTACCAATATACCCTTACCCTTATCTGTTGGTGCAATAGTTGGTAAGGTAGATGGTGATACCTGTGTAGAAACCTCCTTGATGATAGATGATGACTGGGATACATCACCTTCATGTGCAGGTCTGTCAACGCCCAAATTTGTCCTATCAGTGCCCAAAATATTTCTGTCAGCGTCCAACTCTGCCTTGTCAACGCCCAAATATCTTCCCTCAGCGCCTTGTGTAACCTCTCTCAACATAGCTGTAAATGATAAATTTAAGTTGGTAGGAGTGACTAAGGACGTATCAAAACCTGTTTGTTTCTTCAAAGTTGTAAGGGCCTCAACAACATCCATTGATTGACCATCAAGACTGCCCTTATCACTTAGATTTATTGGATCTTCCTCCCCTTTGGAAGATTCCTCCATACCCCTCCTTGCACTAGCACTCTCCAAAACAACAATCCTCTCCCTCAATTGCTTGAGTTCAAGGCCTTGTGAGCTGACAACTTCTACTAAGTCTGCATTTTGCTTTTGCAAGCTAATGCAGACGACCCTCAATTCCATAAGAGTCATTGGTTCCAGTCTGCCCTCTTCTGAAATGGGGATTTGACCTCCCAAGTCAGATTCATTGGGCAAGGATGAGGACTTAATAATGGTGGGACTGCCTTGGCCAGCATCTAAGCCAGAACCTATAGTCCCAGCCTCATCCAGGTCACCATCCACACTTGTGGTGGTGGTTCTCTCTGCTACATGGCTAGGACCACTAGAGAAGAACACTCCAGTAGTCCTTTGGCGTTTCATCAACCCATATTCAGGGGGTGTGGAAGATGGTGTGGAAGAATGGGTGGATGTGGGTTGGTTAAGGGGTGTTTGGGTTTGTGAAGGTTGTGTATCATCGTGGGAAATAGGCACATCAACGCCAACATTTGATGTGTCAGCGTTGAAGGAAACTTGGTCAAGTTGCATAGGTTCAGGTGAAGGTATGGGTTCAGGTATTGGTTCAAGTTGGGGTTGGGGGTCAATTTGTGGTTGAGGGTCTGGTTGGGGTGGTGCTGCTGCAATAACATCAAGCATATCTGGGGTCAAAGGGAGGTCACGATGGGGTGGTGAGTTCATCTTCATAAAAATAGCTTTCTTTTGCTCAGGGATCTTATAAAAATCATTATGATCCCTTGTTCAATAACCTTGGACATCAAAAACCATTTGTAGAAAACGGGGATATGCTAAAGTCATTTTATTCCCCTTGTTTTTACACATCCCCTCAAAAATCATTTTCGATAATTAAACTTTTGCCCTGTTGCAATGCACACAATATCACTGGCAATGGATCCATTGATCTCATTGTGTGCAGTGCATTTGGGACTCAAACATTGAAGGAGGACATGTATGAGGTACTTCCAGGCTGGGGGAAATTCCTGCTTATGATACTTGTTTAAGGTACCTTAATCAGGAAAAGGATATCCCAAAGCCCTAAGCCCTTGTTCTATTTCATTAATGGGAAGGATGGCTATACCATCAGCATCATCAAGATGCAAGGCTTGGCGTACCAAAGCCTCAATAACCACCCAAGGTCTCCCATGAACAATAGAAGTCAATGTAGTCACTCTATTAACTGTTGAGGAACTGACAGTGTTCCAAAACTGCTTAATATGTGTGACTGGAATGAGTGGTGCATGAGAAAGAGCATACCTTAATGGGGATGCGTTCAAATACGCCACCATTTGTGTGTATTGGGGAAACAGAGCATCATCATCTTCAAGATACGCAATCATGTTGTGTTGAGACCTGAACCCCAATTCCAATTCTGATGGTTTAAACTTGGGTGCTATTGATGAAAGCTGTTAAATTTAAGTGAAGAAGATGAAGTTGATGAGAGAAAATTGTGTTAGACAAGAATTATAGATACCCTGTTTAAAAATAGGAGCCAAATTTATAGGAGAAGAAAATGCATGTGATAGGCCCAAAAATAGGCAAGTATTTTCAAAAATCAATCATGAAAATATTGAAAAAGTATAAGTTTATCTCATGCATTAAATGAAAAGTAACAACTCCCAAAATTACGACCTAAAGATATGTCAAAAATAACAACTGGGTAGGTCCCATTGAGTGTCAACGGTCAAAAATAACCCATCAACGCCCAACGGCTATAATCTTGTCAACGTTTTCCTATAACCATGTCAGCATCCAAATTGGTCACAACAACGCTTGGAAAATTCTTGTCAGCGTCCAAAAATAAAAATGTTTAAAAATGAAAAATGACCTAAACAAGTAATTTATCCTAGAGAAGATAACCAAAAACTGATAATTATTATAGGGCGGCAAGCACTGTCCAGTTATGCACACTTGCTTAAGCAAGATAGACATAACAGTCCTCTAGTGTCCCTTGCTAACCAAAACTCTTAACAACCAAGTTACCTTACAAAATTCCTTGTTACTCCTAGGTAAATTCTGTAACAAAATTATTCCCAAGTCACCCAAAAGACCACAACCAATTCTAGGCCAAAAATGTCTTGGCAGAATGCATAGTATATCAACTTTGCATGCTACAGTGCCTCATGATTTAGTAAAACTAACTCATACTCACCTGTGGACACAATCTAGAATTGTGATAAGAGTATCATATGGATACCCAAACATCCTAAAGGTTCCTAAAACCTCCCCTTAAACTATGATACAAAAGTTTGCTAAAATCATGCATGAACATAAAAAATTTATGTCAAGATAGGAATGCAACATTCCAACCATCATCCATAAATAAAAACTTGTCCAAATGACTCTCCATTGATCCATAAGAAACTCTGTATCCAATGGTATACTGCTAACACCATCTGCACATTTAGATTGAAAACCACAAAACTAACATTGTTGCTGACAACGCCCCGATAACACATGACAGCGTTGAGGGAAGCTTTGTCAGCGTTAGACAATTATATTGCTGACAAAGTTGCAAAAACACTTATCAGTGTTCAAGCAACCTTTGTCAGTGTTAGAAAAATATAGTGGAAAATCTAAATCATCATAAGACCAATAACAATGCATCATCCTGTACATACTTTTACAAAAAGATTCCAAAACACATATTATGTGAGATTGACCATTCTAATACTTGTTACCAAGTATTGAAATCTCCCAGCATCAAAAGGTTTAGTTAATAAATCTGACACATTTTCCTTAGTGTCAACCCTATCTGGTTGTATTAACCCTTTTTCAAAGCAATCTCTTATAAAATGGTGTCTAATTTCTATGTGTTTAGTTTTAGAATGATGTATAGGATTCTTAATGACGCATAAAGTGCTGTTATTGTCCACAAATATCTTGGTATGCATGAAATTATACCCATAATCCAACAGCTGGTTCTGAATCCACAAAACTTGGCCACAACAAGCAGCTGCAGCCACATACTCAGCTTCAGTTGTAGAATTAGCCACCACTGTTTGTTTCTTGCATTGCCAAGAGATCAATCTGCTCCCATGAAACTGACATCCACTAGTTGTGGATTTCCTATCAAATTTATCACCTCCATAATCACTATCTAAATATGCAATCAGCTCCAATGGTGAATCCTTTGGGTACCACAAACCAAGACCAGGATAGAATCTTAGGTACCTAAAGATCCTCTTCACAGCATAAAGGTGACATTCTTTGGGAGTCACTTGATGGCGTGCACAAGCACACACAGCAAACATGATGTCAGGTCTGGAGGCAGTAAGATACATCAAGGATCCAATCATGGATCTATAGTGCCTGACATCAACATCTTTCCCATCTCCAATCTTTCCCCAAGGGTGTTCTCTATCCATAGGAGTAGTAGCCCTCTTTTCATGTGGAGAAAAGCCAAACTTCTTCAAGATCTCAGCAACATATTTATCCTGGGAGATGAAGATACCATCTTCTTTCTGCTGAACTTGTAAACCAAGAAAGAAGTTCATCTCCCCCATAACACTCATCTTGAAATTGTATGTCATAAGCTTGGAGAAATCCTCACTCATCTTTGGATCAGTAGACCCAAAAATGATATCATCAACATATACCTGCACAAGCAACACATCCTTGCCTTTCTTCTTTGTAAACAGTGTCTGATCTATGGTTCCCCTCTTGAATCCATTGTCCACCAAATAGGTAGACAAAGTACCATACCATGGCTTGATGAAGGCCATACATAGCCTTTTTGACTCTATACACTTTATCTGGATGCTCTGGATCCTCAAAACCAGGAGGCTGCATTACATATACTTCCTCAACAATAGTTCCATAGAGGAAAGCACTCTTGACATCCATTTGATAGACTGTGAAGCCTATGCAGGATGCATAGGCTAGAAAAATCCTAATAGCTTCAATCCTTGCTACTGGTGCAAAGACCTCCTCATAGTCTATCCCCTCCACTTGTGTATATCCCTGAGCCACTAACCTTGCCTTGTTTCTGACCACAATGCCTCTTTCATCTCTTTTATTTCTTAGAACCCATCTTGTCCCTATAGGTCTGACATATTTGGGACAATCAACCAGCTCCCAAACATCCTGAATTGCAAATTGATGAAGCTCATCCTGCATTGCTTCAACCCAACTTGGTTCTTTGAGAGCATCAAATATTTTCTTGGGTTCCTGTTGTGACAGAAAACAGGCAAACAAACATGCTTGCACAAGAGGGGTATCAACCTTCTTGTGTATATTAGCAATAAATCCACCAAGACCTTGATGAGATCTTCTAGTCTGAACTGGATTCATAATATCACCAATGATCTGAGAAGTGGGGTGATTCTTCATTGTGGAAGTTTGAACTCCTCCTTCAAAAAGTCTGGTGTCCTCAACCTCACGCTCTATATTGCCAATATCTTCTTCATCAGACTCTCTTATATCAACATAAGGATGACCTTCTTCATATGAATTGGAAGGTTCACCTTGTTCAAAAGTGGAAGAGAAAAGATGTGCAAAGGTGTTGTCAACGTCTGAACCTTGTTTGTCAGCGCTTGGGCTAACAACGCTTGAACTGTTGTTGTCAACGTCTGAGTCATCAACGTCTGAATTGGTCTTGTCAGTGCTAGATTTGCCTTTGTCAGCGCCTGAAGGACCATGCATGTTTGTATCTGGTGGTGCTTGGAAACCACCATTATCTTGTCCAACAGCAGCAGCAGCAGCAAAAGCATCTGTCCAAATGGGAATGGAAACATATTCTAGGATAGGAGATGTCTTTTCTGCTTGTGATCCAACCTTTTCATGAACCTGAGTACCTGAAACATCAACAACTTGTTCCTCCATAACATTTGAAGTTACCTTCACAATGTCTGGATTAGTGACAGGCATATAATTTAAGGTTCTAGATAAAGGTTCTAAGTCAAACAACCAATTAGGACCACTTTCAGGATCACTAGGCTTCTTTTCTAAAATCCTAACATGTACTCTTTCAAGTATACATTTTTCTTCTTTAAGATAAACCCTATAACCCTTGCTCTGCACTGAATACCCCATGAAGTAACCCTCATCACCTTTTGCAGTAAATTTCCCTAAGGCATCACTAGTATCCAACACTAATACATGACAACCAAAAGGTCTGAGAAAACCAATATTAGGTTTTCTACCCCAAAGTAACTCATAAGGTGTTTTGTTCTGAATTTTGTTAGCCAATGCTCTATTTTGCACATAGCAAGCTGTATTAACAGCCTCAGCCCAAAAGGCTATAGGAAAGTGAGCATCAACCAACATTGTTCTGGCTGCTTCAATTATGGTTCTATTTTTCCTCTCAGCAACCCCATTTTGTTGTGGGGTTCTAGCAATACTAAATTGCCTAGTAATTCCTTTCTTGGCACAGAAATCATCTAGCTTCTTATTCCTAAATTCTCCACCATTATCACTCCTAAGCATTTTAACCTCATTGCCAGACCTCTTCTCAATCTGAGTGATAAAATTAATTAGAATATCAGCTGTGTCACTCTTCATAGCTAGAAAGAATGTCCAAGTAAACCTTGAAAAGTCATCTGTGATGACAAAGCAATATGACTTACCAATCAAACTTTCTATATTGGTTGGACCAAAGAGGTCCATGTGTAGCATATGAAGAGGTCTAGAACTAGTGTGCACCTGTTTGGACCTGAATGAGACCTTGTGCTGCTTGCCTTTAAGACATGCAACACAAGAGTGGTCATTGTGGAAGGCCTTCTCAGGCAAACCATCAACTAAACCAAGTCTCACAAGCCTATTTATATTTTTAAAATTTATGTGCCCTAGTCTCTTGTGCCACAAATTACTCTCATCTACTGAGGCCTTAGCATAAAAACAGGACATATTATTATTCATTTTAATCCCATTCAAATTCTCATTATATATGTCCTTATGCCTAGGTGTTCTATACTCAATATATTTCTCATCAGGTATCTTAAAATCCTTGCTTAACACCAAACACTCAGTATCAGTAAAAAGAACTTTATTTTTGTTATCACAAACTTGTGATACACTAAAAAGACTGTAGTCAAGTTCTTTTACCAGAAATACGTTCTCAAAACGCAAATTCTTGGTGAGAAGGGTTCCTTTGCCTGTGATAGTGCCATATCCGCCTCCAAAGTAAACCTTGTCACCATCCTTAATGGGAGTGAAGTTAGTAAGATAATCTTCCTTCCCTATCATGTGCCTTGAGCATCCACTATCCCAATATCCATAATCATTGACCTGTCTTAGAATGCCCTGCACATAAAGAAAACAAATTAGTTTTCTTTGGGAAGCCAAGTCTTAAAATACTTGGATTCATCTGGTTGTTCAATAAGAACAGACTTAGTTCTCACAACAACCCCATTCTCATCCTTCTTAGGATGAAATACCCAGTTAACCCGTAATTAAATCTATTGCAAGTAATTGAAATCCCATTATCATTAGGGTTTTAATCTTTCTTGGGTCTCCATGTTAAGCTTGAAGAAGCTTTAGACCCCTTACCTTGTGGTTGCAAATATTTAGGTCTGGTCACATTTCTGTCAGCGTTAGAATTTGTCCTGTCAACGCTGAAAATTACCCTCGTCAGCGTTGAACCTAGGGTTTGCTACAGAAACCCATTGCCTATTTGACCAGGTGCTTGTCTTTTGAAATGGTCTTTGTCCATGAGTGTTAGACCCTCTAGTAAAGAATTGGGCAGGTCTAATCACTTGTGGACTTTGCTGCACACAAGGTTTGGGTCTGACAACGTTTGACTTCCTAACAACGTTGACTTTGTTCCTGTCAGCGCTGAAATTATTCCTGTCAGTGTTGGATTTGGGAGCGTTGACACACTTATATGCCAAGTGTGAAAAGCTACCACAAGTGTAACAGGCTTTCCTAGACACAAACTTAGGTCTAGAAAAGAAGAAACCTGTTCCATGATTGCTAACTTGGCTCTTGGGTGACCTAGTATTCCTATACATCTCTGCATATTTAATGCTAGGTTTTCTATCAGCGTTTGAGCCTAGGTCAAAAACTTTACCAGTGAGTGGGTTAGTAACCTTAATGGGTGTTGACTCATTGGGACTTTAACATAGTAAGCCACCCTTAACAAATAAAGTAGGGTTAGCTTTCTTCCATTCATTCAGGTCAGTCAACTTTTGTTGATACTCTTCAACTGGAGTGACAACTCTTGGTGGAGGAATGAATTCTTCCTCTTGGAGCTCTGGCAAACCAGTCCAAGATAGGTCCTTTTGTTGGACACCATAGAAGTCACCAGCTGGTGGTGGAACCAATGAGTAATCATTCATCCCAATCCCATTCATGTCCTTAGGATCCCTTTGTTTACCCACACATTCTCCTAGGGTTTGGGTGGCTCTATCAAATCTTTGAATTTTAAGGCCAACATTATCTTTATTCTTAATAGCCTCATCTAATTTAGCCTGTATCTCACCATTAACCCTTTCCATGATGTTTCTAATATCCTTACTAGCATCTAACTCATGTTTTAAGATATTGATTTTATCTTTTAAGTCAAATTCCATTTTCTTATATTCAGAAACGGTTTTCTCAGTTTCAGTAAGAGCTAGTTGGTAATTAGACTGTTTACATCTTTCAGTACTCATATCATCTAATAATCTTAACACCTCTTTGTTAAGTCTTTCAGTATTTAACCTACAACCTTTGCTACAAAAAGAATCATCATATACCTCATTATCAGATGAAGAGGAGGAGTGTGCCATGAGAGCATATTCAACATGCTCTTCTTCTTCAATATCAGCAACCAAAGCTTTGTCCTCTTCAACATTCTTAGCCAGATAGCTCCAATCCTATACCATACCATCAATTCCTTGAACTGCAACCATGGCTTTGGAATCCTGAGCTTTAACAACCTGACTTGAGAGTTTACCAGCATCAGATCTTCTAGGAGATATGCATTCCCTCATGAAGTGCCCCATACGATGACAGTTGTAGCATTCAACTTTGGATTTATCAAATCCAGCTGTGTCTTTAGCATTGAAGGTCATCTTCTTTTTAAACCTTCTGTTCCACCTATTTGCTCTTATACTAGCAAGAGCCATGTTCCACTTAATGTCCATCTCTTCCAAGTGCTCATCACTTATCTGCTCAAGGTCCTCATATGTAAGCACTGAACCATTGGGCAAAGAAGCAATGTAAGCACAAACAGTATCCAAATCCAAACCAGCAGGTTTAACTCTTGGGGAGTCACTCTTGAATGTGTCAGCGTCTGAATAGGAGACGTTGACAGGACTTGTTCCAGCGCTGACATATGATGATCCAGTAATTGGATGCATATAAGAGTCCTTCTGATTGAATTGACATTCACTATGAGAGAAGAATGCCATGTTACTGTTGGTAGACTTGTTCCCATGTTCTAAAAGAGTTTCATCTTCCAACAGCCCTAATTTGTTGTAGATGTCATCGAACGAGGAGCTCTTGTAAGTATTGTTGGCAAGAATGGATCTTGCCTCAATCTTCTATGCCTCACCAAGACTTTTAAGAAAGGTAGCATTAATTTCAACATCACCAACTTGTATCCCCATGAAGGACAACTTGCTTGTAATGTCAAGCAGTCTGCTTCTCACACTACTTAGTTTCTCATTGGGTTGAGCTTTGAAGACAGCATAATCATGCATGAGTTGCTTTTTCTTTTCTTCCTTAGTGTCTGCATTGCCACCATATGCAACTTCAAGAGCTGCCCAAAGATCCCTAGCAGATTCATAGCCTCTATATTTATGCTGGTTTTCTTGTCCTAAAGAGACTTTCAGAATATTTAGGGCTTTCGTGTCAACACTTTTCTTTGCTATGTCATCAGCAGCCACAGCTCTACCATCTCCAGGTTTTTCCCTCTTATCCTCTTCAGATTATTCAGCAACAGCTGTTCTTGCAGCAATGGCATTAGCAATATTTTGAGCCTTATTGAATGTGTTTCCATATTCAATAATCTCCCAGAGTGTGTAGTCATAGATCCCCAGATATTGTTCAAAGTTGAACTTCCACAAGTCAAAGTTGGTTGCATCAAGCATGGGAATCTTGATGTTTGGTAAGGCTGAGGAGGAGGAGGTTATTGCTTTAGACATGTTGTTGTTAGGGTTTCTGAGAAAATTAGGGTTTTGGTGAATTTTAGGGTTCTGGTGTTCTTTAAGATCAAAAGTTCCTCAACAAGCTCTGATACCACTTGTTGATCCCAAACTTAGATCGATTTAGCTCTATGTATACGAGATTAGATCAAGTAATACACTTAGAGAAACCTTTGTATATGCTTATGAATTTAAGTGTTATGCGGAATTTAACACTAAACCAAGAACACACAATGATATAAACAAACTTTCACTTTGATTATCAATATCAAACTTGTTTACAATGAAAGTAGTTTATGAATGAAAACATATATGAAACATTAACCTAAAGGTCTTCTTTTATAGACATAAGAAGCCTTGTACAATAATCTACGTATCAGCTATTCTAGGTAAAGATAAATATAGAAAATACAATGTTGTTCCTATCTTTACTAGAACTATTCTAGAATACAATAAACGCGTAGAGTATATCTTCCCATCAGTGCTTGTCTTCAATGTGTCAACGCTTGACTTTATCTTGTCAACGCTTGAGCTGTCAGCGCTTGTTTTGTTCTTGTCAACTCTTGTATTACTCTTGTCAGCGCCCAAGTGATCTGGCCTTAATTTATTCCCAACACTTACGTGGACGGATTTAGAGACCAAATTCATCAACTACTTTTTCCCACCCTCACGTACTACCGCTTTGCAGAATTAAATCATTACCTTTGAACAAAAGTACGGTGAGACATTTAGTGAATCTTGGGATCGTTTTAAGGAACTTTTAAGAAAGTGTCCACAACATGGTTTCACAAAAGTACATCATATTAATACTTTTTACAATGGTTTAAGCATGAATGACCAAGATTCACTAAATAGTGCCTCGGGGGGTAACATTTTGGTTAAGTCTTCTAATGCCACATGGGATATTATTGAGAATAAGTATAGAGTGCAAACTAAGAGTGTTCGGACTAATGTGGCTAGTGCTAATACTAGTAAAGCCGTCAAGAGAATTGATAAGCTTACTTAGATTGTTGAAACACTTGCTCTACAAACCGCTAACAATACCAAAAGCATCAATGCCCAAGTTAATGCTTTGAGTCACTCATGTGAAATATGCGGGGGATCTCATTCATACATCGATTGTCCTTCGACTCATGACAATCCGAAAAATGTGTATGCCGCCAACGGTAATGATACATTGATTTTACTATGGGTTCAATTATGTCTCTCGATATCCTCTCGAATTGATCTTGGTTCTAAGTGGAATGATTGTTCTTGGTTACTAAAAAGGGGGTTTAATTTTCCAATCTACTAAAAAGTTTAAATGCTCTAAAATGTAAACTTAAATTTAAAAGCAATTGAATTAATAACAATTAATAAAACTTGAATTAAAATTAAAATTATAATTAAAATTAAAATTAAAATTACGTTAAAATATAAATATGAAATAAAGAAAGAAACAGAAAGAAATTCTTAAAAATGCTCAAAAGAAATTTGATTCGGAAGTTTTGCTCGGAACTTGGTTCGGAACCCTTGATCCGGAACTTCGTTCGGAAGTTTACTCGGAACCTTCACTCGGAACTATTGATCTGAAAGTTGATCCGGAACTTTCTTCGGAACTTTGAGTCGGAAGTTTATTCGGAACTTTCAACTGATTCGGAACTTTTGAGACTCATTCGGAACTTTGGGTTCATCCGGAACTTTGTACTCATTCGGAACTTCTAAAATTGACTCGGAACTTTAAAAACAAAAATTGATTCGGAACATTTTAAACAATCATTCATCCGGAACTTTCAGTTCATTCGGAAGATTAGGTTCATCCGGAACTTTCAGTTCATCCGGAAGTTTTGGTTCATCCGGAAGTTTTGGTTCATCCGGAACCTGGGAATACTCAAGAACAGTAACTTACCCGAAAAAACAGGGGAACTCGAATTTGATCCAAAAATCACCAAGTTTTTCACCAAAAACTTAAATAAACTAATCACTAAGCATCTACTAACCATAAACTACAAATCCCATCAATAAAAACGCAAATCCAACAACTTTTTAAAGATCAAATCAATCAAATAAAAACTTAAGAACTTGAAATGAAAGATGATGATGAACAAGATGAAATGGAAAGATTAAACAAGAACTTGTATTGATGATTAATGTTTTAACAATAACAAAACAAAGATTAAAATTACAAGATTGAAAAACAAAGATCAAAATCACCAAACACCCTAGTGGTGTTGGTGATGCTACGAACAGAAAGGGAGAAAAAGAAGGAGGAAAGAAAAACTAAAAAAACTGGATGGAAAGTGTGAGGGGATCCCTTTATATAGGTGTCCCCTTTGGTTGGTGAGTGGGCTTTCTCCCGTTCTTCTTGTCTTCTCGTCTTTTAAGAAAAGTTGACGTTTTCGATTCTGATTCGGGATTTGTCGTCGATTAAATCCAACTCGTCTTTTAATTTCTTCGTTTAATAGACTTGAGTTTCTTCGACTTATGTAAATCTTCCATCTTTGGTCCTTTTCTTCGATAAATCTTCGAATAGGCCCAGTTACTTCAAATCTTTTGCACCTCTTGGACAATAGACATTATCTTGAGTCTTTTTCTTTGGTAAAACCCGTGCAATCCCATGTTTTCTTCAATAATCATCCGGTTGGCTCTGAAAACACAATAAACATAAAAACCACGCATAATTCTAAACACATGATATTAAATACGCGTTTTGGTCTTGTTTTAGTCAGAATTAAGTGGTAAAAGGATGGGTGTTTACACACCTATCAAATCCCCTACACTTAACCATTTCCATGTCCTCATGCAATGCTTAGTGATAAAGCAATTTTTTGCACTTTCTTCATAATTAATCAACCTTGGCCTTGTTAAAATACTACTAAACAAAATTAAAATACTAAGAGAAATTAAACTTTAAAGGAAACAAAAGGATAGAAAACCATTTTCACTTGAAAATAGCTATACGAAAATAACTTGCAAAGAAATCAATGACTTACATTAGGGCTTTGGTGCTGCGAAGATTTATCACCCTCAAGTTTCACGTTCCCCAAACTAAGCTTGAAAACGAGATCATTGTTATTATAAGTTAGTATATCAAACACTTACAGACATGGCTTAATTATATGCTTAAACTACCTTATTCCTAGGTGTATCTCTTATATTTTATTTTTGTCTTAGAATGATCATGAAGATGCATTTTTGGAATTATTTCGATAGTTTATTACGGCTGAAAGCAAAGTAGGACGATTTGATCAATAGTTAGCTAAAGGACAAAATCTCTTAAAACTGCTTCTCGGGATATCAAAAAGTTCATATCTTGGCATAACTCGGTTCACGATTTGAGACCTTTCTCGGGCCGATATTTGGCATGTACTTCATACTTCATATCTTGAGAGACGTGCTTGAGATAATGGTCTTCTCATCGTTCATAGAGTTTCTTCACTTGGAGACTTTTGAGAGGTACTCCAACTTTGTTGACCACGACTTCATGATTATTTCTTCAATCTCTATTTGGGATTTTGAGATACAACGATCCGCCTCCTTTTCGGACTTGGATCTATTTATCCTCATACCTTGTTAGGGTCTTTTCGGATAGACTTCTCCATCATCTTTATGGGAGTTGATTGCTTTTCGTCGTGAGTCTTGATCCTTCATATTGACTTTGGGAATAATGCTTTTCACATCACCTTGGATCTTTAGCAATAAAATGGAATCCTCTGTTGGGAATAAATCTATGCTTATTTGTTTCCCCTGCTAGTTGATTACTCATACCCCTGCTAGAGTAAGTTCCCCCTGCTAAATAACAAAGGCAGGGGGATCCGTTCCCCTGCTGGAGTCAAAGGCCCTGCTGTCAAGATAAACATGGAATAGATATTTACGCGTTTCAGTTATTATTCCTTAATACTTTCCATAGTTTGTTAGTAGTGATCTTGTACGTGGGTCCTTGCATCTATAAAAGGACTCACTAGGTTAGCATGCAATGTGTGTCTTTCTCATTTCGTTTTTCATTATTATTACTTTAAGGTTTTGTAAACCCTAATACCATTTTGGGTATTCGTATATCTTTGATATATTAAAGTGCAACGTTTGAATCTCATTTGTTCTTGTGCTAAACATTACATTCCGCATCTTGTTTAGTTACTTTGCTTTGCAAAGTTTCTCTAGTGTTAGATTGAATTCTTTCTCTCTATCACAACCCTTAAACAAGCTATTAAGGTTTAAGATCTGACTTTGGGATCAACAAGTGGTATCAGAGCTTGTTGAGAAACTTTGTCTAAATCAAGAACAAAACCCTCATAGCAAACATGTCTTCAGAATCATCCACAAACAGCAGCAACCACAATACCCTCAAGTTACCCATGTTGGATCCTGAAAACTTTGAATTATGGGAATTCAGAATCCAACAATACCTGAAAATGGAACACTATGTTCTCTGGGAGATCATAGAGTTTGGTGATCAATTCAACAAAATGGTGGCAGTTGAAGAAGGCAAGGATGAAGGTGAAAGTTCCAAAGGTAAGGACAAGAAGAAATCTACTGCTCTATGTGATAAGGAAATACTGGCTAGAAGGCATGATGTCAGGGCTCATAGTTCATTGCTGTTAGCCCTACCTGATAGACATCAACTCAGATTCAGGAAATACAAGACAGCTAAGGAACTATGGGAAGCCATAGGCACAACCTTTGGAGGAAATGAAGCCACAAAGAAAAAGAAGAAGAATCAAATGCTGGATGATTTTGCTTCTTTCAAAGCAATAGGTGATGAATCAATTGGAGCTATTTACAATAGGCTTCAAGACATGGTGGCCCACTTGGAATTCTTTGATATTGAGGTATCAAGAGGCAGGTGAATACCAGGTTTCTTAACAGCCTCCAGAAAGAATGGTTTGTCTATAAGGCAATCTAGCAGAATAAGGATGACTTGGACAACAAGAATATTGATGATATATACAATAACTTAAAAGTTTTTGAACCTATTGTCAATGAAATGAAGTCAAAAGGGACAATTCCCACCAACTCAAGTGGAGTGGCTGATCCCCCTGCTAACATGGCATTCATATCACAAAGCAGTGGAATCGCCAAGAACAGTGGAATAGAAGTAGCCCCTGCTACTTATTCCCCTGCTACCAGGCCTGGACCTTCCTATGATGAAGAAAGACCAGCTACATTCAGTCTTGATACTGCATGTGCCTTCATAGCATCCCAAGGGCCACTAGGATCTACAGTGTTACATGAAGATCTGAATCAAATCAGTAAGCAAGCACTAGAAGAATTGGATATCAAGTGGAATATGGCTCTGCTAAGCATGAGAGCCAACAGGTTCCACAAGAAGTATGGGAAGAAGATCACAATTAATCCATCTGATGTGGCTGGGTTTGATAAATCAAAAGTTGAATGCTACAATTGTGGCAAGAAGGGTCATTTTGCCAGGGAATGAAGAGGACCTAAGTCTGGAAATAACCATAGAAAGGATGAGGATTCTGGTGCTAAAGCTATGGTAGCAATGCAGGGGATAGATGGAGCTAATGGATGGGACTGGAGTGCTATGACAGAAAGTTTGGAAAGAAACCAAGCTTTGGTGGCTGAGGAAAAGGAAGAAGACTTTGCTCTTATGGCCATGTCAAGTTCTAGCTCTGACAATGAGGTATATGATGACTCATACTGTACTAAAGCTTGTAGGAAAAATACTGAATCTTTGAATGATCAAATCAGAAAGGTAAAAGCTGACTATATAAATTGTGATAATGATCTTGATAACTACAAACGTGCTTTAGAACAACTAGAGTCCACCATAAGAGAGTATAGGCAAAGAGAAAGTGAATATAGGGATCACATTGTGATTCTAGAAAGAGATGCCAAGGAGAATAACCAATCTATAAATGTTTTAACTGCTGAACTTGAAATTTTTAAAGCTAACCAAAAGATAGATGAGGAAACTGTTGAAAAATTTGGAAAAGCTTCAAAAGATTTAACCAAGGCATTTGAAATTGGTCAATCTCCTAAGGACAAAACAGGGTTTGGAATTAAGAACATGAATGCTATTATACCCCCACCCCCTGCTAACATCCATGCTCCCTATCCTAGAAAAGACTTGTCATGGACTGGTCTCCCTTGTTTTGAAAAACAGGATGACATTGAGTTTGACTTGAGTGCTTATATACCTAATAATCCTGATACAGAAGAGTCTATAGTTAAAACTAGTGTCATTAGGGATATTAAACAGGAACAGGTTGGCTTAAAGAAAATTGACAACCCTGTTAAATTTTCAAAAGAAGGAAGTTCTAGCAGCAATTCAAACTTTAAGAGCAGGGCTAGACCACAGTCTCCTAAACCTATCATTAAATATGCTGGTATGTACAGGAATGTCAGAGGTAATCAAAGGAATTGGAATGACCAAAAGTCTCATCAATTAGGAAAAGACTTTGTGATCAATACCAAGCCCTGCTTCACATGTGGCAGTTTTGAACACACTTATCAAGAGTGTAAGGCACCAATGGAGATAGTGGCTGCAAATCCCTTAAAGGATATGCAACCTAGAGCCATTCTTCTAAATGCAGGGGCAAAATCCTTTTCCCCTGCCAAGTATGTTGCCCCTGCCTTGAGAAATAGAGTTGCTGAGAAATATGTCGCTCCAGCCCTTAGAAAGGAAAATGAAGTTCACCCAAAGCCCAACACTTCTGTGACTACCCCAACACCTTATACTGCATATAAAACTGGCCCAAGACCTTACCAACACATGAATAGAGGCCAAAACAAAAGGTGGCTTCCCTCTGCCAAGCATAAGGATTCCCCTGCTAAAACTGGGGTATCCCCTGCTAGAAGAGGTGTGCATTCTAGGAATATGGGAAGATGGGGAAAAGCTGTGAAAGCCTCAGCTCGTTGGGTTTGGGCACCCAAAAGGGGTACTCAATCTAATGGTGTATCTCTAGTCTTTGATAAGCTATCTTACATTGATACACGAGGTAGATCCAAGTCTGTAATGGCTTGGGTCCCCAAGAAAAACTAATTTGTTTTTCCTTTTGCAGGTGACAAAGAAGACAAGGGATGATAGAGCATACTAGGACAGTGGATGCTCAAGAAGTATGACTGGACACAAAGCTTACTTGTCTAATTTTGTACCCCTGCATGACAATGATGGTGTTTCTTTTGGAGATGGGCATGGAACTATAACAGGAAAAGGAACTATTGTCACCAATGGGATGACTTTTGACAATGTGTATTTGGTGAAGGAGCTCAAGTATAATCTCTTCAGTGTGTCACAGATGACTGATAACAAGAATTTTGTCTTGTTTACTGACACTGAATGCTTGGTATTAGGAAAGGAGTTTGTCTTGCCACAAGACACTCCAATTGTTCTCAGAACACCAAGACAGAAGAACATGTACACAATTGATCTCAAGGACATCTCTCTCCAAAACAATGAAACATGTTTCATTGCCAAAGCTTCAGCAGATGAATGTAAGAAATGGCATAGAAGACTTGGTCATCTTAATTTCAAGAACATGAACAAACTAGTAAAGCATAATCTGGTTCATGGTCTTCCCTCCAAGTCTTTTGCCACTGAACATACTTGTGTAGCATGTCTGAAAGGAAAGCAACACAGAGCATCTTGCAAGTCAAAAACAAGTATGTCCACCACCAAGCCATTGGAACTATTGCATATGGATCTTTTTGGTCCTACTTCTGTGGCAAGTATAATGAAGAAATGGTACTGCCTAGTAATTACTGATGATTTTTCAAGATTTACATGGACATTCTTTCTATTTGAAAAGAGTGACACTGCTGATGTACTCATTGGGTTCATCAATCAAATTGAACTGTCAAAAAGCATGAAGGTAGTTACCATAAGATCAGACAATGGTGGTGAGTTCAGAAATCACAAGCTGGATTCTTTCTGCACAAACAAAGGCATCAAGAGGCAATTTATCATTGCTAGAACACCTCAACAGAATGGAGTAGCAGAAAGAAGGAATAGGACACTCATTGAAGCTGCAAGAACTATGCTGTCTGATTCCAAACTTCCAGTTATCTTTTGGGCTGAAGCTGTATCCACTGCTTGCTATGTGCAAAACAGGGCCTTGGTGGTCAAGGCACACAACAAGACCCCTTATCAGCTGTTTAATGGAAGACCTCCCTTAATTGACTTTTTCAGACCTTTTGGGTGTCATGTTATCATCTTGAACACCATTGACAATCTTGGTAAGTTTAGTGAAAAGGGTGATGATGGATATTTTGTGGGTTATTCTTTAAACAGCAAGGGATATAGGGTCTTCAACAAGAAGACAAGCAAAATCACAGAAAATCTTCATGTGAACTTTCTTGAAGACAAACCTGAAGATGTTCAAACAGGTCCTGATTGGTTCTTTGATATAGATGTACTTTCTAAGTCCATGAATTATGTACCTGTTGTCTTGCAGAACACTAACATTTCAGGTACTCAAGAAACAATTGCTGCTGAGAAATCACCTCTGAGGTACATGAATGTACCCTCATTGTTTCCTAGTGAAGCTGATAAACAAGAGGACAATTCTGCTTCAGGAAAAGAACAGCCAATCTCATCCCCTGCTATGTCTGAAGGCAGTGGAATGGCTGAAAGCAGTGGAATCCTGGATTCCCCTGCTAGAGGAATTGATTCCTCTCTCGCAAAGGATCATGATGCTAATGAGACTTCTGATGCAGAAAGAGAATCCCCACTCATCTCATCAACTACACCCATAAATGAAGGTCCTATCATATCCAGCAGTGGAAGCAGAATCATCAGGAGTGGAGGTCCTAGTTATTCAGAGCTTCATTCTGCTCACAAGCACCCATCTTTAGGTCATGCTGTCACATTTGGAAGTTCCTTTGAGGACTTCTTTCCTAATCAAAACAGCCCCATCAATTCTGATTTGGAAGAAGATGAAACAGAAGTCATCATGCAGCCTACCTATAGAATTAATAAAGATCATCCTATCTCTCAGATTATTGGTGATCCTGAAGCTCCCAGACATACAAGGTATACAGCAAAGGAGCACAGTTTCATTGCTAACATCACCATGAAGTTCAATCATGACAACATGCAATGTTGTCTGTTTACTGCATTTTTGTCACAAGAAGATCCAAAGAAGATTTTTCAAGCTTTAAATGACCCAAGCTGGGTTGAAGCTATGCAAGAGGAGCTCTTACAATTTGACATACAAGAGGTTTGGATTCTGGTTGATTGTCCCAAATGGGCAAGGCCTATTGGGACCAAGTGGGTGCTCAGGAACAAAAAGGATGAAAGGGGAATAGTTGTCAGGAACAAGGCAAGGTTAGTAGCACAAGGGTATACTCAGGAAGAAGGGATTGATTATGAAGAGGTGTTTGCTCCAGTAGCAAGGATTGAAGCTATTAGGTTATTCCTTGCTTATGCCTCATTCATGGACTTCACTGTTTTTCAGATGGATGTGAAAAGTGCATTCTTATATGGAACCATTGATGAAGAAGTCTATGTCATGCAACCACCAGGGTTTGAAGATCCAGAACATCCTGACAAAGTATACAAAGTGAAAAAGGCCATGTATGGCCTTCACCAAGCTCCCAGAGCCTGGTATGGTACTCTTTCCAAATATCTCCTAGACAATGGATTCAGCAGGGGGAAGATTGATCAGACCCTGTTCACAAAGAAACAAAAGGGTGACCTTCTGCTAGTACAAGTCTATGTGGATGACATCATTTTTGGATCAACTAACTCCATGCTTAGCAAAGAGTTTGCCAAATTGATGCAGGATAAATTTCAAATGAGTGCTATGGGAGAACTAAACTTCTTTTTGGGGTTACAAGTTCAGCAGCGGACGGATGGGATATTTATCTCACAAGACAAATATGTAGCTGAGATTGTAAAGAAGTTTGGCATGTCTGATGGGAAGAAGGTATCCACTCCCATGGACAAGGATCATCCATGGGGCAAGGATGGTCCTGGCAAGCCCATTGATGTAAGGAATTACAAGTCCATTATTGGGTCTCTTATGTATCTCATGTTGGGAATAAATTTAGGCCAGAACACTTGAACGCTGACAAGAACAACTTAAGCGTTGACAAGAGCAAAGTGAGCGCTGACAGCATAAGCGTTGACAAGTTAAAGTCAAGCGTTGACAGATTGAAGACAAGCACTGATGGAAGATGTGAGCTACACGTATATTATATTCTAGATTACTTCTAGTAAGGATAGAGACGACAATGTATTTTCTATGTTTATCTTTACCTAGAATAGTTGATTCGTAGCTTATTGTACAAGACTTCTTGTTCTATAAAAGAAGATCTTTTAGGTTAATGTGAAATATCAGTTTTCATAGTATTCACAAGTTAAACCTTTCATTGTAATCAACACGATTATTCTAATACAAGTGAAAGTTTGTTTAACATCATTGTGTTTTAGATCAAGTGTTAATTCCGCATAACACTTTGTTACTTTATTCATAAGCAAAGGTTTCTCTACGTGTAGTACTTGATCTAATCTCGTATACACAAAGCTTAATCGATCTAAGTTTGGGATCAACAAGTGGTATCAGAGCTTGTTGAGAAACTTTTGATCTTTAAGTAACGCAGAACCCTAAAACACCAAACCCTAAAAACCCTAAAATTCTCAAAACCCTAAAAACATCATGTCTGGCACAAATCAACCTCCTGCCTTGCTACAAAACAACTTCTCAAACCCTAGTATCAAAATTCCCATGTTTGATGCCAGGAACTTTGAGCTTTGGAAGTCCAATTTTGAGCAATATATAGCTATTCATGACTACACTCTTTGGGAGATTATCGAATATGGGAACACATTCGATAAAGCAGCAAAGATTACTGCTGCAATTGCCACAAGGACAGCTGTTCCTAATTGTCCTGAATCTAATAAGGTGGAAAAGCCTGAAGATGGGAGAGCTGTAGCTGTTGAAGACATAGCCAAGAAGAGGGTGGACATGAAAATCTTAAACATCTTGAAACATGCCCTAGGTCATGAGAATCAGCACAAGTACAAACGCTTTGAATCTGCAAAAGAGCTTTGGGAAGCTCTTGAAGTAGCACATGGTGGCAATGCTGATACAAAAGAAGAAAAGAAGAAGCAACTATCGCATGAGTATGCTGTCTTTAAAGCTCAACCTAATGAGAATCTCAGCAGTGTGAGAAGTAGACTTCTTGACATCACAAGTCAACTTTCCTTCATGGGAAAACAGATTGATGACCCTGAATTGAATGCTACTTTTCTCAAAAGCCTTGGTGATGTATTGAAGATTGAGACAAGATCTATTCTTGTCAATAACACCCACAAGACTTCCAGGTTTGATGACATCTTCAACAAGTTAAGGCTGTTGGAGAATGAATGGCAATTGGAGAGTGATAACAAATCTTCCAGCAGCAACATGGCCTTCTTCTCACAAAGTGAAGGCCAATTTGATTCCATGAACTTCTATGGACATTCAGCAACTGGATCTCAAGGTGTCAGCGCTGGATGTCAATCTGTCAGCGCTGGATCATATCCTGTCAACGCTTTGTACTCAAGCGCTGACACACACAATCATGGCGCTGATAGAATTAAACCTGCTGGTTTTGATCTAGACACTGTGTGTGCATTCATTGCTTCTTTGCCCAGTGATTCAAGAATCACATATGAAGATCTTGAGCAGATAAGTGATGAACAATTGGAAGAGATGGACATCAAGTGGACTATGGCTCTTGTAAGTTTAAGAGCAAACAGGTTCAATAAAAGGTTCAAGAAGAAGATGACCTTTAATGCTAAGGATGTTGCTGGATTTGACAAGTCCAAGGTTGGGTGCTACAACTGTCATAGGATGGGGCACTTTATGAGGGAATGTAGATCTCCAAGAAGATCTGATGCTGGGAAGCCTTCTAGCCAAATGATTAAGAGCCCAGATCCCAAGGCCATGGTTGCTGTTCAACAAATTGATGGTGTTGGAGAATGGGATTGGAGCTGGATGGCTAAGAATGAGGAAGAGGACAGAGCTTTGGTTGCTGAGGTTAAAGAAGAGCATGCTGAATATGCTCTCATGGCACACTCCTCCTCCTCATCAGATAATGAGGTATATGATGATGCTTTCTGTTCTAAGGGTTGTCGTTTAAATACTGAGAAATTAAAACAAGAGATAGTTAAATTATTAGATGAGGCAAGTACTGAAAGATGCAAAGTATCTAATTATCAAATTGCTCTTACCCAAACAGAAAAGACTGTAGCTGAGTATAAGAAAATGGAGTTTGATTTAAAGGATCAAATAAACATCTTAAAACATGAGTTATTTCAGAGTAAAGATGTTCAAGATATAGTAAATAGGGTTAATCTTGATTTGATAGCTCAGTTAGAAGAGGCTAACAAAAATAAAGATAATGTGAGTCTTAAAATCCAGAGATTTGATAAGGCCACACAATCCCTAGGAGAGTGTGTTAGCAAACAAAGAGACTCTAAGGATATGAGTGGGATTGGGTTGAATAATTATACTGTTGTCCCACCACCAGCTGGGGATTTCTATGGTGTCCAATCAAAGGACTTATCTTGGACTGGCTTGCCAGAATGTCAAGAGGAGGAATTCATTCCTCCACCTAGAGTGATTTCCCCAGTTGAGGAATACAAACAAAAACTGACTGACCTTGATGAGTGGAAGAAAGCTAATCACACCTTGTTTGTTAAGGGAGGGTTATTGTGTGAAAGTCCAAATGAGCCCACACCAATCACGAGCCTTGATCCTAAACCTATTAAGATCACACACCCTACCACTGGAAAAGCTGTTGACCTTGGCTCACAAACTGTTAGAAAACCTAGTGTTAAATATGCTGAGATGTATAGGAATACTAGGTCACCAAAAAGCCAAGTTAGTGATCATGGAACAGGCTTCTTTGCTTCTAGACCTAAGACTATGTCTAGAAAATCTTGTTATACATGTGGTAGCTTCTCACATTTGGCCTACAAATGTGTCAACGCTTCCAATGTCAACGCTGATAGGAACCATTTCAGCGCTGACAAAAGTCAACATAGGTCAAACACTGTCAGACCCAATACCTTTGTGAACAAAAGTTCACAAGTTGTTAGACCAGCCCCATTCTTTTCTAGAGGGTCTAACACACAAGGCCTAAGACCTTTTCAAAAGTCAAACACTTGGTCCAATAGGCAATGGGTTCCTGTAGCAAACCCTAGGTTCAACGCTGATAAGAGCAATCGGGGCGCTGACAAGAGAAATTTCAGCGCTGACAGACAAATTGCTAAACCTAGGTATTTGCAACCACAGGGAAATAGGTCTAAAGCTTCTACTAGCTTAACATGGAGACCAAAACAAGACCAAAACCCTAATTCTACTGGTATTTCTATGACATGCAACAGGTTTCATTATATTTCAAAGGCATTGTCAACACCAATTGGGGTTAACTGGGAATTTCATTCAAACAGGGATGAAAATGGGGTTGTTATGAGAACCAAGTCTGTTCTTGTTGAACAACCAAATGAATCCAAGTCTTCTAAGGCTTGGGTTCCCAAAGAAAACTAATGTGTTTTCTTTATGTGCAGGGCATTCAGAAGAAGATCAATGACTATGGATACTGGGATAGTGGATGCTCAAGGCACATGACAGGAAAGGAAGACTATCTGACCAATTTCTCTCCTATTCAAGATGGTGATAAGGTATACTTTGGAGGGGGCTATGGCACCATCACAGGAAAAGGAACACTTGTCACCAACAATCTACGGTTTGAGAATGTCTTCTTGGTAAAAGAACTGGATTATAATTTGTTTAGTGTATCACAAGTGTGTGATAACAAAAATAAGGTTCTTTTCACAGATACTGAGTGCTTGGTGTTAAGCAAAGATTATAAGCTCCCTGAGGAGAAATACATAGATTTTAGAACACCAAGGCATAAAGACATATATAATGTGAATCTTAATGGAATTAAGGTAAATAATAAAATGTCATGTCTGTATGCTAAAGCCTCAGTGGATGAAAGTAATCTTTGGCACAGGAGATTAGGGCACATAAACTTTAAGAATATCAATAGACTTGTGAGGCTTGGTTTAGTTGATGGTTTGCCTGAGAAGGCTTTCCACAATGACCACTCTTGTGTTGCATGTCTTAAGGGCAAGCAGCACAAGGTCTCATTCAGGTCTAAACAAGTGCACTCTAGTTCTAAACCACTTCACTTATTACATATGGACCTCTTTGGTCCAACTAATATAGAAAGTTTGAAGGGAAAATCATACTGTTTTGTTATTACTGATGATTATTCCAGGTTTACATGGACTTTCTTTTTAGCCAAGAAAAGTGAAACTGCCCTAAGTCTGATTAATTTCATTACCCAAATTGAAAAGAAGAATGGTAATGAGGTCAAAATTATTAGAAGTGACAATGGGGGTGAGTTTAGAAATCAGTTGTTAGATGATTTTTGTGCCAAGAAAGGGATTACTAGGCAGTTTAGCATGATGAACCTATAGATCGTTGGGCTCAATGGTTATGAACCATTATATCTAGGTTGATCATCATTCATATGATAACATAGCGGAAAAGAACAATCATCATAACAAGGTGTTTAGGCACATAAAGAACATGAATTAAAACAATTGGGATGTTCATTATATTAATAACAAACATCCACTAGACGTGTATACATTGAATCCCACGTCTAGTGCGACACACACTTTAGGTTTACATTGTGAATGAATGATATGATCTAAAACCTACGTCCTATGTTTTCTTTATATACTAGAAAACATAGCTTACAAAGAAAGCTAAAGTAATAAAAAGACTCCAACGGCTTGTTCTTTTGCAACTTGTACTTTTTAGCCCTTGTCTTCTTATTTTGTTGTGTTTTGACTTATCAACTCAATAATTCGACCCAACAATCTTCCCCTAGTTGATGATGTCAAAACACTCCTCTTAAGCATGAATCCTTTGTATGTAGTACATGATCTTCAAGAAGCTTCCCCTTAAGTATAGCACATATTCTTCCCCTTTTTGACACATCAATAGGGAATATGTGAAAGTATGCAATCTTGAAGATTCTCCAAAAGTAGCTCTATGTAATGATCTTGAAGAAAAATAAATAAAGTATTCTTGATGTTGAAGTAGATAACCCAATCTTATGTTCCATGTCTTGTTGTATCCATGCGACTTCAAAACTCACGGCTATAATGAGCAGACTTAAAAACTCACGGCTATAGTGAGTAGTCTCTTGACAAAAAGAGTTCTCTAGCAAATATGAGCATAGAGCATCTTAAGAAAAATCCCATACCTTTGCTATCTTTTTATCAAGTCCGTTGTCACCAATTATATAAGCATGAACAAGTTATCTTTAAAGTGTGAGTGCCACTGAAAACACCACGACTTTAAGATATGATAGAACACAAACTTGCGAAAATCTTCTTCAATCATCAAAACTTACCATAAGAATTCTTCCCCTTAAGCTAACACTTCTTCATGACAAATCAATATCTTCATATGTAAAAGATGTTAACGAATAACTCTTTCACAAGGCTATCCCGATTACATACTCCAATAAATAACTTCATGAATCGTTGCTAACTCGCTTTAAAATCATTAATCCCTTTCAAAAATATCTGAGCCATAAATATCATCATGATATTCTGAATTAAACGGAGATTCCATGTACCTTTGTGTGTATAATCCTCCTTTTTGTGTGCTTAAAACGTCTAATTTTCTCAAACAGCAGCAAACAGTGTGTTGTCCAATATCTCTTCTGTCCAATATCTTGGTCAGATGTATTGTCCGATATCTGACAATACGTGTCAGCGTTGGAGCTCATATATCGGACGACACTGTCAACTCCATCAGTGTTGACTTATTCTGTCAGCGTCGAAACCCTTCCTGTCAGCGCCTAAATAACAAGCGTCAGCGCCAACCTTAAATCCTGTCAGCGTTCATTCTTTTCAGCGTCAAAACTTTGTCAACGTTGCTCCAAGATTTTGACAACGTCAAAATAAATCCCATCAGCGCTGAAAACTGGCCTACATGAATTACAAACAATAAGACCACGTCCCATGATTTGCTTTTAACTTAGCCATGTGAACACAATGAATATCACCCAATCAGAAACGAGCAACCGTGTGAATGCAAACCTTTTCTTCAATAATACACTCGTCTCACATCTTTGTTATCTTCCGTGTGAACACAAAAGAACCTATTATGTAAACCATATGATATTAACCAATCGTAGCTATCAAACCGTGTGAAACCTTCTTGTTTGGCTGGCCATGTGAACACAGTAACATAATTTGTAATTTAACCGTGTGAATACAAAAGAATTTCCACCAATGAGAGGCTTCTAACCGTGTGAACACATGGTTAAGAACCAATCACAATTGAAAGGTTTTGTATCCTAACTTAGCCCCCACGAGAACAAACCTAGACCAGCATGTAGAGGATAAAAATTAATAACGAATATTAGGGTTTTTATCCGTGTGAATGCATGCTAGGTTTAACACAGATCGTGTGAACAATTTTCTCCACCAATGGGGAAGCTAGCGCCGTGTGAACAATTTTGCTAGCTATCTCCCATGCTTACGTGATCTTTGTATATTATCACAAGAAAAACGATTTGCACGAATTGCTCCTTATCTCATACAGTAACAGCATCAATCACTGTTACATCCTTTCCTTAGGCAGCATACAACGAACAAACTTGAATTCCTGCTCTTCTTGTGCATTAATTACAGCTTTAGGGCATAAACCCTAATCTATAAACACAAATCAAGATCCCTGCTGTACTTCACGATTTTGTTCACATAACCTTTTGCAATCCATCCTTCACTCAATCTAGGGTTTATATAGTTAAACATCGAAACCCTAATTAGGGTTTGTAATTTAATCTTAGATCGTGAATCTTCACACGTTTTAACAGCCACGAACATCAATTCTTCCTGCTTTTTATATAGATCTAGGGTTTGAAGGAACCCTAGTTCATGATTTCATGTGAAAACAGAAAAACTGAAAATCACCTCTGCTGTCAACTTCGACGCTTAATAACTTTTGCCTGGGGATAAAACTCGACAATCCCTCCGGTGGATGTTTAGATCTATGTATGTAGAACACACATCTAAAATTTCGTGACGATCCAACGGTTAGATCAAAAGTTATGACCTTCTGAATACTGCTGCGCACACAAAAACGTCCAGAAAAATTCAATACGAATTTTTCTTCTTCACCATA
Source organism: Glebionis coronaria (assembly GCA_025667525.1). Classification (NCBI taxonomy): domain Eukaryota; kingdom Viridiplantae; phylum Streptophyta; class Magnoliopsida; order Asterales; family Asteraceae; genus Glebionis; species Glebionis coronaria. The sequence continues at coordinate 1,468,272 of JANFOE010000063.1, forward strand.
CACGAACACCTCGTCGGACCTAGATATCAAGAGCCTTAGGCTCTGATACCAATTGATGAACCTATAGATCGTTGGGCTCAATGGTTATGAACCATTATATCTAGGTTGATCATCATTCATATGATAACATAGCGGAAAAGAACAATGATCATAACAAGGTGTTTAGGCACATAAAGAACATGAATTAAAACAATTGGGATGTTCATTATATTAATAACAAACATCCACTAGACGTGTATACATTGAATCCCACGTCTAGTGCGACACACACTTTAGGTTTACATTGTGAATGAATGATATGATCTAAAACCTACGTCCTATGTTTTCTTTATATACTAGAAAACATAGCTTACAAAGAAAGCTAAAGTAATAAAAAGACTCCAACGGCTTGTTCTTTTGCAACTTGTACTTTTTAGCCCTTGTCTTCTTATTTTGTTGTGTTTTGACTTATCAACTCAATAATTCGACCCAACATAGCATAGCTAGAACTCCACAGCAAAATGGAGTTGCTGAAAGAAAGAATAGGACCCTTATTGAAGCAGCCAGAACCATGTTGGCTGATGCCCACTTTCCTATAGCCTTTTGGGCTGAAGCTGTTAACACAGCTTGTTATGTTCAGAATAGGGCATTGGTCAACAAGATACATAATAAGACACCTTATGAATTACTTTGGGGAAGGAAGCCAAATATTGGTTTTCTAAAGCCTTTTGGATGTCATGTAGTTGTTCTAGAAACTAGTGAGGCCCTAGGTAAATTTGATTCAAAAGGTGATGAAGGCTACTTCATGGGTTATTCAGTGCAGAGTAAAGGATATAGGGTTTACATTAAAAAGGAAAAACGTATACTTGAAAAGGTACATGTTAGGTTTTTAGAAAGTAAACCTAGTGATCCTGAGAGTGGTCCAAATTGGTTATTTGACTTAGAACCTTTATCTAGAGCTTTAAATTATATGCCTGTTACTGATCCAGACATTGTGAAGGTAACTTCAAGTGTTTTGGAAAAGAGAATTGGTAATGTTTCAGGTATACAGGTTGCTAAGGAGGATGGACCACCAGCAGCTAAATCATCTCCCACACAAGAATTTGTTACACTTCCTATATGGACAGATGAGTATTATGCTGCTGCTACTGCTGCAAGGAAAGATAATGGTGGTGTTCAAATACCACCAAATTCAAACATGCATGATTCTTCAGGCGCTGACAAAGGGAAATCAAGCGCTGACACGACCAATTCAGACGCTGATGGCTCCAACGCTGACAACACCAGTTCAAGCGTTGTTAGCCCAAACGCTGATAAACAAGGATCAGACTTTGGGGACACCTTTACACAGCTTTTCTCTTCTCATTTTGAACAAGGTGGACCTTCTAATGTCCATGAAGAGATTTCTGTTGATCAAGAAGAATCTGAAGAAGATATTGGCAACATGGAGCGTGAAGTTGAGGACACCAGACTTTTTGAAGGAGGAGTTCTCACTTCCATAGCAAAGGATCACCCCACATCTCAAATCATTGGTGATGTTATGGCTCCAGTTCAGACAAGAAGATCCCATCAAGGTCTTGGTGGATTTATTGCCAATATACACAAGAAGGTTGATACCCCTCTTGTACAAGCATGTTTGTTTGCCTGTTTTCTGTCACAGGAAGAACCCAAGAAAATTTTTGATGCTCTCAAAGAACCAAGTTGGGTGGAAGCAATGCAGGATGAGCTTCACCAATTTGCTATACAGGATGTTTGGGAGCTGGTTGATTGTCCTAGATATGTGAGACCAATTGGGACAAGATGGGTTCTAAGGAACAAGAAAGATGAAAGAGGCATTGTGGTCAGAAACAAGGCACGTTTGGTAGCTCAGGGTTATACACAAGAGGAAGGCATAGATTATGAAGAAGTCTTTGCTCCAGTTGCAAGAATTGAAGCTATCAGAATTTTCTTAGCTTATGCTTCTTGCATGAACTTTACTGTTTATCAAATGGATGTGAAGAGTGCTTTCCTCTATGGCACAATTGTTGAGGAGGTTTATGTAATGCAACCTCCTGGTTTTGAAGATCCTGAGAATCCAGACAAAGTTTATAGAGTGAAGAAGGCAATGTATGGACTTCATCAAGCCCCAAGAGCATGGTATGGTACATTGTCCACCTACTTGGTGGAAAATGGTTTCAAAAGGGGCACCATAGATCAGACACTATTTACAAAGAAGAAAGGAAAACATGTGTTGCTGGTGCAGGTCTATGTTGATGATATCATTTTTGGGTCTACTGATCCAAAAATGAGTGAGGATTTTTCCAAGCTCATGACAGATAAATTCAAGATGAGTGCAATGGGTGAGATGAACTTCTTTCTAGGGTTACAAGTTCAGCAGAAAGAAGATGGTATCTTTATCTCCCAAGACAAGTATGTAGCTGAAATCTTGAAGAAATATGGTTTTTCTCCACATGAGAAGGAGGCTTCCACTCCTATGGATAGACAACACCCTTGGGGAAAAATTGGAGCTGGAAAGGATGTGGATGTTAGGCACTATAGATCAATGATTGGATCATTGATGTATCTTACAGCTTCAAGACCTGACATCATGTTTGCTGTGTGTGCATGTGCACGCCATCAAGTGACTCCCAAAGAATGTCACCTTTTTGCTGTGAAGAGAATTTTTAGGTACCTAAGATGTTACCCAGATCTTGGATTATGGTACCCTAAAGATTCTCCCTTGGATCTTATTGCATATTCAGACAGTGATTATGGTGGTGACAAGTTTGATAGGAAATCCACAACTGGTGGATGTCAATTTCTTGGGAGCAGATTAATATCTTGGCAATGCAAGAAACAAACAGTGGTGGCAAACTCTACAACTGAAGCAGAATATGTTGCTGCAGCTGCTTGTTGTGGACAAGTCTTATGGATTCAGAACCAGCTGTTGGATTATGGGTATAATTTTATGCATACCAAGATTTTTGTAGACAATAACAGTACTTTATGCATTATTAAAAATCCTGTACATCATTCTAAAACCAAACACATAGAAATTAGACATCATTTTATAAGAGATTGCTTTGAGAAAGGTTTAATACAACCAGATAGGGTAGACACAGAAGATAATGTGGCTGATTTATTAACTAAACCTTTTGATGCTGGAAGATTTCAATATTTGGTAACAAATATTGGAATGGTTAATCTTACCTAATATGTGTTTTTGGAATCTTTTTGTAAAAGTATGTACAGGATAATGCATTGTTATTGGTCTTTGTGATGATTTAGATTTCCACTTTATATTTCTAACACTGACAAAGGTAAATGTAACGCTGTCAAGTGTTATTTTGCCGTTGTTGGAGATATTATTGTCTAACGCTGACAAAAGTTCCTTCAACGCTGATAAGTGTTGTCGGGACGCTGTCAGCAACAAATGTTAGTTTTGTGGTTTTCATCTAAATGTGCAGGTAATGGTAGCTTTATGCCATTGGATACAGAGTTGCTTATGGATCTTTGAAGAGCTATTGGACATGTTTTGTTTATGGATGATGGTTGGAATATTAATATTCCTATCTTGACATAAATTTTTAATGTTCATATATATATTTTGAGAACTCATGTATCATAGTTTAAGGGGAGGTTTAAGGAACCTTTAGGACTCTTGGGTATTCTTAGAATACTCTCATCACAATTCTAGATTGTGTCCACTGGTGAGTATGGGTTAGTTTTACTAAACCATGAGGCACTGTAGCATGCATAGTATATCAACTTTGCATGCTGCCAAGACATTTTTGACTTAGAATTGGTTATGGTCTGTTGGGAGGACTGCTGCCACCTGAATATAGGTTGATTAAACGCCAAAGGACTGCTGGAGTGTTCTCCTCTGGTGGTCCTAGCCATGTAGCAGAGAGAACCACCACCACAAGTGTGGCTGGTGACCTGGATGAGGCTGAGGCTATTGATACAGGCTTAGATGCTGGTCAAGACAGTCCCAACATAATTAAGTCCTCATCCATGCCCAATGAACCTGACTTGGGAGGTCAAATCCCCATTTTGGAAGAGGGCAGACTGGAACCAATGACGCTTTTGGAATTGACGGCTGTCTGCATTAGCTTGCAAAAGCAAAATGCAGACTTGGTACAAATTGTCAGTAACCAAGGCCTTGAACTCAAAGAATTGAGGGAGAGGATTGTTGTTTTGGAGAGTGCTCATTCAAGGGGAGGTATGGAGGAGTCTTCCAAAGGGGAGGAAGATCAAAGAAATCTGAGTGATAAGAGCAGTCAAGATGGTCAATCATTGGATATTGCTGAAGCTCTTACTACATTGAAGGAACAAAAAGGTTTTGATACGTCCTTAATCTCTCCAACCAATTTAAATTTATCATTTACAGATATGTTGAGGGAGGTTACACAAGGCGCTGAGGGAAAATATTTGAGCGTTGACAAGACAAGTTTGGACGCTGATAGAAGTATTTTGGGCGCTGATAGAGGAAAATTGGGCGTTGACAGATCTGCATATGGAGGTGATGTATTCCAGTCATCATCTATCATTAAAGATGTTCCTACTCAGGTATTATCATCTACCCTACCAACAATTGAACCAACAGATAAGGGTAAGGGTAAGTTGGTAGAAGAAAATGTTCCAAAGAATGCAGCTCAGGTTGAATTTGATAGAAGATTGGCTGAGCAAATGATGGAACAAGGTGAGAAGGAAAAGTCACCATTTGTTGTGACGTCTGAAGAAGAAAGTGACGGAGCTAGCTCAGATTCAAGTGTGATGATTGTTGAACCAGAAAGACTTGAGTATGGTGATGAGCTTGCTAGGGAAAAGCTGAGAGATTTGAAGTTGCAAATTGATTTTGATATGCCAGAGGTAGTTCAGATGTACAATTCTTGGGAAGAAAGCTGTATGGATAATCCAGACTTGACCATTTCAGACCAGATATGGGGTTTGGAAATTCTTCTTAGAGTTCAGCAGGATTGTATGGTGATGTTGAAGTACAGGGCAAGCAACATTCTCTCTGAATTGAAAAGGGATAGAAGGAAGCTCTACTTTATGTTGCTCAAATGTCATGGAGTTGGATGGACACATCAGAAGCTGAAGGCTTTGACATTTGATGAGTTAGAACATAGGGCTTATCCTATTTGGGTGAAAGTGCAAGAAGAAAACACTTTCAGACTTCTTTCAGATGAAAGAAAGGAGCAACTTGCAGAAGAGATGGCAATCAAGAAAGCTATGATCGTTCCTAGACCAGTAAAGAAGGGATTTATTCTTGAGTTTCCAAAAGATATGTCTCAACTATATCCAAGTGAAGCAATCATTAGAAAGAGCCTTAAGCTCTCCCCATTAGAAGCTTCAGATATGGTGCATGTGTTACCACTAGATTCCAGGAATCCAATTGTAAGTTATGAGGAAGATGAATGTGGATTCTGGAAAATTGGAAGATTTGGCAAGGAGGTACACACTTTTACCACTCTCATATCTTTATTTGCAAGTTGTGACAGAGAAGACTTGGTAGACCTTTGGAGGTTGCTAGAGACCAAGTATGAGGCTGAAGCACCAACTTCAGCCAATGGAATAAAACTTTGGACCACATTCAAAAGAATGTGTGGGACAAAAGAAGAAGATCCTGAAATATGGAAGGATCTTGAAGATGACCTCAGTGGTCTTCAATGGAGGTTATATTCAGCTGCAGGTGTATACCATTTGAGTTCTACAAAGTTTGCTAAGTATTTACTTGTAGATGCTCAGTATTTCATATCCAAGGCTGTTTTGGAGAAGATGAAGGACACCCAGTTGGAGATAGACTATACAAGTGACGTGGCAAAGAATTTAATCAGATTTATTTATTACCAATATGATAAGGTTTGTCAGACTCCTCCAAGTTCTTAGTGTTTATTCAGAAACTTGATCATAAGAGTGGATATCAAGTTTAGGGGAGGATTGTTGGGAATAAATTTAGGCCAGAACACTTGAACGCTGACAAGAACAACTTAAGCGTTGACAAGAGCAAAGTGAGCGCTGACAGCATAAGCGTTGACAAGTTAAAGTCAAGCGTTGACAGATTGAAGACAAGCACTGATGGAAGATGTGAGCTACACGTATATTATATTCTAGATTACTTCTAGTAAGGATAGAGACGACAATGTATTTTCTATGTTTATCTTTACCTAGAATAGTTGATTCGTAGCTTATTGTACAAGACTTCTTGTTCTATAAAAGAAGATCTTTTAGGTTAATGTGAAATATCAGTTTTCATAGTATTCACAAGTTAAACCTTTCATTGTAATCAACACGATTATTCTAATACAAGTGAAAGTTTGTTTAACATCATTGTGTTTTAGATCAAGTGTTAATTCCGCATAACACTTTGTTACTTTATTCATAAGCAAAGGTTTCTCTACGTGTAGTACTTGATCTAATCTCGTATACACAAAGCTTAATCGATCTAAGTTTGGGATCAACATCTCACTGCTTCCAGACCTGACATCATGTTTGCAGTCTGCTTATGTGCAAGATACCAGGTGTCACCAACAGAGTGTCACTTATTTGCTGTGAAAAGGATCTTTAGGTATCTCAAATGTCATCCCACCCTAGGACTCTGGTATCCAAAGAAGTCACCATTTGAGCTGATAGCTTATTCAGATAGTGATTATGCTGGTGACAACAATGATAGGAAGTCTACAACAGGGGGATGCCAATTTTTGGGGACCAGGCTTATATCTTGGCAATGTAAGAAGCAGACTATCATGGCAACATCCACAACTGAAGCTGAGTATGTAGCAGCTGCTGCATGCTGTGGTCAAGTTCTTTGGGTGCAAAATCAATTACTTGATTATGGGTACAACTTTCTTAAAACCAAGATATTTATTGACAACAACAGCACTATTTGCATCATAAAGAACCCTGTTTTTCATAGTAAAACCAAACACATTGAAATTAGACATCACTTTATCAGAGATTGTTTTGAAAAAGGACTGATTGTCCCTGAGAAAATTGATACAGAACTTAATGTTTCTGATCTTTTAACAAAAGCTTTTGAGGTAGGGAGGTTTCAGTATCTGGTTGCAGGTATTGGAATGGTTTCTCCTTAAAATCTGATGTCTATTTGTGTTATGTGTAATCAGGGTTACTTCATTGCTGTTGTTGTATAATTGTTAGTCAATTTTACCATTTCTTTCATTCCACTGCTTTTTAACACTGATTCCCCTGCTTGGGGTTTATTCCCCTGCCAAGAGAATTTTTCTCTTAAGCAGGGTGTGTTCTGTTTACAAAAGTGGTTTTATGTGGTTTTAGACTAACAATGCAGAGGTTCATATTGGTGCATACTACTCTCCTTGGTGGATCAGGTATATACTCTATGTTTCAGGGGAGGTTAGGTCAAACCTTTAGGATTCAGGGTATTCTTAGAATGCTCATATATGGTCTTAAATCATATCCATTGGTGAGTGGGGGTTCAGGGTAATGATGACTTGCTGCATAGCTTGTCTAAACTCTGAAACCTTGAGGCACTGTAGTGTGTGTTTGCATTTCTTTATTTAAACAGCTTGCTGTTCAAAATATAGATGTGTGGCATACATTGCCAAGACTAACTGACCATAGGTAAGGGACAAGGTTGGGATGGTGACTGGGGTATGCATGATTTCTTGGGATTACCTGGTGTAGGGGGACTTATGTATTAACTTTTTGTATTGGGACCATTGCTGAATAGAGGACTCTTGAGATTCTATGTATCTATCTTGTGTATACAAGTGTGTGCATTAGAGCAGAGCTAGTTAGCATTAGTCCCTTCATGACTAGTTTAACACCCCTAGGAAAGCTTCCCCTGCTTTTATTTTTCATTCCCCTGCTTTCACAACATTCCCCTGTTTGACCATTGACCGACAATACCGTTACCCTGTTCATAGCCGTTGGGCCTGCTTGCTTAAATTTTGGTTAGGGAATATTTTATTCTTTTTAAAAGATATTTAAGGCGCTTTCTTAGCTGATTGGTAATCTTTTCCTTCTATTTCAAATATATTAATTTTTTATCAAGATTTATTCCTGATATTTTTGCAATTTGAAAATTTTGGTCCAATCACAGCTCTTCAATTCGCCTATATAAACTTAATTCCCTTTACCAGCAGGTCCACAAATCTCTTTCGACCTAATCCCACTTACCTCCCATCTCTATAAACCTTTAAACTATTTTTCAAATTCATCATGACTCTTAAAATTGCTCCTAATCATAACCAAATTGCTTTGCTTCATGATGAACCAGCCGAGTTTGCTGAGGCTGTGGCCTTTCTAAAGTCCTCGTACTTCAAAGTGGCCCTTCTCATCAATCCTCGCATTTATACCTCACACATTCAACAGTTCTGGTCTAAAGCCATGACCAAAACAGTGAATGGAGAGGTCATAATACAAAGCACAGTTGATGGTCATTCCAAGGTAATCTCACTTGCCTCCATTAGGGAGAATCTTCTCCTTGATGATGAGGATGGAATAACCAACTTTTCTGAGGCTGAAATTTTTGAAGGTCTTGAAAAATTGGGGTATAAACTTTCTGAAAAACAAAAATTAAAATTTGCTAAAGGCCAGTTTGCCCCTCATTGGAAACTTTTGATTCATACTATTATGCAATGTTTGTCACCCAAAACCACTGATTTTAATGAAGTTGGTAGTGAGATAGCTTCTGCCCTGATCTGCTTTGCAACAGGAAAGAAGTATTGTTTTTCTCAAATGATTTTTAAAGGCATGGTGAAAAATGTTTCAAACACCTCAAAGTTTTGTATGTATCCAAGGTTTATAGAAGTTTTGCTGAATATGAGTGATCATGGTCCCATTACACACAGAAACTATTTTTCAGCAACCAAACACACAACCAAACTTTTCACCACATTACTTGCACCATCACCTTTGTTCTCTGGCAGAAATATTCCATTTACTTCAATCATGCTAGACCAAATCAGACGGGAAGAAGCCAAACATCAAACAGCCATAAATCCACCTGCTGAATCCCCTGCCAAGAACCTACCACCTGTTGATCCACACCAAGAAAGGCGTTCCAAATCCAGGTTTGCCAGGTCTCCCTTGCCTGGTGAATCTTCACAAGCAGCAGAGAGGAGAGTCTCCAAGAGTTTGGAGCAACCTGGGGGTTTGGCTGCCACTACTGTCTCATCCTCAAGGGGTGAGCAGGATAGTGACACCATCAATAAGTCCTCTCCCCCACTCCATGATAGCCAACAAAGGGAGCAATCCCCTTCTAGGATTGAGAGCAGTATGAAACCTTTGACAAACTTGGAATTGACGAAAATGTGCATGAGCCTGAAAAGGCAGAATGCACAACTGGTACAAGATGTCAAAAAGCAAGGTCTGGTTATCTCTCATTTGGAAACCAGACTTGCTACTCTTGAGGGGAGGAGAAAGCCCAAACTGATTCTTTCCACAGATGAGGATGCTTCCAAAGGGGAGGAAATTCCAACCAAAGAAGGATCTACTGAGTATTATTCATATCCTGGTATGGAGCATGGAAAGATAAAAAGTGCTAAGGAAGGAATGGAGAAAGAAAGTGCTGATAAAGGAAGTGACAAGGGGAGTGCAACCAAAGACATTGCTCAAACATTGCTCACTATGGGCAATCAAGAAGAAGCCCCTGCTTCCAAAGTTTCCCCTGCCATTGCTGATCCCACTGCTGTAAGTTTGTCCCCTACTAAAAACATAACTCAAACATTTGTTAGGAAGAACAGAAAGCAACCAGCTCAGAAGGGGATAACAATCAAAGAACCTGCAACTAAAGCAAAACCAGCACCAGCAGTGGATCCAAAAGACAAAGGAAAAGGAATCATGGTGCAACAGCCCAAGAGAAAATTCAAGTATCTGACTCCTGAACAGCAAAGGGAACAAGAGGCACATGATGCACAAGTAGCTCTCAGGCTACAACAAGAGGAGATAGATATGCAGGATCAAAGAATGGAGAAGATGAGGCCCAAAGATATGCTCAAGCAGGTTGAGATTATGCATAGGGAACTAGATGAGAGGGTACCTCATGTTGAAGAATTTCTTGATCAATGGGAGAAGGAGTTGAAAAATGCTCCTTTAGAAGAAAGGTATGAGTTGACTTGCCTTGTTTACAAATATCAAACTGAATATCTGGAAAGAAGGGCAATGCAAATTCAGAGTGAGAAGTATAGAACTTCAGAGAAAGGGCAGCATGATCACTACAAACTTCTGCTTAAAAGGCACAGAAAGTGGAAGGATGGTGACTTCACAGATATGAGCTTTGAAGCCATAAAGAGAGCAGTCAGACCAGTTCTAAAGTTGTATGATGTGGAGGATTGGATGACAATCAACACTCCTGAGGAAGCTGAGTATCTCAGGAGACAAAGTGAAGTGCTACAGAAAGCTAGAGCAACAAAGAAAAGAAAAGCTGGAGAGACTACACAAGCAGGTACATCATCCCCAGCAGGGGAATCACACCAAGCAGGTGAAAGTCTTCCAGAAGTACTTGAGAAGTCAGTACTTAATGCACAAAGAGCAGCAAAGAGACTCAAGAGAATGGAGCAAGTGGGCATAATCACTAAAGAGTCTCAAGGGCCATCAAATGAGGAAATTGACAAACAGCTGATTTTACAGGAAAATGATGAAATCTCACCTAGTGAACTTGGAAAGAAGTTAGCTATTATAGAGTATGCTGTTTATGAACACAAAGGGAGAACTTGGTGGAAGCTTACAAGGGCTGACAATACAGCACAGACTTTTCTAAGTTTAGATGTCATGTTTCAAATTTTGGATAGTGAAGACTTAGAAGATCTGTGGAAAATATTGAAGAAGACGTTTGCTGCAAAACCTCCTACCATGGATGGTGTTGAGAAGGATTGGGTAATCTGGGAGTGCATGCATAGAATGTATGAGCATGAATTATTTGATCCTCTATTTGATGCAGTGAATAAAGGAGATTTGGTGTATTGGAAGCTGTTTACAAATTCTGGGGTTTATGAGGTAGTAATGGAAGGTGTGAGTGTTTATTTACTCAATCATAGGTATTATCCTTTCTCTCAGGAAACCTTGAAGAAGTTAGCACAGGCTAAGTTAATTGTTGATGCCAAAAAGCCTGTTGCTTATGATCTGGTAAGAATGGTTCACAGTCAGATTTGGCCAGAGAGTTTGTAAGCATCCTCATCAACTAGCATTTATTCAGAAACTTGTCTTTAGGGGAAAGCACAAGTTTAGGGGAGGATTGTTGGGAATAAATCTATGCTTATTTGTTTCCCCTGCTAGTTGGTTACTCATACCCCTGCTAGAGTAAGTTCCCCCTGCTAAATAACAAAGGCAGGGGGATCTGTTCCCCTGCTGGAGTCAAAGGCCCTGCTGTCAAGATAAACATGGAATAGATATTTACGCGTTTCAGTTATTATTCCTTAATACTTTCCATAGTTTGTTAGTAGTGATCTTGTACGTGGGTCCTTGCATCTATAAAAGGACTCACTAGGTTAGCATGCAATGTGTGTCTTTCTCATTTCGTTTTTCATTATTATTACTTTAAGGTTTTGTAAACCCTAATACCATTTTGGGTATTCGTATATCTTTGATATATTAAAGTGCAACGTTTGAATCTCATTTGTTCTTGTGCTAAACATTACATTCCGCATCTTGTTTAGTTACTTTGCTTTGCAAAGTTTCTCTAGTGTTAGATTGAATTCTTTCTCTCTATCACAACCCTTAAACAAG